>OU898281.1:101171068-102553568 GCA_918026665.1 Diabrotica balteata
ACAAGTTTATGTTTAGTGGCTACTGCACAGCCAACAAAAATGGTAGTTTTAGAGAAAATTTTACATTGATTAACAGCAGATATTGAAAAATTGTTCAATATAACTTTGGGTGAGACTGGAAGTCCTTCTGGAAAATTTCATTAGTTTGGTTTAGTCTGAGAGAGTGATAATCCTAGTATGCTATATTTATCTTGACAAAGATTTACTGCACTTTGTATAATTTTACAGGTCGGGTCAGATTTACCATGGCAGTGAACGATTAAGGCATCACGTATTGAACATTTTTGGTGGAATCAGGAAATGACCTGCAAATTTAGTGTTTGCAAGAATGAATAGAGTTGAACTTAATACAGATCAATGATGAATATTATTATTATCGTTTTGCCTTACAATTCTTAGAAGGCACAGATTAAAACAAAAATCTAAATTTGGTTTCGAAAATTAGTTTTCGGATTTTAATATCAGAGTCGCTATTTGCGTCCATTATAAGCCATGTTAGAGTTACTTCCTAAGACAGAAGAGATTAATTTTCACGTTCGTAGCGACTACGAATTGCTACAGTACTATTGTATAAGCGGCTACATAGACGCACTATACGTGAAAATAAATCTTAACTGTTTTTTACTTTTTATTCCGATTACTCTGAATGAGTACAAGAAACCAATTCGCTAATGATTTTTGCTTTGTTGACGAGATATGTCGTGGAATGCAAATTTTAGATTCCCCATATCTCTAATAATATCTTTATCAACGTCTGTTTTGTCTTGCAATTTTGCCTGCAATAACAGGTATCTCTTCGTCCTTGCAAAAGGACGAAGAGATACCTGTTATGATGGAGCCTTGGAATCATCACGACGAGGTTGGCCGAGGAATCATAATTGGAAAGGAATTGGTGACTTCGGCTAAGGGAATACCTCTAGGACTTATCAATGTCAATGACTACCCAGTGACCATCAAGAAAGAGACAAAAGTAGGAACTTGTGTAACTGTGACATCCATAATCCGTCAGACGACAACATCCGATAATTCCAACGAAAAATTCGACATAATGGTTGCAGTTGCTGGACAGTCTCTAAATAAGATCGAGAAAAGGAAATTAAGGGAATTTCTTCGGCGGTGTCGTGATATTTTCGTATCGAAAGGAGGAAAGACGGAGGAACTATCGTTGTAAAGCATAAAATTGATACTGGTAATGCTAAGTCAATTCTTCAAACAGCTTTATGATCACCATAGGCGAAAAGAAAGGAAGCTGAAACGATTGTTCAGGAAATAAAGAAAGACGAGGTCTTCTTAGCCTTCTACGAGCCCGTGTGTCTGTTCGGTGGTCCTGGTTAAGAAGAAAGACGGAACGACGAGATTCTGTGTGGATGACCGTTTGCTGAACAACGTTACCAAGAAAGATAGTTATCCTCTGACTCGGATCGATGACATATTGGAGACATTGGATGGAAGTAAATTGTTTTCTACTTTGGACAAATAGACCCAGTAGATAAAGAGAAGACAGCCTTCACCACAGGATCTGGATTGTGGCAATTCATCGTTATGTCATTAGGTCCCTGTAATGCTCCTGCGACATTTGAGAGGCTTATGGAAAATGTGTTGAGAGGACTATCTAGTAAAACATGCCTGGTTTATTTTGATGACTTAATCGTCTTTGGTGAGACATTTGAAGATAATATGAAGAATTTAGAAAATGTTTTTAATCGACTTAAAGTTGTCCAATTGATGTTAAACCCCCTATTTCAAGGTAAAGTCAGTTATCTGGGTCATATAATCAGAAAAGAAGGAGCGGCCCGTGGCTAAGGGAAAAATCGATTCCGTTAAGGAATGGCCAGAACCAACGGATAAGCATCAAGTGAAAAGTTTTCTTGGACTATGTACTTACTACCGGAGGTTTATTAAAAAGTTTTCAGATATCACGCGTCTTACAGTGGAAGCAACAGATTACCGCTGGGATACAGACTCCCAAAATTCCTTTGAGATCTTAAAAACAACATTTAATCACAGCACCAATTTTAGGGTATGACCTGCTAGAAGGAGAGTTTATCTTAGATACAGATGCAAGTAATGTGGGAATTGGAGGAGTGCTATCCCAGATTCAAGGAGAACAGAAACGAGCCCTTGGAATTATTGGTCACGGGTAGAGAACTTCTTGCATTAGTGAAATCAGTAGAGCACTTTTATCAACACCTCTATGGAAGAAAGTTTTAAATCCGAACCGACCATGCCGCCGTTAAGTGGTTGATGCAGCTTATGCATCCAGAGGGCCAGATAGCCAAATAGACTGAACGACTCCAAGAATACGATTTCAAGATGGAGCATTGAGGCGGAGTTAGCCACACAAACGCTGATTCTCTTTCCAGAAGGCCATATCCAGCAGAGTGTTCTCACTGCAACAAAACGTTTTCCAAGGAAGCAGCAGTGCTAAGAACAACCATGGTCAACGACGACTGAACACCTACTAAGATAAGGGAAGAACAAGAGAGAGATCCAGTTGGATCCAGAAATGGAAAGAGGAAAACCGTCGACCACCTTGTCAAGAAATATCAAACCTATGCTCAGCAGTTAAGACGTATTGGGCCCAGTGGGACTCATTTATGATGAAATTAGCTCTGGAAAATGTTGATAGTCTATCTAGATAGTACTGAAAAATGATGACGGTTAAGAGAAGAAAAGACAGTTGGTGATCCCAAAGATCAGACTAGCCGAATTACTTTGTCAGTTACACGAAAGTCCATCAAGAGGTTATTTCGGTGTAAAGAAAACCCTTCAGCTAGTTCGGGAACGGTTTTATTGATGAACATTCCGACGACGTAAAGGACTGGTGTAAGAAAATGTATTATTTATACTACGAGTAACGGGCCTTACCAAAAAAGGAGAGCTCCTATGAGACAATATGGAATCCCGTTTAAAAAAACAGTTTTGGACATTGCTGGGTCATTTCCAGAAAGTGAAAATGGAGGCAAGTACATGTTGGCAGTAATGGGTAACTTCACTAAGTGGGTCGAGATTTACGCACTTCTAGACCATAAGGCCGCCACCATTGCCGATAAGTTTATTCAAGAATATATCAGCCGATTTGGAGTGCCTTTGGAGATCCATAGTGACCAAGGCAGGAACTTCGAAAGCGATCTATTCCAAGGAATATGTGATAGACTAGACATGAAGAAAATAAGAACTACAGCATATCATTCGCAATCGGATGGTATGGTAGAACGGATAAATAGGACAGTTGGCAAGTCTTTGACAAAGATAGTGTCCAATCATCACCAAGACTGGGAACAATATCTTTCGTTCTTTACAGTGGCCCACAGATCTGCTATTAACAAATCAACAGGCCACACACCAGCCAGAGTCCTATTCGGACGCGAGATGCTACTACCTGTGATCTACAGTTTGGGTCTGGACCCAAGGATGGATGTAGCAGGTGAAGATTATGTTTTCGAACTACAAAGAAAAATGGACGATATACACGAGTTGGTTTTTCCACATTTAGATCGCTAGCAACCGAATACAGAAACAGTACGATACGTAAGTCGAAAAGGATTGCTTTAAGAAGAACGACAAAGTTTGGCTCTATAATCCCAAGAAGCAAAAAGGTTGTTTTCCCAAGTTCCAGCAGTTTTGGGGAGGTTCGTATCTCATTATGGACAATATCAATGATGTGAATAAGCAAGATTCCAAGGGGAAAGACGATGATAGTACACCATAACCGACTGGCGTCTTTCGAGGGTGATCACGATCTAGATGAAAAAGTGGAAGTAAACCAAGTCCAAGATGTGTCTGACCTCACGTTTGAGAAATTCATGGGGGCCAATGGAGGTACCGGTAAAGTAAGACATAGTGTTACCACTGAAGAAAAGCAAGATCTACTCGCTCTTTCCGATGACTACTCACTAGCCCTTACCATCCCGGTCAGTCTCAAAGACGCACCAGAGTTGGCATCCGTCTTTCGATGGAAGTTCGGCCGAGTTGCAGAACTTCAATTCCAAGTGCCAGCTCCGGGAAAAGCCTTGAAACTCCAAGATGCATCACGTTACCTTTTCTACTTGGTCACAAAAGACACTGCCCGTGACCAACCCACCTACCGAGATGTATGGGAAGCCTTACTTCATTTGAGAGAGCACGTACTAGAATCCGACGTGCAAAAGTTAGCCATGCCAAATTTGGAGTGCCGCCAATTAGATTGGAGGGTTATCCGAAGTATGGTGGAGGAGATCTTTAAAGACACCGAAGTCAAAGTGTTAGTCTGTTGTAATCCGCATAGCTACTGGTGCGAAGAGAAAACTGTCCCTTGTCATTTTTATACAACTGGAAGTTGTAAAAAAAGGGGCCAGTTGGCGATACTAGCATACCGTTCCAGTTCCAGTCCCGACAAAGTTCCAGGAGAAACCATCTTTTAAGAAGGGAGCACTGTTACGATAACTAATGACTCATATCTAAACTGTTAATCTCTTTTCATTCTGATATTTCTAGATTCTCCGACTTGCTAAAAACCTGTCTGGCGTAACCTTCCAGTCTATTCGAAAGGGTCACCAGTATTCTAGATTAGCGGTTGTTTGATATATATATATATATATATATATATATTTATATAAATATATATATATATGTATATATAAATATATATAATATATATATATATAATATATATATATATATATAGACATATAGAACATATATATATATATATATAGACATATATAGACATTTTTATTTGAAAACATGTTAGTCCGAAAATATAATTGTATCGAGTTTGAAATGTAACGCGCGTATTGTATTGTAATAAATGTAAACAAATTATATAATTATAGTGTAAAAAGTAAATTAGTGTAGTATTATATAAATAAAGACTTTAATAAACTTTTATTTCTTTCATTCATTTTTATACCGGGCGAAATACAAAATACTAGAAAAACACTAAAAATAATTAAGGCCTGTCTTTTATATTGAAACTATAGCTCATTACAAATTAGACATCAGAGATAAACATCAATATTTATTCTAATTGTCTAAAAATGTAGTTTCAAAATTAAATTCCGAATTCATTAATTAGCACATGACAGACCTAAATAGACACGTCACATTAAAACCTAATGGCTCGTGACTAATTTTAACGACAACTTGATACAAAATCGATACCAGATTAGCTAATAGAGTGTACAGTTGAAAGGTCATTCACTATTAAATTGGAAGACGTGTACCATGCTTTACTGAAAATTTTCACTCGCAAAATACCTACCTTGTTTCATTTAGATAACCGGTGGACCGTACTGTACTTGCCGAGAGAGATTACCTGCTCCTACCTTCACAAGCGGCTCGGAAATTAAAATTTACGGCAACGTGGACTATGTACACGACATACGACTAAAAAAGGATGAGTTTTTGTGGATTTCGTAAATAGGATTTATCATAAAATGGTTGCCAGACCCTTAAAATGATTAAAGTTTGAGAAAATGCACAATAAGCGTTTTAAAACTACAATATGCATAAAAAGATGAAAACTGTGTAATAAATTTTCTTAGAAATCTCAACCTAACACCTAATTTTCGAAACCAAATTCAGATTTTTGCTTTAATCTGTTCCTTCTAAGAATTGCAAGGCAAAACAGAGGTTGATAAAATGTTATTGGAGACATGGGGAATCTAAAATTTGCATTCCACGTCATATTTCCTCAACTAAGCAAAAATCCTTAGCGAATTGGTTTCTATTACTCGTTCAGAGTAATCGAAATAAAAAAGAAAATACAGTTAAGATTTAATTTCACGTACAGTGCGTCTATGCAGCCGCTTATACGTATTTCGGCCTAATAGGCTTCGTCAGAATGGAAATTGATAGTCGCTCTGAACGTGAAAATAAATCTCTTCTGTCTTAGGAAGCAACTATTTGATTTCACGCAAAAAGCGCCTTTGTATCTGTTGATACGTATTTCGACCTAATAGGTCTCATCAGAACAGTTATTCAAAGGTGTTTTCAACGTATAAGATCAATATTTTCTGTCTTTTAAGAAGCAACACTAAAATGGCTTCAATACGGACACAATAGCGACATCTGACAATAAAACCGTAAAATAGTTTCGAAACACAATTCAGATTTCTGCTTTAATCTGTGCTTTCTAAAAATTGTAAAGCAAAACAGACGTTGATAAAGGTGTTAAAAGAGACGTGAGGAATCTAAAATTTGCATTCCACGACACATCTTATCAACTAAGCAGAAATCCTTAGCGAATTGACACATCAAATATTTGATTTCACGCAAAAAGCGCCTTTGTATCTGTTGATACGTATTTCGACCTAATAGGTCTCATCAGAATAGTTATTTAAAGGTGTTCTCAACGTGAAAGATCAATATTTTCTGTCTTTTAAGAAGCAACACTAAAATGGCTTCAATACGGACATAATAGCGACATCTGACAATAAAACCGTAAAATAGTTTCGAAACACAATTCAGATTTCTGCTTTAATCTGTGCTTTCTAAAAATTGCAAAGCAAAACAGACGTTGATAAAAGTGTTAAAAGAGACGTGGGGAATCTAAAATTTGCAGTTCACGACACGTCTTATCAACTAAGCAGAAATCCTTAGCGAATTAGCTTCTATCTCTCGTTCAGAGTAATCGAAATAAGTTCACGTATAGTGCGTCTATGCAGCCGCTTATACGTATTTCGGCTCCAGCGGAAGCAATGTATAAGCGAATACATAGACATATAATTAAATCTTAACTGTCTTTTTCTTTTTATTTCTTTAGGCCATGTTAGAGTTGCTTCCTAAGACAGAAGAGTTATTTTCACGTTCATAGCGGCTATGAATTGCCGTTCTGACGAAGCCTATTAGGCCAAATTACGTATAATCGTCTACATAGACGCACTATTCGCGAAATTAAATCTCAACTGTCTTTTTCTTCTTAACCTAACACTTAAATAAAAACCTAGTGGCAAATAAAGATAAATATCTAGATAAAAACCTAGCACCAAATATATTTTCCTTTCAGTAAGTTTACGATTTAATTATATGAAAAATATTAACAAAATACTGTTATCCTTTTAAAGTAAACCTTTCTTTCGAAGTACACTAATTTCTTTAGTCCAAACCATAATTGACTTCCATTGAAAACGTACTCATTCTAAATGATCAATCGTCATCTCTTCTCTAGATGCTTCCGCAACGATCCGAGGCACGTAGAAAAAACCTGGAATGAGAAAAAAAACAAATAATATAAAACCACAGAAGTAGATGTAAGAGAAGTAATCAAGAAACTAAAAATAAGTAAACGCGCAGGACAAGGCGGATTACTAGCAGAAGTATTAAAATAAGGGAAAATAAGACAAAAAGAAAAAATGTCTGGCGTTCCTTAGTATCTTTCCATAACTAATAATTTTTCTATTTCTTCCTTCTTCTATGTAAGCTTTAAAGTCTGTTTCTTCTTCAATATTAGCCTCCTAAATTGTTCTAATTATTGCATCATATTTTTCTTGGTCTGCCAATACTTCTTCGTTTATTTGGTGACTTATTTTGTGCTATTCGTACTATCCCATCCTCTGCCATTCTAATGCGTTCGTTCCACTCCTGTTTCCGTTTTGTCACTCATCCATTTATGTCTTCTATATTGCATGCTCTTCTTACGTTTTCGCTTCTCTCCCTATCCAACAAACTTTTCCCTGGTATTTGTCTGGGTGTTTTCATCTCTGTTGTTTCTAGTCGTCGTCTCGTTTTAGATATGTCAGGTCTTGTCTCCGCTGTGTATGTTAATATAGATCTAATTGCTTTATAGATTCTTGTGCTTGTGTCTTGTCTCAGTTGTTTGTTCTTCTAGATTGTGTTCTTCTAGATTAAGAGATTCCGCCGGTTTACTTGCTTTTAAGCTTTGTTGTCGTACTTCCTCTTCAATATCTCCGTAACTAGGTATATCTATTCCCAGATATCTCAACCTTGCTTCCTGCTTTATTATTTTGCCATCAATTTCGATTTTACTTCGCAGTGGGTATTTAGAGGTTATCATATATTTGATTTTTTTTGCTGGTATTATCGTATTGTATTTTTTGGCTGTTGTATTGAAGATGTGTGTTATTATTTGGAGCTCGTCTTCTGGCTAGGCGATTAATGCGGCGTCGTCTGTATAACATAATATTTGGATCTCTTTGTTCCCCATTCTGTAACCATGACCTTTACGCACAGCTTGTATTACTTCGTCCATTATTATATTAAAGAGCAGTGGGCCTCAACGAGTCTCTCTGTCTGACCCCGCTTTGTACTGATATACACTGTTTTAGTTTTTCATTTATCTTTGCCTGTATTCAATTATGGAAGTAGATGTTTTTGATGGTTTGTATAATATTGATTGATATGTTTCTTTTATCCAGTAGGTGTAAGACGTCTTCGACTTGGACGTGGTCGAAAGTCTTTTTTAGGTCTATAAAACATAGATATGCTGGTTTATTGTACTCGATGGAATTTTCTGTGATTTGTCTTACTACAAATACGACGTCTACGCAGAATATTTCTGATCTAAATTCTTGTTGTTAATGTGATAAAGTCGTTAGTTCATTGATTTTGTTGGTTAGGACTTTTCGTGGTAAGATTAAGTGAGGTGTTCAGTAGATATATACCTTCAATATCTATGCTATTACATGTGAAAGGTAAGGTCCAAAGAATACTGGAATAATAAAAAACATATAGGATCTAACGTTATATATTGAAATAAAAAATAATGAAATAAAATTCACACTCAAATGTTTTCAATAAAAAATCTCCTATAATGATTCTCAAAATTTTGTTCTACGTACGTGAACCTTCAAAATTAATGGTACAAACAATATTAGTTGAAATGTCAAAATCCAAATATTATTCTAAATCTCCTAATCAAAATATTTATATCCTTTTTAAATTAAGTGTAAAAATTGTGTTATCAATAAAAGAAAAACTGCAGAAAACAAAACTTTCTCTCTCTGATGATGGTGGTCCAAATCCTTGTTTCTTGTAGACTATACTATTTACTCGTAGCCGCTCCCTAGGTAATCAGCAATCTTACAACAAATTATTGCAAGTTTATCGTCCCTTAATGATCTCCTTCAAATGCACGAATCGATCAAATTATGCTAGCTTCTTCTTCTCTCAATAAACTGAATCTATCGTTGGCCTGAGTGAAAACTGACTCTTGGATTATCTTTTCTTTACGATAAACTGAATCTCTCGTTGGCCTGAACAGTGACTCTTGGAATATAAGTAGAATATATAACTTACAATCTTTTACTGGATCAGCTTCTGTCAGATACACTAACTACACGAAAACTCACAAACTTTCACTGCTACTGCTTCCTACCTCTGGAAAACTACCCGAGAACAACGGCCGTTCGCCTTCTACCCTTGAAAACCAACTGACTATCTTTTTTGTTTCAAAAACTAACTAAAGTCTCATTCTCCAACCAATCATCCCACCTTTTTCAACTTCGTCCAATCAAAACGCGTCATCCATCTCCCAATTTTTCATTTCGATAATAAACAAATTTTTACCTATAATTATAAAATTTCCTAAAACTTATTTACAAATAATATTTTTCTACAATTCTTAAAAACTAACAAAAACCTATCTTTCTAAAAGCTATTCTATTGTCCTAATAACTGCGCTAATGTATTTGGAAAACCCGGTTCAATTGTCTTTATTTCACTTAAGCTTATTCACGTCATACAAATATATTTTAACAAAGAAAATAATTTATCCATATCTTACGTTTTGTTAAATACAGGTAATCCAAAATTAAAAAACTTTCATTCTTCGAAATGTTTGTAGTTTATTGTTTGACTTATCTGAATTATTTTAATGTTTTTGAACTTTGAAATATTTTAAGTAAACCGATATTTTCTTGATTTTACATATCATAACAAATATATATAATATTAAATATATATATATATATACACGCACAAAAATTAATTTGATTGAAGAAGTTGCTACAATAACTTATCTTGTTTTTGTTTCGCACGAACAGCCACGTATTTCGGCGGTGTCAAAAACCCTCATCACGTGTTTCCGTATTGGCGTGATATACAAATGTAGGTGTCAAGAATCTCATTTTGTAAGAAGACTAGAAACATGTGGTCCATAAATCAACTCTCTGAATTTACTTAACAGAAACCTGGCTTATGCCCTACCGAGTTTGTGTGTGTGTGTATTTTACAACGCAACTTCAAGTTTTTGCATGTGATACAGAATATTTTTGGATGGAGCCACGATATGGTGGTTATATGATCCTATAACTTAATCTATAATGAGCAGATATCAGGCCATTATTGTCGGTACAAAATAACATAGTCACGATGAAAATAAAAAATAAATAGAGAATCTTTTGTATTCTATAAATATATACTTATATCTATCGATATATTATCCGATTAAATTCACTGTATTCAGCTAGTAATAGACAATAAAATGATACAAATAGGACAGTCTACGTAGAATTTGTTGACCTAAAAAAGATTCTAACTTGGTTTCTCGAGAAAACATAGGTAAATGTAATTACTCCACCTGAGTTTATAAGAATGTTTTTGCAGCTTTTTGATATTTATTATTATATTATATTACTAAAGCTGTACCTCAGAGCTAGACTAACCCAACTCATTTTCTGTCTACATAGGTTATATATACAGTTATGAACTGCTTGTTTCTTATGCTATAAGAATCATATACATAAAATTAAAGACAATTTAGTTACTTAAAGAACCAAAAGTAAAACTTATTTTTAGAGCCAAATATACCGAATGAGAAGGGTTATTTGGGTTCTGTAGAGATTTATTTAAATAAATCCCTCTTGGAGTTGAGTTTCTTTAATTCTTACTAGTTTTGCTTAGATACGGCACCGTTTACGTTATGTTAAGTTAAATCATAACCTAAAAATATTCAAATTAAAAATAGTAGAACTGTCCTTAGCATAGACATATAATACAAGATAGATTGATCGTTGCAATACTATCCTGTTCCTCCGGTGAGACAGAGAAAACTGACCTAAAGCAGTCCCTGCATCTTTTTCTAATTTGATAAGTTTATCGACCACGTGAAGTAAATGAACAATAGAAGATCATGTGGTCGATACACCGGGCCATCAGACAGAGATGCAGAGTTTCACGAGTCGATCTGGGTTGAACGATTTAGGTCGATTATTAAATCGAAAACAAATTGATTATGTATACCATAAATCGACCTGGCCGTTCGGTGGAGTGAGTCGATTCGACCGAAGTAGAAAGACTATCTACTTTTGATGGCGAAAGTCGCCGAATCAATGTCAAACGACTGGAATCGAATATGTAAACACCTCGTCGAACGGAAACACAACTTGCCAAAAGCCGGGTAGAGTATTTCTAGCCGGCATGCACCAGCAACAACATTACAGCCGGCAACAAGCCGTGTATAAAGTTGTTGTTTTTAGTGCGACAAGCTATAATTTTGGGAAAAAATGACTGAAAATTGATCAGATGCAGACATGGTAAGATTCTTGGATGCTTATCAAAACTATGATGTATTACGGAATCCACAAACCGAGCTTTATCGCAATTTTAAAGCGAGGCGAGTAGCATTGCAAGCAATTCTACAACATATAAATAAACCAATAAACCCAATATGTCTGAAAATAACTCTAAAAATAAAATAAAAAATATTAAAAAAACATACAATCGTAAATTGAGCAAAGTATGAGAATCACTAAAGAGTGGTTCTCGACCTGACGACTTATATGTACCGGTTCTAATTTGGTTTAAACATGCTGATACTTTTTTGAGAACAGAAACAATGGGAGTCAGTTAAATCATTTTATTTTGCACATTGGACCAGTACAAAGTAGTCAGTAGAAGCATCCCTTATTTCTGCGGCTCTTTTGGAGTAGTTGTTACTTCCCATTTGTCTTGTAATTGCGAATAAATTTCTAGCCACTCCGTCGCTTATCCACGATCCTAAAGTAATCGTAATAGTATCCACATTTTCAACATTCACTGTTTCTGTAGTAATATAATTTGTAGCAGTTGTACGAAACCAATTATACAGCTGGAACGATTAATGCATATCTACTCTAGACAAGTTGATAGAAACTGGTCTTTTAAATATTCTAAATCGTGATGCCAGTGTACCAAAGCCATTTTCGAGAATTCTTCGGGTACGGAATAAACGGTTATTAAAAATCTTTTGTTTGTGTCACATCACTCCAATTCTTGAATACATTTTTTGTAAGTAGTGAAAACGCATCATCAACTAAAAAAACCGCATTTCGGGCAAATTAAGTCGATTTTCCGTTAGAGCTGCATTAAATTCAGATTGGTTAAAAATTGATGCATCACTTATACGGCCATTTTTTCAAACATCTAGGTATATGAACCTGTACATGACATCCACTTCAGCATGCAATATGATGCTGTGTGTTCCTTTATAATTATAATAATCAGAAGCACCGTGCGGAGGATTTCTAATTAATACGTGTTTTCCATATAAGGCGCCACAAGCGTAAAGAAAATTTCACCTTTTGTGAAACACCCTGAATTATTTTCTCATCCTCTTTGGATTATGGTACCTACAACAAAAATGGCAAATATGTATAATATATACATGTAAAATTAAAACAGTAAAAAAATGATGAATGAATCTACTTTTTTTACAGAATTCTCAAAATTTGCTGCCAAAATTTCATCTCAAAACCCAGATGGAGGATTTTAAAGTTACGTCGCAGAAAATGAAAGCGTTGCAAAAATAACTTTAAGTGAATATTGATAACAATAACGAAGAAGACGCTACTCAGGATAGACCACAGCCACACTTGTCCTTAAATATATCGCCCAGAGAAACCCATCGACATCTACCGTCAACGTTTGCTGCTAGGACTATTACAAAAATTACAATTAATCCGTCGAAAACAGGCTTAATAGGAAAAAAACAGAAAATAAATATATAGAAAATTTTCAAAACAAGTTCAGTTGATTGAGCATTAACTACATTGTTTTACTCACCTTTATATAATCCTAAAGTCCTTCATATCTAGCATCCAACATTTCCGGCAAAAATAGCGATATTGAGCATTTTGGTACTCGATACAAGGCTTCAAGTGATGCATAGCTGTCGCCAGTGACTAGAAATCGAAGGGCTATTTGCAATTTCATTCTTGGCAGTCTCAGCAGCTTTTGTTAAATGTTGTCTAAAGTGGGCATTATTAATTCTTAGATGATTTCTATAAGCCTTTGGATCTTCCACAATTATTTCTTTAAGCAGGCTTTATAATGCACCATGGGTATTTCGTGTTATAATCCACGGTACACTACCTTAGTGTTTTTCTTTTTGTTTGAGTTAGCGATATCTTACCGAATTGTACAATAAATGAATTGCACACCTACGTTGATCATTTGACGTGACGCCATTTTGTACCACAATTAATTCAACATTCATCGCCAGTCGTGTAAACCCTTTTGCTTTCCACACATATCGAATTATGGTCGAACGATCCAAATCGTTCAACCTAGATCGACCTGTGAAAACGCGCCTTTAAAGTATCAGACGTTTTTGTAATAAATTATCACTTATACCAATAAAAATGTTCAGGAAATACAGGAAACATTATTACAGTTAAAAATATCATTACGGTAAACGATGGATTAGTAACAACCCTAACTATTCAAAGTAAACAAAAATGTTAAATGTAGTCTACCAGCTACAACAGCCTGTAAAAAAAACACAAAAAAATGGAGCAAAACTTTGTTTTTAAAAAACGATTTTTGGTATGCTGGTATAACAAAATTTTATACGTATATGAATAATTTCAAATACATTTGTTGTATTTGCAAATATAGCCGTTTTTTTTGGCCTTAATGAAATGTTGGTGAACACAAAGTAAACAGGAAAAGGTGTATTTACTCAGCGACCTGAAATCATATTTCTCTGTAAAAATTACCTCTTTTATTCCTGCATTTTATTTCGACACAGATCCCTTTTGTAACATTACGTTTCTCTCATTCGTGTCCCCGCTATAAACAACTTAATTTTATTTTTCCGTCCTTTACTATGAAATTCCTTGAGGTATTGAATGTAACGATTCAGCCTTTTTATTTTGTACAATTTTATAGGAATAAAATCAATAGAGTATTATACACGGTCTCCTAGGTTACAATTGGATCCGTCGATTTTATATGGGATATAATCGGGGGTCCTGCCATCAATTTAGTGCTTTGACAGGTCTTGTATGTAGTTTTGTATAAAATCTAAAAAAGTGAGTAACAGGGTAGGTACTATAAAGTTAGGATTGACAATAATTATGTATAATTTTATATATAATATTAGAAACTAACAATTTTTTAATTCAAAAAGCTATTAACTAGAAAAAAAGCATGTGTTTACAAAAATGTAGCAGTGGGATATTACAGTATTTTTTTTTCTTCATTCTGACTTGTAGCCCCTATTTTGCATGTATAGATGCTTTATCATAAATTCTAGATCATAAGAATCTTGAGCTAAGACTGGTCATGCAAAGTTCAGGGAGAACAGTACGTCATTTCCTATCAATCTCATAATATTATATCCTTTTAAATTTAAAAAGTTAAGTAATTTTATATTAGTAAAATGATTATCCACGTAGAAATGATAAGGATATTCTTTATGTGGTATCTTCTCCAACATTTTTATCAGCGGAGTGGTTTCCAACTGTAGAGTGTATATATTTTTGTTCACCATGGTAAAATTTAGAATCTAGAAGATATCCATTATAGGAACTGAGCGTCCACATCTTAAAATAAAATCTACTTGGTTTTACTATTTTAAATTACTTGTTCTCGTGCACCTATTGACTCAACGATCTCTCCATTCTCTCTTCGATTGCCGACAAGAATGTAGAGCGTTAGAATAATTTGAATAAGTTTAAGCTGTTTGTCCTTTTGTTAATGTGGTGTTATGTACAATTTATGTCCATTTTCATGTGTATGATGATGCCCCTGATGATGCTGTAGATAGCGAAAGTACTTGGGCAAGATTTGATTAAACTTGTGCTCGATATTTGCCCTAATTTTCAAAGTTTATTATATAATAATATATTAAGATAGCAGATTACGAGTCATAATGGGTTAAGGTATAGAGGAGACAATGGTATAAGTACTACGATAATAATAAATATTAATTAATAAATAAGTAGTAAGTGAGGAATTTTAAAAATGTCAACTATTTGTCAAACTATTATATTAACAGTAAATACACTTAGTTTTAAGACTACTGCAACCCATTAAAATACATAAGAAAACATTTTAATACAAAATTATATATTCTGAATTTTAAACTTACCTCTTTTAGGGATTTAATAGTAAAAACGTCCCGCCAGTATTTCTTATTTAAAATAACCTATCTTATATGAAAGCTTATCAGCTTTCTACAGATTATTTATTTGTTTTGGCACCATCACAATCACAATACACAACAATAATTAGTTTTTAAGTTTTTATTATATATTTATAAATATATATATATATATATATATATATATATATATATATATATATATATATATATATATATATTTAAAATTTAATAAGTATTTATAAATACAATTTATTAATATATTATATTAATAATTTGGTATACTTTTTTAGTTCTTACTTTTTTTATTATTTCATCTATCAATCAGGTTGAACAATAGAGGACTCAGAAAATCTCCCTCTCTTATCCCATTGCTAGCTTCAATAGTCTCAATTAGTTCTTCTTCTACATTCACTTTTATTGTGCTGTTTTGGTAGAGATTTTTGATCGTCTTAATTATTCATAAAGGTATCTCTCTTGCTTATAATAAGTAGATAAAGTCCTTTAATTTGATCCGATCAAATACTTTCTTAAGGTCCACAAAACATAGATATGCCAGTTTATTTTATTCTAACGATTTCTCTTGCACTTGCCTCATTATAACTAAAGCATAAGTGCATGGTCTTCCCGACCAAAAACTTGTGGTTTTTCTGCTAGTCTTATAATTTTGTTTAATTTATTTGTTAGTACTTTGGTTGTTTATTTTAGTGTTTGTTGTGTTTAATAAATTAATTCTGTGTAATTTTCTGTAATTTTTCGGACCCGATTTGTCTCCCTTTTTGAAGAGAGGTATTAAAATGCTCGATCTCCCTTCTTGAGAAATTCTGTTTTGTTTTATTATTTTTTGGATCAGTTTTAATAGTTTTTTGGTCAGATCTGGTCCTCCGTACTCTATGAGTTCATCCGGTATTCTGTTCTCCCCTGATGATTTTCTATTTTTAAATTTCCTCAGTGTTTTCTTTATCTCCTCCTTCTCAATATTTATTTTTTAGTTTGTCGTCACCTGTGGTGTTGATGGTTCATTATCGTCAGCTTTAATGAAGAGAGATCGAAAGTAGTCTGCCCATGTTTTCTTCTGAAAATGTTTCATTTTTATTAGTTCATTTACCTCTTTTCTTTGTTCTCTGATCATTCTCCATTTTTTGTGTCGTATTCCATATGTGGTGAAAAGCTCTGCCACGTATTCCATTTATATATTTTAGAAGACGAAGTATAGAAGTCGTACTCCATCTGTCTTGGGAGGCTCTGCCAGTGTTCCATTTTTATTATGTCGAACTAAAGTATTCGTACCATTTATGATTTGTATAGGGTATTTGTATGCCTGTTGTGTTTGTTGTGTTCTGTATTGTAAAAAGGCTTTGTATTTTTTTTCACATTTTATCTTCATTTCCTCTCTACCATGGGGTTTTCTTTTTTGTTATGTTTTGTGTTCGTTACTTTCCTTTCTCCAAGTGTTTCTATTAGTACGTTAATTATGTTATTTTTGAGTTTTTTACCAGCTTTAATTGTTTTTATAGTTTTCTAATATTTCATTTCCAATAATCTTCTCTGATATTTTTTTTCCATTATAATGTTTCCGCGTATTCCGTATTTAGTCCTTCACTCTGATTTTTGGTCTTATTGGGGCTGCTCTCTTGGGAAGGTAAGAAGTATTCTTATTTTACATAATACAGGGTTATAGTCGCTTACTACATCTGCTGAGTTGAGACATCTTACGTCAATTATTTTTGATGGTTGTATACCTCTGTTGTTATAACATAACATATTCTCAGATTAGATCAGATCTTTGTCCACGGGTATTGAATGTATATTTTTGTTGGTCTTTGTGGTCAATAAATGTGTTGTTTATTCTGAGTTCGTTATGCGGGAAGAAGTTTATTATCAGTTATCCATTTTCGTTGTTAATATTCTTATTATGTTTTTGCTTAATTTCGGGTATTACTTGATTGCCTCTTCGAGCATTAAAATCCCCAATATTATCATCATCCCTCTGATTTGATCTTAAATATCTTGATACTTGTTAAAATTCGTCATAAAACTATTACATAATAAAGAAATACGATTATAATAAAGAAACTGTTTTAAATTTGTACATTTTAGTCAAGAGTATATATCGTATCTTACGGTTTTATTGTCGAAACTTTCTCAGGTCCCGGGATTACATAATTGGAACTGTTAAAGACATATTGAAGTTAACCGAGAAAGTCTCGCATCGCAAGGGCACTATAATCCGCCCAGAAACATTGTTTTCGAAAGAGATTACATTTTTCCAGTCTGAAAAGGTAAATAGTGCGGTTGTAAATCTTTTAGTAAGCGTAAAGAGACGCGAAAACTTATATTCCATAAAGCACCGAAGAGGGATATATTTTGTTCTTAGGAAAGCTCTTAACGACATTAGACGTTATTCGAATGAATGTGTTCACCTACAGAAATTCTGTTAAAATGCACTGAAGGAATGGAAAATTCAATTTATTTGGAAGCATGCATGTAGATGTAGTGTTTATATAGTGATGAAAATAAAATTTACAATTGGACAAAAAACAAGAAGATATAAAGTTGTTAAAGTTAAATGTTTTCTTGTCGGAGGTTTATCGGTAAACGCGTCATATTGTGAGACATTTCTGTGAGTGCGAGCGTGTATTCTTTTATACCTAGATAGGATATTAACCAGGCCATCGCTACTATATCCTAACTTACTACTAGCAACATGACCTATAAACTATATAATTCTTTATCTAGTCATGTAGCTTTTTGGCTACATCAACTTTAAATGATATTTTAATATACCTATTTATATTGCAATAAATATTGTACCAAAAAAGTAAGTCAAAACGTTTGTTTATGCAATATTTTGGCTTAACGTGGAGCACAAAGGTTTATTACCTTGGTTTTTAAAATATTTACAATAACATAAGACCTAATACCTTTTCCCTGCCTAATATTGGTGTCTTTTCATATTTTGATTATCTTCCCCATAGTTATCTTAGCTACATCACTTCTACGTTTTATCTTGTCGCATTTAGTTTTATTGAAATACAAACCAGAAACCAGAATTACAAATTTAAACTATTTTCATGACTACAAGTGGAACTACTGATGCGCTTTAAAAAGTCGACTGCTTTATAATGACCAATAAACCAATAGGTCATCATCATCATCATCTTTGACTCAACAATTTTCTGTGGATCCTGGCCTGCTCTAAGATTGGTCGCTATTCTGTTCGGTTTCTGGCAACATGTTGTCATCTTCTGATCTCTAGTATCCCTAAGTCGCATTAACTCCATCTAAACACTTAATTCGCGGTCCACCTCTGCTTCTTCTTCCTTTAGGCGTTCCTGTACATTTTTAGCAATAATACATTCGTGTTATGTGTCCAGCCCATCTAAGTCGCTGTATTTTAATGAGTGTTACTACATCTGGTTCATTAAAGAATTCTTATAATTCGAAATTAAATCTTTTGCGTCCTTCATCATTTATAGCTCCAAATATTTTTTGTATTTTACGCTCGAATATTCCTAGAAGTCTTTCATCCTTCTGCATAGAGTGCATGTTTCCGCTCCGTATGTAAAGATCGGACTCAGCATTGTTTTGTACATAATAATTTTAGTTTTTCTTTGAATATTTCTTAAGTGGAATCGTTTTTGGAGTCCACAGTATGCCCTATTTGAAAGGTTTATTAGTCTTTTAATTTTTTCATTTTTCATTTGTTTTATTAGTAGTATTCTCTAGCAAGCCAAGGTATGTGAAAATGTCTACACGTTTAAAGATATGACTTCTAAATGCTGTTTTTTGTTCCTTATTTGCTATCGGATCCTTAGTAACCAACATGTATTCCGTTTTGACTTCTTTGATAACTAGACGGACCTGTTTCTCCGCCGCTTCTAATTCTAGGAAATATTGCTCAAAATCCTACTTGCTCTGCCCTATTATGTTAATGGCATCAGCGTATGTTAGGATTTGTATTGATCTATTGTAATTATTACCGCTTTCTCTAGGGCCTACCGCAAGCTAGGGCATCCACTTGTCTATCCTTTATCTCAAAGGATCCAGAATTTTCTCCCTGTATCCCTGTATACTGTAGTATGCGGCCTTTTCAGTGGTAGGTGGTCTTTCGTTTGGGTCGAATAGATTTCAATCATTTCCATCTGCTATGGTGTTATCGGCTTCTTTGATATAACGGCCGTTAAATTTTGCGTCGAAAAATTCAAGCCATCGTTTAAAGATTGATGCCGTATCACTTATTTTATTTACGTTTCTGTAACACTTTCGAGTTTTGTTTTGGTTTATTAGCAATTCTATGTTTAAATTACCTTTTTTCTTCTAGGCAATATTTTTTCTTTTCTTCTTAGGGTGGGGTAATTCGTCCTTTGCTCTTCTTGTGCATCTAGCTTGATTTGTCTTTGGGTATGATCTATTTTTGTTTTGTGTCTCTTGGTGCTCTATTTTCTCATCCAGATATCTCCTATACTCTCTCGGAACAGAAACGGAGCCGGAACGGTTATAATGCGCAGATTATTAACATTCATTCTGTCTTGTTTCATATTCTTCTTCTCATGGCGCCGTCTCCTTTCGAAGGTTGGTGATCGAAATGGCAATTGTGGTTTTGGAACTGCTGCGCGAAAGATTTGTGCGGATGCTGATTTTATATGTTTTTCCTTTATGGAAGCAAGGTTTGAAACTTTTACTATGATTTTGCCATTACAAAAAAGTGGTCACTATTTATATTTGGATCTCGACCTTCCCCTCTCTCTATCTCTCTCTTTCTCTCTCTCTCTCTCCCCCCCTCTCTCTCTCTCTCTCTTTGTCAACCATTTACCATCCACTCCTGAATGTAGGTCTCTCCCAATTGCTTCCATATTTCTCTATCTTGCGTCAATGTAATCCACTGTTTGCCTGCCACTGCTCTTATATTATCTACCCATCTTTTTGGGGTCTTCCGATGCTTCTTGTTGTCGTCCTTGGTCTTCATTCTAGAATTCTCCGTGTCCATCTGTTGTCATTATATTGAGCTACGTGACCTGTCCAGTGCCAATTTTAGTTTTTTCTAATTTTAGTAATTTCTTCCACAATATCCCTAATATTCATTTTACGTCTTATCTCGGTGTTTCTAATCTTGTCTCTCAGTGATATTCCAAGCATGATTCTTTCATTGCTCTTTGCGTTGGTTTTAATTTTTTAGCAGATTTGTTGGTAGTGGCTACTATCTCCAAGCCGTAGGTACAAACTGGTAGTATGCATGTGTTATACACCCTTTTCTTTCAGTTTACAGGAATGACGGTGTTTTTCAAGATATATGCGAGTTTGCCGAAAGCGCCCCATACTAGTTGTGTTTTTCTTTTAGTTTGATGACATGACCTAAATACACATAATATTCAACATTTTCTATGGTATGATTTTGCATTGTTATATTGGTGTGGTCCCGGCTCAGTATTTTTGTTTTACTGTAGTTCATTTTTAAGCCTACCGCTCCTGAAACTGCATTTAATTGTTGTAACATGTCATTTAGTTCTTGGATATTATCGGCTATTAAAACTATTTCATCTGCAAATCTTAAGTAGTTTAAGTATGATCCGTCGACATTGATACCCTTGTTCTATTCGAATTGCTTAAAAATGTCTTCTAGAGCAAGGATAAATAGTTTGAGAGACATGGTGTCTCCTTGTCTTACTCCCAGTTGTAATCTTATGGGATTAGTTTTTGTGCTTTCGTCCAGCGTTATCTGCATTTGTATATATGTTTTTAATTATGTTAGTGTATCTTAAATCTATACGTGCATTTACTCGAGATTAAAGCACTGCCCATAATTCGATGGAATCGAATGCTTTATGAAAATCGACGAACAACAATTATTGGAACATTATACTTGGTGCATTTTGTTATCAGTGCTCTTACGGTGTGCAAGTGGTCTGTGGTACTAAAATGTTCTCTGAATCCAGCATGCTCGATAGGTTGATTGAAATCGAGTTTATGTGTTGGTTATGATTTCAGTTAGTAATTTATACAGATGTGATAGCAAGGATATTGGTCGGTAATTCTCGATGTTTACTTTGTCTCTTTCTTGAATAGTAAAATGACTTCGGAGTTCTACCATTCTTGAGGAATCTTTTCTTCATCAATTACTTTAAAAATAAAATATCTAATACCTGTTCCATTTTTCTGCTACAAATTTTCAACATTTCAACTATAATTTTATCCTCTCCCGGACACTTATTCGTTTGTAGTTGATTTAGGGCCATTCTTATCTCATAGTCGGTTATGTCCGGTATTTCTTCTGAGCTCGTGTTAATTATTGTTCGTTTAGTAGGTTGTTGTTGTTGTGGTTGTGTATTTACCGAGTAAATACACATACATTTTTCATCGGCCCCGCTTATTTCCTTTCTGTTTCGGATTTGTTTGCCGCTTGAGTTTTTTGCTTTTAGTACTTTCATATTGCAGTTATCTTGGATTATATTATTTATTAGATTATTAGTATAGTTTCTATGATCGTATTTAATTTCTTTCTTCACGTTTTTTTAAAACTTTTGAAGCTGTTCGAAGTTTGATCTGTTCTGTGTCGTCTTTCTTGAAGTAGTTTAATTGTATTAGGTTGGAGTTTAGATATTTTGGCTGTTTTCGTGTTTAAGCATATTTTTTAACCGATGTTGTTACAGTTACTTTTATTTAATTGGCTAGTCCGTTTATATCCATTTGTTTTAGTGTCTTTATTGATTTTAGTCTTGTGCTTAGCTCTTTTTGGTATTTCGTTTGTTTTTGAATCAGGACATCGGTGGTTGGGTATCGTTCTTGTTTAATAAGTTTGTTTCGTTCCACTCTCGTCTGTATTTTAATATTTGCTCTAACCAATCTATGGTCACTCTTGGTATAGAATTTGTTAGTACTGTCACATCGGTGCATATTTTTTTGTTTTTGTAGAGTATGTAGTATATTTCGTTCTTACTTTTCTTGTCTGGGCTGATCCATGCCAATTTTAGTTGTTTTGATTTTTTAAAGAAAGTGTTGAGACAAAATAAATTTTCGTTGTTTAAGTAGTTGTACAATATCTCACTCCTTTCGTTGCTGTTTTCCAGCCCAAAGCAACCGATATATTGTGTGTCGCTTCTTTTGTTTCACTTTTTGTATTAAAATCTCATATGATTATGACAAAGTGTGATTTTTCTTGTTTCCCTACTGTTATCAGATCCTAGTAAAATGATTTAACTTCCTAGTCTGTTGAGTTTCCTGTCGATGCATATCCATATATTATCTGTAAGCTGTATCTGCTGTTTAAAGCGAGGATAACTCTTTGATACTGCACAGAACTTCTTTACTTTATAGGGAGCTCGTTTGTTTATCAGAAACGCTATGTGATGATTTTCTACGAAGTTTTTATGGTTTAGCTGGTGGCCAGATTTTAAGGTGGTACATGCTTCTCTTGGTAACCGAGTTTCATTCAGTCCAATTATATCCCATTTGATATTTAAGAGCTCTTGTTCTAGTTCGTCAAGGTGTTCTTGGGTCCTCATATTTCTTTTATTGTAAGTGGCTATACGAAGCAATGATGGGTTGTTTTTCTTATTAGAATGAGTCTAATATTTGCCTTTCCCAGAAGCCATAAGGCTGACTGACACTTAGGGTCATTTCCTATTGATACTCGACATCTTTAACTTGGAAGGTTTTAGCATATTTAAAACGCCACGCTTGCTGAGCGAGTTGGCGAGTAATTCTATACAATCCCTAAAATCAGGGGATTGCCACTTCTGCCATCCACGCCACGACGTATCGAAGGTATTCTTCTCCTCCGTAGCTGCCGTTGTGGACTTCATCCGTGACCCTGGATAAGGGACCCTAAGCAGGTACTAGTTTCCCGGGTCAGGAAACCCCTGAAATCTGCCGCGGACACGGATTGATTAATTTTCCCTGATAGGACTATCCAGAGGAATTCCTACCCATTACCTCTGGACCTAGGTAGCTTCTGACATCCATGAGGTCGGAAGAATGCCTTGCATCTATTAAATCAATAGCTACTAAGCTGTTATTAATAAAAACTTAAGGGCGAGCGAAACCCACTGTGTTTGAGGAAGAAATTACTAAGGCTCGGGCTCAATTTAACCTATAGATTCAATGGGAAAAGAATAATGACATGAGAGGTTTCATTGTTGCATTCTTTTAAATATTCCGACTTTTAAATATAAAGTCGGAAAATAATTTTACAATAAAAACTTTGTAGATACTTTATTTCATATTTAAATACGAAAATATAATCAAATAATGAGCACCAGACTACACTTACTTGTTGTATTTATTAATGTTCGATTGTTTCCCCTAATTCTCGGAAGTTTACTATCTGAAAAGATACCGTTTTATATTTAACGTCTTCCTCAATTTAATGAATTCGAGACTCAGGCGAGAGCACCTCGCACTTTATTTTCAAAGACGTAAAATCAAGGTAATGGCGTCCTTAACAGGCGCTTTGTTGAAATTATTAGCGTCGGTGGATTCGAGTCGACGAAGCTTTTAACTAGTTGTTTCACAACTTGCAAATTCGAATAATAGGGGAAGACGTTTTATTACCGACAAAAGAATTCGTAATGCGTAATGGTTCATCATCCGTTCCGTATGTTAAAGTAATATAAAATCTCTGTAGAGTTCCTTTTTCAAAATATACACTGGCTAGAGGAAAATACTGGACAGCAAAAAACTACTTCAGAATTATAATATCCTAGATAGAATATAAAGATGATAATTGAAGGGTCCGTCCCGTCGTAAAACTTGTTAAGTGACAAAATAAAAAAATTGATAATATCACATTTTGAATCTAAAGACTTACAAAATAATTTTTTTTTGAAATTAGTCGTTAAATAAAATAAAAAGACATTGTGTTTTATCAAATTAATTTTTTTTTAATTTTAGCAAGAAGAATTAAAAAAAAATGGTATTTTACAAGTTTTTTATGCGTCTTAGTTAAGGAAATAAAAATCTTTTAAGAAACTATAAAGACACTTAACACTACCTAACAGATTATTAATCACTGGGTCAAGTTAACATATAATTGTCTAGTTTAAGACAGGTTAGACAGTTTAACTACTTCTTTTGGGCAGAGTTTATAAGAAAACAAGAGATGTGCAGAATTTAAACAACAAATATACATAAAAAATAATTTTAAACTGTTAAATCTTGGAATTGCAGTGAATGGTGGAAAGAATAATGTACTGGTGGAATCCACTGGAAGCATGACAACACGTGGCCTAGTTTTGACTCTTCTATGGGCAACGCTTCTGAATACTTTTAAGTCAAGTTTCTATTAAAATCTTCTTTCAGTAAGAGACTATTTCTACCCTTTTTTCTTTTAAAACTAATGGAATTCCATTGTATGTGTCATAAGAAAGCATGAAATAAGGATTATTCATATTAAACTCCAGCTTCACGGAGTTGGTTAGTCCAAAATTTGATTTGCTTATATTTTCTCTTAATTCAGAAAAAATTTTAAAAATCTTCTCGCTGAAGAGTCGTTACAACAAATGGTCTTTTCTGTGTGACTCCTTTCAGAACTTTTTTCCATTCACTAGAAGAGTGTGTACCACTTACGCAAAATCTCTGTCACTAGGTAACATAGTGTGCCCTACTTGTGGAAAAACGTGAATTATTATTTTAAATCTTTTAGATGCCAGGGGTTGTAGCCAGAATCCTACGATAATGCAATTTTTGTTTTGACCACAGCAATTATTAGATACAGTATAATGTGTGTCACCACGAACATCAAACTTATCAAAATATTTCTTTAAGCAACTAGCAATTTCATCTGATCCTCGTTTAGCAATGGATTTGTCCCAAAAGAAAAAAGTAGACATCTTCTGGCTTGTTGCAGCAATGGACATTAAAATTATAACACCAAAGTTTTTTTAAACATGGATCGGTGGTTAATTTAGATGTAGGAAAATCTTAATGCAGATCAAACATTATCACATGTACGTCATTTTTCTGAGACTCTTCCACTGCTTTTTTAAGAACGTCGCTTGCAGCTTTTGCTTTTCTTAAGTGTAACTCTTTAGAAGTTTCTAGAAGTTTTTAGAAGTGTAAATAGGCCATCAATAAGTATTGATACAAATCGTGGAACTTGCAAGAAAAGTCAAGCATAGAAACAGATTATTCTTTGTGACTGTTGTTACCATTTCAAGTTACAACAAACTAACACCATTAAGATTATTACAACGGTGACCAGTTATATTTTTCTGCAGTGATTGTGAATGCAAATCAAAAAGTACTGACAAAATTAATGGAAGAATCGAATTTTGAAATTACACAAAATTCAACCTACCATCGAAACCTTTCAGCTAACTAACGGATCTAACTATCCCTTACGGATATTTTTTTAATTGACTTATGGCATGTGATCTATTACATACACCAAATTTATCAAAAGCAGTTGTACCTGTATTAAAGAGTGTCACGAAAAAGGCTTTTTATTTTTGGACAATTGTGCTTTCTAAATATTCTTTATAAAATTTACAAAAATTGTTGCAGAAGTTTCAGTAGTTGACACAACAAAATAAAAAAAATAGTAGTTGACACATCCAACGTTTAGTAATTGACACTCAAATAAGTTTTGATAACTTTATTAAGAATATGTAATTATAAGAGATTTTTTTAATGCTATGTAGTTATAATATAATAAAATTCTTAAATTAAGAAATTTAGCCATCTACATCCACTAAATCTGGAAAATGATACATCAAAATAAAGTTTAACTGTCATCACAATAATTCATACCCACAACTTCTGCTTCAAATTATTGAAAATTTTTTGTATTACACATACAAATTTATATTCCTTTTTCTTTTCAATGAATTTTGCAAGTACATAATCCCCCTTCATATAATCTAAATGATCAGTATTTTCCTTATCATTGCAATCACCTGTTTCAAAAGATATATCATCAAGACTGCTACCAGATTCAACCCATGATTCATTTCATTTCTTAATGATTCTCTCCTTTTGTTACTAACTTTATTTTTTCTTCACTTTTAGTTTGTGTTTTCTATAAAGTTTTTTTCTTCTCTTTTCTTTTATCTCCTTTCTGCCCTTTTCTATTTTTATTCAACAAGCTTGATCTTCTTATTTTCTTGATTTTCATGATAAATTTGCCATTCTTTTGAACTAGTCACAGAAGAAACTTTTACCACTCTTCTTTTATTTACTGGGGATACTATGGGCTCGTGCGAAAACAGTATTGTTTTAAAAGGAGAATGTATAATTTCATTTATTGTAGAAGGTGTAGGTAATTCTTCAAATGCTGGAGACGGAACTTGTGATTGTAATGATGAAGAAGCACAAGCGTCTTGAATAATAGCTTAATTGTTATATTGAAGATTTTTTCTAGTGGGACCAGTGTGACCTTCCACAACATCCGAAATGTTTCTGATTCATCCGATTCAGCCTCATATTATTTTATTAAATCACATATTTCATACTGTTCTTCAGTCGGCTTGTCAGGATTGTCCTTTAGGCAATGTCTTCAGCATTAGGGTTGTCTTCAACATTTGGTCTGTCCTTATTATAATTGGCATCGTCAATAATATTGTCTTCATGATCTAGTTCTTTCGCACCTTGTTTTGCTTTTAAATTGTTTATTTCTTCTTCTTAAAGTCTGTGTTTTATGCAAATGTTTTTGTAAAAGTAAAAGCGAGATAGATCTTCATTATCATTGTTCATCAGGTTCGTCATGTCATCATTAGGATTAATTTGTTGGTAAACAGTTTTGTCACCCTTTCTTGCCAATACTTTGTTTCCTTTGAGGTTAAGGAAAAATGCAGTTTCATCTGCATTAAGTACTTGATTTGCTTCATAAAGAAACTCCTTATAGTTGTTCTCTCTTAATTAATTATACACTTTACTGAATCATTTTTTAAAGGCCTTTTTTTTACCGCTGACTTTGTAGATGTTAGGTTTTAAGCAATCTGTTGTTTATTTTGGGATTTCTTTTTAATAATCCAGTAAACCAGGTTCTTCCTGGCTTGTTATCTTTAAAGGGATTCTGTTAACTCAGTTCCTTCATAAGCACCTAAAACAAGAAGAAAATTTAAAAAAAATCTTTAAAATAATATTAAAACTTTTAGTACCTGAACAGTGCTCATAAGCTGCTGTTGTTGTATAGCAAAACCGGCTCTGCATACATCAATAATCCACTTAACTAATATCTATTCCTAACCTTCCTTCAGGTATGGTTCTCTTCTGGGCCCATTTTCTTTTGCGTGAAGTTTTGCTTTTTTATTTGTATAACAAAGTTACTCTGCGTATACCATACTTCTTTGCTGTAGGTAAAACTGGCTTTCCACATAGTACATCCTTAATAGCTTTCTCCATAGTTTCTTGGAATTGGAAGCATATTTTTAACTGAAAATTTAAATTTTTCTTTTAGTAGTTGACACCCAGTGTTTCAATAGTTGACAT
This sequence comes from Diabrotica balteata, assembly GCA_918026665.1. NCBI lineage: Eukaryota > Metazoa > Arthropoda > Insecta > Coleoptera > Chrysomelidae > Diabrotica > Diabrotica balteata. The sequence goes on from OU898281.1 coordinate 101,198,799, forward strand.
AGTGTCAACTACTAGTATAGTGGATACATTTACGTGATATTTAAAATTAAAGTATACACATTATATACAATGAAAATCACAATAAAATATTATGTTTTTATAGTCTTAGTATAAAATGGTTAGTAATTGACACCTATGTCAACTACTAGTATTTTGTGTATTTGTGTGTTAGTAATTGACACCAAGCCTAAATTTTGTTTTAAGAATAAAACAAACTTAAAACTTTAGCAAGACCCTACCTAACCTTTGTTTAGAAAACTTGTTGCCACATGAAGTTTACACAACACGTTGACAAAAATTTGGTGAGAGTTTTTTGTTTCAATGTTAAATAATTCTATAGTTACAAAGACTATTTATCGATGACACTAGTTAACTATGATGGTAATATTTACAATAAAAATACTTGGAAAAGCTTATTATTTATGCTTAAAATGTCAACTGCTGGTACAGTGTCAAGTACTAGTGCATGTGTCCACGTTTTTATGTACAATATACAGTACTAAAGGTCAAAATCTTTTAAAATATTTTATTTGGGTTTATCCAGAAATTCTTTCTCTGAGCTAAAACGCATTACTTTTTAAGCTTTAGTTAATAATGTTATTAATATTTCAATTAGGTACTAATTTAATCGTGAGAACATATTTAATTGGTTTAATTTTCGGAAAATATTGCATTATCTGTACAAACATGAAGATTCTGAGATTAATTTTACATTTTTTCCCATCTTTTTATTAACTTTGACACTGGTATTGTTTTCAGAAAAAAAAAACACAGAAAGAACATTGGCTGCTTTCTCAAATTATACCTAGATAATTATTTTCCGTCGTCGCCCATTCTCCAAAATTTCGCTCCTAGGTAGCTCACGCGCTTTTAACGAAGGGCTCCTTTGTTTTTCTTTTCTATTTTCTTTTCTTTTGTTTGAAAAGATGCTGTTCGCTGATGAATAGAGGATAACTAGATGAACACATTTACTTTTGTCGATTGTACTCTTCCATTACATTAAATGGGCGGCTTTTGTACGCTATAGTTAATTAAATCTCCAAAAATTATGTCGATTAGTCTGTGTTCTTTAGTTTTTCACTTGAAGGAATACATTATTATAATAAGTTATTATAGTAACACATTTACTTTTTTACCTTACTCTACTAATTTTCCAGTTCACTTCATAATTATTACCACTACAGTTTTGAGAAATGTTTTCTTTTATTAAACAAAAAATAACCTTTTCCGCAAATCGCCAGGAAATTTTGACATTCCTGTCAAAATTTCTTGAAGAAAAAGTCAGGACTTCCTTACTGTAAGGAAATGTCATTTCCTTACTGTAAGGAAATGATATTTTCGTACAGTTGTTAGTGTTCTACATAAATGATTGTCAAGTTTGACAATTCAACCTCAATACGTTTCCATAGTAACCCAAGTAATTTTATTAGGAATTTCAAAGCACCATTTATTTGGGAATAAAATTATCGCGTTTTTTTTTTAAATCAATCAATCTCTGTCGAATTTTAAACGATTTGCGGAAAAATAGTATGTTTACCTCGTCGGAAAAGCCACATTCCTGGACTCTGTGTTGCTAAGTCTCGGCTTGCGCCTCGACTTAGCAATCTTCACAGTCGTCCAGGAATGTTAAGCTTTTCCTACCCGGTAAACAATGTACTAAACTTATTTATTTATTAACATATATTTTTTGTTACAGGTAAGTGCAAATTAAACGTATTTTGTGGTAAGTATATAACAATACTAGCGCTAAAGGCCTTAACGGACCACAGCTTAAATGTTTGTTTTTCCTTCTTTTATTTTTTTTTCTTTTTGATTGCTGGGTTTAGTTTTTTTTTTATGTTTTGAGATTTTCTTTGACTTAGTATGTGATTTTGTTACTTCTTTCTATTTATTTTTCCTTTCTGACCTTCTAGCAACATTCCTTCCATATTTTTTGTACCTTGCTACCATATATTTCTTGTTCTTCCTTTTCTATTTTAGATGGCTATAATAATATTCTAGAACTCTTTTCAGAATTTTTGTATTCGACATACATTCTAAATATCCATGCCTTGACCATTCCTATTATTATTGGTTGATTGTATTATTTACTCAACTCGTTGTTTTCTTTTCATCTTTTTACCCTTACGCTGCCTTTTTTTATCTGCCATATGTCTTCAGAAACCAGTTCTTTTACAATATCTCCAGTAACTTTTAGACTTTGTTTGTCATTCTATATATCTTACTGTAATATGTTTCTGTTAGTTGTCTCGTTCTTTTGTGTAGCTTTATTTTTGCCGCTATTGCTAAATACTGGTGTTTGAACATTTCATTAATCACGATCGGTTGTTTAAACCTTGTGTTCTTTTACAATGGGTAGGATACTAACCTGGTTCATCAACCCTTCTCTTTTATCCGGGCTTGGGACCGGCTGTTAGCTGTTTGAGCTACTGAATTCACCCAGTCGTCGCGCTTATAACCACCAGGCAGAGATAACTAACACAGTGTATACCAGTACAAATCGGAGTCAGACATCGGAGACAGAAAAAACCAAATGTATGTCAACATCTAAATATCCACTACGATATAAAATCGAAATTGAAGGGAAAATAATAAAGCAGAAAGCAAGGTTTAGATATCTGGGAATAGATATTACTACATATGGAGATACTGAAGAAGAAGAAGTACGACAACAAAGCTTAAAAGCAAGTAAAGCGGCCGGACCACTTAATGACACAATCTGGAAGAACAAATACTTAAGACAAGAATAACAAGAATCTATAAAACACGTATTAGAGCTATGCTAACATACACGCCGAAGACAAAACCTGGCACATTCAAAACAAGACGACTACTAGAAACAACAGAGATGAAAATACTTCCGAGAAATATTGGGGGAATGTCTTTTGGATAGGGAGAGAAGCGAAAACATAAGAAGAGCATGCAATATAGAAGACATAAATTGAAGGGTGACAAAACGGAAGTAGAAGTGGAATGAACACATTAGTAAAATTGCAGAGGATAGGATAGTACAAATAGCATAATATAAGTCACCAAATATATGAAAATGTATTGACAGACCAAATAAAAGATGTTGCGATAATTTAAACAATTTAGGAGAGAAAGAAGAAGGAGGGAAATTAAGAAAATAATCACGAAAAAGTGATAGAATTGAAGAGATAACGATGAAATAACAGAAAATCTCCTGACTCTTAACATATCAATATCTGATCTTTACTAACGCCACCAGCTAAACTTCATATTACTTAATATTCATGATATGTTAAACACAACTTCGGTGTTTTATACGTATGATTAAAGTGCTGCATGAAAGAGTGTTGGTGATTTTTGTGCAATGTTGAAATACTTTCTCTTGAATATTATTGACTTACCATACGCTAATATTTTTTTGTAATTTTTTGTGAAGTATTGTATAATTAGTAAAATTTATTTCTTACCTATTAAAATGTCTTAAAAGTCTTAAAAAACTAACAACTAAAAATGTCTTTTTATTTTTTAGAAGGTGGTTCTGTACTAAAGCAATTATTCCTCTAGTATTGCTTCTTTTCTTAAAAGGACTAGATTATGACTAGATTATGTCTAAAATGGAGCCGAATTAACAGGCAGAAAACTAACGAAAACCGATTATATGACAAGGATCACAAGTCTCTCTTAATTTCGAATATATTATTCGTTTAAGACAATGTGGAGTCATAATATTGTTCTGAAGCTATTTCCTTATTATTTTATCATGTCATGTGTTTGTCTTTTTAAAGACGAATTACATGCTATGATTTTTTTCTGACGGATATTCTCAAGTTAAAGTTGATTTCATGTAATCGAATAAACTATCTTATAAGTAAAGTCGTCCCAGGAGCGCAACTCAACAATATTGGCAATATCATTTTAAAGTCGTCTACTTTAAAATGCATAATGTATGTCTGAATTGTCAATATAAATGAGTCAGATAAAATTAAATTATTAGAAGAATTTTTCACTGTGTAACAAAAAACAAAATTTGTTTAATTTACTGTTTGTATTTTGAGAACGATTTCCGAACTGGAAATTGAAACGTCAATACACGTATTTTTATCTTTAATTGTGGCTTATTCCCAGTTTAATAGTAATTAATGTGGAGTCAATATGATTATTAAAGTTATTGATTACAATGTCGACATTTTATTACTATAAAAGTCACCTAGGAGCAATTATATTCTCCTCATTAAGCCTATATATCTTCTTCTTCCTTCTTATATGTAGGCTTTAAAGCCTGTCTCTTCTTTAATATTAGCCTCTTAAATTATTTAAATCATCGGACCATTTTTTTCTTGGCCTGCCGATACTTCTTCGTCCATTTGGTGACTTATCTCGTGCTATTCGTACTATGCTATCGTCTGTAATTCCACTAATGTGTTCGTTCCACTCCTGTTTCCGTTTTTTCACCCATCTATTTATGTCTTCCATATTGCATGATCTTCTTATGATTTCGCTTATCTTCCTATCCAACAGACTTTTTCCTGATATTCGTTGAAGTATTTTCATTCTGTTGTTTCTGTAGTGGTCTCGTTTCAGATGTGTCAGGTCTTGTCTCCGCCGTGTATGGTAATATGTAGGCCTAATTGCTGCTTTATAGATTCTTGTTTTTGTATCTTGTCTTATGTGTTTGTTTTTCTAGATTGTGTCATTAAGAGATCCCGTTGCTTTATTTGCTTTTAAGCTTTATTGTCGTACTTCTTTTACAACATCTTTGTAACTAGATATGTCAATTCCCAGATATCTAAACCTTGCTTCCTGCTTTATTATTTTTTCATCAATTTTGATTTTTTATCGTAGTGGGTATTTAAATGTTGTCATACATTTGGTTTTTTCTGCTGATATTATCATATTGTATTTTTTGGCTGTTGTAATAAATATGTGTGTTAATCTTTGAAGCTCGTCTTCTGTCTCGGCGATTAATGCAGCATCGTCTTCATAAAATAATATTTGGATTTCTTTGTTCCCCATTCTGTAACCATGACCTTTACGCACTACGTGTATTATGTCGTTTATTAATATATTCATAAGAAGTGGGCTTAATAAGTCACCCAGTCTGACTCCGCTTTGTACTGATCTACACTGTGTTATTTTTCCATTTATCTTTGTCTGTATTCGATTATGGAAGTAGATGTTTTTGATGGTTTGTATAATATTGATTAGTATTTTTCTTTTATAGAGTAGGTGTAAGACGTCTTCGACTTGAATGCGATTGAAAGCCTTTGTCAGGTGTATAAAACATAGATATGCTGATTTGTTGTACTCGATGACCTTTTCTGTAATTTATCTTAGTACAAATACTTCCTCTACGCAGGATCTTCTGTATCTTAATCTTTCTTTGCTCATCTGATAAAGTTGTTAGTTCATTGCTTGTGTTGGTTAGGACTTTTTTGGTAAGCTTAGGTGCGGTGTTAAGTAGATATATACCTCTACAACTGTTGGGGTTTTCTTTATATATCCACATCTAAAAATGAAGTTTCCATATAATATTAAAAAATAAAAAAAATGTTTTATAATTTAATATAAAAAAAATTAAGGTACTTTAAGTATCCCAGAAATCCATAAAATAATAAGAATTTTATTTCCATCAACTGGATGCTCAAATTTTATCTTTTCATATTTGAAGCCCTCCTCTTGATAGAAAAACGTCATAAGAGGATTTCAGCAGCAGGAAACAAACTTCATTAAAGTCCATTAATAGATAACTCAAACAAGATTGCTAATTACGAGCAACGACTCCACGAGAGCCAACTGAACAGATCTGAAGTACCTACTCTCGGTCTCAAAGGGGGATGCTGTCAGCTTTTCAACTCTTTGAGATCGTTTATACGTTAGTAACCCAATACGACACGAATTCACTTTTAGAAAATGGAAAAATGGGAAGCTCTTTAAAAAAGCGTACGAGAATACTCTATAGGGAGTTACAGAATGCGCAAAATGATTTGGTTTCTAAACTAATTAATTGGGTATGTGCTTATTACTAATTTTTATTAAACCCAATATACTTATAAATATATTGAATTCAGTAGCGCCTTTGTTTATATGTATGTCGTAGGCTTGTATGCTCCCGATACACCAAAATTAAGCGGATTAAATTCTGGGCTACATGGTGGCTATAATGTATAATGGATGAATATATTCTTTTGGATACAAATTAAAAATCTTATGGTATATTATGAATCTACATCTAATTTGTCACAGAGGTTAAATAATGTAGTAAACTGTGATGTATCTCGTTCATTGGTTACTTACATACACACGGAATAACCTGCCTTGTAAAAATGCCTTTAAGGTTAGATTGGTAGCAAAAGTATTATAAAACAAGACACATATGTATTATTCAATACCTGTGCTCTAGATTTTAATTGTCCTAATAAAAATGAGTCAACAGTTAACGTAATGAATAATTTTAAGTATGGTAAGTTTTTTTGGGATTTTTTATGAATTAAATAATTATATTATTATCTCACCACATTGCCAAGGAATGAGACTACCACGACCAATCCAACGTTCAAAAAAGTTGTATTGAAGTATGTTCTCACAGCCTTCTCTCTAGAATGTGGTGGTGTACCATCTTGAATAAACCACAATTTTTAAGTTTTAGTATGTCACAATGGAGAAAAAGTAATACAACGCCAGTATAGAAACTTAAGAAGCGATAGAAAAGGGAAATTGTAAACCTCATGACGGCCAACGTCTGAATACGGACACGACACCTAAAACAGAAGATGAAGAATGTTTTCTCCAATAAGACATTTAGCAACCATAACAAAGCATTTTGTTATGTTACATTATAATCTTTGAGTTGTTTTAATAAGAATAAATTATGAGTTATGCTTATCTACAGGCAATCAGTGCTTTACAAGAATTATTATGCAGATGCCTTATAAAATGCGATTATCTCGACAATAGTTGAATTTTGAAGTTACTAACAAGTATAACTTTTCTTTGTAAAAATATTATACCTTTATTATTTTTTAATACAAATAAAGATAACTTGTAAGAGCAACAAAGTTAAGTGCTAATTTATGCCATGTGGCATATGTGACGCCCTCTATCAGTTACATTAAAATATGTATAAAATTATAATTTATCCTACTCAAAAGCATCCAACCGAAAAATTTTTGTCCAAAAATATTTACAACCGCAAAAGTTATAGCGAAACATAAAATTTTAAATTTTCACTTCAACACCCTGTATTTTTCTTAATATCAACATTTTATTAAAGCAAGTTGGATTACATCGTAATAATTTAAAGTGCAGAATCTACCATTTCTATTTGTACAATTACTACCCTGTATAGAGTATTTAACAAGTTATGACACCATGCATATAAAGAAGTAATGCATAAAAAATTATTTATTTTATATATTAAGGAAAAACAATATATTTTAGTTTTTAAGTTAAGTTTAATTGTAATCATTGACAAGAATTTGTATACAGGTAAACTACAAAACAAAATTATGAGTTTCTCAATGTTTTTAAATGGATTACTTTATATTTTATTTTTTAAAAATGTTGTATCTATACTACTCTCTAATTTTTATATAGCATTTCCTATACCCAAACTTAATACTTACCGAGATATTTTTAGTTTTCTTCAAATTTTTAAAATACATTCAATTTTTGTAAGTAGAAATATTGGGTAAATATTGAGTAAAACTATTGAGTAGTGAGTAACATTATAACACAGTTATTTTTTTCTTTAAACGTTAAAAATAGTGATGACATTACTTATCTAACTTGATCCTGTCAAAGTTTGAAGTCTCCGCCGGCAGCAGTTTTTTTCCCATTTCTTTACGGCTGAGGGAAAAATGTTGTCATGACAATAATATGAAACATGTCACAAAGCAACAATACAAATGTCATTAAAAACAATTAAACATCATTTTTATAGTAATATTAAAAGTACAATTAGTTAATAAGGCATTTTCAGAATTGAAACTGTGCAAAAATGTTCCCGACTCTTGATACGCATTGGTAATTGTTGATGATACTGATGGTCGAGAACAACTTTCAGCAATCATTCCGATGTTGGCGAATCATAAGGGTTCAAAATTTTTTGAGCATTATCGTTCTTATTTCTTATTGAATCCTCTATATTATATCCTTCGGCAACCATGCTTGATTTCCAGCCCCCATGTCGTTTGAGGCATTTTAGATTTCCGCCTCCATCAATTAAAAGTGTTGCTGAAGTTCGTCGTAAAGAGTGACCCGTGTATGCGCTTGCATCGTTCAAATTTAAATAACTAGCTACTTTTTGGGCTACTGCGCTGATCAAATGTATTCCCATGGCGCTTCGGTAACACTTTCCATTTTGGTACTTGATAAAAAATCGGTTTTCTGTGAAATTTTCAGGCCGCAGTGATACATAATTTTTATACAGTTTAATGTAGTTTTGACCAATTATCGTAAAAGATCTAATTTGTGGTGTTTTACTGTCTGGGATTTTGATAATCATTACATTTTCTTTATCCTTAATGTCCACAGTCTTCATTTTTACCATTTCGTCGCATCGACAGGCGCCGGTAACCTCAATTAACAAAACAATCTGAAATATTTTTATAATTTAGTAGAGTATACTACATGCTTTGCAATATAATTTTTTTTACCTTTAATCCTAAATACAACTTATCTGGCGCTTCAAACAAAAATTTATCAAACTCGTCTTTGGTGAAAACTTTAGACTTCTTTGCAGTATATCCTTCGCTTGATTTTTTCAGAAAGGCACGTAACTTTAAAAATTTGCTTATATCCACATTTTTTCTAATAACTAACTCGGATTTTATTATAGAGTATCGTGACCTCATTGTAGAAGATTTCCATTTATTTTCATTTTCCATTATATTAAAATATGCCAGTAAAACGTCTTCGGTAACTTGCCGTACTCCTCTTGTATCGCACCACTCTTGGAAGTGCTTGTACGCTAACCGATACTTTATTCCGGACTTGGAGGGCCCCAAACGTGCTACTGCATCATTAGCCGCGGACTCAATTTCGTTTAGGTTTTTCATTTTCGCACTAAATTTGCGCTTGCGGTTGCAACAACAATAAGCTGTCTTTAATAATTGCAAACAACTGTCAAACAACTGTAACCAGGGAGACGCAAATCCACCGACCGACGACTTAATTATTTTAATTTCTAACATCTAGACGACTTTGATAGTTGTCACAGTTAATTTCGAGTAAAAATAGCGTATGAATATGTACTATTTATGGTTGAAAATTGCTACGTTTGAAGAAAAAATAGTATACTTTATTCGGCAAAGAAGCGACTTTTCTTGACTTGCCCTCTATTACGCGCCTCACTTCGTTCGGCGCGTAATAGCGGGCGCGTCAAGAAAAGTCATGCTTCTCCGCCTCATAAAGTAATATACTATTATTCAATAAGTAACTAACAAAAAATATAATTTTAATAAAAATAAGCAATGAATATGTCAACAAATATGATATTATGCAAATAACATATTTCCTTAATAAAATACACGATTCCTAAAATTCCTAAAGATAATATGTTTTGTATAATAATATAACAATGATTATTTTTATTCAATAAATAACTCACATAAAACAGAATGCAAAACAATATACAATTATTGAAGTAAAAATTGTTAGACTGTTATATCGACAGAAGCCAAGAACTTTTAATAAAACGTTCCTAACTGCCGATTGTGACGCGCAGTTATTAATAAGTAAAAGGCCATTTGTGTCAGTTACAAAGGTAAAAGGCTTTAAAAAATGCGTTTCATATTATTAAACCGTAAACGTTAGGCTTTGACAATGACTGTTTTCATATTATTACCTTTTTAATCGGTCTGTGTGGCTTGTCTTTATTGTTAAAAATAATTTTTTCTGTAGAAAGTTAACATATATGATCTCTGTATTAGAAGAAAGTTCGAGAAATCGCTTACCTGCATCCAGAATATATTACGATCGATATCATTTTGAAAAATTAATGAATGGAAAAAATGAGAGAACCAAAACTTTTAAGTGAAAATAGGAATATGATGTACTGATAGCTACTAGTGAAGATCCCCGCATCAGCACTAGTGCATTTCACGTCAACATGACGTGCAAACAAACAAAAAACACTTTATTTAGTGTTTTGGTCAGTTTGCTGTTGCTTTATCTATGGATTGGCATTAACTTTCTGAACGACCTTTCTAAAAAGTGTGTTTCAAACAAAATAGAAGCACAAAATACAAGAATATCAATATAATATATTTTACTGAAGTCATCTGACTGTTTTGGTCCATTAAAATATGATTTGGAATAAAGCTACATAACTCCGTTTCTATAAATGGCAGCTTTCGTGTTTCATTTTAAAGATACTTTCGTGTAGAACAGTAACAATGAATAGTTAATGGTTTGGTATAACCCATTGTAATATATGTAGAGTAGATTAGAGTAGAGTATATTTATTTAACTACATAACAGATACAAATATTGTTTGTAGCAAGTTAAAAAAACATAGATAGTATTAAAAAAAAAAAATATAAAACGCAACTTAAAAATATCCAAACAAGAACACATATTAAACAGAAAAAACATTTCTGGCAAAGTTATGGTAAGCAGTTCAGTGGATGTTCTGCAATGAGTCATATATTCTTCTGAGCAGTAAAAACAATGTTTTAGAAGATATTTTTTTATAACTTTGTCGAAACTCTTACAGCTTAGCTGCTTAATACTTTTTGGTAAGATATTGGAAAAGTTAGAATTAAGACAATTTTTTTAAAGGACTTAATCTACAGCGATTTGTTCATAGGTAGTGAAAGTTTCGCGTATTGTGAAAATGGACATCAGATTGTTTTATTAAATGGGTACGTTTTCTGTGAATTTCAGTAAGAACTTGAAATATCAACAGAGTAGGTAGCGGCATAATTTGGAATTTGATAAAGAAATGTCGGCAGTGTTCTAGATAACTAACCCCTGCTAAAATCCTGACAGCTTTATTTTGTATTCTAAAAATTTGAAGTACCTTTGTTGAATTGCCTCATATAATTACACCATAGTTTAGTTAAGAGTGGAATAAAGAAAAATATGTGATTTTTAATGTTTTAAAGTTGACAACCCTTGTCAGTTGACAAATAACAAATAATGAAATTAATAGCTTTTTCTTAAGTTGTGAGATATGAGCCGACCAATTGAATCTATGGTTATTCCAATAGTTTAACAGTCTCTTTGTTATCTAGATCATTATGTAAATTACTTGCAGATATAACCAAAGTTTGCGATTTATCAGAGTTAGTTTTAGTTTGTTTGCAGCAAATCATGAGCTAAATTTAGTAAAAACTTCCTCATGAGACATTTTGAATTTAGGTGAATCATTGACATAAATAATAAACAAAAGAAGTCCTAAGACCAAACCTTGTAGGACTCCATGTTTTACGGATAGAAAATTGGAGAGATGACCCTTAGACACTATCGCCTGGTATCTGCAACGTAGAGTAGAATATATAAGCTTAAGAGAGATGTCATGCGAAACGCAATCAAAAGCCTTCGGACAAGTCGCAAAGATAAATTGCTATGCTAATTGCCTCGTTCAAGCCCCTCAATCACTTTGCTCACAATATTAAATACCCCATTCCTGGTAGAAGGGGCACTTCTGAATCCATTTTGTGAGTTGCTAAAGTAATTATTTGACTACAAAATGGAATACAGTTATTGTTTAATAACCTTTTTAATCATTTTCCCAAAAGTAGAAACAATGCTTATGGGTCTGTAATTTTTGAGGAATCAGCTTTTTTGTAAATTGGTAGTACTTTTGAGTATTTTAGTACTTCTGGAAATACTCCAGTTAATAGAATTAAATTAATAAGATGAATGATAGGTGTTAAAACTATTTAGTATGTCTCTTTAAAAATTTTGCTATTAATTTTGTGAACGTCAATACAATTAGAATTACTAATAGACTTTATTTTTTGAGAGACCTTTTCTTCCAGAACGGGACGAAAAAAAGGACTTCTTCGGAAAAGAATAATTTCTATAACTGAGGAGTACATCGATATTAACAGTGGGAAGAGATGTTAATGTATAACCCAAATAATCAGTAACGGTGACTATTTCCACAGCATCAGTATTTGTAATTTTTTATTTTTTATTATTTATTTTTTTTTATAAAAATCAAGTCTGACTTTTGTACTTGAAGCAATGAAATTTATTCAACTGGCGACAAACAATTTTTAGAGACAAAGGACAATCTGGTTTAAAAATTATTTTCGTATTTCACACTATTCAACATTACTAAAAAAATATATTGGTTGGCTGTTCTGGTGCCGGTTATTCAGATTTGTTAATAGGTTTATTTAACCCTTTGAAAATTACAAGTAGGCCACACGTATCGCATAGGTATGAAAGAGTCATTATCACGGGAATAGACTGTAAAATTATTATATTATAATATAAATGCTAACTATTGTAACTGACTTGTACCGACTTGCATGAAATACATCGTGCAATTTTAATGATAGGAAAAGTAAAAATATATTCGTATAGTTTTTTTATGTATATATAATATGCCAGTATTTTTTGAACGTCTGATGGAATGTGTATAACCGTTGATTGATCAATCAACGGTATGACCCAATAGACGTGAAAGGGTTAAAATCGAAAAAACTCTCGTGAACGCACAATAAGCTATTCAACACTGTTTATGTATTTATTCAGAAGTTTCGTACTAAGTGATTGTAAGAGAACGAGTTGTAACAACACAACTCTCTACCTATCGATCCTAACATTTTCTCGCACGTCACGTCTTCCCGATACGACTCAAATCCACATACACCCTAATGTTTACCTCCACGTGGCTGATTACCAAGAATATGCGCAATTGTACGCAACAGAAGGCTTAAAAATTCGGAACTAGTATATATACAAAATTGGTATAGAGGCTCTTTATATGTTCGGCTAAAAATGTTCTATCATAGATTTCCTCTTTTTTTCACGTTTTTATAAATCTCAAAGATATTTGCCCTCCATTAGTTGTAACAGTAGTTAAACAACATAACAACAACATACATACATATAATATATTCATAAGTTCAGTTATAGTTGATAAACTATTCACTGGCATTAGAACTTAATGGAAAATTAGTAGCTGCAAACAAAATATTTTGCAACAACAACATATGTAAATCATATTAATATTAAGCCACTTAGAATCTACGCTGAACTAAGACTATGCGGAAAGGAGCTAATAACTGATAAGCAACTCTTTAGTGGTTCGCGCAAGTAACTTGGGTAAGAAAATTGGAATCTACGACAGGTCATCTCCCAATGGCTAATAACGAATATCCTATCGATTTATACGAAAATAATACAGGTGTAAATAATACGAATACCAAATAAATATCCGCAGATCAACTGAGAGTACGACATAGAGCTGCAGCTGTCATTAACTGTGGATTTTTTGATTTAGAACGATAAATTCAATTACGCTGAACTGACATTACGAAATGCTACAACATCGTGAAGAGAAGATGCATAATAGAGTGGAAAAGTTGTTATGTAAGCGATGCTCAGACTGACTATGATTTTTAAGGGGTTACAGTCTTGGCAGTGTTGAGACAAGACGGTCGTGCTTAACAGAATTTTATCCAAATTCGCGAAAATAAAATGCACACGGAGATAAAACAAAAGAGGTAGGACAGGCAGACTGGGACCAGACTCGTTCTATAGGTTTTTCTTCTTATATTCTACAGAGTTTCTTCTATCTTAAGTAGTTTTAACCTAACAGCGAGTTCTTATATAATAATTATTGGAAGATGTATAATAAATCGATTGGCTTCATTCAGTACTATGGATATAGAACAGACACACTTCAGAAAGGAAATAATAAAAATTCCTAACATATTTTACTATATAAAAGTCCTCCCCCTTTCGTATCTTTGAATGGTTTTACTTATAATAGTAAAATTTGGAAAGAGGAAATAAACGGACGTAGGCTTCTCTTAACTAGTCATAAGAGGTGAACTGTTAATAATCCACATACGTTAAAGCTCCACTGTAACCGATAATTTTAAGTGGGATCCTTCGGCAAGTGATTTTTAGTTTGAACTATTCAACTCTACTAATTTTGTTTTGGTTTAAGCTTTAAACTTTAAGCTTAAAAAAATAAATTAAATAAAAACTAAAATTTTAGTTTCGCATTTAATTAATAAATTATTTAAAAACCAGTTCCTACAATAAATGTTCAAATTGTGCTACATCTACTTCCTAACAGTAATGCGTCCTATTGCTAAACTCTTTTCGTGCTCGTTCAAATGTGTCAGGGAAAATTGCCCTAAATTATTTAACAAATCATTGTTTTAAAACATCAATACTGTCGGGTGCTATAACGTAAACCTTGAATTTTAAGTACCTCCAAAAAAAATCTAATGTGCAAGGTCCGGTCACCGAGCTGGCCATTCTATCGAACCTAGTCGTCCAATCTATCAACTTCCATATTCCTCATCTAGGTAACGTCTTATTGCACCATTATAGTGTGCAGCAGCTCCACCTTGTTAAAACGTTATATAAAAGTTGCCTAACTCATCTTGATGATTTTTCAGAATTTCAAGAATTACAGGCTCAGTTGCGTTTTGTAACATCTCTAGGTATACTTCACCTGTTAAGTTAGCATTGACAAAAAACACGCCCAATTATGTGATTTCTCAAACTATTTTCAAATATACTCTATCAAAATACGTTGCTGCTTTACTCGTTCGATATATTAATCTATGATTACCATATTATTTTGCTTTATCCTTCTCACCTAGCCAGTCTTGAAGCAGTGTCCCAGTTTCATATTCACGTTTAAAGAAGCATTTCAGCTATTTAGTTGTGGCAGGACTTAAGTTTTTAAAATGTTCAGCCTTCGTCGCATCCTAACCGGGTGCCTTCTGAAATTTGGTTTCAGTTACGGCTAGTGTTTAATCTAAGGGGAGTATAGCAGAGTCGTAGTCTTTATTAACTTGCGGACTTTCTTCTGGTCTTTTATCGGTATATTTTCCAAATTTGTTTTGCTTGTATTTACTTATGTCCATATTTTTAACTATGCGTCTCCAGGGTTTCCTTTTTCTTCGATCTACTTTATCTATTATATTTTCTTCTGCTATAATGATAGCGTTATTACATATTGTCCATGTATCTTCTATGGACAATCCTCTTATGTCGTCCTTGAACAGCTTTGGTTATTTTTATTCCTGAGTTTGTTTTTAAGTTATGTCCACATGTTGCTGGTATTTGGTTTATTTTATCTTCAAATGCTTTAAACTAGTTAATTTTGTTGTTTATTTTGGGTTTTTAGATCTTTTTAAGTTTCACTTTCATACGCAATATGGTGGGATTATGATCTGTGCGTAAGTCGCATATGACGGTAGCTTGGACATTAACGATGCTATTTCTACATCTTACGTTGACTGTTATTTAGTCTATTTAGTTTCTGACAATAGTGATGTCCTTTATCTTGAGAAAACTTACCAACTTTCATTAATAGACAATTTTAAAAATAAAAACAGTTAAATAATTTACACAATAATAGAATTATAGTAAAGTACATGTTGTATCACTAGAGCATGTAAGTTTATCATTTTTCTAATTATGTGTGAATATTACCATCCAATTCAGTTGGTTCCTTTTACTCGCATAGTTTCAGGTAGCTAAATTATTATGCAAAAAACGTTCCTGGGAATTTAATTTTGTACGGGACTGTAAACTACGAAATCTGTCCCCTTTTATAGACCAAATTAAAACAGCAAAAAAAAACAATAAAGCTGCACCAAGTTTTTATTGCCAATATAACGTTAAATTTAATGATCTCTTACGCTATTTCTTTACTTTATTTGAAATATTTTAACGAATAAAATGGGATGTAAAGTTTAGAAGATTTAGATGTATAAAGCACTAAACTTTTTTATTGTGTAGTTTCAGAAAGAGTTGTTTTATGAACCATTTTATATTCAGTGTTGGTTGTTATACAGTTAAAACAATGACTTATTTTATAACGGAGTATTAAACGATTTAAATTAAAATAAAAAAAGTATAAACACTGACATATATTTTGATAATAGGGCAAACACTAATCCCAACTACTGTTTAAATGCTTAGATTGTAAACATTGAGAACACTTATATCCTAAGATCCCACTGCAGGATCACTACGGGCATAATGTAGTTAATTAAACTCATATATTTATATACATTTAAAATTAGGAGAATACATTGGTAATAGGTTGCCAGCCAAAAAGTGTATGTGGAGGGAAAGAAGGCATACTGCTGCTCCATTCTCATGTCAAGTACGTGAACATTAGATTTTGATGGATTAGAATAACGCCGTTGTGGTCAATGTGGCAACAGAATCATAAAGACATGCGGAACATGGGGAGATATTCTTTACGACAAATGTTTTGTATTATATCATAACAACTATTACTTCTTATATTGGTTAATATTACAAATATTATTAGTTTTCTGTTTCAAACATTAAAATTAACCAAAAACACTTTTTCTACAGATTGGTCTTTTTTAGATGTCATGTGGCCAGTGAGTCTAAACTGACCCAGTTCATATTTGCCAAACATAAAAAAATAAGAAATTCAGAGAATTATTTCACGATTTTCACATGAATCTATACCAAATGTTAGAAAATTACTCTTTATCAACAGAAAAAAATATTTTGACCTTAAATGATGGTTGATATGAAAATTTCATGAAATAGACTCTTCATCATTATCATCATCTTTGGCTCGAGAATCATTTGTGGATCCCATTCTGCTCTAGTGTTGCCATTTTCAGATTTTTATTATTCCCAAGTCGGTTTTAACTCCATCTAACCTCCTAATTCGCGGTAGGCCTTTCTTTCTTTTTCCTACAGGTGTTGCTGTCGTTAGCTTTTTAGCAGTCGCGTTAAATGACATTTATATTATTCATCCCATCTAATTCGCTGCGTTTCAATTAACGTTACGATGTCTGGTTCATTAAAGAGTTGGTTTAATTTGAAATTATATCTTTGGCGTGAGACACAGTTCTTGATCGTTTCAGGTCCAACTATTTTGCGCGTATTTTTGATCATTCTGTAGGGTCCATGTTTTAATTCTATATGTGAAGACCAGCCTCAGCAATGGTTTGGACATAATAATTTTAGTTCTTTTTTGAATGTTTCTTAAGTAAATTTGTTTGTGGGGTCCCCAAGGTTGCCCTATTTATATGGTTTATTCGTCTTTTAATTTATTCGCTTGCTTTGTTGGTAGTAGTCACTAGCGAGCCATGGTATGTGAAGATATTAACACATTTAAAAAAATGACTTCTAAAGACTCCTGTTTCTCAGTTGCTATAAGATCCTTAGTAACCAACATGTACCTGGTTATGTCTTTTTTGATGACTAGACCGATCTGTTTCGCCCCCATTTCCAATTCTAAGAAATATTGCTCATTATTTTGTTTGCTACGCTATATTATGTCAATATTATCAGCGTATGATAAGATTTGTATTGATCTATTGTAAATAATACCACCGCCTTTAGTTCGTGTGTCCTTAACTGCCTATGCAGCATTAAATGGAAGGCAATCCAGAACATCCTCTTATCTCAGTTCATCATTTATCTTAAAGGTTCTAGAGTTCTCTGCTTGTATCCCAACGCTGGATTTTACGTTAAACATTGTCATTCTCGTTAAGCCCAAACATATTCTTGTATCATTATTATTATCATTGCACAGCCTTCCTCAATTGTCTCATGTGCTCCAGATCTTGTGCAGTAGAGATCCAGATTGCTGTAGTCATGTTAACATTATTCCTTCAACGTGTCGGATGTTGTCGTCTTCACGTACATATACTTGAAAGATAGGACGTCACTCCATTCTGCGTTTAGACCATCTACCGTCGTTAATTCTCGTCACGTGTTCAGCGCAGTTCCACTTTGTAGATTTTATAATTATATTTGGAACTATATTCCTTAACATTACCATTGATTATAAACCAACACCTAGGTACCTCACT
Organism: Diabrotica balteata; assembly: GCA_918026665.1. Taxonomy (NCBI): domain Eukaryota; kingdom Metazoa; phylum Arthropoda; class Insecta; order Coleoptera; family Chrysomelidae; genus Diabrotica; species Diabrotica balteata. Next base: position 101,216,783 of record OU898281.1, read on the forward strand.
CTAAGGTAAAAATGTGTGGCGACATTAATTAAAATATTTGCCAAGATATAATACTTTTTTTGTAACTTTTCAAACTGTATAAATTGATGCAAACTAAAATATTTCAAGCTAATATACAGAAATTTGGCTTACGCCTAGCTAAGATGTCAAAGAAAAAAGATTATGCTTTTGCCCTATGGTTCAGTATCACCCCTTCTCGGTAGTGAAAAAATATATGTTCAAGTTCGGAGGTGCCTAAAATCAGTAATTCTAAGCAACTTTTGTTCTATAGAGTTTTTTCACTAAGCCAATACTTTTCGAATTATTGAAAAATAGGTTCTTAGTCGTCAAATTCTATGTTGAATATTTCAACGTGAAGTAATAAAGAAATGATGCACTTTTCGACGAAATCTCATTTCAACTTTTTTTTGAAATGTTTAAAAAGGTTTATTTTTGTTAAGTTTCTAGCATCAAAAGTAAGCAAGCTATGACCAAAATAGTCAAAAAAGCGAAACCTACATTTTTTTACTCTTTGATATTTTTGGTGTCACTAATAAATTTTAAGTTATTTTAAATCGGGTGTCGTTGTTGAAATACAATATAATACAATACAAATAATTAATGAATTAACAAAAATGTTGTTGCTTAGTAAAAAAATTCTTATAATAATTTATTTAATCTGACTCATTTATATTGGCAATTCAGACATATATTATACATTTTAAAGTAAAGACTTTAAAATGATATTACCAATATAAGACAGATTACATATTATGATTTTTTTGTGACGGATATTCTTGAGTTGGGGTTGATTTCATGTAATCGAGTTAACTACCTTTCAATAAAGTCGTCCCAGGAACGCAACTCATAAATATTGGCAATATCATTTTACTTCAGAAGAAGTCTTTTACTTCAAAATGTATAATATATGTCTAAATTATGTCTCAATATGTCTCAATATAAATGAGTCAGATTAAATAAATTTTAGGAGAATTTTTTACTAATCAACAACATTTATGTTTAATTTATTAATAATTTTTCTATTTGGACAACGACACTCGATTTGGGCGTCGAAACGTTAATTAAATCATTTTTTAGTAAAATTCTAGCTTATTTCCTATCAAAACTAGTTAATTGCAATAACGCCACAAGAAAATAGCTTCAGAACAAAATCGAGATCTTCCTCTGGAGCTGAGGATAAGCGCCTTAAGATGCTACGTGTTCTCGACTTTGTTACATGGAATGCAAAGCTAGACTCTAAAAGTAGATATTATAAAGAAGCTGGAAGCATTTGAGATGAGGTGCTTTGAAAATAACTGGATCTAACGAGTTACAAATGCAAAAGTGTTAAAGTTACAATGACACAAAAGGATTGCGAAGCGATAAAGAACATTAACACAAGAAAGCTGGAATATTTAGGTTACATTACCGAAGGTGCGAAATATGAGATATTGTGCTTATAATGCAAGGTAAAATTAAGGGTAAAAGATCCATGGGTAGAAAAATAATTTCCGGCTGAGACTCTTAAGAGAGTGGTATAGTTGCAGCTCAATAGATCTTTTCAGAGCAGCCGCCAATAAAGAAAGGATAGCTGTGGTGAGGCCAACCTTCAATAGGAGAAGGAAAAATAGATTATCAATTTTGTTCTGATAGTAACATTGTACTACAAAAATTTGACAATTTATCTAGAAATGGCAATATAGAAGTCAATTATATTTTATGCAAAATAAGAAATTGTATAGAGGTGAACTAAAATCAATATGATCTACTGTTCGATCGCATACTTTTTACATTTAAAGATTTTCTGAGGACTATCTGGAATTACGTCATCGAGGTTTTAAAAGCAAGTAGTTCCGAGTATCAAATGCAGTCGATTTTGACTTTGAAAAAATACCACAAATTACCAACATTAAAAATGAATAATGTTAGTACATATCTTGATAAAATGACAGGAAATTTCCAGCATATAAATACATAGTTGAGGGCCATCTGCCTAGGAACAATAAGTAAAAGCTGGTAAACAGACAGGATTAGAAAGTTTAAAACATCACTAATTAGATTATGTTTCAAAACAAAGTAAATAAGTATTTTTGGATGTTAATTATTTTCAAACTAAGATTGTAAAATTAAAATTTTAGGAAAAAAATATTTATTTTTTCTTGTTCTCAAGAAGTACTTTCATTATTGACAATATCGAAACATTTTATTATTAAAAGTCGAGAAGAATTAAAAACCACGCCCATATTTATATAAAAGTGCTATCAAAATGAAGGTATTTTACTCTTGAGAAGAATTAATATATTTTAACAAACAAAAGATATAGGTAGAAAAAAAGAGGTTTAATAAGTGCTGGACACTGAAAAATTTTTTGACTTTAAGGGTCTTTCAAAAATTTTTGGGCAAAAATTCACCAAAAATTCGGATAACGAGAAGGTAGTATGGAATAATATACAATTTCTTAAAGTAGAAAAGTGTTTTTCTACAAATGTTTTTTAGAAAACTAACTTTGACGATACAACCTATAAAACTATTGACCATTCTACTCTTCGTTTTTCTGATAATAATAATGTTTTAGAGCAATATAACTTAAAACCAGCCTTCGAAAAGCCTCCTACTGTAGGAGAGAAAACAAAAGAGCATTTACTGAAATTATGCAAAGAAAATCTTATTGCAAAAGTACACCAATCATTTTATTTCCATTTGTTGAGTTAATTTCTTGCAAGTGATTTATAATATACAATTATAATTATTAAATTTATCTAATAAATACCTACTATTTATAACTTTGTCTGGTTTTTCATTGTTAATAATATAATCGTAATAGTTATGGATATTGAGTAATTTAAAAATGTAATGCAATACCGCCATATCTTACAAATATTTATAACGTTTAAATATTTCTTGTTTTTGAAAAAATATATCCATTCGTAAGCTATTAAATTACTAATATTCTAATATTCAGTTACTTCTCTTAAAATGTCTATTCTGCAGAGGTAAAAAACCCGCCACTCATATTTTCATTTGCCTCTCCTGTTAAATTTATAAATTTGCAGTTGTAGGGGTATTTAATTGTATGTGAGACTTGTCACAGATAATACTGACATTACTCCTACCTTCTCGCAAGTCAGAGACAGAATGAGAAGTCTCGATACGGTTTTCGAGTAATGCCATCTAGTTTTTGATACGTCTTTCGGTTACCACTAGGTGAGCTATCTAGTCATCATCAATCAGCCCTGAATTGTCCATTGTTGAACATAGGCCTCCTCCAGATTTTTCCATCTGCTTCTGTTCTGCGCCTCTGCTATCCAATTAGTCACGATTCTTTTGAGGTCGTCGGTCCATCGCGTTGGGGGTCTTCCTCGGATTTGTTTGTTAGCCCGTGGTCTCCACTCAAGCAATTTTTTTGTCCAACTGTTGTCATTCATTCTTGCAACATGTCCTGCCCATCTCCATTTTTGCCTTGTAGCGGTATTGAAATATATGTGAGACTTGTCACAGATAATACTGACATTACTCCTACCTCCTCGCAAGTCAGAGACAGAATGAGAAATCTCGATACGGTTTTCAAGTAACGCCATCTAGTTTTTGATACGTCTTTCGGTTACCTCTAGGTGAGCTATCTAGTCATCATCATCAATCAGCCCTGAGTTGTCCATTGTTGAACATAGGCCTCCTCTAGATTTTTTCATCCTCTTCTGTTTTGCGCCTCTGCTATTAAATTGGTCACGATTCTTTTGAAGTCGTCGGTCCATCGCGTTGGGGGTCTTCCTCGGCTTCGCTTGTCAACCCGTGGTCTCCACTCACGCAATTTTTTGTCCAACTGTTGTCATTCATTCTTACAACATGTCCTGCCCATCACCATTTTTGCCTTGTAATATGTTCGATAATGTCTTCCACTCCGGTTCGTCTACGAACTTCCTCGTTTCTTATTCTATTTCTTAAGCTTATTCCAAGCATTGATCTCTCCATCTTTCGTTGTGTCGTTCTAAATTTTTCGGCTGATGTTTTTGTGAGAGTTAAGGTTTCTGCTCCGTATGTGAGGACTGGTAGAACGCACTGGTTAAAAGCTTTTCTTTTTAAATGGATCTATCTAGTGGGTGGTTTATAATCAATGACATTACTCAGAATATGGACAGATCCCTGCATCGCTAAGCCACTGATCTGTTTAGTGTATTTTTAATGTGTTAATGTGTTTAAAATAAACATATTTTTAAATTTAATTGTGATAAATTACAATTAAAGATAATAAATATTCTTAGATTATGCTCCGGGTTCTTCCGAGCAATAAACTAACTTAAAAAAATGGTTAAAGATTCTAACAAAGAGCAAATTTATTTTTAATGATTCTTTAACAAATTTACTTACCGATGTTACTATCTATTTTTGAGACTATTGTTAAACTACTTCATCAGTTTATATAAGGTAAGAGACTAACTGCAAAGACTCTTAACTTCTTTGGTTACTTAATAAACCAAATTCCTTTACTCAAGCATTATAATTCTCTCTTTTCGTACCGGTAATGAAATGTGAACGACTTTATTAAAATCACTTCAGCCAGAATTCTAATAAAAGACAAACAAAACTTGAAGAAACTTAATCAAACTCCTTATAATCCTTTCTCTTTCATCAATTTTTGATGTTCGCCAAAAGGAGAGCGCCACATTTAAATCGTTCCGCCGGGGTTATTGCGCCAATTTCGCCTGTTCAAGTAAAATCAAGTCGCCCTTTCACGAACCCTTGTTCTAAATCATATCCTAATAAATCAGTGGAAATTAGAACAACCCTTTCCGATTAATCCTTGAAGACAACGAGACACTGCTAAAAATTTCCTACCAAGTTTAATGTGCAAAGTTTTTAATAAACACATTGGGGTAATATGAGGATAATGCTATCGTTTATAGCTTCTTTGGCATGTTTGTCTGTTGCTTCATTACCTGCTATTTCAACCTGTGACGGGACTCAGAGAAACTTAATGCTTGTATCTTTAGTGTGCAATTTATTCAAATCTTTCTTTATTAGTTAAGCTAATGAATGCTGCCTATATATTTTCCTAATTGTTTGTAGTGATGACATTGAATCTGACACGATTCGTATTTTGTTTATCTTATTTTCATTTGCGTACAGTATCTCTGGGTAAATTACATAGAGTTCATTAATATTTTTTTGAATTGTAATAGGAATTTTTTCGACTTTTGGAATTTTTATAATCCAAGGTAAGATTGAAGACGTGTTCATAGACATTAACTGGACAGATAAAGGAATAAATGTTAATGGAAGAAAACTGAGTCACTTAAGATATGCTAATGTCATTGTAATATTCGCTACAAGTTTCGAAGAACTACAGACCATGATGACGCAACTATTTCAAGCTTCCGAAAAAGTAGGTCGTAAGATGAACTTGGAAAAAACAAAAATAATGACAAATACACCGAACATCAGAAAAATAAGGTTGAACAACATAAATTTAGAAACATTAAGAGAATACGTCTACCTGGGACAGATAATGAAAGTTAACGAAGAAAAAAGAAGAATAAGGTTTACGTGGGCAGGATTTTTAGAACTGAGTTGGATCTTGAAAAGCACTTAAATAGAACAATACTTGAAAACCAGAATTTACGATCAGTGTATCCTCCTGTGACGTCCTCTCGTAGGAGTCACTATCCGGGTAGCTTTTGGACAGTCAGAGACAGAGTTCAAAATAAAAATAAAACTTTATTGTCTTCCTTAAATTAAATTGACAAAAATCTTATGTACATATTTACAATTTAGTTTAGTCTTCTCAGTACCTGGCCTATTTATTCAAATTAAGTTTGACCTTGTCGTATGAAGTTGGTCTTATCGGCAATCGAGTGTGTTTTCGGAATTTTACGTGAACGATGCGTCGATTTAATAACAGCGGACGATAGGTACAAAGAAAAGAAAGGAACTCAACACGTCCCTTAAGTGATACGGGTTAATAGGACACTCCTCGACAGTCTCAACACGACTGCTTCGGAGTACGGGTAATGGAGAGCTCAACACGCTCTCCGGGTGACGGTATGGAACGGAAACAACTTGTGAACTCAACACGTCCACAAGCCGGGGTAGGGAAGAAGAGAACCTTCAGTCAACACCTGACGATTCTGCCTCTATGAGGAAATAATGCGGTTTATATAGCAAAGTTTTGCCCTTTCTACTGTCGATACACTCCTACTTCATGGGTTGGTTCGCGCGCACGCTGGTTTAACGGTGATGGCTTGGACTCATCGTTACACTCCCTATACTCACGTATGGCTCACAGACGTGGACACTCACCAAGTCTAACATGGATAAAATAGTAAAAGCACAAAGAGCGACGGAAAGATCGATGCTCGGATGGGCGGATGATATTAAGAAGATAGGAGGACACAACTGGAAGCAAGTGGCGCAAAATAGAAGACACTGGATTGATCTGGGGAGGCCTACGTCCAAAGTTATATTACTTAAGGCTGAAGAAGAAGAAGAGGAAGCAGGTAATATTGAGATATATGTTTGTATTGATATGGGTGAACATTTCTTTTAGTTACGTAGGTTTATTGTATGATGAATTCTGCGGAAATATGGGAGATTGACCTTTGAAGAGTCATTAGTCGTGGATATGTCTATAATGTTATTTATTGGAATTTTGTTATTTATAGTTATGTTAGAAGTATAACTATGGGTTAGTATTAGTAGTTACCTACGAAGCTTTAGTGTCGGTTTACCTATTTCAGTTTGTATGCTATTTATCTGAGTTTTTGTGTACGCTTCAAGTATAACCCTTAGAGAGGTGTTATGTTATGTATTTAAATGTTTTAACGTTGTTGTGCTGGTAGGTACATATGAAATATATCCATATTCAATTCTGGAACGAATTAGGATCTATATAACATGAGCTGTGTTTTACCATCGGCACCTTAAGTTTTGTGGGCTAGGTATTTTATCAAGTTAAGGCCATTTCGACATGAAAAACTATCTGTTGGATATGACTTTTCCAACTTAAGTTTTGATCAAATATCATTCCTAGAAAATTTATTTTGGTTGTATAGAAAAGATTTTGGTTTTCAAACTAGGTTTGGCTTACCCTTGATATTATGTCTTTTTTAAAATATTATTAATTTTGTTTTATTAGATTAAAAACTAAAACCGGTACTAAGGGATCAATTTAGTAAGTGTTCTTGTATAGCCCGGTTATAGATAAATGAGAAATTTAAAGAGATGGACTAATTGGTGTACAAGTGGTACCGAACAAAATATATCCATGTACTTAGATCAAATGACATCTGTTTTAATAGGTCCTCTTTAATATTTTGCCTTGTTACAGGATAGTATTTAGAAAAACGCTAAAATAATTACTGTAAAATATAATTTCATTAGGTACAATTATAAATATATTATATTTAAACAATTATAACTGTTAGGTCTATTTAATCAAAATAATGTTTTTATTTTTAATCACAATAATGTTTTTATCTTCTCTTAGTCGATTCTCGGTTTCTTGTCACAGCCCTGCTGTATTGACCAAGTTTTTAAATTTCTACGAAATTATGAACGAGCGATAACAAGACTGATGTGGCTTTCGGTATTGTTATACAAATAATTTTTAGTTTAAACTCTGTAAAGAGAGCACGCATTTATTAGTGACGATGTCGCTTTCAGAAAAATATTAAGTAAATAAAAATATGGCGTTCATGAGAATAATGAAGTAGAAATTGTTGAAGAAAATGAGGAAATTCTACCACCAAATAATCCTGAAAATGTTGCTGGACCAAGTAGAGGAAATATTAAAAAGCCAGAAAAAACACATCTATCGAAAGACGCTGAAGAAATTGTTTTAAATGTGTATAATGGATTATGTAAAGAACTGGAACGAGAACGAGAGTGTTTTAAAAACTGCGGCTTTAACAAAAGTTTCATGTGCTACAGTATAGTGAATTATAAAGAAGGGCATTACAAATAGACAAAAAAGGAACAACTTTGGACTACATCGATCTATGGAGCAACATATTTTAGGTCCTATTTCAGAAACCATTCATAATATATTTGCAGGTAATAATATACCCACACTTAACCAAATTTTAGCTAAATTGAAATCCAAAAATATTATTAATTGCTGTAAATCAACTTTAGGAAAATTTTTACTATCAAATGGTTTTAATTATAAAATAATTATAAATAATGGAAAGTGCCCGTTTAATAAAATGGCGTAATGAATATTTGGAAAAGATAACCGAGTACAGAAATAGCAGAAGAAAAATTTATTACTTAGATGAAACGTGGTTTAATACTAACAAAATAATTAGCAAAGGTTGGAGTAATGACAATTTGAAGTGCAAAGTTAATGTACCAGCTTCCAGGGGCAAACGAATATGCATTTTATATTGTGGAGGGGAAGATGCTTGGGTAACCGATAGCTTACTATTAAGTGCAAATAGACAGTGGTTTGGACTATCATCAAGATATTACGGTCGAGCTTTTTGAATCGTGGTTTAAAAATAACTTATTACCAAATTTAGCAGACAAAAGTGTTATTGTTTTAGATAATTCATCATAGTATTCTAGACAACTTAAAAAATTTCGAATAAATACTCTAGAAAGGATAAATTGCAAGATTATTTATTATCACAATATTTATATTTTGAAGATTGGTACACTAAAGACCAATTAGTAGAGGTACTTAATACAAAGTTATTTGTAAAGAAATATATTATTTATGATGCAGCAAGTAAAAATGGACATACAACTTTAAGACTACTACTGTATTACTGCCTTTTAAATCCATCAGAGTTGTTATGGTTTCAACTGAAATATAATGTGAGACAAAAAAATGTAATATTGTTCTGAAGCTTAATATTAGCGCAACTCAACAATATTGGCAATATCATTTTAAAGTCGTCTACTTTAAAATGCATAATGTATGTCTGAATTGTCAATATAAATGAGTCAGATAAAATTAAATTATTAGAAGAATTTTTCACTATGTAACAAAAAACAAAATTTGTTTAATTTACTGTTTGTATTTTGAGAACGATTTCTGAAGTGGAAATTGAAACGTCAATAAACGTATTTTTATCTTTAATTGTGGCTTATTCCCAGTTCAATAGTAATTAATTTACAATGCCACAAGAAAATAGCTTTAGAACAATATTAAGAAACCGTTATGGGCCCAGCGTTATTCAAAATTTTAGGAGATTGGAAATTCTATACAAGAAACTGGCACACTGTCAAAATTCAATTAAATTTTTACGAAGATGTAGAGATAAAAACCTAATACCAAAGGGCTTGAAGTTACGTCCAGCATATTCAAGCAGAAGGTTGGAAAACATTTTACATAGAGCCAGTTTGTCCATGATCCGAGAAAGATTACAATATCATAGATCGAATTTATTTTTTGTTGAACGATATTGTAAGTATTGAAGATTTGCTTTTCAATGTGATATCAAATTCTGATTTTGATCAAATTATTTTTAGTTTACATATAGTATATGAAAATTCATATAGAAAACAAAGAAATATACATTTAAATAAATTTAATATTCTTTTAGAACAAAACAGTATAAACACTTTAGATAACCTCAATAGAAATGATGACATATTAGCGACAGTTGTCAATCTATCAAATAGACATTTAAATGCAACGGAGAATTTAATTAGACATAATAAGCTCAGTGGAGAAAATATCTCAATGCTTACCAGTGAAACGAATAAAATGTGTGAATTGACAAAGTTCAGAAGAACTGAAAGAGAAGTGATGGAAAAAAAAAATACTAAAAATAGGGCTAAGCTCAGAGGAACAAATTTAAATGGCCAAAGAGACACTAAATCTCAAGTGAGTGTTCGGGCTAGCTTCAATGCACTGGATTGTGGCTTTAAAGATTTAAACAGATAGCAAGGATACTGAGCTAATGAGACAAGAAACGAAATGAGACCTGGTAATATCAAACGTGATACAACTAAAGAAGGTCACTGGGAATAAATTTATAGAAAGAGAACAATAAGAAGAGAAAAGAAGGGCGCCAACTCAACGATAGTTGAGATTTTGAAGTAACAAATGAATCTGGAGGTAATACTCTGAAATACAAAAATACTAAATATTAATCTTGTTTTGCTATGTTATATACTGGTTAGTAGAACTGAAATAAAACTCAAAATAGCAACAATAAATATATTTATAAACAAATGTATATAGGTATATGTGTATAAACAATTTACATATAATGCAAAGCCAAATAACAGTGGTAGTGGATGGTGTACAGATACAATAGGACCTAATAGCCCCTCAACAAATGAATAGTCACTACCACTGGCCAAATAAAATATGAAATATTAGTATACAACAAGAATAGTCCGTAGGGTAGCCAAAGTCTTAAAACAAAAAGGTAGTCATTTAAATTTAAATTAGTTCTACTAAAATGAGGTACTAATGACAATATTGTAAAGATATCAAACTTGATAAATCTCTATTACAATTATATTAAATATATATATTACATCCAAAAAATGAGTTGTTCCATACTCATTATATAATATTTAAAAACAAACCACATTAAATTTATGTCCCTCTTAATATCAAATTGTATTATATTAACAAAAATATTATATCCAAAAAAAAAGTGAGTTTGGTCAGACTCTCTAAATCCTAGTTAAAACCTAATAACACATGAAGTGTCCCTTTTTCCTCCCGAATATTTTATAATTAAATTATCAAAAAAAAAATTATCATAAAGGTATTCACCTTATCATATGCATATGATCAGTTAACAGTAAATATAAAGTAATACGTAATACAAAAGGTCAAATAGTTAAACGACTTATCTTTACAGCACTATAAGTCCATAGGAAAAACTCCTCTTGGCACGGCTACATCAGTTTGTGGCTGTAAAGACGAATCCTGATCACAAAAGCCACAACCAGTCACTGGTCTCTGGGTGACAGCAAAATCCACGGGTTTGCTAACTATGTATCTAAGGATTCTGTTACTAGTATCCTTGAGGGAATATTCTCAAGAGAATATCCTCAAGTAAAGTGAAATTAATATTTTCACGTGACGGAATCTAAAATGATTATTTAATTTAATAAATATGTAATTTAAATGTAGCAGCAGGGATTAACTTCACCAGAACACAACATCAAAATATCAGGTATTAGGTTAAGTCAACATCAGAATTTCCGAAGTTAATTTCGTAGACGTGACAGGCTTGCGCCATGAAATAAACATGCGCAGAATACAGAAGGCTGTCCCACATTTGTAGAACCTTTTATATTCCACCAAAAAAGTTAGGTAAAAAAGAACCAAAAAAACTTAATGATAACGACGTGGAATAAAACAGAATTTAAGTTTAACTATATAAAAAAAATGACCTTCTGTTCTTTGCAAGTAAATCAAGGAAATTTTATATTTAAATTATTTCGGAACTCAAAAATAAATCTCTAAAGAAATACTAAACTGCAATGATAAAAATTTGATTGTATGATAAAGAGATAATACGTATGAAATGATTTACTTACATGGAACTGCACCACGCCAAAAAAATCTTCCTTTTATGTGGAACTCATAAATGTTGATTTTAAAAAAATTTACTTATTATTATTTAGATATGTATTTTATTTATAAATTAATTTATTCTTCCCCAAATTATTTTTCTGTTCCAATTCCGTCACTTTGAAAGTGAAAAATTTCACCGGTTTGACGTGGCTGCGTTGACGAGTTCTGACCAAAACTGATCGTTTTCGTACAAACTCGACCAATCTTTCAAAGCGCTAACCGCGTGGGTGGAGAAATGCCGATTTAAAATCGATCGTAGGCGGGTAATAAAAATTTCTAAAGGGGTTAATCAGTAGCGTAAACGCTACACCAGCCCACGAAAAGAAAGAATACAGAGTGTTATGTAAACTTGAATTGGAAAAATCTACTAAAATTGAACAAAACATCAGCAACGAGGAACTAAAGGCTATAAGAACTTTAAAAAATGACGACTCCATAATCATACTACCAGCAGACAAGGGGAATGCAACTGTGATAATGGATAAAATTCAATACGAAAACAAAATTAAAGATCTATTAATAAACGGACCCTATACAAAATTAACAAAAGATCCAACAAAGTCTTTGGAAAACAAAATATATAGAACTTTATTCAAGTTTAAAGATGTTTTAACAAGTTATCAGAGAGAATTAATTACACCCCATTACAGTAAGACTCCTCATTTTTATGGAGTACCGAAAATTCATAAAACGAATATACCACTTAGACCCATTTGTAGTACCATGAATTCTCCTTGTAGTGAACTATCAAAAATTTTTATTAAATATTTTAAAACCATTTACAAATAAAAATGACACATTCATAAAAAATACACAACATTTTTTAAATAAATTATCAAATATTGAATTTAATTCAAATCATACTTTGGTAAGTTTTGACATAAATAGTTTATTTACGAATGTACCATTAAATAAGACATTAAGTATAGTCAAGACAAAATTAGAGAGTGATGATTCATTGGCAACTAGAACAATACTAAATATATCGGCTATAATGGAGTTATTAACATTATGTACTGATAATACATATTTTCAACTAAATAATGAATTCTATAAACAAAATTTTGGTCTAGCAATGGGCTCTAGTTTATCTCCATTCTTAGCCGATATATTTATGGAAGATTTTGAAACAAATATCATTTCTAAACAAAATTTCAAACCCACAGTATGGTGGAGGTATGTAGATGATGTATTCTCAATATGGCCTCATGGATCAGAGTTGTTGGACACATTCCTAAATGATATAAACGATAAAGAAGAGACAATAACATTTACCATGGAAAAGGAATATAATAACACGCTACCTTTCCTGGATGTTTTAATCTCTAAGAACGATACTGGATATGAGACTCAGGTGTATAGAAAACCAACACACACCAATAGATATTTAAATTTCAAATCAAATCACAATATTAATGTAAAAAAGGGAATAGTTAAATCCTTATACGATAGAGCCAAAATTACTTGTTCTAATGAAAATTCGTTCTTGGAGGAGAAACATTTGTTAACATCTGTTTTATTAAAAAATGGTTATCCTTTATCGTTTATACATAGGGAATTTTCAACAATCGATCGAATAAAACAGAACAACTTAGAACGAGATCCTACAGCATACACAAGCAATAATATGAGGAAAATAACAATACCGTACATAAAAGGACTATCAGAAAAACTTAAAAGGATAGGAAATAAATTCAACATTTCAACAACATTCAAAACAACAAACACGTTGAGATCTATTTTGTCCACAACCAAACCTAACAATGAACAAGAAAGGACAAAGAATTGCATTTATAAAATACCTTGTGAATGCGATCAGTTTTATTTAGGTGAATCATCAAGGCCATTAAATGTTAGAATAAGTGAACATCAATCTTATATTAAAAATAAAGAATTTGATTGATCTCAAATCTGTAAACACGCATGGGATAATGAACATAGGGTTCAATGGAATAATTCAAATGTAGTCCTAAAAGAAACGGATGGTAAAAAAAGAAAAATCAAAGAAGCGGCTCTAATTATGCTAAATGAGGCCAATTGTGTCGCAAATTCCTCGGCAGAATGTAGTAGGATCTGGTTACCAATATTGAAAGAGGAATTTATTAATAAGAAAATACCAGTATTAGTAAGTCAGTAACATATAGAGGATACATCATTTATGTTTTTTAAATAAGGTAACATATAAAATCAGAATTTTGATGTTTGTTGAAGGTAAACTAAATTCACGAACAAATACTTACAATGTCGGGATAGTATTATGAGGTTTTTTTCCTGGTTTTCCCTCATAATTTACTATGGAATCACTAACAGGAGAATTTTACTGTCATCATGTCATGTGTTTGTCTTTTTAAAGACGAATTACATGCTATGATTTTTTTCTGACGGATGTTCTCGGGTTAAAGTTGATTTCATGTAATCGAATGAACTATCTTATAAGTAAAGTCGTCCCAGGAGCGCAACTCAACAATATTGGCAATATCATTTAAAGTCGTCTACTTTAAAATGCATAATGTATGTCTGAATTGTCAATATAAATGAGTCAGATAAAATTAAATTATTAGAAAAATTTTTCACTATGTAACAAAAAACAAAATTTGTTTAATTTACTGTTTGTATTTTGTGAACGATTTCCGAAGTGGAAATTGAAACGTCAATAAACGTATTTTTATCTTTAATTGTGGCTTATTCCCAGTTTAATAGTAATTAAAAAAATGTAAGTCCAAAATGTTATAACACTGTCGTGTAACTAATAGATTCTGAATTTAAAAACATCTCTGAGGATAACTGGAAGAAAGCAATAGAGCACGTAAAAAATAACAAAAAGGAATATCTTAAAAACATTCCTGTTCTAAATAAAGTCATTATCAATGTGTAGCACAGTGATTCAGATAAAGAAATTGACGAAGTGTAATACAAAGATAACTTTTAATACTGAGCTTACCCGGAATATTTTCTTACATAATCAGGTGTAGGGATTATCAATATTTTTGTTCAACACCAAACTACTGCTTCAATTTTTTAAGAAAAACGTGGCCTTATTATGAACACTCCACTTATTGTTGCAGTATTTATATCTTTGAAAATCAGAACTTATCAGAGAATCAGAGAAAATAACAATGTAAGTAAGTGTTGAATAGATAAACTTTTAACTTTTACTTCAAGGTTTTACAAATTGTTTAAATATATAGTTTTTATCTTTCACTATCTACCTTTCGCTTAATTATTAACTCGTTTCTGTATACAAACCAATTAATGTTTAAACATTTTATAGAAAATGCACTGCAGAAAGATGATAAAAGTAATTTAAACTTAGACAAAATTATTAAGACACAAAACAACGCAAATTTATATAATGAATTTCTTATAAAATATACCATATTATGTTTTATGTAGGTTGGTCGCATTTTTCTCAAATGAATATAATCGGGCTTTAATATTGACGCCATACAATTAACATTATTACTTTTGATATAAATAACTAGGTTATCAGCATATAGTCTTGCCTGAACAAGTTCCGCAATGATTTTTATTATAGTGAAATCGTTTTACCCTGTCGTATTTCGGATTAACGCCCGAAAAATACTTTATGACTCTAGTGACAGCGACTCTGTTATGCTTTCCCTTTTTTACCTGCTTTGTGGTACCGAACCTCATACTGGTCGGCTGTAGTACTTAAGGATAAATCAGCGCTACCAAAACAATTATTTTTTAAATCGTGAAAAAACGAGAGTGGTATCCCAATAAAAATCGATCAAGAATTTTACGTAGATTCTAAAAAAATATAACAAAAAGCACAGTTTCTATATAAAATAAGAAACTTAATGGCGTTTTCGGGTACAACCCGAAGTACTATAGTTTATTTTTATGAACGAGAGAGTAATTAGCATAATTTTAACTGGTACCTCCGACCACTCCATGGGCGTGCTCAAGATTAATTGAAAAATTACTTTGAATAATTGTAAAAAATAAATGAGTTATTTCAGTGTTATAAAGTGTTCTGTGTATGTAAACAAAAGTGACCTCTTTTATCACACACTATATTAGAACTGACTAGCCTACATTAAAAAGGGTTTTAAAAAATTCACATTTTTTTTTTTAATTACAAAAGGGAAAAAGAGTTTTTAAAACCGTCTAAGGTATGTTAAATAGATGAATAAAAATATTAATATAAAAGCTACTTGTTACAAATCCAAATCAGATTCAGAAGATGAACTTTCAGAACCAAGATTTATAATAACTGGCTTGATCATTTTATCAGTAATATTGTCTAGCTTCCACATTTTTTCCTCTTCTTTAATAGTGTGATTTACTGCCTTTTCCCAGTTTTCAGGTTTTACATTATTTACTGCCTCCAAAAACAACTGTTTAACATCATGAATTTTAAAAGTGGTATTTTTCTTAAAACTTCACTCTTTATCTGTGCCCATACCAGTTCAATCGGGTTTAATTCACAATGATATGGCGGGGATCTAAGTACTGGCATTCCACGATTTTTGGCAATTTCATCAATATTTTTTAAATTTTTCTTTATGAAGGGCACACAACGAATAAAGTTCCTTTCTTATAGATCCGGGATGGTACGTTATATTTTTTGAACTAAGCCAATTCTGCAAGTCTTTTTTTAACCACTTAGTTGTGAGGAGTCCTTCTATAAGTCTGGAGTGATAACTTGCATTATCCATTACTATTACACAGTTCTTAGGAAGAAGATCTATCATTTGTTCGAACCATTCTTAAAAGACATCAGCGTTCATGTCTTCATGGTAGTCACCGGTACGAGTTGATTCAAAAGTTAATAAACCACCTTCAACAAAACCGTCTGAACTGTTAATTTGTACTATTATCAGCCTGCGTCCCTTTCCTGATGGTGGGTTTAAACCAGTAGATGAGTTATTTACAAAAGCGTGCCTTTGACTTGTAACAGTTTCATCCTGCCTCTTCTTTAATAACTCTGTAAATCGTAGATTTCCCAACACCAAGTGTACTGCTAACTAACTCAACGGTCTCATCAACACTTTCACATACACGTTTGTCTGTAAATGATTTAAAACAATTAAATGTTAATGTTTTTTTCATTAACTGTTAAAGGACCAATTTTTCGGCGTTTACACGGCACTTCCAAATTTTCCATAACACTAGTATACACAATAAACTGCACCTTGCAACTGAAGTACCTACTTTTAGTGAACTGTTAAGAATTTTGAGTACGCCACTTGGACCTTCCTACAAAATGGAAAAACTCACTATCACATTTTCTGTGGAATAAGTTTAAAAGGTAATTATCTAGTCAATTACTGTCGTAGATTCCTGGAATTAAAGAATTAAATGTTTGATTGTTAAAACCCTTACTTCGTGGAATGCACTCATTTAAGATAAAATAAAACGTTTTATTTTATCTAAAGAATTAAACTTTATTTTGCAAATAGGTAGGTACTTATTAAACTTTTATTGGTTATATATAACCAATAAAATAAACATCTTAGATTTCTTGCAAATTCATTAGTACCTGTTAACCTCCATCACTCCGACACTGGCGACCATATTTAGGGATTAGTAACCCTCACAACTATTGTATTCTATTCTGCTCCAACCTTTATACCTGGTGGTCATACTTAATTTAGAATTGTTTTCCTATATACTTCTGTAAACTTGTTGACAAATATCTGTTTTTCATTGAGTCACCCGTATTAACGGTTTAGGGATTTGCATACATAATTTATTGTTTTATTACTCTCTCATACATAAAAATACACTATAGAAGAATGAAAATATTTAAAAAATGAAGAATGCTTTGCGTAACCCATTATTTCAAGATTGCAGAAACCAGTGCCGACCAGAACTTTGAAAACTTTTAACCAACATGTTGCGTGAATGATCCTGTATATTTCATACTCAATGTTTATCAATTTACATTATGATATTCAATTATTATAGAACATAATATAAAGATATTTTATTAAAAAAATCCCTAATGTGGTATTATCAAATTAAGAAAACCCTACATTTTTAATTTGAGAACCGTTGACTACTTGTGGCAAATCTAAACAGGCGCTTTTATTACTCATGCGATAGGCTAAAGTGATCCTACTTTATATCCTTTATTGCTAATAAAAATAGAGTAAGACTGATGATAGATCCTTGTGGAATTCCGCTTTCTTGTTCTCTAAGATAGGATATAGCACCTCGGACTTGTGATGAAAGTGTCTTTGAGCTAAAAATTTTTTTATGTATGCTAAAAGATTTCCTTGATATGTATTCCAATTTTTTTAAATGTTCAATATACGGTAAAAGAGTTCTTTGACGTTGCATTGTAGAAAATTATGAGACACACCTACCCCTTTGAAATCCTCAATCTAGTATATAAAACTCAGATTCGATAAATAATATGAGGCTAAATTCCTCAGCTAACTCGTTCCGTAAATCCCATATTCCGGTATTTTGTATAAGATAATATTTTATATTTTTCTCTCTCTCTTAAAATACATATGATGTAATTTAAATTAAAATATTCAGTAATAGTTTGTTGGTAAACACAAATACTTTTGTATAACATGCTAATCCACTGCCATGTCAGATGTGATATGCAAATGTAAATATGAAAACTAAAAGATAAATACTTAGTTTCGGTCAAAGATATCATACTGGATATACCACGCACCTGGTCTTTTAATAACCACGCATCCCTTTTTATTGCTCTTGTATTCTTTTTGAAGCTTTAATTAAAACGTCCTTTAATATCACAGTTTCCTAGCCAGTATATTAATGTTTTTGTGGGAGAAAAGAATTCTTTGAAAATATGAAATATTAAAGAGTAAAAAAATTGGGTTGGTTGTTGGGGTTTAGTATTTTTAATAAAAATATTGTATTTTTTTAACGGCAATGCATATAAAACATTCACGTACTCCGAAAATAAAAGTAGCATAGTATGAATTTTGTTCTTTAATTTTTATATTTATTAACTCACACTTATATGAGTTTGATATATGCTATATAAAAAACGGGCTCTACTTTAATTTCAACATTAATTTAGAATCATGTTTTTCACTTCTATCACTCGAAAACAACTTTGTTGATAACTCAACCGCTTCTATAGTTGTTAAGACACTTCTCCAATATTTAATTGATGAACATTGTCGTGTCCTAAGAACTTTCATTTCTTGTCTATTTTATATTATTTTCGTTAAATTGGGCCGTTATTGAGCCGATTAAGGACAGGTTAAACATAAATATACCTTCAAAAATAAAATAGCAAATCCAATTGACCATATACTCATCTCAAAAAGATGGGCAACAGACATAAGTAATGTCAGAACGTATCGCGGGGCGAACTCTGACTCAGATCACTATCTTGTAAGGGCAAAATTACGGCAGAAAATAGCGACAGTAGCAAAAGGAAAAAATATTCAAATCAAAAAATGGAATGTCGAAGGATTCAAAAGCGCAACAAAGAGACAAGATTACAGAAATGCTCTCCAAATAAAACTCAACCGAACTAGAGAAGAAGATACTGCAGAGAAGGAATGGAGACAATTAAAAACAATTATAACGGAGTCAGCAGAGGAAACTGTCGGAAAAGCCTAAAGGCAAAGAAATGCGGAATGGTATGATGATGAATGCAGAACTGCAGTGAAGGAAAAAAGGCAAGCTAGGCTTAACCAACTTCAAAGAAACACAAGAAATAGCAGTGAGATTTATTACGAAAAAAGAATACAAGCGACTAGAATATGCAGAACAAAGAAAAGAAAGGCTATGAAAAAACAAGTACAAGAAATCATAAAGCATAACAACAGACGCGAAAGCAGAAAATTCTCTAAATGCATAAAAGAAAGCACACAGTCGTTTAGACCAAATCTAACGATATGCAAAGACAAGGACGGAGAACTACTAACAGAGAAGCAAAAAATTATAATGAGACGGAAACAATATTTCGAAGAAAATCTAAATGCAGACAACGAAAATGATCAGAACGAGACAACATATTATACGGCGGAGCTACACATCGAAAATCCGAGTTATGAAGAAGTAGTTCAGATAATAAATAAACTAAAAAACAATAAAGCACCAGGAACGGACGGAATTTTGGCAGAATTATTAAAGCATGGAGGATCCGAACTCTGGGAAAGAATCTATTACCTAATAACATTAATATGGACGAAGGAGCAAATGCCAGAGGAATGGACAGTTGGCCTCATACAGCCAATATATAAAAAAGGAAAAAAGAAGCAATGCCAGAATTATAGGCCAATTACATTGCTAAATGTAATATACAAAATTCTTTCTGGTATTATCTACAATAGATTATTAGAATACTCCGAAAATATAATTGGTGATTATCAAAATGGATTCAGACCAAATAGAGCCACTACAGATAACATATTCATACTAAGGACGATACAAGAAAAAGCTTATGAATACGACATAGACCTATATATTATGTATATAGACTTTAAACAAGCTTTTGATAGTGTGAAAAGAGACAGAATGCTGAAAGACCTGTATAATCTATGTATACCTAAGAAATACATCAGCCTCATAAAAATGACGTTGCAGGGTTCAAAAGCCGCAGTCAGAGTAGATGAAGAACTGACTTCCCTGTTTAAAATCAACATGGGAGTAAGACAGGGAGATGCCCTATCAACCATGCTATTCAATCTAGTTCTTGAGGCAGTCGTCATAAAAACCAATATAACCCGCCATATAAACACCAAATCAGTACAAATTACTGCATATGCAGACGATGTAGCCATCATTACTAGGAATAAGCCATGACTAATGGAAGTGTTCAAACAAATTGATCCTGAAGCTAGAAAAAGAGGTCTCAAAATAAACGAAGCAAAAACGAAGTATATGACAGTCAAAAGAATAACTGACAATGAAAATAATATCACAATAGACAACTATACTATCGAACGAGTGGATGCCTTTACATATCTCGGCACAGAAATCAATCAGAAGTACTCCGTAAGTAGCGAAATTAATGCACGTATTTCCAGCGGGAATCGTACATACTATGCTAATAAAAGAATATGACATCGAAAATTATTAGACAAAAGAACCAAAATGACTATCTACAGAACACTGATTAGACCTGTAGTAACCTATGGATGTGAAACTTGGGTAATGACGAAAAAAGATGAAGCCCAACTCAGGACATTCGAGAGAAAAATATTGAGGAAAGTATATGGCCCGGTACAAGAGGAAGATGGCACATGGAGCATCAGGAGAAACGACGAGGTTTAATGAGTTAAATGAAGGTTATGACATTGTAAGATTTGTGCAAAGTCAAAGACTGTCATGGCTGGGACATGTGCAGAGACAAAACAATGCAAAAACAACAAAGAAAATGTTACAATGGAAGCCCATAGGAAGGCGAAAAAAAGGAAGGCCCAGAACGAGATGGTTGTATGACGTGGAAGACGACCTGAAAACAGTGAACATAAGACAATGAAGAAGAAGGGCACAAGAGAGATCTGAATGGAAGGACATAGCCAGACAGGCAAAGACCCATCCAGGGTTATGATGCCAAAAGAAGAAGAAGAATACCTTTAAAAATAAACAACGAAATAAACGACGCAGTATAAATCTCTTAAATGTTATTATTCAGGAAGCAATCTAGCGAACAAAACTCCGTAAAACAACGACATGCATAAAACAATAGTTACCAAATTTAATCAGACAAAAAAATGTGCAACAGTTATTTTAAGGAAGTACATGTTAAGAAATTTGCACATGTCAGGACAAAACTATATATAACCAGACAGCACTTAAACTCAAAGTTTTGCTAACTACCTACAGAGACGATGAGATCAATGAATATTTTAGGAAACTGTTAGCAACAGAAAATAAAGAGGGCTACAAAAAAGTTTAAACAAACTTAACTAACAACTTTCCATACGCAAAGGAAATGCCAAGTGCGCCAGAAGCAACAAATAAAAAGAAGAAGCACTTGCTACATATCTCGCATTCGTCTTAGTTCCAATCCTTCCCAGCTGAGAATTATCAAAATTTTTAAGCATGAATTTTCATATTAGTTAGATTTAACACATTCTTTCTTATGTACCATGTCCGTTCAAAACGTTGGTTTACGTCATAGCTATCTTAATTGTATTCACTATCATTATAAATAGCACCCTTGTATCAATGCCATATCGATCTCGCAAGTTCTTTAACCATGAAGTCTTTTTTCGTCCTGGACTGCCATTACCTGCTATTTTTCTTTATATAATATTTTATAGTAACCTGTATTGGGGACCTCTCACTACATGTACGAAGTAATTCAGCTTTTTTTTCTTGACGCATTTTGTATTTTCCGTAGATTGGCTGAGACATTCTAGTATTGTGTAGTGTCTAACCTTCTAAACCCATGAAACTTTTTCAAGAAACAAAGTATTCTATAAAACTGTATTTCCCAGCCAATCAGAATTCTTTTGATTCGATAATGGACCTTAAAAGTGCTGGGCTTTTAAAATTTGTGGGAATATATTTAATTAAGACGGAAGTAGGCTCTACGTAGATATTATTTTCTTAGGTGTCTCGCATATGGCAGAAGAGGTTTGGGCAGAAAGAAGAAATCCTGGCTGAGAAACTTGGGAGAATGGTTTCAAATTCAGAACCCGTGTCTCTATTTGTTCTGAAATTTATTTGCATGTATATTCTAAACAGAAATACTTTTGGAAGTTGATTTCAATACACCGTTTCTGCCATCCTCTTATGCGTATTTAGACCTTCTTAGGTCTTCTCAGAGCGACATATGCAGAAGCTCTGCATAATAGGTAATGTTTATGTTTGTATAAAAATAAATAAATTTTTATTATTACAATTAAAATATTTATTATGTATTATTTATTAAATACAACGAAACGTAAATAATTAATTTCTCAAATTGTTTACCTTAAGCTAAGTTTTGGTACACTTTACTTTTCAAGTATCTTATAAAAAAAATCAAGGGGTGTCAAATCAGGTGACCTAGTGGTTATTCTATTGTTCCTCTTCGACCTATTCACCGATTTGGAAAGACGTCCACCGAAAAAAGCTGAACACCAAGACACCATAGTGTGGAGGTGCACCAACTTACTGCAGGCATAAATGATGTTTGTTTGGAAACAAACGGTTCAATTCGAGGAGCAAGACGTTTTCAGACTTTTAAAGGTTTTTTCGAAAAAGTTTGGTTCAACAGTGCTATTATCTATTATTCCCGCCTAAACATTACCTTTTTCTGGGCATTGAGTACGGTACTCTTACATCCAGTGTGTATTTACTGTAGCCCAATACCAATAAGTGTGACCATTGACATGACCATTTAGATAGAAAAAACCTTTTTTTTTAATTGTGTCTCTGTTTTTCTGTTCTATTTTAATTATTTACATTGTAGGGATACCACTTTTCGTTCTTCAACTTTCTAAAAATTGTTGAATGATGCAGATCATTATCTAATTGTACTTGCCGTGAACTGGTATGGAGATCATCTTAAAGAGCTTGCAGAACCTCTAGTTGTTTGCTTTCAGATATTAGTTTTCTACTACCATTAGATCTGTCTTCGACAGAACCAGTTTCTCTGAATTTCTTGTCAACTTTGCTTACAATGGATTGTGAAATTAGTTCTCGGTTGGAGTATTTATTATAAAGTAACGTACATACTTACATAACTACAAAGACTTCGTGAGTACGTCTACTACAATAATACTATTAATCACTTGACAGAAAGTTAATTAAGTTTGAATGTCCAAGTATTAAAGTTGATGTTGATAAGGTAATAAGACTTTTAGAAATGGTAAAAAGTAGGTAGATAAAACATTTAATTACCAGTGACGGCCTGTAAAATATTTTTTTGGGTGTCAATAAATATATCATACTATATCTTAAAACATTTTATTAAAAAATCTGTTAAAATCTCATAAATAATATTTGTGACAATACGCAAATCATTACTGTACTTATTGATATAGCTGAATAGGTACTTGAAAGACCTTTCAAATAATGTATTACAACACCCACATTTCCATTTAAAAATTGTACCAATAACGTCATTATGCTCACATAGATAAGGTCAAAGATAAAAAGGATCCATACGAATAGCCTTTTTAAAAATAAAAGTCGACTACTTTCAGGATTTTTCCTTCTTAAAGTCGCCAGCTTACCAAATATCGAATTAACTGCTGTATGTTGTGATAGTTAAACTCCAATTTTAATTCCAAATTTAATAATTTGACGTTTCGATTTCCATATTTGAAATCAATACTTAATCCAGAAATATGTGTGGTGAATTGGCATAAAATGTACTCGAATAAAAATGTCACAAAAAAATAAGTTCGAAATTATTGCCTTATCTTAAAATGTATTTAGTATACACATTCACGTAGTAGAACATAATTTCTTATAATAAGTATATTTTTAAACATATGCTATAATCCGCGCCCTCCATTTTTCTAAAATGAAACAGCAACCTATTTTCCAACAACTATTTATATGCTCTGTAGCATTTAGAACTAAACTTTGAAGACTACTACAAACTTATACTTTATCCTGCCATCGTCCTGAAGGGATTTAACTTATCTCGCTTAGAGCTTAGAGCTTAGAACCAGGAATAACGGCAGCATCAGGTCAATAAACTCCAAATTTACTTTTTTATTATATTGGACGTGTTCCATATCGGTATACTCCGGTAGCATATTGGGAACGGAGGTGGAAGTATCGCAAGGTAAACTAAATATAGAAATATTTGATGCCTATAGGAAAGTAATATTATGTGGGTGTCTGGAGTTTAGAGAACAAAGAAATGAAAAACCGTGACTGTTTGGGGAGAGCTGGTTATGTTATTGAAAATATTTTGACTGTTTTGCTAAACATATTTTTATTCTAATATAATTTTCTTTATAAAATAGAAAATATTTACGATAGTAATGCCCTTATGGTTTTAGAAAATTTAATATCAACTCTTTAATTATTTTTTAAAGTAGTTACCACATTATATTTTGAAAAGATACCGGCAAATAGCCACAAATAATTATGCTTATTTTCTTATTTATAAAAATCTGTCATCTTCTGCCATAGTGTTTTTTTATTGAACTCTTCCGAAACGGCTTGATCAATTTTTATGATTTTTTTGTGTATATTTGATAGGTTATATCTCTATATGATAAGGGTGGTCTACTTTAGTTTTTTTAACTTTTTATGATTTGGCATTAAAAAATACTTTGAGGGGACGATAATATAATAAAAGAAAAAAAACAAATATACGTTATCAGTATATTATTTATATCATTAAGTATTTCAAGTCCATATATTTGTGGGTTTTTGTGCGTGTGTGTTTGTGCGTATGTGTGTTATTTAGAGTGAAGAATGCCAACAAGAAGCCAAGTGGACAATTTGAACCGAAGAACGAATACAGTAACAAATTTGCTAAAAAGAAGAACACAAAGAACAGATGAATAAACCGAACAATATGATGCATATGTGTGTGGGTGTACATGGCGCAATTGCGTGGATGACAATTAGTCTAGTCTGGTTAAAAACAAAAGATGGAAAAATGTTTCGCAGATATCTAAAGCTTGTAAGACATAGGTGGGGGTTACTAGATGACAAATAGTTGAAAAGATACTCCTATTTTTCCTTGCGTTTTTTTTTAAACAATAATTTATGATTTCAATTTGATTTTTTATCTATAAGTTTTTTTCCTTATATTTTAAATAAACAATATTTATATCATTTTTTATATCAAGAATATCTTTATTTTCCCGTTTTTTTCAATTAGAAATGATAAATAATTTACGGAGATATTTGCAAAAAAGCAGTTTTTTTGTAGTAATTTATAAATTTTATTAATTTTTTTATTAACAAAAGAAAATGTTATTAATACATTTATCCATCGAGGAATTACCGTCTTTTAAATATGTTCGAAATTTCCCCCCGATGGGTGAAATAGTTTAAAAGTTATTTAATTTGTTTATCCCTGAGGCTAATTATTTAAACGATTGAACTTGCCCTATCATTGATGCTAGACACATTTAGCAAATTTCATAAGATTCTTCAACACAAACTATCTCAACAGTTAAATGCATATTGCGTTTTCATCGAAATTATTTACAAAATAAACGTTTGAAAAAGAGGTATGTTTTTTACTGATAAACAATATAAACCTTCTATATTTTTCAAGCTACAGACTTGTACGTACAACCATTGGATAGCTGGTAAAAAAAGTCACAATAGAAATTAAAAAACCTTTTATGACCAATACGAACGAAGTTAGCGACTATTTTTAAAAAAATCATATCTCCATTTTTTATAAACATTAAGAAGTAAAATTTGCACAAATTTTAAATGACTTTATATTAAAACTTATAGCTATAAAATTCATCCAATTTTTTTAAACTTATAGCCCTTCGAAACGAAGGTACTTTCGAAAGATCGACATAGGAAAGTGGAGGATATAACTGTTTCAGTTCCGTTTTTTTTTTTCGACATTAGAACTTCAAATTCAAACACGTAGGAAAAATTTACATTATCACGGCTTCCATTACAGCTGGAAGCCTCTTTTTTATTTTGGGTTAGCCCGTCGAAATATGAATAAATACATAGTTTTCACTGGCCGGAAAATATGGGAAACCTCGGAAAAATTCACCGTAAAAACTTACTTTTTTTTTAATTTGGCTGGAATAGTCTGTCACAGTATTAATAATGATGACATAATTTTCACCCCCGTAAATCTCAAAAAATCCCGGAAAATCAACATATATTTTTTTTCATTGTGTATCGATGATATAATAATACTTATATATTTTATAAATTAAATTTCACGTAATTTTTTACACATTATATTATTATATTCCTTATACTAATTATAATTTTTTGTATTTTTATAATTAACCATATTGATTTTTATTCTATTATTCGTACAAATATGATATAAAATATAAATCTAATCTGCATTACTGCTTTAATAAAATAAGTCGATTTTTTCGAAACTTGTCCTATTAAATTTTGCAATGTTTATTGAACTTTACTTTATTTATTTTCTTTCCATACATTGATTTAAAAGTTAAAATTTGGTTCATTCATTCGACTTCACTGTCAGCTCTGAACCTTTTTGTTGCAGGTTATTTGTATTAGAATTGAGCACTTCCTTGCCCAGTCTATCTTTTGTAGAATGCTGAAGATACCCTACTTATTTTAGAACTTCTCTTCTACACGAGTTAGAACCAGCTTCTATAGAAGTCTAGATATATTGGAGTTTTCAACTTTCAACGAAAATGACATTAAAAAAATAGACAAAGTAATAATCATTTTAGTAAGTTCCTCTGTAAAACTTCATAATAATTAAAAAAATATTAAATGAAGAAAAACAATACATTAAACATACATATTTCATATAAAATCAAGTTTATTTGACGTTTCGATTTTCACTTCGGAAATCCTTCTCAAAAGAATTAACAAGGAAAATAAACATTTTAAACCACTTACCTATATCTAAAATCCTAAATTTCAAATGTATAATAAACTGTGTTTAATTTATTTTTTATGTTATCCAATATTTCATCCCATAAACAACAGTTTTAGTTTTATAGTAACAGTTTTATTTAGCTCTATTTTAAAGCGGACGTATATTACGACAAACACAAAGAACCACACAATTTCGGTTTAAATAAAATACAACTCCGTAATAACAACTCGCCTCTGAAAACTTGGGAGTGAAATAAATGTAGCTTGTGAAATATGGTGTAAAGTAATAATCCGTTAGTCTATTTTGTCTTGAAAATAGTGATGGTAGACAAAGGCCAGTTTTTAGATTCGTTTTGATGGATCCGAATCACTACCAAAATCGAGTTCGGTCACCTGATCAGAATGTTATATTAAAAGCAGATCATATGTCGTCTTTTAATTAATTAATTTTAGTAGGATTAGATATTTCCTTTTGCAGTTCTGTTTCTGATTTATTAGCAATTATAGTGACTTGACCTTGCTATTTTTTTAGTATCATTATGTAAAGAAACTATCGGTGACATTCTAACAGATGGGCACAACATTTCAGCGAACATCTAAATATAAACGATATTAAAGGAGTTTATAACATAGAAAATCAACAAAATCTTAAACGTCAATTACACAGTGAAGACTCAACAAGAGAAGAAATGACAAACGCCATCTTAAAACTCGACAATTAAGCTCTAGGAATTGATGAAATCTGTTCTCAAATTTATAAAACAAAGTGGTAATCAAGTTTTTTAAATAATCCATAAACTAATATACACTGTGTCCAAATTATTTTTAACTAAACAGAGCATTTTAAGAAATAATCCTGAAACACGTCGATTTTTAATTTTAATTTAACGTATTCTAAAATAGTATTCTAATATACAGGGTGACTTACTTTCGAGTAATAACGTCACCGTCATTTTTTTTTAATGGAATACTCCCCTTTTGTCTCAATTTTCGGATTACTCTAGCTGAGCTGATTCCAAAAATGTATTACATGTTAATTCAAATTGGTATAGGGTGGACAAAAATACAATAGTTTTGTGTGTGTTCATAAAGTAACGCGCTAGTTAAATTCACAATATTATCAAAAATATTATCTAGCGGAGACAATATGATGAAATACATGACTTTATAAATGTTCGAACTGCAGCCCTTTCTGTATTTAGCAGTAGCTTGTTTATTGTGTCTTGAGAAATATTGTTTATTGCTGTTCGAATTCTCTGGTGTAATTCTTGAATATTTGCTGGTTTCGTTTGATACACAACATTCTTCAGATGGCACCATTTCGTTCGGTCACCTGATCAGAATGTTATATTAAAAGCAGATCATATGTCGTCTTTTAATTAATTAATTTTAGTAGGATTAGATATTTCCTTTTGCAGTTCTGTTTCTGATTTATTAGCAATTATAGTGACTTGACCTTGCTATTTTTTTAGTATCATTATGTAAAGAAACTATCGGTGACATTCTAACAGATGGGCACAACATTTCAGCGAACATCTAAATATAAACGATATTAAAGGAGTTTATAACATAGAAAATCAACAAAATCTTAAACGTCAATTACACAGTGAAGACTCAACAAGAGAAGAAATGACAAACGCCATCTTAAAACTCGACAATTAAGCTCTAGGAATTGATGAAATCTGTTCTCAAATTTATAAAACAAAGTGGTAATCAAGTTTTTTAAATAATCCATAAACTAATATACACTGTGTCCAAATTATTTTTTAACTAAACAGAGCATTTTAAGAAATAATCCTGAAACACGTCGATTTTTAATTTTAATTTAACGTATTCTAAAATAGTATTCTAATATACAGGGTGACTTACTTTCGAGTAATAACGTCACCGTCATTTTTTTTAATGGAATACTCCCCTTTTGTCTCAATTTTCGGATTACTCTAGCTGAGCTGATTCCAAAAATGTATTACATGTTAATTCAAATTGGTATAGGGTGGACAAAAATACAATAGTTTTGTGTGTGTTCATAAAGTAACGCGCTAGTTAAATTCACAATATTATCAAAAATATTATCTAGCGGAGACAATATGATGAAATACATGACTTTATAAATGTTCGAACTGCAGCCCTTTCTGTATTTAGCAGTAGCTTGTTTATTGTGTCTTGAGAAATATTGTTTATTGCTGTTCGAATTCTCTGGTGTAATTCTTGAATATTTGCTGGTTTCGTTTGATACACAACATTCTTCAGATGGCACCACATAAAATAATCCAAAGGATTGAAATCTGGTGACCTTCGCTGGCCATTCAACAGGTCCACGTCTACCTATCTTCTAACATCTACAGCATAATGTGGAGGTGCACCATTCTGTTGCAACCATAAACTTTGATAAATATGATAAACTATGATAAATATCCAGAAAGACCTATAATGCGTTCAACAGTAAGATTGAACAGAAATTTCGAGAAACTGGTACGGTTGAAAATACACGGAAATCAGTTTGTCCCTCTGCAAATGCTGATACAGTATAAGATGTTTTACTTAGTTTTGAAGAAGACGCGCACACTTCTTTGCGTAAAGTTAGTCGCGATATCGGTGTTAGTAAAACAACGGTACACAAACTATTAAAAGTTGAAAAATGGCATCCTTATAAAATCAAACTTGTGCAGGAATTAAAC
The DNA here is from genome assembly GCA_918026665.1 of Diabrotica balteata. NCBI lineage: Eukaryota > Metazoa > Arthropoda > Insecta > Coleoptera > Chrysomelidae > Diabrotica > Diabrotica balteata. The sequence goes on from OU898281.1 coordinate 101,246,417, forward strand.
AAAGAGGATCCAGATAGAAGAATGCAATTTTGCGAAGCAATGATGGATAACTGCCACCGAGATCCTCTCTTGGTACAAAACATAACTTTTTCTGATGAGGCCGCTTTCACGTTAAATGGCGAGGTTAACCGTCAGAATTGTAGATACTGGACAAAAGAAAACGCCCACTGGATGCGTGAGCATTATACACAATACTCGCCAAAGGTAAATGTATGGGCTGCAATTGTAAGAAATCGAATCATCGGACCCTACTTTATCGAAGCTAATTTAAACGGAGCAACGTACCTTGAGTTTGTAAGGGGATATCTCGCACCTACTTTTCGTAATTTGTTTCCCAACAGACGTAATCCTGGAGGTTTTGATGAAAGTTAATGGTTGCAACAGGATGGTGCACCTCCACATTATGCTGTAGATGTTATAAGGAACCTAGATAAAATTTTTTCGAACAGGTGGAATGGTAGACGTGGACCTATTGAATGGCCAGCGAGGTCACCAGATTTCAATCCTTTGGATTAGTTTTGTGGGACCAACTGAAGAATGTTGTGTATCAAATGAGACCAGCAAATATTCAAAAATTACAACAAAGAATTCGGACAGCAATAAACAATATTTCTCAAGACAATAAACAAGGTTCAACAAAAATTTGTACAACGTTTGGGTTACTGTAAAATACAGCAAGGGCTGCAGTTCGAACATTTATAAAGTCATGTATTTCATCATATTCTGTCCGCTAGACAATAAGTATTTTTGATAATATTGTGAATTTAACTAGCGCGTTGCTTTATGAACACACACAAAACTATTGTATTTTTGTCCACACTGTACCAATTTGAATCAACATGTGATACATTTTTGGAATCAGCTCAGCTAGTGTAATCTGAAAATAGAGACAAAATGGGGGTATTTCATTAAAAAAAAAATGACGGTGACGTCATTACTCGAAAATAATTCACCGTGTATATTAGAATATTATTTTAAAATACGGTAAATTAAAATCAAAAATCGACCTGTTTCAAGATTATTTCTTAAAATGTTCTGTTTAGTTAAAAAATAATTTGTTCCATACTTTACGGACACAGTGTATATGCCTTATATGGCAAAATTAATTGGTACCAGAAGAGTGGCTAAAGGGAATAATATGTCCGTTGCATGTAAAAGGGTGATCAACTGGAGTGTAAGAATTATAGAGGAATTCCTCTTTTAGCATCTGCGTATAAAATCTTCGGCAATGTATTGTTTGAAAGACTTAAACATTTTACAAAGGATATTGTTGATTAATATCAATACGGATTTACTACTGGAAAGTCAACAACACATCAAATTCAAGCACATTGGCAGATTCTAGAAAAGTTACCAGAATATAACATAGATACTCACCATTTCTTCGTCGACTTCAAAGTAGCCTATGACAGTGTCAAAAGAACTGCATTATATAATGCAATAATAGACTTTGTGATATCACCTAAGTTAGTTAAGTTGATTCAACTAACAATGCAAAACGTAAGTTCATGCGTTAGAATTGAAGAAGAAGACGCTACGTTCTTTGACATTAATAAGGGTCTGAGAAGGGGGATGCGCTGGCGTGTCTCTTTAATATTGTCTTGAAAAAAGTATACTTACCCTCTGTGTAAGGTCGTGTTTCTGCCGCATATGTCATTATTGATATGATGACTGTTTGGTAAATTCTGCCGTTCATTTCTTTTTCGATAATTTTATTTCTCCATATTATTTCATTTAGTCAGACTGCGGCTCTGTTTGCTCTATACACTTGATCTTCTACTTCAGTTTCGAGCTTTCCGTAGCTAGATAATGTGATGCCTAGATATTTAAACTCCATCACATGTTCTATTATCTAACCTCCCAGCTCCAATTTACATCTTAGTAAATTTTCTGTTGTAACTATGCATTTTGTATTTTTGGGGGAAATTAACATGTTAAATTTTCTGTCGGTTATATTAAATTGGTTCAGCATTGCGTCGTCTGCATAGCATATTATTTTAAGTTGTTTTTCTACCATTTGGTATTTTTTTAATTCTTACTGCTTTTATTATTTCATCCTTAATCAGGTTAAATAATAGAGGACTCATTTTCCTGTCTTATCATTATAATGTTAAATTTTCTGGCCGTTATATTAAATTGGTGAAGCGCACATTATAAATCATATTCACTTTAAGAGATTAGCATTGCGTTGTCTGTTACAGATTATTTTAAGTTGTTTTTCGGCCATTTGGTACCTTTTTTTCGTTTCTCCTTTTGTATAATTTCGTTAATACTTTTAATAACAATTGAGGACTAAGGGATTACCCCTCTCTTATCTCATTACTAGCTTCAATTGAATAAGTTAGTTCTTCTTTTACTTTTGCTTTTATTTTGTTGTTTTGGTAGACATTTTTTTATTGTTTTGCTTACAGTAAGTGAATAACGTTCTTTGATTTGATTCCATCAAATGCCTTCTTAAGTTTCACAAAACATAGTTATGTCGGTCTGTTGTATAGTAGTGATTTTTTTGCACTTACCACTATATTTATAAATATAACGTCTGTGCATGATCTTCCCGATATAAAACCTTGTTGGTCATCGGTTAGTGTTATAATTTCTTTCAGTTTATTTGTTATCATTTTGGTTTGTAGTTTTAGGTTTGTGTTTAATAAATTTTTTTGTATGTAGTTTTTCATATCTAACTTGTCTTTCTTTTTCAAGAGGGTAATTAGGAACCTTAATGTCCGTTCTTAAGGTATTCTGTTTTGTTATATTATTTTTTTAATTATTTTTACTTGTTGTTTGATCAGACGTGTTTTTCCGTACTCTAAGAGTTTGTAAGGCATTCTGTCCTCTCCTGTTAAATTTTTTTAGTTTTTAATTTCCTTAATGCTTTCTTTGCCTCTCTCTTCTCAATGTTTACAGTATTGTGCGAAATAATGGAATAATAGGCTTTTTTCATAGAAAAACGGTTTATTTAAAAAAAATTGTATTTTGACAAAACTATAAAGGTAAACTTACATCATTTAGTGTAAAATATGGCCCCCTTTGGCTATAATTACTGCTTTTACCTGTTAAGGCAGAACATCTACAAGCTTCTGACAGTTCCCAGATATCCTTTCATCTCGAAACCAAACCTCTTGACATGACCGCTTCTATTATTTTTATTTTTGTAATACAGTCGATTTTGCGTAGTTTGGCTTTGCAAATGGACCATAAATTTTTAGTGGAATTTAGATCTGGCAAATTATCGGACCAATCTAACACGTTAATCTTCATATTTTTTAAAAATTCTATCATTTGCTTCGAATTGGGATAGAGAGCAGAGTCCTGTTAAAGAATCGCTCCTCCTTGACGGCTGATATTGGCGTTCAAAACGCTGTTCCAAAATGGATTTTTATTCATTCGGTTAGTTAAAAGCTGTTTTTCTGTGGACGCATTGCCGTTCTACCATTCTCCAAAACTCTTTTCCGAACAGTTTAGTCATGAATTACTGTCCATGATGCTGATAGATCTTGGCTTATTTTCATTGGGTCCAATTTGTCTTTTCGAAGTGAAAATCTTTCATCTGCTAGTGTTGTTTTTCTCTTTCTTCCACATTTTCCTTACCTTTTCACATCAATTGATCCCGTTTCTTGTTTATTCTTCAAAATCTTGCTTACTACATCTTGACTCATTCCACAGGTTCTTATAATTTCTCTTTGTTACGTAGAAGTGTGTTCACTTATCGTGATAACCTTTTCACGCTTCCTAGGCGTCATATCAATGTTGGAATTAAACAAAACAAACTCACTAATTAACAAACAACACAAAATAGTACAAAACAACACAAATGTAGTGGAAAAACACACCCTCAAATAGAAGGCAAAAAAAAGTAACATTATGTTTTTAATGCTTGATCAGTTGTAAATGTGGACAGTATTGGCAATATATCATATCATTATTCATATGAACATATTTTTTTTAATTTCACTTACTGCTTTCTCCCTCTCTATACTATAATATATTTTATCTTATAAAGAAACACCGCCCGTAAGACACAAGCAAGTAATGACAATAGAGCCACAAACGTTATTGCGCACTTACATGACACTTGGCAAAGAGTATTATACGTTTCGGAGTTTAAACTGGAAATTATCTTAAATGAGCCGTATTTCCATCCAAGCTTAACATTGGACTGCCGGTTAAAGATAAATTATCTCTTAAAATAAATAATATATGACAATATGTATAATACTTTTACATAATGGGCGTGAAAACCGTTTAATAGGTATATATGTACAATTATTATCATATTATAAAAGGAAATCATTGGAGTAACACTATAACGAAGTGAAAAATTGTAAACGTTGTAAACGTCCCATTTTTCTTCTTTCTTAAGCCGCGGTCAGACTAGGCTGTTTAGCAGCCGCTACTAACCAGCCGCTGGTAATATTGCCAGCAAGCAGCCTAGTCTGACCCAGAACCAGCGGCTGGTGAATGCCAGAGGACTAGCCACAATCGGAAGTTGAACATGTTTAACTTTTTAGCGCTGCCTACCATCCGCAGGCAGTCACGTGATCTCCTCGCTGGCGCCAGCTAGCCAATGTGAACCCCTAGTAGCGTGTAGTAGCTCACAAGCGGCTGGTGAATTAACACGTGTCTAGTTAAAAGCAGTGTTGGTTTTCTATATTTTTCTATTCTACTGTATTTTCTATTAATTTTTTCCAGTGAATATGGTCGACAGTAACAAGTGGTCGGGTAAAGATATAATTACTTTCCTAGATATATTCCAAAATTATCCTTGTCTATGGGACGCTTCGTGTGCAGACTATATCAACAGAAATGCCAAAGACTCAGCATATAAGGAGTTATTGCAGAAACTTGAAGAACGAGGACTGAAAGCAGATTTGGCCCCACTGAAGAAAAAAATAAAAAGTTTGAGAGATACTTATCGAAATGAAGTGTACAAAATAAAAAAGTCAAAGAAGAGTGGTGCGGGAGCAGATGACGTCTACAAACCTAGACTGGTGTGGTTCTCGGCAGCCCAAATGTTCTGGAGCAGTAGTATTGTTGGTCGTGACTCATCATCGAATCTGGTAAGTTTAAAATTATAGCAACAGATAGATTAGATTAGATTTGTGTTAAAAATATAAAACTTAAAGATTATTCTTTAAAACTAATTTTTTACTACTTGTATAAATTTGTTAACTATTACTAAAGGTTTGTTTAATATTTGACGAAATGTACACAAAACATGTCAAGTATAAGCCTATACAGGAGCAAAATATTAGGGTTTTGAAAATTCATTTGAAAATTTTAAAAGTTGCCCCTCATTTTGGCTAAAACCAATAAAAACCATTACGTATGCGTCAAAGTGCCAGTTAACTGGTTAAAGTTTATTTTAGTACAAATTTAATCTTTTTAAAGTAGTCTAAAAACTAATCTAGTACGGTAATCGTGGAATTTTTAAGGTAGAGACAATTAGTTTTGGAAAACATTGTTTTTCTGCAAATTAAAGTTTATTTGGCAAAATGATGTACATACAAATACTGTCAATTTTCCTAAGAAACAAACATTTCTTCGTGTATGTATCAGATAGTTCTTGGGCAAATTAGTCGCTTTCAGTACATTCATGTCCGATAGATTTCATTTGCCAAGGAACAGCCAAGGTTGTTGTAAACTCCTGGGTAAACCACTCTCGCACGTCATTTCCTTCTTGTTTGTAGTTGTTGGATGCATACAGTCTTTGTAATGGAGACATAGTGTTAGGGTCTTGGCGCCATTCACCTGGGTTTATAACTCCTGTCATCAAGTCCTCTTCATCAACTGATCCCGGGGTCATATACGTCTGTGATGATGTCATTCTTAACCAGTTGTGCAGTACACAACTTACTTTTACAAGAATTTCCACTGTACCCACGTCCAACGGAATAGGTCTGCTGAATATGCGGAAACGGCTGGCCAAGATACCAAAGGCGTTTTCAGCAACACGCCTAGCTCGAGATAGTCTGTAATTGAAAATTTTCTCTTCCACAGAGAGACCTCTATGTGAATATGGTTTCAACATGTAAGACGTGAGATAAAATGCATCATCGGCAACGCAAAGTCCTCCTATAGGCCAGTTTAAAAGGTTTCTCTCAAGAGCAATTTTCAAAGTGGAATTGTTGTAAATGGTACTTTCATTAGATCGGCCATCACATCCAACGTCAATATATCTGAAGCAGTATTCTGCATCCACCATGGCAAATAAAACAATACTATATGTCCCCTTGTAGTTATAAAATAGAGAAGTGCTGTTTGGAGGTCGTTGAATTCTGATATGTTTTCCGTCCAGTGCCCCACAGCAATCAGGAAAGTTCCACTTACATTCAAACGACTTTTGAATTTGTTTCCATTCAGCTATTCTATCCGGTACCTGAAATAGAACGTACAAAAGTAACAATTGTAATTTTCTTAAATGTACAGGGGGTTCCGTAAAAGTACCAAAACTTTCGTAGTTTGGTTCTCTGGGTCAAAATAAGCAAAAACGTTGATATGGACAAAAGTTCTATCTCGCTTCTCGCGTCTGTCGGCCTGTAAAGATTTTGAACAATCGTTACAGACTTTCGTATTTTTTTGTACAAAATCTGGAGAGACCGAAAGACGGGAAAACACGCGAGATCAAAGTTTTGTCAATATGAATTTTTTTGCTTATTTTGACCCAACGAAACACATTACGAATTTTGTGTACGAGGTTCTTACTTACGGAACACTCTGCTAAAAATTTATATTAATTTACCGTCTGGAAGTGTATATTTAATTGTTATAAGTTAAATTGTTATTTTATTATCCTACTTTTTTTCAATTTTTTTATTTTGTAGGACCACATTACGGAGATGGCAATGCAAAATGAGGACTACGACTATCCATGTGAGGACACCGAAGCAATCACCTCTGTCAAGATTAAAACTCCAAGCCCTTCAAAAACAAATAAGTGTTCAACGCCTTCTGCATCAGGTAATAAAGCAGCAAAAAGATCTCCTGAAAAAATGCTACCCCCATCTCGTCACTTGAAGCATATTAAAACAACTTCTGGTAGTAAGAAACCTCAAACACGTTTTGAAAAGTCAGTGGATAAGTTGCATGATATAGGTAAATTAGTTGCTGAAAACGAAGATCAATTCGACAAATATGGCAAGTATATTGCTAGCCAATTAAGGGAGATACCATTAAGAAGTTTCATCGCCCTACAAAGCAAGATTAACACCCTTATTACAACAGAACGCTTGCTCTGTTTGGATAATGAGCAAGGACAGTGTTCGATGCAGCAGCGCTCGCAGTCACCATACAGCAGCGGTAGCTCTTGTTCGACCCCACATCCCCTGATGTCACCGTACAGCGGTAGCTCCTTTTCTCAGATGTCACCATTCAGTCACAACAGCTCTGGGACCCACCTTGCCTAAAATATTTCCAGTTTGTTTTACATAACAAAATTAATTGTTATACACAAAGTGAAGAAGATTAATAAACTACATTATTGTTAAAAGTAAAATGTGCTTATAAATTCTTGTCCTAGGCCTCCTAACTCTCCTGTAAGAAAATATCCCTTGCTCGTTTTTTCAGAAAAGGTCAATTATTTTCTATTTGATAAGCTAACTACATATACAAATAGGAGTAAATAATGTACCTACTACTGTACCTTGATAAACTGCTGTAAAACCTCGTAAATGCTGCTCAACACTTCTGGAACGAACACTGAAATTGAGTTATGAGGAACTCTAAACAGGTAGGCCAAAGACTTGTAACTGTCTCCAGTTGCTAGATAACGTAAAGTTATTTCTAGTTTTGTTTTACTTGGAATAGCCTGACGGAATTTGGTGTCTTTTTTCTGGATAAGCGGAGCGACTAACTCTAATAGCTCTTTAAATTTTGGAACTGACATTCTTAAAATGTTTGCATAAGATGACGGATCTTCCAATTCTAGTTCCTTAAAAAGTCTTGCTGATGCCCCCAGATCGTTTCTTCTTAATATCCAGGATCTAACCCACCATCGCCTTTTCTTCCGTTTCAACATCTGTTCACACAACTCTTTTATTCCAATATTTAACACACGTCTCAGAACTTCACGACTCACACCAATAGATGACATGATGCACACAACACACTACCACACGATGTTTTCAAGTCACCAACATCAACTGTACTAGCGGCTAGTACACAAAAATACTAGTACACAATACAATGTGAACCCCTCAGATCCGCTGGCTGATGGCGATATTTACCAGCGGCTGGTTAGTAGCGGCTGCTAAACAGCCTAGTCTGACCGCGGCTTTAATCTTTCTATTTTTATATTAGTGAAATAATAGATATTAAAATATCATTCAAATTTTATACATTAGTTAAATTTATACATATATGACGTAGGAGGTCAAATTCGTTAAACTTTCCGTGCTCGAATCGGTATCAATAAAGTGTTATGAATCATTTCGGCCTCTCCCAGCCTCATCATACACTTGAAATAATACAAATTTAAACTAGGAATGTCCAACGAATGTCTCCTAAAACTTCACTACTGCAGTAGTTAGCGTACAGATGCGCCACCTGCTTTAACATCTATAAACGAAAACGATATAATAATATTGCTTTCTGTCCTCTGGGCTATGCGAAATATGTAAAATAATAAATCTTCCAGCAAAAGCTGCTATCGCTTTGTTGAATTAAATGACCAAATATATGGCCTAGGAGGACAAGTTCGTTAAACTTCCTGTGCTCGGTATAAATAAAAGTCGGTATAAATATAGTGTTATGAATCATTTTGGTCTATCTTAGCCTCATTAGACACTGGGGTTGATACAAATTCAAACTAGAAAAGTCCAACGATTGTCTTCTTAAACTTTACTACTGCAATGGTTAGCGTACAGAGGCGCCACCTGCTTTGGTAGCCATGAACAAAAACGATATAATAATATCGTTTTCTGTCCTTTGAGCTAATCGAAATGTAGAAACAGAAAACGATATTATTATATTGTTTTCGTTCAATGCCGTCAAAGCAGGTGGCGCCTCTATACACTACCTACTGCAGTACTGAAGCTTTAGAAGACATTCATTGAACTTTCCAAGTTTGAATTTGTATCAGCCGAAGTGTCTGATGAGGCTGGGATAGGCCGAAATGATTCATAACACTTTATTTATACATATTTAAACAGATTTAAAATATTCTATATTTTTTTGTGATAACGTCGTAAAGTTAGTTTATGGCTATGACTGTCAGATGGTAGAAGTGTCATTATTGGTAATCAAAAAGTTGTTCGACATTTTGCACACTATTGTCATATTTTGAGATCTATTATCCTTTCTTAAAAACACAGTAAGATAATAAAATACTTTCCATTAAGAGTAATGCATTATTTTGAGTTGTGTCAATCTTATAAAGAACTTGAGGTATTGTTTAAAATGAGTTGTAGTATTTTTTTAAGTTATGTCAGTATTTTTGAAAATTATTAGCTTTTTTTTTGAATTTTTGAATCCAACTATCTACAAATTCTTTAGACTTACGACGTTTTTAAACAAATAAATTTTAAGTTATAATTTAAATCAAAGAACTTACCTATAGTTCGATTTGTCTCAGGTTATACTTTCGTAGCTCAATATATTTATGTTTGTAGTTGCAAGTATGAGGACCAAAAGAAATAATAAAAAACTTAAGTATCAAATAAATGTAAAATTCATCCATATATTGAATCGAAATATAAATAATAAAAATATCAAAAGTAAAATTCATCATTGTCATATATCAGCATCAGATCAACAAAAATTTAATTTATAATTTAAAACTTCTTCTTCTATGGTTCCAACTCCTTCTGGTTCAGCTACCATTCTACAAATTAATCTTTGCCTAAAAAAAACTATTTCTTCCAGAAACTGAAATTGCCAGTTTGCTTCTGCTTCTAACTCTTCAAATCTAGTGTCATCTCAAAAAGGCATAGATAGCCTGGCCTTAAATAATGTGTATTTAAAGAACCTACAATTTTAAACTTTGGAGATCTCTGCTTGGCTGCTACCACAAAACTTTTCAAACTTTCTTACACTACTCACTTTACTCACTGGCAAAAAACAACAATATTTATTTTTCTTTTATAATCTTACAAAGAAACCCAAAACACATTTTGTTTTTCGAATCTCTTAATAAACTTCTCTGTTTCTTTTTTTAAATTTCAAACTTGGTTTTCTCTCTTACCCATTCCCCTCTTCTCTCCTAAATCTGTGTTTAAAAATTTTATCTACCTAAATCTCTTCTTTAACCAATCACAACACTCCAAGAAACTACATATCCTGCGGCACCTTCCTAATTTTCTCTATTTTCAGTTTATCCTATTATACAAACAAAGTATCTTTGTTGTTGTTGTTGATTTTTTGTTTTTTGTTAACACATAATCCTCGTCATCCTGTCATCTCGTCGCAAATAAGAAAACAAACCACCTTAGCATCCTTGTACGCTCTTCAGAGGGCTTAAGCCGTTTCAGGTGAAAGATTCTCTGTCTAAGTCCATCTTTTACTATGTATCTTTGACTATGTATTATTTGAAGTATTCGGTTTAATGTAGCTTGCCTTGAAAAATACAAGCTTTTTCTACATGATAAAGTAAAATAAAAACATCAATTTTAATTGTTGAATAAATCAACCTTAGAGTCTGGAATTTGAAGAAGGAGTAGAGCTCCTAGCGTGCAGGTGGCTCGAGCCCGTGAGGGACTAACTTGACCTGATCGATCCAATGTTTTAATCTTGTTTAGGCTATTTCCTCTTCAAGATAGGGGTACTCTTTGTTTTTCGGAGCAATAGTGATGTGGTAAACGTGATGACGAATGCTTCGTCCTAGAGAATTCGCTCCTAGAGAATTTTTAGGGGCATTTTGGCAAATTTGGTCTATCCAACAATTAATTAAGAATGTCATAAACATAAAATTGTACATTAACACTACACAACACAAAGATCAATAGTTTAGAATTTAAAAAAACGGCGAAGCTACATATTAATAGGCATCAGGAAAGGGAGATTCTCTGAGGTAGAGATATCTCTGAAGAGAGAGTGAATTAGCAGGTATCCGGTCTGTTATATATTTGTAAATAAAACTCCTTTTTTTCTTTACATCTCTATATTTTGCTAATTATTTGTTAGCTTCATCAGTAGAAACAACGATATGATTTTGAATAATATTAATCAAAAAAATAATGTTATAAATTATTTAAATTATTAAATTACAGAACAATTAGTTGTAATTACTTACAACTTATTATTTATTATTTACCAAAGTGCTAAATTTGTTAAAAGGTATGTTCGCGAATACAAAATCGGCAGTCTGGTCAAGGGAAGGTTTATCTGAATGGTTAGACTGTAATGTAGGAGTGAAACAGGGATGTCTATTAAGTCCATTACTGTTTGCGCTTTTCTTTTGATGGCAATCAATCAGAAGGTGCTACAGCGGATGATTAATGAACTGGAAAAATACTGCAGGATGTAGAATCTAAAAATAAATTTAGATAAATCCAAAATTCTTGAATTCAAAAAAAGAGGTAGTGTAATCTTGGAAGCTGAATGATCGAGTATTAGAGGCAGTGAGTAACTAGTTTGGCAGAGTGGCGATTCACAAGGCTTGGAGTAGGTTAGTGTCTAAGGCTGATATACACTTTTTGGCTAAAGTAACAGTTTATAAGTCGGTGATAAGATCAATTCTGACTTATGGGTCTCAAGTGTGGTGTTTTTTGAAAGGCGATGAGGTGGAAACAATTAAAGGCTTTTATATAAAAAAAAAGTTTTCATGTCCAAGGTATTGTTCTAACTTTATGTTAGATTTGGAGATAGGTATTGCTGCAGTCAACCTATATAAGACAAATTTACATCAAAAATATGTAAAAAAAATACTAGGATATTTGAGTGATAGGCTGCCAAAATTTCTTTTAAAAGAAATGATAAGAGCAAAGCGTGGCTGGTGGAAAGATTAGATGAGCATGGGAGAAAAAATTTGATATTGGGGTAAGGTGTGAATGGGAATGGAGAGATAGCTGGCCTAGTATGACTAAGAATATGATAGAAAAAAAAAGAAGGAGATACAGCATCAGACTAAGAATATGGCAATCCTAACAGCCTTAATTTAAATTTGTGCTTTTAATAAAGTGTGGGTAATAATATGATGTAGCATTATTATACCGTACGCCCATAAAAGCAGCTACATTTGTATGCTATTCTAGATGTCCTAAATTATTATTACCAAAAATTCAGACAAAACATTTAATTTAACGAGAAATTGGTATATAAGACGGGGAAAGTAGACACGCACTATACAATATTATGCAAACAAATATAATCTTTATATTCAGTAGGTTAGATAGTATAATAAATGTGCTACGACAACAAGAACAACAAATAATATACAACAATTTATTATACAAATACACAACAATAAGTAAATATTTCTTGTTAAAGGGATAATACGAAGACACATTCATAGGAAACCCTAATAAAAAGAATACTTTAATCAATCTGAACAGTTCATTTGATTTGAATTAATATGATCTAAGATAGAGAGTGTTCTTAGCAGATTACTTCCAGACCGCTTGCCTCTAATATCTCGGGTTGAAGTCACAAATCGCGAAAATGGACAGTGAAGCTCTTGGTTTCGGTGAGATATTGCCGATGGAATTGGTTCGAGCTAAATTAAATCCCCATGAATCACACGGTCCTTGTACGGCCCAGGGTGGGCTGCAGCCTATATTAATAAAATGTGCTTACAGAGTGAGAGCATGTATGATATTATAATATGAAGGAACAATTACGAAAAGATAAAAGAGCAAAGTATGATGAAGAAATAACAAGTCGGGCATCCCAAGAAATATTGTTTTTATGACACTTGTTTCGTAAAATATTTTTAATCTCTGGTTAGTATTTGGAATTTGGTTGAGTTTGTTTTTTTTTTTTCAAATATATAAGTTTTTTATTTCTATTTCTTGCCATTGTCTTTATATTTGCTGTATTTTTTATAATTTAATAATTTAATAATAATAATTTTTTTCTCTTAAACATAAGAGATAATTGATGAGTTCTACTTTAGCATACACTGTTGAATTAGTAGCTGTACATTTGTAAAAAAATTGATAACTAACTAGTTTATAAAGGGTTCATAATAAATAAAAAAAAACTATTGCATTTGGTTTTTGAATTTCACAGCAATTTTGGTAACGTATCAAATTTATACAGCGCATTTGCCGAAAACTGTATACAGTGTGCTCCCACGAAAATTTGACCACTCCAGAAATTCAGAAACCAGGAGTTTTTTCAAAATTTAAGAAAACACGTCAATTTGTATCGAGAGGTGAACGAATTTTTATGCAAAATTCATGCCCTTAAATTTAACCTCTACTGCTCCGCATCAACTGCCACTTTTTTTATATAGCCAATGTGGTTGAGTTGCACATCATTTGAAAGGTAATTTTTTCTTTACACAACACTTTGTTGTTTTTTAATTTATGTACGTAATAAGTTTAAAGGTAATTCTGGATTTAACTAAATTTATTGTTTGAATATTAGTAATACCAAGGAAAACATAAAATTTCACTATACAATTAAATGTTTTTAGTGACCTCCAGTATAATAATTTAATTACTTTGTAAATCCACTGTGTTTAAGATATTTTTGTAAAAATATCACTTGTTCATATAATTTTTTTTTTAATAACAAATCCTAATTATCTTTTATAGTGTTTACTAGGTTAACTTTAATTTGAAATTTGTCAACGACTGGATAATTAGAGATATTATTATAAAGGCTTACAAAAATAGGATATTATAATTAAGAAAGAATAGAATTAGTTAAGCTATACTATGGAAATAATCAGTGTGCTAAGTCCACGGCAAGGATCTCTAATACGAACCATTCCGAAAAAAATAAACGTAAGTTTATTTTTTATATTTTTTATTTATTTATATACGGCATCCATTTACTTACAATTTTTACAAAGTTACATCTTAAAAACAATATATTATTAAAATAACAATCACAAGTTTTAAAAAGTTACACCTTAACAACAATAAATTATTAAAATAACAAACACCTCAGAATAATACAAACATTTAAGAATAATACAGATGTACAACCAACTTATTGTAAGATATTTTTTAGTTGTTTTTTAAACAAACTAATTTTGGAGTCAAAAATATCTATTTGTCTTGGCAAGCTATTAGCACTCCGGACCAATCGTGTAGTTGGTTCATTGATACCATAATTAGTGTGGTGAAATGGCACCGAAAAGATTTCTGATTGTCTGTTGCTTCTACTAGGAACTTTAAGACTAACAAGCGATAAGAGTTGAGGACAATCTATAAAAGCATTGATAACTTTGTGTAAGAAACATAAATCCAACAATGTCCTCCTTGACTCCAGTGTTGGTAAGTTAAGACTATCTCTTACCCACTGATAGTCGTATTCCTCTCTCCTGTATCCACTCTTATAGGCTGCTACCCTCAAAAATTTATTCTGGACTCTTTCAATCTGTTGAATGTAACAGTGGTATGATGGGGACCATACAACTGATCCAAACTCAAGAATGGGCCTAACGAGACCACAATAAAGTCTTTTAAATGTAAATAAAGACAGATCCACAGATGTGCGTTGGATAAATCCCAGCACTTTCATCGCTCTGTTTGTTACTTGGTTAATGTGGCTTGAGAATGACAGTTTGGTGTCTAACCAAATTCCCAAATCTAATACTTCATTTTTCGAGGCTAATGGCAAGTTATTTATGTAGTAAACAAATGTAATTGGATTTCTTTGCCTCGAGAATGTCATTTTATGACATTTGTTTATATTGAGTGACATTTTGTTTAAAGTGCACCAATCATAAAACGATTTAAGATCTTCCTGTAATATAACAGCATCATTCCAGGATTGAATTTTTCTAAACAGTGTTACATCGTCAGCAAACATAAGAACACTACAATTTTTGATTTGTTGTACTAAATCAACCAGAAACAAGCAAAACAAAACAGGGCCACAATGGGAGCCTTGTGGCACGCCTGATGGAACTGTTATTTCAATTGAAGTGTCACTTCCCAAGTTAACTGTCTGCGTACGGCCACTAACAAATTCTGTAATCCACTGAAGAAGGGGATCTAAAATACCCAAAGCTCTTAGTTTTTGTAAGAGGACCCCATGGTTTACCCGATCAAATGCATTGGAAAAGTCAGTATAGATTGAGTCAACCTGGCACCCCTCTTCAAAGCTGTTATTTATATGATTGACATACAAAACCAGGTTGGTATCTGTTGACCTCCCTCTCATAAAGCCAAATTATTCAGGATTAAAAATGCCTCTATAACTCCATGTCAGTTTCTTACTAACCAAACAATCAAGCAACTTGGGCAGCTCCGACTGATTACAGACAGCTCGATAGTTTGATATATCGTTCCTTGCACCCGATTTAAAAATCGGCTTTAAAAAACTTTTCTTCCAGAGACTGGGAAAGCTACCAGTACCAAGTGATCTGTTAAAAATAAACAAAATTGGTTTTGTAAGTACACATATACATTTTTTCAGAAAATAGGCTGGGATTCCATCCGGCCCTGCACATAATCTGTTTTTACAACTTGCAATAGTATCATAGACCTCAGTTGCTGTAAGTATTATAGAACTCAAACAAATAGAACTGTCCAAATTAAAAAAAAGGTAAAGTATCTTTTTGTTCATCTGAGTAGACTGATGAGAACTATTCTGCGAACATATTGGCAGAGTCCTTCATATTTAAGCCAACCCTATCCTTATAGACCATTCTGGATAGTATATTATACCCATTTCTTTTGCTTTTAATATAAGACCAAAAATATTTTGGATTATCGGAAATGTTATTTTGTATCTCATCTAAATACTGTTTCTGACAGTCTGCTCTTAAAATTTCACACTGGTTTCTTAAAGCCACAAAACGGTCATAATCATCTTGCCTACCACTAATTTTAAATTGTTTGTAGGCCTGTTTTTTACATATAATTAGGTTACGCAGCTCTGACGAGAACCAAGAGGGAAAGATAGAGGTTTTATATTTCTTTAGTGGAACAAAGTGTTCTATCAGTGAGTAAATTATATCATAAAAAATGACCACCATACTATCAACTGT
The DNA here is from genome assembly GCA_918026665.1 of Diabrotica balteata. Taxonomy (NCBI): domain Eukaryota; kingdom Metazoa; phylum Arthropoda; class Insecta; order Coleoptera; family Chrysomelidae; genus Diabrotica; species Diabrotica balteata. The sequence goes on from OU898281.1 coordinate 101,262,516, forward strand.
ACCATTAAGAAACAGTACCTCCCAATTTATACTTGCTAAATAATTATTTATTGAAAAGTAGTCACCATTTTTGAAATCATAAAAGTATTCCTCGTAATTCATAACATCAAAATTTTCTTCACACACTAGTTCAAAACTGATAGCTGTATGATTTAAACTATTCTCAAAAATTTTATCTACTGCTGGAGTAACATTAATAGATTCCAAATTGCTAAAAACCAGGTCCAATGGGACTCCTTTGCTGTTCAAAATATCATTCTTTTGAAAGAAGTTATAGAAACTAAAGCAATTTGCTACAATACTTACAGACTCATTTCCAGTGCCCGTCACTGTCAATCCCAACTCATCATTGCCCCATTTAGCTTGTGGTAGGTTGTAATCACCTGCCAAGACAAACAAACTATCTGAAAAATTAGTGTAAACATATTCAACAGTTTCACAATGACTTAAATAAGACTGAGAAGGTGATGGAGAAGGTATATATACACAGCCAATAACAAAATTTTGAGTTTTGATTTTAAATGATAGGTATAACTGATATATGTCAGAGTCAACAAGAGGAACTACGATTTTTTGAGTAGAAAGGCTCTTTCTAGCTGCGATTAATACACCACCTCCACGTGTCTTTAGAGTGTTTAACCCCAATTCACGATCACATCTATAAATGTCATACTCTGGAACTCCCACTTCAGCATCAGAATAATCTGAATTTAACCAAGTCTCTGCAATCATTACTATATCATAGCAGGAACAACTCAAAGCTTGCTGGAAACTCTGTATTTTTGTTCGCATGCCCCCAGTGTTGAGATAGTAAACACATACATTTGATTTTGATTTCAAGGAGTCATTTTTAGTTATATCCCGGTCTGATCTCCCCGATCTTGTTGAAAATTTTCAGATTGGCGTTTATTGGAAATCCAAAACTTTCTTAAAATGATGCCTTTAGGCCAAATATCCGGCCTCGAAAAATCTTCCTTGTCATCTGGATGGATGCTTATTTTGAAAGAGATATTTTCACCTTTAACTGGTAACGGTTCAACCTTAAAATCCCTAATATTTGGACATTGCTTCTTAACATGTTGTTCAATAAAGGTGGGTGTTATGCCCATTTTTACGCGACCAAGATAAAAATATGCTTTATGAAAAGAACTAGCAAAATTTTCATCTCCTTGGAAATTCGCTTTACCCAAAACAAAGTTTTGATCATTTCTCCTGGCCTTTCTTCTCTGTACCAGGGTAAATTTTTGGTCATTATCACCAGAATGTTTGTTTAAAAGTTTATTTTGTTTTTGTTTACGATCTCTTCTTTTTCTCGATGTTTGCTTTGGCCTGAGGTTACATTTTCTTCGTTTTCTAGATTTTCGCTGTGGACCAAGGTCTTCTGGTCTTTTGGCAAGTGGGAATTAGAAGAAGAAGAGCTAGCAACGTTGACTTTCTCTGCTTGACCAGCTGATTTCGATCTGCCATTGTCCTCTGTTAATAAAGGAGATGAGGTTGGCGTTGCCACGTTTACCCGGCTTTCTGAAGAGCTCTGATTTAGTTTAGAAGTATCACTCAAAAGTTTCACTTGATTTAGTTTCGAAGTATCACTCAAAAGTTTCACTTGATTTAGTTTCGAAGTATCACTCAAAAGTTTCACTAACTCCTTGTTGCTGTCGATCACCATTTTAGACGTCATTACAAGCTTTTCTTGAAGATTCTGTTCCAAAATCTTCATACCCTCACTAAGTTCACATTTTACCATTTATTTTATGGCATTTAATAATTGTGGCATGGTTAGTTCAGCATTTCTTGGGTTCCTAATCCAAATAAACCTAAACCAATACGTTGAACATTTAACTGATAAGGTTAAAGCTACAGGTAACGTTAACAACACAAAGCATAGAGTAGACCGTCGAGTGAAAAATGAAGCAGTTGAAATAGCGGTATTGGGCCATTTAAACATGAATAATGGACAGCCTGTCAGATAACTATCTCAAATATCTGGTGTATCAGCATCTGGTATTTACAACATTATAAAAATCCAATCAATTTCACCCTTATAAAATATGATTACTTCATAAATTACACGGAGATGATCCCGATCGTCGACTTCAATTTTGTGAAGAATTTAGTGTAATCATTATTAACAATCAACATCGATTTTACAATACGTGTTTTTCCATCGTGTGTACATTTATCTAAATATTGAAGTAAATAGACATAATTGTAGTTACTAGAGTAACAAAAATCCTCATTTATTCATATAGACACATATATAAACACCTCAGAAATTAAATGTATTGGTTAGCAATTTAGGGAATTAGTAACAACCAACTTCGATTTTAAATACGTGTTTTTTCGTCGTGTGTACATTTATGTTAAATATTGAAGTAAATAGAGATATCATGAATGTGTTGCTTGTGTGAGTCCATTTCAAATAGGTAAAGAAATAATAAATAAGACTTACAATCAATTTAATTTAACTATCAGACGACCGGTTTCGCTTTTTACAATATGCAAAGCATCCTCAGGTCTCGATACAAAGTTAAACAAATGATGCCGGTACTCTATTAATAGATGGATGGTAGAACATGGTTGAAACTACTTTATATTGTTGAATGGAGAACTCAATTCTATTATTGCAGTTGTTTGACAGTAAACGGCAAGTTCTTGAGGAGATAGATTTGATCCAATGAATTTGAGATATGTGTAAGATTGGTTGTTAAATGTAAGTGATGTAATATACTATTGTGTTATTAAAGGCTATTTATACTTATTCCAGAGATATATTTTTGAAATGTGTGTTATTTATTGAGTAATTGTTTTATGAAGGTGACAGTTTTATGACAATAAATAAGTGTAGATGTAAAATTGTGTGGGTGTGCAATTATTTTCCAACTTGTAGTTATCAAATTACTTTGATAAAGTTCTATTGGCAATGAGTTAATTATTGGAATAGTCAAGTAAATAAAATGTTAAAATACAAACAATTAAGGATAATTTAAACACACTAAAACAGAAAACACTTAGAAGGGACGAAACAAACATTGAATTTAAAAGGGGGAAGGACTTTAATGCACTACATCATTGTGCCCAAGACTATGATGTAGTGCATTAAAGTCCTTCCCCCTTTTAAATTCAATGTTTGTTTCGTCCCTTCTAAGTGTTTTCTGTTTTAGTGTGTTTAAATTATCCTTAATTGTTTGTATTTTAACATTTTATTTACTTGACTATTCCAATAATTAACTCATTGCCAATAGAACTTTATCAAAGTAATTTGATAACTACAAGTTGGAAAATAATTGCACACCCACACAATTTTACATCTACACTTATTCATTGTCATAAAACTGTCACCTTCATAAAACAATTACTCAATAAATAACACACTTTTCAAAAATATATCTCTGGAATAAGTATAAATAGCCTTTAATAACACAATAGTATATTACATCACTTACATTTAACAAACAATCTTACACATATCTCAAATTCATTGGATCAAATCTATCTCCTCAAGAACTTCCCGTTTACTGTAAAAAAACTGCAATAATAGAATTGAGTTCTCCATTCAACAATATAAAGTAGTTTCAACCATGTTCTACCATCCATCTATTAATAGAGTACCGGCATCATTTGTTTAACTTTGTATCGAGACCTGAGGATGCTTTGCATATTGTGGAAAGCGAAACCGGTCGTCTGATAGTTAAATTAAATTGATTGTGAGTAAGTCTTATTTATTATTTCTTTACCTATTTAAATAGACATAATTGTAGTTAATGGAGAAACAGAAATCCTCATTTATTCATAGAGACACATATACAAATATCTCAGAAATTAAATGTATGAGTTAGCAATTTAGGGAATCACGTCATTGGACCATTATTTCTTAAACGAAATCTCAACGGAACAAACCAAAACAATTCCGAATTAACCGCTGATTACTGACACATTGGAATCTGATAATAATCTTCAAGTGGGTGAACTGACTTTCCAACAGAAGGAAACACCAACACATTATGTTATACGCGGAAGACAATTTTTGAATCAACGTCTTCTAGGGCGTTGGATTGGCAGAAGGGGTCCAATGGAATGGCCAACCAGATCAACGGATCTTTCGCCTTTAGATTTTTTTTGTAGGGATATCTAAAATCAAAAAATATTCGCCACTCTGTCTGCAAGGTCATTTCGAATATTTAATTGGTTAATTTTATGAAATTTTATGTTTGTGGTTATTACTGTGGTTAACCTGTACTCATGCCTGTGTTCAACCTGTGTTTATGCTGAACCGAATCAGAACTCAAGAACTCAACGCGACAGATACGGTTACATGATGCACAAATAGGGTAAACGATTATCCCCACTTTGTGACTGCAGACAACCCCAAACCACAGTATAGTGCTTTAAAAAGAATCAGTAGGTTCACTCTACCGCCAATCCTTTGTTCTTCATGTTCCATTTTTTTCACGCGCATTAGTCCCACACGCAGATAAATTCCAGTTTTTGATACACTGCTCAATATAATTTTTAATATACTGCTCGAAAATAAATAGGAAAAGTGTGACTTGTGGCTTGACTTGTGGCGATCTAAAATTTAATTAGATTTTCGGAATAATGAATACTTTCCTAAATTTAGCGTTTTCGACAATTATCAATAGTGTCCAAATAATTATTACTGTTTGTCCTTCAAAATGTTTTATGTTGAATCCATCAGTTTTGATTACTCGAATATTAAATTTTTTGTATTCATTAGAAAATCACGCTGTATTCACTGTTACTGGTGAGAAATCTCATAAAAGGAAGAGCTAATGAGGAAACTAATTTCTGTAGATGAAAAAATAATAATACAATCGAATTATTAGTTATATTTTGAGGATTTGAATTTTACAATACCAGTTATAATAAAAATAGGATTATAAAAAAAAACAAGTAGCGAACTATGAATACAAGTTAGAATAGAATATATATATTTTCACAATTACAGTAAAACCTCCATTAACCGAAATAATTGGGGGGAAGCCGTTTCGGATAACAAGAATTTCGGTTAAAAATAACAGTTTTTTATAGTATATTTGGTCAAAGTATTAGTATTAAAAAATACTCTTAGGTGATTTCGTAATGTTTTCTTATAAGTAAATACAGAATAAAATAATAAAATAAAAGAAAATAAACAAGTTTAACATGCTTTGTTAAATATCTTCTATTTTCTTTTGCGTTTTCATTCGACAATAATGTTTTGAAGCTATATCTCTCCATCGTTCATTTGCAGAACGCCATAGTTTGCCCCATTTGATTGTTGGACGAAACGTAAAGCAATCTAAAAAGGAAAAAACTTTATGCAACGATAACAAAAATTAAGAACCTAGAAATATCTCTAAGGCATTGAAAATCTCGTCGCGGTCTCGTGCTGCCTGTTGTCTGGCAGTTGGGTCGTCATCTGATGTTGTCTGGATGAAGAACGATATAGCACGTATACCAATAAACAACATGTTTCATTGTTAAACATTTGTGAATTTCGGGAACACTTTTGGATTCATTCATCTCCTGTAATAACAGATGTCTTAAGAATGCTCCTCTATAATGTCTCTTGAATGTTTCTATTACTCCCTGGTCCAACGGCTGAATTAAGCTCGTGACATTTGGTGGCAAAAATCTGACAATTGTCACCATTTTGTAGATTTTGAAGGTGAGTTGGCGCATTGTCAACAAGCAACAATGCTTTGATTAAAAGATTTTTTGATTTTAAAAAGGATTTTACACTTGGGACGAATTCATTTTCCAACCATTCTAAAAAAAAAAGTGGTCTACATCCATAAGCTTTTTTGGCTTCTATAAAAAACTAAAAGTGCTTTTTCGGAAATATATTTTAGAGCTCTTGGTTTTTTCGATTTCCCAACACACACAGGCAACAATCGGTGAGTGAAATTAATGGTTTTGTTTACGTTTTGCGATAAAAATTTATTTTTTATTGACGAAATTATTGAAACTGAACTGAATCCGTTTCGGTTAAACGATGTTTCGGTTAAAACGGTTTCGGTTAAGGGAGGTTTTACTGTACAACTTATTAATAACAAAATAATGAACTGAAAAAATGTCATATAGCATAAAGTTCCCACTGTAGGATCACTACGTTCATAACGTAGTTAGTCAAGCTCATATTTTTACGTACATTTATAATTTTGAGAATTTATTTATATAAAAGGCTAGGATGACAAGTCACACTGTTTGTTCAGTAAGGTAACTACGCCACCTAGAAAGAAATCTGAACTACCAACATCTACCAAAATTAAATATAATTAAGTAAAAGCTGTAAAAATGCTGTTGAGACAGAAAAAATTCACATTTCGGCATTGGAGCGTGTGATACGTTAAATGAAAGGGCACTACACAGTATATTCAATATTAATGAACGTATAGCGACATACGAGATATGATAGGGTACTATGAATAAACATAGATTTACCATAAGACAAAATTTGATTTTTTTGAGTTAAAGAAGGCCTCAGGTTCAGTACAAAATAAACAACTGATTGAATCCTAACATGCGATATGGCAAATGAAAGGGGAGGATGTAACGAATATATTCAGAAAAAATTAACAAGGCCACTACGCAGTATTTTCAATATTAATGAACATATAGCGACATACAAGATATGATATGATATACACTATGATATATAAAAATAGATTTCCTTTAAGACAAATTTTGATTTATTGACTTAAAGAAGGTCTCAGGCTGAGTACAAAATTAATAGATCGAATCCTAACATGCTTTTTGATTTGGATGAATTCATCATAATCCGTTGTTTAAAATAATAAAACCACTTAGAAAACTGGAGAAATATCACAGTAATATGTATTAAATACGAAATAAACTTATAAAACCAACTATATAACAACAAATAAATGAAATTTATATATAAATTACTGAAATAACTGTAGTTTCACAGCATAAACACAAGTAAAATCAATGTTGCCAAATGTAATCAATCAATGGATAGATACTTATGATTAATTATTTGAGAATAAATTAAGTCAATTAGGCAATATGATTTTTCAAACTTTAGAAGTGTGTATAGTGGGTATGTGAAGAATTTTACCATTTATGAAATTTATTTTCCTCTTTTTGAAGAACTTCTATAATAATTATTTTATTATAAATTTGGAATAATCTTTGAAACTGATAGAATATTTTAAATCTTGCAACAGCGGCAATTTTCGCCAAATCCATTGCGTACGGTGTGGCTTGGTCCTAGGAGTGGATTCCAAATTGGAACCGTGAAAATGCGAGAGTGAACCTACTGATTCTCTTAAAGCACTATACTGTGCCCAAACCATCTGTCACATTACAGAGCAGTGTCCCACAAGATCCTATCAAGGCAGGTCAGAGGATTTCCTAATAGCGACTCCAGAGTCGGTAGACTATATAAATAAGTTAGACGTTCGTTTGTAAACATATATAGGTACTATGTTTTATACAAAATATATGTAAATTTAAATGTGAAATGTATTAAGCGCCATACGATAAAACAAATAAAACGGTGTTCAACCAATAAATTAGTTAAATCCACAATTATCTTTAAGTTACCCCGAAAATAAAAAAGATCAGTGTATTATGGAGAAAAAAGTACCTTCAAATGGTGTGTCACTCGACTACACTTGCTAAAAAGACGGGGGTTAATGCGGGGTAGTAGGGAGTTACATTTGAAAGCATGAATTTTGCAAGAAAATTCGTGTTCTTTCGAATAGAAATTAACATGTTTTTTTTTAATTTTGAAGAAACTCTGGGTTTCTGAGTATCTAGTGGGATTAAATTTTCATTGAAACGCACTGTATATGTAATATAATACTTAAATAAGGCTCTAATATTATATTTTTATTGACGAAAATCAAACAACCAATTTGAGTACATAAGTAGAAACAACATTTATTAAATTTAATGTAGGTTAATTTTTTACAGTTTTGTTTTTTTACATCTAGTTTGATCACTTGTGTAGATTAGTCTATCCTACAGCTTCTGTATAAACATCTTTTGAAGGGATAAATTGTAGGTCCTTTTTTTTTCTTCGACTGTATTTCAAGATCTATGGAACTAGTAAATAGTCTTGCACGCTTGCTGATTATGTTTTGGATATCCAATCCAAATAAGCAGTCAGCTACCGCAATTCTATAATTTACCAATCTAAAAAATGAAAAAACATATATAAGTACCACGTCTTTCTCCGGGGTTTACTTTGTTTATTCCAATGAGATCTTCTAACAAGTCTGACCATGTGCTTGTTGTATTCTATCACAAGATAAGAACAGTTATCTTGATTTTCTCCTTTTTTTGACAAATATATCTACTTCATAATGAGCAATTTTTTAGTAAAGTTATTTATGAGGGTAACACTTTAGTTTTCCAAATATCGGTAGATATATCAACACTTTCAATATTTATTACATACTCATATGATGTGCTCCATTCTTGCTTTTTTATTTAATTATCTTATTACAATTTACAATTTGAAACCCCCTTTCTTTTAATAGTATTCATTAAGTAAATAACAGGGTTATCCAAATAAACTACCCACTAAACTTATGAAGAGTAATTGTCGAAGTATACCCTGAAGAATTTATTATTAGGAATATTACGGCATAATCTAAGCACTGCAGTGGTACCATATCCCAGATTTGGTTCTGTATTTAGACGAGCTTTATGTAACTTAATGGGCAAGTATTGCTTTAGATAATGACATGTTGTTATTATTATAATTGCTTATATATGTCATTACATATAATTGCTCGTCTACGTAAAAATGACGTACATTTTTAAATTTAAACAGTGAACAACTCAGTTCTGTATTGTTACTCGAGGGTACCAGACGTATTTACTTCGGCCGAGTGTTTAAAATTTTAACAAAACGATTAAAAACTCATTAAATTACTTAGTTACGCACTTACTTAAAAACATAGTGATAGTGATAGTGTAAAAAATATAAATGAGTGTGCAAGACGGGGGGCGACACCCCGAATCTCACGATGATCTTTTGTTAGATTCCACAGATCAGCAAGACGTGAATATGCAGTCACGGATTCAGGTATATGTAATTCACACGAAAATCAAAATGTAAGTAAACCAAATTTAATTACCGAGCAGTCTAATACTTTGAAAGACGGAAATTCATTCCAATCTCAAACCGAAAGGCAGAAACAGGTTTTTAATTATGGCTCTAACGATCAGGGCCCTTTTCATATTTCTGTGGAAAACAACAAAACACATTTTTCAAGTAGTCTTTGCTTTATGTTTTAAATGCTTTAAAGGTCGGGGATAATTTTAGATTTAGTGGCAAACATTATCTCTACAATTAAGAGAACTAATAATTTTGGTATTACCAAAACGGAACTAAAATGTATAATTAATATTAATATAAAATGTATAATTAGTAAGCAATTAAATATAGATCTATCAGACAACATATCAAATTCGCAGATTTAATACAAAAAATAAATTTCATTCAATGGAACTGCCGATCAGTAGTTTCAAATAAAGAAAACTTGGAATTCCTTCTTCATGAGAATGATGCTGCTCTTGCCATGTTATCTGAAACTTGGTTCAAAGAGGAAAAGTATTTTAATTTTAAAAATTACAATATTAGTCGTAAAGACCGTCCAGACGGTTATGGGGGGGTGGTCATATTAATCAAAGCAAGCATTTACTATAAAGAAATAATATTAATAAATACTAAAGTAAATTTTTCTCATAATTGTATTGCTATTAAGCTATTACCTAATAAAAGACCATTTATAGAGTTTCGTTATATATTGAATCAAGAAAGAAACTAACACTGCAGGAGTGGAATTAATTTTTTGCTAATGTACCAAAACCTTTTTTAATAGCAGGTGATTTTAATGCCCATCATGTTTCTTGGGGTTGAAATTTTAATGACACATATGGGAATATTTTATCTAATGCAATAAACCATTGTAATCTTATTTTTCTAAATAGCGGATCTTCAACATTAGTTTCCTTAAGTAGTAAAAGCGCAATTGACTTAACTCTGTGCTCTCAAGATATTGTACAATTTTTTACATGGACAACAATAGAGGATCCACATGGATCAAATCACCTACCAATATTGATAACACTTTAACATGTTAAAGATGATTATGACTTAGCTTAACCATCGAAGCACAGTATATGGCAGTTAAAAAATGCAAACTGGAATCTATATGTAGCATATCTTAAACACAGAGATATAGCTCCAAATTATGATGAACTCCTATCAATGAATAATGAAGCTGCAGAAATTGCCACCCCAAGAGATATGTAAAAATGCTGCTCATCAAAGAAAATTAGCTTTTGCCAAGTATTAGAGAACTGAAACTAGAGAAAATTTAATTAAATTCAAAAAAATGAATGCTTGCGCCAAACGCACATTCAAATTTACAAAAAGGCAAAAATGGGTTGAGTCCTGTACAAGCTTAAACAGCCATATCCCAATTTCACAAATTTGGAAAAAGGTTAATAATTATAAAAATCAAAAACTCCAAAATAGATTACCAATAGACCCAAAATCAAACTGGATAGAAGAATTTCATATCAAAATTTCACCACCATGGGTACCAACCAACCGGATAAATGTGATCTCCAAATTTCTTCAGTACCAAGGAATACGACCTATCTTAGCGAAAGATTTTTATTGTGGGAACTGGAACGATCTATAAAACATACTAACAATAGCTCTCCTGGTATGGATAATATTTTATATTTCATGCTTTATAACTAACCAATAAATCAGAAGAAATCTCTTTTAAGTATATTCAATGCAATATGGACAGGACAAACATCGATCCCTGAAAGTTGGAAGGAGTATATATCCCAATAAAAAAACACGACAAACCGGATTACATTCCAACCTCTTATAGGCCCATATCATTAGCTTCATGTATGCTGAAAACCTTCGAGAGACTTATCAAAATTCGTCTTGAGCAATGGTTAAAGAAAGAACATATTCTACCTGATATACAATATGGCTTCAGGAAATCTAGGTCAACATTGGAAGCACTAACAGTAATTGTAACAGATATTTTAGCTGGATTTACTATTTACCTCATGACTATGACAGGTTTCACCGATATTACAGGTGCATTTGATAACGTTAACCTAGATGTTTTAACCAATAAATTGATTTCGAGTGGATTTAATATGCAATTAGCGAACTTAATAACTTCGCTGTACACAAACAGGAAAATACATATAATACTAAATCAATTAACCACTAGACCTAGAACTACGAACCTAGGACTTCCCCAAGGCAGTATTTTAAGTCCAGTTTTGTTTTTATTATACACAATGGATGTCAGTGTTAAACTTTAAAACATACGAACAATACAATTTGTAGATGATATTGTTTTTTATTATACAAGAATAAACTTTTAAACTTGTGAATATGAATTAAATAAAACTTATGACATCTTTAACGAGTGGCTGAATGAAAATTATTTTACACTTTCTGAACACAAAACAGAGGTGTGTCTATTTAGCCGAAAACGAAACATTGAACAGGATCATGTAAAACTGGGACCTTATAATTTCCAAATAAAAAATGTTGTGAGATACTTAGGATTATATCTAGATTGAAAACTGTTATGGAAAGATTGTATCCATCAAATAACAAAACAGTCTGAAAATGCTATTAACATACTGAGAGCCTTTTGTTATACAAAATGGGGGACTGACCCAAATATCGCCTTGTTACTTTATAGAACCATGATAAGATTAATCCTCGATTATGGTAGACATTTGTATGGATCAGCGGCACAAATTCATTTAGATAAAATTGAAACCCAAAAAAAACAAAAGTCTAAGAATATGTCTTGGATATCTCAAGTCAACCCCAATAAATATTATGGAAGCAGAAGCTGTAGAACTACCGTTACAAATAAGAAGGCAATTAATTAGTAACAAGTTTATCACAAAAGCATTTGCCAAATCCGCAAATTATATAATTCCCATAGATGAACTGTCAATTTTAGTACTCACACAGTCTTATTGGCTAAAAATAAAACTTTGCTAATTTGTGAAAGTTATACCACTCTTTCCCAATTCAAGTCGGTACTGTACACATCAAAAACCCATCCAATATTTTTAGAACATCCGCATGTCCTTTTTTCTAAAAAAAATTAAGACGTTTCAGATTGACAAAAACGACCACTTCCTCGAAACGGTTAATCAACGATGGCGTGACTATTATCAGATTTACACCGATGGATCAAAACAAATTCGTACAGGTGCCACTGTTTACGATTACATCTGAAAATATCATGAAAAGTTCAGATTACCAGATGAGGCAACGATATACACAGCAGAAAGGTTTGCAATAAGTTAAGCTCTGAGATATATACTTAGGACGTATAGACTCAAAATTATTATATTTACAGATTGAAAAAGTGTCATAGAGAGACTAAAAAATATAAGTGCGGCCAAGAACTTAAGTCATCTAGAAGTAGAAATACTACAGACCAATCACGAAATACTTAGCTCGCAACGGGAGGTGCTAATAGTTTGGATCAAAGGGCATTCGGGTATTCAAGGAAACGACATTGCTGATAAGTTTACAAAATCCCCCTCAGACTTACACAGAGATTCTATTAACCAGTGTATTCCATATACAGATTTGATTTTCACACTTACAGTTCAACTTAAGACTAAATGGCAAAAACTACATGACAGCAAACATAGGATTAAATTATAAATCATGTCAATTACAAATCCCAATAGTAAGATAGTTCCACAACCAAAACAACAGGAACTTTATTAATACTTTAAACAGAATAAGAGCAAATCATGCAATGTCACCAAGCTATAAATGTAAAATTGGTTTAATGGATGATTCCTCATGTTTATGTGGTGAACTTGGAGACTTAACACACATTCTACGTGGTTGTTCATTAAATAGTCAAAGCACAGATAAAGTTTATAATGAAGTTATTCATAACAAACTTTGCTTACCCATAAATTTAAATTGTATAATTTTAAATGACAATATTAATATATTGTATTGCCTATATAATCACACCAAAAGGTGCAAAATGAAATTGTAAATGACTAACCACCTCTTTGTTAGCAATTCTGCAACTAGTTAGATTTTCTAGTTATCTATATATAGATAAAGATATATATATATATATATATATATATATATATATATATATATATATATATATATACAAATATGAGGAACAAACAAAAATAAAAACCAAAAAAAATCCACATTCTGCATTTTTCCACATTCACAGAGTGCGCCGACATCTGACTTTATACCCCACTAAATTAGGTTTTGTTTTAGAAACGCAACGTCGATGTGTATGCTATTGAGTGTCCGCCAGACCAGTCCAGGTATATCTCGTGTTGCAGCTCTGAGTTTGAGGTATGCCACAGCTTCTTATGAACCTTTTTCTTAACTTAAGCCGGTTGTTTCCTGGCAGTTTTTTAAACTCTTCTAATCGGTGTCTTCCATCGAAAGGTTGCCTGAAGTTCTTTACATATTGAGAGGTGCATCGATTTTATACAGCTGATGGGTAGTCTACATGCTAGGTTTAATGCAGTGGTGATATGGGCGTCGTTAGATCTATTTTACAATTGACAGGCATAAATCTGCTGAGAAACACAAAGCCTCTTCAGTTTACTTTAAGGGCGAGCGTCCACCAAAGTGGCGTGGCAGTGGCAAGTAGCAAGTAGCACGCGTCTAGCATAATGTAACCAATCCTAACGAATGATTAGAATGAATGACGTTACTGTCATTTTGGTGTAAACTGTATCATTCGTTTTCATTGGTAGACGCGTGCTACTTGCTACTTGCCACTGCCACGCCACTTTGGTGGGCGCTCTCCCTAAGTGAGAGCGCCCACCAAAGTGGCGTGGCAGTGGCAAGTAGCAAGTAGCACGCGTCTAGCATAATGTAACCAATCCTAACGAATGATTAGAATGAATGACGTTACTGTCATTTTGGTGTAAACTGAATCATTCGTTTTCATTGGTTACATTATGATAGATGCGTGCTACTTGCTACTTGCCACTGCCACGCCACTTTGGTGGGCGCTCTCACTAAGACCTCTGGATTTACACTCCATTTGCTTTCTACGAGTTTCCGGAAAAGGTTATTTCTCGTAGCAATCTTTAGTCTAGTACCCTGACAGTGGTAGTTATGTTAGTAAGCGTTCTAATACAAATCTAGGGTATTTGGGCATGTCAGTATATTCCAAGCGTTGTCGCTTCCACGATACGTGTAGTTTTAAATGCGCCAGATTGTAGAATTGCCAAAAGTGTTGTGACAGAATGCACACATCTGCGTCTTCTTCTTCTTTAAATGACATCTCCCAGGCTCTTTAACCACGAAAAAATAAAAGTCTGGTGTTATTTTTGAGAGTAAACTAAATGTATAACCAAAAAGTTACCACGGCAGGATAGTATCGTAAGGTTTTTTCCAGGTTTTTTTCACAGTAGAATTTCACCACCGTGATCAATGCATGCATTATCATTATTGCATGTGTTTGCCTTTTTAAAGACAAATTACGTTTTGTATTTTGGGAACGATTTCAGAAGTGGAAATAGAAAGACAAAATAATCTAATTTTAAAGTATAACTGTAGCTTTATTGCCAATATAAATAGTTAATTGCTGTTGTTGATTCGATGTTGTGGTTGTTCTGTCTTTTCAACTGGTGTCTTGATGACTCTGCAAAAACATGAATAATACTAAGTGGGACATTACAGTTTTTACATAAAGTAGTGGAACCAATAATTTCCCATGGATAAGTCAATTATATCGTAAACGAAGTCGAGTAACAATGATCTGATAAGCTGTGTTCGAAATTTAATGACCTTCACGTTACCAAAATAATTTTAAATCATTTACATTACATTTCTCAGTTCACTAGTGGTTTCACTCTTTCTTGCTTGTTGTACTATGCTGTATGGTGCTGTTTTATAATGTAGCTAGCTTTGTTTAATTAGGAGAGCAATTGGATGTGTTGCATAATGTTGGTTAATGGTATTGATGGAATCGAGTGAATCGCTAATTATAAGAGGTTTGGATATATTACTGGAGGTTAAAGGTTAAAGGGAATGGCAGCTTTAAAGATATCATATAGCTCGCCAGTTTGTATACAGCTTAATGATGGTGTTTTATATTTAAATATATTAAATAACGACAGTTGACCCAACTCAAATAGTTATTCTTTAACCCTTTCAAGTCTGACGGGACGTATGTATCCCAGTTATGAAATCATCAAGTCTCTTGGGCTAAATCTAAACCAGTTTACATGAATTTTTCTAGTAACCGACTTTTTAGGAACTTAGCATCAGTAGTTTTGAAAGAATAATTTACGTAAGAGGCAACATTGCAAACCGTTTTCGAGCTGTGTTTGCTTGTTATGTTGATCGATGGAATGTGCTTATGTAGTTTTGTTGATAATTACCACAGGGACAGTTGTGCGCTGTTACTTTTGTTGCGAATTTGTTTTTGTGAGTGGAGTTACCTACAAAAAGGTAAATATATTCAATAAAACTAGTATTTTGTTTTATGGGTGAAATATGTTTCAACAGACATTTATGGTGGGTTATATGTGTCCCAACAGTCTAGTTTTGTTTTAGCTGAGTAGAAAGATATTGACGCAGAAAGAGCTAGAGTAGGAGGCAGCAGCCATTTTTGCCAGCTATACTGAATCATAAGTCAATCCTTTTGAAGCTAGTGGCTCCGATGATGAAGACTACAATCCATCAGGATTTGAAGGAGACGTAGAACGAGAACGTCACAAAATATATTCAGGTTCCGAGGGCAATAAGATGGATGAAGAGAATCAGATGGTAAGTGACGAAAGTGAAGAAGAAAGCAGTAGTGACGAAAATGATGAAGAAGGTGAAGGTATGTACCAACCAGGTATTTGGTTTCATAATGATGGAACTTTTTTACCACGTTTTTTGGTTCCACCAGAAAAAAATAAGACGATTGTACTCTTCCTCATACCATGACTGAAATAGAAATATTTCTAAAAGTCTTTCCCAGGAGCCATATTTGACATATTGCACATTGTACGAACTTACGTTTAGAGAAATTTGGAAACGACACCAATAAAAAAGAATTCCTACTGATGAATATGAAATTATGATTGTATTGGATGTCACAGTAATCATTGCATACAATCGAGTTCCATCTTTCAATGATTATTGGTCACAAAATGATTCTTTGGGAAATTTAGCAATAAAACGGGCAATTTCTCGAGAACGCTGTAAACTGATCCTTGCCAAAATGTATTGCTCTGATATGGTAAAGCCTGACAATGCGAGAAAATCATATTACATCGAGGATGTCGATAATTGTCTAGAACTAACATTTCCAAAATATGGAACAGAGGCGGCTTTTCAAAGCATTGATGAGTCAATGGCGAAATTTAAAGGAAGGTCTTCCCTAAATCAGTCCTACCCATGAAACCCATCCAACGGGGAATGAAGATATGGGTATGAAGCAATTCTGCAACAGGATATGTCTATGTTTTCAATATTTACGAGTAAAAGGAAACAGGAAATTATACTAGTTTATTATTGGAAGGACCAGTAGTGACCAAATTAGTTAGTAGTATAAGGAAAATTATTATTATTGTGTTTTGACATATTTTTCTCATCTATTGTACTACTTGATACTCTATCTTATACAGCGATAGAAACAATAATTGCAACGAGGGTAAATGTATCTATATTTGTTGGGAAGTTAATTCGTGGTGACTCAGAATCAGAGTAAATAATCACGGCACCATAGTTTGCAGATGGCAAGATATTAAAGACTTGTTAACAGTAAGCAATTGTTTTGGAGATCAGCAAGTAGAAGTAAAACAAAAAATGAAGAATGGCTCTAAAATAAATGTGCGATGTCCTGAACTGCTTGACATGTACAATAAGAAAATGGACGGCATGGATCTAACAGATTATATTTTGGACTTGTATGACTTTGAAAGGAAGTCTACCAAATTATGGAAGAAAGTATTTTTTTGCTTTCTGATGATGGCTGTTGGTAATTCTCATGTATTACACAATATTCTAAAAAGGAAAGAGAAAATACCATTTTTTCTAATTAGTGTAGCTCAGGAACTTATTTCATTGGGAAGAAGCCATGCTGCTGTTAAAAGAAAAGCCTCGACATCACTTAGACGTCCTCCAGCAAAGAAACAAAAACAATTGTTTAACGTGGGAGATCATTTACCTATCCAAGGAAAGAACCGTAGAAGTTGCAAACCATGTTCTTAAAAAAAAAGAAAAACGAACCATCGCACTATGTCAGAGCTACAATGTCCCTTGTGCAAAACATGTTTCACACCTTTTCATTTACATTAAATATTGATAATAGTTTTAGTCCTTTTAATTTTTTTTATACGTTTTAAACAAAAAAAACTTTTAAATTCCATACCGATCCTGAAAAAAAAACCGACTCGAAAGGAAAGTAACGTAAGCACTCAGACATTTATTAAGTTGTATTTAAATAGTCATTTTAATTTTAAATACTTACTTACCGAATACCGAATCTTGCTTGCTGAGCAAAGTAATATCTAACTAAACAGTTTATGTAAATATATTAGCTAGTTATCAATACAACTTACGTTGTGAAATATTCATCACTCCAGATTTTGGTACTATTTTTTAGCGGATACGGTATAAAGATATACCCAACTAGTAAATAAACTGATTAGTATCCAAAAGTGCCATCCAATTCTCATAACATCATCGAATTGTGACACATTTGACGTTTTCGCAATAACTCCGGAGTAAGAGCAACGTGTTGGTGGCAGCAGTGAAACCGAACTGATAAAATTGAAGATGATCTTTCTCGTCTGGAGCCGGATTTCACAGCGAAAAATTGCAACTTTTCCTTTTACGTCTGCGGGAAAATAAGTAGATACGTCGCCGAAATTAAAATGTTAGTAGTGCTGAAAATTTCTCGACAGATCATTTCTCAACTTGAAGTTTGTATTGCGATATATAAGTAATGAGTGTGGTAAGGAATACTTTTATAGTGCCAAGACGAGGAGTAAGATCAGCCTTGACATATTTGGATATTAATCTTTTATAATTTGTCAGCGTCATTCGTTGTTGTAGTTGTATAGTGAATAGAATTATTACTTTTTCAAGTTTATATTCTAAATTATATTTTCTACTTTTCAATTTTTTATTTTGTCAACTGTCACACTTAAAATAGTCTAAACGTCTCCAGAAATCCATTTCCATTGCCTCAAGTTTTCTCTTGTATAGAAGATTGTAAATATTCCTTTACTTGCCATACTTCACTACTGTAGATAATTATACTTTTAATGATTGTATTATGTATCTTGAGCTTATTATTATTCTTCTTCTTCTTGCGGTGCCTTATCCTTAAGGACGTAGGCCATTACATTTGCCCATTTAATCTTATTTGTAGCAGCCCTGAATAGTTCTATGGAGGTCATGTTCGTCCATTGCCGTAGGTTTTTGGGCCAGGAGTTGCGTCTTCTTCCTGGTCCTCTTTTGCTATTGACTTTGTCTTCGATTATAAGTTGGAGCAGTTCATACTTCTAATTTCTTATGATGTGACCAAAATATTGTGTTTTCCGTTCTTTTATTATAAGTATAATCTCTCTTTTCTTATTCATCCTCCGCAAGACTTCCGCATTTGTCGTATGGCTCATGTAGGATATTCTGAGCATTTTACGGTAACACCAGAGTTCGAATGATTGGATTCTTTTTTGTGTTGCTTCTGTCATTGTCCATGCTTCAACACCATAGAGCAAGGTGGAGAAAACATAGCACTTAAGTATTCTAGTTCTCAATGCGATGCCCAGCTGGCGGTTGCATAGAACTTTTTGCATTTTCAATATAAGGTTGAATGTTCGAATAAATGAACTTTGATGGTACACAAGGCAAATATCGAACACAGTAGTTAATCAAATCTTGCCCAAGTACTTTCGATCACAAGATCATCCTCAGGGGCATTTGGTCAGTTGTGGCCTATCCAGCAGTAATAGAATGTTATAAATGTAAATTGGGACATAACAAATACACTAAACAAAGACAAACAAACACTTTAAAATTTAAGAAATGGAGAAGCTACATTTTATATAGAAGCCGGAGACAGAATGCTGTCTTTTTCTTTGTTCCAACTCTTCAATTTCTTGGCATCTTTCACTTAGCCAGGTTTCTTTGGCTTGTTGGATCTTTATTCTGATATTCTTGTGTATTTGCTTGTATGTTGTTTCATGTTTACCTCTGTATTTTCTTCTGTCGTCCATCATGTTTAGAATTTCTTCTGTCATCCATGGTTTGTTCTTTTTTCGTGTATCTTGTTTGAGGTAGTCTTCTGTTACTCTTGTAACTGTTTTCTCAATATAGTGCCAGGTAGCTCCTCTCAATACTTTTACATATTGTACAATCATATTTGTGTATGTCTCTATATTGAAAAAATCCATTTGCAATTTTCGTTTTATTGTACTATTGTTCGCATAATAATATTAGTCTGGTAACATTGTCATTTACGTGGTCCTCTCCGAATTGACGCATAACTGCGTTATAGGGTTTTTTTCCAGTTCTGCTGTTTAAGTCTCCCAAGATGATAATTTCCTCAAGATGTGCCGAATTTTGCAACCTCTAAATTCAATTTCTTAAAAAAATCGTTTTTAATGTTTACTGGTGCGTCATCATTTACTGCATATACACCCAAGATTGGGCATTTGTGTCCTCTAATCGTAAGGTTTATTTTTATCAGTCACTCGTTTACTACCTCCCAAGTAGTTATGTATTTCCTTAGCTTCTTACGTATTAATATGGCAACACCTTGTTAAGCTCTTTTCTCCTTTGGTACCCAGCTGTAGAAGTGATCATATTCTTCGATGTTTTCTGATTCTTGGCCCTTTTGTTTTGTTTTGGTGATTACTGTAATGTACAATGTTTAGACCCTTAGTGGTGGACAGCCGTTTACATTGGCGCTCTATTGTAATTTGTTACATTGGCCCTAAATACTGTTTGTATCAAATGTTGGGACATCCTATAACGACAATAAAATGTTTAATATCAACGTAAACAATATAAATAGGTCTATTATTTTGTTTTAAATAATATAAAAGACAGTCTACCACAAAAAACTCGTTTAGCAAAACCCCAGAACAAATTTACTTGTTTTTTATCCAAATGAAAAATTCCAACTCGTTCTGTGACTTAAATTAAAAATTTCCTAGATTGACCAAACAGTCGGGAGGAACTTGTGCTGACTTAACATAATTTCGGGATCAAAAGATAACAAAACGGAATTGTAGTGGTGGCGTAATGGAATTATCCACACTGTATTTACTCCATTATTTTACAGAAACTTTTTGCCGAAGTTGTGTCTTTGTGAATGCAGAATGGCGAAAAGTAACTGCAGAATTTTAATTAAACAGAATCAACATGATATTTCGGTGTCGGAACTGGCGGCAATATTGCCGTCGACGTCTCGGAAGATGTTAGAGAAATATAAAAGAGTTAATGACTGCAGCAGCAAAATAAAATATTAGTTTATCAATATAAATGTTTTAAATATATATATATATATATTATATATATATATATATATATATTAAACATAAAGCTATGGTTTATATGATTACCAGAAATAATATTCTCAACAGGCTTCCGGGTTGAACTGCGTCGATTTTCGTTACGCCGAGCTTTCGATATCCTCTCTGATGACCTCTTTATGGCTTATGAGCCATATGGCTGATCACTAATCAATACACTACTACTATTAGGAACTTATTTTAAACCTTTCAAGGCTAATTTTGTTTAACAATATATGTTTTTGTCTTTAATTAAATTAATTTATTTATAACTCCATACATCTTG
Organism: Diabrotica balteata; assembly: GCA_918026665.1. Taxonomy (NCBI): domain Eukaryota; kingdom Metazoa; phylum Arthropoda; class Insecta; order Coleoptera; family Chrysomelidae; genus Diabrotica; species Diabrotica balteata. The sequence continues at coordinate 101,283,376 of OU898281.1, forward strand.
CATGACGTTGAATATTTTTATTCCTAAAATCTACTGAAAATAACTTTGTCGGTCAGATGAGTTTAAGTTCTTCTTATGCGTTCTTACCTACTCCCACATAAGTTATATTCTCTATGTAGTCTGATTTTGTTCTATGTTTATTTTGTTTCATTATGGTCATAATATTTATTATAAATTAAGGCTTTGGCATATAGTTTGTTATAGTATGCTTATTACAGTTATATTTAAAGTAGCAAACAAACAGCAAATGTAGCAATAGTTACGAAATAAAACTCTAACGTTCTCATGTAATGTTCCATCTATTATACAAATCGATTTGATTGGAGGGCATATGCAACTCTCTACCATCTCATAAAATCTACCTTGCTTAAAGCACTTAATGATGAAGCCTTATTAATTACTATTAAACTAGGAATAAGCCACAATTAAAGATAAAAATACGTTTATTGACGTTTCAATTTCCACTTCGGAAATCGTTCTCAAAATACAAACAGTAAAGTCAATTTACTGTTTGTATTTTGAGAACGATTTCCGAAGTGGAAATTGAAACGTCAATAAAGGTATGTTTATCTTTAATTGTGGCTTATTCCCAGTTTAATAGTAATTAATTTACAATGCCACAAGAAAATAGCTTCAGAACAAGCCTTATATTTACAAAAGGTAACAAAATACAAAGCACGTTTATGAAAATAAGAACAATGTTCAGTCACATAGTTGTTGCAGTATATAGTTCACAAATACATCAAATCTCTAACGAGGAATATGAAAAATTTCTACATACACTTGATCTGTACCAACTTGTAAACGGTGACGACTGGGATGACAAACATGTCAACTAGATAAATATGAAAAAAATTCTCTACTAAGACTGCGTAATGAAAAACTAACTGGGCACAACCTAACCTAACCTAACCAACTGATCAGATTTTCAGAATTAACCATTATTAATTGGAAGATGCAGTTCACTAATTCAATATTAAGAGACAGCATAGATATCGACTCCAAAAAATCATAGAACTATTTAAGTAATATCTAATATTTCCCTACATATTAAACAATTAATAAGATTAATAAGAAAAGCGTCTATATGGGAAGAAATAAATAATAAAATTGAACATGGTGTTTTACCATGCACCCCTTAATTACCTTTGCAGCGATGATGTCATGGACTAAGACATTTTAAAACGGCTACAACATCCAAACTTAGCTAGGTGCAAAGACTTGCGTGTATGGGGATAACTAGTGCCATGCGTATTACTACAAAAGCAGCTATGGAGGCTCTTCTAAGACCACCTTCTTTGCATTTATTAATATAAGGTAAAGCAAGATTGAGAGCCTACAGAATAAAACAATCACTGAAACTGCAATGAAGGGGCAGGGAATATGAGTTCCACAAGGACTCTGATGAAGAACATTTTTAATGAGAAACCAAATTGCATGACAAAAAAACAAAAAGATACAATTTTTTAAGATTTCTACAAAGTGTCTATTCTAGACAGGAATGCATGAAAAAACAAGGAGTACCACAACTAACAGGGCAAGATCTGGTATACAGACGTATAGAGGGCATGGCACAGGAATATACTTCAATTATCCAAGAATTAGCGAAAGCCTTGACTTTAGGAGGAACTGCTCCATTTTTTACGCGACGATTTATGCGATACTGCAACGTGCAAAAGAAAATAAAAAAAAGAGCCCTTGAAAAGGAAAGAAATCAGGAGGTAACGTTCAGGCTGGTGTGGGACTGCATTAGAGGCCTAAATAAACTGGGAGACCGGTACAAGTTTAAGCTTGTCTGGGTAACAAATTAACCACATCAACCTGCAAAAGAAAGACGAATGAATAGGACCAACTGTGGCTCTGAAAGTATCAAAGGCGGCAGTACGTAGGGTTGTAGAGAATTTGATTGGAGAGAGTCATGGGCAATATTAGAGAATATATCTCTGATTCTCAAAACAAACATATAAAAAAATCTTTATTGGTAGACCATGTGCAAAAATATTTTTGTAGTACTGTAATAGTAATAGTAATAGTAATATCTTATAGTTTCCGTGTAGATCATGTTTCTGAAAACGTTTTGGCAAGAAGATTAAGATGACGATCACCAACTAGATGAACCTTAAGAATTCAGCTGAAAACTTATTCTGCGAAGCAGAATGATAAAGTTTATAATGATAAAGTCCAACGGCGAAAAATTGTTAGGAATATTGGAAGAAATAAAGATCCTCAGTAATGAAGAAATAACAAGAAAGGGTTGTGCAAAAAGAACTGAGAAACTAATTTATATGCACATGAATAAACTGAGAACAGTGACAGGAATGTTGACTCTTAATGAAAACTAAGTAGACTGACTCCAACTCACAACCAGGTATTATACAATCAAAAAACCAAACCTAGTACTTTATATTTATTAAAAACTAATTTAGAGGGAACTATTCACTATTTAAAGGTACGAAAAAATTGAAACCTCCAATATCAGAAAAAGTAGAGCCCGTACAAAAGAATCAGATGTATTCGCATAGCCCTTTTAAAGAATTTTTAACCTAGATTTGAGAAATATCACCATTGATAAAATTAAAGCTTATGTAGATGCTCATTGTCGACTATCATTACCGATAAGAGTTTTTTGCCCATCAACTTACAATATACTATGTAGACTTCGGCAAATATGCATATTGCATATTTTGCATATTGTGCATATTTTATGCAAATATTTCATACTTTGGCATATTTGTATAAAAGTTTGCATAAAGTGCATAAAAGTTCAGATTTTTATACTGTATTTGAAAATTTTTAAACATACCAATTTATTTCAATTCTTGTATAAAATTTTGTAGTCATTTTAATCAAGAAATGATCTAAGTACGTAATCTCTACAGGTACAAACCATTTACAATTTCAAAGAAGGTCAATTTAAGTAGCCCTCAACATTCTTAGAAAGTCTTGGTCACTGAGGCATTCAGTTATTGGATAATCGCTAAGGGTTCGCTCATTTGCATTTTATGAGCTAATCCCTAAATCTATCTACAATTTATTGTATCTTAACAGCAGGTAAACGGCTAATAGTTTTGTTCCTAATTTAGGGATTTTCCAAAATCTCTCAGTTTATTGAATTAGGTACCTAAACATTTCTAATTTGATGCTCAGATTTGTAAATCATTTTTGTTTTGATATTCAAAGCGTAAACACTCGTTGTGCGTAACAAAAAGGAAGATTGTAATTTTATAATGCCTAAAACAACCAGTGCTTCAACTTGGATTAAACCTTATAAAGAGCTGTCTATGGATATGGGAAAAATCTACTGTTCAGTCTGTGGCAAAATTGTAAGTATCTAATATTTTCTATTAAATATCTAATATTTCATACATACAGGGTGTTTCCAAATGACACCTACAACGTTTGACTGTAGATACTTCTCGAAAAATTGAACAAAACGATATAGTTAATGAGGGGTCAAACTTATTTACTTTTCGAGATACAGGGTGTTAAAATTAAAAAAAATTAAATTCTTTTAGTTAATAACAACAATAACTTTAAAACCAATAAACGTATTTACTTAAAATTTAGTACTCGTAGGTTGTTTTTAAATGAAAAATAGCTTCCTTTAGAGAGAAAAAATTGTCCATGGTACAATACAATGGTGTGTATTTAGAAAAATTTTTCACCTTTACCTTTTTCTATGAAGTCAGCTATTCTAACACACAATTATTTTTATTGTAATTGAATTAACAAAAAAAAAACTTTTGTTGAATTTTAAAATAAGTTATATGATGTACTAATGGTTAGTAACAAAAACTAATTTGTGGATTAATACTGCATTTAAAACACTTAGCGAGTGTTTTTTTTCCAAACCAGTTATTTGATTAACCAAAAACACCTTGTATATTTTTATATTTTAAAGGTTGGGTTAAAATAAAGGTTTTTATTTTTGTTTATAGATAGCATGTGAGAAGAAATTTCAGATAGACCAACATGTGAGAACTGCTTCACACATTGCAAAAAAAGGAAAAATAGGAGGAAAACATCAAACTTCAATGGCTAAATGTTTCCAATCTACTTCAAAAAAATTAGATGAGCAAGAAACTTTTAATGAAGACTTGTGTCGCGCATTAGTGTCTGCAAACATACCGCTTTCAAAATTAGCAAATGTAAATTTTAGTTCGTTTCTAAAAAAATATTGCAAACTTAATGTTCCAAGTGATCGGTCTCTAAGAAGAAATAATGTGAACGGGCTATAATCGTCGGTGTTAATTAATATTAAGGAAGAAATTGCAGATAATTATTTTTACATATCTGTAGACGAAACCACTGATTCCTCAGGAAAGTATATTGCTCATTTATTGATTGGTGTTCTTAAAGAAGATACCTTACCAAAATCTCATCTTATTTCATGCCAGCAACTTGAGAAAACAAATGCTTTAACAATTTCGCGTTTTATACAAGAAACATTAGCAACTTTTTTTCTTCCGACAACTATTCCTTCTAATAAATTACTGCTTATTTTATCGGATGCTGCTCCTTATATGGTGAAAGCAGGACATAATTTAAAAATATTTTTCCCAGATTTAATACATGTTACTTGTGTAGCGCATGGATTAAACAGAGTTGCAGAGGAAATACGAAAAAAGTTTCCCTTGTAAATACCATGATATCCAGTCTCAAAAAAGTATTTCTTAAATCTCCTACAAGAATTCAACTTTATAAAGAAATGCTACCTAACATTCCTCTTCCACCACAACCTAATTTAACGCGATGGGGAACATGGTTAGAAGCAGCTAATTTTTATGCAGATATTTTGTTAAAATAATGAACATAATTGATACGTTAACAGATGAAAGTTCCCAATCTCTTTTGGATTCTAAACAAACTTTTCAGAGTAACTTGCTTCAACAAGAACTTTCATTTATAAAATCAAATTTTAGTTTTGTTCAAAAACAATTACTCAGTTCGAATGACCAAAACTGTCATTGTTCGAAAGTACAGCATTAATAAAAGAATTTGCGTCATGTTGTCAGAACGTTAGAGGTAATATTGGAAAAGATATTTTAAAAAAATTTGAAGCTACTATGGAAAAAGATAAAGGTTACCATATTCTTTCTGAAGTAGTCAGTGTTCTAGCTGGAAATATTTCGGAAACAATTAATTTAGAACCAAATGTTTTGGTTAGTTTGAAAAATGTTCCCGTTACATCAGTTGATGTTGAACGAAGTTTTTCCATATATAAATATATGTACTCAGACAGAAGCCACAAGTTTTTGTTAGAAAATTTTAAACACCACTTGGTCATTTATTGTTACCATAATTCTAAATAAGTTTATTCATACTTAAAAATGATGTAGTTACTTAAAATACATGTAAATCTTAATGAATAGTAGGATATATTTAGTTATGTACACTTTTTTTTTAAATAAAATTGTTACTATTTTACGATTTTTTTATTTATTTGTATGCATATTTTGTAAAATATTTGCATATTTTCGGGTAAACACGTGCATATTTATGCGCATATTTTCTACATTTTTATTTGCATATTTGCCGAAGTCTAACTATAAGATATTCGAATTCGCATACTGCCACAGAATCTGATTTAATAGACGCTACCCTGCTAAAAAAATCTTACCTGAAATGCACTTGTATTATTATTTTCATCAACATTTAACAGTATACTTTGTCTTTTTTAGTTTCGACCAATAAAAATACTCGCAGGATATTATAATCACTAAACAAGACAACTGATCACAGAAGATAGTTCTTACAAACTTATAATACTGTTACCAATAGAATAACAAAAACATTGCGGTTTCAGTTATATCTTGTAATTTGCTTTTCCTGTCAACTAATTTAGCTCTATCCTGTAGATATAGTAACTAATATAAAAGATATTCCTTATACGACAGCAACTAAAGTCAATAAAACGGCAACGCTGCATCAGTCCGGCCAACCTGCGGGCGAAATTACTATCCGCACACATCCGGTTGGATTTCTTTGCTACGTGTGCAGTTTGAATATTAACCAGGTGGGAGATATCAAGAAAAATGAACCAACTCGAGCTAAATTTCCGATGAGCGGGTTACAAATGAGCTTTTTTCATTGAATATTGATTTATGGATATTTCCTGAGGGAAATAACCGAATCGAGAAAGGCGTCGAAAAAAACTGAAATTACCTACCGATGGAGATAAAGTCTAGGAAAAATTATGAGTAAAATTAAAATAGGAATTTATATATACACATATTTATGCACATCACTTTAATGAACACGGAGAATTAGGAATACATTAAAAATTAAACATTATACAATTGTAGCGACAAGACAATTACGAATAATTAAACTTTTGTATTCAAAAATAAAATAAAACAATCTCATATTAAAATTTACATTTTCGCAAATGGTTTATATACATAAGAGAAATAGAAATAAGTTTTTCAATATGTTTATTTACTACAGGTATTAGATACGCTGGACACTTTAATTATAGATTTTTAGTGCGTTGCATTTATGGACAACGAAATATAATACAACCACCAGCCCCATAATAAAAGTTTATCGTCTGGCTTTTAAAAACAAAGTAGGAAGTTTCCTGGAATCCTCCGAGTCTAGTAAAATTACTTTTGGATCGTTTAACGTACAATATTTTTTCTGCAGCCGTTTTATATGTTAAAAAGAATATATGAATAATTTTTACCTATCAACTTTTATTAAACACTTAGTTAACTAACCTCGAGTTTTAGCCTTGTTTAGGCTTACGCCCCTTCAAGGAATGGGGAACTCCTTTTTTTTACGGAGTTGTGGGGGGTGCGACAAAAACGTCAACTGAACGAAACGCGGCCTAAGAAGTAGATAACTACTAAGGAAAGGAGGGAAAAAGAAGGTGGCTTATTTTGTGATCGATAAGAATCGATTGAACGCACAAGAAGGAGTGGGTTTGCCTAGCATGCAGTGTGAGGTACTTCAGGGTTACCAGCCATACAGTGGGAACGGCTCTGTATCAGCGCTTTTGGTGCGCAGTTTATCTGCGATAATAGATGGGGAAAGATTCTAAAATATCAAAATACTCCCCAGGAAGTTCAGGTCCAGCGTTATGTAGAAGTTTAGCTGGAGGGAATGGAACTTTTTTGGCGGAATGCTTGGTGAGCATTTGCCCTCTATGTGAACAAGGTGTCTTCAATGTTTGTTTTGCTCGGTTGTTCGAGCCAGCTATGGTTCTTAAGACATACTTCCTACACTGAGGGTTAGGATTCTGTCCTTAATTGGCGTGATGTTGGTTATTGCATATATGTGAGCTGATGGATACAGCCAATCTTTTCTCATGCAAAAGCGTATTATTCTACGCTCTGTGGCGGTGATGGCGTTGAGTTCGTGATTCCTCAGGGAGAGGTAAACGCATGCCTTGTATTCGATTATCGGTCTGATGAAAGTCTTGTAGGTGTGCAACAATGTGTTAGAGGACGTTCCTCCTAGCTTACCGGCCAACACTTTTAGGAGGTTGAGCCTTTTTCTCATCCTGTCAAGGGAATCTTGGACGTCAGCCTTCCAATTAAGAGTTCTCGTAAAACGAACTCCCAAGTAGAGAACTGAGTTCCTGAGAATAAGGTCCTCTCCCAAAAGTATCACCCGGCCCTGAAGGCCGCGTCCGTAAGGAGGTCTGAATAAAATGGCTGTATCATCAGCGAATAGGACTAGAGACTCTGATCCTTGCTGTGGGCGGGGGATGTCGCTAAACACTTAGTTGCTCTCGTGAATTTAACATTAGAAAAATCTACTTATGAATAATAATAACACAATTATAAAAATTATTTACATTAATATTGTTAGGAATATTAACAGAAGTGGCAGTATTGAACATAGTGTTAAACGTGTCAGTAGTTTTACAATTTTTTGGGATATTAACTTGGTGGCGGCTATCTACAATATTTGAAACTACGTGAATTTTATTTCTTAAAATAATTTTCTTACTTATCCCTCTGCTACATTAGTTGAGTTCCATCCTCCGTGTCTTTTCAAGTTGGTTATAGTACCACCACTACCAGCCAGCAAAGTGGCTGAGCTCCGTCGTAGACAGTGTCCGGTGTATTCTTTGGGATGTGGTAATTTAAGAAATTCAGCAATAGTGCGGGCATTTTTTCCAAAAGTGTGAATACCAATAGGTTGGTACCTTCCATTTTTATAATATACAGATACTAAACGATGCGGTGTGTTTGCTTGATGTAATGACAAATATTTTCTGTATAAAGAAATTAAATTTTCTCCAATAACCACCAAGGTTCTTTCCATATGTTTGTTTTAAAATTAGGAATTTTTTTCACTTACACGGTTATCTTATCTTCTATATCATCTAAACTTATTTTGCAAAGCTCCCCACGACGATAGTCGCCTGCCAAACCAACTATTCAAGCAACCTAAACTTTACAAAAAAAAGTAATAAAAAAAGAGAAAATAAATAGATTTAAGTATATAAACTTTGTCATTAAGTAGATCTTCAGCTTCTGATGAAAATTAATCTATTTCTTTTTTATTTAATACTTTCGATTTTTAATTAATTAATTCAAAGTAATTCATTAATTAACTCAATTAATTCAAATTAATTCAAAGGCTTGATGGCTTCAAAATATTAGATTTTTTCATTAGATATGCAAGAATAACTTCTTCATTTATAGTATGTACATTTTTATCATTGCTCCATTTCTTAAATAAATCGTAGATCAATTCATACCTCTTTCCTTAGTTTACCGGCAATAATTCATAACAGGCGGCTTTAGCAGTTTCCCTAATCTCATCTGGAATTATTTCGATTTCACTTTTACTACTGATTTTCATTTCTTGGAATTGAAACCCGAGAAACTTAAATGACAAGCATTGTCATAATAAAATACAAAGTTGATGTTAGTGTCAAAGCAGTTACCAAGCATCCCAAAATCGTCTCGAAAGTGAAAAAATTAGTCCCGAAATTAGCTACTTTCGGTACGAGTTGTGTAAAATGGTACTTTCAATTTAATAAATCATATCGAAAGTTTCATTTTCGGAACGGCTGCAGAAAAATTTATTTATAAACAATATCAACAATTTTAAGCTGTTTTAAATGATGAGTTTTAATACTAAAGAAATAATCTTTAACAATGTTGATTTATTTTTTTTTATTGTAAAATTGATTTTTATACATCAAATATAAAAATGACCTTCCTGTACCATTATTTCTTGAGTTTTGTAGCTTAACTTTCCTTAACTCCACTACGAAAAATTTTAAACACACAAAGAGAGTCACGTCTCGATTTTTTTACTTATACGCATCCGTTTTTGATACCCACTTACTATAAAGAATTCTCTTTCATAAAGTTTTTCTAAGCTGCTCCTTGGAATCCCTCACCTTTTCTCATACAATGTTCCAGCTACAAAAGCCGAAAGAAAATGTCAAACTCTTCCATAGTGCTTTCCATTTTATTTCATAACCTTTTCTGCTATTTTTCCGGTGATCATCATGGTCGTTAGTGGATTTTATTGCAGGGGGTATTTGTTGTATATATATATATATTATATATATATATATATATATCTAGATGGTGGTATTATTGACTGTTGATTTAAATAATAAATGGTAATTCTTGAGGATGCAGTCAGTGTATTTGATCCACAAGACAAAGAAAACTCTTTGACTTACTGTCAAGCTTTCGAATTTATTCTAATTCTTAGAGACGTATGTTTACAAAGAAATATAAAAATTATCTAGTTATAATTGTTAATTGTCTGACTTACTAGTCCTGAGATTACAGTTTAAGTTTAACGTTATGAATCGAACCGTTACACATATAAATATAACAATTAAAAAAATGTCAAAATATCTGTATTGTCATTATATATGTCATTGTCATGTTGGTTTGATTAATTTACATATATGAATGAATATACAGTTATTTTATGTGGAAAGCAAAACCAGTAACAATAGTTTTTATTATTATTAATTTTATTGTCGATAAAAAATATAAAATATAAAATATAAAATAATAAATAAATAAAACTTGTAAAAGATTGATTAAATGTTATAGCAAAAGCTGCTATCGCTTTCTTGAAATTATTTACAACTCGTAACTAAATTCTACAGCGAACTATACAAAACACACATTTCAAGAAGTAATCAGCAAACATAATTCTCATTGATAAGATAGGTAACAAAAAGGATATCAAAAATTACCAAGTCTAGTACCATCTAGTACCAATCGTATACATGACATTCACAAAGATCCTCAATAACAGATTAAAAAACGCATTCGATAGCCGAGAAAACAATCTGGCTTCAGAAGTGGATTCAGTATCATGAGAACTAATGAATAGAGCTAAAGAATATGAAATACTGCTAGTATTAACCTTTATAGATTTCGAAAAGGCTTTCGATTCTATATATACCAAGGCAGTAATGGAATCTTTGACCAACCAAGGCATTAACAAGCTGTACTTGAAAGCTTTAGCAAATATATAGAGACAAGCACAAGTTTAGATAAAAATGTATGAAAACACTCCAGAATTTTCCACTCCAGGATGTAATACTCGTAATAAACAACACTGCACTCGATACAGTAGACGAGTATGTATACCTTGGACAATTAATACATAACTCTGGCTCCTTACTTCCAGAAATCAACAGAAGAATGAAACTAGCGTGGACATCTTTTGGTAGAAATGCAGTTATTTTCAAATTGAAGATGCCAATCCACCTATAGAAAAAAGCATTCGGTCAATGTATACGGCCAATCATGATATACGGCTGCGAAACTTGGACACTAAAGAAAGAGATAATATCGAAACTCAAAGTCACTCAAAGGTCACTGGAGCGATGCATGCTAGGTATAACAAAGAGAGATTGAAAAAGAATAAAATGGATAAGACAGAAAACCAAGATTATTGGTATAATCCATAGAATTAAATCTTTAAAATGGCAGTGGGCAAGACATTTAGCGACAAGAACTGACAATAGATGGTCTACTAGAATTACACCAAACAAGAATGACTACGTAGGGGAGGCTGCACCATAATTGTAAGAATACGTGGAGAATGATGATAATGATAGGCCGAATCGTGTCAATTATTACCTATGCTTTATTTATTTTAATTTTAGTCACTTCAGTAACTAGCGTAATAAGTAGAAAATTATGAGGGGGATTGCCTATGTTTGAATCCATGCTTAGTAACTTAAATTCAGGAGAGCTTTCTGTTAGCCAGAGAATATTGATGAGTTAAGCATCACATTATTGTCGGTACATTAGCGTCTCACTATATTGGGTATTTTATAATCGATTTTTTTATTCGTTTCTGTGGTTTTTTTGAAAGCTTCGTACATTTTTTGTTAGCATTTTTAATGATGTAATTATATATTTAGACTTATTATTCGTTTTAAAAAAATCTGGGATTTAACATGTTCATAATATATTGAAATTTATTCATTACTATAACAATATTTATAGCATTATTATTATTTTTTAGGTAAGTTCGATGTCCCCCAGACCCAATTAGTTTTTATCTTTGGTAAGTTTTTTAGTATAGTATTATAATTTCGAAATCACCTATAAATGATATCAATGAATGAAGGTAAATGCCGGTAAATATATTAAGTTGGAAGAATCTCTAGGTTCAGCGGAATATTCTTTTTTTATCGTTTTTTTTTCTCTTATCAGAGATTGTCAGAGATTGGGCTGCAACCAAAACATCCTCTTTTTTCATCCAGAAAGTTATAGGTTTATCGGTTTTCTCATTTCTTTTATCTTTCTTTACGTTATCATTATCATCATTATCTAGCCTTTCTAAAGTTGAACATAGGTGTAGCCGTAGTATTTTGTTAGTTATTTTTCATGCAATTTTTAATTTAAACCCGCTTAGAATGAAATAACGATTACTAGAAACAAGTTACTCGAGAGTAGTGAATCAATATAACGAACTGCTATTTTATGCAACTACCCGTGACGACACTATATTGTAGCTATAGTTTCAAGATGGAGCTATCTTGTGGCACTAGTTCCGTGACGATAGCCTTAGCATTTTACTGTAGAAAGTCTATATATCCAGAAACGCAACAGTATATCAGTTTGTTTGTGGACTTTTTATACTGACTTTTCTTATATAAAATCAAAATAGATTTACGTATCTTGTCTTTTTCTTTTTCTTTTTATATAAACATGACTCTGTTTTCAATGTGCCTCCAGTAAGTTGTCGTTTCATCGTTTTCGTGGTTTTTCTACTGATCGTCTTCCTATTGGGGAACCGTCTCTTGCTCTGCTGTTTCTAACATCCTTTTTGTCCTTTCTGTTTCAGGTTTTGTTTCTGTCGCGTATGTCATTATTGGTCTGATGACTGTTTTAGTAAATTCTGCCTTTCGTTTCTTTCCTGATATTTTTATTTTTCCATATTGTTTAATTTAGACAGCCTGCAGCTCTGTTTGCTCTATTCACTTGATCTTTCACTTCGGTTTCGAGCTCTCCGTAGCTAGATAATGTGATGTCTAGATATTTAAACTCCATCACTTGTTCTATTATCTGACCTTTCAGCCCCAATTTACATCTTAGTAAATTTACTGTTGTAACCATACATTTTTTTGGGGGAAATTAACACGTTAAATTTTTTGTTTATGTTTTAATTAAAACATAAACATAATTCAAATTTATGCTCCAACATCAAGCAGCACCGATAATGACATAGATGTATTCTATTCAGATTTAGAACAACTAACGAAAAACATAAAAAAACATGAAGTCAACATAATAATGGGCGACTTTAACGCCAAAGTCGGTAAAGGAAAGTAGAAGATATCGTAGGGAATTATGGTCTAGGAATTCGAAATGAAAGAGGAGACCAATTAGTACAATATTGTCAAGAGAAAGAACTAGTCATCACAAACACCTTTTATCACTTACCATCAAGAAGACTCTATACTTGGAGTGCACCAGGAGACAACAATAATAATCTGATAAGAAACCAAATCGATTATATTCTTGTCAAAAAAAGTTTTAGAAATGGAATTAAAAGCGTTAAAACATATCCTAGTGCTGATGCAGAGTCCGACCACAATCTACTTCTTGCCAACGTTAATATTAAACTGAGAAAACAACAGAAAAAAGGTAAAATCAGAGACTAGATTTGTCAAAGCTTGAGGGTAAAAAATGGCAACAACAAATAAATGAAGCAGTTGCACCAGCATTCGCAGAGGCGTCAAAAAAAGATATTAATAGTGCCTGGAACGAAATGAAATCGGCAGTACTTAACGCTGGTAAAACGTTTGTGGGTAAAAAAGAACCAATTGCCAAAAACAACTGGATGACACCAGATATTATAAACCTCATAGAAGAAAAATAAAAATACAGATAAAAAGAAGTACAAGCAAATAAAGAAACTAGTAGAAACGCAGATCAAGGAAGCTAAAGAACACTGGATGGTAGAAAATTGTAGAGAAATAGAAGAACTTAATATGAAACACGACACACATGGGTTACATAAGAAACTGAAAGAAATTACAGGAAATAATCGAAAGAGAATACCACAAGTTATACGAAACTCCAAAAGGGATCTTCAATTATCAGCAGTAGAAAAACAACAAACTTGGGAGAAATAATACATCAAGGACTTATTCGCAGTTAATAGGGAAGAAATAAATGATACATTACCAACTAATGAAAATGTAAAAATTCTGATATCAGAGGTTAAACAGGCAATTAAAATCTCAAAAAGTGGTAAAGCGTCAGTCCTGATGAAATTCCTGTAGAGATATTAAAAATCCTGAATGACGAAAATATAAGTGAGTAACTAAATTATTTAATAAAATATACCACGATGAATCAAATCCCGGATAAATGGTTAAAATCTATCTTTTTACCCTATTTAATTAAGCTCATAAGGCTAAATCAATTAGCGTTATGAGCCGCACTTTAAAAATACTACTCAAAGTTATTCAGCAGCGTAAATATAAAACAATGTGAAGAACAATTAGACAATACACAGTTTGGATTTAGATGTGGAATGGGAACAAGAGAGGCACTGTGCGCAATGACGGTACTATTACAAAAATGCAGGGAATAATAATAAAAACGTATTCATATGTTATATAGATTTCCAAAAAGCTTTTGATAGAGTCCAAACATGGTATACATGCATACATGCATTGAAACATATACGCCTAGATCCCAAGGATATTAATTTAATCAAAAATCTGTACTACAATCAAACAGCGATCCTACGGGTGGAAGATAATGAGACACACCAGGTGAAAATTCAAAGAGGAGTCAGATAGGGATGTGTGCTGTCGCCCAAAATTATTTAATTTGTACTCCCAACTAATATTTCAGGAGGAACTATGGGAAAGAACTGAAGGTGTAAGGATTGCAATCACCGGCAGAGAATTTAGACGATTTACAAACTCTGCTGGAAATCATTAACAGAGAAAGCAAAAAGATGGGACTGACAATGAATTATAAATAAAACAAATACATGGTGATCTCAAAAAACCCTGTATATTGGCTGAGAAATATCAGAGATTGGACTTAACCTTCGGTGTTAAACAGATATTTCACGTTGCAAAAGACCGAGAAGCGTTTAAAGAAGTGATGGCCAACCTTCGTTAGAAGACGGCACAAGAATAAAGAAGAAATTTTTTGGTGGTTATATTAAATTGGTGCAGCATACGTTGTAAATCATCTTCACTTTGGGAAAGTAGTATCGCCTCGTCCGCATAACAGATTATTTTAAGTCATTTTTGTCCCTTTTCGTATCCTTTTTTAGTTTTTACTTTTATTATTATTTCATCCATAACCAGGTTGAACAATAGACGACTCAAGGAACCTCCCTATCTTACCCCATTGCCAGCTTCAATAGGGTCGGTTAGTTCTTCTTCTACTTTTACTTTTATTATGTTGTTTTGGTAGATATTTCCGATCGTTTTGATTATTCCTACAGGTATCCCTCTTGCGTACAGCAAGTGGATAACGTCTTTTAATTTGACCCGGTCAAATGCCTTCGTAAGATCTACGAAACATAGATATGCCTGTTTTTTGTATTCTAGTGATGTTTCTTGCACTTGTTTTATTATAAATATAGCGTCTGTACATGATATTTCCTACCTAAAACCTTGTTGTTCTTCTGCTAGTTTTGTCATTTCATTAAATTTATTTGTTATTATTTTAATTGTTTATTTTAGTGTTGTGTTTAATAAATTAATTCTTATCTGCAATTTTCCGGGTCCTATTTGTTCTCCTTTTTGAAGTGAGGTATTAGGATACTTCATATCCATTTTTGACGAATTTTGTTTTGTTCTGTTATTTTTTGGATTAGTTTTGATATTCTTTTGGTTAGATCTGGTCCTTCGTTTTATTATTAGTTCGTTCGGTATTCTGTCCTCTCCTGGTGATTTTCTATTTTTTAATTTCCTTAATGCTTCCTTTACCTTTTCCTCTTCAATATTTTTTTCTTCATTTGTCGTCACTTTTGGTGTTGGTGGTTCACTATCCTCACCTTTGGAAACTAGGGATCAAAAACTTTCTACCCATGTTTCCTTCTGAATGTGTTTCACATTCTCCATATTTCTTTTTTGCTCTGCCAGTGTTCCTTTTTTATTTGTCTAACTAAAGTATTTGTTTCATTTCTAATTCGTTTAGAGTGGTTGTATGCCTGTTGTGTTTGTTGTGTGCTGTATTCTAAAAAGCCTTTCTTCTCTTCTTCACCTTCTGTCTTTACTTTCTCTCTAAACGCGTTTACGCATTTTGAAACTACTTAATTTATGCTTTCGTCACATTTTGGCTTTTAATCTTTTTTAAACGCATTTACGCATTTTGAAACTACTTAAGTTAAGCTTTCATATAATATTTTTCTTAAATCTGTACTACGTATCGAATACTGACCTCTAAAAACTCTAAAACTTCTGTTTTTTGTTTCAGAATTTTTAATTGTGTATTTGCATTTTATCTTTAAAGTGAACATTTTACGAAAAAAGTCACAAGAATAAGTTATAATTTTAAAATAACACGGGTTAATAAAACAAAAGCGATTTCGAATCGAAAAAAGTAATTTTTTACAACTTCTTTAAAAAAATTTATAAAATAAATAGGTTACCGTGACAATTTTCATCATATTTTGCATCTTATTCTATCAATTAAAATAAATTTCAGCTTGTGGGTTGAAAATCAACCTTTTTCAACAAAAGCCACCAGCCTACAGGTGTTTGCCTACTTCGACATATAATCGGCAAAAAGTAAGAAATATCGAAATATTTGGATAGATTTTATAATGATGAATTTGATCATCCACAAGCATATCACTATTTTATATTCAAATAATCGGTAGCTCAAAATTAATATATTATTTTTACTAAATACGAAAAAAAAATTGCTAAGGTTTTCGTACGTTAGCTATAAATCTTTGTGTGTACCGCCCATATAGTCTTAGACAGATTTACTGCCTCTCCCAATAAACCTACACGTGTATATATTTATTAAGAAGCTCGAATTTCTTCTACTCGTATTAGGCTTAGAGTTACGAATAGCGGATTTATATGATGGCAATCTATATGAAAATCTCCCGGGAGCCACAAAAGAAGCAAATAGAGCAAAATCAATCAATAAACCGAAAAGTATATAAGCAAAAAATTGAATAAACGATGAGGAAGGCAGTTCGTCTCGAGGTATTTTTATTCGGCTATTTACATCGGATGCCGCTTTCGGTAAAGGACGTGAGAAGTATAAAGTTCGGGCGATAACATTTTTGTACGTACTATTTTATACTAAAAAAGATAAACTCCGGGAGGACTGTGTGGGTTTTGCGGTGATTTTCTCGAGGAAATATCGGATGTCGCGACGATAGCTTATCGTACGTGGTTGATGGCGGAAAAAGGTAAATGGCTAATGTCTTTGTAAATAGTAAATAGTAAATGGAAATAGTGCCATTCTCCTAAAAAAATGTTTATTACCAAAGAATATCGACCTGTTTTCATTTTTATGTTCCCCGTTTTCAAGGGTTGTAATATGAACTTTGAGAAAGCTTTAACTTGAAATTCTTACTTAATTTTAATATCTGATCTAGTGACTACGTACAACATCGTACAAAACACAGATCTTGTTTTTTGTCGCCTATAACCATTGCAAATTCATCTCTATCTTCTGCTTTTCTTAAGAGCGTCTGTGTGTTTAAGCCGGTCCAGTGGCGAATGTTTTTTAGCCAGGATATTTGTCGTCTATGAGGACCCATTTTTTCTTCTCATTTTACCCTTTATAATCAGCTGCAAAAACTCGTACTTATCATTTCTAAGTATGTACCCCAAATTTAATGGTGGTCAAATATTATCTGTCTTTTCCCATTCTGCGCAACACCATTTCGCTCGTAATATGATCGGTCCATGGTATCTTCCAGCTGATTCTCCAAGGGAAGGTAAATGGTGAGAGAGGACCGGGAAGAAGACGCATTTCTTGGGTTCAAAATTTACGAAAGTGGTATAACACGACTACCACTGAACTGTTCCGCGCTGCAGTACACAAAGTAAAGATGCCATAATCGCCAACATCGGAACGGATTGCACTTTAAGAAGAAGGAGAGTGGTATCTTTAAAATTATCCTTAAAAGGCATATCTCAGAAGATTCCAGTTTTCTCATTATGTCGACATTAACAGTCTAGGTTTCGACAGCATAAAGAATAATTGAGTGGATATAACATTTTACAATCCGATATTGGATTTTCAGATTGAGTCTTTGGTTACTCAGAAATTTCCTTATCTTTAAAAAGGCTGCTCTTGATTTTTCTATTCTTGAGCGAATCTTTGATTTCGGATTCAGATCTTTCGTAATCCAGACTCCTAAGTATTTCATTTTGTCCACTTGCTTAATATCTTCATTTATTATCTGGATCCTTGTAATGACTTTGCCTCCTTACTGATAACCATAGTTTTTTATGTTTATTGTTAAACCAAATTGTTCCCCAGTATCACAAATTATGTTTAGTAACCTCTGCAGATCTGTCTCACTTTCAGCGATAATGACTGTATAGTCAGCACAACGGATTTTATTTATGTTTTCACCATTTATCTTGATCCCTTCTGTACAGTTTTCAAGTGCTTGCGTAAATAACTCTTCGAATTATATATTAAATAGTAATGGTGAAAGTACATGACGCTGTCTCACTCCTCTACTCATCTGTTGCGCATCCGTGCTATTTCCATCTAATGTTACCACAGCCTGTTGGTTCCAATAGAGATTTCTTACTATGTTATTTAATGTCATTTTTGTCGAGTCATTTTCTCTTTAGATATTCCATGAGAACTTTGTGTTTAACTTTAACGAAAGCTTTCTTATAGTCTATAAACGCAAAGAAAAGATCTTTTAGTTGGTCTCGAGATTTTCTCATCATCATTACTAAATCAAACTTTGTAAAATCTTTACCGCATTGTTGGAAGGTTTCTAAACTTGTTTGTAGTTCAAAATGCTCGTTACAAAATCTACGGTAAACATGGCTATAAGAAAGTGCGAATAGGGTATGCCATTGAATAATTTAATTGCTCATACAGTATGCCTTTGAATAATTCAATTGATCATAAATTATTATCACCTTTGAATAATAATTAATGATCCATATGTTTCTTTTCGAACTCGGGATCCCTATTTTATAGTGTCATACAAGACCGACCAGAAACATTTGTTCAGATATGGTGTAAATTATTAAGTAAAAAGACAGGGTCGAAAATAGACTACAGCTCGTAATATTTTGTGCATATTGCCCAGCTTTCAACAGTCATTTTATGAAAAACCGTGTCATTTACGTTCTAAAGTGGAAGGCAATGTTGCCTCTTCACTTTGTACTTCATAGTGAGATATTAAAAAGTATACTACAGTGCTTTTTAGATAAAACTATCCACCTTAAATAACTTTTGAATCTCTAATTTTTGGAAAAACGCAAAAACACATCAATTAATATCTGAAGGGGGAGACATAATATCATATTAAAGGTTGCTGGAAAATGCACCCTCTCACCCTCTGTATCAACCCTTTATATTTTTTAAATTACTTTCCCTTTTTTGTTTTATATTTGGATTCTCCTTTTTGTTCTGATTTCAAAAATGTATAATACCTTTGGCTTGAAGTGATTAGTTTATCAGATAGACAATTTTTCTGTTAACAAGACAGTATCTCATCTCACCTTAATTGTATCTAGCAAAATAGATTGTAGCATAATTTAAACTCCTTAAATATTTAACCGTACTATTTGTAGTATCTTTAAAAACCAAGAAACAAAAAAAAATCACTTTTATTCAAGTTTTATCAAAGGTTTTCGATATCATTTTTACATTTGTTTTAATCGGTTAATAGCGACAATTTGTTATAACTTGTAAGTAACAGCTTATT
Source organism: Diabrotica balteata (assembly GCA_918026665.1). NCBI lineage: Eukaryota > Metazoa > Arthropoda > Insecta > Coleoptera > Chrysomelidae > Diabrotica > Diabrotica balteata. Next base: position 101,302,732 of record OU898281.1, read on the forward strand.
TTGATAAGTGTGCAATTTGATCGCTGAAATGGTGTACACTTTGCAAGAAAGAATCGAAATTGTAGGTTTATAGTACAAAAATAATAATTGTGCAAGAGCCGCTGCTAGAATTTTTTATGAAACACACCACAATAGACATGCAACTCATAAGTGTGTGATTGAACTGATGCAGAAAAAATTAGATCAAGACGGTCAGTTTGCAATAACAAACATTAACCGACAGGAACTTGTAAATAAAAAAGCAATCCAAGTAGCTGTTTTAGGGCAAGTTAACTTAGACTCTTAACAATCACAGTCACTGTCAACAATCACTGTCAAATAAGCAGAGCAATCGGTGTTTCATCTTCTACAGCCTTCCGAGACCTCCATAAATTAAAAAAAGTTTTATCCATATAAAATTAAATTAGTACAAGAGTTAAATGAAGAAGATTTTGATCGTCGTCCCGAATGTTGAGAATTAATGATAAAATGCATCATAAACAATCCACAATTGTTAAACAATATTTGCTTCTCGGATTAATGCTCATTCTCATTAAACGGTTTGGTGAACAGATACAATTGCCGATACTGGTCTGAGAGTGATCCACATATTGTACGCGAATTTCACACACAGCATCCTCAAAGTTAAACGTATGGTGTGGTATCCTACGTAATCACATTATCGGACCGTTCTTTATCACTGGAAACTTAAATGGTGCATCGTATCTTGAATTATGTAGGCAAGTGGTTGATCGTTAGAACAATAGTAGCAAATGATGATAACCTTTCCGATGATTTGGTTGTATTTCAACATGATGGAGTTTCTCCACACTTTGCTTTACCTGTGCGATAATTTTTAAACGAAACGTTTCCCGGTCATTGGATAGGTAAAAGACGACAGATGATCGATTGGCCACCTAGGTCACCGGATTGAACACCCCTAGACTTCTTCTTATGGGAGTATTTAAAAACAAAAATTATGCTACTCAACCAGAATATCTAGATGATTTACAACAAAGAATACAGGATGAATGTCGACAATTAAATGCAGACGTGTTAAGTAATGTCAGAGAAGAATTTCAAAATAGATTGTACTATTGTATGGAAGTGAAAGGCAGTCATTTTGAACAAATATTGTAAAAATTTTTAGTAGTAAAATGTTTGTTCTAAATGTGTGTAATAAAATTGTTAAAAAATAATTTTTTTTCAATCCAATTTTCTTGCTTTTGTATTTACTTTTCTCATGAACTAATCACTTCAAGTATCATGTATTATACATTTCTGAAATCAGTACAAAAAGGAGAATCCAAATATAAAATAAAAAAAGGGGGAAGTAATTTAAAAAAATAAAGGGTTGATACAGGGGGTGAGAGGGTGCATTTTCCAGCAACCTTAAATATGATATTATGCCTCCCCCTTCAGATATTAATTAAAGTGGTTTTGCGTTTTTCCAAAAAATTGGTTCAAAAGTTATTTAAGGGGGATAGTTTTATCTGAAAAAACACTGTATACTACAGCATGTTAAGAGTTTTGACTAGTTACGTTACCAAATAATATCGTGAAGTAAATTAAATTACATATAAGTTATAAATAAAATATTGTCCGAACACTAAAACTAATGCTAATACTAATATTATTAAAATTACCAATAATACGTTATGCAAGGAACACTATTGTTTATAAATACTAATATAATTAACTAAAAACGTCTAAATAGGTTTTTTTATAGATATATTACTTATAGAGTGTAACTTTTAAGATATCGTACTTTCAAAATAAAAGTTGCAGTATCTTCTATTCTCTAACTCTGTAAGTTTCAGCATAACCAGTTAAAAATTTAAACCGATAACATTCCTATTAAATTTTTATTATAATTTGCCTATTTTTGCATTTCTATTAAAGTATTGTACAAAGTAATTGATATGGCAACCCTGTTAGTATGACGTTTCGTAGCGTTTCGAAGCCGAACGTAATGCTACCTATCGATGAAAAATACTATACCTACTCGGTTCGCTATTCTAAGTCCGATCTGTCTAATGAATTTAGTAATTATTTTTTTGCGATGTTAGTTACTTTTTGACAGACTAAAAGTGGCTGGAAATTACTATAAAACCAAGCACACGTAGTCATACCCAATATTAATAGTAAACAAACTAAAAATAATAACTAAAATAGAACTTTGCAAATTACCGACAATCAACATTTATTTATCTGCACCATATAATAAATGGTTATGTTAAATTATAACAACTAAAATATATTTTTTAAGTATATACTACCCAAACTTTGATGGGTTTAGTATACACTTCCACTATTTAGACTAATTCTTCTTTTTTCAAAGAAAAAAGTCTGCAAGAGTAGTATACTTGAGCTATTAATACTGAGCAGTACGAATTGTTGTGTTGTAGGTTTCCGACAATGAATCTTTCAAAATATGCCCGAGCTAAGCGAATGGAGTATACCATTGCTTCAGATGGAGCCATCTCCCTACATTACAATTTGAAGGCAGCAGTTCAAGTGTTTAACAAGATTTTTCATATGTTTAGGAAAAAATATTTAACGATTTATTGCAAATATTTTTCAATTTTATATATGTATATTTATTAAACTATATATTAAATCTATATATAAACTGTATATTAAATTTTTAATATATTTATTGGGACAAAACTGTAAATTCAAAAATTTTCAAAAAATTTATTTCTTAGTATTTCTTATAATTATATCTTGATGCCGTAAACAAATTAACAAAATCCTATGTTTGGTTTTCCCGTTTTATACCTAGTAATTTTTCTTTAGATTGTTTAAAAACAAAAACATGAAATTTGCTAAGAAGTTGTCAATTTACTTATAGTCATCACATATACCTTCTCAAATTTTTTCAAATTTTTTGAATGTGAAGTTTGTCTTTTGGGGGGTGCAGATCAACCTTGCCATTCGTTCGCCATCTAATAAAGTTGCAGATATTCCCAGTAGATTTTTTGCGTATTAACTTTCATGAGATACCCCAAAATAAGGTTTAAGAGGTCGCCCAGGGGAAAAAGTTTTTAAACATATTTTTAATAATGACTTTTTTCGTCCGGACAATTTTTTTGTTAACTTTCTGAGCCATTCTTAACAAAATAGGTCTCGTGTAATTTTTTTGTAAACTTGACTGTTTTTGAGTTATAAAGAATTTAAAGCTAAGAAAATCTTCTGTTAATAACAAATAAATTGAAAAAGACTGTAAGACTTGTACACACTTCTAAATAGGTCTAACTGGTAAGCTAGACCTCTGTCAGATTCAAATTTTAAATCAGAATTAGAAATTATTAAACAACTTGCTTATAGTAACGGTTACACCCCTACTTTTCTTTGATAACATACTCAACAAATTAAGGAATAAAAGGAATAGATCACTAGCATACAACACTGTCCATAACATTTCTAACTCGACAGTTATTTATCGATCAATATCGTACTTAGGTTATCCCTCAGACAATATAGCCAGAATCTTAAAAAACATCCCTAATCTAAAACTTTCTTTCAAAGTTAAAGAAAATATCAAATCTATTTTTTCCCACACTAAAGACAAAATCAACAAATCGTCAAAAAGTGGTATTTATAAATTGTCCTGTGGTGAATGCCCGGTGACCTATGTGGGTAGATCAATGCGACCTTTGGATATACGCATCAAAGAACATCTGTCTAAGATTGATAAATCTAGTTTTGGGAATCATATACATGCTTCAAAGCATGGCTTTAGTCCTCATAGAGATAGTAAGATCCTACACAGTATACCCAATAATAATTATATAAAAATGAATTTACTAGAAGATCTTGAAATCAGTAGAGAAATGAAAAGGAATCCTCAGAATTGTGTCAACACTCAAATTAACTTAAATTGTAAGTTTGATCCAATCTTTAAGAAGTTTCTTTAATAATACACTTAGTATAAAATTAACCATCATTTGATCAAGCTTTGACCTTTATTTTTAAAAAAGAGATTTAAAAAGAGAGAATTTCTTATATTTTCTTTCATTGATTTCATCTACATAGAGAATGTTTGATATTTTATTCTTCATTATTTATTTTATTAATAATATCGATAATCAATAATAGCTGTTGAACTCTTAACTTAGCAAATGATACTTCTCCTTGGTTGGTTTTCATCTACTTTCTTCTATTTGGTCAAACTTTAAAGTTTTGTTTTTTGATAATTTTGATAAATGTATATTTAAATCTTCACGTTAACTAATCAATTTAAAATATTTAAATTTAAAATTCTACAGTAGCTAAAATTAATAATCAATAACCTTCAGACGTCATTTTAGACATTTTCAATTTTTAATTAATAATTTAAATACAGAGGTCGCTCTAGGATTTATTTCCGTATATCCGAGCTTCCTATTTCATTTTCATTTTACTTCAAAAATGTAAGTCAAAGACAGCTGTTGTCGTTACTGTATGTGGTAACCATGTTTTTATAAAAACTTTTTAAATGTGAATTATACATATGTATAAGGGTTAGCCCAAGATCTGTGGCCTACAGAGCCCGATCTTTGAATTTTAATATGTCGTTTGTGCACAATTGTCCTTCTATGAAGTATTTATTGCCTAATTGACGTAAGTTTTTTCTATCATTGTATTTTATATAAAAAATTTACTTAACTTAACGTTATTTTAGGATAGCTCTGATGATGACATTTATTATGTCGAAAGTATACTTAGCTTAATTATTAAATTATTTTACACACTATCAATTTTATTGAAAACATACAAAACCAGCTTACCAGTTAGACCAATAACAATTAAACCAAAAAAAAAGAATTATCCAATTTGGTGCAGTCATACGAACATTTCGATAGTTAATTTTTATTAATATGAATTATATGTTGCAAACACTATTTTCTCATATTTTCTGTAGTTTGTTGATAACGTGAAATTTTTGGTAGTTTGAAATTATTTTTTTTTCTTAAAATTATTTTAGAAAAAGATCTAAATATTAAAATATGGAACATTCAAGAATTCAGACTCCTTCCCTTTAAAATTTAGCTATTTCTACCTTTAGCGCTGATAATATCAGCCCGGAGTTAGTTACTGTATACATACTCATAAATTCATAACAATTCCTTTCTTAGATCAATTGACTGTACCATTATCCGCATTAGACGAGCCAAGACCTCATTTAAATATTCATTTAAATCTGGGCCAGATTTAAGATTTTATCCCTCCTAATAAAAACAGCATTAACTTTTTTCTCCTCACTAACGACACTCCCCAAAGAAATTATAATCTCAATTTCACGAGTATTGTACCAACTTATTTAAATGCCCCATTGATATGGAAATGAGAGTTTTAGCGCAAGTCGGGAAAGCGGTCGTGAGAAAACTTATTCTGGGAGGTACCGGAATAACATTTTTGAAGAGCCGAGTTATCAAATACATCAAACTAAAGTATATTCACAGCGGTTTTTATAAGAATCACAAAGTAAAGTATTAGTGTTTGGTTTAGGTTTAATAAGTAATATTAAATTTGGAACTAGATTTTATTTTGTTGTTGTTTTTATTTATTATTATTTAAATCAGATTGAAATACAGTCCTCTCTCTCTATAACGATTTGCAAGGGACCGGAATTTTCATCGTTATAGGGAGAGATCGTTATACAGAGAAAGACAAAATTCGGTACTGTAATATTAATAATACTGTCCTAAATAAAACTATTTTAATTTAAGAATTTTATCAAAACGAATATAAATGAATTAACACTGTATTGTACACCACATAGATTTATTAAAAAATAACATATGCAATACAGTATAAAAAAATGACAAATACAATTAAAACATGTGTACTGTACAATAACAAAAATAATATGCTACTGTAAAATATATTTAGCCTACATTACCAAAAAAGACTGTCACCTTGGTCTGTTTTCTTTCCCTTTCCACAGAACTGACCTGACCATGACCTGAAGACACATAGAATCGTCGACGGCACTTATATCGTCTTCCTGGTGGATGAAGAATCGATGCAGTACTTTTGCCGCATTTAATTTCCGTGTTTTTTTATCGTGTCCGGACATTCATGTTATTTATAAAATTTGATTGTACATCGATGAAAACAGTTTCTGAATGTAAGAAGATGTTCCATATTCTGTGTTTCTTCATAGTCACAGTTCACAACATTTTGGTCTATTTTCCCCATTTTGTCATGTTTTTATTTACTGGAGCGAACCCCGTTCTTTTCCTATTTATAGTTTTCCCGGCCCATTGAACATAGGGAAGAGAAATATACTTAGGCAATTGATCCTGCACTGTTCCAAGGAATCTTTTCCTGGATTTTAGTCACTTTGGTAATGTTCGAGCTTTGTGTAGGGTATGCCGTTCGTCCGCGATCTGTTTAATTTTCTCTAGGTGTTCTGCGTGTTGAGGGTTCTGCAAAACCTGCTACTTTATATAGATTTGAGAGTGACGTTGTTTTCCTGCGGATGTCTTGGAGCTAGTTCTGATTCTGCTTCCACTTCCGGGTCACTGTTTTCTTGTTCTTCTACACGAATTACTTGTAGGATGTCCTCGTCAGAAAGTTCGGATGTTTTAGCTATATTTTCGTCAACTTCTGCAAAATCTGTGCAGCTCTTCCGGTCCGTAGATGGTAGTAAGTTTAAACTGTCTAGCCCAAACATCAAATGGCAGGTCATCTTCATCATCACTCAATTCTTGATCTTCCAGCCATCCTGCGTGCATGAAGGAATGTTTTATTGTATTGCTCGTCACTTCGTCCCAAGATTTACTAATCATTAGGATGGTGTCAAGAATGTTTTGTTTAAGATTGCCATTGTTCCCAACCAATTCCATCAAAAGTATTCTCCTGTAATGGCTTTTCAAACTCTTGATGACACTTTGGTTCATGGGCTGAAGGACACTCGTTGTGTTTGCTGGCAGATAAAAAAGTTCAATGTTTTGAAGGTCGCACAGTACAGGATGAGCTGGACAATTGTCTACAACCAGAAGAGTGTTTTCCATTTAAGCTCGATAAACCACTTTATTATCGCTTCTTCAAAAATTTCCGCAGTCATCCACGCACTCTTGTTAGCTTTACAGGTCCCCGTAGATTTTTTATATTTTAAAAGCAACGTGGGTTTGTGTATGTGCTTGATGTTATTTTAAAAAATAATCCAGTCTCATGAGCATTGAAAATGTCGTTCTGACGCATATCGTGCCTTTAGTCCAGACCACACGTTTTCTAGCCAACCGTCCGTTACGTTTTTGTTAACATCGCGAGCCTCTCCGCTGATTGGTTCGTAGTTGTAGATCTGGTGCCGCAGCTTCCACTTGCTCAGCTAACCCTCAGACGCCTTGAAATTCTCAATTCCAAGCTCCGTTGCAAAGATCTCAGTTCTTGTCCTGACCACAAGCTCAGAAAGTGGAATATGGTTCATACGCTGCTGCTGAGGTTTCCTCAACTTCTTCCTGCTATCGCCATTCACCTCCGCTTCAAGCCACTTTTTTCTGTCCTTTAATATCGGAGCCACATTTGACTGAGATAGCCCCGTACGGCGAACGACATCCAATTGCTTTTCACCTTTTTCTATTGCTCAAGCTATCGATAACTTTTCCTCCACAGAGAGCACTTTAGGCTTATTCGAAAACATATTGACTGTTGACACACTAAGATACAATTCGCAAAACTAAACAACCGCTGGACAATGACCTTAAAACTCGTGACTCAGGTAGTCTGAACTTTTAACAAAATAACACATTTGTCAGCGACTATTGAACGCTGAAAATCATCGCTATAAAGAGAGAACGATATCGGTATAGAGAAAGAATTAATACATTGTCTTTATGATCAACCAACCAACAACGTTTACTATTTTCATCTTTATAGAGGAATTATCGTTATATAGGGAATCGTTATAGAGACTACTGCATATTTTATTTAGGTTCTGTGTATCTTTTTTGTCACTGACTGCGCTGGTATTTTTTTTATTTCTATTGTTTCGTATATTTCCCTCTTCTTTTTGTTTTGCTCGGTTTTTAAAATTTTGATGTATTCGAAGTCAAATTTATGTTTCTTCCCATTTTTATGTTTTCTGAGCGCAGTGATGTTGTTCTTGTCATATTTGTGAGAACTAATTCTAGATTGAAGTAATTAACTGGTTTACCCAGATACCTATACCCAGATACTATAGATACCTTTTTTTGTGCGAAATATTTATTTAACAGGTTGTTGCCTTGTTGTGCGAGACACTGTTATGATCTGTTAGGGTAACAGATTCGTTAGTTGTTCGGATAAAACTTTTATACAGTGGTGAGTGCGATATCAGCCGGCTTTTTAACGTAAGAGATAGAAAACACAGTTACCTTGTGAAATAAAAGGAGATGAAACTCGTAGAGGTGGGAAATAATCGATAGAAACCTATAATTTACATTACATTACATTACGACTATCGATAGTCTCACACCTTTAGACGTTACCTTCGATCTAAATCACCTCGGTCATAATTATTATGTTTGACAGTTTGACGTCGTATGTGTGACGTATTTCCATTTTTTAATTTAGATAAAGTAAAAACTGATTGACCACAATAAAGCAAAAATGTGAATAAAATAATTTAATTAATAGTGATTATTTATTCTAAAGTTTTAAATTATTAACCAAGAATAATTTCTACTATGATTTTAGGAGTTTCATACACTCTTGTCACAGAATAATTAGCAATCCCTCGTGGATTAGTGGTAAGAATTCGACTCTGCGACGCAGATGATCAGAGTTCAAAACCTACATGAGGTTTTCTTTTTTCTTTTTTTAATAATTTGAAATTTTGCAAAGATCGTTTTGCTTTGAATCACTAAATATTTATGTCAGTCGTTACTAGTATTTGAAGTGTTTAAAGTTAAACATAAATATCTTATTGAAAAAATAGTGTCGTTGTACTTTCGAAACTAAAGTAAAATTCTTCAAAATTAAAAGAATGTTTAAATAAGTAAAAATTTTACAAAAATAAAAAAATATTGTAAATAAACGTATTTACAATATGTTCAAATAAACCTTCATTAGCAGCAGAATAATAACCCAAACTGTCACTAAAGAATTATAAAAGTCTGATAGATCAGGGCTGAAGGCACGATGTACTCATGCAGGCGGTTAGGGTTCAAATCCTACAAAAAGTTTTTACTTTTTTAAAAATTTGAAATTATGCAGATATTATATCGTTTTGCTTTAAATCATAAAACATTTATTTCAGTCTTTATTAGAAGTGTTTATAGTAAAACATGAAAATCTTATTGAAAAAACAATGTACTTTCTAAAATAAAGTAAAAATTCTTTAAACATAAAAGAACGTTATAAATAAATGTACTTACAAAAAATGTTTAAATAAGCAGAAATTCTATAAAAATATTCTAAATAAACGTATTTTATTCTAATGAAATATATTTACAAAAAATGTTCAAATAAGCCTCCATTAGCAGCAGAACAATAACCCAATCTATTATAAAAGTTTCGTCTAACATTAGTTAATGTTTCTGGACTAATACCTCTCATTGAATCAAAGATCTTTTCTCTTAATTCTTGGAGAGAATTAGGCCTATCGTCTTCAATTCCATATAGTTTGGACTTGATATATCCCCACATAAAAAAATCACAAGGTGCAAGATCAGGTGATCTTGCAGGCCAAAAAATATCTCCGTGTCCACTAATCAATCGATTAGGAAAAGTCGCACTGAGATATTCACTGACGATGCGAGAATTATGTGCAGGACAACCATCGTGTTGAAACCATATGGAATCGAAAGGAATTGGTAAATTACGAAGGGCTGGGACAATTTGATTTTGCAGAAGTTCCAAGTATTTCCGCCCAGTCAACATACCGTCTATAAAAAATGGACCAATGACATGATTCCCTATTATGCCTCCCCAAACATTTAGTTTTTGAGGACGCTGGGTACGAGCAACATAAATCTGACGAGGATTTCCTCGGGACCAATACCGAGCATTCATTGAATTGTGACGGCCATGCAATGAAAACGTACATTCATCGGTGAACAAGACGTTCTCTAAAAAATGTTCATCTTGATGTGACATTTCCATTGCAGTTTGACAAAATTCTAAACGTCTATATTGATCCCCAGGGAATTGTTCGTTGGATTTATGAAGTTTATAGGGTCGGTATCCATGCCTTTTCAAAATTTTACCAACTCTAAATCTTGAAATTCCATATTGTTCTCCGAGACGAGATGTTGATTGGGTAGGATTTTGCTCAATACTTGCACAAATCAAAGTGTCTCTTAGTTCCAAATCTGGATTTACCTCCCTTCGCCTACGAACTCCTCTTGGAGCGAACACGGATCCATAAGTAAAAAAATTACGTATAATAGATTGAATTGTTGATCGTGATGGAGCCGGCCTATTTGGAAACATATTTACAAATTGTTGTCTAATCATGTTGTCTGAGAATCCATTCACATGCCAGACAACAATTTGCACTTTTTCCTCGACCGTTAAAACCATTTTTACGAATTGTTTTTTCAATAAAAAGTTTCTGTTTACCGTGCAAAAACACTTCTCGATATGTTATTATTTGATGGCTTAAAGGCTTTGCTTCGCGCGCATCCATTCCAATGTTGTCAATTGTTTTGAAAATCATTATCTGTACAGAGGAATTGATATTAACATTGAGAATTTAGTGATGGATTTGATATAAACAGTCTTCACCGGATTATTTTGCATTCACAACTGAAGACTGTATGAATTGAATTTGAATCATTTTGTATTTCCGTTTTATAACATTGGAATAAAAATAAATTGTAAATTATGAGTTTTTCGAAAATTTGTTACCTAATATGTATCATATTTTCTATTATTTTTTTATTGATAAAACAAAAATTTTATCCTTGGTGTGGAATTGAACCCCAATTTTCTCGTCAATAGACAACGTCCCTAACGACTACACCAATTTCACATACATAAAGTGTTTCCAGACAAAACATACCCACCTTTATTTTAGTCAAATATTTCAGTTGAGTTACTTTTACTATTAAGTAAATTTAAAGATTTATAATTTAAAATCGCTACTAATGAATGTTTTTTACTATAACATATCTTAATTTATTCAAGTATTTATTCTAACATCAGAAATTATTAAAATAAAATATTTTTGAGGGTATCCGTATAATTATGACTGAAGTCAAATAGCCACGTCCAACGTCTAAAGGTGTGAGACTGTCGATGGTGGTAATGCAATGTAATGTAAATTATAGGTTTCTATCGATTATTTCCCACCTCTACGAGTTTCATCTCTTTTTATTTCACAAGGTAACTGTGTTTTCTATCTCTTACGTTAAAATGCCGGGTGATATCGCACTCACCACTGTATATGGAAGAGTTGTATACGTCTTCTTGATACTGTTATTGTAATTTGTATTGTTGTAAAAATTATTCAGTCTCAATTTAAAAATAGTTTCGATTAGGCGTTCAGGATATGAATTTTGTAGAAGTGCATTTTTTATTGCAGTTGGTCTATATTCTGGATCTGTTAGTTTTATAGATCTATAAGCAAAACTTATAATTACAGACTTCTTATAAGATAACGGATGATAAAATTTAGTTGAGATTTCGTAAAGACCATGTTTCTTTTGTAAACAACATGGTTTTAGCTGTGTTATTAATGCGATGTAAGGTGATATCCAGAAAACTTATTTGGTTATTTTGTTCAACTTCAAAAGTAAACTTTAGTTTTGGATGGTAACTGTTAAAATTTTCTACTAAATAAAAGAATGCGTTTAATTTCAATTCGAATTACACCATTGTTCTACACGTATTTCGAGTTATTTACCAGCTCAGGAACACTTGTGGAAGTTCAAGCTAAAATGAAATGCAGTCTAGTATTGGGCCGTTATAGTCACAATAACTGCCTAAGTACGCTGGCAGCGGCATCTATACGTAGCAACAACAAGACGGAAAACCTCTCTTCGATATTTAAATAAACCGCAACTTCAAAGCCTTTTACCTGAACGACGCAAGGAATTACCTTGTATTCCGAAATGCATCTACAGTTTACCTTTAAAAGTGCTATCTATTTTGCTCTTTACGTAGAGAAAAGACGTTAAAATAAAATTTAAAGCTTGGATTATATTTTATTTGGAATTTTACCATTGTTTTACACGTTTTTTGAGTTATTCAATCTCCCATCAGAAACACTTCTTGAAGTTTAAACTGAAATAACTGTCTTGAACCATTAAAGTTTCTGACACCATGGAGACTATGGTTACCTACTATTGATCTGTGCGCTGATTTTTTGCAATCTTTGCATTGAAATCTCCCAAGATAACATGCATGTCTTATTTGGAAGATTATTTGTCAGTTCCTCTAGTTTCTCAAGGAAGTTGTCTTTTACTTGCTCTGTGCGCTGATTTTTTGCAATCTTTGCATTGAAATCTCCCAAGATAACATGCATGTCTTATTTGGGAAGATTATTTGTCAGTTCCTCCAGTTTCTCAAAGAAGTTGTCGTTTACTTGCTCTTCCTCTTTATCTGTCAGTTCATGGGCAGCAATTAGCAACTAGTTTTGCAGTTGTCCTTAAGTCTGATATAACAACAGCCTCTCGTTAAAGGTTGTGACTGACGCCACAACATTTTCTTTGCCTATGAAGCCAGTGTTAATTTCCGCTGAAAAGTAATACAGATTTATTACTTTTTAGCATGCCTTTTCAGTCCATTTAATCTCTTGTAAGGCAGTTATGTCCATGATTCTAGATCCAAGTGACTACCTGAAATCCATACGTTGTTAACGAATAATTACCTTCACACAATATGTTCGTTGAACACTATAAATCATAAATTTCTATAACTGACTCTACACACCAGTACTTTAATCTCTTCTCTCGATCTTAAAAATCATGGCAATTTTCTGGAATGTTTATTATTCATATAGTAAAAACTAAAGCTTACTACTTGAGACATTTTAGTATTTATGTTATTTTATGTCTATAAGAAAATAAGAAAATAGAATCGTTTTTTATTTGGAGGTGAAAGTAAATAACTCTCAGATGAGATTTTTTCAAATATTTTATCAAACAAAAACTTCAATGGAAGAAGCATTTCAACGTTATAAAATAAGGAAAGAGAAAATTGTACCGTTTTTCTAGAAGCACTATAAAACATGAAGAGCTAAAAAATCTTTATAAATGAAAGAAAGTCATTCTAAGGAATACTGCTATATTTATTTCTATTTAAGTTACGAAAGAACATATTTTACTTTTAAAGTAATATTATATTAAAATTTCTTTTAGAAAAATAAGTACTTTATGAAAAATTGTTGGTTTAATCAAAAAACCTTTTCCCGATCTCATCTGCAAAGAGTATATATTAATTTTAATTTTTAAAAGAGAAAGTTATACAATTCAGTAAGCTTTTTATGTATGCGAGGGAAACGTTCTCCATTATTCTAATGAATCTCGGCTTCATTTTTTGCTTTTTGCACACGTAATCCCTTCTAACGACTGACTTCGTTTGCTTTTCAAAACAGCGTATCTACACGCCACATTAAGTGTGACGGCTTGTCAAATTTTTTTCATCTATTTTTATCCTTGAATGGAAAGTAATGGCTTAGTAATACGTGTATTAATTACTAACATAAAAGTTTGTTTAAGATGCATCAGAAACATTTTATCATCCAATATTTATATTAATTTATAGATAGTGTTGCCCATGTCTCTTGAGGCAACTATGTTGTAAAATTATTTATCATCATCATATAACGGGGGTCCTACGGCGATTGCCGCTTCCCACATTTCAGCCTCCATCTTTTCCTATCTCTCCAATCTCCCTCTTCTCAGCCTCTAGATTGCATTGTTTTTGTAATTTCTCTTCTCCAGGAATTTGGTGGTCTTCCCCTTTTCCTTCTTTCTGGCGGAACATACATTAAGGCTTTCTTTGGCCACTGCTCCTCCTCCATTCTCATCACGTGACCATACCATTGTAATTGCCTTCCTTGTATTCTATCTGAAAGAGTATCTCTAATTCCTGTACGGTTTGGTATTTCCTCATTCCTGATTTTTTCCATTCTCGATACTCGACATGACCTTCTAAGATAATCCATTTCCACAACGTCTACTTTATCTCGTTCATTCTTTGTCATCGTCCAACATTCGGCACCATATGTGGTAATTGGTTCTACAATTGCTCTGTATACGCGAAGTTTGGTATGCATCTTTATTTTATTAGACCACAGTAATGAATTCAGTATTCGGATGCATTTTTTCCCTTGGGTTATTCGGTTTTGTACATCTATCTGAACTCTGCCATCTGCTGATATGATGCTTCCTAGATATTTATACTGGTTGCAGCCTTTTATGACTGCGTTTTCAAGCCTCAGATCTGTGGTATTTCCTCCAATTTTTAAATATTCTGTTTTGCTTATGTTTACAGTAAGCCCCCATTTGGCATATTCCTCAAATAATTTTCGATTCATATAATTTATATCTTCCTCATCGGTTGCAACCACCACCTGATCATCTGCAAACAACAATGTATACAGAGTTTCTTGTCCCACTTCAATGCCCATAAATCTACATTTATTTCTCCAATTCCTCAATGCTTCTTGGACGTATATTTTAAAGAGTGTCGGTGACAAACAGCATCCTTGCTTTAGGCCTTTAGTGACTTTAAATTCATTTGAGATTCTGGTTCCAATTTTTACACAACTAACTGCATTTTCGTACAATTTATATATCGCTCGGATATACGTCGAATCCAATCCGGACCTTTTGAGGACCTCAAACAATTTCTTTAACGGGACACTATCATATGCTTTCTCAAGGTCTATAAATACCAAATGGGTCTCTCTACTTCTTTCGACACGCTTTTCAATTATTTGTCATAGGATAAATATATTATCAAGGCAGGATCTCCCGGCACGAAAGCCGCTTTGTTCTTCAATATCTTGTATCTGTCTTTCAACCCTCTTCTTTAATATTCTGCCGTACAACCGGCTCACAGAGCTCGTCACACTAATACCTTTATAACTGGAACAGTCTCTTTTATTCCCACTCTTATATATGGAGCTTATATAAGATTTATTCCAATCTTTAGGAATTTCCTGGTCTCCACACATACATTTATTGAAAAGGTCTACTATTAATTCTAAAAGTGCAGTCGGCCCATATTTAACCAGCTCTATGGGAATGTCTCCAGGCCCTGCGGCTTTTCCGTTTTTAACCTCTTTTAAGGTTTCCGTCAATTCAGATAATGTTATTATAGGGATTTCCTGTCTTTCGTCTCTGTTGTCTATTATTTATCAAAATGACTAATACTACCATCTAATAGAGACTACTGTTATTGAAAGAAATTCTTGCAAATCATAATGAGATACTCATCTATCGTTGGTTTTAGTCATACATATGTGTGACGAGTCATTTAACACAGAAATACTATTAAAATACAGATTTGGATTAAAGTGTGGAACCAAGTAAATATAGGAAAAAGAATATTCAGGAAACTTTGCATTTAAGTACAATAAAACCTATGCAACTTATACCATATTTTTTGTTATGTTTATGTTTGTGGTATTTGTAATGTTTTTGTATGTTTTTCAATTAAAATTACACCATCGTTCTACACGTGTTTTGAGTTATTTAACATTCATCAGAAACACTTGTGGAAAACTAAAATAAATTGGACTGGCTGAGAGATTTGGCTGTTATAGTAACAATAACTGTCTGAGTACGCTAGCAACGACATCTATAAGAAGCAAAAAGAATTCGAAAGAATTCCCTTCGATAGCGAATTAGGTGAAGCTCAAACTCAAAGCATCTTAGCGTAGAGCGTATGACTCTTGATTATTTTTAAGGCCCCAGCACAGGTCAATAGTCCAATAAATACTGCTTTGTAAGCTAACGTCGTTTTAACCTAATTACATTTTCTACTCGAACCGGCCTTGAATGAATAATTTGACTTTATTGTCTCGTTGTTCTTTGCTATAATTAGTGATTTTGTTGTCCTGTTTTAGGTGAGGCACCTCTTCAGGACGTAGTTTATTTTTTGGTGAAGTCGGCATGTGTCGCTGCTTTGTGCTCACTGGTGGTACGCTTCGGTGGCTGTTGTCCTGCGGATGACGTGGAATCGAGGGTGATCAGTAGTAAAAGGGTTATTAAGCTAAAACGGTCCTTTACAGAATTTATTAGTTAAAAATTATATAGTTATGAATTATGACTGAATTTAATTAGTAAGTATATAAAGGTATAAATCGCGGAGAGGGCACCTGTGGCTCTAGCCTCAACAAGAGATGGGTATAATTGTGCAATGGGATAAGAAAACCACAGAAAACCAATCCCCTTCTTTTATAGCAAGTTTGAAGTGAGCAATTTAATAATTACGGCGAGAATAGAGTGGAGTTATCGCCAGGATATTAATCTAATCATAAATCATCAAAGAATTCGTTGCTGACACGGGTCAGCAATTCAGTAAGTGGCAATGAGAGTGTCTGTTAAATACATTTCCGACAGATAATCAGGAAGTTATGATGATATTTTGCACTTTGAAGTTTTGGCCATAGATGGAACTCCTGTTCAAGGAGGAGAGCCTCTCGTTAATGGGTTAAATACTCGACAGTTGATGAATCAGGGCGGAGGGTAGTCGTGTCGTTTATTATTTACTCTACGTAGGATTTCCCTTTCAATCCCAGCAGTTATTGTGTGAGACGTCGATTGAACATGATGTAAAGATTAGACCTATATTAAATCGCCGGCCTAATAAATGTTTTGTATGTGTTTATCAGTGTACGTAGGAGTGAAACTGAGTCTACTCCTAACCCTATTGCAGGCTGCAGCCAGATAGGCCCTCCAGTTTAGTGTTTTTGTGAACACCACACCGCCGTACTATATCTGGTTACGGAGTTGGAGTCGGTCGCCCCAGAGTCTGAGGTCAATTTTTACGGCTATATCATTTGTAGTGAATTTGCTGAGATTAGGGTGTCTAAAGAGAGTCATTTGAGTTTTATCAGGGTTAAGTGTTACTCTCCATTTCCCGCACCACCTGTCGACTAGACCAAGGTGATTTTGAGCAAACCTAAGTGGTGCAGCTGCATCTCGAGATGTTGTAACGAGAGCAATATCGTCTGCGTAAAGTAAAGTAAGGGTGCGAGTGTTTCAGGGTTCTCAAAGTCGCTGTTGTATATGGTATATAGTATAGGTTCCAACACGGAACCTTGTGGAACTCCTGCGGTTCGAGTAAAAGAAGCTAAGAAAGATGACCTTGCATCTTTACCGTGATTTTACGTTGAATGACGTATGAATGGATAAGTCTAACAAATAAAAATGGCAGGTCGATGTTCAGTAGTTTCTTGACCAGTCCAGCATGCCACACTTTGTCTAAGGCTTTTTCAGCATCGAAAAAAATGCCTAGTGAAAGTTTACCGTCGTTTAGACTTTGAGTGAGGTTTGTGACGATTTCTATCAATGCCGTTGAGGGAGAGTGACTTTCTCCAAAGCAGAATTGGAATGGTGGTATCATATTATTTTCTGTGGTAAAGTGCTCGAGTCTCGAATAACTTAAACAACTTTGTGATACTTATAGATGTTAGTACATGTAAAAATCGATGGCGGTTCTGATTATATTTTTTGACTGAATTCTTATTCTTGAAAAAAGTTTCATCAATGCCAAACCAGACGTATTGTAGGCCATTAATCTCCATCACATTTTCATCGTCATGAAAATTGCTGGTAACAACATTTCTTTTTTCTATGATATTTCCTAGGTTATCCTCCATTTCTGAGCTATTATTATCAATGGGTTTCGCATCTAAGCCGTTATCAACACAGTTTTCGTAGTTTTCTAAAAGTGATAACATGTATTTGGTTTGAATAACTACAAACTTCACAGTCAAAGTCATGATTAATTTATTTATTTTACTTTTTGCTTCACCAGAATTATTAGCAGTTTCCTGCAACTACCAAATTTTTCTTAATTTTTAAGAAAAACGTGTTGCCATTACCAAAATATATTTTTAACATTTTCTGAATTCTCACGCACTTTTTCACGGTTCTTGCACGGACACTAATAAAACCCCGATAAAAAAAATATTATGATTTGAAACAGGAACAGGAAAGAAAAACTTTTGGAGCCATTTAATTGCAAAATATTCGAGATTCCTGTAGATAAAAAGTGTTTAGTTCGATGTGATTTGGATGCACATATTGGTGGAGAAAGATCGCGAATAAAAAGAGTTCATCGAGGTTTGAGGACTGAAACAAGAAATAATGAAGAAAATGTGAAATTTGACTGCCAATAATACGTTCTATATGAAGACTGAAGACTAGTATGTTAACTGCAGTAGCGGGGAAAGGCAAAGTCAGATAGATTTTGTGCTACGTAGAAAACGGCAGCTAAAAAATGTTGCAAACTGTAAAGTGATAAAAGGTGAGTGTGTAGCTAGTCAACACCGACTAGGGAGAGTGGATATGGAGGTAAAGGTTAAAAAAATACAGAAGAAGAAGGTTGGAGAGAAGAAAGAAGCTAGAAGAAGGTTTGACAGGTCTAAAAAAGAGAAAGATAATCTGCAGGGCTGTATAAAGAGTTAAACACACCTAAGGCGATAAACAGATTATACAGCATTGCTAAAGCAAGAGACAACTAATCAAAAGACTTTTCCCACGTACGGCAGATTAATAGTGCAGATAGAAGAGTATTAGTAACCCATGTTGAAATAAAGCAAATATGGTATAACTGCTTTAGAAAGTTGCTATATGAAAAACACCAGAGAAGAGACAAAAGATATGGGAAGATAGCGAGAGATGAAGTTGTTAAAGCGATTAAACAGGATGAAAACATTTTAAAGAGAACTCTATAAAGCGAATGTTAAGGAGAGAGATATGGATAGGAGCAGAACAGTTGATAGAAAAATAGAGCAAGAATGATCTTGACAAGGCATACGACGCAGTTTCTAGACAAGAGCTATAGATATACATGAGAGAGAAATGGGTTTCTGAGAAGTCCTTAAGGCTCGTGAAGAGTATGTATGAGGGAGTGTATACAAAGTCGAAACTGCTGTTGGATTGACCGCCTGTTTTAAAGTAACAGTTGGTTTGCATCAAGGCTCCTCACTGAGTCCTTACCTGTTTAATCTTGTTATGTACGTACTGACATAGAGTGTAAGGGAGGGGCTCCTTGGTCAATGATTTTTGCTGATAATATACTATAAGTAGTGGAGAGCAAAGAAATGTTCAAGGAGAAGTTGCAGTGTTGGAGTAGATTGTAACGTTGGGCGCCAATTTGTAACGTTGCAACGAACATTCATTGGACGTCAATCTATGACGTGCCAACAAATATTCATTGGATGCCAATTTGTAACCCTTCGAGGCTCAATTTGTAACATCCCAACGTTGAGCTGCTGTTATCAACCTGTAACCGCAAACCCTAGTTTGCTGCTACAACCTGACTAACATCACTAACAACGTTGGAGTGACAAATCGTTTCTCGTTGGGACCAATTTTTAACGTCATAACCCCTAATGTATCAATTGCAAATTGCTACATTAGACGTTATGCGAAACACTCCCTGGCTAGCTCACTCAGGACGTGAATATGGCCTACTCTGGAGCAACACACACAAACAAGTAAAAAGAAGAAACAATACACAGTTAAGTTAACACATGTTTATTATAATATAAAAAAAAACAGAAAAATAAATGTTAAGTATCGTATTGAATTTAAATAAAAATTATTCGACTTCTTGCTACAGTGTTACATTAGGTATATGAAAGAACAATTTTTGTCACCAAATCCTAAGTTTTATCCTGGTCTTTTCTGCTCTGGTTGTTAGCAAGCCATGTTGGTAGTTTTGGATTTCCTTGTCTCGGAGTCAACTCTCCTATTGGAATAATGGTTCCATTCTCAGGCCGGTTGGTCTTCTGGATGGTAATAAAATTTGACCCGCACCTGAGAAATGTATCCCGGAGGTTGACTAAAATGAAGAAAAACACACCTTGCTTTAGAAAATGGTGAAACCAAAATGAGAGACCTTGCTTGGGGGATGAATAAGGTGACCAATCAAATTTAACAAAATTTTATCATTATTCACCCAAGCAAGTCGAGAAACAATTCTTATTTATGTGCTTATCACAGGCAAATAAGTAAAAGTAAGGATATATATAACTTTAATGCAAATGGTTTTTACTTTTTTAAAACTGAAATATTCTAATATTAATTAGAAAAAAATGACAAGATATATTTATTAAAAGCTAGATAATTTAGAATAAGTAGTAGTAGTAGGTAGTTTGTCAAAAGTTAATTATTATTAAAATCAAAAGATATTATGGATTTAAAATTCATATTTAAAACTATAAAAATATTCGTAAAACTTTTACATACTATATTAAAGAAACTATATATTTCTTATCGCTAGTTTTTTATATAAAAATAAAAAACATAGAGATATCCAAAAAAATATGTATCTACTTACATGTCATACCATAATCATAAATAATGAGCTTAGAATTTTCAAAGTTAAAATTATAAAAAGATTTTTATACAACAGGTGGAATTAGGAAATCGATAAAATATATTATACACTTACCTCCAAATCTGGAGACGACACAACAATTGATTATTCTATTCTTAGAGAAGTCATGAAGAAAATCGACATTTTTAGAAAATAGAAGTCTTTATATCGACTTTTGTATCGAATGGGAAGGAGAAATGTCGACAAAGAATAAAGATGGGACCTCTCGTTCCAAAGTAACAGAAATAGAGATGAAAATAAAATTCACTCTTTAGAAACTTGAGTAAAAGATAAAAATGATGATTATTAAGAAAATAGGAAAGGTAGATACTAAAATATATATATAAAGAAGATAGATTTGGACGCCAACTGTTTTTTATTACCAAATACCAGTAAAAATGAAAAGAGAATAATGAATCAATTAAGTAACGACATAATTCTGATACAATCTATATCCTAGAAAATATATAGAAAAATAAGAGATACAATGGAGGATATAGAAGAATATGAATTATGACAGAAGATACGGAAATTGGAGAATAGTAATTAACGAAATATATTAACATAAGAAAGAAAGCAGGCAATGTAGCAGTTATAATGCTACAAGATCTATTTAAGAAGTAGAACTTATGTTTGGCAATTAATTACTATTAAACTGGGAATAAGCCACAATTAAAGATAAAAATACGTTTATTGACGTTTCAATTTCCACTTCGGAAATCGTTCTCAAAATACAAACAGTAAATTAAAACAAATTTTGTTTTTTGTTACATAGTGAAAAATTCTTCTAATAATTTAATTTTATCTGACTTATTTATATTGACAATTCAGACATACATTATGCATTTTAAAGTAGACGACTTTAAAATGATATTGCCAATATTGTTGAGTTGCGCTCCTGGGACGACTTTACTTATAAGATAGTTCATTCGATTACATGAAATCAACTTTAACTTGAGAATGTCCGTCAGAAAAAAAAATCATAGCATGTAATTCGTCTTTAAAAAGACAAACACATGACATGATGACAGTAAAATTCTCCTGTTAGTGATTCCATAGTAAATTATGAGGGAAAACCAGGAAAAAAACCTTATAATACTATCCCGACATTGTAAGTATTTGTTCGTGAATTTAGTTTACCTTCAATAAACATCAAAATTCTGATTTTATATGTTGCGTTATTTAAAAAAACATAAATGATGTATTATCTATATGTTAACTGACTTACTAATACTGGTATTTTCTTATTAATAACTTCCTCTTTCAATATTGGTAACCAGATCCTACTACATTCTGCCGAGGAATTTGCGACACAATTGGCCTCATTTAGCATAATTAAAGTCGTCTACTTTAAAATTCATAATGTATGTCTGAATTGTCAATATAAATGAGTCAGATAAAATTAAATTATTAGAAGAATTTTTCACTATGTAACAAAAAACAAAATTTGTTTAATTTACTGTTTGTATTTTGAGAACGATTTCCGAAGTGGAAATTGAAACGTCAATAAACGTATTTTTATCTTTAATTGTGGCTTATTCCCAGTTTAAATAGTAATAAATTTACAATGCCACAAGAAAATAGCTTCAAAACAATATTATGTTTGGCAGGTTGAAAATGAAGTATATATGGCTAGGAGGAAGCGGAATAGTTGTTGACATAGAAATTCCATAAAAAAATACTTTAATTCTTACGTAATTAAAAAGGGACACTAAATTAAGAAATTGCCCACATGATACAGGCTGGTTAGTTAAACTAGAAGCGAATGAGCGGGATAATTTTTGTGTAATAATTAAAAGGGACACTATATCAAGAAATTGCCCACGTGATACAGGCTGGTTGGTTAAACTAGAAGCGAATGAGCGGGGTAATTTTTGATCGAAAAGTTACTTTAGAAATGATTATTTTAAAAAAGTGTAGGAAATTTAAACTGGTAAAGTATTCTACACTGCCGGTAGCACCTTGTTGACAACAGAGCCCCCAATGAACCTCTCGGTAAGTGTAAGTAGAGGATATATAACTAGCGAAATAACTAGAGGATGAAATCTAAAAACCTTCGTTCCTCTTTAAAAGCGGCAGTCGGAAACCATCCTCCAACTCCAAGTTATATGGAGGATGACTGGACCGTACCACATAATGTACTATATATAATTGTTTTTTTTGTTTCTCAATAAACTATTATAGAATGTCTTACTGAAATACCATTTTTATGTATTCAAGAGTTTGTATTTCTTTGTACGATATATCCGTTTTTTATTGCCCATTTTGTTTTTTATAAAATAGATAATATAAAACGTGCGTTTTATATTATGTTATAATGTCCTATATTTTTATTATGTATATGTGTGTTTTGTACTTCACATGTACATATTTATCTAAAATCTATGTGCTGTTCAATCTTTATACATTTTCCATACTCTTTGGTTTACCTTTCTGTCTTATCGATCGACAAATGTCTCGATTAGTAGTTCACACGAATATATGCAGCTCACCAAGTTCCGGCACTAACGCGTCTCGGTCCCCATTCCTTTTCTGTTTGTTGTTCTTGAGCTTGCAACTTTGCTTTTTGGGATAAAGTCCCACGAGAGACACGTCTGTAACTTCTCGCCAGGTCCGTATCTCTATCTCTAGTATGTATGCAGGTTTGCTATACATAGAGCGACCACTCGAGCGTGACTTGTTTTTCCTGAAACCCGCTGTTATTTTTATGACAAAAGAACCGACCGTCGTTAGCCGTTTAGGATAATTTTATTATAAAGTGTAAATGCTATGCAACAACATTGTCGTAAAAAAGTAAATGGCATTAATAGTAATAAAAGTAATTAAAAAGTTACATATATTAGACCTTAGATCACCAAATACTACCTTAATATGTTCAACATCGTAGAGGTCATTAATCGTATCAACTCTTTTATCTAGTTACGATATGTTGACCTTAAAGCACAAAGCACAAAAATAAACAAAGGGTGTTCGTGGCCAAGTGATAATGAATAAATAAACCTTTATAAAGTCTTTCTTAGCAAATAAAAAAAAAAAAGAATATAATAAATAAAGATTTAAAAAAAGTCACTTAAAAGACATTATCTTGGCAACCATTTTAAGGAGTATGGCTAAAATTAGTGAGGTAAGATTAAAAGTCTGTAGCATTTTTTCTTCAGCTCTCTACAAGGTTTCAATTTGCGTTTTACAAATATTTGAAGAAGAAACACTTACTTTTTGCAGGTGGTCAGGTGGTGGTGGAATTATTACAGTACTATAAATTCCAGCTTATAGTTCCAACTCTGATAGTTAAGTAACAAATATTTGGTCTTCTTTCACCCGTCTGAAATAGAAGGGAATTTTATTTTTGAAAAATTTATTACAGTTTCGTTAATTTTTGATTTATCTCTTGGTTACAAGGTTTTTAACATGTCCAACTACCTGCTTATGGAAGTCCAGGTCAACTTGTTGGCTGGAATCCAATTTCTCCAGCTATTTTTTTAAAAAAACTTGCAAAGTCGGTAGTCAAAGTGTATAGTAAAACAAAGTAAAATTAACTGTAAGTTTTTATTCATTTTTACACTGAGCGGCAAAAAAAGTGGCTACCCTATAAATTTCCGAAAATAATAAATCATTGGAAGTTTTATGCTCAAATTAAATTTTTTTTACGATATTTTATGCTTGTTTTATTGCTCTTCATAAGAAAGGTTCAACAAATAATTGTAACAACTACAGGCTATTAGCTCTAATATCACACGCCAGTAAGGTGATCCTCTACATACTGCAACGGCGTCTAGAAAACTTCATAAGTTGGCAAATAGCACCTGAGCAGGCTGGATTTGTAAAGGGCAGAGGTACTAGAGAACAAATCCTTAACGTACGAAACATCATAGAAAAAGTCAGAGAATACCAGATCCCGATATTTATATGTTTCGTCGATTATACAAAGGCCTTTGATAATGTTAGATGGGACAATCTATGGAACATATTGACGACAATGGGTGTACCTAAACACATGACTCACCTTATTAGCAAACTGTATCAAGATAACCTGGCATATATTCGAATGGACGGATATCTGTCTGACAAATGCACTTTGGAGAAGGGAGTACGCCAAGGATGCGTTTTATCTCCCTTATTATTTAACATCTATTCGGAGTTCATAATGCGCAGAGTTTTGGATGGTTGGGAGGGAGGAGTAAACCTAGGTGGTGTTAAGATATCTAACTTGCGTTTCGCAGACGACACTACACTTCTAGCCTCTACTCCAGAAGAAATTACTAGATTATTAAAAAAACTCGAGGTAGAAAGTGCTAAATTTGGACTCATGGTTAACTACAACAAAACCAAAATCATGGTTATTGATCGCCAACAACAGTCTCCTGAAACCCAAACTATTGCGGGATGCGATGTAGTCTCATCTATGATATATCTTGGAGCTCTAGTCAACAACACAGGCAGTTGTGAATCCGAAATTAGAAGACGCATTCAACTAGCAAGAGCAGCAATGAGTGAACTAAACGGGGTCTGGCGTGATCGTCACATTACTATGACAAACAAAAAGAGACTCGTTTCAACTCTGGTCTTTTCCATACTTTACTATGCATGCGAGACATGGACAGTCAAAGAATCAGATCGACGACGTATAGACGCCTTTGAAATGTGGACATGGAGACGCCTGCTTCGAATTCCATGGACGGCTCGCCGTACAAATATCTCGGTTCTGGATGAAATTAAACCGGATCAACGTCTCTCCAGTACCGTTTACTCTAGAATTTTAAAGTTTTTTGGCCATATCCATCGAAGTGATCACAAAATGGAGCGGTTGGTGGTCCAAGGAAGGCCTCAGACTCAACGCCAACGCGGAAGATCTCCACAGCGATGGGCGGAAATTACTAAAAAGCTTCTCAATAAACAGTATACTGAGGCAATACATATAACCGATGACCGCGACCAGTGGAGAAATATTATCAATCAAACTGTCCGAGCTGCTGAAGCCCAATTATGAACCACAACACATCTACTAAGATGTTAATGACTGTGATGATGATGATGCTTGTTTTTACCATTTTTGACGTTTATGGTTCCGGTCCTATAAGAGTTACCTCGCTAGAGATGTCGCTAGAGTCCTAGAAGAGATGATCGTTTTATTATGATGGAACTTTTAAGAAATCGCCATTTCACTGCATTGCTAAAGAAACTGTCTGTAGGAGGTTCAAAATGGGAATGTAAGTGAGAGAACGATTAGACAACGTCTCAATAAAAGAGGGCTACTGGCAAGAAAGCAGGCTATTATTCCCGAATTACAGCCCAGACGTTGTAGGAATCGATTATTTTTTTCGCGACAACATCAACACTGGGATATACATAATTGGAGCTGAATTCTCTTTACTAATAAATCGTAGTTCTGTTTGAAGTCCGTCAATGGCCGAAAGAAGGTTTGGAGATGGAGAAATAGAAGATATCTCCAAGCTTTATCCCAGAGAAGAAAGTTTGGTGGTGGTGGTGTCATGGTTTGGGCCAGAATCTCACTTTAAGCTCGAACTGAACTTATTTTCATCAATGGCCCCCTGAATGCCCACTGGTATATAGGAGATGTTTTAGCAGAAGTAGTAGTTTTATTTGGTTTTATTGGATACAATTTCGTCTTTATGCATGATAATGCACGCCGCATACTGCAAGAATCCTAACATATTACTTGAAGAAAGTTGTGATTAAGACTCTAGAACTGCCAGCCTGAAGCCTCGATCTAAATATCACCGAACATCTTTGCGATGAACTTCATCGTAGGATTATGATATAACCAGGCCAGCCAGAAAGTCTTGCAGAACTTAAAAACATGCTTCGTGAAGAATATGAACGAACGTATTCCTTGAGTTTTTATTCAATTTTTTTCCTTTCTCTTTCAAATCGTATGCAAACGGCTATTAATGTTTTAGGGCATAATACCCGATATTAGACAATTTTGTTTAAATTCACTCATAATTTTTATTTTTTGTAATTGATTTCGATATTACACTATTTTTTTTGTAGACATCTAATTAAATAAATTATGCTAAGGAATTAAGCAGGAATGGCCATTTTTGTTTTAAAAATAAAAGATTTTAATTATAAAATATGAAAGAGTGCATAAAACTTACAACGCATTTTTATTTTTAGAAGTTTATAAGGGGTATAATTATATATAATATATATATATATATATATATATATATATTATATATATATATATATATATATATATATATATATATAAGTTAAGAAACCAGAACTGCTAATTCAACTATAATAAAAGGACAGCGTCAGCACGCTACACCTCGGCGTCACCGAGCTTACTTAATTTACTTTTGTATTGTATAGCGTCACTCTTATTTTGCATTTTACTGTAGTAAGTAGTCCCTTGTCAATAAAGTTATTTTTTAAAAATATTGTTCTTGGACTTAGAAACATCATTGGCGCAGTCAGTACAGATTTTCGGGAATTACGCTAAACGTTACAAAAATCGAACGGTTTCGCGTAGTTTTTTCGTTTTAACGATTCACCGAAAAAACGAACTTTTTGTGAAAGTGTCCAAGATCAACTTTAGACAAGGTATCACCAAGACTGGGGAAAGAACAAAAATCGTCGAACCCTAGAGGCAGTAGATTTAAAGCAGTAGTTTCAACGAGACCTGGGAGAAGAACAAAATCGTCGAATCCTATAGGCAGCAATGTTGAAAATCTACATTTTAATGTAAGTGTTTCCTATTTTTTTTCCATTTTATTTTCCATTTTATTATTTCCATATTTGAAAATGGAGCAGAGAGCTAACGAGAGCAAACAATTTTTTTTAAATGTTTTATGATTTTGCAAGATATTTTTAATAAGAAAAAGATTATTATTAATTATATTATATTTATTATATTTTTTGACAATATCTTATTATATTGAAGTTGAACGTTCTATATTGAAACATATTTTATATTTTATTAAAATTTGATATATTATCTGAATAAATATTTAATGAGCGAAACATGATAGCAAAATTAGATTTAAGTAACCTTGTAGCAGAATTAAATTTAATTTTAGAAACAAATAGTAATACAAATAACGAAATGGCTCAAACGAACTATCAATTATTAAAACTTTACTTAGATTCCATCCCAACATACGATGGTAATCCACATACCTTAACCATATTTATAGAAAATTGTGAAAATTTAATAACTAATTTTGCTAGTCAAACAGACGGCACCTTGAATACATTTTTACTTCGAGCTATATTAGGTAAATTAAATGGAAGAGCTCAAATGTTAATAGGTTCTAGGACAGAATTAAATACATGGCAACTCGTAAAAGATGCCCTTAATCTTAGTTTTGGAGACCAGAGAGATCTCGATTGCCTTATTCAAGACCTAATAACGTTGAGGCCTTTCAAAAAATGAAACCCCTTATAATTTTGGCATGCGATGCCAAGAAACACGTAGTTTAGTAACACAAAAATTAAATACGCTTAATATTAATGCACAAGAGAAATTAATTAGAATAAACAGTTACGATGACTTATGTTTAAAGACTTACATTAGAGGCTTACCCTTATCGTTACAAACAAATATAAGATTAAGAAACCCAGACAATTTAGAGAAAGCTATGAGCTTCGTTATCGAAGAAGAGAATTTTCTATATTCGTTACAACGCGGAAATAATTTAAACTCACAAAATTCTTTTAGACCCTCATCGAGACATAATCCTACGAGAAACAATAATTCTAATCGAACTTTTATTCCTAGAAATAATTTACAACAAAATCGCCCTAATATGAGATTTCCACCTTACCAATATCAAAACATCAGACCGCAATACCTAAATAATAATTTTAATCCCAACAATACCTTTCAGCCACATCAAAATCAATTCCGAAATTTCAATAATTATAATTCTAACTTTAAT
The DNA here is from genome assembly GCA_918026665.1 of Diabrotica balteata. NCBI lineage: Eukaryota > Metazoa > Arthropoda > Insecta > Coleoptera > Chrysomelidae > Diabrotica > Diabrotica balteata. The sequence continues at coordinate 101,331,096 of OU898281.1, forward strand.
CCAAGGAATTTCGACAATAATAATTCTAATTTCCGACCAAGGAACTTCCATAATAATAATCCTAATTTTCAACAAAGAAATGTTAATAATCAATCCCAAAATCAAAATCAATACCAGCCAGAACCGATGGATACAACTTCCACGAAATACTTCTTTAAGATCTAGACCACATTTTACCTCCACGCAATTATTTAATCAACAAATTAATAACGATCAAATACAATTCGAAAACCCCTTTGAAAATAATATTCCCACTGATTACGTACACCCAACTCAAGGAGCTAATGAACTTCCTTACGAGAACATTTATGAAACTCAATCCAGTCCTTATCGCAATCCAAATGAAACAAAAGAAAGATCATATCACAATCCCACACAAAATGTTGAAAACAGAAAATTTTTGCATGGCCCAAGAAAACTACAATCCGACATAATATATTTAAATACAACGATAGCAGATTTACCACATATTATTATTCCTGAACTCAATGCTAGATTTTTATTAGATACAGGGTCTTCCAAAAGTTTGATATCTCCACAGTTAGCGCATAAATTTTATAAAAATTTTATTTCTTACGAAAATTTTAATATACAGACGGCTCACGGAATTTCTATGCACAATGAAATAATTAATATTCCAGCTTTTAACATTTTTAAGTTTTATAGTTTTTTAAATTTAGCGAAAATTTTGATGGATTAATTGGTATAGATTTATTACAAAAATTAAAAGCTTCAATTAATGTTAACACGCGACAAATGAAAACGCCATATGTAACGATACCCATAATTTTTGAACCCAGTAAAAAGGATATATTATATCCCAAGTCAATTTTAAATCATACAATAGTTATTCCCCCTAGAACTAAGCAAATAGTCAAAATACCGGTAAAATTAAATGTAGGATTAGGTATATTAGAATATAAGAATTTCGGTAAAGGAATCGAAATGCCTAAAGCAGTAGTTAATGTAAAAAATAATTTTGCTATAACCACTATTACGAATATAAGCGAATATAATACAACGTTAACTATTACTGAACCCTTTGATATAGAACCATTAGATACTGTAAATATTAATTTTATAAGAAAGATGGAAACTGACGAAGAAACGTCTATTAATGATGATAACATGTTAAAGAGGAATTTAAAAAATATAAGGATAAATCATTGCAACAAAGAAGAAAAAGAATTACTAAAAAAGCTTTGTTTCCAATATAGAGATATTTTTTATTGCGAAGGAATACCTTTAAGTTTTTACTAATAGTATTAAACATAAAATTAAACTTACTGATGATTCTGCAATATATACAAAATCATATCGTTTCCCGGAAGTTCACCGAGAAGAGGTTAAATCCCAAATAATATAAGATGTTAGCAGAAGGTATATTAGAAGATAGCAATTCCCCGTCCCTTTTCGAGTCCCATTTGGGTGGTTCCGAAAAAACAAGATGCTACAGGAAAAAGAAAATGGCGTCTAGTAATAGATTATAGAAAGTTAAATGAGAGAACCGTAGATGACAAATTACCCGTTACCAAACATAACAGAAATTTTAGATAAATTAGGGAGAGCAAATTACTTTTCGACACTAGTTCTTGCAAGTGGCTTCCACCAAATAGAAGTCGACCCACAAGATGTTGAAAAAAACAGCTTTTAGTACACCACAAGGTCACTTTCAATTCAAAAGAATGCCTTTTGGTTTAAAAAAATGCACCCTCGACTTTTCAGAGAGTTATTGATAATGTTTTAAGAGGATTAACAGACGAAACGTGTATAGTATATTTAGACGATATTTTAATTTATAGCACATCTTTACAAGAGCATCTTGAAAAATTAAAAAATAGTTTTCGAAAGACTCAGAAAGAGTAACTTGAAAGTACAATTAGACAAGTCAAAATTTTTACAAAAAACAGTTATGTATTTAGGACATGTAATTACCCCTCAAGGCGTAAAACCAAACCCTGATAAAATATCTGCCATAAAAAGATTTCCCATTCCAAAAACTCAAACTGAAATAAAAAGCTTTTTAGGATTATTAGGTTACTACAGACGATTTATAAAAGATTTTGCAAAAATTACTAAACCGATGACCAAATGTTTAAAGAAAGGTTCTAAAGTAAACATGATAAAGATTTTATTGATTATTTTGAAACTTGTAAACAAATCTTAACAAACGACCCTATTTTACAATACCCAAATTTTTCCCAACCATTTATTTTAACGACAGACGCTAGTAATTTTGCAATTGGAGCTGTATTATCACAAGGAAATGTTCCAAATGATCGACCCACGCATACGCCTCAAGAACGCTAAATAAATCGGAGACAAATTACTCAACCATAGAAAAAGAGCTGTTAGCAATTGTATGGGCCTGTAAACATTTCAGACCGTACCTTTACGGCAGGAAAATTTTATATTTACACAGATCACAAACCACTATCTTGGCTTTTCAGCCTAAAGGAGCCAAACTCAAAACTAATCCGATGGCGTCTAAAACTGGAAGAGTACGATTATAAAATTATATATAAAAAGGGAAAAAACAATACAATACGCAGACTGTCTATCTCGTATTACAATAAACTCCTTAGAGGACGAATCAATATAAATAATCCTGGAGATGTAGATGAAGATATTCTTAAATACCTCCAAAATTTTGCAGAAAATCCATTAGACGCACAACCTTTTACGAGTAACGATAACAATTCAAGAAAAATTAATATTATTTCCGATATAAGAATACCTCCAGATATACAAGACGAGACCTTAGATGAATCAACACAACATTCAAGTGCGAACGAAACGACGAATCAAGGAATACCTATTTTAGATGAAATAGTAAACAACAAAGTACACCAAATTCTAGTATACCCAAACGTTTACCCAAAAACTGATATAACGCAGGAAACTTATCAAAACCATAAAATAATTAAAGTCAAAATTCCAGAAACTGATAATGAAAAACATATTTTTGAATTTCTTATGGCATACACAGACCTTAACAATACATTTTATTTATATTTCAGTAAAGACAACCTGTATAATGATTTTAATAAATATTTACCTAAAACATTTTTTCTGAAAATGGTCCGAAACTAATTAAATGCACTAGATTAATTAATACAGTAGCAAACGAAGAAGAACAAATCATTTTATTAAAAAATTACCACGAGGGAAAAACTAACCATAGAGGAATTAATGAAACTTTCGAAAAATTACGTCAAAATTATTATTGGAAAAATATGAAGACATCTATTACTAATTACATTAACGAATGTTCTATTTGCCAGAAAAATAAATACGGTAGACACACGCCCTATGTCCCGCTAATGCTTACAGAAACCGCCAGCAAACCTTTTCAAGTTGTTCATATAGATATTTTTACGTATGACGGTAACAAATATTTGACTATGACAGACGCATTTACTAAATTTGCCCAAGCTTACTCTATTCCAGGTAAAAACGCAATTCACATCACGAAATCCTTAATAAAATACTTCACTTCTTTCGGCATTCCCCAATTAATAGTAGCAGACAAAGGTAGAGAATTTAATAACGAAGTAATAAAAGATTTATTAGCAATACACAAAATCAAAGTTCACTTTACTACTCCTGGCCACCATGAATCAAATTCAATAGCTGAACGAATACACTCTACTCTAATTGAACATTTAAGACTTCTAAAACAGACATATCCTAACGAAGACGACTTAATGGACTATGCTCTTATAGCTTACAATAATTCTATTCATAGTTCCACAAAATTTACTCCATTTGAATTGACTTTCGGACATACAGATTCTAGAAACCCCAACGAACTATTTCTTTCTCAAAATTTCTATTCAGAATATATAAATTAATCATAAAGACAAATTAAAACACGTTTACCAAAACGTACATGAAAATCTAACACAAAATAAAACTAAAGTACTTAATAAAAGAAACGATCAAGGAGAAACAAATTCAGAGTTCAAAATTGGACAAGTAGTTTATAAAGTTAATACCCAAAAACGTAACAAAAAACATCAACCATATTTAGGTCCCTACAAAATAACAAAAATTCTTGACAGAAACCGAGTAGAACTTGTACGACAAAGACTTAAATATAAAAAAACACACTAACCAGACAGAAATTATACATATCAAAGAACTAAAGAAACCTCCCGTTGCAGGTTCACCCTCTGGACAACAAACGTCGACGCAAGACGAGACACATCCAAAGTCCATAACTTAAACGACAATCCCGGACAATAGAATCGATAAAATTAGATGAATTAAATAATGTCCAAAGTGCTTTAGCAGATCAAGAAAACAAAATAGACAATCTAGACAATCAGTTCCTGTTCATTTTCAAACATGTCAGTTTTTATACCATAATTTTATATGTCTTAGCAATTATTTTCCTTGTCTACAACCATTTGGCGAATATACAGAAAAAGGACAAATCAAGAATCACCAAAACAATCCACAGAACAAGAAAAAAAGGTACCAGATAATTTTCCATTTCTTCGAACTATGCCACCCCATAGTTCTCATCTAGCCCGGAGGAGTTAAGAAACCAGAACTGCTAATTCAACTATAATAAAAGGACAGCGTCAGCACGCTACACCTCGGCGTCACCGTAGCTTACTTAATTTACTTTTGTATTGTATAGCGTCACTCTTATTTTGCATTTTACTGTAGTAAGTAGTCCCTTGTCAATAAAGTTATTTTTTAAAAATATTGTTCTTGGACTTAGAAACATCATTTATATATATATATATATATATATATATATATATATATATATAATATATATATATATATTTATATATATAGATATATATATATTTATATACAATTGAAATTTATACAGAACACAAAGCCGATAAGTAATACTTAAAGTACAGAAACTATTTAACATGTGTCTATATAAGCAAGAAATCCCTAAAAAATTGAATAACGCCATTATGAATATACTCCATAAAAAGACAGATGTTAAATCCCTGATCACCTATACTTCATCTAATTTACATACCGTTGCACGTCATTATCTATGTCAGAGATCGAAGTTGACATAGTTGCCAATGTATGAAAAAATCCTAAATCCATTTTAAATCAAATAGATCACATAATTATTGCAAAAGTATTGTCATCTCTTTACAACGACTATTTAAATTTTTATGTGACATTTTTGAAATAAAACACACTAATTTTGCTCTAGAAAGAACAGATTTTATTAAATAGGTAAAAATATAAAACAAGAGGTATTCACTTTAAAATTCAAAATAATAAAGTACAAAAAAGTGTCAACACCGCAACTGTCAAATAAGTGTTATCAATTAATGCCAAAATTTCACCTTCGTTCGATTAGAGTTACAGTGTGTTCCGAACAAATGTTCTTCATGAAAACGCTTTATAATGCATTTATACAAATTAAACGAAACATATTATTGTATATTTCTTTAAGTTAACATTCATAGAAATCTTTAAATATTATTTCTACGCGTATATAATAGAATATGTCTAGTGGCTGTAATGCCAGTGTACTCGGCAAAGTGACTCTAAAAAAGAACACACCTACCGCCTAAATATTTCGTGTTGATATCATGTGACGTCAAGGGCTATAACGCCGAAAACGTGCATCGGTATGTAAATTAGATGAAGTATATATATATATATATATATTATATATATATATATATATATATATATAAAATATATATATATATAAATTATATGCACGTATATTTACTAACCTAAGATAACCTAAGGTAACCTAAGATCGGACAAAAAGAAATAATTAAGATCACTTACAAATATACATATCTCGGACATTAAGTTAAAATCACCAGTGAAAACCAGATAAGGGTATGTATTTAACAGAAAAATGTCTCTCAGTGACAATGTGTCTTGCCAATAATTTCATACCGAGCTAAAACCCAGTATACAATCGGCCATGATCAGTAACCGTTTTGGGTCCACTGCTGCACATAGGCCTTCAGTCAATAATGTCATTGCATCCTACCTTGAGCATCCTGAATCCAGTTGTGTTGGATGCACTTGATGTCGTCTGATCACTTGTCGGAGGAGAGTAGATAAGATATGAGAATTTCAGACCAAAGATGACGGACAGCTGGATGGTTAGGTATGTGGCGTTGGGCCGTAGAAGTTGCCTCTGAGTATGTACGAGCTGGTGTGTAAGAAGTATAAGTGTAAGCTTAGTGTAAAAGAATGATTCTCCTGTCGTCAGAGGGGTCTTTTAAGGGTGAAAATGGTGAGAAATAGAAAAATACGTGTTCGTTGAAATGAATAAAAAAATTTGCAATCATTTTGATGGCAAATTTTAATGACTAGGTGGCATTGTGGCCTCTGTAGATGTACAATAAAGCCTCCCCTAATATCAAAGGGGTAAGAGTGTTCGTTAAAATGGAAAAGATAAGTAAAAAGCTACTAAATAGGGCGTTATGTATATATTTGGTAACAAAATATGGCTAGGTGACGTTGGGGCGTCTGTAGATGTACAAGAAAGCCTCCCCTCACGTCAGAGGGATAAGGGTGTTAGTTAAAATAGAAAAAAATAATACAGTGGTGAAAAGATAGATAAAAAAGCTCCCAGATTTTCTTTTATTCATATAAAGAAACGTTTTGCAATTTGCCACTAACCGGATACGTTTATGTTTCAAATGTAATACGTTAATATATTATACAATTTTAGAATTCGGAGAAAATGAATACACAAGTTTCTCTTTACGTACAAGAAAAATAGCACGCTTAATGCTTGGTACAACTCGGGGAGATAATATAACAAACGAGAAGATATGTAGGTCACAGGTGGATGATATTTTCGAACGCATTGCAAAACATACATGGAGACGGGACGTGTAGCACGATTGCGGGACGGGAGATAGACCAAGGAGGTTGTTGCATAGATGAGAAGAAGTGATGAATACAGCCTTAGCAAATATTCTATCCGATGGTCAGATAACATCAAAAAAATCTCGATGGACTAGGTTGTAACAGGACAAGACACAAATAATTGTAAAAACCTTGAGGTGGCCTATGTACGACGGTGTATTTGTTTGTAAGATGATGCATGTGCTATACCCAATTTTAATCCTAGGAAACCAGTCTGCAAAAATATGTGCTGTTTATCATAAAGTGTATATAAATATACAGGACATACAACGTCAATTCCGGACGACCCAGTATACAGAAGCTGTTCTAGACAGATTACGACTTCGCTCTTGGACAGGGCCATCGAAGCAGCAACCCATACATATTCTTTGGGTTCTTTTACTAAAAATCAAACTCTGCTTATTTGGCAGCACCAAAGGAGCATACACTGACTTCTGAGCTATTTGGGTACATAGTAATATTTAATAATATTTATTTTTCTTATTGCGCCGTCTTCTTTTGAAGGTTGGCGATCCAAATGGCAATTGTCGCTTTTCTGAATATATATTCTGAATACAGATTAAATAATAGTGTTGATAAGACGCAACCTTCTCGTACTCCTCGTCGGATTCATATGTATTTGGATCTTTTATGCTCTAGTTCAATTGTTGCTGTTTGGTACAAATATAGTTCCGAGATAATTTCCAAGTCTTGTTCGTCAATTCCTGTTGTCCTCAGAATTTGTATCATCTTTTGATGGTTAACGCAGTCGAATGCTTTTTGATAATCAATAAAATATGCATATACATTTACATTTATGTCTTTGCACCGTTGTGTTAACAGAATTAAGGCAAAAAGAGCTTCTCGTGTTCCCAATCCATTTTGAAATCCGAATTGAGAGTCACTCATCTGAATCTCCCACTTCTTGTAAATTCGTGCATGAATGATTCTGAGTTTTAATAATATTTAATTAGCTTATATTTTGTATCAGTTAACGGTTTAACAGACTGGTGAGCAGCATAAATGTAAATATTTAGTCTACGATATTAGTATGTCTTCTTTATTTCTTTACTATATTGCATGAACCCCATCCATATTTCCAAAGCTGTAAATATCTTTCTTAAACTCAATTACTTTTGGCAAACATGATATTTCCGAGCGTTCTAACTTAAAGCTGTATTGAAGTAATTCATAATCTAAATCTGTACTATTATATCAATTATGTAAATCATATATTATCTTTTTTAATAATTTATCATAAAGTTACATTAGTCACATTGGCATAGTACATACGCTGTTTAATTATTTACCTTTTACAGCCAAAACTTAAAACTTCACCCTAAAAAATTGTAAAGTTTATAAAATTCCAAACCATACAACGTAGTATGCATGCTCGTCTTTTATTTACAATGCGGTGTTACATAAATATGTAGGTTATTATAGTTTTTTTTACACCATATTACTTTCATCTATATAAACTCTAGTTTTAAGAATGCAATCTAACGAATGCTGTTGTTATGCACTACATTAAAGTAACCTTTATATAATAATTTTGCTTTGTACCTAACAAACTTTTCTCCTTTCTGAAACCCGTCACTCCAACAAATTTATTTTTCTAATTCACAAAGAGCTTTGCACACACGTTAAACACGAACCTCGATCGCAACGACTGCACTATATCGCGGTGCCATGTCCTGCGTTTTGCATCCTGCACCATTTCCTGCGCTAATCTCAACGCTTTTCTGCATTCTCCTGTGACAACTCTACTGGATGGAGCCATAAATACTTGAGTGACTTAATTCTGCCCGACTGGTGTTCCGGGTGTCAGGAGTGACATATATTATCACTATAGGGCCCGAGTTGTCGGAGATAAAGGGACTTAGGGTGGCTGTGCCATAAGTTTTGAAAATTTGGTTGTGGATTTTTCCAAATAATAACAATTATAAATGTTTGTTTAAGTATTAAAATTGTTTTTACCCTGCCATATTTTTTATATGAAACATGATTTATATGTTTTGTTGGAAACCTCATTGTCTGTGACTGTCTAATTTTTTATACACTCTAAATAAACTATATTAAGTTATTAATAAACAAGCAGAAATTTAAAAATAAAAATTGTATGTGAGGATTAACAAGATAATCGTATAAGAGTCAATTTTGATCTCTACAGAAAATACCAGCATAAATTTGAATTTAGCAAATTTTTTAGCCTTAAACACTCTTCATTCCGTTTTTTCTCGAACAAAGTCCTTTGTGATGCTAGCACACTCTGTATCATTACATTTATTTTCGTTGTTTCTCTAAAAGCCATGTGTTATTAGTAGAGACTGGGTTATTTATGCAAAATGCATTTGCATATATATGCAGCATATTTGTGGGTTTCTTTATAAATGTATATATGCTATTCATATTTACTTGATTGACAAGAAACCACGCCAGCAGCTTCTGCAGAACAGCATTATTCAAAATGTACTATTTGTGATAAAAAAGTGAGTCCACTTATATTAAACGATTCAAAAATTTAAATTAAACTCTAATTTTTGCAAGAAAATCGGTATACCGGTATATAAAAATATAAGTTATGATTGAAGTAAGGACCTCAAGAAACCACACCAGCAGCTTCTGCAGAACAGCATTATTTAAAATAATCACATATCAACGGGGCAAGAAATGTTTGCAAAAGATCTATGCAATTTTTTTGTAAGTTGTAATATCCCACTGTATAAATTGGATAGCAAGGTTAGTCAAATTTTTTTGAAAACATATTGTAAAGTCGAAAATAATTCAGTACAAGTATCAAGTTCTTCAAACTCTTCTCGCAAGAAATTTGTGAGGGCATCTTATAAAGACGTTATTGAAGGTATTAAAACCGGGTAAGAGATGAATATCTGTGGATATTTGTCGACGAGACTACTGACGCCAAGGGTCGACAAATCAAGAATTTAATTATTGGTGTTTTAAACAGTTCAGCTGATGACTCCAACAAGTCGTATTTAATCAGCGTAAAATGTTTAGAAAAAACCAGTTATGCAACAATTGCTCGATTTGTTAATGAATATTTGACAAATTTCTTTTTACCGAATCAAGTACTTTCTGACAAAATTTTGCTACTAGTTAGCGATGCTGCTTCCTACATGGTTAAAGCTGTTACTAGGTTTAAGGTTTTTTTTTCCGAATTTGATTCATTGTACATGCTTAGCGTATGGTTTAAACAGGGTGGCAGAGAAAGTTAGACTCGAGTTTCCAAATCTAAACACTTTAATCAACAATGTAAAGAAAGTATTTTTAAAAGCACCATTGCGAGTAGAAGTATATAGGGAGATGCTTCCCGATAACCCTTTGCCACCGGAACCAGTGTTGACTAGATGGGGGACGTGGTTGATTAGTGCCATATTTCTTGCAAATAATTATATTAATATCAAAAATATTATATCAAATTTTGGTCCTTCTTGTTGTATTGCTGTTCAGAAATGTCAAAATATTTTTAGTGAGAATTCTGTTTAGAATGAACTGTCTTATATAAAAGCAAATTTTGACATAACTGTAAACTCTATTACAAAAGTAAAGAGTCAAAAATTATCTTTAAATGATACTGTTTTTTTTGCATTGTTAATTCTGTCAAAGAAAAAATAGTAAACCTTGTAGGGATAATTGGAAAAAAAATTGAAGATACATTTCACTCATATAACTATTTCTACTCATATAACAATGAAGATACTTATATAAACACATATTAACTGATAGAAGGTATAACATTACTCTTCAAAATATAGAACATTTTACGATTATTTACTGTAACAGCAAGAACGAGGATATTTTCTTGTGAATTTTCATTTATATTTTTTTATTAAATATAATAATAAATAAACACTCTCTAAGTTATACTATAATTTTATTTTTCACCAAATCTCAACCCCTAACAATTAAAAAAATATTTTGTAAAGTACATATATAAATGCATATTGCGTATAATAAAGGCTTATTTAGTTACTTTTTAAGTGCATGTTACATGCATATTTTAACCATTTTTTAGAGCATATAATCCAGTCTCTAGTTATTAGCCATACGTCCATATAGCCATTGGTCCTATTGTAGACAATTTGTTTATTGTACATATTATGTTAACTATCACACAATTCCTCATAAATACAGCAGATCTGCTATAAATAAGCTCTCCGCCAATATCCGATGAACCCTTTATTTGATTCTGGGATATTAAAGTTCGTCTTTTAAGGCAACTTCAAACCAATAAGTTCTACAGAAGCGGCATTACTGTGTAGAAGGTTTGCCTGTGGGAACCTGATTAGAGTCACTGAGATCTATTTCGGATACAGATAGTCTTTGCAACTGGTGTTACATCTATGTTCGTTTTCTACATGCTAGCTATGAAAGAGATCGCTTATCTCTTTGGAACATCGCTTAGGCAATACTCTTGCATTTGTACTATGCAACTCTTGGACGCGATGGTCTTATACCTCAGTATCAAGAAATGCAAGAACCACAGCACAAATTTCAATATATGATGAGTCACTTCTGGTGCGGCTGTCTGGTGATTTACCGATTGAGCAGAGCAATATTGGATGTATGTTTACTTTTTGGATGGAATTGTGTTCGCGTATATTTATATATATATATATATTATATATATATATATTATATATATATATATATATATATATATATATATTGATTTGTAGTCTCAGCAATTGGTCTGTGGGAAATAAAACTATTTGTTATTTCTCAATATTTCGTCACGATTTTGTGACTTCTTTAGGAGAAAACTGTAAATTTATTATAATTATTATATGTAAACAAAATGAATATTTCAATACTTACAACTATAAGATTAAAAATTTAAATTTTAATAAAGTTGGTCATGTATTGTGTTTTAAAAAAGTTCGTTAGTGTACAAGAGCTCTAAGGTTCTAAAGGAGTTGACATGCATGATTCTACTTGGTCTTCAATAAGGACTTTGTCGTCTGCAAACTTCAAGTTCTTTAGAAACTCTCCATTTATGCTCTCAAGCTCAAATATTTTCCAAATTATTATTTCTCATAGCACTCTGTAATAAAGCTATGAATAAAAATTTATTTAAAAATTCCTTTATAAAAACTTATAATATTAAAAACCCTGTCTGACAACATCAAAGAAAGTTTTTGGAATAAATCTTTTATTATCAGTGCTATCTAGATATACATGTTAAAAGACACTAAATACATGGGTAAAAACCGTTTAAATTTTGTTGTGTTAACATTGAATTACATTATTTAACTTAATAAACTACGATGTTTAAGTTAAAATATGAATAGTTAACATGGCATTGCATTACTCTATAATGCAATAGGTTTCCTGACGAAGATACCATGTGCTCTTCATCTTTTTTGGGTACTTTGGATAAACCAAGTGTATCTCATTTTAAATGCTTCAGCTCGTTTTTAAATCTCACAAGTTTCTTGTACTTCATCAATGTTCTGGTGTTATATATTGCCATAAATCATATTCTTTCACATTGTTGTTTGTGAAAGTAACCTGGTCGACTCCAAGCTGCAGGAGAGTGCGGGCCTTGCGTTTTCGTCGTTTCTCATTTTACGAGGATTCGTGGCCATTTTTCTACCACGCTGGTCTGTGCCGGTTAGTAAAACGATATTAGGATGTGTTAGGAAATTTGGCGTTGTCGACATGGATGGTAGGTTGTTAGGAGTGATACCCTCTCAAATAAAGGGAGTAAGAGTAAACCACGGCTCGCGTAGGCAGGGTCCTTATGACCCTGAAGTAGTTCTTACTTTCCCGAGATCGTAAAGCGTATCTATCCGCTATCTAATTTTTTCCATTAGTGTGTCTAAATCATATTCCAAAATAAACTGTAGTAAAGACCCGCCCCTTTCGTTGATACTTGGACTGACCCAGGTCAAACAGTGGCCACTACCATCACAGCCGATAATCAAATGCAGTCCAGTTTTTTCTGTTATCTCTATCTAGTTTTTTAACTTTCCATGGTGGCGATTGTTAGGAATTATTATATTCAAGGTATGCTCATCCGAATATTATCTTCTTTACACTTTCTCACATATTTTATCTTTCTCATTGATATATTGTTTAACTACTATGCAGGTCCTCAGGAGTTCGGCAATTGATTTACGCTCTCCATCATCCATCAATGCCCAATAGATCTTTTATTGTATATTCTGGGTACTCCGATTATAATTTTATGTTAAATATTGTCTCTGTGATATCAGGATAATTTCTAAAACAAAAAACAGGGTGAAATCCTTTATAAGTGTTTTTCATGTAATTTTTTATAACATTATTAGACTGACTGTGTAACACGTAATATTAATAATGATCCATTGTATTATCTAGTATTATTTAACATAAAACTATTAGATAGATTACTACTTAGATATATAGATTACGACTTATTCACTTACAAATTGATCTTTGCTTTCATTAAATCTTAGCAGTAACAAACAAAAGTGAAAGAGAAAGTAATTATTTTGTAAACAAATGGTTACATAAACTTAAAAATAAGCATTTTTGTCGAGTGTTTCTAAAGTTTATTTTCCAAAATTCTTATCTCTTTCAATCTTAGGGTTTAAGCTATTAAATAGTCACTTCCAGTTTGTCCAAAAACAATTTCTGTTTTATACAACATATTTGTTTTACGGCAGAGATAAACAAGACCTCGTTGCTTCTAGAAAGTATAACAATAACACAGAACGAGCCTGAGTTTTCAATAACGTCAAATTTTCAACAAGGCCTTCGTCGAAGCATGGCTAGATCTATAAAACTAGAGCAGTGGCTTAGTTCGTTGAATTGAAAACTTATATAGTTAAGTTATAAAAGTCATCAAATAATTATTAATACTGTGAAGAATTTATTAAAATTCTTAGATAGAATTTTACACAAATTTAATTGAAGTTAATATTATTTTTTAGAACACTGTTTGTTTTAGAAGCTTTAGATTATTATAAACCTTACCTAGGAATAACATAATTTTATGTTATTTCAGTTTAAATTTTTAACAAAACATTATTGCATTTTGACACGTCAACACCTATTGTGTGCATCTAAACATTTTTTTTTCGTTCAAAATTATATTAAAAACGCCATATAAGTTTGAAAAATAAACTATTAAAGAAAAACTTCTTTTATTTTTTTTAATAACTGATTTCTTAATAATCTCACAAATATGACACTTGTCAATCATAGTTCCAATACACAAACCAGGTAAACCTAAATTTGAAGCAGAATCCTATAGACCCAATCTCTCTCACGAATGCAATGTGTAAGTTACTAGAAAAGATCATTGCCAATCGACTCAATTTGATCGAACCAAAGGTCGAATTGACTCAATTTGGAAGAACAAAGTGGATTTAGGAAAAATAGATCAACATTAGATAACCTCATATCATTGAAATCAGAAATTCACGAAGCATTTATATGCAATCAAAAATGTTTAGCCATATTATTTGATGTAAAAAGGCTTTTGATACACCATGGCGCTATGATATTTTAACTACACTCCACAGTTTGAAGATTCACGGTAACATGTTTGCTTTTATTTTAAACTACGGCAATGATATTTCCAAGTTCGAATCCATAACCATTTGTCTGAATCTAAATTACCAGAAAAATGGAACTCCACAGGGCTCAAATCTCAGCTCACAATTAAAACTTTTTTGTATGTTGATGATCTGGTAATTCTAGCAAGAAATAAAAACATTATCTGCTTATAATCGTATTGCTGTAGCTGTTTAAGTCGATGAATCGTGGTATAACAATACCTGGGCTCCAGTATTTCCCCACCACAAAAACAAAAGGTTACATTTTTTCACGAAAAATTAAATCACAAAAAGCTCCCAAATATCTTCTTCTTCGGGTTTCCTCTCCTAGCGAGGTTCTCTCATGAATGCATTGTGTAAGTTTCTAGAGAAGATCATCAAGAACAAAGTGGATTTAGGAAAAATAGATCAACATTAGATAACCAAATATCATTGGAATGAGAAATTCACGAAGCATTTATATGCAATCAAGAATGTTTAGCCATATTTTTTGATGTAAAAAGGCTTTTGATACACTATGGCGCTATAATATTTTAACTACACTCCACAATTGGAAGATTCACGTAACATGTTTGCTTTCATTTCAAACTACGGCAACGATATTTCCAAGTTCGAATCATAACCATTTGTCTGAATCTAAATTACAGAAAAATGGAACTCCACAGGGCCAAATCTCAGCTCACATTTAAAATTTTTTTGTATGTTGATGATCTGCTAATTCTAGCAAGAAATAAAACATTATCTGCTTATAATCGTATTGTTTGTAGCTCTTAAGTCGATGAAATCGTTGTCTAACAATACTGGGCTCCAGTTTTCCACCACAAAAACTAAAGGGATACATTTTTCACGAAAATTAAATCCACAAAAGCTCCCAAATCTATTTTTCTACAGTTCTCCTATAGAATATATAAAAGAAATAAAATTCTTAGGGATGCAACTGGACTCAAAATTAAGTTGGACAAATCATATACACTCGCTAAGCCTGTCGTGCCAAGCTGGACTAAATACTATGAATTCTGTATCATATAAAAATTGGGAAGCAGATTTTCCAACTCTAATAAATTTATATAGAGCTTTATATAGATCAAAACTGGACTATGAATGTGTTGTGTATAACTTTGCAAATCAAACATTGCTCAAAACTTTGGATACTCTTCAGTGTTCAGCCTTTAGACTTGCTCTAGGAGCATATTGCAGTCCTGTGAAGCTGGAGAGCCATTCTTAAACTTAAGAAGAAAATATTTAACTCTATTGTAGGTCTCGAATATAAAATCTAATTAAAAAAATCCAGCTCTTTATCATGCTGTTGCTAACAGATTCCAGGAGATCTATCAAAAAACAGGGGTCATGTACCTTTCTATGAACGCGCTAATAGATACTTATTAGATTTTAATATTAAACTACCTCTTATTTATCCTATCCAAATCTCTTATAATATCTGATTCACTTAGTTGTCTGACATCAATTTCTCAGATTTATCCCTCTCATCAAACATTACAGCAGATTAAGTTATATTTTATACCTTCTTCTTCTTAACATGCCATACACCAAAGTGCATAGGCGACTATGTCATTGCTAGAATTCTGTTCTTGGCGCGTGACACATCTCGCCTGTGTTGTGCATTCCTGTCCATTCTTTAATAATTCTTTACCAGGATAATTGTTTGCGGCGGGCTCCTCTCCTACCTTCGATCTTTCCTTGTAGGATTAACTGTGGTATTTCATATTTTGCTCCTCTCAGTATGTGCCAAAGCTAACCAATCTTGCGTTTTTTAATTAATTCAAAGAGTTCTCTTTCCACGCCAGCCCTCTTAAAGACGTCATCGTTTCGAACTCTATACACCCAAGGTATGCGCATATTTTTCTCAATCACCACATTTCAAATGCTTCAAGTTTGTTGATAGATTTTTTTTAAGTCCACGTTTCCATATCATAAAGCAAGATGGACCATATGTAGCATTTGACCATTCTGTAGCGTATTTCGAAATTTTGTACTACATATACCAAAAAAATTTGACAGTAGATATCCTCTGCGTACCGTCACATGGTGGAATAGATGGTAACGAAAAGGCAGATAGTCTAGCTAGGTCCGCAGTAACCAATACAGCCGCATCGGTCTAAAATCTAACGGTGCATTTAAAACCTTACTTAACCCGGCGACTGTGTGGTGAAATTTTCTAACAGGAGCTGTGTGTTGGGGTAATTATCACCCCATTTTTTTTTTATTTATAAAATTGAGAAAATATTTTATTTTTACATGCAACCTTAAGATTTTAAATCATGGTTATATTGTTATATAATCTTTTTCAAAGTTAAATCATTTTAAAAATTTTCGTTAATAATTCAACGATTCAAAAAATATACTAAAATTTAGTTGATATTTAAACCACTACCACAATTTTTGTTAATAAAATTTTTATTAGAGATATAGAATAAAAAAAAACTACAAATTCTATAAAAAGTAACTATGATCTTTTGTTTAAAAAGCATAATTAACAATTATTTGCACATTTAGAACAAAAATATACACAATGTTCAAGACAAAGAAAAATGTCACATTTTACACATTTCTTTTGGCACTTTCTGTCCTTTCCACGGGGACACACTCCACATCTGGATGTTGTTCGTTGTTTCTTGTTTGAAGGTCCTTGAGAGTCCTCTCCGCTGTCATTTCTTTTTAGTTTCGCTCTTATGTCTGATGGTATTCTTTGATTATTACCTCTTTTTTCAATATATGGTTTAATTAGTGCCAAACCAAGTTGTTTTAAAAAAAATCTGCGTTTTAGTTTTTCATTTGGCTTGTTATGTTGATAAATAACATAACTATTTATTCCTGCATTATTAAGCAGCGAAAAAAAAATTGTTAGTGGCCATCGCTTGCTATTACGAGACACATTATATAACGCAGACATTTCGTCAACCATATCCACTCCACCTTTTGTGTGATTATAAAAGTCTATAATCTCAGGTTTATTTAATTTGTGGTCAAATTCTGTATCATGATGAAGTGAAGAAGCTACTAACACTATTTTATTTTTCTTCGGGACAAAGGACACCAAAGAAATGTCTTTTTTAAATCCGAAAATTGCGTGGTTTTCAGCTCTGTTTTTGGAATTCAAAAAGATTGTCGGTATTTCCCTCTTGTTTTTACGAATAGTTCCAACAGATGTTAACCGATGTTCACTAAGCAAATGTTCCATTAGCGGTATGCTGGTAAACCAGTTGTCGAATGTAATGTTGCGATTAGTACCACGAATTGGATTTACAAGCCTGTTTACTACATCAAACGGTCTATTACTAAATTGAAAAGGTCCCTCAGGCTGTGAGCCAACATATACCTCTAAATTTAAAATGTAGAATGTTTTGGCATCCACTAAGGCAAATATTTTAATGCCATATTTGGACGGCTTATTGGGGATATATTGCCGAAAGGAACAACGTCCCCGAAAAGATTCTAATTTTTCGTCGATCGTCAAGTATTGACTAGGAATAAAATATTGTTGACAATTGGATACAAATCGATCAAAAACAGCTCGTATAGCTGCCAGTTTATCTACTCTTTTTCGTTCGTCTCTATTTTCGATATTATCGAATCGTAGGCACTTTAAAAGTAATATAAATCTTTGCAGGGACATTGTTAGCCTGAAAATGTCAATTCCTGTTCCATCTGTAGCCCAAAGATCCTCCAGATTTAACCTATTGGCTTTATAAACGCCTGATAGATATAGTAATCCGAAAACTGCACGAATTTCTTCTGCGTCCGTAGGCTTGGTGATATATTTATGTTGGTCATTATAATTCTGAGCGACTAAACTGATTTTTTTATTAGTGCATTGGACAATATCTTCTACAATAATATTATCCATGAATAATTCCCAGCAAGAAATGGGTGATTTGCAATGTTTTGCATTATTTCGAACACCGGGAAGTAAAGTAATTAAATTTTCTTGTCGTGTTCTAACCGATTTATTAGGACAGTTCTTTGACCATTTTGTTTTCCCATCCCGTCCGATAAAAAACTTAGATTGTCTTACTTTATCATCTTCAAACTTATTGTTGTCTTGAGAAGATTCTTCCGACGATGATTGACTTTCCTGATTAGAAGTTCCAGGCTGACAATTTTCCACTGATTGAAGTTGGTTTTGTAAAACATCCTCACTGGAACTAAGGCTAACCTGCTGACTTTCATTTTCAGATTCGCTTTCTGATCCTAACTCTGATCCAGTTAATTCATCCTGCCAAAGCTTCAAGAGAGCTTCTTGTTCTTTCTCCCAACTACACATATTTCGATATGTCTGAAATTAAGAATATCTAATCAATTTTCAATATTCCTAACAATTAAATTATGTTTCTGTTAAAAAAATCGAGATAAGTTGTGCTAGTATAAGAACTTACCTGTTAATAATTAACCGGTGTTGTGGGGTTAAAATTACCCAAAAACTAAATAATACTGCACTTCAACTGTGTGGTGGGGTTAAAATCACCCACAAGTCCAAAGAAGGCGACACCACTCATTCAAATCTTATTTATATACTGAAATTTATGATGCAATACAAGGTCTGTTATATTATGGGAAGGTACTCGTGGCGCCAGACGAATCTGGCGATGTTGCCACTATTTTAACAAGCGGTAATGAACGACGTGGGTTATTTTCACCCCACAACACAGTTGCCGGGTTAAAATCAAAATTATTCGATGTTTGGCAAAACCAATGGAATAGAAGCAATACTAAATTGATAGAAACAAAATCTTCCGTCCTTCCATGGAACTTCTGGCCTTCAAAGCGACAACATCAAGTCCTAATAACACGTCTCAGATTAGGACACACTTCTACAACACATGAATACTTGTGGAAGAGAGAAGAGAAACGGATGTGTGTTTTATTTGTAAATGTAAAGTGACAGTGAAGCACATTTTGATTGACTCTCCAAAATACTCAGTTGAAAGACTATATCACCACATTTCTTCTTCTTAGGGTGCCTGTCCGTTCCAAATGTTGGCGATCATTCTGGCTATGATGACTTTGTTGGTTGCTATACTAAATACCTGTGTTTAGGTCTTTCTATACCATGTTATCAAGCCAGGATATTCTTTTTCGTCCTGGGGCCCTTTTCCTTCAATTTTACCTTGTAAAACGCATTGAAGTAGCTCGTATCTGCCTTGATTTCTCATTATATGGCCCAAGTACTGTAGCTTACAGCCCTTCACGATATTGACCAAATCCGCAGTTGTGTTCATTCTCCGCAGTACTTCTTCATTGGTGACTTTGTCTGTCCATGGTATCTTTAAGATCCTTCTGTAAGACCATAGCTCAAAAGTCTGAATAGCCTTCAATGTCCAGTTTCTACTTCGTGCAGAAGCACTGAGGAGGTACACATAACAGTTAAGGAGCCTTATTTTTGTTTCTAGTATGAGGTTATGGCTCTTGAACAAAGAACTCATAGTCAAGAATAAACTCTTTGCCTTTCCGATACGACATTTAATCTCTTGGATATTGTCCCACGACTCATTGATTGTAGTTCCCAATTAGTGTATTGTTAGATTCGTTCAATTCTCATTTGGTTCACATACAGATTTGCTCCATTTATATTTTCCTTGCTGATGATAATTAGCTTGTTTTTGATGGTGTTTATATCCAGTCCATATTTTCTACTTGTTTTCATTATTTTGCAAATATGGACTAAAATCTATATCAATTTATCCAGTTAAAAATTTTAAAGAAAAAGTTAAATTAGTGAATAATGAGTCGTATCAAAATATTAATGATAAGTTGCTACCTTTTCATTACTTTACTAATATTATGCAAGTTTGCTGACTTATCATGTTAACACCACATTCCAAAATCATTAAAATAACTTCTAGGAGATTCTAAATTCGTAGCTGACTTGATAGGATTCTTGAAATCTATAAACTTTTTAATAAAATTTAATACAATACATCAATAATCAAAACATATATTGTATACATTATTATGTAATTAATATTTTGTATATGCCTATGTAAGTCTTAATCATTTTTGTATTTTTCTTATACATATTTCTTATACTTTTAAGTGGTTGAAGCAAAATAAATAAAAAAAAAATTCTTAATAACTTTTATTTTAGTCTCTTTAAATATCTGTAATCAAATGAATTTATCTTTCTCTGTGTTAAATTAAATAAAAATTACGAATTTTGTTTTCTTTTTAATTATACATTTTTCAGAATGTACCCCTAATGTAATTTTAAACCTCTTGTGCCATGTAGATGCCACTGTAAAACACATTTCCGCTTAACAGCTTTTCTTGTGTCTCAACTGTCGTTCAGGTCATTGTGGGAGAAACCACGGGCTGACCTATCGACATAAACATGAAAATATGACCCCGGGCACGTCTTCGACAACCATCACTTCTTGTGAGTGTTTCCAGGCGACTCTACGATTACTTTCCCTTAATGTAAACGTTGTTCTGGAAGGATCATTCTGACGGCTATATAACTAAAAATGATGAGAGCACAAAAAGAAGGATCTGTTGTAAAAAAAGCAGACTGGCAGACAAGGGCGGTTTTTGTGATTCAGCTTTACGACGGGAGAGTTTTTATTAGAGCGTATTTATAGAAAGAAGTAAACACCAAGCAATCAATATTTTATACATGCATAATAGATAATAAGGTTCGAAGGTTGTTAGAAATAGCGACACTAGGAATAGGGTACGGATTGATAACTCTAATTATAGAAACCTTGATTAGAAGACAAGGTAGTTGCATTTTAAATTAAAAACTTAATCAATTTATTCAGTGAACATTTTAAAAGAAAAAGTAAGATTAAGTGAATAATGAGTGGTCCCAAAATAATAATGATAATCTGCTACCTTTTACTACTTTTCTAATATTTTGCAAGTTTGGATGCTTAATAAATTAATCTAACTTAAAGCATTTTAAAGATCAAGTTTTTGGTATCGAAATATGTACAAAAAGTCATCATCATCATCATTGGTGCTACAGCCCTATAAAAGAGCCTCGACTTTCCCAAGTCTATTACGCTAGTCATTTCTATCCATTGCCAACTCCAATATCATCCCTCCATCTGAGTTTTGGCCTACCCCTACTTCTATTTCCTACAGGTTGTGACAAAAGGACTCTTCTATGAGGGTTGTTCTGCTGTGATCTTGCCAGATGTCCTGCCCATCTTAGTCTTCCTATTTTATAAGAGATACTACGTCTATACCACCAAATATACGTTTATATATGTGATATAACTCGTAGTTGTACCTCTTTCTCCAAACACCATTTTCACAGATGCCACCGAATATTCTTCTCAGGATCTTTCGTTCAAATATAAGCAGTAGGTTTCCATCTGTTTCGAAAATGGTCTGTGTTTCCGATTTATATGTCAACACTGGTTGTATAAGGGTTTTGTATTATGGTTATTTTTGTTTTTTGACTTAAGTTTGTGCTTCTCATATGTCTACTCAATCCCAAATAGCATTTGTTGCCTAGAGTGATCAGGGAGCCTAAGTATGTGAATTTGTCCACCACATCAAAGGTAGAGTTATTAACCGTGAATTGGTGGCCGTTGTTTCTGGCTCTATTGTTGGGTGTTGATGCCATTATCTTAGTTTTCTCCTCATTTACTTACAGTCCCATATTTTTTGAGGCATTTGACAAGGTTAGCACAAAGATCTGTTTTGTTGTTGATCGACCAGGTCTAAAACCACTTTGATATTCGTCAAGAAGCTACTCTGAATATGCACTCAGAGCGACCATATAAAATACTCGACACTATTTTGTATGCTGTATTAAGGAGGGTTATTCCCCTATAGTTTCTACATTCCAATTGATCACTCTTTTTGTGTAGTGGACAAACGATCCCAATACAACACTCTTCCGGGATTTATTTCTCATTCCAGGCTCTTAGTATATATGATTAGTCAGCGTAGATTAGCGCATTAGATTTTTATAGAATTTTCTTGTTTTATTTTTCTTTTTTAATATCTCAAGTTCTTCCAATATTCTATTTTCATAAGTTTCGCTTTTCATCGCATTTTCTCCGATGGATTTACTTCTATTCTCTTATGAGATCTTATATATTTTGTTCTGTTTCTCGGGATCTTTTAGTTTATATGAACTGTTCTTTCTTCTTCTAATGTCCTCGCACTCAGCATCGAACCACTCATTACGTGGTGGTAGTCTTTGAGACCCTAGAATGTTACAAAAAGTAATAAATATTAAATTAGTATTTTTGCAATGTAATCAGCATTATTAGATATTCATTCTGTAGTTTTCTTTGTTCTTTTTCTTACTTTTTTAGTTAAAGGAAAAACATGAAGGAGAGTCGAGTTAAACCAAACCTGATGAATAAGGCGGTTGTTCTTATAATTTTCAGGCCTAAATATACAATAGTGACGGTGACATTTACAATAATAGATGATAACATGAGATTTGTATGCGGAGGCGTTACAGAAACAAAATATATTTCGACAACTTTTCGCTTCTTATCTATATAATATTTTCTTCTGGAGTATTCAGAAATGTCAATTAGTAATTCCCGGCTATCGTTCTACTCTTAGCCAGAAAATCAAATAAGTTCAGAGGTCCTCGTTAGAGGTCGCTATAAACATAGTGAAGTTTTTTATTTAGGAATATAGCCGCATTCACTATATTATTTACTCTGAAAAATTGGTGCCCAATAAATTATTTATACTATTAGATATGTTAAATGTGATAAGATTTTAATTAAAACGAGGGCATACAATTAGAAAGTGGTTAATAATAACTTGTAGATTATATGTTAAACATATGGGCAGACTCCTTTTAGAAAATAAATGTAAATGAGTAAGCCTTGTATGTCCAATTTGTAATCCAGTTATCACAAACTGTTCTCTTGTGTTTCTAGTTGAGGGTTACCAACCTGTAACGCCATTTTTAATTTGCTTCATTGTGGTAGTGGGAAGATTGCCATTCGTTTTATTTTCTGAACAAAACTCGATTCTTAATATAAGCTTTTGCATCACTCGCGGTATTTCGATACTTGGCTTTTTTTATATCGGTATATACAGAAATTTCACTAGCACATTGACATTTCGTTGCCTGAAATGTCAATGTGGACTGTTAGCCATATAAATTTCATACGCCTAGAGTTCTCTTAAGCCTGCATGAGTTTAAGTTCTATAAGTTTCTCAAGACGACCAATAGTATAGATCTATTTGTCACTTATCACTTAAGATAACTGAATTGGGAATGTCATTAGAATTAAGACTTAAGTATAGTCTAGTATCTCTTCTCACGTAATAGGGGCTTTAGCACAAAGGTTTCTGCATTAGTAATAAAACGAATAGCTGAGAGAAATTTATGTATCAGGAATGCTTTAATTATTAATTGAACCCGTTGACATTACACAACTTTTCTTTTACCTTAGGTACTTCTAAGCTAGAACCTTACCTTTTTGCCCTTAAACTAGTTTCGAATTTTTTCTATACATATTTTTCAAACTTTATAAGGAACCCAAACTTTTTATCACCAAGTTTTAGTCCAAATTATAAAAAAAAACACGTTTACATGTGTGCACATACATGTTTTGTATATGCTTTACTATGCCTTACTAAATATCTTCTTTCTGTAAAGTATAATTTAGGCAGTTTGAAGTACGTGTAAGTTAGGTTTTTCTTTAACTTGTACAGAAGTCCAGTGTGCAACAGCTTGTCAAAAGCGTAAGAGGCATCTAAAAGGGCTACAGTACAGTATTTGTTGTTTTAGAGATTAGTTCATATTGTTATGTATAATCTGTGAACTTATTCTACTGTAGCGTGTTTTTCAAAGGCCTTAAAAATGACTGTACAATTTTTTCACATGCGAAAAATCATGTCATTTTTTCGCTGTATTATTAACTATCCTTATATCACAATTTTACAATCATAATCCTAGTCAAACCCTTAATAACCCTTCTACTTACAGTTCAACCCCCTCTCTTAAGGAATACAGACAGTTTCTAAGATAGCAAAGAAGAAACGCTCTCTCTTGATGGTCGCCCGTCGCTAAGAACAGACCATTCTCACTCTCTTAGTTTGGCCATCGCTAGAGCCAGACGTTCTCTCTTTTGATCTGGCCACCGCTAGAGCCAGTCCGTACTCTCTATTTCATTTTCTTCACTCTTCTCCTTATCAAGAAGAACACCATCTATCTTGGCTGTTTTTTCTATCGTAATTACCTCTTTCCCGCTTTAGTTACGCGAGAAATATCGAAAATACTGTTATTAAATCGTGTGCAGACAAAGTGTGCTCATATATCGTGATATATTTGCCAAACACGTGTTCAGAACCGGTGCATCGGACAGATTTCGCGGGTGAAGAATAACCACGAGTGAAGACCGGAACAACCGTGAGATGTATGGAGCAGAAAAAATATTGGTAAGACTTTCTATAAACTTAATTTGCTATTGTCTGTATACCTTTTACTACTTATCCCAATTTATTGAACCAGCCCTATATAATACAGTCCACATACACGGAAATTATACTAATAAATTTCCCAATATGTACACCCTTTTTGTACAATGACTTAGAGTAAATTAATCGGTATGAATTAACATCTTTTGGATCTTTACCAGGTTTTTTGAATGTGTATAATCTGTGCCACTTTCCATTGCAAAGGGAAGTAGTGCAGATTTCATACCATTGAAGATTATTGTAATTATTCCGTAGCAATCATGGGTTAGTTTACGGAGGACTTTACTTGTGATGAGATCATATCCCAGCGCCTTATTAAGTTTTATCTCATTTTTTATTATATGCTTTACTTTTTTTTTGTTAAATTGGAATATTGGTAGTTCCATCTGATATGGAGCGTCAAGAAAAGGATAAAGTAGTTTTTTCTTGTTCTATAGACACTACTCTGAGAAATGGACTAAATACTTTCGAAAGATATTTTGCGAATGACTCCGATTTCTCTGTATCTGTTCTTGTCCATTTACCTTTTGCATTTTTTAAAGGAGGTAATGGCGTCTTGTGGCCCTGTTATCGTCGCTTTCCGTTAAAGAATAGTTTGTATCTTTAAACGGCGTCAGGTTTTCTGGATAAGTTTGGATCTCCTTATTTTTTTCTTCTTTTGATAGACTTTTTAAGTATTCTGCTAATTCTGTTTAGGTTTGCTTTGTCAACAGGTGCGTGTGTGTTTTGTCACTTTCTTCTTAGTTCTCTTTTCTCTTCACTTAAGCTTTTTTCAGTCAGAGAACAATTTATGCTTTCCTTTTTATTGTCTGGTCAGGGGTAGCACTCCATCCCGCCTTCTGTATGGAAGTAGTAAGATATTGTACAGTGTTTTCAATTTGTATTGCTGTTTTAAGTAGCAAGTTCATTGATATTTGTTCCGTAAGTGCACTAAGTACACCACCCGTTGTAGGTTGTTTTCCCATTATTGATTTCAGCAGTTGTCTACCCCTTGTTGTGATTACCCTAGAAATCCAGTGGAATTTTTTTACTAATATGTTACTCTGTCAGATATATATTCTGAAATAAAATACTTTTACTTGCCCTTTACTTTTAACGGGATTAGAAGTAATATTCAATAAATTTTGAATTTTTCCTTTACGCAAAAAGTCATAAGTCATAATTTTAGATTTAATCTCTGTGGACCTCAACTTTGGGTTTTATTTACCCTATTCATTTAAAGTGGCTAAAATATCAACAAAAATTTTTGTTTCCAAATTAATCCAAATGATATTTCTCGAGAACGAGTGAGTAGTAATTAAATTTTTTAGTTTTTTTGAGAAATGTGCCCAGAATTTTCACAATACCTTTTTAATTGGATTATACATATCATATTTTTATTATTACTTACATATTTGCGGTTCATTTGATCGTTGATGGAATACAAGTATCTTCTCCCTATTTTGATTGTGCAGGAAATCGCTTTGAGCTCTCTTCATTGCTAAAGCTTGCCATTAAAGGTGATTATAATTTCCAGCCTATGCATCGTCAATAATAGGTAAACATATTATACATTTGCATTAAATAAGGGTGAACGGTTTTAGAATATTTGATGAAACTATTGATTGAAGTCTCGAACGTCAGCCACAAATGGGAGTATGGCTCTTCATAAATTAATTTCCCCCTAAATTTATTCAAGAAGTGTTGGAAATATTATAAATGATTTTCAAAATTCGATCTTTAACAAAATTTAATGCTTTTAAAAAACATTTTTAAATATTACTACATAGAAGTATACCTTTTCTGTGGAAGTTTATTAATTATCAAAATTATTTGGACCCTTTTATTATCTGCTTTCTTTTGTTATTCTTTTTCTCTTCTTCTTCTTCTTCTTCTTCATTTTGTTTCTTCTTCCTTTTTTTCTTCTTATTCTTATTTTAAGATATTTTCTTGTTTTTTAAAAGTGGTGACATTCCTTTTCACTCAATATCGACTCTCAACCATGCCGATGTTGCAATTCGTAAAAGAAATAAAGAACGATATTATTTAACGGTAATTTACAGAATTACAGAAGTAGGTCGCAAAATCTCGTAAGCTAAAATCGTCAACTCGCAAAATATTCGCTTCGCTTATTAATATATTATATTTTTAATTAAGTAGTTCGCATTACATTATCCTTCATAAATATTATTAAGCCAATCATTCATAATAATCAGTGATTCCTAAAACAGCAGTTATAATTTAAACACTTCATTTATTCAAACCATCAGTGTTACCATTATTTCGCTATTAACATAGAAACGACACTTTTAATTATATATAATAGTGAAATATTCACTGTCACTGGACCAATTACATCCAACAATATCAAATGATGAAAGAGAAGAACTGTTATTAGAAATCACCGCAGAATACCAGACCATCCAATATTAAGAGAAGAAGTCATCTATGCCATCAAAAACACAAAAGAAGGTAAAGCTACTGGACCAGATGATGTGCTTATCGAATTATTAAAACTTAACGATGAAAATGTTATTGAACAGTTTAATCTAATATATCAGACCGCCACAATCCCCAGACAATGGTTGCAATCGACCTTTGTAGCAATTCCCAAAAAGCCAAGTGCAACAACTTGCTCAGATCACAGAACAATAGCTTTGAGTCACACACTTTAAACATTTTTGAAAATAATTCACAGCAGAATTGGTAAAACTCTTGAATATAAATTAGTGACACACAATTTGGATTTAAGAATGGTATAAGTACATGACATGCTTGTTGGGCTTGAAGGTGCTGGCTCAGAGATGCATGGACATGAAATCAGAACATGTACCTATGTTTTGTAGACTTTGAAAAGGCATTTGATAAGGTTCAACATAAAAAGCTTGTAGATATATTAAAAAGCAAAAATATTGACAATCGTGATATAAAAATTATATCTAATTTTGATTGAAATCAAACTATCAAGTAAAAGTTGACAGCCAGTACACCGAAAATATCAAAATAAAGAGAGGAGTTCGCCAGAGTTGCGTGATGTCCCCACTACTTTTCAATGTCTACAGTGAAGCGGTATTTCAAGAAGCGCTCTCAGACTCAATAGAATGTATATCTTATTAATTTTGTTAGTTAAAATAGTTTTGCAGACGATGCAGTAATAATGACGGGATAACAACAATGATTAACAGATCGTAATGCAACTCCTTAATAAACGCTGCATGAGTATGGACTGAAGATAAATTTAAAGAAAACAAAATGCATGATCATGACTAAATCTGCACATGCAACTATCCAATTGACTATTGAAGATACTGCAATTGAGAGTTGTTACAACTATATATACTTAGGAGCATAGATAACATCAGATGTAGACCAAACCAAAGAAATTAAAACACGTATTGAAATATCACGTACATCATTCATCAAACTCAAACTGTTTCTTTGTTGTCGCGATATAAGGTTAAAACTACGCCTGATAATGCTTCGATGTTACGTGTTCTCTACTCTTCTTTATGGCTTGGAAGCGTGGACACTAAAACAAGTCCATCTAAATAAGTTGGCCGCCTTTGAATTTTGGTGTTACAGAAGAATCCTACGAATATCATGGATTCAAAGAATGTCAAACGTGGAAGTAACTAGAAGGATAGGAAATGAGGCGGAAATAATATTAACTATTAAAAGACGAAAACTTAAGTACTTGGGACGTGTGATGAGAGTTATTACAACTTATTATGCAGGGCAAAATCCGAGGAAAGCGAAATGTGGGAAGGCGAATAATATCCTGGCTTAAATACTTAAGGGAATGGTTTAAATGAAGTAGTGCAGAAATTTTTAGAGCGGCAGTCAAGAGAGTCCGCAGAGTCATGAAGATTTCCAACTTTCGATAGAAGATGGAACTTATAGAAGAAGTGAAATTAGCCTCAGTGAAAAGTGTAGTCGAATATCCCATAACACAGTGTTTCCGGACAACTATCAGAAATTGATATTTAATCTTAGCATTAAATATAAGTTAGTGTTTATTCTGTTTTTCATTCCAGTCCTTGGCTGGTGGTCCTTCGATTATTTAAAAAAACTTATTGTTTAACCCAAAAGTTCTAGCCTAAGTTTAGATTTCGTTTCCTTTCCGGTGGTCTGCTGGTATTCATTTTCTCTTGCTTTGTAATCTTGTCCAGTTTATTATCATACATTTCATTAACGTGGTCTTTGTTCTCCTTTTAAGACTCTAGATCAATATACAATATCTATGGTGTTACACAAGGTCCTGATATCGCTACTCCTTTCTCTATCTTTAAGTGTATTGCCAATAATTGATCTAAGGTGTTTTCATTTCTGTAGTTACTTAATAGTGGTTGTTACTGCTCGTGTCTCTGTGACGTAGATAGATGGTCAGGTAGATCCTACTAATAGGATCTTACACAGGTTTTGTAAATTCGCGTTTTGCTTTTCTATGATCATGTATTTTTTTTCTTCATATTATATCACGAAGAAATCTTTATATATCATAGCCGCTACTATCGCTTGTATTTATATTTCTTGTTTTATATTTTTATTGGTGTTCTCAAGGTAAAAAACTTCATGGTTTTTCAGACTTCAAAAGGCATACCATAATTATAAGACAATAAAAAACTAGACATATGCACTTATATCCTAGCCGCTACTATCGCTTGTATTTATATTTCTTGTTTTATATTTTTATTGGTGTTCTCAAGGTAAAAAACTTCATGGTTTTTCAGACTTCAAAAGGCATACTATAATTCTAAGACAATAAAAAACTAGACATATGCACTTGTAAAAAAATAAAAAATGATCACTAGGAACGCTTTTCAAAAGAAGCTGTACATGATTTTTATGGTCTACAAAAGGAAATATGGCGCTGTATAAAAGGTCAAACAAGGGAGGTAAAGAAACTAATAGAACCAAAACACATCAAAAAGGATACATAAATTGACCCTTTTATAATTTGTCTAAAAATTTTTATAGATAAATAGGTTCCCGTGGGAAACTTGTGGTAAACTGTAAGGTAAGTTTCAGCTTATGGGTATAAAATCGACAAAAGCCACCCCTCTAGCATATGCTCATGCATGTGCTTTTTTTTAAGCTGCCTCTCGGTTCCAGATGTTGGCGATCAGCATGGCTATCCCGACTTTGCTTGCAGCTATTCAGAATAGTTCGATTGAAGACGTGTTGAACCACGTTTTTTATGTTTTTCAAACAAAGACATTATTCTTCTTTCTGGTTCTCTTTCCAAATACCTTGCTTTAATAATGAGTTGTAACAAGCCACATCCATTCATGTATTCATTCATTTCTCATAACATGGCCAAGATATTATATTTTTCTCTCTTTGATTGTGTTAATAATCTGGCATTTCTTGCCCATTCTATGTAGGACCTTAACATCATTCACACTATCCACTTAAATTTTTAAGAAGTATGTATACATACTCTTAATGCATAGGTATTTATACCGGTCGCGGAACTCGGAGTGGCGCTAAATTTATAATTAAACAAAATGGATTGATCAAGTTATGGATAAAAACTATCTGGGATCATTAAAATGCAGCCTTATGTTTAGCTTAAATTTTTATGACCTAAAAATAGTTTATGGACCTATAAACGATACATTTTCGAAAAAAGTTGTTGTTGTTGGTTTCTTTTGACTGTGGACTTAATCCATTAGCCGATCGAAAAAAGTTGATATCAATCTTTTTGTTCTGAATAAACCAGTTAACCTAGAAAAATGTGTCCTTAGCAAAAAAAATTAAATTTGACAATTAGTTAAAAAAAATGTTTAAACAATTTTCGACCATCAATTTCTCTGGACAACATGCACTTTTGTTATAAAGGGACCACCATTTCAAGTAAGATTGTGCAAAAATATTTAATGAGAAACATTTTTCTTATCCAGTGCGCCCATTCTACCCAGACTATTATGATATTGTTATTCAGTAATCAATTTTGTGGTATTAAAATTCGAAAAAAAGTATTTGTTAGATTTAAAATACAATAAATTTTCAATATTAACTCTAATGCATCCACAGAAATACCCATCCATTCTGTTCTAAAATTACTAGCTTGCAGTTTTATTAAACTTGTAAAGTTTCCAACTGAAACAGCCAATTAGAGAAATGGTAAGTTTTTCCGAATCACCCTATTTATCAAAATCCCATTAGAACCAGCCAACTACCGATCCGCTTCCGCTTTTTTTCTCCTTTCCGGCATTTTTCCATTTTTCATTTGAAAATTTACCGCAAGAAAACTCCCACATCCCCAGGGGAGAAGAGCAGAAAGATAGATACGATCAAGTGGGTGCAAGTGACAGTTTTTCTCTAAAACAAAACCTCATTATATCGTGACTAAATCTAGATGCACTCGCTTTCATTATCCCGGACTGTCAGTCAGCGCCAGTCCATATTTCATCTCACGCCAGCTTCAGGTTTAGGTCTCCTTGGGGACACCAGTCAAGACGAAGCGATAATGCACCACAGGGTTGGACTAAGATAAAACAGACGCTCATACATCAAATGACCACGTAAAATATTTATTATCTAAAATTATCTGGTCAGGTTTATCTATATGTTTCGGACAGCAATCAAACAAAAATAGTAAAGTTTTAATTGTCGTATAAACTACTGGAAAAGATCATCGCAATAGTTTTTTAAACTGATTTAAGGAAACATATTCAACTTGACACAATGGAAAAGTTGGACTGCAATTATTCACAAGGAAATCATAATTCTAAAAACTTCTTATAATGAGATTGAGGGTTAGGATTGTTAGGTGACTATCTCAGAAATATACTAGAAAAAGTAAAGTCCAGAAGGAAAATGATAGTTTTATATAGGTAAAGAAATTTGATTGTGAGTAAGTCTTATTTATTATTTCTTACCTATTTGAAATGGATCACACAAGCAACACATTCATGATTTGATATTTTATAGTTGGCTTTTATACTATATATATAAATATATATATTATATATATATATATAATATATATATATATTATATATCTATATATATATACATTAAAAGATTACAGAACTAAGTTTTTGGATTAAAAAGTCCCATCAGTGTATCACAATAGAAGTCATCATCCCAGGTCTCAATAGGGGTCTTACGTTGCCATAAAGGGTATCTATTAAATACTTTAACTTCACCACATATTTGCAAAAATATTGCATAACAAATTTAAAACGTTTAAAGGATTTTACCAAAATATTTAGTTGTTTGACTCATGTAGACCTGTACACTGATGATGGAGTTTTTCATTTAAAAACGTTCTGTGATGTAGCCCGAAAGTGTCTTTTTAACTACATACCTTCTATAGGATTATTATGAAGGATTTTTAAATAAAACTTGTTAAACTGCAAGTAATAAATACCTTGTTTAGATATGAAAAACAGGCACATACGCTTTGTTAATTATTTATTTCAAAGATATCTTATTCATTACCTGTAAAAAAAAATTTGTAACAGCTGTAATAAAGAGCAATATATTAATATCCATTGCAGGGATCTGATAGAAAATAATCGTATCAAACAGAAGGTAGTAGAATCAGTAATAGATTTCCATTTTTTCGCAAGTAGTTGTTGTAGCAGCTACATAACATTTCTGAATATCGAAAAAGAAACTTAATGTAGCCCTCTGGCTAAAATATTCAAGGATTCAACTAAAAAATATAACCTTTTTTCGCTACACATGTAAAGAAGGAAAGTACCTTGGGGTAATATTTAACTCGAAACGTACTTGAAATTAGCACATAGAGCGAATCAGAGCGGTGACTGCCAATAGTGATAAATAATAATGTGGGGTTTGAAACCAAACATGTTTAACATATTTAATTTTTAACTAGTGGGTAAAACTACGGATATTTACCATAGTTTGAACCACTTACCCCTTGAGTCTAATGTAGCAGATTCGTTCGTTTATTGGCTTAAAATCTATCACTGCTGATTTTAGTCTTTTTATAGATATGTATGCATGTTTTATTAATTTCGAGAAGGTATTTGATAAAGTCCCACATGAGAAACTAATCAATAAGCTACAAATATCAGGATTCAGGGTAAGGATATAAGACTGGTCTGAAATTTGTATCGTCAACAAAAAGCAACAGTACAATTAGAAAATAACCTCTGAGAGATCTTCACAGTCGAAAAAGGAGTTAGACAGGGTTGCAAATTGTCACCGGCATTATTTAACATATACTCTAAAAAACATCTTTAGAGAGGACTTGCAGAGAATCAGAAGATGGGATTGCTGTAAATGGCCAACTTATAAACATATTAGATATGTAAACGATACAGTGTTGCTGGCAGATAGTGCGCAAAGATTCCAAGGGATGATGAGGACATTATCTATTTGATTTTGTGTTCTTTCATCATTTGAAACCCATGTGACTTTGTAACGGTATCTATTTTTATCGAATTGGGTAGATTTAATGGTTATATTATTACATATGACGAATTGTGTTAGCCGGCGTATAATTTTATTTGTTTGTGTCGTGCAAACTATGCTTACCAATATCTTCTCTTAAATAATCTTTTTGACCTAGTCTAGCGTTGCAATCTCCCATCACTGTTTGACGTCGTGTTTTTTGAGCAGCTTCATACTGTTAGTCTAATAATTCATAAAATTCACCTTTCCTATCTTCTTTGGCATCTTCTGTTAGGGCATATGTTGAGAATATTGTGAGATTGAATCACTTACACTTAAGTCAATGTAGCATATTCGTTTCCTTCATCGACTTAAAATCTATCACTGCTGATTTTAGTCTTTTTGCAATGACAAAGCCACATCCGTATTATGTCTACTCTTACTACCCGACCAAAAGACTATAGTATCTTCCATTTCCAGAATTCCAAAATTCGTTGCTGTCCATCTTATTTCCTGCATTGCTGTTATAACCATGTTATATTTTTGTAGTTGTCTAATGGCTCTCGTCGCTATTCCAGTTCTGTGCCAACTTAACACATTCCACGTTCCTATCCAAATGTCTTATTTTGTTGCGAGTGTCGTTTATATTTCCTATCCGTCCTGTTCCGAGGCAATGTTTTCTGTTTCGTGACTCCAAATTTTTACATATACGGAACGCCAGTCCATAGCACAATCGCCTTTTCGGAGGACCATGTAACCCGCTCTCGTCAGTTCCCGACCCAACTTTCCACCCGGGTTGGATACCGGATCTCCAATTGGGTTGCTCGGTTTAACAGGAGGCACCATTGTGAAGGTGAGAGTAGGACGAGACTAAGTGGAGTAAATTGAAAGCAACTTCATGTTTTGGCTTTTTACTCATTTACCTCCTCCGTTAATAAATAATTTTCCATTACTAACGTAATTTTCCATAACGTAAATATAAATCTAAACAATTTTGTCTTAATTCCTTATGAAGAGATATCAAGCATAGTAATGCGCCAACTAACCTCGAGTTTTAACCTTGTTTAGGCTTACGCCTCTTCAAGGAATGGGGAACTTCCTTTTTTTTGACGGAGTTGTGGGTGGTGTGAGAAAAACGTCAATTGAACGAAACACGACTAAGAAGTAGAGAACTACTAAGGAGAGGAGGGAAAAAGAAGGTGGCTTATTTTGTGATCGATAAGAATCGATTGAACGCACAAGAAGAAGTTGGGTTACCTAGCATGCAGTGTGAGGTACTTCAGGGTTACTACAGGTCCAGCGTTATGTGGAAGTTTACTAAAGGAATGGAACTTTTTGGCGGGATCCTGGTGAGTATATGCCCTCTATGTGAACAAGGTGTCTTCAAATGTTTGTTTTGCTCGGTTGTTCGAGCCAGCTATGGTCTTAAGACATACTTTCTACTGAGGGTTAGGATTCTGTCCTTAATTGGCGTGATGTTGGTTATTGCATATATGTGGGCTGATGGATACAGCCAATCTTTTCTCATGCAGAAGCGTAGTATTCTACGCTCGGTGGCGGTAATGGCGTTGAGTTCGTGATTCCTCAGGAGAGGTAAACGCATGCCTTGTATTCGATTATCGGTCTGATGAAAGTCTTGTAAGTGTGCAACAATGTGTTAGAGGACGTTCCTCCTAGTTTACCGGCCAACACTTTCAGAAGGTTGAGCCTTTTTCTCATCCTGTCAAGGGAATCTTGGACGTCAGCCTTTAAATTGAGAGTTCTCGTAAAACGAACTCCCAAGTAAAGAACTGAGTTCCTGAGAATAAGGTCCTCTCCCAAAAGTGTCACCCGGCCCTGAAGGCCGCGTCCGTAAGGAGGTCTGAATAAAATTGCTTGTGTTTTGGAGGGTTTAAAGTAACCCTCCATTTGTTGCACCACCTCACGACTCTATCAAGGTAATCTTGCGATTTCTCGAATACAGACCGTAATACAGGCAGTAATATGCCATTCAACCGTATTTTTATGCAGACTTGTGTAGTCAAGAAACTTGTAAAAGTACGTATCAAAGCACGCAAACTACCTGGGTGGAGCAGTGATAACAGCTTTAACTTACTGAGTGTCAAAACTCAGAGGTTCACAGTTCAAATCTCACCAAGATGTACATTTTAAATAAAAAAATCTCTTTGTCGTTACATTAGTACTCACCCAAATACCGTATTTGTTCGGACACAATAGGATTTTTTTGTAAAGATAATGAAACCTACTTTACTCAGTAATAACGCAATTAATCAACACAGGAAAAAAGCTTTACCATATCTGTATTGACTGCATTACTGGACTCTGTCGTATTAAAATAGCGAAAAGTGTTTTGAGATATGAGGCTTGTATGGTATTGGTTATGTAGTTTTAAA
Organism: Diabrotica balteata; assembly: GCA_918026665.1. NCBI lineage: Eukaryota > Metazoa > Arthropoda > Insecta > Coleoptera > Chrysomelidae > Diabrotica > Diabrotica balteata. The sequence continues at coordinate 101,366,689 of OU898281.1, forward strand.
GAATAAACAGGTAGACTCCGAAATTAAATTCAATTTTATCATTTATATCAGGATATTCTAAATCCTAAGAAAGCTTCTAGCAATGATTTAATAACAGGAGAATTACTTTAGCAGCCACCGAGGAAAGCAGCTGGTGTAATTAACAATAATGTACAACAGCATACTACATCTTCAATACTTTCCACTACAATGAAAATTTGCTCAAGGTACTATGATTCCTATAACGACTATGGAGCGCTAGATGTTAGGTGTCTCTTTGAGAGACCGAATTCCAAACAAAGAAATCGCGTCCTTAAAATGGGAATTGGTTGGACATGTTGGACACCAGATTATTAAAAATATACCGATTAACAAAACGTATCAAAATATACCGAAAACCGATAAACAAAACGTATTTTAGAGTGAAGACCAAGGCAAGAAGCAATACGGAGCGAGGACTCCCACCAACTACATGGATTGACGACCTGAAGCGTGTTAGCAATAATTGGATGCAAGCCGCACAAGAGAAAGACAGATAAAAAGACCCGAGGGAGACCTATCTCCAGCAGTGGACGCATACAGGTTGAAGATAATCATAATGACTATGATTCCGAAACTTGGTAAGCCCGCAACGCAAGCAAATTCATATCGCCCTATAAGCCTACTCCCAATAATATCGAAAGTATTGGAAAGGCTATTATTACATAAAATCGAGCAAGTTATTTCCATAAACGAAATTATACCACAACACCAGTTCGGTTTAGACGTGAACAGTCAACCGTCCAACAATGCCACATAGTAGTAAATATGATTTAAACAACTCTCGATAAGAAACAGTTTTGTGCTGGAGTGTCTCTAGATAAACAACAGGCTGTCGATAGAGTATGGCGTAAAGGTCTACTCTACAAACTGAAATTACACCTAACAGACCAACTATACTTTATACTAAAATCGTATCTTACTGACCGTTACTTACAAGTCACACTTGAAGACAGCTACTCAAATTTCCACATCATATAATCTGGTGTACCTCACGGTAGCGTTTTTGGTCCATTTCTGTATCCGATATTTACGGCAGACGATCCAACCAGCAATGATACCTTCTTAGGTACTTTTGTCGATGACACGAAAATCTTGGCAGTGAATATTAACAAAATAATCTAGAACCACAAAAAGTACAAAATCATTTCTACCAATTACACAACTGGCTTAAGTGATTGAAGATTAGTGTTATTGCTAGCAAATCAGGAGAAATTTCTTTAACAACAAGAAAATCTTCATATCCACAAGTTTTTATTAACCATGCTTCTTCTTCTCTTCTTCTACTTTTTGTAGATCTTTCGATCTGTTTAATTCTGAAGCTGCCTCTGGTTAATTTCTTAGGAGGTAGATTGCCAACTATCCCTCCATCTTTTAGGTGGTCTTCCGGGGGTCTTGAACCGGGCGGATTGTTTTCTAGGGTAATTTTTGGGAGTCTATTCTTATCTATTCGTCTTACATGGTTGTACCACATCCTCTTGCGCTGCCTTCCCCATCTTACAATATCTTGAATTTTGCACTGCTCTCTAATGTTTGTATTTCTCACTCTGTCTCTTCTTGTTTTTCTCATATGTCATGATCGGTCGTATGCAAGTCTTATAGATTCTAATTTTACTATCTGTGCGCATATACGGATTTGACCAGACTATCTCCCACAGACATCCTGACAGTGCAGATGCTTTGTTGATCTGACTCCTCAGGTCCTTTACTGGGTCGTGGGTGCTTGTTATATCTATGCCCAGATATCTGAATTGCATCACCTGTTCTATGGGGTTGTCCTCAACCACTAACTTACATCTGAGCGGATCTTTTGCTATTGTCATACATTTAGTTTTGTTGGTAGAGATGTTCATATTTAGTAGTCGGCTTGTTTGAAAGAACTGAAAGAGCTGCCTTGGAGATCATCTTCTGATTCGGCAATAATTGCTGCATCTTCTGCGTAACACATCATATACCAATTCTTTTGTTGCCCATTCTATATTCCGAGATTAAGAGATGTTACTTTGTTGATAATTTTGCCATGAGAAGATTAAACAAGAAGGGCTTAAACTGTCGCCTTGTCTAATTCCTCCCGGTGTTGGAATATTTTCAGTGAATTCGTCTCCTGCTCTAACTTTGGTTACGTTGTTGTTATTTAGGTTATGGAGTATCTTTGTTATACTGGTCGGTGTTTCATTTTCTATTAATATATTTAGAATGTCTCCCAGGCGAAGTTTCATTGTTGTATTTAAGAGGGTTATTCCTCTATAGTTTTGTGGGCAGGTTTTTTGTCCTTTTTAAATATGCCGATTGTGATACTATTATGCCATTCCTCTGGTGTTTCTGTTTTGTTTAATATTTTGTTAAATAGTTGTGCCAGTTTACTTGCAAGTTCCGGGCCTCCATATTCATATATATATAACAATGCTTCCATTCCTATAAAACCAGTTGTTAAATACGTGGGATTGCATCTGGATGAGAAACTTACACAGACAACGCACATTTAAACTAAACGGAAACGGAAACAACTCTTAAATTTTAAAAATATTAATTGGCTACAAAAGTCTCACTCATCTCTTGAAAATAAACTGCTTCTGTACAAAGCTATAGTTTATACCAGTTTGAGATAATGGAATAGAACTATGGGGCTGTAGTAAACCTGCAAATACGAAGATACTTCAAACATTTTAATCCAAAATACTCCGTATGATAAGAAAGCTTCATGGTATGTATCTAACCAAACACTTCACAATGATCTGGACATCATATTACTTAAGGACATAATAAAGAATCACTAGTAAAATATAAAAATATAATGTAACAATAAAAAATATATCAGGATATTTTAAAATAATAAAGCTTTTTATATAATATAAAGATTTAAGTTATTTTGAGGACCATCGTTTGTATGACTTTTGTTGTATAAATAATCAGAAAACGACACTTAAATATTTGTATATTTAGATAAACATTTTTGACAATCACAACAAGAGTTCCTGGCAGAGCATAGTACAATATAAAAGAAAAATCATGTTTCTGGTGTTTCTCTGCACACCGCGCATATATCACTGTCTCATTATTGTCGTGCCAAACACAACTCCCGCATACTCCGATAGAAACTTCCAAAATGCTAGCAGTAAAAATACTTCCGAAATTGATAAATTCGCCGAGTAGCTCTCCGCATGATTTATTAAAGTTATGTGGCCGGAATGCACAGATCTCACGAAAGTTTCCGGAAAAACAACGCAGAAATGAGTTCTGAGTAATCAATAAAACTGGCAATCTCTTAAAATTCAATCCTGCTACGACAGGAACCGCGATCGAGACTGCAGGACACCATTAAAAATGATTTATGTAAACGAATATTGGTTTGTTCTGCTGGAGTAGCTTTGACCGGATTTAGGAAAAGGTCATAATTAACTGAAAATATTGAGTCGTTTGTTATGAAACTGAGAGTTTTTTATTTATTGTTTTATGAAATAATGTGAATCATAAAAAAGACCTATGTTCAAGTGTTTTGACCAATATTTTCAATATGTTGTGTATAATTGAAAACAAAGGCATCCAAACAAAGCGTCCAAAGTTTTTTATGATAAATTTATGTTTTTTCAAGGCCTATTTTACACACCTGTAGAATGAAAAAATCTAAGATCCATTTCTGCTATCACTTAATCTCTTTTTAAAGAAAAACGTCAATATTATAAAATTTTATGTCTTGTTTCTTACATAGTAGTTATCTAGCGGAGGTATCTTGTTTTTAATGCTTACTCTGAAAGAATTTTTAGAAATGCACTTTCCAAAAAACAAGAAGTTATAATTGTAAACAGTGAAGTCATTAATAACTTGCGATATGCGGACATTACAGTACTTCTAGCTTCTACTCAAGAATATCTGCAAACGTTACTTGACAGTGTCGTTGATAGCTGCAAGGAAGTTCGTCTAGATTTGAACAGACGGAAAACAAAACTAATCATGATAAGTAAACAACAGAATATTAAACCGTCTATATGTGTAAATAGTACCAAACTTGAGCAAGTTTATTAAATTGTTTATCTTCTATATCATTTAAACTGTAACCGAGATAGTCACGGTAAAATTAGACCCAGAATTGAGCAAGCCAGAGGCGCTTTTAGGAAAAGGCCCAGGCTACTATATATCAGAAACTTAAAATTTACATTGTGATTTAAATCGCCTTAACGCTTTCGAAATGTGGCGCTATAAAAAAATTTTAAAATTTTCTTGAGCGGAGAAAATTTGGTAATCTATATTACTAGAACATCTCAGGAAGACTACAGAGAATATAAAATGCATCAGGAAGAGAAAGCTGGAATACTTCGGACATGTAATGACAGGTTTTAAATATAGGTTGCAACAAAATATTATGCAAGGAAAAATAGCAGGCAAACGCAGTCCAGAATGGAGAAAGACTTCATGGTTGAAGAATAATAAGAATAAATTGATTGGTACGGTATTGATACAAGCATGCTGTTTAGAAACTGAAATAAGATAATCATAATGGTAACCAACATTCTGAAAGAACATCGTACATGAATAAGAAAAATGGGGTATATTTCATAGTTGTTTTACTTATGAAATCTAAGAAATAATATATATCACATTCAAATATACCAGTTTTCTATCTATCACTATCTAATGTTTCTTAAAATAACGACCAAAAATGAATTTTAGTAATAACGAAGCATAGAAATATTGCTTAAATTATTGTGTCTACATTATGTTAAAAATAAGAAAATTCAGCAACGTATTAAGCACCATGCCACCACCTAATTGCGATTCAATGATCGTGTTCACCGCCTCCGGAGGATTTGATTATAAATGACGCCTGGTGATTTTTACCGTCAACGGACGTTGATGCTGCGTCACGACGTAGACGAATCGCGCTCCTACGCCGCGCCGTCGGTGTTTGATTTAATTATCTTTGGGCTTGTGTAAAGCATTTTAATTTTTAGATTATTAATACTATTTAAAGAAAATGTAATATTGTTTCAGTGTGTTACAAAAAGGGACAGCTGGTGTCAACAGTTTCCTCGGGGATTATTAATCTCTTACCAAAAAGGGTAACATTTTCGAGCATTTCTATAGTTAACACAATTTTTAAACTACCATATGTGATGCAGAATATTACACTCTTGTCTTCCGTAAGACCAACAAGCAATTAAATTTTACTATTTTAATTTACGTGTTTGTATGTATTATAATATGACACATTAATTATTGCATTAGTCTCTTACGGGCACATTTTAAAGCACTATTATATTCTGCTTTTATGTTAAGCACTAGAACTAAACTAGGTTAAAGAGTTTCGTTGTTTTGAGCAGTCTTGTTAAGACCGTTTTGTCGAATAAAATGCCTTCATATTTGTATGATTATGGAGCCTTGTTCATAGCTCTGCAAATCTGCTAATATCTTGGATAACCATTTCAATAGTTAAGTCCCTTTTGATAGTTTAATAGAAATGCTTTACTTTATTTCAGTATTTATTAGGTATTAATTACCATAGTTTTTAGTAGTTGACTATTGAATTATTAAGTAATTTTCAGATTTAGCCGTATGGCTCACAATCCCTCCAAGGGACAAATTTTTATATTTTAGATACCTACGGTATCAAAAGGATTGAGCTCTGGTAGGACGCTTTCCATGCTATTGAGGCCAAAGTGGCTTGGATATTCTATGCATAGAAATTTTCATACACATCTAGACGTCGCGAGGAGTACAGCTATTTACCTTTCATGGCCGTATAGAGATGTTTATTTAGACATAGTTGTTATATGTTCTTTAAAAGGTATTTGGAAATAACACCAGTAGTAGATAGAATAATAGGTACTATCTGGATAATTTTCATTCTCCATTGTCTCCTAAATCTCTGTAATTAATTATTATTATTAATATTATATTAGTTTTAACAGTATTGTGAAGGACAATAAATAAATTAGTTACAGATCCCAAAGATCTACTTCAACATTAAAGAAAACTACACACAGCAACTATATGCAGACACAACTAGAAGAAACTCTGAAAGTGAATATAAAAGTGAATCCTCCCCCAAAATATTGAAGTCAGAAGTTGTAAGGGCAATCAAACAGAGCAAATGGGGAAAGCACAAGGCCCAGACGACATATACATAGAGGTTCTAACAATGTTGAGTGAAGACAATTTAGACACCTTGGTAGATCTTTTTAATGACATTTATGGGTCCAGTCAAATACCACAGGCCTGGCTTCAATCAACCTTTATACCAATCCCAAAACAGCCAAACGCTAATAGTTGCGACCAATTCCAAATGATCAGCTTATTGAGCCAGGTTGTAAAACTCTTCTTAAAGATCATTCACTCAAGAATATACAACAGATGTGAAAGAGATATTAGCCCCACACAGTTCGGTTTCAGACAAGGATTTGGCACAAGAGAAGCACTTTATAGCTTAACTGTCCTACTTCAGAAATGCAGAGATCAGCAAAAAGATGGATGTCTTCCTATGCTTTATAGATTACCAGAAAGCATTCGATTGTGTTAATCTATCAGAATTAATAAGATTGCTCCAGGAACGTTCGATAGATTAGAATGACCTTAAAATCATGAAGAACCTTTATATGAATCAAGTGGCATCTGTAAGAGTAGGACTGGAATCTACATCATATTTCTCAATCGAAAAAGGTGTACGACAGGGTTGTGTTCTGTCACCCCTCGTTTTTAATCTTTACTCCGAAACGATTTTCGATAGAGCCTTAAGTGACACTGAAGATGGAATCAAAATCAATGGACAGACTATTAGTAATCTTCGCTATGCTGATGATACAGTCAGTCATAATAGCTAATAGCCAAGAAGCGCTACAACGACTAATAGATAGAATAAACACTGAAGGAAAACGAATAGGATTGAAGATTAATATAGACAAGACGAAGGTAATGGTGGTTTGTAGAACACGAAATATGCAATTGAATATAAGAGTAAACAACAAGAACATCCAAAAGGTCCCCAATTTCAGATATCTCGGTAGTTGGATAACTGAAGATCTAGATCCAGACATAGAGATAAGTAGCAAGATTGAGCAAGCCAGAACAGCATTTACTAATATGAGAACCTTGCTAAGCAACAGCAGCCTCAACTAAATGATTCGATATCGCTTTGTAAAATGTTACGTTTACTCCATACTGCTGTATGGTGTAAAAACCTGGACCATAAAGGTCAATGTGATAAACCGATTGGAGGCCATTGAAATGTGGGTATTGAGAAGACTACTTAAAATTCCCTAAACAGATCACACAACAAATGTCGAAGTATTAAATCGAATGAGCAGGGAACGAGAATTGCTGCCAATAATAAAAAGAAGAAAAACTGCTTATCTGGGTCATATATTTTGAAGTTCCAAGTATCAGTTCTTAAAGCTTATTACAGAAGGGAAGATAGAAGAAAAACGAGGCATCGGAAGAAAGAAATATTCATGGCTTAAAAACATAAGGGATTGGACAAATCTCGAAGCCCATGAACTTTTTAGAGCCACACAAGATCGAGAGGACTATTCCAGAATTTTCGCCAACATCCACTAATTGGATAGGGCACCATAAGAAGAAGAAATCTCTGTACTTGCCGATATTGTCGTTGCATTTATCATGCAAATTATTGCTGTTGGTTATCGCTACATCAATAAGTGTTGTTACCCTAGCAAGATTATTAACTAGTATGATATCCGGTCTATTATGTGCACCTTGTTGGTCTGTGAGCTTAGTGCCGTCACAGTATAGCTTTTATTTGTAATTTTCAAGCATTCTGTCAGAGACGTATTGATAATAACGAAGATGGTCGGTTTGAAGTCTCAGTTTGTCATCAAGTTCTTGGTCGATACGAAGTCGAAAGTTAGTTCGGTTTTCATCTGTTTATGCTCAATTTTTTGCGCTTGCTTTACTCCGAGATATTTGTGCATATCACTTTCATGTATAGCCTCGATGTTTTGGCCGTTTGCATATCGAAACCTCCAGGCTGAACCTTCCCTCGGACTATATTTAGTGTACGGCACTTGTTTAGTATAAAATTCATACTGATATCATTTAAAAATATTTATACAGTATTTAGGATCTGATCTTGGAGGTTTCGAGAGCAAGCCGTTAATTTCAAATCATCCATATACAACAGATGATTAAGCTTTACCACAACAGTATTGTTATGTTTGATGCTAAATCCTGAGTCAGTGGAGTTTAGCATCTAAGATAGTGTGTTCATCGCTAGGCAGAACCAAAGTGAACAAAGAGTCCCCCTGGAAAAGGCATAGGTAAATTGGGATATCTTATGTTTCGATATTGATTTCACCAGGTATTTGAAGGTGAATGTACTATTCATTTTACCGTGATAATCTGCAGTCAAGGATTTGGAACAGAACAAGAAACTGACGTCTGAAATAAAATTTTTGCTAAACCGGCATGAACCACAATCAATATTTTTCCAATATAGCCACCTGATTCACGTACACATCTGTTGTTGTTATCTTGCCATAACATAATTTTATTGCCCCTAGAAAAAATCCACGTTTCGTCTAACAAAACGATCCTCATTATGCTGCGATGTATTATGAGTTCTTTTAATTAAAGCTCTTCGATGATTATTTTTTTTATTTATAGCCCAAATCTTTAATATTTTACTCCATGATGATGTAGAAACCATTTCTTTAGCCTGTAGTTTATTGATCAATGCTTCACAAGTTACATGTTTCTCTAAAACGTTATTTATTTTAATATATTGTATTATGACATGTTAAGTCCTACTCTTAATTCTCAACAGAAAGTTGGTTTACTAACTATCATCTCTTGTCGCATTGCATTCTTTTTCGGCGTGGAGAAATAACCAGAATTGTTTAGCCCTTGGTCATACTTTTTTTATTTTGTAAGTACACTAATGTACCTTTAATTTCAGAGAAGCGCCGTTCTGCGATTATATTGCATAGTGCTTCCGATAGCTCGGCACTAAGGCTAGATTCCTGTTTATTTAGTTTGTCTAAGACAAATTTCAAGGATGAGATTTCAATAATTCCTTGTACAGTACATCAAATTAAGAGAGGCACTTATTAGGCGTGAAAATACTTCTACTGGCGAGAGCAGAAAGTCAACTAAAAATTAGACAAATAGAAGAGGTCTAAAATTCAATGGTAGGCGTTGGGGGTGCAGCCGAGAGAGGGGGCGACGCGATGCTGCAGTTCAATCGCACTTGTAGCACGTTGTACCTGCTAGCGCGATAGAATGGCAGGTTGCTGACTTACGGCTTTACATAAAGAGGCTAATAAAGGCATGAAGTAACTTGTTTCGGATTTGACACGTTTGTGAATCTGCGCTTCTGGATCCAGAATGATTTGCTGGATCCAGCATATAAAAAAACGCTGGATCCAGCTGGATTGCTGAATGCTGGATCCATCAATGACAATCTCTACTTACGAATCACAAGTATGATTTTTTATAATGTTTATCGTTTAGATAATAAACACAAAAAACGATGTAAAGTTGAATGAAACAAAACTAAAATATAAAAACCAAGAAATGGATTAGCGTAATAACTATAGCAAGATATGTTTGAAAAAAAAAATTACAAATAAAAATGTCAATTTGATGACCCAACATCAGACACTAAGATGAAAGGTGAAATAATGTTAATGTACAGTGAAGAACTTGATAAAAAAGCAAAGGACTAGAAAATCAAAAATGCGATGGGCATATTTTTGGTTTTCTGACTCAAACAATTTGCAGGTTGGAGAAAGATAGATACAACAAATAACAGAAATTAAAGATTGGTCGGAATGTAGAAATTAGAGAACGTCCAGTAATTTACTTGGTTAATGGTTGTCCATATTTTTTTCAATAAACTAAATTAAATGTGTGATTAGAGTTAGAGAAAATAGATATTTACATATGATCTATAGAGCGTTTTAGAAGATTTAATACATATTCTTTCTCTAATAGCCTACCAAAAAAGTTTGCAGACACATGCACTACTAATGAAGGAGATGACGTTCCCTGATGTCAAGTATCACACCTCTAGACTCCTTCAGTAAATCACCAGGTTAAGATATCACTTTTTTTCTGCCTTCTTTCTATTTGTAAGTAATATATCATACCATTTTCATTTTGTTTCAACCAGATAATCCTCTATGTGTGTGTAATGCTTAGAGGTATATTCGTTAATTTGATATTTTTGTATTTTTTTTTATTCGATTCGTCAATTAAAATTCGTATGGTCAAGGTCTTTGGTAATTTTTCAAACATTTAAGCTTAACCGCATTTTAGCGTATTCCTCATTAATTTCTCTTTCGTTACATTAATTAACTGCGGTTTACCCCGACTAATAGTTACTGAACCCATTAGTTGAAGTTTATGGCCGTTTTTTGCAAAGTTCCCTTAATAATCCGTAAATAATTCCTGCTAGACATATCCTTTAAGCCAAGATGACTTTATAATCCTCACCACACATCACAAATGACAGTTTTAATACTTTGATGCCAGTATATATCCACGATCGATGCTCGAAACAATTATAAAGTTCGCAGGTTCTTAGATGTAACTTTCTGGCAAGAGTTATCGACGAAAATTAACCCAAGGACTCTACTGCATGCCGTTGACTTTTAAGTGTGGATTATTTAAAGTTGCAAATTTAATTTAATAAACTTAGAGTAACACATAATCATTATAACAAACTATTTTAAAAGAAGTAAATTTTTCAATGGCTTTATATAAAAACTATTTTCGCAGTGAAAAGCATACGAAAACGTATTGATGATCAAAGATACGTAGCAGTTTAGAGAAGGCGTTATTTGCTGTATGTAGAGGAGATAAATTTGTAAAGAAGTAGAAATTGTTCGATGAATTGTTTGACGAAGTGTTCGATGATGAAAGAGGAGATCTGGAGCACATAGAACTCACGTCAGAAGACATAGGTCCATATATTATAAAAGAAGAAATATTACACGCATTAAAACAATGAAGAGTGGGAAAAGTCCTGGACCTGACATGCTTCCTATAGAAATCCTAAAAATTCTAGATGAGAAGCACATTGATGTTTTAGTGACACTCTTGAACTAAATTTATAGTTCAGGCGTATTACCCAAAGAGTGGTTAACATCTATTTGTATTTGTCTCTCATATGCTAAAGTTACTACTTAAAGTCATCCATAGCCGAATATATCACAAACTGGACATAGACGTTAATGATACACAATTTGGTTTTCGCAAAGGACTAGGAACACGCGAAGCTCTTTATTCACTTAATATACTAATACAAAGATGTCTGGACGTCAATCAATAATATATATATATATATATAATATATATATATATATTATAATATATATATATATATATATTATATATATATATATATATATATATATATATATGTATATATATATATACGCATGTTTTATTGACTATAATTAAGCATTCGATAAAGTACGACATAAACAATTAATGAAAGTCCTGAAATCAAAGAAGATTGACTACAACGACCTCAGGATCATATCAATTTTGTACTATAAACAGCGAGCAAAAGTAAGTGTTAACGAACAGCTGTCAGTAGAAATTGAAATTAGATGTGGAGTAAGACAGGGATGCGTATTGTCGCCAATTATGTTTAATGCTTACTCCGAAGAGGTCCTAAAAAAGCTCTTGGGGTGAAACGGCTGGATTAAAGGTAACTGGAGTTCCCATTAACAACATTAGATATGCGGACGACACTGTGATCTTAGCCGAAAACATTGAAGATCTTCAGAGACTGGCCACCAGAATAGCAGAGTATGAAAAAGAGTGTGGTCTAACAATGAATGTCAAGAAGATGAAAAATATTAGAATATCGAAAACTCACAGAAATAACGAGAATCTTTGAATAAACGGAACCAACGTCGAACAAGTGGACAAATATGCGTAACTGGGAATAATGATTAACTCCACAAATAATTACAATCAGGAGATTAAACTAAGAATAGAAAAGGCTAGAGAAAATTTCAACAAAATGCGAAGAGTGCTATGTACCAGGGATTTAAAACTGGAACTAAGAGTTAGATTGGCGAGATGCTATATTTTCACGACTTTATTTTATGGAATCTTGGACCTTAAATGCGATATCAATAAAAAAACTGGAATTATTAGAGCGGTGGATGTACAGAAGAATTCTGAAAATATCATGGACAGAACACGTCACAAAGAGGTTCTGGAAAGGATGAGCAAAGAAATGGAAATTTTAAACACAGTAAAAACAAGAAAATTAGAATATCTAGCACATATTACACGTGGAGACAAATACACCTTGCTCCAACTGATTATACAGTGAAAGATCCAAGAAAATAGAAGCATAGAAAGGCGTAGAATGTCCTGGCTTCGTAACCTGGGAGAGTGGTATGGATGTACATCAAATGAACTTTTCAGAGCAGCCGTCTCGAAAGTCCGAATAGCTATGATGATTGCCGACCTCCGCCGCGGAGATGGCACTTGAAGAAGAAGAAGAAGAGGAGAATGTGTGATTGTCAGAGTAGCACAAACGACTGTACTATAAATATAAAGTAGTAATTTGTCGAAAACAAGACTACTAAAAATATTGACTGTGCCTCCTTAGTAGTCGATTTTAATTATTGGTATTAAAAGAATAGAAATCAACAGTATATTACAAAACGGTAGACAGTGTTTGGACAGTGGTTTTTTAGATCATTCTTACTAGCTTATAAACAGAAGAACAATCGGAGAGAGAAGAAATTAGATGATGGTTGTTAGAGTTAAACAAGAAATATTGAATACATAATGAAAAGAAAAATCATAAATAATTTGCCTAAAACAGATCTTTTTTTTTTGACAGACAAAGAAAATTCAACACTCAATTTAAAACACAATAAAAACAATTTTATTGTGTTTTAATTGTTTCTTGGTTGTTTTTGTTTGCTCGGTTTTTATATTTAATTACTAGTGACCTAGGTGCTTTTAACCAATACTGTAAGTACTGTTTTAAACATGTTATGTAAAAAACTTTGTTAAATATTTTTAACTCTTAAGCTGTAAGTGATTCATTTTTTATTCTCACCTGATTTTTATTTAACTTTTAACCATATTTTAGTTGTCTCCTGATGAAGCTGACAAAAATCAGCGAAATATAGAACATTAAAAGAAAAAAGAGTTTTTTTTTAATAACAGACCGCACACCCGATACTCCAACACAATGAATTGTTATATATATATATATATATATATTATATATATATATATATATATATATATTGTGTAACGGCTAGCTCACCCATTATACATTGAAACACCTCAGGGGTGATGTTCGGCATAAACTAACTTAATTTGAGAAATCGGGAATTATTAATAAAATTATTTCTTTAACACATATCTTTATTTATTTATATTTTAATAAATCAAAATGTAATAACAATTAAATTGAGGTTCTAATAACAGGAATTAAGCATCTATATACAAAATCTCAAGAAATAAAGAAACTTAGCTCTACTCTATGAGAAATCCTCCTGCTGTTTTCTTCTCAACTCGGACCATACAATGTCTGCAAAAACCATACCGCTAAGCCGAAACCATGTGGATCCCTCTCCAATCCAAAGCCATGCGGATTTTCAAAATCGAGGTGGATTTCTTATTAAAAAAAAAAAAAACAATTCCATTTTCGTATTCTTCGACCCAAAAAATCCATGTCAACGTAAATTTTCTTATATCATAATTAAGGTGGATTTTCTTGAATAAAAATCAAGGTGGATTCTCTTGAATAAAAACCAAGGTGGCTAGAAAAACAAAAACCACTATAAAATTCGTCATGGCACGAGTTTTGTCCAGCATCAGAAGAATTCTGGCAAGCGGAAAGCTCTTCTCTCTGAGACCTGTATACCGATCCAGAACTCTCTGATGTTGCCAAAACTCACAAATTAATAATTGTCATTAATAGATAAATTCTTAAATGGAAAATGAAAAAGACAAAGTTGTGCGATAAATACGATTTATATTGAATTATTAATATTATAGCAAAGGTAAAAAGAAAATAAAAATTGCAAGCAGTTTTTAAGTACTAGCGTACACAAAATTATACGAAAAACTAAAAGTGTTCTTGATAAAAGTATGAAAATATGTTGTTGTAAAAAGAGCAAAGTATTAACTTACCCGGACCGTTGGAAGTTTCTGACCACGAGGACTTATTTTTTTAATAATACCTTCTCGTTTGCTGGTTTATTTTAAAAAGAAATTAAGTCGGATCGGATTGTCGGACTTAAGAAATTAATCAGCGGATTTATTTGTAATAGGAAAATATTAAAATAAAATATAGGAATACAAACAAAGAAAAAAGAACTTATTATCAATGAAAATCAAATAGTATGAGCAGAAAATAGTGGAAAGTACTTTGAAATTAATAAGAACAAAAATGTAACGTTTTTAAACGTTTACGATATATATATATATATATTATATATATATATATATATATATATATATATATAATTAAATTTATTAATAAATGATATTTATTTATATGTTATTGTTAATTTAATATCTCGCTCGAATTGGATAGATCTGTCAGAAGTAAACGACGTATGTTTTGTTAATAAGTTAGCAGATGGCGTTAAGAGTACACCTAATAATTTATTAAAATATTTTAATAAAATATAATTTATTTCAAATTTGAATTATAACAGAAATTATAATAAAATTACTTTATTTAATTTTGAAAATATTTTTTTTCTTTGTCTATTTAATTTTGCTTTTGAACTTTAAAGATATACAGTTCTTCATAGAATTATTCATGAGTTATTTATGATTTCAGCTACATCCCTGCATTTATTTTCCTCAACTGTTCGTTGTATTAAGTTTTTGTTATATTTAGTGATAATATTTCACACTCTAACGCTCCAATGTTCTTCTTTTTTTCCGGTTTTGCTCTTGGCTTTTTTATTTTTTTAAATTTAATTACTGAAAAGTATTGATAACTTATTAGCATACCTACTGTTAATAATTATTATTGGCTGCGTTATTTCCAAAAAGTATATTTTGGTTTTTTTTATTTTTCAACCCTGTATTTTTTTTGTCGAGTAATCCATTTATTTTTTACACCTAAAAAAAATCTAAAAAAAGTTCCAAAGAAATAAAATATTATTTTTGACAACAACATACCGCTGTCCAAGGTTGAATACAAATTAGATCGTGCACGTACCCAATATTACGGTCCTTCCACATGTTCAATAAAGAAAATTAAGAGTGACACTTTGTGATTTTTAACCGCAAATTCCCATGACAGCGTTCGTTGATTCAATTATCCATGTACTGGAAGCCCATATTTAAATTTGGGACACGCAACACATGCCATTCGTTTTTAAATCAGAACAGCGTACTTGATAATCATCATTTGTGGTGAATTAATTCGAAGGACAGCGTCCTTGATAAGCAGCAATTGAAGCAGCGGCGAGTGGGTGGTCTATTTGCAGATGGATTTTCGTTTTGTGGAAGATAATTGGGACGCGATTTGGAAGATAAAAGTTTGCTTTTAGGAATAAAGAGCTCGTTATTTTTCAACCGGGTCATATTTGTTAAGAGATTTAAAACTTTTGCAATATTACATGTTTCTGCATTAAATGAGTACATACGATTTTTATGATGGATAGTTAGACATGTTTTAAAACAATCTCAAAAACGTAGTATATATCTGACAAACTAAATTGTATTTTTTATTATTTCTACGAAAAGCTTCTTGTAGGTAGTTGTACTCTGGACAATGATCACTTAAATCAATTAAAATCGCTTTGTTCTTTCAAACCTTCTATTTATTATGTATTGGATTGATAATTTTTTGATTTTGGTTTTTGATAAATTTGGTTATTAAATCAGTTAATTAAAATTAGAATAATTTTACTCTTGGAAAACTTCATAAATTATCCCATTCTATAAATCTGTTGATTCAGCAAACAATATTTTATTCTGTTCTTAAAAAATCCAATTTTTTTCAAGTTAATGATTTTATTCTTTCTCAGTATTTAATACCCTAGACAACATGGTTTTATGAATGATAGGTTATATTAAACTTTTGGTTTGAGAATTTCAAGAAGCAACATGACACAGTTGTTTCAGCCTTCGATATTGAAAGCGCCTTCGATACTATTCCAAAGAATGTAATATTACAGAAACTTAGAATAATATTACAGGCAATATTTACACTTTCATAGATAACTTTTTAAATCACCGTAAATTTAAGGTTGCAATAAACGGTAATGAGTCAAATGTTCTCGAACAACTCAATGGTATACCTCAAGGCTCTGTTGTAAGTCCAACTCTGTTTAACTTAGGAATTAATGAGCAAAGCGTTCAAAACCCGGAAATATATCTAAACGACGTTTCATTACCTGCATAAATAATCATAAACTCTTGGGGATAATATTCTATCAGAAGTTAAACTGGCTTAAAAAATCTAAAGCACACCTGTGCTGGTAAACTTAACATATTGAAATCACTTGCACATCATCAATGGGAGCTGTTATTCGCTATAGATAAGATTATGGATGCATGCTCTACATGACCGCCTGTAAAACTTATTTTAAACCCCTAAATTCAATACAAACGACCTCCTTACGTATATGCCTAGGTGCATTTCGATGTAGTCCCGCCGAAAGCATGTGCACTGAAGCTTTGGAACCTTTTAATACGACGTCAGCTTTTACTCTCTTTCTATTTCACTAGAGTTTCAGCTAACCCAAAAAACCCAGTATTTAAGCTCATTAACATCCACCACGATTTGGAAAATAAGGACAGATCTGTTTACTTCCTACCACAATTAGTAAATCCTTTGCTAGCAGCTATAGAACTGAATATAACTACCCTCCTCAGTACTTCCAATTATCCTTTATGGACCAATAAGCTACCTGCTTTCAATACTAGTCTAACTCGACATAAAAAAGAAGACACTTCTCACCACCTCCTTAGACAATTATTTCAAGAAGCAATAGATGCAAAACAATATAATTAAGTTCTTTATACCGACGCACCTAAAGATGAAAAGAATACTGGCTGTGCGGTCTGGACTGCAAAAATATAACGTTAGGTCTACACCGACTACCAACCACTTGTAGTACTCACACTGCAGAATTATATGGTATTCTTAAAGCTCTTGAAATGGCTTCTCCTAATACAAAATCTCTAGCTATGTGCACCGATTCTCTTTCTTTAATTCAGTCCATTGCCAACATATAAGTACTCGGTAAATTCGATAGTCCAAAAAATTCCACATATCTGTCATCAAAACTACATCAGTCAAGAATGGTTGTTGATGTTTCTTAAAAGGAACATCAACAACCATTCTTTGGACCCTATCTTATGTGGGGATAAGTGGAAATGAGTCTGCAGATATCGTATATCGTAGCAAGTAAGTTGCTCTGACCTAAGCCTAGAAAAAATTCAATATAATCAAGACCTAGCATCAACCATAAAGCAAAACACTTGCAAAACGTATACTGTATACACATTTAAGACACCTACAATGACTAGAAGGGACAAACTTATCATTCGAAGACTCCGAATAGGACACACTCGCATCACTCACAAATACCTGATGACTTCCGAAACCCCACCTGCTTGTGAACATTGTTATTGTCAGCGCCTTACAGTAGAACACTTACTCGATGAGTGCAGTTATTATAGACTATATATGTAGACTAGCGCATAATATAAACGGTAACCTGAAACAGATACTTAGTTCGCCAAATGTGTACAGTGCTCTAGTTGACTATTTAAAAGATTGCAGATTAAATTATTGTATGTAATAAATATTGTAAAATTTTCAGATAAAAAAAAAACAAAGTTGTTTGTAGCACTATATTTTTCCAAATGTAACTTACTATATTTAGCCTATGTAATGTAATAATCTTATATGTATAATGTAACACTCCAGACTTTTTGTACCCGTATCAATGGCCATAGATGTCGAGACACGTTAATGTTAATAAAAAAACATTTCATTTTATTGTATTATTTGTTTGAATTTATCTTTTCTCTATTTACTAGTATCTTTCTTTATTAGGATTGCATTGCTTTATCCCTTTCTCTTCTCCCTTACATAAATTATTGCTTATATTTTATATCATCTAGCTTTAATTGGGTTTTAAATTAAGGAAATTGATTAGATTTTTATTATAATTTTGTTTATTAGCAGTATTTTGTTTAAATTAATCTAGACTATTTTTTAGCCTCAATGACTGTGGATATATTGCTTAAATTAATTCATCATTTGTTGTTTTTTTCTATTTTTCAGGTGTTTCTTCTAACATTTCTAGTCATCTTGGAGTCTTCATTCCACTTATCTTTATGCTCTTACGAAGTTTGCTGACTGTTTAGGATTAAACTTCGCTGGTTAAATGATATTGATAAATAATTATAAAGAAAAAATGCAATATTTGTTTGTACATAAAATTAGCGAAAATAGCAACTATAAATTGTGAATAAATTATGAAATTGACTGGTTTTACTGTGAAGATATTGATGCCGTAAGATTCTTAGCCAGGGGAATGTCGCTGGCCCACGTCGGGACGCCCGCCTTGGAGGCACGAGAAATCGTTGTTTTTCTTTCACTGTCTTGATCTGAAGTGTGTTGAGATCGTTACTAGGGCACAAACCACCCTCTAACCGTTGGGTGGTCAACAGTTCGTAGGCCATGCCATAAATCAACCACTTGTTTCAATCTTTGTGACACCGAATACAAAAGAGAGCCAAATTCTCCTTACTTACAACATCATAAATGAGATAGCCAGTTTAGGTTTTACGAAATAACAGGAAATAATATATTTTAAAAGGTCGTTAGAATGCAGCATTAAATTGGATCACATTACAGTACCGTAACAGAAAAAATAATAACTGTAAAAATATGAAAAGAATTCGTAAGTACATACTTTCCCAAACACTGACCTACTTAAATTTCTCCATTATTTCCTGTCTTTGATTATACCAATAACAATCCTTCTCCTCCTCATTCTTTGACCGCTTTGTCAGAGCGTGATGGGACTCTTAATATTATTGGCTTGCTGCCTCCAGTGGCTGCGATCATGTGCCATAAGGACGATTTCAATGAAGAGTATTTTCACCAAAGTCTTTATTTGGTCGGTCCATTATGTTGGAGATCTTTCTCTTGGTTTTTGGCCTTCTCCTTTTCCTTCTATTACCAATAGTTCCATGGTCCCCGTTCTTCTAGCTATGTGATCGAAATAAATTAGGTATGCTCGGTTTACTATTTTTTTATGGGGTCAGGGCTTTAAGATTGTGTGTACAGAATTGAAGAAACAAAAGACACCCTTATCTTGCCTAGGAAGAAGAAAATCCGTTTAATACGCTCTTTCCTCAGGTGGAGGATAGGTGTGAAAGTGGGACGGGATTCATAAGAGGCAGAAGCCCTTATTGAGTTGGAACTCGGCGAGGCTGTTAAAAGTATGAAGTTTTAAAATTAACCTGGCATGAATGAATACCGGAGACAGTAAGACTCGTCACAATAAGATACTTGCAAGATTTCCTGAGATTGCTAAACAAACTGCTTGAATAACAACACTTTTTAACACAGTTGAAAGACGCTAAGGTTGCCCTTATCCCAAAAAGTTAAGGGGAAGAGAAGGAGATGCGCTTTCAGCCAATTTACCCTTTTAGTTCGATAGCTAAATTGTACACATAGCTTGTAAAAGGCCGCCTTTAGCGGAAGTAGGAAAAAAAAGCATGCACTGAGCGACCTCCAATATGATTGTAGGGTGAAAAGATCCTCTATAGATTTGGTCACATAAGTGATCTCTTTAGTCGCACAGTATACAAAGAGATAAATGACTCTTATCCTGCTTGACATCAAGAATGCCTCTTACATGCTATCATGCGAAAAAACAAGGCTGGAGAATTGGGCGTTAGTGAGTACTTGGTCAACGTGGTTGACAGATACTTTACTGACAAATCCTTATGGAAAAAAGATACCAGCGTCAGAAGCTGTGGTTATAACAAGACGACGCAACATGTCACACAGCTCGTGCCACAATTGATTTATTGAAAGAAACCTTTGGTAACCGCATAGTTTCACATTTCGGACCTGTGAGTTGGCCTCCAAGATCGTGCGATTTAACACTGCTAGACTATTTTCTGTAAGGATGTGTGTAGTCACTAGTCTACGCCGATAAACCAGAAACGATCGACCACTTAAAGCATAACATTCGCCGCGTTATTGCCGATATACAGCTACAAATATTGGAAAAAGTCATCGAAAATTGTACCTCCAGATTAGACTAGGTCAGAGCCAGCCGTGGGGGTCATATGCCATATATTTTAATAAAATAATAATGCCAAAAGATTATTTTTTGAATAAAGGCAATTTCATGTCAATTTAAAAAATCGTCTTTGTTTTATTATAATTCAAAGTTCTATACCTCTAAAAAAATCCTTATTTAGACAAATTATTTGGAAAGTATTTATAAAATATAGTAAATATTTATATAGTTAATCGTCGTTTCTGAACAAATTCGATTTTTTACAAATAGGTAAAAGAAATAATAAATAAGACTTACGAACAATCGTTATTTCTCATTTCTTATTTCTTTTACATATTTGAAATGGATTCACACAAGCAACACATTCATGATTCAATTTTTTACCTTTATATTGTCACTTTATTGTATAGTTTTATTGGTGTTAACACAAAAGAAATATACCGGTTTTTAATTATGACATAAACCACTAAACAAATTTTAATTTAAAAACATTAATAACAAATATTTTACATTAAGAACACTTTCAACTTGTCGAAACAGAGCTCCGCTTTGGCGTATTTATTAAAAAGCAAAAGCATTCTCCAGCAAAGACGGACTCTGGTTGGCCGTATTACTTAGAAAAATTCCTCAGACACATTCGTGAAAAATTGGTTTTAATATTGGATTTTATATTAAGGATTTTCCGTGCAGAAGTATTGAAAACGTTAATTTTGCGCTATCTATTAAGCACGTTTTTTCATTTCTCCAGATGAATCCTGTCTTTCATCTTTTAATGAAAAAATCGCCGGATGATTTCAATATTTTACGAACTGTTGGAATACAACAACTCAGACGGTTTGAATTATTTACGCAATTTTCGTATTTTGTTAATATGTTTTAATTAAATAAGTTGAGATGAGGATAAACGTTAATTTTAAATTTTAACTTTAAACGCTCAGAAATAAACAAATCAGCAAGTTCAGACACATCGAAAATTGTATTTTTTATAATTTGTGGACGAGTTATAACTTTGAAACAGCATTATATTAAAACGTATCTTAAAAGGTTAATTTCGGTATATTTTAATACAATTTTACCATGTTTAAAAATGAGAGAGAAATTATAAATTATTTTACCTTATTTGAAATACTGGATGATAAAATTAAAATATAATTGATGGATAACGTGTTTATCCCTTATCTGTTTTACTTAAGTTAAATTAAATAATATTTTAATTAACTTAATTAATGATTACTGTAAATAACTCTTACTTCTGAATTATTCTTCATATGAATTCTTCTGAATTATTCTTGTTCTTATGGCGCCTATCCATCCCGGATGTTGGTGATCATCATTGATATCGTTACATTGTATGCGACATCGTGAAACAGCTTAGTGCCCAGTACGTAGATTTTACAGCCATGAAATTCGTCTTTTCGATACGATTGATTTTCTCTTTGAGAATTTTTGCTTCTACAGATATAATCTCAACCTTAAGACTCAGAACCTTAGAGTACAGAGAAAAACTAAGTATTTTAAAGATTTTTGATTATTATATTGCTATGGATAAAATAGAATATTTAAAAACAATAGAATTTAAAAAAAATCTAAATATTCTAACAATGAACAAATATTCTACAGAAAATTATCAACAACAAATTAAACCGGTGTTAGAAAATTCAAAATCAATACTAAATATAACAGAACAGAAATAGCTCAATGTTATGAATCCACAACCCCTACATTATACTCTTTCATTAAACTACACATTTTCATGAACAGTTTCTTTTTATACAGCTACGTCTTATAAAATTTCAGAAAAGCTTTCATTTGATGTAAAAAGTGTTTTCCCTAGTATTCCTCGTACAGAAACTTTTGTTCTAGTAAAGAATCTGTTATACCATAATATAACAAATTCAATCATTACATCTGAAATTTTAGATCTTCTTAAAATTTACATACATCAAGACTACTTTGAGTTTAATAATCAAATAAATACAAATAACAGTGCAGTACTTATCATGGATAATCCTCTAAGCCCATTACTATCACATATTTTTATGGATCATCTAGATATAAAGACTTCAAATCATACCGTATTCAAATAGTTTTTATATTGGTGAAGATACTTGGACGATATACTGGTATGCTTTACAGAAAGACAACTTGACCAATTTTTATCTTATATTAATTCACCCTATAGGCATATTGATTTACTATAAAATCAGTACAAAATCATTCCATACATTTTTTAGATTTAAAAATTATCAGACTTGAACACTCTCTTATGTGAACCTTCGCACCAACATAAATGCAAAATGGGAACAGGCCATAGAAATTAAGGCGAGAATAGAACGAGCTAGAGCAGCATTTAATAATATGAAAAAGCTCCCAATAAGCAAGGATTTGTCTCTTTCCCTGAAAGTCTAGTTAAATACTACATTTTTCCGATCTTACTATATGGTGTGGAGGCCTGGACGCTGACAGAGACGCACACGAGAAAACCAAAACCAAAGAAAGCTTGAATATCTAGGCTAGATATTAAGACACGATAAGTACCGTCTACTGCAATTGATTGGCCAGGGGAAATAGACAGTAATCGAGGGCCAGGAAGGAGAAGACACTCGTGGCTCCAAAATCTGCGGAAGTGGTTCGGGCTCACATCGGTCGAACTATTCAGAAGCGCCGCAAACAAGATTGGAATTGGCATGTTAATAGCCAACGTTTCGCAATGGACAGGGCACTTGAAAAAGAAGAAGACTTGAAAAGAAACATTAGTTTTCGGTATCTCATAAACCTACCCACACTGACACAGTTTCTTGATTATTTTGATTTTTAGAAACATTTTTTTATTAATACAAATTAGCATACTAGCCCAATTTGTATTTAGCACATCACGGATATGCTTAAAAATAATAATAAGACAAACTAGTCGACATGCGAATTTTATTAACTGCTCTTTTTTATATTATTATATTTTTGCATTTTTAGGTTAGCATTATATTGTGCCGACCCTGCAGTACTCTAAATCGACCCAAACAAAATATTCTCAAGGAAGATTAGTTTGTTTAGGTCTTATCTCGCCAACGCAGCTTTGGAATAACTTTTCCGGTAACGACAAGGTAATAACCGTGACTTTATTTAGGTCCAGTCATTTGAATCTTCGATTCTACATTCTCATCTTGCTTTTGTGTATCCGTGAAAGATTGAATGATAGTGGAGATGTTTGCGGATAACTTTAAAACTACTTGCCTTTTAATCTTATAATCTGTAGTATTTATTTATGAAATGATTTAAAACTAAAAGAAAAATGAAGAATCGCTTATAAAATAGAGGATTAACAATATTTCACAATACAAGCATTCTTAATTTTTGTTTTTCAATAAAATATGGGGTCTAAAACATACACAGATCTATTGATCATATAATAATAATTGTCGGATTTATAATTACTTACGTTGACATAATTTCAGAAATTGTAGTGAACCCTACTTCTTCTATAGCCCAAGTTGCATCTATCTATGGAATCAGTTAAAAGACACATATCAAAAAGACAATCTTATTTATTAGTAATTGTATATCATTGTCATTTAACACGGAAGTGATCACTGCTCTTATATTACGTGTTCTCAAGGTTTCATACATATTCATTTTTAGGTAAAATTTCAATATTAAATACGATAGCATATATTTTTATTTCTACACCTCCAGAGTATTTCGATTATGATATTAGGCAAATATTCAATGTTGTTTTTTTTTAATATTAACCTCTCTAACTTTGTTTATTGAATTAATTTTTGGTCAAGTATGTAAAGAATTTTGCACAGCGTTCAGTTAATTTGAAATTATCAAATACATAAGTTGTAAAACGAACGTATTTCTTTTATTTCATATTATTCACCGTATATTCATTTTATCATTTTACCCCTTAAAATATTTTTATTATTATCTCTGTCAGGTACAACTTGTTTTGATTGCATTAATTTATCTTTATATATTACGTATATGTCGTACTTTTAGGATATATTGGGTTTAGTAGTCAATATATTGGCCTTTAAGTAAAACTCTTTTAGGTTTGCTAAGCTTTCATAATGACAAAATGTAAATTTTGCTAATTTTAAAAGACAATTCTCACAAGGGTAAGCCTATTGAAGACATAAGAACTTCATTTTTCTAATGTAAATTTTTTATGTTAATTTTTAGTATGTTTTGAAAAAGAGTAAAATAAACTCGAAAGCTTAGCAAACCTAAAAGAGTTTTACTTAAAGGCCAATATATTGACTACTAAACCCAATATATCCGTATATATTACTCACATAGTCACTAAAGCCATTTCTAAGAATATATATATATATATATATATATATATATATATATATATATATAATATATATATAATATTATATCGAGAAAAGGAGTACGACCGTCAATCCAATATACAATAAGGATCACTCAAAAAGTGGTGGATTTTTCATGATATTAACACTAAGCACAAAGTGGACTTTAATGAAGTTAAGATTCTTGGCAATGAACGCAATTTCGTTAAAAATTACTTTAAAATTGTCCCTAAGGTGTATGTTTTATCATATATTCATTTAAATAATTTCAAATAATAATACGTGGATTTTTACTAGGGTTGGAATAAAACGGATTTAGCACAACGCGGGTATAAAATACATAAAACACTCATTTATTAAGGAAAAATTACATATTATAATGCATGCGGGTGGAAAAGATAATTACTTTGATGGAGCAGATCTTGTGTGTTCGTAAAAATCAAAATCGGCTAATTATCACAATAAGATAAATACGAAGATGTTTACGAAATAATTAAAAAAACTGCTTCCAAGTTTACATAAACAATCTCTTATAGTTCTGGATATTGACGTATACCAGAACCCTGTACGAGAACCTTGGGATAATGTTTGAGCATATACCAAAAGGAAAAAAATAGTGAAATATGCAAAGCAAGCAGCTTTGTAAACATGGCAAAAGAAATTGAGTTTTGCTATTCCTGCAATTTGGAAAAAGTGTTGAGAAATGTAAAAAGTTAATAGAAGAATGTTGAATGACTGAAAATCGTATCGAATCAATTAACGCAGTTATCATTCACAATACAAATGAAGACACCGATGACAGTGATTATGAGTAAGGAATTACACTGTAAAGTAATATGTTTTTATCTTCCCATTAAAAAAAATTTGAGTGTTAATATTTATTATTATTATTGTTAGTATTTTATCAGTAAATACTTACCTCTCCAAGCGATATTTTATATTTATATTAGGACATAATTCGTTCTCCGCTATAGTCTCCTCACTTTTCAGTCCATCAAAACTAAATGCGATTTGTTGTTTGAAAGGTATGTAGTATTTAGT
Organism: Diabrotica balteata; assembly: GCA_918026665.1. Lineage (NCBI taxonomy): Eukaryota > Metazoa > Arthropoda > Insecta > Coleoptera > Chrysomelidae > Diabrotica > Diabrotica balteata. The sequence continues at coordinate 101,392,298 of OU898281.1, forward strand.
CAACTAACATATTAGTTATATATAAGTTAAAAATAAGTAATAACCATAAAATATTTAAGTAAATACTACATACGTTTCCAAACATTGTGTTTTTATAAAAGGGCTAAACGCCTGGGCATCTTATTGAGAGCCTGAAATCTATATATTTCTATTTTCTAATAGTATAAAAGCTTTTTATTACATTCTACAAGTTCTCTTCTGTATTTTATATGACTATCTACCCAAAATCGTATTTTTCTGTTACTAAGAGGATACATTGATATTAAACTAGTCTTTGATAGATGGCGCTATTTGATACCGAATTGGTTTCGGTGTTGACATTTACCATTCATGACATGACGTCTGTCAAAATTTTAGGTTTTAAAAACAATTAGTTTGGTTTTTACAGCCGTCAAAAGCAAGCAAATTTTGTGTTTTCGGAGAAGTGAAAAAAGTCGAGTATCGTTCGGTGATTAAGTTCCTCCAAAAAAAGACTAAAACGAATGTGCCAATCAAAGCGGACTTGGACAAAGTTTATGGTGAGGTTGTAACTTCGTTAGCAATAGTAAAATTTTGGAAAGCTGAATTTGTTCGTGGTCGTACGAGTGTTTTTGATGATGAGCGTCCCGGGAGGCCAAATAAAGTCACCACCCAAAAATGATCAACAAAGTTCATGACATGATTATGATATATCATCAAACTAAGCTACGCGAGTTCTACTACGAATGCGTACAAAACATCATTCAACATCATTTGGACATGAAAAAGCTATCGGCGCTATGGGAGCCGCGTTTGCTGACAATCGATCACATGGAAAAACGTGTGTCCACTTCGGAGACGCTTTTGGTGATGATACGGCGCGATCTGAAGGATTTTTCATGCCGATTTACTACCGTTGATGAAACCTGGGTGCATTATGACATACAGTGTGGTGCCGCCAGAGAAGGCAAAGAGAGCACATTCGGCCGGCAAAGTGATGGCGACTGTTTTCTAGGGTACGAAGGGCATCGTCCACATCGACTACTTGAAAAAAGGAAAAACAAATAATGGTAAGTACTACGCAGCATTATTGAATCGATTCGATGCCGAATTGCGTCGACAACGCCCAGGTTTGGAACGCGAAAAAGTGCTCTTTCACCAAGACGATGCACCGGCTCACCGATCGGCCGTCGCCATGGCAAAATAACACGAATTGGGCTATGAATTGGTTGATCACCCACCGTATTTCACAGTTTTGTGCCCGCGATTTTTTTCTGTTTCCAAACCTAAAAAAAGGCTCGGAGGACACGGTCTCGCAACAAATGATAAAGTCGTCGCTGAATCTTCGGATGGGATAAAAAAAAAGTACTATTCGGATGGGATAAAAAAATTGGAACATCGTCTTACTAAGTGTATCGAGCTAAAAGGGGACTATGTTGAGAAATAAATCGATTTATTTCCAAAAAACTTGTTTTTTCCATCAAAGGCTAGTTTTATATCAATCCACCCTTGTATTACAAGCAAACAATACTACATCAGCGTCAACTTCAGCATCATAGGCATCCTCAGGAGAACTATCAATAAAATCTAACAAAAAATTAGCACTATTTACCGCTATTGTCGGTTTATGAAATACTGCTATAGTTTATATTAGATAGGTACATATTCTGAAATATATCTTGTAAATTTAGCTATAAATATATTTTATAATAGCTCCCCGAGCGCGCCAAACTATAGACAGTGCTTTAAATATTGGGAGAATTGGCTATTAAATTTCTTATCACAGCGGACCGTTTGAGTCAAAGCTTTCATCCCTAATCCAAAATAGTTTCAAATTCGGGATTTAAACCTAAGTAGATTTTTAAACTAACACCTAGATAAAGATTGTCAAATTTACAATCTACTAAAATCTTAGATACAAATCAAATATAAAATTAGCAGAAAAGAGAAATCGAATTTGTCATCTTTATGTCAGATATTGACATATCCTCCTGTGATTTGTTGTCTAGCAAAAACTTTAGTAGAATGCACATTTTTTTAACATTGTATCAAAATGTGAAATGCTTTACGATGATTTGTTAAAACGAACACACAAAGGCAGAATAAATAATTGCATTATTAAAGAAAATGTCTAGAAGGCAGTGACATTTATCTCAATTTTTGTATCTCGGTCTTGGCAATCCAAAGAAACGGTCCGACGTCCGCATGCATTATTATGCAGTCGCTTGAGGAAAGGAAAGGTCAGGCAGGACAAAAAAGGCCTTGGGATCGGAAAAGTCACGTTCCTAGTACAATTTACTGTTTGTAGGGTGGCCCGATAAGACCGGGAAGATAGATGTAAGGAAATAAATTCATCCCGTCTTTATAATATACGTTTTCATAGTGTGCAGGATCAAGGAAAGGCGCGTTTTTACAGGGTACTCCGTTACTCTTATTGACAATTCAATTTTCTACTTGTGTGTGGAATTTATTATTTGCAGAAGTATCACGTAGCGACGGACTGAAAGTAACAGCGTAAATCAGATCCGATATGGCGCCTTTTACGTTTCCTGGCAGGCAATAAAAATATTCATTCCTGCTTTCCGGGGACCGACAAATCATGCCTCAGGTAAACATTTTCTTATGCTCTCCAAATTCTGTGGAAAGAAAAAATCAGGCAAGCTGCCATTGGTTACTAAAAACGGCAAAACTATACTGCGTGTCAACGGAAGTGGAACAACACAGGAATAAGGGGATCTCCACTGTGTCCCTAATTTTAATATATTTATATTTTGAAAGAGGTAATGAAATTATGATGCATTTATATATATATTTTTTTTATCATTTCAAGCATACAAATACATTTAAGGGTTAAGTCGTGCAGACTTTTCTGTATAAAGATATTATCTACGCTTGGTTTCAAACAACTTTCAATTCACGTTATATTTCATCTTGTCATATTTTGAATATGAAAGGAGCGTATAAGATGTAAAACTCTCGAGAGAGGACATTCGGTCCTACACACAATTAGTTAAAATTGTGCATTGTCTTTGTACCAGTCTTAGTGAATTTTAAATTACATGTTTTTTCTGTTTTTCATTTGTGAGAAAAAAACTTATACAATTTTTTTCACAAAATTTTATAAATTTGACCAGCTTTTACGGCACCATTCTCAAAATCGTAAGTAAGATCAACGTATTTATAACAGATTGTCAATTTTCATGTAAACTAATTGTAGCTTATCCCTGATGATGTTGATAACTATCAACGAAATATTGGATCAATAAAGAACTAAAGAGTACACTTAGCCTATCCTTTCAGCTGTTTTTACCCAAAGAGTCTAACTTGGTTTATATATATATATATATATATATATATATATATATATAATATATATATATATATATATATATATATATATATGTGTGTGTGTCATCAGTGTCGGCGTAATGACGTAATTAACGAATTTTTTTAATACAAACAGAGATCACGCGACAGCTTATTTGAAAGGTCTTCTCCTATATTTATTTTTACAGGGATAACCAAAACTGTTGGTTTATTATTACAATTAACTTTCAATAAATGTTTACTCAAATACTTCTTTTAATGGCGCTACAACCCTTTGTAAGTCTTGGCCTGCTTAACAATGTTCTTTCATTTTGCCCTGTCGGATACTTTCCTTCGCCACTGCATGATGTTCATGGTTTTAAGATCGATCTCTACGTCGTCTATCCATCTTTTACGGGGCCTACCCCTTGTTCTGTTTTCTTGGGGTTTCCTGGTATTCTTTCTAGGTGACCAAGCCAGTTTAGTCTTTGTGACTTTACAAATCGTACAATATCTGCGATCTGCATTAGTTTATCCAGCTCGGGGTTCCTTTTATTTCTCCACGAACCATCGCTGTATTGGGTTGGTCTAAATATCTTCCTTAGTATTTTGCTCTCAAATATTCTCAGTTGATTTTCATCAGTGGTTGAGAGGGTTTACGTTATAAATAAAAAAGGTAATTTCGTAGCTCAACGTCGTAGTGTGGGCGAGTTCCATCATGTTGTTACCTCAAATCATTTCTATTTGGACATGGCTGATTCAGTTGTGACAACAGATAATTCTGAAGAAATTCTAGATAACTAAAGCAGTTTTCCTCAATACAATATGGCCCTACAATTTAATTGTTTATATTGCCGGCCCAAACATTAACCCTCTCAGGATGTTGTGTCCTATACTCTTCCATCCAATGTGGATTTTTCCTTGCCCAGTAACGGTATGCCTGGCGATTTACGTGACAGTTCAGCATAAAAGACGCTTCATCAGAAAAAAGTACTTTTTGTATGAAACCCCGATCTCTATTACATTTTTCCATAACGTATTCGCAGAATTCGATTCTTCTGTCAAAGTTATCTTCTAACAGCTCCTGGAACAGATGTCCTTTGTATGGAATCCACTTCTCCCTTTTTAGCACCCTTACAACAGTTAATTGGTGGACATTATTATCTAGTGCGAACTGCCTGAAACTAGTATGGGGATTTTCTTAAAACGCCAGTACAGCGTCCAGTTTCTTGGCTTCGGATATTGATTTTCTACCAATTCTGGGAAGATCTTTAACATGGCTTGCTTTTCTATTTTTTTTTAGGTTTACTTATTGTTAATGGAGTAATTGGTTCGCGATTGGGGTGATTAGCATTAAATAAATTCCGAACCTTTGCTTGAGTCCTTATTCTATCTCCATAATCAATCACGATTAAAATCTCGATTCGTTTTGTTTCTGTAAATTTCATTTTTGTAAATGCTGTTATTAATGTCGGCAAATAACTCTAACAGTAAAAATTGGAATTTCAGACCTTACTACATTTTAGTTCAGTGAATAAATATTTATAGTAATTCCATGCTACTTAACAAAGTTTAGAATTTTGGTGAACCCTGTAGATATAAATATTCAAGTGATTATCGTTGCATATAGGAGACAATAAGGAGACCTTTCAAATGAGCTGTAGAGTGACCTCATTTTGTATTAAAAAAAAACAGTCGATTACGTCATTGCGCCGACACTTACGACGTAATGTCCAACATATATATACCAGTTGATGAAAAATGTAAAATGAAAATACAACATGCAATTCAAATAAATTGTGCAAACACTCGAGTATGCTCTATATATTGTTGTCAAATTTCAATACATTTATACCTTTATAGTGCGCAATTGTTACAGTCGCGTGTTTTATAAATTTATATTCTTTCCGTTTTGGTTCCGTTTAAAACGTTAAAAATGCTTTCGTTAATCTTCAATACGGTAAAAAATAAACATTTCCTTCCTTGAAGTTGTTTAAAATTCAGCCACCATGAAACTATCATTCCCTTTAATCTCTCTGCTTTATTTATGTTTACTCTGAAATTAAGGAACGTTTACCATGGAAACGTGCATTAGTTTTAAAATAAACCGGGGATGTGAACCCCGCGCAACTTTGGCCGTCTTCGAAGGGCTGTAAAATAAAAATAAAAAGTTGTTACGAGCCATTAGCATTCGATCGACTTGAGGGTAGGTATTAGAGCTGTGATCGAAAGCAAATTGGAAGCGGAATTGCGAAAAGGGAATGCTAACTGCAAATTAAAAGAGCCGAGATTGATAGGACGATATGCAGGAATCCCGGGGAATTCTCTTTTAGGGTTGTTTATTTGGGTCAGGAGAGTTCGAACGGATTTTTATTGTTTCGTGTATTGTTTTTAAAGAAAGTTTGTGATTTACGTCAACAACATCTATAGACTATTATTGTACTGCAGCATTAAAAGTTATAAAAAAACCATTATACCGCAATATGACAAAAATGGCGTTGATAGTACGGAATAAATAAGAATATAAATTCTCAAAGCTCAATGTACATTGATAAGAATAGGAAATACAATGGAAAATATAACTCCTAGATAAAATTTTATGCTAAAAAGATAAAATAAATGTGAAGCATTTGGGATAAAAGCAAACAAAATGATTAATACACGTCTTTTAGGTCCATAGATTGTCAATTTTCTACACAAATTTCTTTAGTTATTGATCTTTGCTCTCTAGTTATTGAAAGAGAAAGATATTGCATATCCTTCTGGAAACAAAGCACGTTTTTAACTCTCTGCTACTATTTTAAAGTCAGATTTGGAAAAATTTAATGTTCATAATATATATATCTACTGATAAAACCATCATAACAACAACTAGATTCATTCAAATCAACGGCAGATTAATCCAGTAAAGGTAATTAAACGCCCTATAAATAATTTGGAACAAAAGTATCACTTTTAGGTATACAGATGCAATTGATACTAATAAAGTATTTTAAATCAATACCATAATAATGAAGTTGTAACAAACCAAGCCACTACGATTTGAGACTCATGAAGTGCGCGTTGACCTAAATGTCAAACCGCTTGCAGAAAGTAAAGTGTGTGAAGTATTAAGTATTTTGAAATTAATATAATAGTGTTTTAGTGGTTATTTAATGGCCAAAATTTACCGATATTTCACAGTAACCTATTTTGTTCGTGGAATTTCTCAAAAAAGTCACAAAAGGTGCTCGTAGTAAAAAAGTGCTATGGTAATTTGCAGCTTCGGTATTAATTACTGATCTACACGTGTTTAAACCTTGTGTTTTGTTAAAAGCCTGAAAGGGATTTAGTATCAATTTATTCCAAGTTTATATTTATTACACTGCTGCAGGAACTAAAGCCCTGTAGACATTTTTTAGATAGCAGCGATTTGGCAAGTAGTTTCCAATTTTAATGCTTGCACATCAATCGGTATAATTTGCATTCCACGCAAAATAGAGATCTTGATAAACATTTAATTTTGATAAATAATTTCGATTCAGATTTTGAGGAGTTTTTGAATATATATATATACAAGGAATACATGAGGAATCAAAATGCAGTGTTAACAAAAGAACAATTCAAATAAAAAACTTTTGTCTAGACTGATGATACAAGTGGTTGATTCGTCGACGTTATAAAGTGGTAATCTTTTTAAATTTTTTTGCGTTTTGATGGTAAAAATAACCATAACGTAGATGCTTTTGTTAGTGCTGTAGAAATTTATAAAGATTGTGCATTAGTTTTGGACGAAAATGCGTTTTCAGGAATCACAATACTGTTTGATGATTTTGCCGCTAAATGGTATCAAGGCGTTAAAGATACTATTTCTACACAAGACGAACTTGTTAATCTTTTAAGAATTACGTTTTGTCCGAAAAAACTGGCATATCATGTTTATTGCGAACTATTTGCTGAGCAACAAGACACCAAAACAACCGTTGATGTTTTCGTTTGTAGATGTAGAGCCATAATTGCACAAGTATTCTCACGGAATTAGTTAAACTAGACATGGCGTATGGATTATTGCACAAAAGTGCTAAAGAATCGATTTCTCGAGAATCAGATGTAACTTTTAATGATTTGCTACGGAAATGGAAAGCATCTTTAACGGAAAGTTAAACATGTTTGTGACAACCTAATTTTAAGAAGGAGAAAGCCTCCCACAATCGTTAATTATATTATATATTGTATCGTATAAATATTGTTGTTATCGTGTTAGTGTTCATGCTAAGGAAGATTGTTCCAAATGATTGGCTTAACAGTCCAGAAATCTAGCTGCACCTACAACTTATAACGTTTCATTTTTTTTTTAATTTTTGAACTCTTTGCGAAACTGTATTTTCCCGTTAACCCCACTCCAAATTAAATCGATCAGCTTTTTACCATCTACTCTTGTTATCTTTTTCGCTACAAAATTCGAAAGTTATTTCAGGATCCTCGTATATGGTATCGTCGGAGAAGCTACATCGAAATCACTTTAAACTAACCTTCGACTTATTACAGTTGGGGCAAACTAGGTTTTATCAAAGAAAACTGTCTAGTGTTACGAAAACATCCTCGTTAGATTTTTCTTCCATAGAAACATTTATTTTACCGCAACTTAGATCAGTTTTGTGCATCAACATATTAGTTCATGAAGGTCAAGATTTAATTGATACAGGTGCTAAATAAAGTGTAGCTCGTACAACTTTATACAACCTCTTGTAAAATAAAGGTCAAACTTTTAATTCACAAGAAATTTTTCTAAAATTTACTGCTAGTGTTAATATAATCAAACGAGTGTTGACAACGGTAGTTAATGTGAAAATAAGCTTTTCCTAATACACCTAACAAATGGTATTGATTTGATTTTTTGATCTATCAATTTTGACCTACCTATTTTGATCTTGATTCTGACCTACCATTTGGTATTGATTTTTTGACCAGTGCAAAATAGGGTTTAGATATGCATAATAATGAATGGTATTTTGCAAACAAAAGCACACCACAGCAGTTACTGTTTTGAAACCAAGTGTGTAAAACCAATTGAAATTCATTGCTGTTAAAATTTAAGATATAATGAAGGAACGATTGATGCTAATTATCAACGAGCTCGACTCGCAGTAGAAAAAAATCTTCAGAATGGGAAAGACTACAACATAATATGCAGAGCATCTAATTAATACTAAAAATAGCGCATTAATTGCACTACAACCATACCGAACGTCACCTGCAAAAAAGGAACTTCTTAGCACCTAGTTAAATAAACTCCTTGGAGAGAGGCATCATCCTGGAAATATGTGAAAGTGCATGGACTGCGCCGGTTGTATTGGTGCCGGAAAAGATGGTGGCACTCAATTTTGTGTAGATTGTCAACGTTTAAACGCTATACGTACTACTAACTTTTTTCCGTTAACATGTATGGACGATTCTTTACAAGCCGCTTAACGAAATTTTTTATGTCTACTATAGACTAACAATCGGGGTATCATCAAGTTAACGTGATAAAGCGAAAGCTAACAATGGTAAAACTGCATTTGTGACACCGTTTGGGACTCACCGATACTTACGGATGTTGTTTGGACTCAAACGATAGCTTTTTAAAGACTCAATGGCCATTTTCGCCGTGGTTTTAGCAAGTTAGTGATTTACAGTGATGTAGACGATTGAATGAATCCAGGTTGAAAGTCCAGATATCTAAATTCTATTTAAAGACGGATAGATGAGTGACCTTCTGGAGTGGACACCTCTACTGCCCTTGATGTGTTCCACAAATATGTCCTTAGACACGCTAACTTTAATAATAAAACTCCAACGCTCGTAGTACCCAAACAAAGACAGAAAAAAACCTGCAACTTCTGCTGACCCCTCTTTTTACGAGTTTTGTTGCCAGGACTGTAAGAAGACCACAGGAGGTTATTTCGAACATTTAGTTAACATTTAAATTAAAAAGAAGTTTGACGAACTGTTATGTTTTTTATTATAACTGATGTTAGTTACAGTTAGTACACAAATAAATTAGTTAAATCCAAAAATATGTTCAAGTTTATTCCCCAAATAAAAAAAAATAGATTGTCTTTTAGAGAAAAAAATACCTTTCACATGATATTATGCTACTTGACAACACTTGCTATTAAAAAAAAAACTTTTGCATGAAAATTTGTCCCCCTCCCAATACAAAATACGTGGTTTGTTAAATTTTAAGTAAACTCTTGGTGCTGTGAATTTTTGAGGGTTGTCGAATTTTCATTGGAACACACTATATCTTTAGTATTGTTATTGTGTAGTAGGAATAGAATATGAATATTCTTACGGAATAGTGAGACCAATAGAATACTAGCAAGCCATATTACCAATATATTCTCTCTCTCTCTCTCTCTCCTCTCTCTCTCTCACACATATATCTAAATCTCATCTTTTAACATTCATTATTACCTTTTATATTGCCAGTATTTGGGTCACAGATTTTAAATCCTAAATGAGAACTGTTATTCTTAATACTCTTAGATTGGCTGTTATCCCTATTTTACTTTCTTATTATGTTACGATAGCTATCTTTTTATGATCTTTCACGGTTAGTTTTTACAGTGTTTTTAAAAAGTTTACATTAATTTCCAGATACACAGAGGAAAAATGTGAAAAGTGCCTCTTTTATTCTATCAAAAATCAATCATACTCAACAATCTATTTATTTTGCATAACATTATTACAAGATATTTGATCTGTATATTTATTTTATCTTCTTCTGTTTTGTCTTGGACTATAAAAATATTTTCGTTGTTCTGATACCTCCGCCTTTGTTTGTAAAACTGTGTCTCTAAATACAAAATCATTTCTACTCAAAAAGACGCGTTATTTCCAGTGAATAATTTTAGCATGAACCGTTCGAAAAGTTTCCCAGACTGCAAAAACTCGTTTCTTTCGCGCACAGTTCCTTCTCTAAGTTAGTCATTTCCATGCCATCAAGTTCTGATCATGTCAAGCAACAGCTGGACCTGGAATGATTTAAATTCTTGAAAAGTTTTACGCCAGTGGGAATTTCGGGCTTTTGTGGAATACAAATAATAAATTTCGTCAAGTTTCCCGAGAGTACGGAGTTTCGTCTAAGAGCAGGTTATATCCGGATGTAGTGACTAATCCCAAATGTCAGCTGCAACGGAATGGACTACTCGTAGACGTAATTGTAACATTATCAATTGAAAAGTTAGAGATGTTGTTCAGTTTTAAGCTTCATTAAGGGGTTTATCATTACGAATACGAGATCTCTAATATAGATAGAAACAATATAATTAAAATCGTTTACATGTTTAAAATGGAACTTTAAATAAATCAATATTTTCTACGATATTTTTCCCTTACGATTATTTATCGGAATATATTATATTATGTAATAAATATTGGGATAAAAAAGCATAAAATGTCCCTTTACTGTCGCATGTTTACCAAGAAAGCCTTTTATGACTCTAAGCTGATTCTATGCTATTTTCTGCAATACTTCAACTCTGTTGAATGTTGTTGCAATGTACATTTGGCTATGTACTTGGCAGAATACATTATTTCAGTTAGAGTTATGATAATTTTGGATTCAGGTGGTTTTTCAGTCGCGGGCCATGCTATGCACACAGCCGACTCGGGACAGATATATTTTCTTCTTCTTCTTTCTCTTTATAAGCAATTCAGCTTATTCATTGGCGGACTAATACCTATATGGAAGGTTGTCACTCCATCTTTTGTGCGGTCGTCCGATCCTTCTTCCACCGATTGGTGATTCAACTCTTGCTACAAGAATCATTCATAAAAAAGGTTCCGTATGCCGCTGAGAAAGAACGACGTACTGTGAAAAATCTAGCAACACTTTCTTACGCATCAACTATTGTTTTCTCTAACTCCACCAATAATTCCTCGCTGCATTGCTGTCGACAGATGTTACCGCTAAATGCGAAATTAGTGCTGTGATGGTTTTTGTTAGGATTGCTAAATGCGAAATTAGTGCTGTGAAGTAATAACGGATTTCACCCATTGACATTTATCATCAGTTAATCGAAGTTTATGGAGAAAAGTGCATATCTCTTTAACATCTTCGCAAATGGTCCAGAGAATTCAGTGAAGACAGCATGGAAATTCAGTATAAAGATCGGAGCGAAAGACTTTCAGTTTTAGACGAAATTGACAAAAAAGTTAAACGAATATTATTTAAAGATCAGAGGTTTACCATTAACGACCTTGCTTTGCATATTCCTGAGACTTCTAACGCCGCTATTCATGTCCAGTTATGTGAGGCTACTGCATGACAACGGTCGACCTTATGTCTCACATCAAATGTGAGACATAAGGTCTCTAAGAGATTTTGACTGACTGTTGTGCCCCAACCTTCCAACTGCAGTTTGGACCTAGCATTAAGCGATTATCAACTTATTCCCATAATTAGAGAAACAGTTGAGTGTTACGCTTCAGTTTCGATAATGAAGTCAAGAAAGAGATTATTCGATTCCTCAATGAATTGGCGTTATATTTCTGTTACATGGGAAAAGAAAACTTAAAGCACCATCTGCAGATTTGTTGGAATAAAAACGGCGAATATGCAGAATAATCGCATACATTTTAAGTTTTAAAATGATGTACAACACTAAGAAAACAATAAAGCTATCTATTTGTAAAATTCACGGAAACCTATTTCTACGAACAGCACTCGTATTTTGGCCACGCGGGTTTCTCTTATGCACATGTGGTTATTTCATTTTTTTTTTTCTGTTTAGTGTTCATTCTTTTTAACACTGTATATTTTGTTCTAGTTTCTTCACTTTTCTATCGATCTCTCAGCGTGTTTCCTGTAATTCTTCACGGTACTCTCATCTCTGCCGTTTCCAGTAGTCTTTGTATTGTAACTTTGTCGGATCTGGTTTCTAGTGCATATGGCATCATTGGTCTTACATTGGCTTTATAAATGGTTGACTTTATCTTAGTGTTAATATGTCGGTTTCTACTAAAATTAAATAGGAGTAAGACAAAGATCATGATAGTAAACAGAGCTCGGAATAATCTTCAACACATTAAAGAAACTGGGGGCTTTGAAGTAGTAAATACTTTCATATACCTAGGGTCACTAATAACAAATGATGGAGGGTGTGACAGAGAAATGCGTAGAAGGTTGACTATTGCTAGAACAGCCATGATGAAACTAATAGCAATTTGGAATAGCATAACTAGCATAACTGTCTAGCATAACAATACATACAAAAGTAAGGCTGGTTAGGGCGCTCATTTTTCCCATAGCCACATATGCATCCGAAACGTGGACCTTAAAGAAAGCGGTTAAAAATAAACTGGACGCTTTTGAAATGTGGGTATACCGCCGCATGTTGAAAATATCCTGGACTGATCATCGCACCAACGTATCGATATAAGAACAACTTAAAGTAAAGAATAGTTTGCTTAAACAAATACAACAGAGATATTTGCAGTATTTTGGACACATTGCTAGAAGAACAGGCACGATGGAAAAACTGATAGTCGAGGGTAGAGTTGAAGAAAAGAGACCTAGAGGAAGATCTCCAAGCCGTTGGTTAGATCAAACAAAAATGTTGATTAACCAAGGGTTACATGAAGCCAAACAACTAGCCCAGGACAAAGAAGGATGGAGGGAAGTCATCAAAAAACGTAGCGTATGGCTACATCACAGGTTCATATATATACATATAATATAAATTATATAAATTACAAACAACAGTAAATACAAAAATATTATTCTACAAACAAACATCTAGATTATAAATACATTCGATTGACTCTTTTGTAGCAGCCAGGAAATCTGAAGGGATGCCGTTATAGGATCTAATCGGGTATTCCTCTACCATGTGTTTTACTGTTTGCCTTTCGGCGCCGCAGTCGTAGTTTGATGATTGTATTTTTCCCCATCTAAAAAGTGAGTCGGAACATCTGCCACAGTTCGTCCTTATTCTATTGAGTGTGGTCCAAATCGTCTCGGTTGGTTGAAGCCCTCAGGTTCGCTTGTAATACATGGCATGTTCCAGTTAGCTGGTGCAGCGTTATTCTCCCATTGTTCTCTCCACCGTTCAGTTACATTAAAGTTTTGATCTACTAGCCTTTTTGCTGTTTTAGAGGCGGGTGTCTTGAACGGAGCCTATTTATGTCTCTGGCGGAAGTTCCGACATGGGAGCTGAGCTCAGGATCAGTATTGATTTTTGTAAATTCTCTGACAAGGGCATGTTCCCGGCGGATGGGTGGTGGTGCTATATGACTCAAAGCTGGTAACCAGTAAGTAGGCGTGGCCTTGATTGTGCCCGATATAGTTCGCATGGCTTGGTTGAGTTGGATATTAACACGGTGAGTATGTGGACTGTTTATCCATACTGGTGCACAGTATTCCGCTACGGGGTATACCAGTCCTAATGCTGTCGATCTAAGTGTGGGTGCTGAGGAGCCCCATGTAGTGCCGCAGAGCTTTTGCAGGATGTTGTTACGAGTTCGGAGTTTTGCAGCAGTCTTAGTAAGATGCTCTTTAAAGTTTAGCGTTCTGTCAAGTGTAACACCTAAGTATTTTGGGTGTTTATTATATTTAAGAAGTCTATCCCCAAAATTGATTTGAGGTTGATAGTTGGCCATCTTGTTGTACAAATGGAAGTAGGACACTTCTGTCTTAGTTGGATTGGGTTGCAATCTCCATTTGCGGAAATAATTCTCTATGGCATTTAAGTCGTTTGTTAGAATGCGATCAGTGACCTTGCATTCTTTATGACTTGCGGCGAGCGTCCAGTCGTCTGCGTATCCAAACTTTTTTTTTGCCAGTGTTGCGATCTGCATATACGATAACTTCTAGATAATATATGAGGACATCAGGAACGGGATCTGCATACATAAGTTTAATCTAGAACATGCAAGTTTCTTCTCTTCGAGTCACATACTACGACATACAAAGAAACGAACTAATCAAGCTATAGTAAAATCTAGTTATACAGTGCTTTTGAGATAAAACTATCCACCTTAAATAACTTTTGAACTTGATAATGTTTAAGAAAAGCGTAAAAACACGTTAATTAATAGTTAAAGGAGGAGACATTATATTATATCTAAACTTGTAGAAAAAGGCACACCCTCATCCTCCTTATCAACCCTTTATTATTTTTTTTAATAACTTTACCCTATTTATTTTATATTTGGAGTCTACTTTTTGTACTGGTTTTAAACATGTATGATACATTCAGCTTAAAGTGATTAGTTTATGAGATAGATAATTTGTTTTTGTTTACACTTTGCAAGAAAGAATTGAAATTGTAGGTTTATACTACAAAAATAATAACTGTGCTGGTCTGGTACCAAACGAAGTTTGTTACCAGACCAGCACAGTTACGAAGTTTGTTATCCAAGTAGCAGTTTTGGACAAGTTAACTTAAAAGCTGAGCAATCACAGTCACTGTCAACAATAACCAGAGAAATTGGTCTTTTACAGCCTTCCGAATCTTCCATAAATCTAGGGTTCATCCATTCAAAATTAAATTAAAACAAGAGTTTTCTCTTTTTGATCGTCGTTCCGAATTTTGAGTCGTTTTAATGATACAATTCATCAATAATAATCCACAATTGTTAAGCAATATTTTCTTTTCCGATGAATGCTCATTTTCATTAAATGCCTTGGTGAACAGACAGAATTTTGATATCTTAGGGAATCGCATTATCGGATCCTTTTTTATCACTGGAAACTTAAATAGTGCATCGTATCTTGAGTTACTTAGGCAAGTGATTGATCGTATTAGAAAAATAACAGAAAATGATAATAACCTTTCCCAAGGTTTGGTTGTATTTCAATATGATGAAGCTCCTCCACACTTTACTCTACCTATGCGACAATTTTTAAACTAAAACTGTCCCGCTCGTTAGATAGGTAAAAGACAGATGGAGGACAGATGATGGATTGACCACCTAAAGCACCAGATTTAACGCCCCTAGACTTTTTTTTTATGGGGTTTTCCGTCTTTTGAAAAATTTTAAAATAGTACTATTGTATGAAAGTGAATGGCAGTCATTTTGAACAACTATTGTAAATATTTTTGGTAGTGAAATGTTCATTGTAAATGTTTATAATAAATTGTTAAAAACAAATATTTTTTTTTCAATCCAGTTTTCTTAATTTTTTATTTATTTTTCTCGGTAATTAATTACTTTAAGCATCATGGGTTATACATTTTGAAAATCAGTACAAAGAGGAGAATCAAAATAACAAATAAAAAGAGGTAAAGTAATAAAAAAAAATTAGGGGATGGCATGGGGGATGAGAGGTTGCCTTTCCCAGAAAGCTTAAATATGGCATTTTGCGCTTTTCTTACAAATTGCTAGTTCAAGAATGATTTTTAAGTTGAGAGTTATATCTGAAAAGCATCGTATAAAGTGAAATGAAACAAGAGAATATTACTTATACATACATTTAATTCTACTTCTTTAAAATCTACAAAATTGAAATATGCGAAGTGATCCTACTACAATAAATATTTAAAATCGATGATAATTATTCCAAAGGTGATTAGGATATAAGTGAATAATACAAAACGGTCAAAATGTTACAAAACAACCAGTATTGAAAATTGCCTCGGTGAAAGGCCTCGAGCAGGTTATGAAAGCCGCGATGCATATGAGTAAAATTGGGACTGAGCGTACGGGTAGAATGCCTTACTGGTGGTGTGTCGAGATAGAGCAACTGAGAAGAGAGTGCGTGCCCTTCGCCGGCACTTGACAAGGGCGAGATTACGTCGGAGCGCGGAAGAGGTGGAACGTGTGGATACGTCTTACCGTGCGAAGAAGAAGGAGTTGAATAGGAGGATCCGAGCCGAGAAGAAGAGACACTGGAGGCTACTGTGTGACAAGCTGGACGAGGACATCTGGGGTGAAGGGTATAAGATTACAATGAAGCATTTCGACGCCTGTGCTCCGTATGGCATGCCATTGGACCAGAAGCTGGACATAGTCACCGAACTGTTTCCACAAGGACCGTGGCATGGTGTGCGGAGAGACGTCGAGGCTGAGTGTGGGATTCCCTTTACTTTGGATGAACTGGCTGTGGCGGTGAGTTCCCATTAAGTCTGGTAGGGCTCCCGGTCTGGATGGTGTCCCACCCGAGGCGGTTATACATCTTGGCCGTTTGGAGCCCATGTGGCTGCTGAAACACATGAATGCTCTTCTTGTCGCGCAGTCTTTTCCGGATCCCTGGAAAATCTCGAGGCTCGTGCTCCTGCCTAAATTCAAGGCAGGAAAATATCGTCCTATTTGCCTTCTTCCTTGTATCGGAAAGCTATATGAGAGAATGTTACGTTCGCGTATCGAGGAGGTGATTGTGATGTCTGGAGGCCTGTCTCCGAGACAATATGGTTTCTGCAAGGGTAAAAGTACAGTGGATGCGGTGACCGATGTGCTCGGGCGGCACGGGGAATTGGGGGTGATCATCGATGGGTCATCCTAGTTCTCTTGACGTCCGAAATGCTTTTAATACATTGCAGTGGGGTCACGTAATGAGCTCTTTGGAAGCAAGGAACTGTCCTGGTATCTGAGGAATGTGGTCGCTGATTATCTTTCCGAGAGAAAGATTGTGGTGGAAAATGGTGTGCTGGTGGATGTAACGGCTGGGGTCCCGCAGGGCTCCGTCCTGGGTCCGACGCTGTGGAACCTGGCATATGACGGGTCTTAAATTGCGAATATGGGGAGGGTGTGACCCCCTTTGCATTCGCGGACGACCTTGCTATGCTGGTGGCTGCACGGGACAGGGAGGAAACTCTTGCTTCGGATTACGCGTGCGTGTGTTCTAGTTGAGGATTGGATGAGTGAGCATGATCTTTCTCTCGCGGAGGATAAGACGGAGGCTGTAGTACTCAGAGGCTACAGAAAGAGAGATAGGGTGGAATTTGAGTGCGCGGGAGTGAGAGTGACGCCCAAAAAGTACGTTAAGTATTTGGGAGTTACTCTCCACCAGAGTGGGAGCTGGGGGGAACATTTGAGGGGGGTGACCCGCAGAGCTGTTCAGAGAATGGCTGCGCTGGGGAGGATAATGCCTAATATCGGTGGTCCCAAATCCGAAAGGAGAAGGGTGCTCCACGGTGTTGTGCAATCTGTCGTCCTCTACGCGGCCCCAGTCTGGAGTGACGCGGTAGAAATACCAACTTACAAGAGGCTCATGGTACGCGTGGACAGAACCAGTCTGCTGCGGGTAGCATGTGCCTACAGGACTGTGTCAGCTGCCGCTCTGTGTGTTATCACCGGCTGTGTTCCTTTACATGTGCTGGCAGGTGAAAGGGCAAGGATTTACAGTCGTAGGGGGCGGAACATCGGAGAGCGAGAAATGAATGAGATAAGACTGGCCGAGAGATTAGTTTCAATCGGACAGTGGCAACAAGAGTGGGAGGCAACACGTGATGTGGCGGAGTGGACGAAGTCACTAATCCCGAACCTTCGAAGCTGGGTGGACTGTGGGCATAGGCAGCTGGATTACTATCTAACGCAAATGCTCACAGGCCATGGCTGCTTCCGCAGCTACCTTTTCAGGTTTAGGAGGCTCAGTCCGATCAGTGCCTTTACTGTGGTTTCTCGGACACTGTGACACACACGATGTTGGAGTGTGAGCGTTGGGCGGATGAAAGAGAGAAGTTTGTAAGAGAGTGTAACTGCAGAATGTTTGATTCCGTGAGAGACATGGTGGAGAAAATGATGAGTGATAAGTGGTGGTGGACACGGATCCACAAATTTGTCAGGGAGCTGCTCTCCTCAAAAGAACGAGAAGAGAGGGAACTCGCAACAGAATTTTAAGACAAGCGAGTAGCACCTTGGTAGGGTTCGGACTGTCGCAGGCCGAATTAAGAGTAAATAAGAGACAGACGACGCGAGAGAGATGGCAGCCTCGCTAAGGCAGAGGGTTGAAAGTCCTTGGTGGTTCGTGTGGGTGTGGTTTCCTGGATGATGTGTCGGAGAAAGAATGGGAATCGGGTGATAGCAGGGCATCGGGAGTGATGTATGCCTTAACTGGCCCTTCCATCCTGATGTCTGGGTGTGACAGAGGAGAGGTTTTTAGTTGGACGCCGACCGTCTCGGAGTGGTGACGGGGCGAGGTGTCAAGGGTTTAAATTCCTTGGCACCTCGCCCCTGCACAACTTCGCTAGGGTATTAGGAACCCAACACTACCTGTGTGAGTCACAGTGTCTGTATGCAGATTTTCCTTCTTCTCTTTAAAGATGTAAAAAAAAAAAAAAAGTATTGAAAATTGCAGGTGATGAATAAATTATCTGGATACAGGTAACCGAAATATCGATGAATTGACTGTAAAAACACATTCAAATAAAGGAAGGTAGTATCACGAGCAGAGAGAAGAAGCAAAGGTTGACTAGTGTTATGTTTTCTTGGTAAATCCCCCAGTTTCTTATATCTGCCCTTCATCTATGGTTATTTCGCTTTTCTGATTCTTTTCTAATCTTTTAAATTTTATTTAAATATCAATTATTTTATATTGATATTTTGTAATATTTTAAATCATTTTAAATGGATAATAAAAACAAGAGTTAACCAAAAAGTTCTACCTACAATATATTTATACTGCCTCTTTACATTATCATATTTACATTTTTCTGATGTATGCTCTTTTATGTTGCTTATACTCTATATAAAGTATTTTAAGTTTTCAATTTTCTTATTTTTGTTCGTATCTAAACTATTATAGATAGTTCTTCATAGAGCTGCATTTCTCTAAGCGATGTCAAATATGCAACTGCTTGTGAATAGACTCAGATTAGCTGAGAATTTCTCCGTTGAGATATATCACATCTCTAGGAGGATATAATTTAGTGGCAGCTCGATTGCCAAGTAAGGTTATCCTTGAGGATCGTCGACTGCAGTGTTGCCGCGTAGTTATCAGACATTTACCAGGATGCATTGTTGTAATGGATGAGTTAATAGAGACCGTCATTGTCTTTTGAGAACAATAACTGAACTGAACTTCGATTTCCACATACCGCAAAGTAACAGTTTTGGATAATTAGACGACGAGGTACAAGACTCTTAGGGTAATTGCTTTCTATTACACTGAGCAGAAGAGCGAAGGAAACAATCTACGGTGTATAAAGTATACGGGAACTTGATGCTCGAATTTTGATGCAAATAAACATTTATTACCGAAAATAGATTTGTTGAATTTCAAAATTATCGCCTTGAAGATCTGTATTTTGCATGCATTTCAATCAATTTTTGTAGAATACGTCTTCACTTAGTAAAATTTGATTCCAAGATATATCTTGTAACAAAACAAATTTTAAAACCGTTAACATACATAATAAATATATGTCTAAATTTAGGCACTTTTCCCGATATTTAAAAAAATGGAACTATTAAACCACTATTCAAATATGGCAAAGAAATATATTGTCAAACTTATATGCCTATCAACCTAATCTTAAACACAGGCAAAATATTCTTCTTATTCTTCTTCTTCTTTTTATATAGACATGACTCTGTCTGTTCTTCAATGTGCCTCTAATAAGTTGTTGTTCCATTGTTTTCGTGGTCTTCCTACTGATCGTCTTTCCATTGTAAAACCATTTCTTCCCGTCTTTACTATTTACTCTTCTATTTCTTAGCCAGTTTCCTGATCTTCTCCACCTTGCATATAGTCGTACAACTGTACGTCCAGCTCTGTCTCGTAGTGTCTTACCATCAATTTTTCTAAGTGTTTTCATGTGTGCTGTTTCTAACATCCTTTTGTCCTCTCTGTGTCAGGTCTTGTTTCTGCTGCGTATGCCATTATTGGCCTGACGACTGTTTTGTAAATTCTGCCTTACATTTCTTTCACGATATGTTTATTTCTCTATATTGTTTCCTTCATGGAGCCTGCGGCTCTGTTTGCTCTGTTTACTTGGCCTTTTCTTTAATTTCGAGTTTTCCGTAGATAGAAATTGTGATGCCTAGATATTTAAACTCTATCACTTGTTTTATTATCTGACATTCCAGCTCCAATTTACATCTTAGTAAATTTGCGTTTAATCTGTAAATTTATGTTTAATAAATTCACTACTCTGTATCTTGATCTCCATTCTTGAGGAATTATTTTGTTTCTTTATTTTTTGGATTAGTTTTAATAGTTATTTGGTCAGATCTGGTCCTCCTTACTTTAGAAGTTCGGTATTTTGTCCTCTCCTGGTGATTTTCTATCTTTTTCTTCGATTGATCTAAGGCATTGGACACTGTTTCACATAAAATATTTTTAACTAAACTTAAAAAATATGGTATTAGAGGGCTTGCATGTAATTTCCTAGAAAGTTATTTTCTAAACGGACAACAGCATGTTTATATAGATGGAAAAATTAGTAAGGGAAAAACTATATCCTATCGAGTCCTGCAAGGAACAGTCTTAGGACAAATTCTCTTCAATATCTACATCAATGATCTATTCAGAGTTAATATTACAGGTAAGATAATAAGCTTTGCAGATGACACAGCTATTTTCTATGATGTAAGTACATGTGGTAATTTAAAACAAAAAGCCGAAAGAGACTTTACTAAATGGTTTTGGTTTAATAACCTTAAATGTAGATAAAAGAAAATATATACCATTTACATGGCATGTAAGTAACCTTCCAAATCTTGACTCATTACAAGTCGATGCAAAAGAATAAAATTCTATATAGGAGAACAATATATATATATATATATATATATATATATATATATATATATATATATATATATATATTACAGGATCCAATTGTAAATAGAATA
Source organism: Diabrotica balteata (assembly GCA_918026665.1). NCBI lineage: Eukaryota > Metazoa > Arthropoda > Insecta > Coleoptera > Chrysomelidae > Diabrotica > Diabrotica balteata. The sequence continues at coordinate 101,413,325 of OU898281.1, forward strand.
CATCTTGCAGACGGCTATCGCCGTATTCCGTCCTCCTCCGCCAATCCTCTCGGTCCAAGGCATGCTCCTCCTCCAAACCTCTCGATTCCATTGCTCTTCTAATACCTTCATTCCATGAGCGTCGAGGTCTACCTCTTTTTCTTCTACCAGGGGCTTCCATCTGTGAAGTTTTTGGGGCCAACGTTCGTCAGACATTCTTAACAGGTGTCCAAACCATTTTAAACCTCTTCTTTCTATTCTGTCTATGACCGTATCTGTAGCATTCATCTGATTTCTTATAGATTTGTTGGTTTTCCTTTCCAGCCTTGATGTTCTAGCACTTCTTATCAAATAATCCATTTCAACTGCCAACAATCTTCTTTTGAGGTCTGCATTAATTGTCCATACTTCAGAGCCATAACAAAGAACTGATTCAACCATCGTTTGCCCTATTCTTTTTTTGTTCCTTTTGGAAAATGTTGCGATCCCACCATAAGGAGTTCAAACATCTTACAATTTTACATCCCTGATTAATTCGGTGTTTAATTTCGGTTTCACCCAAGCCGTTCTTATCAATGAATGCACCTAAATATTTAAATTTTTCCACTTGTGTGATTTCCACGTCCTCGTCTATCAACACTTCAAACCTTGCATCTGAATTGATAACTAGATATTCCGTTTTTCTTCATGCTGACTTTTAACCCCCATTTTACATATTCTCTGTATAGACGCTTTATCATAATTCTAGATCATAAGAATCTTGTGCTAGAACGACTTGGTCATCCACAAAGTTCAGGGAGAACAGTACGTCATTTCCTATTGGGATTCCCGTTCCCTGGCACTGGTTTTTCCAATTTTGAAGGGCTGCCTCAATATATAAATTAAACAGTAAAGCTGACATACTGCATCCTTGTCTCAGTCCTTTAGTTACTTTTATCGGCTCTGATAGGTAGTCCTATTGCGATTTTTAGGTAAGTGGTGTTATCCCTGTATACTTCTGTGATTATTCCTAAAAGGTGTGGACTAATGCCGAGTTGTTGTAAAGCTTGCCACAATTTAGGCCTTGGTACTGTATCATACGCTTTTCTAGATCGATGAAGGCTAGATGTACTTCGTTACCAACCGCTATTCTTTTTTCTATTAATTGTTGGAGTATAAACAAGTTATCAGTGCAAGATCTACCAGGCGTAAATCCGCTTTGGTCTTCGCTAATTAGATGTCTACATCATCTTGTATTTTTCTATTTATTATCTTTCCAAACAATCTGCGGAAAGTAGGTAGGACACTTAATCCTCTGTAGAAGTTAGGATCTTTTCGATTACCCTTTTTTAAAGATGGACACTTGGTGAGCGGTTTTCCATTCAGATGGTATTTTAATTTGTTGGCAGCATTGATTCATTAGAAAAGTTATTCGTTCGATTAGGAGTGGACCTCCTGCTTTAAGTAGCTCTACAGCAGCTATATTGCCAGGTCCTGAAGATCGCCCGTTTTTCATTTTAATTAGCGCAGTAACGGACCTTGTTGCTGGTAGTATTAATGTTACTATTTGTTTGTCTCTCCATACTGTATTCTTCTCCCATATATTCCAATCTGGACTCTTGGAGTAAATTTTTATAGTGATTTTCCCATTTTTTTATAGAAATTAAGTTGCTTAATGAGTTATGGGTGTTCTTCTTTAGATTAGTGATTGTTCTCCATGCTTCCGTTGTCTGAGAACCACCCATTAAATTTTCAACTTGGACACATTTTTGTTTCCAGAAATTGTTTTTGCTTCTTTTATTTGCTGGCGTACTTCTCCGTTTTTCATTTGATATGATACTCTATTGCTAGATGTTTTATTTGTTAGCCATTTTTTATATAATTTGTTTTTTCTTGTATCATTTCTTTTACGTTTTCTGTCATCCATGGTGGTTCGTGGTGTTTTTTTGTCGTTGTTCTCTGTTCCTAATACTTCATAAGCATTTTTTTATTATCATTTGAGGTTATTGTATTCTTGTTCTACATTCATATTTCGTTCCATCTCATTTAGTTCCCTTTCTAATCTACATTGAAAAAGATGTTTAATACTTGGTTGGAATAAAAGATGCAATTTATATCTCTCCGTTTTGTACTGCGTAGTATTGTTTCTCTGACTTTCGGTGTTATGTTTGTTGTTTTGTTTAAAGGGGCACAAAATAATAGCTAAAAGAAAGTAATGGTCTGTCCTACAGTTAGACCCTCTTTTTACTCTGCAGTCTTGGCACTTAAATTTTGAGTTCTGTCTTATTATTATATAGTCTATGATCGACTTCTGCTGGAGTGAAGGTCGTTCCCAAGTGTATTTATGAATGTCTTTATGTGGGGATTGGGTGTTCATTATTTTTAAAACAAACAGTTGACAGAACTCAATTAAACTGTCCTCTGAACTATTTTTTAACCATTTCTCCGTATCGTCCCACCACTTCATCGTCTATTTGAGAACCTACTCTGGCATTTAGGTCTCCTAACAATATTATTTCTTGATGACTGTGTACGAATATGAAAAGTAATTGTCTAAAAGAAAATAAATTCAGCCTTTAGACTCATATGTAAATTTTTTTCATAGCAAAATTTTTTCCTTCGATAGCTACAAGCGGAGGAGATTTAAAAATGGATGTAAATTCCGTAGGTCTTTTGAAAATATCCAATCGAGCTATAAATGGTAGCAAAAATATAGGAAAAGAAAAATAGGTACTTACAAAATATTTTGACCGGCAAACATATCACGAAACGAAACTTTTCACGATAACTTCTGCACGTGGTCACCAACGTGGTCGCATCTCTTCGTTCAATCAACTGTCTCTTGCTTCTCTGTTTAAGCCAATCCATGTTTATGCCGAATGCCGAATTACATCGTTGCCACATGTAACGAGGAGAAAAGGGAACCAGGGAAAAGGACATGAACCAATTAAAGCTCGACCTGGCTCGTCTACCAATGAATGATTACCGAACATTCTCCCCCCTTTTTAAAGGCCAAAAGTCTTTAAATTTTCAAAGCTAAACTATACATGAAATAAAATAATAATAATAATATAATAATAATAATAATAAAAATAAAAAAGAATTATTATCTATTCCTCGTCCAAAGGAAGAGGACACAATTTGACCAATGGCCGCTTCAAAACGCCACGGGCAGTCCGAACAGTAGCGACTCTAGATACTCCATCTTTACCCGGTGTAACTGAATCAAACGGCCAAGCGCCCACATGCACGGCGACAAATTATCCTCTTTTAACAAAACTAACGAACCGATTGCGGGTGCAACAAGAGGATCCCACCATTTGGAACGCTGCTGCAGAGTATGTAAGTACTCCTTGTGCCAGCGGCTCCAAAAGTCCTGATGCATGCGCTGCAATAATTGCCATCCTCGACAAACGGTTGAGAGGGAATCCGAAAAATCAGGTATGGGTAATGAGGATAAAGGTTCCAGAGTTAAAAAATGTCCGGGCGTTAGAGCGTTCAAGTCTTCAACGTCACTAGTTAAAGGTGTTAAAGGTCGCGAATTTAAAACGGATTCAACTAATGTTAACGTGGTGTAAAACTCTTCATAAGTAAGAATTTGATTTCCAACCACACGAGCTAGATGATTCTTCACCGAACGAATTCCGCGCTCATAAAGACCACCAAAATGGGGCGCGGCCGGAGGCGCAAATGAAAATTTAATTTGTTCCTTTTCCGAAGCCTCTTTCATAAAATTACGCAATTGATTATAGGCCCCGACAAAATTCGTTCCATTATCACACAAGATCTGGGACACACGGCCCCGTCGAGCGATAAATCTTTGCAACGCTGCCAGGAACGCATCTGCCGACAAATTGCTTGCAAGTTCCAAATGCAGAGCCTTAGTTGCACAACACACAAAAAGACACAAGTAGGCCTTCTGAGAACGAACTCCTCTGTGACGAGTCATGGTAATATAAAAAGGACCCCCAAAATCTAATCCGCAAATCGAAAAAGGTTTAATGGCGGACAGACGAAACTGAGGCAAGTTACCCATGGGGGTTGTAAGGCTTTGGGAGCTTGTTTCCAGCAACGGATACATTTGGATACAACTGAATTGACAGCTCTCTTAGCTGATAGAATCCAAAACCTTTGACTAATCAAGAATTGCGTAGATTTTAATCCTGCGTGCAAATATTTTTCATGGTAATATCGAATTAACAAACGAGTAAGACGAGAGTCTCTAGGAAGTAAAAAGGGGTGTTTGGTTTGATATGACAATGACGAATATGACAAACGATCTGATATACGCAAGCAGTTATTATTATCAAAAAACACTCCTTATTTGCGAAATGATTTAGGAAACAATTTGGATTGAAACTGTTCTTCGAAATGATTCTCTTGTGTAAACTTTACCAGAATTAGTAACGAATCTTCCAATTCCAAAGACGATAGAGAACCTGAACGGAGAGAAGTATGACAACGAGAATTATGAACAAATCGCAAAATGTAAGCTAGAACTCTTTGAATCGATGCAAAAGAAGACTTATTCTCCAGTAGATCGGATAAAAAATTATTAGCCCGAGTGGCTACGAAAGTGGAGATTTTCTTCTCCTCTTCTAGAGGAAGGTCATCCTGCAACGACAAAGGAACTACTGGGAGTTTAATCGAGAGACTGTGTAAAAACTCAGGACCCGTTAACCACTGGGTGTGCGACAAAAACGTAGCAGGAAGCATTCCATGAGAAGGAGCGTCAGCTGCATTATTTTTGGATTCCACATACCGCCATGATATACCTTGACTATGTGATTGGACATACGAAATCCTATTTGCAACAAAAACCTTGTACCTTGATGGCGAACTCTTCAGCCAATGGAGGACGATCTGCGAATCAGAGTATGCATAATTTTTTTTAAAGGGGTCTCCCTTCCACGACTGTACAATAAACGATACGAGTTTGATCAAAAGCACCGTAGCAAGTAATTCTATTCTGGGTATGGTAAGTTTCTGAGTTATAGAAGCAATTTTTGATTTGGAACAGAGAAGATTGACTGAAACTCGGTTCCCCGAATCAATACTACGAACATAAACAACACAGGCATATCCCTTTTCTGATCCATCAGCGAATCCATGAAGTTCTACAATTGGATGAGACGAAACATTCAAAAAACGAGGTATATGAAATTGCAAAAGTAAGAGCAACTCCCTCTTGTACTGCTCCCATACACAAATTATTTCAAAGGGTGGACGATCGTCCCAATTTAGACCTGTAGCCCAAAGCCTTTGAATCAAATACTTAAGCGAGAAGGTTACTGGACTTAAAAACCCGCATGGATCAAACGTACGTGCAAGCTCACTTAACAATGAGCGTTTACTACACGAGTCATCACCCGCAACTACAGAAAACTTAAACACATCTGTTTGTGCATTCCACTGTAAGCCCAGAATTTTAACAGACGAAGGACCATTTGATTCAGTATCAAAATTCAACGAATGGGGATTAATATGCGAAGCAGGAAATTGTGACAACAAACTGGGTTCATTAGAACACCATTTCCTTAACTCAAATCCACCCAATCTTAACAAGTCAATCAATCTTTAATTTGAAGTTGGGCTTCTTCTTGAGATGGCGCTCCAAATACAAAATCGTCGACATACGAAAAGTTACGAATGATGGAGGCCGCAAGAGGAAATTTATTGCCTTCATCAATAACTAACTGTTGGAGCGTTCTTAACGCGAGATAAGGCGACGACAAAATTCCGAAAGTTACCGTCAACAATTTGTATTCTTCAACCTCTTCGTAGGGTGAAAACCTCCAGAAAATTCTTTGAAACTCCGTGTGCTCAGGAATAATTAAAATATTACGATACATCTGTCTAATATCGGAACAGATAGCATAACGATTTAAACGAAAATTAAACAAAAGCGATACGAGATCCTGTTGTAACTTAGGACCAACTAACAAACAATCATTAAGCGATTTCCCTAATCTAGGACATTTTTGCGAAGCATTGTAAACCACCCTGACCTTATCCGACTTTGTTACCATATGATGGGGAATATAAAACAATCCCTTTTCCCGCTCCACCGGGGAAACTAATGTCATATGACCCAAATCAATATACTCCTCCATATGTGCCGAATATTCTTTATACAATTTGGGTTGGTTTAACAAACGTCTTTCCAACGATAAAAATCTACTGTAGGCAATGTCATAACTACCCGACAAATTTGGCGATGATTCACGAAACGGTAAAGCTACGATATATCTTCCAGAACCATCCCGATGACAATTTTCCTGATAGATTTGTTCACACAACGCATCTTCAGGTTCTTCAACTTTATTTTCCGGGACGTTCTCTATTTCCCAAAATTTTTCTAACGAATTACTTAACGACATATCTCCGTTTGACACGCAGACTAATGAAGTGGATGGCGACGATACGTGTGAATCAGTGGGACCCATAAAATATAACCGAACACAGTATTAAGGGCATCAGGCATTCCCTCCTGTCCTATCAGTTTGTCCCCTAAAAGCATCTTTGCAAATATGCTACAACCGATTAAGAGATCAATGCTCTGTTTACGATAGAACTCTGGGTCGCCTAGACGTAAATTTCTAATATGGTTCCACGAAGAAATATCGATTTCAGTACTCGGCAATTCACCGCAAACCCGATCTGTGATTACAGCTTCCAAACTAAACACAGGCGAATCCGTGTGTCTAGGCTGAATCGAGAAACTAATAGAACCCTGATTTAATTTGGTTTTTCATAGAGTCAAGCCCGACTATTTCTAACGAACACGATTTTTTTGGAAATCCTAATTTGTTCGCTGCTTTTCGAGAAATGAATGAGCTCATGGAGGCTGAGTCCACAAGACATCGAAGGGGAATTTTACCCCCTTTACAATCAATGGCATGAACCACAACGGTTCCAAGTAGCACTTCTTGTTTCGATTCAACCTTTTTAGTAACCAAGCTAGTACTACAATGCGACGGATTTGTAGGATTTTCCTCAATTTCGTTCGAAGCTCCACTTTCCGATGAACGAGGACTATTCGACCGATCCTTACCGAAATGTAACAATACGTTATGTAAGGGCTTTGACATTTACTACAAGCAAATTTTTTAGGACACGATTTGTTATGATTTGTCTCGTTAAGACACCGAAAACAACACGATGACGATTTACAAAATTCATATCTCTCTTTCGGAGATTTTTTCAAAAAAGACGAACAATGGTTTAAATAATTATTCTGTTTACACAATGGACACTGCAGCGACGACGACGACGACGAATTTACTAAAAACGATGAGCTATGGCTCCTGGTTTTTGCTTCAGTCCATTTGTGCCTAGGATCATTTGCAGCTGTGGTCGACGAGCGCGACGAATTCTTACTCTCTCCTCGCCCAATATTGAGATTATCATACGCGATATATTGAGTTTCCACAAACGTTACCAAACTGTTAAATGATGGGATTCGATCTGATTTGTTTTCCAATTCAAATAATTTTATCGTATCCGCGTCTAAACGTGATAACACAAGATTAAATAATATAAAATCCCAACTATCTGTGGGCAACCCTAAAGTTTTCAATTCAGCTAAATTTTCTTGGAATGTATCTACTAAATTTGATAACGATTTTGAACTGGCCACTGCCACTTTGGGAGCATTCATTAAGGCCTCCCAATGTGCCGTAGCTCGTCGACGAATATTCGAATATCTTTTTTCTAATAAACTGTAAGCAATTGCATAATTTTCATTGGTAATGCTCAAATTTCGAATTAAACTGGGGGGGGGACCCTCCACACTACTTTTCAAATATCGAAACCGTTCTACATCCGTCAAATTTGAATTGTTGTGTACCATGGAATTGAATAGATCTAAATACGACATGAATTCTTTAAAATCTCCCCGAAACGAAGGCAACGAAAGTTTTGGTAGAAGAATGGTCGAATTATTATGCCCGGCGGACGAGAGAGAATCATTATTGGCATTACCCGAGGGAGAGTTAAACATATCAAATTCTATCGATTTTATTTCGTAAAATTGTTCCAAAAAAAATTCTCTTACTTTTTCCTCGTCATCTATACCCGCATCAGGGACCGACAAAAGATTGCTAATAATTCCCGAATGATGTTTGCAAAATTCCGCTCTAATTGCTTCCAAGTCTTCCAATCTAACCTTAAATAAAGTTTTATACGAAATATCAGTTTTTGCCTTTCTCGCTATATCTAATATAATTTGTATATCGTTCAACGACATTTTCCGTAAAGTCTGCAGTTTTTTATTCTCCTCTGTAACTTTATCCATGTTTTATCAATTATTATTTACCTCAAATTTTAAACGATAACAAGACAAATAATGCGTTTACCCGATCAACTAATATTGGCAACGTCGAATTTTAATCGCACGGTTTAGACAAAAAGATGTTCCAACTTTTTATGCGAACCCAAATCAGCAAATTAACTTCGGCCGATAACGAGATTCAATAATCGAGAACCGATAATATTCAAATACCGGCAAATACATAGCGAAACGAAAAAACCTTATATTATCATATTCCAGCTACCGGTAAATCGCATTAAAAAACGTTTATTTTCAAACTACTAAAAAGAGTGTTATCATTTAACAAAAATAAATATTTTTCAACAAATACATATGTAACACTTAACAAAGCGAAATAACCCAACGAAACACTATTTCAAACTCCAAAAAAAATTTATCAGCTAGTTTATATTCGGGTCGATTAGGACCAAATGTACGAATATGAAAAGTAATTGTCTAAAAGAAAATAAATTCAGCCTTTAGACTCATATGTAAATTTTTTTCATAGCAAAATTTTTTTCTTCGATAGCTACAAGCGGAGGAGATTTAAAAATGGGTGTAAATTCCGTAGGTCTTTTGAAAATATCCAATCGAGCTATAAATGGTAGCAAAAATATAGGAAAAGAAAAATAGGTACTTACAAAATATTTTGACCGGCAAACATATCACGAAACGAAACTTTTCACGATAACTTCTGCACGTGGTCACCAACGTGGTCGTATCTCTTCGTTCAACCAACTGTCTCTTGCTTCTCTGTTTAAGCCAATCCATGTTTATGCCGAATGCCGAATTACATCGTTGCCACATGTAACGAGGGGAAAAGGGAACCAGGGAAAAGGACATGAACCAATTAAAGTTCGACCTGGCTCGTCTACCAATGAATGATTACCGAACAGACTGTTTATTTTATCACAGATGTTTGATAACTCTTCATAAAAGGAATCTTTAACTTGTTGATTTGAATCGTCTGTTGGCGCATAGACACCAACAACTATTGTTTCGATGCCGTACAATGTGACAGTTATTGTGAGAATTCTTTCAGATATGTACTCATAGTCTTTTATATATTTTTTAATGAATTTTTTATAAGAATTGAGACCCTGATTTAGCGTGTATATGTTTCTCTACTCCTGACCATAGATGAACGTAGTCTTTAATCTGTTCATTTCCTGTCCTTTCTTTTTGGTTTCAGAGAGTACTATGATGTCCATTTTTTGCTTCGTCATTTCCGTTAAGATTTCCATTGTCTTTTGAGTCATGCCTTGAGTGTTCCAAGTACCAATTTTCAAAGTCCTTTTCTTTGCCAGGTGTCGTCGTCGTAAGTTTCCATCCATATTCCGAGGCTCGGCGTTAGAATTTTTAGTCAAAAGAGTTTTTTTTCCAGATGATGACGGACTGGCCCATCGCTTCAACCCCCAAGCTTGGAGGACCAGGATTTTCTGTTGGGGTTTCTTCCCTTAGTCGACATGTTCCAGTTTTAAGGCGACAGAAACTCGCCTTACACCCTCTCTCGGCTGCTATATAACGCACATCCATTGTACGCCATATACCCATTGGTTACGCGACATATATGCCTTCGAGGACGTGAGAGTAGGATTTACTGGCAGAGCCGAGTTCTGTTTCCAGAACCCCCAACCCTTTCGTTGGAAAACAGGAGGACATTTCTCAGAGTTTTATTGCAATATATGCAGAGAACAAATATCTATGTATAATAATTTATAAACATTTACGGTGGAATACGGCGACAATACATAAACATAGCAAAATATAGCAGTTAAATTAAAAGGGCTACTATCAAGATTCAAATTTTTAAAACAATTTTTAGGAATAACTCTACGAATTCTTTATTATGCACTTCTACAATCTCATCTTACCTATTACCTTTTAGGATGTGGTGGAATACGGAATAATTACTTGTATTCTATAAACAATATTCAGAATTCTATAATTAGAATTATTTATGGAAAACTTTAAGATATTCTAGTAAGTTGTTATAATATAACTAAAGTAAATTTTTAATTGTAGGTATATTATTGTATTACAAAACTGCCACTCTGGATGAGGATCCAAGTTTTTCGACCCCATCCTCAAGTTCTTTTTTCTACTTATTGGCTTGCATACTCGTGCATCTGCTAGCGAATTTGGTAGTGTTGCAGCTCGTCTTGCAATACTGCAACACTAAAAAAAGCTTATTTTTTACAAATCACGTTAGTGCCACCAGCAACCAGAATACTAACAGTGCGAAGTTTATTTCTTACGTGAAGTTATCTTACATGAATATTTGTCTAGTATTCTGTGTTCAATGGATGGCTTGAGACTTACAGAGATGTCGGGACTTCACACCTCACCGTGTGGCCACATTCACACTCCTCGACATGTACAGGAACCTCGAGGTTCACTCCGTACCGCCACCTCTCGAAAAACGTAGGCCATCAGCCAAGAGTCGCCAGTTCTTGTACCTGCCTGTGGTTCGAATGATGTAGCCATAGGGCTTCGCATTCATTTAAGCACTAAAGAGTTTTGGAATCGTCTTTGCTTTGACGTCTTCTTAGATTGAAAAAATGTTTACTCAGGTAATAATAAAACGCAGAATCGTAGTAAAGGCACTCGGCCAACAAGGTCTAGCAGGGGCTAGTGATGTAGATAACTAGATCCCGATCGGAAGATGTGCTGCTTGTTTATATACTTTGTGTTTGCAATTTAGCAACGATATTTCGCCGGGAGGCCAATGACAACACAGTTAATAAAACTGTTTGTGATTGGCCGGCCAAAGTAACAATCTACGTCATAATTGGTCACTTCTAGCGACCCAAATAATACAATTGTCTACCAGAGAATTTAAAACAAATTACAAAGTATAAAATACCTAAATATAAATATTAAATTAAACATGGATTAACAACAAAACAACATAAGTCTATAAAGAACCGATTATTGGAGTATAATAATAAATAATACATATCTAAATAGACATTTCTACAATTTTCTACCAACTACATTTCATGAATTTACTGCAGTCAATATCATGTAAAAGTGGATTTAGTACCACGGATCATATTTATAGACTTCGTGAAATAATTGGTATAGCTAAAGAATATTAAACAGCGCTAGCGACAACCTTCATAGATTTTGATTCTATATATCCCAAGGCAGTAATATAAACCATATGACCAACCAAGGATTGACAAACGTTACATAGAAACTTTAGCAAATATATATAGACAAGCAAAAACTAAGGTAAAAATTTAATAAAACACTCCAGAATTTTCCACTACCACAGGTGTCCGACAAGGAGACGCAATATGAAAAGCTTTGGAACTTTTCACTGCAAGTCTGGAAAATATATTCAGCAAAATGAACTGGAAGAACAAAGGAGGATCCATTGATGGAGAATATCTCAGCCATCTAAGATTTGCAGACGACATCGTTCAGATTGCTAATAATTCTGCAAAACTACAAGCACTTATAAGTGACCTAAATGCAGCTAGCAATGAAGTTGGCCTAAAAGTGAACTTGACAAAAACAAAAACCATGCACAACGAGCTAGTGAATGTTCAATAATAAACAATAGTGTACTCATCTACTGTTTCAATCTACCTGTCTACCTGGGACAATTAATATTATAAATCTGGCTCCTTACTTCCAGAAATCAACAGAAGACTGAAACTGGCTTGGGCATCTTTTAGCAGAAATGCAGTTATATTCAAATCGAAGATGCCAATATATTTAAAAAAATACGTTCGATCGGTGTATACTACCAATCATGACATAAAATCATGGACACTAAAGAAAGAGATAATATCGAAACTCAAAGTAACGCAAAGTTCAATAGAGCGATGCATAATAAATATAACAAAGAGAGATAAAAAAACAATAGAATGGATCAGGCACAAAAACCAAGGTTACTGATTGATTCCATAGAATTTAATCTTTAAAATGGCAGTGGGCGGGAGATTTAACGAGAAGAACTGACAATAAATCGTACACTAGAATTGCACTGTGGTATATAAGAGGCATCAAGAGACCAAGAAGACGTCCAAATTTAAGATGGGACTATGGCATAAGGAAACAAGCCTATGCAACATGGCACAGAAAAGCGAATTATATTCTATCGTTAGTAGAAATGAAGAGTACATATGTAAGGACTGCTGCACTATATTAGGTAGAATATGCCAAGAAAGATGGTGATGATGATAATGATATATATTTATACATATATACAGAAGTTTACATCATTTATCAAAAGCTTTTTATCTTTGATACTAGCCTTAAAAATAGCTAGAAAAAGCTTTGATGAATTGAGAAGCCAATATATGACGTAGGAGCACAATTCGTCAACCTTTAGTATTCGATAATTTAACAGAGTCGTATGATATCATTTTGTCATCCGCGCCTCATCAGACTTTTGGGTTGGATACAAAATCAATCACGGAAAGACCAACAAATTTTTCGTAATTGTTTCTCAGTTATGTGGTTAGCGTACAAAGGTGCTATTTAATTTGATGGCAATAAACTAAAACCTTTTAGTAATATCGATATCATGGTGCACCAGTTATCGTATTAAAGAACATATCTACACCTTCTCTTAACTTTATTTTAAAATGATTTGCGGTATTCTCATTCCTAGACAATATTTTAACTGTGATTTGGGCTTGACGTCATTTATCTTTTATAAGCGACGTACCTTTACTCTATATTGTAATGTGAGCGTAGCAAGTGAGTGGGGAGTTGAAATAAAGGGCTAAGTAGCATGGAAAAGATAATAATTATTCGAGATATTTATTATATATTCCAAGTTTAATAAGGGAGAATTATTACAGTAAAGTATACATTTAGGTTACACAAAGAAATTGACCTAGTTAGTGCATTGTTTGTTAATTGTTTAACGTAGAAAAAGCACGTCAAACAGAAATTGTTATTGTAATGCAATATAGGACCCACAATTCAGCGAAAACACGACCTTGGCACTATAACCGGCATTGAAAATACGAGCTCAATAAAAACAAGAAGAACAGAGGAATCGGGGAGTCAGTAATAGCGGGCCACCGTGAGTAGCTGCTCAGGCAGTATTGCCGGCATCGGGTCGGACGCAATAGCGTCCAGTACGCGATCAGTAATAGCAGTCGGTATGTCTCCGGGGAGTAGTTAACACGCGACATAGTATCTCGTATAAATCAGGTTATTGGTGAAGTTCGTAACAACGGAGGAGTCCCCCCAACTGACCGAACTCCAGAGGACCGAAGACGTGTCGTTGTTGAAAGTCTAACTACACATAAGGTAACAGATTTCTATATACTAACCTGAGTAATTATAATAGTACAACTGTCAATTCTTCACTCTCTTGCTTCTCATCTCCCGGCGCGCCGAATGACTTATTAACGATTGTATTTGTAAACCACATTGTATGTTCAATATATTGTAGACTCTAACTTGGTTTTAATGTTCCTTTCGGCCGATTCAGACAGAGACTATTAGAGTACAAGATTCTGCTTATACATATCTCCGGCTTCTAAAGTAAGCCCATAACCTCAACTCTTTACAGGACCTGAGACCTAGGAGTCCTTACCCCTATCCCGAAAATCCCTTATCTTCTCGTAAATCCACGAAGACGAACCAATCAGTTCGGACCAGTGGGACCAGTAAGCTTAGCAGCCGCTCGCAGGGTTAGCATCCTGTGAGGGTCTATAAAGTATTTCAGTGGTGACAGCGGAGTCGCCTCCTGTATTACAATATGTCTTATATTAGATTAGGTTCAGCATGGATTTCTAACCGAATGTTTTATTTTTTCATGAATATTACCATATTATTCTTGTTAACTACGTATTATATACCTTTAAAGCAAACAAGTATCTCTTTTTATTTTAAAAATCTACTTACCTAACTAAATTTAGCTTAATTTTCTAGTTTTCTAGTCAGTTTTTTATATGTCATGTTTATGTATTTAAGAGATATGCAGATTAAAGATTAATATACCAGGAATAAGTTTCGTAGTATGTATAATCGTTGGAAATACAGCATAAGGGAAGAAAGGACTATTCTGTAAACACAGAAATTCCTATATCCGAAATAATTATGTTGCTGCAACAGATTGCAAGCCAAAGAAAACTAAATTTAATACACACCAATTGTTGATAAGAAGGAATAAAAGATGTAAAACTTAAAACTAAAAACACTGAAACTAAAGCAGTAACCTAAAAAGACATTACACCTAACAAAATATAGATAATAATTATATTAATATTATACATCATCGCTAAAATCATCTAAAGTAAATGTGGATCCACAATAGTATAGTGGACTGTACCAATTTGGTCTTTGCTATCTCTCTCTAGAGAGAACATTTCATATAATTCTATTTATTAAATAACCCAGTATTTTTTAATAGTTTTTATAAACTAAGTATATGACGCCTCTGATTACGTCTCAATTAGACCAGGAGTCTCACGACAGGAATAGTGAAGAACACCGTACAAAAAATCCAGTCCTTATCTGATATTCATTCGAAACTGCTCTGAGTGTATTGTAAGAGCACTGAAAAGTTGAAAATAATCTCTTAGCATTAGGTGTTCTACAACAACACGAACTCCTATGAAAACTATTTACATTTTCAGAGACACATGTTCAACAAAAACAGCCTGTCTTATCAATGTGCCTCGTTCCAGTCCACTATACCAATGCTACACAGCTCGAGACCACAGACTTTCAACCTCAAAATGCGTTCCATGCAGACATCACTTCAAACATCCACCAAAACCTTACAGATACTTTAAGTTCTTTACGATAGCAGATACAGTTTCTATGATAGAAACTCCTTCCTTATACCATCACCTATTCCAGTGGTACATCTAAATTCAGGATATCTATCCCTATTCACCATTTATCTCCCTGTTCCCTTCTTCTTCTTTAAGTGCCATCTCCGCGACGACAGTTGGCGATCATCATGGCTATTCTGACCTTCGAGGCAGTTACTGCCCTGAGCTTTCTCAGTTCTTTAACTAGGAAACGCGTCTTCTTTCTACGCTTCTCCTACTCTCCATTTTCCCTTAAATTATAAATGTCAAGGTGTTGTATCTTACGCCTCTCATCATATGTCCGAGATATTGCAATTTCCTTTCTTTTATTGTATTTTCAATTTCCCCTGTCTTTACCTACTCTCTTTAAACACTTCTGTATTTGTAACTTTATCTACTCATGGAATCCTTATTAATCTTCTAAATGTTTCTCAACGGTCCCTTGTGCTTAACCTACTACCTGACTGACTACCAACAGCACCACGTCAATCACGTGACGTTTAAAATAAAAATAAGCGAGAATAAGGCCAAAATAGTAAAAATTTTTCGATACATACGACAATGTTTCATATATATCTGTTTACTTTATCAGAAAGTTTCCGACCAACATCCGTGAAAGTAATAACATCGATTACCAAAAGGATATTGAATACATGTTATTGCATTTTTCACTTACACATTGCATTTTTATCTCTGGCGTATTTCACTCCATCTTGGAGAATTTTATATGATGTTCAGATGAGTTTAAAAATTTCCTGACACTTTTTAGCGTTCTTAAGCAGCTTACTCCCTATTTCCCTATGAAATTTAATATTTTTTGAAGGTATCACGTCGCAGAAGACTGCAAATAACATCGTAAATCAGATAGAGATCCAACAAAGTACGTTGAGTTCTTGCGAATCCTGAAATCAATATTTATTTTCAATTTCCTGCTTCATTTTATGCACCTTATGAAATACACAGAACATGTACGTGAAAATCGGGATAATGGAATCATTTGACATGCTTCTTATAATATAAAAATAAAATATATACCTACATAAATAAGAATAATAGCAACCACAAAAAAAAGATATATTAGAAATATATATTAAAAAATTTCACGACTATACTGAGGGAACTCAGGGATGGGTCTTGGCTGACTGTACAACTTTTTTCCAATTTGTTCGATCTTCCATCAACCTAGGGTCAAATGGAATAGTATTTTTTTTGGTTAAAAGTATTTTTCGTTCAAAGCGTCTAAGCTTTTCTTCGTTTGCTTTGATCATGGTCCACGTTTCGCATCCGTATGTTATTACAGGTCTGACGATGGATTTATAGATTTTAATGTTTGAACTGCTTGTAAGATTTTTTGATTTCATGAGTTTATCCAGTACGAATAGACAGCGGTTTTCAGATTGGATTCTGCTATTTATACACATATATTTCGTCTTCTCTTCATTAATATTGAGCCTTACTGTACTTGTTGCTTCTTCCGCCTTGTTGAAGATGTCTTTCTTGGATAGGATGGAGTCTTTAACGAGATCTATATCATCTGCATATGCGAATAATAGCTTGGGATCTTAAAGCGATAGCAATTCTGTTTTTATTTCAGCCAACCTCATGGCTTGCTCTAATACAAGGTTAAAAGTAGTGGAGATAACGCATCACCCTGTTTGAGTCCACTGTTTATTTCAAAGCTGCCAGACAGTTTATTATTTACACGTACTTTAGATATTCTACCCTCCATACAGACTTTGGTCATCCGAATGATTTTCTTTGTCATTGAGAACTCCGCCATGGCATCCAGACTTGGCTTATTTCTACGCTATCATATGCCTATCGAAAGTCTGTGAAAATATTGTGTATGGGTCTGTTATACTCTCATCCCTTTTTTGGAAGTTGTCTTAGCTTGAATAATTGATCTATTGTTGATCTGTTTACCTTAAAACTGGCTTAATATTCGCCTGGGACATTTTCAGCATAATGGATTAGTCTACTAAGAATGATGTTTGAGAGGAATTTATATGCCGTGTTTAAGATTGAAATTCGTCTATAATTTGCGCATTTTGTTTTGTCCCCTTTTTTTGTAGATGGGCACTATTATGTTTTCCTTCCATCGTGCTGGTATCCTTTCTTCTAACCATATGTCCGTTATTAGCTGGTGGATTTGGCGATGTAGTGAGTGTCCCCTATTTCAGAAGTTCTGCTGGTATCTCGTCTGTACCCGGTGCTTTGTGATTTTTCAGCTTATTTAAGGCCTTTTATGTTTCTTCAAAGGAAAGATTTTTGACGGGCATCTCCGCTTTGATATAGATCTCTTCTTCGTGCTGTTCTTCGTGTATAATGTTTAGAAGGTCCCTAAAATACTCTCTCCATTTTTCAGTTACTTCTTTACCGTCGATTATCATACGGCGTTGATTGTCTCTCAGTGTATGGATGGAATTGGTTCTATGTCCTGTTTTCTCAGAGGAAATTGCTTTATTAAATCCTCTGGAACCTGGTTTGGGCCGATCTCTCTCCATAGCTTCATATTTTTGTCGTTCATAGTGTCTTTTCTTTATGCGTATTATTTTTCTTGTTTCTTTTCGGTAGTCGTCATGTTCCTTTTTACTTTGGTCGGTTTGCAGTTATATGCAGTCTTTCTAGTCTATTTAAGTCTTTTTTCCAGCTGTTTCCGACATTCCTCGTCATACCATGTTTTTGCCTTCTTTTGCATTGTAATATATGTAGTTCTGCTATGTAATATATTTGTCATTCTAAAAACAAAAAGTATTAACACTACGACGAGAATG
The DNA here is from genome assembly GCA_918026665.1 of Diabrotica balteata. Lineage (NCBI taxonomy): Eukaryota > Metazoa > Arthropoda > Insecta > Coleoptera > Chrysomelidae > Diabrotica > Diabrotica balteata. The sequence goes on from OU898281.1 coordinate 101,431,159, forward strand.
CCGTAACACTAAAATGGTAATGTCTGTAGAAACAGAAGATGTGAAGATAAAATAAAAAAGTTACACGCTGACTATTTATGACTATTGGTAGCAAAAGAATTAAAAGTTTTGCTGCAAATAAGATGCGGAGATGATATTAACTAAACGGCAGATCCAATATGCAACAAACACATAGAAGACAGAGACGAGTGGGAGAGGCCTATATTAATAATATTCATTAAATAATATCTATTTAGTCATCGACAAAAATGTATTTTTGATAATACCTATTTTAGTTTTAATAAAAACTTCTATCGTCAAATATTTGGGGTAGATAGATACTATGGGTACTCCACTTAACCAATAATAGCAACTGTCGTTTTTCCATTATTAACTAGATATTGTACAATTACATTTTTCGTTTTTCCTTGATTAAAAAATTTGAAGACACTCTTATTTGTTCTATTTCTTCTTCACAAATTCAAAATACCTTAAACTTTTTTAATGTTTTTAATGCTCATCCAATTTACTTTCGAGATTGAAATTGAACGTTTGATATCATTTATGGATATCAAATTAATAAGAACCAAACAAAACAAAAAAATGATAGATTGGTATTCAAAGATAGCACAATCTGGAAGATATTTAAACTATTTTCTCAACCATCCTACTAATCAAAAATTTACCACAATAATTACAATAAAAAATAGGGTAGGATTTATTAGTGACGAAAAGTTCATGAACAGAAACTTAAACTTGCTGTTAAGCATCTGTAAATAATGGATACCCAAAACATATCCTTAACAAATTGACTGCGTTTATAAAAAAGTAACCCACGAAACTGTGCATTACCGGTCCCCCATCGGTAGCTTGTAGCGAACGGTAATGACCTAATTCGTTTTTATATTTTTACAATAATTCTATAATATAAATTATACGAGTTTTAAGAAAAAATACTAAAAGTAAAACCATTTAAAAACTTACGATTGTCATAATCAGGTTTCCTGTTAAAAATGTTTTGAAGTGTCAAGAACGCCTACTACTTTTTACAGAGTTAGATTAAAAGATCAAATGACAGAAGACTTCTTCAATATTTTATTAGTATAAAATAATATTATAAAACAAAAAAAATGTGTGAACTAAATAATATATTCTTAGTTATTAAACAAAAACTATAAAGTTTCAGAAAAATAAATAAGATAAAGCAAGATAAACACATCCTTGGTTGTCCAGGACATTAATTGCAATATTTTGTTGCTTTTGTTATTACATTACTTGCCTGTTTACTTTAATGTGTTTCTCTTAGTTTATGCTAGCATGTATGGTACTGACATATTCTTTTATTTAAAAGGTCCCGACGGTTTAACAAACGTATGTAGAATTCTTTTGGGAGTAGTTGTACCTTGGTTCAACTAAAGTAATAAGTAACTCCCGTGCTAATCTTCTTCTAAATCTAGACTAGCTATTCTAAATCCAAGCATTTACAATAGCTGCTTCAAGCAAGAATTTAAAGGCTAGTTTACGGTACCATCTTAAAGTTTTTCTTAAAACGGACTGATAAGAAATCATCTGATCACTAAAGTCTACTACTTTTTGTGCTTGATTTTAATCAATAATTGCCCTTGGTTTCGATAAAAGCTTGCGTTTCCAGTTTTGGTTTTCTGTTGGTTCTAAGGTAGTTGTTGGATCAGTACTTAATATCAGAACTGGCCGTTTGTCAGTTGCTCAGTCAGTTTGCTTAGAGTTCTTCTGAGTACCCCAAATTTCTCCTTTTTTATTTTTTTTTAAATACCGTTTTGGGAATAGTTGGATCTAGTCTAGTCTTCTGTTGGATCCCAGCCATTTGTGAATTCAACATATTTAAGAAGATTACACACTATATCTTACTCTGAAAAGTATTTGCATTAGTAGGCGTATTTTACCACGATAAGCGATTATGCTGTTAGTATATCCATCCTCTGTGCGTAACATATATTTCTAAATTCCATACAAGTATGTTTTATGTGGCAGATATTGCTTTATTTGCATTCTGTACTTTCCGTAACATTATTTCTTGTTTTAGCAACAATTTGTGAATTGTAGCTATAAAGCTGTAAAAGATCATCAGTTACAAATAACTTGTCTACAGGACTTTTTATTTCGTTAAAGTTAAAATGTAGTATAGTTATATCTTGCCACTCATTTTCATCATCATGTTCAGCTTCTGACATTTTTTGCGCTTTCAATTTATGTCTTATTTTCATCACCGAATAAATAACTTGCACTTACATACATCACTGTACGACTAGTCTCAAGAAAGAATATAGTTCTTGTCGATTACAAGTCGTTTGAATCAGAAAGATCGTCCCGCTCATTTTCACTGTCACTATTCTGTGAAATATAAATCACTATAAATCTGTTTTTTTATTTAGCGCATTTACAATGCTTGGGTTATCTTTGTATATTATTATATATATATATATATATATATATATATATTATATATATATATATATATAAAAATATATATTTATATATATATTTCAACGGAATTACTCGGTTCGTTTCACTCTTTAGTTTTTGTTTTATTTGTATCAGTTGTTTGAGCTATTATCGCCTTTTAAGAGCAAGGATTCTTATTAAACAGACGAAAACCAATAGAAACAGGCCACATAATTATTGTAATCAGATAAATCAAACTAAAATACGACAGGAGGGAGATGAGTTTTAAAACATTTTCAAAGAAAAAACGCAATAAATTACAAAATACACACAAGACTGTAATATTCACACAATATCTACTGTAATATTCGAAGTATTTCAAATTCATTTTTCTGTTTAAACAATAAATTTTAACCATCATGAATATTTTTAACGTTATATAAGGAACTAATTTTATTGTGTGCTTTGTGTTTCTGGTCACAATTATGTACCTAAATTATATTGTAATTACGGTTTCGAACGAACAAGCAAATGTTTGAAGACTTTTTACTATAAATCTGTAAATCATATGAACTTGTAACCACATTGAAATGTTTACGAATGGCTACTCGTGTTCTGGTTGGAGAGCGAGGCCGTGGATAAGGTTTCCTTTGGGGGGGCGGGGCTGGTAGAACTAACTACGAAAAAGAAATCAAAAAATACTTACCTAGATCACCTATCTATCTCCTGGGCAACACTAAACAAAAAGATTTCTAAACTATGTAAAATTATGACGCCGTTTAAAAAAATTTTGCTGTATAGAAAGAAAGGTTTAGTATTTTTCTTCCTTAACAATTTTTAAGGGTAAATATCTTTTAAAAGAAATAATTTTTCCAAACTTCTAGTTTATACATAAAAAATTACATTTTTATTTTTTTTTGTACCTAAACAGTTAATCCAACAATGTTTAAATCTATCAGAAAACATGACACTGAACTTTCTAGCAAGACAAAATTAAAACTATGATTATATACCAAACGGCAGAAAAAGATGCGCTAACTGTCATTTGTCGAAATGAATTTCCAAACTCTTCTGATTATTATTTCATTATCAAAGGTAAATTTTATTAAAAACAAAACTAAAATATAACGATTAGCTGATACACAAAACTTATTTATTTATAACCTTAAATATAAAAAATTATAAAAATATAAATATTAATAATATAAGAGAAGAGAATAGCTTGGTTCAGTAATACCCAGTCAGTTTTTAAATTAAACCACGCCCAACGCGCGTTTTTTTTGTTTAACTATTTCTCGAAATTAAGGACTAGCTTTAAACATTGATCAAAGGAATAAAAGTTTTTTGTAATACGAAACACGTTGTTTATATTTGGCCAAGTCAATAATTTTTCAAAGACTTTAATAACTAACAACAAAAAGGTATCGTACTATCTAAAGCATAATTCTTCCTGTCACTGAGTAATTGCTAATATCTCGTTTATGTCTTTCTCACTCTGAGCGTGGATATTTTCATTCCTTTCGACTCCGGTGTTTTAATGGATACCAGAAGAACAAAATTTATTTTATTGAAACTATAATTCTGCAAGCTACGTGATATTTCGCAGAATTATAAAAGCGAAATTTTAAAGGGAACTATGAAATTTTGTAGGATGTTATATAATCTCAATTACTGGAAAATCCGGGTTAAAATATTTCCGCACTGAAAATGTAATTTCCAACGTAGATATCTCTAAAACGGCGTCTCTTTATGATTAAAAAAATTAAAAATATTTCATATAAGAGTTTCCTACATGTGTATTTTATGCTGAGGAATATTTGCAATTTTGTTAGTTTTGTATTCTACAAAAAAATAAAAGATAAAAACACGATTTGGTTTTATAACTTGTTTATAATATATTCACAGGGAAACGTGTTACGATATTGATTCAAAGTAGCAGTTATCGCAGACCGCTTGTGAATTGGTTATTAGAACCACAGTGTATTTTTTTTTTTCGTAACACAAACATTTTTTCTATATTCATAAATAATTTCTAATCTTCAAAAGTATTGCTATATCCATAAAATGGATTGTTTTTAAATTAATAAATGTATCATAACTATTTGTAATAAATAGGATATTTAACGTAACAGTTTCAAAACAGCAAGTTTTTGAGAAGCGAAGCTTCTATACTGGCGTTGTATTACTTTTTTTCATATAGTAAAATGCTGAGGCGAGTATTACGGAACTAGCGCCAGGAGAAGACCTCACGGATAGCGTCACGAAATAGATGTTCTCTACATTGATTCACTACTCTCGATCAATTCGTTTCTGGTCATCATGTAGTATCTGCTTGTAATTAGTTTTTTTTTACTACCTTCAGAACGCTTAAAAGTCATGAAAGTTAAATTAATAGGTACCTTTATTAATTTTATAAATTACCTTTTGTTTCAATAAATTCAGTACACAATAATTCATAGAAAAAAGTTTGGGAAAACAAGCAAAAAATCGAATTGAAAGTTTTATTGAAAGATTTTTAAAAACAAAGCATTTAACAGAACAAGGATCAAAGTTAGATAGTTTTAAAATATGCTCGATGTGATAACTATTAAAATAGTCTCTATGCATAAATTTGTCGTTTTGCTTAGAGAACGCCGAATTTGTGCAAAAATTCCAAAGGTATTTCTAAAATCTTTGCAAGCATTTTGTATCCTTGGCCATAGTTGTGCATGATTTTGTATCGAAACGGAATAAAGAAATACTTTTATGTACCCCCAAACACAATAATCGCAAAGATTTATATCCGGCGACCTTGCTAGCGATGCTGTTTAGAGTTTAACCAGAGGTGTGCATGATTTTGTATCGGAACAGAATAAACAAATGCTTTTGTGTATTTTCAAAGACAATAATCGCAAAAACTTAAATCCAGCGACCTTTAAAAGCACCTTTAAAGCATCAATTCCACAGGTCAAGTAGATAATCGTCAGTTACTCTTATCCAAACGTTTATGCTAAACTCATGCTGATGCTTAGATTTTTGTACAACATGAGATTGTCACCAACCTATGAATAACATTGTGAATTGCATATTAAAATTTCCATTTTCTGTAAATGAAGCTTCGTCCCAAAACAAAATGTATCTGAAAAACTCTTCGTCCTAAATTTTTTGATTTTGTGACTATCTACAGAATTCTTCATGAGCATGAAAATCTCCATATAGCAGTGCTTGTACCTTTGTAAAATGAAAAGAATATAAATTTTCGTTGTATAAGATATTTCCTACGGATTTTGAAATTGTGGGATACATGGCAGATAGTCTTCGAACGCTAATTTCTGGATTGTTCTCAACTTTTATTAAAAAATATCTTCATGATCACATCAGCATCGGTTACATCGGCTACAGTATCATGTCACCCTGATTCATAATTTTTTGGGACCACTAAACCTGTTTATGAATAAATGCTTTGATAAAGAGCAGTAAATGGGGAGCTGTAAAAGAGTGGGATACTTAAGATTAGGAAGTTTTTCAGCGTATCTACATTGTGGTGATCGAGCGTTATGCCTTATTTCGCCATAAAACATAAACTTAATGCATATCAACGTACTCCATATTAGTAAAAACCATTTTTGTTAAATTGAAATTGGTAAAATTTTAAATGTCACAAAGTAAGAAGCTAGAAGATAAGCTTTGCGAACTGACCACAATTTTTCAATGAAAAACGTAGGTTATACTTCTATTGATAGTTTAAAGACAACTAATGGAAAAAAAGTATTAATTTAAGTTTCCTTACGAAAAAACGGAAAATTTTCAAATCAATTTTTGTAGAAAACGGTGTATTTTGCGGAATTAATGTAAAAGTACCTTTTACTATTATATTGTCTAAAAATTTAAGAGTCGAATGCACGAATGCTTAAAAGTTAAACCTAGAATAGTTAAGCGTTGAACTAACCGTTGACCTACCCAAAACGGACGCCTATGACCGGTACTAGAAATTTGCAATTGATGAAATCTATTCAGCTCTGAGGGATAAATAATTGTACCAGTTTCAGTTTTTTTCTAAATAGAAGCGTTCTACAGATATTTAAAAAAATTATTGCAGGGCGCCTTCTTTAAAGAGCTCTAACTCTCTCAGGAAGCATTTTTTGACTTAGTTGAATTATAGGTGAATTGAGTTAAATTGTCTTAAAATTATCTGAGAAATATCCGGTCTTCTTTTGTCCGGAGAGTTTCTGGACACCCTGTATTTATTCTAAGCACGTTTAAATTAAATACTGCTTGACAAACAACTAAAAATATACAGACATTAAATAAGAAATAAAAAATTAAAAGTATTAAATGTATAGATTTATTTTATATTTTGAATATGTGTATTAATTTAGAAGTTATAAATGCTATCCAATTATTAACAATCTTAAATCATCTGTTTAAAGTTTTAGGACCCTTCGTGTTTTAAAATAATTTTATATAAATACAATTATTACTTTTGAACATCTTATTTAGTTTAGTATGTGATAGATGCGCTAACGTGTTAAACTGGTGTTCTGTATTAAATCGTGTAACACTTTTATTTTCTCTGAATACTGTTTTACTTTGTATCTTTGTTACTACCTCCTAACACTTAAATCTAATGATATTTGTATAAATCTTTTTGTTACGGTTAGAATTACCATAATTTTCAATGCATTGAATCAGCCCTTAAGTTCACTATTAATAAATCGAGAAAAAAAAAACGTCATAAGTGTTTTATTGTTTTAGTGATCCATAAATGAGGCTGTGAGAGCAAGAGTGGGCTAACCAAAATATTGAATAATGGATTTGCATGAACCAAGAATGTAATATGCGTTTTTTTGAAATTTTATAAAATTAAAATATGATGCCAAAAGGTAATTGCTTACAAATCATTAAATAATAAAAAAAAAACGAAGATCTTGCAATATATTTAACCAAAATTTAAGTTTTTTGTGGATTAGACCGCTTTTGCATCAGTGTGCTCTTAAAAATTTTAATAGTAATGTAAATTAGACCTGGAGTACAATACAATTAAACAATATCAATATTGAAAATATGCTTTACTAAAAAACAAAGTAACAAAAATACTTTATCTTCATTGTTAATGAACTCTTCTTCTTGCTATATAGTGGATCTTATTGTTCTGGTGCTTTTGTAAAATCCATGATGTATTGGAGGTATAAATGAAAGTAATTCCAAAAGACCTTTTTTTGCTTCGGTTATTGGGCGTCCATCGGGATAAAGAAAATCTAGCTAAACTATTTTTCTGTATGTCCCTTTTTGATATCTAGTGAATAAAAGAAAACATCTGCATTATTGCTGTATTTGTAGTAAATTGTAAATGGATTTGTTTTCTTGTATTGCAACCACTGAATCTGTAACCATTAAACTTTTGATTTTTGTTTATCAAGTTTAAGATTTGTTATATTTCTAACTTCTTAGTAGAATAAAAATCGTTTTCTGTCATCTTTATTATCGTAAAATGTGCTTTCTTTCGTGCATGTGATATTACCTTTTTTCAGTCATCAGGTACGTAGATATGTTTAAAAAAATTTTTGCTTACTTATTACTCCGAAATTTTGGTCACAAGCAAGGTAAGAATGTCCGCTGACTAAAAACTTATGATCAATAGTTTGCACCACAATATCAGAATGTGACACAATAAACTCGCAAAGGACGGCCATTTTAATATTACGGTTCTGCCCTCCGTATTGATCGGAATATAGTATTAAATTTTTTGTTGTAACAACATTTTTAAAATAATGCAATAAACAGGATTCCATTTCTTGAGGTCCTCGTGATGCTTGTGTGTCGTTCCAAACATACATATGAGCATTATTAGTATCCAAATTATAGACTCCTAAGACGTAAGTCCACAACTGACGTTTATAGTAAGAAATTCCAGTGCTGATAACTGTTGTAGGCAACGTTCGCATCAAGTCAAATACAATCACTGTAATTTCTTCAGGATTTTGTTTTGCCTTCTCTGCATCTTGTTTCATACAACATCTAGCACGGTCTGCTTTGCATTCGTGAACCTCTAATGTTACTTCAAATTTACGTTTTTCTGCATGAACTGTTGAGAACTATATTTTATTGTTATATAAATCACATTTTTTGAACAAATCCGTAATTGGTGCATAAAATCCAATATTAAATTGGGTATTAAATATTTTTCGAAATATGTGGAATAAGACAGGATTACTAGTATGTTTTCCTTTGTAAAAGTTATATAGAGTTCCTAAAAACCGGTCTATTCTACAAAGAGGATGGTTAGCCCACTCTTGCATTCTTTTACGTATTTATGTATTGAACAATTTTGGTCTATATCGCAACTTCGTGGATTAGCCCATTCGTGTTTTCAAATTTTTGTTATTTCGTATAATGCAAAATCACCTTACTGGAGAGATTTATGTTATAATATACGGAAATGTTGGTTAGACCGGTTTTGCTTTAAAACTTTAGGTCGTTAGAAGTGATTGCAATTTATAACTCAATTATTAGCAAAATGTTGGTTAGCCCACTCTTGCTCTCATAGCCTCAAATGTTTTGAAGCAATTAGGTGATCAACCATGCCTCTTTAAAATGCGAAAAGTTTGGTAAAAAATGTATGCTGTCCGCCAAATATAATTTGGTTTAAATATAAATAATTAATAAATAATCATCATCATCCAGCCGAATTTTCACATCCATTGTTGGATATAGGCCTCCTCCAAACGTCTCCAGTTCTCTCTATCTCTAGCTGCTGCAATCCAGTTTGTTTCTATCCTCCTTAGGTCGTCGGTCTATCGGGTGGGTGGTCTGCCTCGACTTCGCTTGTCGGCTCTTGGTCTCCACTCCAATAATCTCTTCGTCCATCTTCCGTCTTCCATTCTAGCAACATGTCCAGCCCACTTCCACTTTTGTCTATTGATTCGCAGTATAATATCGTCTACGCCAGTTCGTCGCCGTATCTCCTCATTTCTTACGCGATCTTTCAAGGTCAGGCCCAGCATTGATCTCTCCATTCGCCTTTATGTTACCCTCAGTTTTTCGGCAGTAGCTTTCGTTAAAGTTAAGGTCTCTGCTCCGTAGTCAAGCTCAATTAATAAATAATAAAATTACTTTATTTAGTTTTAAAAATATTATTTAAATTTTAAAAGTACAAAACTACAAAAAACGTGTAAAGCTTTTCGCCAGTCTACTTTTACCAGATTTGGAAAATGATATAATTCTTCCTATATTTTATTGTAACATGGTCTAAAGCTAGGGTCAAATACATGTAATATTTAATATTATTTAATTCAAGACCAATAGAATAAAATTTAAATTATTGAGGAGTAAGAGAAAGTTAATAATTATTTCATTCATTAGCCGTACATTTTCGAAGACAGCGTATTATTTATAAACAATTAGTAGCAGTGTAACTTGATCTGATAACTTATTCATAAAGAAACGACTTTAAGGTCCTACTGTATCTTGTGTTCCATGCCCATTGTTCAAAGTTTCCATTTCCGTTTACCTCGTAACCCGATCCCTCGCTCTCCTTATATTCCATTTATTCAATCAGAGTAATTATTATTCGTCAATACGTTATAACATTGAATAGCTAACTTCATGGAATGAAACTCAATCTGGGAAGTTCTGCTCTAATGGACCTAAGCAACCAAAACAATAAGTGAACTAATTACGTCTCCTTCCTCGTTGTTCACAATAGTTGCTATTTAACAGCAGTGCCCAAGGAGCTCTCGAGTTTGAGTCATTTCGGGTATTCTGAATTTGCGTTGGCTCGTCTACAAACAGTTCTCTATTTTGAATTATCGAGTACGCCAGACTGTTGTACGATTTTCTACTCGAGTATCTACTAGATAGCAATTCAAGTTTGAAACATTTTAATTTTAGGAGTTTGTAATCTCTAAAGGTCTAATGTCTGCAAAATACACATACACATAATGTATTATAGTTAAAACAAGTTATTTTAACTATATTTTTGATTTAATTACTATTTATAACTGGGAATAAGCCACAATTAAAGATAAAAATACGTTTATTGACGTTTCAATTTCCAATTCGGAAATCGTTCTCAAAATACAAACAGTAAATTAAACAAATTTTGTTTTTTGTTACATAGTGAAAAAATTCTTCTAATAATTTAATTTTATCTGACTCATTTATATTGACAATTCAGACATATATTATGCATTTTAAAGTAGACGACTTTAAAATGATATTGTCAATATTGTTGAGTTGCGCTCCTGGGACGACTTTACTTATAAGATAGTTCATTCGATTACATGAAATCAACTTTAACTTGAGAATATCCGTCAGAAAAAATCATACCATGTAATTCGTCTTTAAAAAGACAAACACATGACATGATGACAGTAAAATTCTCCTGTTAGTGATTCCATAGTAAATTATGAGGGAAAAACCAGGAAAAAAACCTCATAATACTATCCCGACATTGTAAGTATTTGTTCGTGAATTTAGTTTACCTTCAACAAACATCAAAATTCTGATTTTATATGTTACGTTATTTAAAAAACATAAACGATGTATCCGCTATATGTTACTGACTTACTAATACTGGTATTTTCTTATTAATAACTTCCTCTTTCAATATTGGTAACCAGATCCTACTACATTCTGCCGAGGAATTTGCGACACAATTGGCCTCATTTAGCCTAATTAGAGCCGCTTCTTTGATTTTTCTTTTTTTGCCATCCGTTTCTTTTAGGACTATATTTGAATTATTCCATTGAACCCTATGTTCATTATCCCATGTGTGTTTACATATTTGAGATCTAAACACGCATGGGATAATGAACATATTGTTCAATGGAATAATTCAAATATAGTCCTAAAAGAAACGGATGGCAAAAAAAGAAAAATCAAAGAAGCGGCTCTAATTATGCTAAATGAGGCCAATTGTGTCGCAAATTCCTCGGCAGAATGTAGTAGGATCTGGTTACCAATATTGAAAGAGGAAGTTATTAATAAGAAAATACCAGTATTAGTAAGTCAGTAACATATAGCGGATACATCATTTATGTTTTTTAAATAACGTAACATATAAAATCAGAATTTTGATGTTTGTTGAAGGTAAACTAAATTCACGAACAAATACTTACAATGTCGGGATAGTATTATGAGGTTTTTTTCCTGGTTTTTCCCTCATAATTTACTATGGAATCAGTAACAGGAGAATTTTACTGTCATCATGTCATGTGTTTGTCTTTTTAAAGACGAATTACATGGTTTGATTTTTTCTGACGTATATTCTCAAGTTAAAGTTGATTTCATGTAATCGAATGAACTATCTTATAAGTAAAGTCGTCCCAGGAGCGCAACTCAACAATATTGACAATATCATTTTAAAGTCGTCTACTTTAAAATGCATAATGTATGTCTGAATTGTCAATATAAATGAGTCAGATAAAATTAAATTATTAGAAGAATTTTTTCACTATGTAACAAAAAACAAAATTTGTTTAATTTACTGTTTGTATTTTGAGAACGATTTCCGAATCTGAAATTGAAACGTCAATAAACGTATTTTTATCTTTAATTGTGGCTTATTCCCAGTTATAAATAGTAATTAATTTACAATGCCACAAGAAAATAGCTTCAGAACAATATATTTTTGATTGTAAAAAGATCATGAAAATATCAAGATTGGTTTTTAGGGAGTCACATTTCTATATTATAAAAAGCAAACCTATATCAATCATTCTCGTTCCATGTCAATTAGTTTAAATTATATTGCTATTAAATTGGATCCCTTATTTAAAGTGGTTTTTAACTTTTTGTCCGATTTTGTAAATATGTTAAATTTACCTATTTAAATAAATAGTTCTTCGGAACTTATGAGAACGATTTCCGAAGTGGAAATTGAAACGTAAATAAACGTACTTTAACTTTTAATTGTGGCTTATTCCCATTTAAATAGTAATTACTTTAACATACCACAAGAAAATACTTTCAGAACAATATGTTAAATTTTCATTTAATAAGAGAAATATGAGCTAAAATTAAACATAAAAATTACATCGGGTGGTTAAACTTAACAGTATGAATTGTATCGTAAAAACAAGTTTTTCTTTCTGCTGTTGCATTCTGATGAAAATCAAATGTTATTAGTCTTCAGTAGTCGATGAATTAGTTTTGCCAATTCTCTTAAGTGCCAATAGTAAAACGATGATATTCATACTGTTGAAAAACTATCTAATCTAGAAGGAAAGCATCTAACTGGGGTGCCGGTTCGTTTGCTAGCCACGTTAATTTGAGACATATTTGTATAGAACAAACTTAAATGACTACTAATCTTTTATTTGCATCATATTAGAATATTTATTAATTTTATTATATCACTGGATTATAATGAAATAGTAAGTGATATTTACCAAAATAATAAATTTTGCTCATATAACCTTTAATTATTCATTACGATTTTTTCATTGAAGTTTGACAGCTGTGTGCCAGGTTGCCAATTTTTATCGTAGGTTTCTCTTAGTTTTAAACATTTTAAATGATGTAATTAAGAAATCAAAAGAGGTGAACCACAGCCACCTTTACTTCCAAGCCATGAAATAAAAAAGGCAACACCGCATTCTATGACGTCGGTAGTCCGATAATCAGCTGTAAGGTCTACCAGAATATTAAACTAATTTGAATTTTAGGAAACTGATATTTTGAAAACTTCAATTCGTTACAGAAATATTTTTAGGGAAATTAAATTAATAAAACCTTATATATACCTAGTAAATATATATAAAGTTTTATTATTATTTAGGTTATATTATCAATAAAATAATCACTAGAGTAAAATTTATTGCACTTAAAATACAGTGTCAAACAGTTAAATTAAAAACAAATTTTAAATATGAATAGGTTTGTTGTCATATAGACCAAGTTAAAAGAGGTATACATGAAAAATGTGTTGAATGTAACATACCATTTATAACTTGTATATCCATTTAAAATAGCCTATATTCTCATAAGATTTTTGAATGTAATACTCAAATTTGTTATCACTTATCTAAAAAGCAGATCTAAATGAGAAAGTAAGTTCTCTAATTGTGACCATCTTGTTAATTTACTATATTGTAAAATCCATTTCAAATCATTACCACTTAATCTATTCTTACCTACATTGACAATTACACTAAAATTACTGCTAACTATTACACTACACATTACACAAATATTATCACACTTGTGTCCCAACTGATTAATGTTTAATACATAGAAATATACACAGTCACTTGTAATTTTACTTGTCCAGTTTTTCAATAGGATATTATTGTCTAAGTCTAATTGACATAATTATGTTATCTCTTGTCCCTCTTCTTATGCAAAAAGTTTCTTCTGTCTTCGGGATTCCTTTTTTCTTTAGTATGATGAACAGTTACATATGATGGTACTTCAGGAAATATATTAGGAACTGCATTGCCTTTTAATTTGGGAAATATTAACTTTTCAATGTGTACATTTTCATCTTTATCTTCTCATTGTTCAGTCCGCTGAATATCATCTTCATGAAAATGTTTGGCACATACTAAGGAAGATTTGGTAATTGTACAGCCTTCTCTATGAATAGAGCATAACCCAGTATACCTTCTTTGGGGATCTTTGGGAAACAAAAACATACTTTCTGCCTGTTTCATTTTTAAAGTACTGGCATAATTGGTTTTGCAACCAGGTACACAACAATGCCAGAGCATCTGTAACAAAAAACAAAAGTATTATTATTGTTGTTTTTAGTTTACATATTTTGTAACAAGAAGCAAAAGTATTATTATCATCAGTTTGTTTTGTAGGTTATATTTATACTTGCCTTTTAAATTGTTGTTAAGAATCTTCTAAAAGTTCTAAATTTAATGAAATTTCACTTATATTAATATTTTCTAATTGATTTAAACACAATTTACAAATAAAACATTCGAATAAAGTTAAAAAAACAATAAATTCAACAAATTTTACAAGCCTTCCTATATGAAATGTTAAACCAAAACAAACCACAGTCGGACTACCACGCGTTGTTGCCAAATTTCTACTTCATGGCTTGGAAGTAAAGGTGGCTGTGGGTGAACACATAGTTCAAATAGATGACGAAACAGTGTTGTAACAAAAAGAAAGTATAACCGTGGTAGAATCAGAAAAGAACAATGGATTTTCGGAATGTACGAAATAATTTAAAAAAGGATGTATATAACATATTTAAATAGTAGAAAAGAAAAGATATTAGTGGAAATTATTAAAAAACAGGTCGGGAAAGGTACTAAATATGAAAAGACTTTGTATATCAGCAAGAGTGACTGCAGACTATTTTGAAGCAGAAGATATTACTGTTATGGAGTGGCCAGCTTGCTTAATCGAGCTTAACTGTATAGAGCAATTGTAGGATATGTATAAAAGAAGCATTGAAGTTTACCAAGAAAATCACTAAAATACTGCACAGCTAATACAAGCTGCTCTTCAAGAATGGAAAATATCGCAACAAAAAAATTAGATATTGACTTATTTGAAATTAGAATTTGTTTAGGAGCATGCCCACGCAAGTTGATACTACATAAGAGCTAGGAGTGGTTACACTCACTACTTAAAAAACATAAATTAATAAAAACAGTTTAACATTAGTAGTCCACTCTTCAGAGATTTTTGGGACCCCAAACAAGATGCAAAAAAGTTTACCACTTTTACTCCTAAGCTTTCCCCTAAAATCTACTCGTAAGGGGTAAAAATGCAAATAAATCGAATTACCAAGAATCTGTAGGTTTTAGAAAAAAAAATTTTAGAAAAATGTAGCTGAGATCATTCTAAACAAAAATGTTTATTAGCACTTTTTGTGTAGAATAATCCGTTCTCTTAGAAACAACGCGACAAGCGACAGACGGTTTTTAATATCAGTTGCGCGCGTAAATATCAATGTTAAATAAAATTTGTTTCAACTCTACGGTAAAGATTTGATATATTTTGATCAGAGCGTCCATGAACAAAAATCAAAATTTTTTTTAAAGGCGAAGAGTGCAAATTCTTTATGCAATTTTGTGTTTTGTTGGAAATGAAGTTGGTTTCTATAATTCTGTTCAATAAATAAACGTTGCGCAATCTTTGTTTTTTTACGATTGTTTACGATTCTCGTGTGATTCATAAAATTTATTACTTAAGAAATTTGAAATATGTAACTGACTATGTAGCGATAAGACTACTAAAGAGAATTGAAATACTATTATAAAAATAATACCTCAATTAACTATGGGAGCTTCTCGTCTATGCTTTGCCTATCTCAGTATCTTAAATGTGGTTCGTCTTGTCTTAAGCTAGGAACAAAAGCATAAACCCTTAGCTGACAGCATTAAACATAGGAAACAATCAACCTTGCCAATGTAGTGTGCTTTACAATGAATATAGTGAGAATGATACTTATGGCATCGATGGCATCAATTGGCTGCTTGTGTGGCCTCCCAATTAGATGGTTAGATCCTCCTGAGCGTTCTTCGATATGTGCGTGGCCACCCAATTAAGTGGTTAGGTCCTCCAATAAAGTGAGCAAATCTTCATAATACCACCAGTAAATGTTAAATACGGCCAATTATTACAGCCAATAAACTCGTAAATATGGTCAATAAACTAAAATACAAAAACAGCTTGTATTGGAGACACATCAAAAGGGTTTAATTTCCTTGCCATTTTATAAAATTAAAATTAAACAAATAGTAGATGGCAAGGATAAAATGAAATGTAATTATTATTACTTAGTTAAATTCTGTTAAGACTCCTATATGCATATAACTAAAAAACGTGCTTTGCATAGAAGTGAGGTTACGATTACGATTACGAATAAATATACAATGAAAGTACTCACCCTCAGAGAATTCTGCAGACCATTAAATAAAGCTTATAATAAATTTTGCCTTTTTTTATAAATTTTAATTATAGACAAAAAAATATATCCCGCTATGTCAGAGAGGTTGATTGACGGAAAGTAAGTGGAGGATTGAAATGAAGTTGGCACAGATATCATAGGATGTACACCTATGATGGAATTAGATTTTCTGTCCACATAGAACAGAATATTTAGTCTACCGGACAAAGAGAAAGATAGAGAGAGAAGTCAAATATTCATTCTACCGGAAAGAAGAGAAAAAGAGAAAGAGAAGAAACCTTTCTTTCTACTGCGCCAACTAGTTTTTAAAGAAAAAATACTTAAAAACGAAACTGGAAGTAAAAGAATTAACAACTATAAAAAAAATAAAATAAAATAATTAAAATTAAATATAAATTAATAAAGATGTGACGTTTATAACGTTACAACTAAAAAACATAAATTTTAACTTTTAAATTCCAAACGATCGCACGTAACAACAAATGCCTCCAAGAAGACAGTTTTGGGTGTAATTTGTAGCAAAAGCTAGGTACTTTTGAAAAAAGTACTAGCGTAATTGAAAAATAGCAGTTTTAAATGTTTTAAATTGTTTGTAATGTGAAAGTTTAAATTAAGTGTTTTTTAAGTATATTTTAAATACCTCACATTTGTTGCCAAAACTTAAACCCAGAATTTCATTCTATAGCTTTTAAAGATTAAACCTTAGTAATTTAAAACTCGATATTGATCAGTCTATGAAAAAAAATATATTGTATTTATCTCATGGGAATCATAAAAATTGGCAAAAATCACGCCACGGTTATTTTTATAACACATTTATAAAAACTAAGTTTATTTTCAACAAAGTACAAAAATTGCATACAAAAGCTGCACTCTTTACCTTTGAAACGCATCCTGACTTTCGTCGATAGGGCACTCGAGCCAAAGGATATTGAATTTTTACCGTCGAGCTGAAACAAATTTTATTGAACACTGATTTTGCACGCGTAACTGACATTCAAAATCGCTGATTGCTTCAAGCGTTGTTTCTGAGAGAACGGTTCACTCTACAGAAAAAATTCTGGTTCACATTTTTGTTTAGAATTAACTATGCTACATTTTTTATTTAAAATATTTTTTTCTACTGCGTACAGATTTTTGGTAAATCGATTTTTTCCGTTTTTCTCACTTCTGATGGAGCGCTTGAGAGAGAAACCGGGGGGTAAAAGTGATATATTGTGTTACATCTTTTAATGTTTCCAAAATTGACGTTCTCAGCAAAATTCAGCTAGTTAGTGTGATTTTTAGAGGTTAAGTGCCCTTTTTGTCTCTGACGGCTGGAGTATAAACGTTTTACATTGAACATTTTTATATTTTTGACTTGAAATATTGCGTTTAATTTTTATGTATTGGTTATTTTTTTTTTCAACTTTAACGTGCTCGGCTACTATGGCCACTTACACAAGTACTATAACATGAGTTTTCAGTACACAAACATTAAGTGTTACATTAAGAATATGTTACAATAATACGGAATGATAATACTATGTTACACAATGTCTAAATTAAAATCTAATTATAGTTTTTGATTTAAGTGATCATCTCTAAGGAATTGTAGCACAGCTTTTATTTGGTCCGGGTTGTTTAGGATATCTTGTACTTCACTTTTGAGTTTGTATTGTAATCTTCTGGCCGAATGTTGATGACATTCAGTGAGAATATGTTTGATTGTCAAATATGATTGTCAGCTTTGACCGAGGGACGGATCTTAAAGGACATAAGGTAGCCGTGTGTTAGTTTTAAATGTCTTATCCGATGTCGTCTTATCACAATGAGATCTCGTCTGGAGAGGGCTGAATAGTCAAATGTAGGCTGACTGGTTATTGACGGTTGTATTTCCTGTAAGATCGAACGGTTAGAGTTTCAATGCGGTTGCCAAAGGACTCTGGTTCTTCTTTTAATTAAATTGCTTTAAAATAAATATTCTTTGACTTCGTATGTTTTTTTTTAATTCCGTTGAGATAATAAAAAACATCAGATCACTTTATCAATATATTCTATATATCTCTTTTCTATATTAATTCAGAATCATAAATATATATGATATATACGATAACTTATATCAATGACAAGTTACATACCCTCATTAATTCATTAATATAGTTTACATCAACTAATATATCCACTATTTCTGTTCTATTTTGTGATTTAATTATCCCTATCTCATTGATGTCGCTCGATACAAAAAACAACGATTTAAGTCAATTCTAATCCGGTCTGTGCGGCTTGTCAGCCGTGCGTCGCGTCGGTCGTTCGCAGCATCTGTCGCCGTTGTTGAGGAATGTCGGACGGTCAGTATCTAACAAAAAAGAGATTTAATGCACACAAGCTGTACAGCAATATGTGCACGTACTGTCCGAGAAACCAGATTACAGTTAATTATTAATATATGGACTGAGAGAAGAAAATGTTTCAAGTTGTACATGAATGAAGTTTTTTTGTATTTGTGTACACGGGAAGTCTGCATTGTGTTATCCTGTAGATGAATAAAATCATAATTACTTAAACATAATAGATAAATAATAAACAGTATTTTACAAGAGCAACATAGAATATATTAAATTTGCTTTGTTTTGATAACAATCTTTATTTAAAAAGGACTTGATTTTAGATCCTCCGATTTTGCTAGTTAGCGGTTTCCAAGTTATTCCCACTAAGCTAAAAAATATAGATGACTTCCAAAGTTTTTCAGATATATTTTGATTTTTGATCGTTTTGATAGAAGAATATTCAAAATAATCACGTTGACTTGCTAAACATCGTTACTATAGTGATATACAGTGTACCCGCAAAGTATGGAATAAATTCAATATTTCCTAAATTAAAAAGTATTTTTAGAGAAATCTAAAACATGTCGATTTTTAAGTTTAATGTTCTACATTTTACAATTAAATTTCATTATACAAGGTGATACACATTAAAGTAATGACGTCATCGTCTCTTTTTTTTTCAATATAACACCTTATATATTATGATATTTTTAGATTGATCAGAATGAGAGCTGATTTCAAAAAGTATAATACTTGGGGTCTAATTGATATAATTTAAAAGATATGTGCTTAGAAAATAAATTATTTATCAATTGCAAAAAAGTAGCCTATTGCTGGTTTTTAGAAAAATGTATTTTTTTTAGTAACGTTCAATATCAATTAAGTAGTACACTTCCCGTCATATAAAACTGGTACACTTTTTTTTCCACTGTAATCCTGTGCTCAGAAATCAATTCGTTGTTGCCGTTACAGATAACGGAATTGCACCAAAACTAAATAAAAAAATAACGTCCAAAAATGTATACAATTTTTAGATAGGTATTATTTATATCATTCACAACAAAAAATCGTATCTAAGAAATTAAATAAGCAGAGATAGGATTGAGTTATTATCCAAAATGTTTGAAGGATCTTTAAACCTAGGATATTGACACAGGGAACATTGGAATGCATCTACTGTAATTCCTTACCTACCGAACTCGAACTGTATTCTGCGTCCATAACTTTTGTAACAGGCAAACTACCAAGATTAATTTATTATTTATTAAAAGAACGATAAACAATGTGAAAAACTAACATTATACTTTATCCTACGTATTATAAACTATAAAATATTCGGGGCGAAAAAACGCTTTTCAAATCGTAACAGTTACAATCCAATATCTCACTGTAATGTTTTATTATAACAATTTGAAGTTTGTCTAAATTGATTATCTGTCATTATTTTTGAATTGAAATATTTTCATAAATTGTTATAAAACACAAATTAATGTATGGGTACTTAATTGCGATGATGGAAAATTACAAAATTAATATGAGAATTTTTAGAATGCATGTTTAAACAAATTTAATGTGACTGAGTGATCAAGAATGCTCGATAATGTTTTAGTTTTTTAGTATACTCTAAGCTGGCGGTCTGTCACACAACCTTGCTTTTAACTGGTTTTATATAATATTTTCGTTGAACTGGCAACGGTGCCCTAGAAATCAGAATGACACATTTGACAAGATCAACGTACACAACTTAAAAAACGCGATTTTTGATTATAAGAGTTGTACCAGTTTTTTATGACGGGAACGGTACAATAATTGTGTTAATTCGTGAATGTTCTGTATTATTGCTTAGTATTAATTTTAAGTAGAAATGAATTTGAGTGTAAAGCAAAGAATTGAAATACTCATGATGATTGGGTATGGAGACAACTCGCGAACTCAGATGGAAGTGTGTACAACATTAGATGTTCTACTTGCTTTTGTGGAAGATGCACACACTTCTGTTCATAAGGTTAGTAGTGATCTTGTTGTTTGCAAAACAACGGTACACAAAGTAATAAAACTTAAAAAAATGGCACCCCTTTAGTTGCACACTTGTACAGGAATTAAACGAGGATGATCCAGATGAAAGCATACAATTTTGCGAGATAATAATGGACAACAGCCACCGAAACCCTCTCTTGGTTCAAATTAAATGGCGAAGCCAACCGTCAGAATTGTAGATACTAGGCAAAAGAAAACTCCAAGTGGATGCGGGAAAATTTTACACAATACCCGCAAAAGGTAAACGTATGGGCTGGCATTGTAAGAAATAAAATCATTGGACCCTACTATTTCGAAGGTAATTTAAACGGGCCAGCATACCTTTAGTTTTTAAGTGGTTATCTCTTACCTACTTCAGTTAATTGAATCCCCAGTACAATTAATTTTGGAAGTTTTGATAAAAGTTTATGGTTTCAACAGAATGATGTGCCTCCGCATTCTGCTGTAGATCTTCGAAGGTACCTAAACGAAATGTTTCCGAACAGGTGGATTGGAAGACGTGGACATGTTGAATGGCTAGCGAGGTCGCCAGACTTCAATCCTTTGGGTTATTTTATGTAGGGTCATTTAAAGAATATTATTTATAAAACGAAAGCTGCAAATATTGGAGACTTAAAAACAAGAATTCGTAAAGAAATAAACAATATTTCTCAAGAAAGCATTAACAAGGTTCTACAAGAATTTGTACAACGTTTGGGTTACGGTCAAATACAACAAGGGCTAGAATTGGATCATTTATGATAAAGTCATGTACTAATTACTGGATTACTTTCAAGTTATTTATTATAATTTATAATTTATGAATATTATAAATCAATAAAAATTAATTTTTTAAGCGCATGTCTTTCAAATTATATCCGTTAGACCCCCAGCATTTACTTTTTTGGAATCAGCTCTATCTAGATCGATCTAAAAAGGTTACAGGGTGTAACATTTAAAAAAAAGAGCTGATGACGTCATCACTGTAATGTGTATCACCTTGTATAATAAAATTTTATTGTAAAAGGTAGAACATTAAATTTAAAAATCGGAGTGTTTTAGATTTTTTAAAAAGGCTTTTCATTTAGGAAATATCGCATTTATTCCATACTTAACGAACACACTCTAAGTATTATATTCCTTCTACATCTAGACATATACGTAGGCGGTCCGATAAGTACTATCCCTTACCGCTCGATGGCACCACTATATCAAGAGAAATCTACTATCGTGTAAAGTATTGTCGTAGACGGCTAATGTCAAAGTTTCAGCCGAATCGAACTCGTAGTTTTGTTTTGACCGCGTGAGAAAGTGGGCGTGTCACTTCACCTTCGATAGTAACCCTAAAAAATTGGTTTAACGAATTTCAACGTGGTAGCACGTTAGTTTTTGATGAGCCGCGCGCAGGTGCTTCGAAATCAGTTTCAACGAAGGATAGTGTGACAAATTCATGATCTCACTTTGACAAACCGCCGACTCAAGGTGCGCAACATAGCTGATAGTCATTTTAAAAGTCTATTTATGTCATATATTACGGGAAATTTTCCTCATCAGAAAGCTGTTGGCGCGATGATTGCCGTGTGTTTTCACTCCGGACAACAAGCTTAACTGTGAGAGCACTTTAAAGCAGTGTTTAGCAATATTAAAGCGAAATCTGAAGGTGTTTCCACATCGTTTCGTAACCACTGATAAAACATGAATCCATTGCTATACACCAGGAACCAGGAATCAGTCGAAACAGTGGCGACAACCGTCAAACGTGCTCCAAGGAGGCGAATACTGTCCTATTGGCCGAAAAGTTGATGGTCACCATTTTCTGGGATTCACAAAGGGTGATCTACATCACCTACCAGAAGAATGGCAAAACGATCTATCGTTGGTAGAGCGAGGGCTCTACAACGCCGAGTTATTGTGTCGTATCGACGCCGAATTGTAGAAAAAAACGACCTCATTTAGCTAAAAAATACCTGATTTTCCACCATGACAAAGACCTCGCTATACCTTCGCCATCGCCAATTGGTCAAATTTTGCTACGAACTGTTGCCATATCCACCGTATTGTCTAGATGCGGCTTTGTGTGACTTCTTTTTGTTTCCAACCTTGAAAAAGGCACTGGCTGGGAAGAATTTTAAATTAAAGCAAAAGGTCATAGCTGTTACGAAAGCCTATTTTGCAAACTTGTTGAGGTATTTTTCGTACCGGTTTAAAGAAGTTGGAGCATCGCTGGTCAAGAGTATCAAGCTAAAAGTAGACTATGTTGAGAAATAGAATCCCCACTTTTCCAAAATTTTCGTTTTTTCATTTGTAGGCTAAATTCAATTAAGAGTTTAAATACAGGACTGTTTCTTGTTTTCTTCTCTTCTTGTTAGAGAAGACCAAAAGGTCACTTCTGTTATCTACTAAAATAAGTGGTCAAATTTTTTAACAAACGATACTTGGACCAGCGCTTGCAAGATTGTCATTTTAACATTCATATTTATTCATTCATATTTAACATCATATTAACATTTATAGGTAAGAAATTAATTAATATAGAATCTTTTTTCTATTTTACAGGTAAGTTCCCGATTTTATTTAAAAATCTACATCAACATAAGGTAAGTCATTTCAAAAAGTTCTTAAATTAATCAAATACTTCTTTGATCGTCTGAAGGTAACACCCAAATTAGCTGACGTAATGTAAACTCAACCCAGAACTAAATATGAAATATGGTTTGTGTTACAAAATCAAGTCAATGTCATAAAAATAATTTTTTTTTTTGTTTTGAGGTGTCGCTTTTCCAATCCAAAAATCGATTTTAAAAAAAATTTCTAAGTAAAATTATGAATAGTTTGATACTTATAACCTATAAACGTTATTTTTTATTTGAGGTGACATAATCTAAACATTCGACTTACATAGCTCTAATCTTAGAAGTTTATGGCTTTATCTATTGGTGCTGAAATTCTTAAAATGTTTGCTACAAAAATAATGGACAATCAACCTAGGGATTAACTGAGAGATGCAGACCATCAATAGAATGTAGCAAATTCTGGTTCATCATCACAGTCATTAACATCTTAGTAGATGTGTTGTGGTTCATAATTGGGCTTCAGCAGCTCGGACAGTTTGATTGATAATATTTCTCCACTGGTCGCGGTCATCAGTTATATGTATTGCCTCAGTATACTGTTTATTGAGAAGCTTTTTAGTAATGTCCGCCCATCGCTGTGGAGATCTTCCGCGTTGGCGTTGAGTCTGAGGCCTTCCTTGGACCACCAACCGCTCCATTTTGTGATCACTTCGATGGATATGGCCAAAGAACTTTAAAATTCTAGAGTAAACGGTACTGGAGAGACGCTGATCCGGTTTAATTTCATCCAGAACCGAGATATTTGTACGGCGAGCCGTCCATGGAATTCGAAGCAGGCGTCTCCATGTCCACATTTCAAAGGCGTCTATACGTCGTCGATCTGATTCTTTGACTGTCCATGTCTCGCATGCATAGTAAAATATGGAAAAGACCAGAGTTGAAACGAGTCTCTTTTTGTTTGTCATAGTAATGTGACGATCACGCCAGACCCCGTTTAGTTCACTCATTGCTGCTCTTGCTAGTTGAATGCGTCTTCTAATTTCGGATTCACAACTGCCTGTGTTGTTAACTAGAGCTCCAAGATATATCATAGATGAGACTACCTCGCATCCCGCAATAGTTTGGGTTTCAGGAAACTGTTGTTGGCGATCAATAACCATGATTTTGGTTTTGTTGTAGTTAACCATGAGTCCAAATTTAGCACTTTCTACCTCGAGTTTTTTTAATAATTTAATAATTTCTTCTGGAGTAGAGGCTAGAAGTGTAGTGTCGTCTGCGAAACGCAAGTTAGATATCTTAACACCACCTAGGTTTACTCCTCCCTCCCAACCATCCAAAACTCTGCGCATTATGAACTCCGAATAGATGTTAAATAATAAGGGAGATAAAACGCATCCTTGGCGTACTCCCTTCTCCAAAGTGCATTTGTCAGACAGATATCCGTCCATTCGAATATATGCCAGGTTATCTTGATACAGTTTGCTAATAAGGTGAGTCAAGTGTTTAGGTACACCCATTGTCGTCAATATGTTCCATAGTTTGTCCCATCTAACATTATCAAAGGCCTTTGTATAATCGACGAAACATATAAATATCGGGATCTGGTATTCTCTGGCTTTTTCTATGATGTTTCGTACATTAAGGATTTGTTCTCTAGTACCTCTGCCCTTTACAAATCCAGCCTGCTCAGGTGCTATTTGCCAACTTATGAAGTTTTCTAGACGCCGTTGCAGTATGTAGAGGATCACCTTACTGGCGTGTGATATTAGAGCTAATAGCCTGTAGTTGTTACAATTATTTGTTGAACCTTTCTTATGAAGAGGTATGATTATGGTCTTTCTCCAATCCTCAGGCCAGACGCCTGTGTGCCATATTTCATTGCACAATCGATGTAATATTTTCACTCCACATTCCGGAAGATGCTTCAAGACGTCTGCAGTAATGAGATCATATCCTGCTGCTTTGTTTAACTTAAGTCTTTTTAAAGCGAATTCCACCTCGGAAAAAAGTATGTCAGGTTCAGACTCAAAACTAGTGTGGTGTGTCTCTGTTGAAGGAGAATGGAAAGTGGAGGTCTGGCAGTCAGGTACAAACGGGGCGTCCGCTGGCATCTGGTCCGTATTGGCGTATAAAGACTTACAATACGCCCTCCAAACATCAATAACCTTGTCCAAATCCGTCTGTACATTACCTTCATCATCTTTGATAGACCAAGATTTCTGCTTGAATTTACGTGTGAGTTGTCTGACTTTATCAAAGAGTTCTTTGGTGTTATTTGTGTCGGCGTGTAGTTGAATTTCTCTGCAGATTTTCTCTATATGCTTGTTTTTGTCTCGTCTACAAGCAGCCTGAATAGCTCTAGATAGCTGTCGGTACTGGGAATTCCTGAGAGGGTTCTCGATTCCAGCAATTTTAAGTTTTCTACGTTCTTCAACGAGGTCAAAAGTATCTGCAGACATCCACACTTTTTTTGGTCCGGTTGAGACGGCATTAGACTGTGCCTCGCAGTCAGTCAAGGTCTGTATCAAGGTATTTTTAAAAGATAACCAAATCTTTTCGGAATCATGAGTGACGATAGTTGGTAAAATATTTTCGAATCTTTCATTACATTGGATTTTAAATTGTTGTGTATCTTTTATTTTTGATATCCTCTTGTTTCGGATCCTAGCACATGCCTCGAATTTTTGCTTTAGCGTTGCAACAAGAAGTTGGTGGTCAGAGCCGCAGTCAGCGCTAGGTCGTGTTTTACATTGGCTAATAGATGTTTTCCAGCGATGTTTAATCATTATGTAATCGATCTGATTTCGGTGTCGTCCGTTAGGTGAGATCCAAGTGTACAATCTTCTGGGGTGGTGCCTATACATAGAGTTCATTATTGTCAAGTCATTGTCAACGCAGAACTGGATAAGGCGGTCTCCCTTGAATTGCGTTCACCTATTCCATATCTACCCACAATATTTCGTATATGTTCGTCAGCCATAGTAACACCGATTTTTGAGTTTAAATCACCCATGATGATAGCGATTTCTTTATTTGGGATATTTTGCAGATATGATTCCAGCTCGTTGAAAAAAGATTCAGTTGTATCATCATCAGCAGTTGAGGTAGGCGCATAGACCTGAATCAAATGTACAATAGAGGGAGATCCATTTAGTTTTAAGGAAATTATACGATCACTGATAGCTTGATATCCCAGTATAAAGAGAAAGATTTTGAAACCCAGAAGCCAACACCATTGATACTTTTGTTAGTGTTGCCGGAAAAGCACATGAAATGTCCCAAATTAGTTATGTTGTGCCCCTCGTTGCGGAAGTGAAGTTCAGACAGCCCGGCCACAGAGATATTGGTTCGTTCCAGTTCCTTCTCCAGAATAGTTTGTTTGCCCGGTTGTAAAAGACCACGGACATTCCATGTAGCTATGTTGTATGGTTTGCGGTTATTAAGTTTTTGTTTTTCACCAGTAGCACATTTCGCATGTAAATCCTGATGAGTCACGTCTACATGCCCGGTAACTGATTTCACACATTCCTCCCCGGACGAGAAGATGCGCCGGGTGCCATCCGGATCGTGAAGCTCATCATCCGAAGCCTCGCAGCTATTGCTCATATCATGAACTTTCGTGGGTGAAAATAAAGGGGTGGTTTCCCGTTGCTTCTTCTTTGGTTGGGAGTGCTAATAAGGAAATTTGTTTAAACAGGGTTAGTAGGAAAGGACAGTGGTATCTACTGTTTGAAATTAGTAGATATACCAAGCTCGCGTGGGCAGGGTCGCATACCTGAAGTAGGACTATCACCTATGGGTTTATAGACGAGTATCTACCTATAACTCTCTACCTATAAATTCTGGTTACCGATAGTGAAAGAAGAAGAAAACGAAAGGAACGGGAAGAAGAATAAAAAAAAATTACTAAGTTACAGAGACTAATTTACACATAGGTAGTTAAAAAAAAAACGCAACTAATAATAAGTACCGAAATATCAGAATTAATATCAACCGAGATTTCAACAACACATTTCTATACTTTCAGCTCTTCTTCTTAGGGTGCTGTCCTTTCCAAATGTTGGCGATCATTCTGACTATGATGACTTTATGGGTTGCTATACTAAACAGCTGTATTGAGGTGTTTATATATCATGCCTCTTAGGTTAACAAGCTGGGATATTCTTCTTCGTCCTGGAGCTCTTTTTCTTTATTTTTACCTTACAAAATGCATTAGAGTAACTCATTCTTCTTCTTGGGTGCCGTCTTCTTAGCGAAGGTTGGCAATGACCTCTGTTAAGTCTTCCCTACTTTGGGCTTTCCTTATTAAACTTTGAAAGTCTAATCTTGTCCAATCTTGTATGTTGCGGAGTAACTCATATTGGCCTTAATTATTTTTTATTGTATGTCCCAACTATGGTAGCTTACGGCCCTTCACGATGTTGACCAAATCTGCAGTTGATATCATCATCCGTAGTACTTCTTCATTGGTGATTTTGTCTGTCCATGCTGTCTTTAGGATCCTTCTGTATAAGCATAGCTCAAAATACTGAAGTTTTGATAGGGTTTATCGCCTTCAACATCCACGTTTCTACTCCGTACAGAAGCACTGAGTAAACGTTTCATTTAAGGAGGCTTATTTTTGTTTTTATTGTGAGGTCATGGCTCTTGAACACAAAGCTCATAGTCAAAAATGCACTTTTTGCCTTTCTGATGCGACATTTACTCTCTTGGGTATTGTTCCACAACTCATTGATTATAGTTTGCAAGTAGTTGTACTGTGAGACACGTTCAATTCTCATTTGGTTTACATAAAACACTAAAAGTGTTAATATGGCTGTTGCCTTCAAGACGTTAAGACTGTTGACTTGACATGTCAAAATGTCAAATTTACATCCTCGGATCTTCAGCAGATTAGTTATATACAAGGATGTAGTATACTAAGGTTGGAACAAGTTGATATTTTTATATGTAGCTGATCAACGACGGAACTGACATCACATTATCGGCTACAATGTCCGACGTGAATTGGCGGGTTATTCTTGCTAGGTATAATTTGAATACAGCTATCCCCGATATTTTAATATTAAACAGGTAACAATATATATGTCAAGTCAATAATTGACTGTATTCCTTTTCGATAAATCAATAAATTCCTTAAATTTTTAATATTTTGCATCCAATTACATCAGTGGCGTGTGATGCGTAAGTATGTACCTGTAAAATATGTGTTATATGTTTTATGTTATAAAAATATTACTTTTTTTTAGATACGTTATTATATATTTTCTTTATTATTATATATCTTATCATTTAGTGATCTAATGTTTGTATTTTGAGAACGATTTCTGAAGTGGAAATTGAAACGTCAATAAACGTACTTTAACCTTTAATTGTGGCTTATTCCCATTTAAATAGTAATTAATTTAATCATAGTTTTATTCTTAGCTAGTCTAGTCGTCAAAAAGTTGACCCTTTAACCTTAAAAATCATACAATTTTGCGAGATATGAAATTTTGAAACCCAAAAAAAATCTTTACCACGTTTATCTCTCATCATCAATCCAGCCTCAAGAGTCCACTGCTGAACATAGGCCTCTTCCTCATGTTTCCAACCCCGTCTATCTTGCGCCGCTCTTATCCACGTTTTATCTCTGTTTATCCCTAATTATACATGGTTTTGCAGCAGATAATAAATTCAAAATTAATTTTAGGAATATAATGGGTTGTATATTAATTTTCTTCGAAGGTGGGTTGTATATAATTTTCTATGAATAGATGTTATCTTTTACAAAGAGGCATTTGCCTATAGCAAAAGAAAAGAAGATTAGTCGATATAATATCCTGTTAATTGGGGTAAAATACCAATTAAAGTAAACACGCCTCAATTTCATCAAGTTAAAATTAGAAATAATTGAAGTTTAGAGTGGAATGAATTTGTATGTTTGAATGTTGATTGGCTAGAAAGTACTAGGGAGAAAAATAGGACTATAATAATAATATTGTGTCTTGAAGATCAAAGAACGAGAAGTCCACTTTAAGAACAATGTGTGAAAAAGAAGTATAAGTTTTTGTGTGTGAGTTTAAGTTAGTAAGCAGAATAGTTGTAGACGAATCGAGACCCAAGTCGAGATTTTCAAACTCCTTGTGTCCGAAAAGACTCATAAATCTGTAAGAAGAGAAAAAAAGATTTATAAACTTTGTATAAGATAACCATTAGAGGTGGGAAACGCAATTTGCGGAAAGATTCCATTATTATTATTGTGAAACGAGTCGAAGACGTTTTGTTTAATTTGGAGAGAAACTAAACGAGTGATGTTTTTTGTGTAACAGTTTTTGGATGGAGGAAGCAGGGCATACGTGTTTTGGAAAATTGGACAGTATTGTGTGTTGTATGTACACCATATATTTTATTTAAACTCATATCCTAAAGCAATTGATTTTATAAGCATCATAAAATTGTTTTTTTAAGAAAGTTAATGAGAAAAATTTTGCAGTAAATTAAGTAAATTGGTTTTAAAAGGAAAATAACAGAATTAAGTTTTCTTTTGCTCTGAGGTATAGATAATTACAGTGTATACAATTTTTATGTTGATAGGTATCTATGGTATTGAAATAAATGGTGATTGTTTTAAAAGGTTATAAATTGTGTTATAATATTTATTCCCTTTGTCTATCCTAAAGAAAGCCAGCATCCAGGAAAAACTAAAAGCCACAAAGCGAAAGTAAAATAAATTTTATTGTGTAGTAAAGAACCCTGAGAAATTAAATGATATTTGATCTAAATCCAAATTGGATAGATTTTTGCTTTAGCCCTGGAGTCCCTGACTCCTGAGCTCTTGTACATGGCAATATCAAACCTTCTCAAAGCAACATTATGTTTCACGGAAGTAACGCTCCTATGCTGAAGTTTTAGCTTGTATTATTCTGATTGTAGTCATCGAGATCTAGTTAGGACAGAGACAGAGTCTACGATCGGGGTCGCCTTTCTGCACGTTTCCTGTATATTTGATTTATTGACTCAGGTCTCATTGTAGTATCCAAAGTAAGTTTTCAAAGGTCTGATAAAAATAATTTTCCTGTATATGATTCCAAAACATAATATCCGCTATTTTTGTTTATTATATTTAATATTTAAATCCCTGTACTTTAATGTTTATCTGCTGTGAAGTTTTAACCTCGTTGAATAAAATCATTAATGTTTTACTATCCTACATCTAAAAATAACACCCCAAAACCTAATTATTGTCGTCCGTAAATAGTTTCGAAAGCAATCACCTCGTGTCATAGACGGAGAGGTTTTGATAAAAAGTTAAGAGATATAAAATTAGAGCTGCACTATCATTTATTTTTTCATTATGGTTCTAAACTATTTACTATTATAATTACACAAAGTTAAAGTATAATGGTTCAGATTAAAAAAATCCCAAACAATTTTACTGTTCTGTATGTTTTGTTGTTAATTATTGATTGATTTTTGTCTATGAAAAGTAATAATTTTTTGTGTATACACTGCATAAGGTTAGATCTAAAAAACTCTTCTACAAATAAAAAATACTTTGACTTTACAAAAAAAATATATTTTTTTTTGATAAAGTACATGACGGTTGCGTTTCTATTTAATCCGAGTCTATTACCATTCTCTTACACGTGTTTCTCGGTCTACCCATCATCAGAGATAGTTTGTAAGAAGACTCAAACTAAATCAAAACGCACCGACTACTAAGGCAATTATAGGAAAATAATTACCAGAGTATGTTACTAGAGACCTCTAGTGAGGAAATATGAAGTTAAATATCGATAGCAATTAAAGTAAACCGTATACCCAAGCTTAATCAGGCCATTCAGAGCGGTGCTGAGAATATTTATATTCCACTATGCATCCACGATTTACCCATATAAATTACTATCATTTTTGTACTCATTGCGTCGAGTAAGAATAATAACAAAGTAAATGACTACCCGTCATCAGAGAGAGTTTGAAAGAAGACTCAAACTAAATCAAAACGCACCGACTACTAAGGCAATTGTAGGAAAATATTTTATTATTATTTAATTATATTTTTAAAGAAGCTGAAATGCGAAATTTAATTACAGTAGCGTACCAGGTCAGTATGCCAGAGAAAAGGAAAAACTAAGTAAACCACGTAGTATCAACAGAAAAAAATGTGGGAAATTGACAATTTGTTGGATGATATCGACCCAATTATTATAAATATAAATAACGGAGATATTGATAGAAGTGACGATAATAATGATGATGATGATAGTTAAGCAGAAACTAAATGTGATAGCGATTGACAGAAAAAGAACTAAATATAATGGTGTACAATTACGATTACTTACACACGAAATTAAATACAATAACCTTTTTTATTTTTAACTTATTTATTAGTTTTATTTTCGGATATTTCTACGTTTTGTTTCTGCCATATATACAGTGCGGTTTTTAAAATCCCTTCCCCCCTTAACTTTTGAACGGAACAATACATAAATAAAATGTTTATGTTTTAGTTTTATTTTATTCGATTTTATTCAAATCTATAAACAAATGGTTTGTATCGCTATCACATACTGTAGAATTAAAAACAAACTGCTAAATAAAAGGCATTTCTTAATTTGTATTTTGTTTTAATTTAACCCAAGTATGTTGTAGCAAACATTATTTATGTTTGAGAACGACTGACAGAAGGAAGCCAGGCAGGGTCGTTAGTGGGCATTAGTACTTAAGATACCCTCGACACAAAAGATGGATTAGGCTAAGTAGTAAACGTTTATTTTAATACAAGTTTGCAAAGAAGTATGGCATCGATGTTGTGTATTTACCCTGTACAGTCACTTTGAGACAATCTATAGATCTCTATTGGAGTGCTCTAGTATTACTTTTAACTTCATTTTTTAAACACAAAAGTAGCATAAATTAATATTCTTGAATTAAAAATTTTAAGCTTCATGAACAAAAATTATTTCACGGTTAAACTGTATAAATCAGTCATATTTTGTCATCATCAATCACATAAATGTTTGGATAAACATTTACATGAATTATGTAAAAAAAATCTTTAATCATATTAAATATAATATGATAATTAAATTATTCACTGTGTAATAAGTATTACAATCACCTATTGTGACATACCGAGTGTATCGCAATGTATGTCACAATTTTGTAAGCTCTTTTGTAACGTTCGTAGTTCAAATTTTTTGTTTTGTGTCATATTTCGTGCAAAGTAGAATCGTAAAGTTTAACTGGTATAGAAATGATTGTTTCTTTAAATGCTCTGCAACATCAAATACTAAAATCATTTCATCAACGAAAATAAGCGATTTCTGGCCATCTCTAAAAAAATTACAATTGATTACAATAAACATCGAATTGATGATGTAATCCTCACCTAACCTTGATTTGATAATAAATGGCTTTAAAAATTAGTAAAAACAAATATAACAGTGTCACAATCAGCGGTAAATCCATTTCTCCAAAGATGCAGTATTTATTTTTACTTTAGCGGTAAACTTTGAACTTTTGTTTTAATTCATAATGATAAGTTTCATAGAAAAACAAACCTTCCTGTCTCATTTATTTATGTAGCCTCGTATTCTGTTTCCGGTGTTTTCAATTTCCGTTTAAATAAACTTTATTGTGTAACCTTCGGTATTTAATTTCGAAAACTCTAATCAAACTTTTTTAATCAAAATGTCTCCCATGCAAACATAAATTTATTTTGCAAACAAACTGTGCTCCAAAGAGTTTACGAACACAAAGTGAGGAAATATATAAATAGAGGTAGTTTACATAAGTAAAAAAGCCCGCTATTGAGAGTGTAAACTCGTTGAAAACTTGATAAATTCAAATGAGGCTTGGGATGACCTGTAGATGTGTTAGAGATGCAGCGTCAAAATGAATTTATTCAAAGAAATTACAAAAGGGATTCGAAAAATTGTTTCTGTAAGTATACTTGATCAATGCATTCATTACAAATTTTCTCAACGGAGAGCCAGATCAGGTGAAGCACGTCAAGCTGTCCGCGAAGATTTTCAAATTATTCTTAAATTGCAGTTCGGAGGTCAAGAAGGGTACTTGGTTCTCTTGCACAAACGCGGTCCTTAAAAAGACCCTATAGGAAGAAATCACAGGGTGTTAAGTCACATAACCGTGCGAGCCACTTAACCATTATTCGTGCATGAAATGACAGATGCTCGCGAATGTTGGGTCGTTGTCCATTTGGCCTCGTAAATATTAAAACATTTCCAGATAACTTTGGCCCGTCACGTTAACCTAAAAAAAAATGTACCAACGAGACCTCCCACACACACATCCCACGCTAGTTTAATTCTACTTTAATCACGAGAGGATTCTGGTCGTCATAGTACACGCAGTTATGCTAATTCACCGTATCATTCGTCTTAAAGGTTGCTACATCCGACCACAAAATGGAACGTTGGAATTACGGATCATTTTGACGGCATCCTAGGTACCGAAAATTTCCTATCTGTGATCGAAATCATCCTTGCGAAGGGTTGGAGGAGACGTGGCCGGTAAACTCGATATTGCATGCGTTTCAGCATTCGTTGTAAAGAACGGTCAAATATTTGAAGTTTTTCTGATAGCGGCAATGCAGATTTGTTTGGCTGCTCAACAAACGCCAGCACCACTGTTTACATATTTTCGTTACTTGTTACAGATACCAGTCGTCCAAAACTCGGCGTGTCGCCAACAGAGCCCGTTTTTAAAAATTTCTGGTACATCTTCCATCTGGTACCATGTAACAAAAAAACTCTTTCTTAAAGCATGAATTTGTATCGGTTATTTATTCTGAAAACGCGTCTACTTGACGACCACGTGCTATCATGACACCGACACAACTATCTGAAGCACGAACTTGCTTCGTTTTAATCTTTTTGGCAAGTTGCCAGACTATGAACGTTGCCAAACTTATGCCGATTTTTCGAGCAAAACCAACCAAGAGTTACAAAAACTCTTTGAAACTCTCACTTGGTGCATAGATCAATACTTAAATGGTACTTCCCTATCCAATTGATGGAAAGATAATTACATATCATCTATTCATAAACAAGCTAATAATCCTAAATGTGCAATCTCTAGAGCAACACCAGTGACTAGTACAGTCAGCCGTTTGTAGGATTAATTGAGATCTTAATGAGAATGAGTATGACGAACTAATGGAAGAACGAACTAGCTGGTTTTTGTAAAAAATAAAGTTGAAGGAGAATATATTTTGCTTGATACAAGTTGAAGAAAAAAAGTCCAAGCACAAATAAACAACCTTACCTTTGGTAACTTACAGAAGACTTTTTTTTCTACCTTTTTTCTACCTTTAACATGAAGTTGCAGTTTTTGTAGGTTGTAAATTTTAGACTCTTTTTTGTTTGTATTTGAAAAAATACCCTGTGGTGTTGTAATGTTTTTATTCAAAGTTTTAAATGTATTTTTTAATATTTTTAACATGTTTGTGACAGTGTTTCTTCACCACTAGGACCAACTGAACATTTTCAATGTAGGTTTTTAAATGTTGATTTCCACCACTTGTACTAAAATAGGTTTTCCATTTAGGTGCTGATGAAGTGACAACATATCACCGAAAATTTCACATTTAGAATAAAGTTCTACACCAAACTGGCTTATAACCATCTCTAGCTGATCCTTGTTTTGACGCTTTCCCGAAAGTTACCCTCCAAAGAATTGTATTATTAGCGTCTTTATATACACTCTATATATATATATATATATATATTATATATATATATATATATATATATATATATACAATTACAAATTATATATAATACAATTCCTGCAAGCAAAGTCTGTAAAATATTACTAGAAACCAACATTAGCTATACACTGATAATAGCTTTACGAAATTTGAGTAGAAGAACAACATCTACAATATATGTATTCGCTCCGTGGGTCTCCCCTCTATTTACAGTCACGTGACACGCTGTCAGATTTGTGAGGACGTTTTAGTATTGAGTCTTATGGGATTATTTTGTTTAAACCGAAATATTTTATTGTTGTAGTGTTAATATCCGATACAATTTTTAGAATTAATTAGTTATCTATTTATAGTGACAATTATTGTTCAACAATAGTACATTGTTTACCGGGTAGGAAAAGCTTAACATTCCTGGACGAAACACAGAGTCCAGGAATGTGGCTTTTCCTACGAGGTAAACATACTATTTTTCCGCAAATCGTTTAAAATTCGACAGATATTGATTGATTTAAAAAAAAACGCGATAATTTTATTCCCAAATAAAATGGTGCTTTGAAATTCCTAATAAAATTACTTGGGTTACTATGGAAACGTATTGAGGTTGAATTGTCAAACTTTTCTATCATTTATGTAGAACACTAACAACTGTACGGTAATATCATTTCCTTACAGTAAGGAAATGACATTTCCTTACAATAAGGAAGTCCTGACTTTTTCTTCAAGAAATTTTGACAGGAATGTCAAAATTTCCTGGCGATTTGCGGAAAAAATATTTTTTGTCGTTAATAAAGATTTATTAACATAATATACGAAAGTAAGGTTATATATCCCTGATCAACCAATGATCAACATCCTTGGTACAATGAATATGTTCATTGTACCATGCACAAAAGCCTCCTGATAAAATTTCAAGTTAATCGCCTTCATGAGCAGGTCAGTCGATTGTGCTTTGACACTTTGTTAACCCTCGGAGCGAATATCAACATCTATTTACTGTTACAGTTACTACTGTTACTGCTAGTCGAAATCATTAATGACGAAAAAAAACTTTTAAACACCTTAATCATTAATATGGGTCTTAGCAAGACAATAATCAGTGGGGACATAATTAATGCCTTCATGATGCGTTATGAAGAATAAAAACCATAGTAATTAGTCTGACCAATTGTGACCAATATGTGACCAATTTCGTACCAGTCTCAGATAGAATAATATTACTCCAAATAAATACTCAACCATTAAAAAAAATAACATACTTCAAATCTATGCCCCGACTGCAGATAGAAAATTTGACGATGAAGTCCAGAAGTTATATGATCAATCCAAGACATCTTACAGAAACTTAATAAAAACACGAAATTTATATATTATAGGCGACTTCAATACAAAAATTGGGGATGGTCGACGAGGTCAGACTGTAGGTCCTTATGGTTTAGGACAACCTAACGATCAAGGACAGAGATTGTATGAATTCTGTAAAGAATTAATGTAAAATTAATGCAAATACTGAAAAATATCGGAATAGCTGACAAGGATATTCGTGTCATTAAAAATTTGTACTGGAATCAAACTGCTGTCGTAAAAATTGTAGATAACTACACCGATGAAATTCCCATACAACGAGGAGTCAGACAAGGTTGCATTTTGTCGCCAACATTGTTCAATGTTTACTCGGACCAGTTTATTTAAAAAGGCACTTAAGAGAAAAATCAATGGAATAAAAATCAACGGGGAACTACTTAATGTGATTAGATATGCAGACGATACAGTAATTTATCAGATAATATGGAAGGTCTTAAAATTCTGCTTGATCGTGTTCACAAGATAGGAGAGAAATGGGCATTAAAATAAACTCAAACAAAACCAAATATTTGTTGTTTATTCGTGACCCACATCCCGATGCAAAGCTTCAATTGAACGGAGTCCAAGTTGAGAAAGTTCACAAAATGACATATTAAGGAACTGTGATAACGGATCAACTAGATCCAGACATAGAAATAAGACGTAGGGTATCAATGACTAAAACTACTTTTATGAAAATAAAGCAATTTCTTTGCAATAACCATCTCAGTTTAGAACTAAGGCAAAGAATGGTTAAGTGCTATATTTGGTCTGTACTTTTGTATAGTGCAGAAGTGTGGACGCTAAAAGTATCGATCATGAACAAAATTGAAGCATTGGAAATGTGGGTTCATTAGCGAATGCTGAAAATACCTTGGGCAGTAAGAAAAACTAATGAATAAGTACCAAGGATCGTCAACAAAGAAAAAGAACTGCTAAAGACTGTTAAACATCGAAAAATGTCTTATCTGGGACATATAGTAAGGGAAGTCGATATAAAATTTTACAACTGACCCTTAAAGGCCAAGATACAGGACCGTAGAGGTGTAGGAAGAAAACAAGTTTCTTGGTTAAAAAACATTCGTGAATGGACTCAGATACCAAATGCAGGACAATTATTCCATATTGCAGAAGATCGAGAAGCCTTCGCAATGGTGATCGCCAACGTCGGATAAATCTGATATGGCACGCGAAGAAGAAGAATTAGTCTGAAATTCACAACACCAATTAAATCGGGGACTATGCATGTAAAATTCACAACGATTTACATGCATTATCTTTGATTTGATTGATTTAGTGAACCTTAGATTAATTACTAGGCTTAATTTTTTTGAGGACACTTGAGGAGAAAAGTATTTAACCAGTGCGTCATTTATTATGAGATAAGGATGGCAAATCTGACTCCTTACTTAGACAAATATGAACAAACTAGCTAAAAAAACAATATAAAGGGTTTTGTTAGATATACCACTGTTAGATAGAAACAGAAACGAGTAGGTAAGATCAAAAACAAAAGTCGGAGATGTAATAATCCACCATAATGCAACATTGAAGACCTTATAAAGGTAAATTTCCAAGAGAAAGACCACAGATATGAGTAATAGATGACAACAAATACCCAGCTGAAACAATTGGAAGTATGATGCTCAGGAAAGGATAGTAGGATAGATGTAGCGACAGAAGTGAGTGGTATATTGTGTGAAGGATTCAAATGATACCCAAAGTAAACTTTTACAAAACTACCATAAGACCAACTTGATGTACGTAATTTGACAACAATTGATGTCAAAATTAATATTATTGAAACGATATTTCCTGAAAATGAAGAATTGCTAGAGGTAGTTGAATGACAAAAAATTCTGGTTCAGTAGTTATATATAAACTTTTATTATGATTTGTATATTAAGTGTGATTTTTGTTACAATAAATTTCGATGCCATAAAACTAGTTTACAATAAAACAGTAATAAATATTTTGAGCAAATGCCAGAACATTTAGATTTCAGGGTTTGCTCCAATAATAATATAATTTTTCTCGATGCGATGATGATTCACGAGTAATCAAAATTTACAATTTACAATTTGACTTCGATCGTAAAATGTAATAAATGTTTAGTAAATTGGAGCCAAATAAAAGCAAAAAATTCATTTACGATGGTAAATGTAGTAGTTAATTCGTGTTCCGTCACCTCCCAAATACAAAATACTACATAACAGAGAACAAAAATAGTTACAACGTTGACTCACGAATAGACTTATTTATTTTTAGGTGGGATGTAAGCGCTGAAACAAAACACACGATATTCCACCGTTAAATTGTTGGTAGTTTGTACTTTACACGTGGTAAAAAGGCTTTTGAACCGATGAAATAAAAATAAATCGTCAGAAAGGGATTTATTTTTTTAATGCTTTCCATAATGATAAATATACTTTTCTATACACAGAGAATAATCATAAATCACTTGTTTCACTTCCAACGAAGAATTTTTAAAATATTGTTTTTATTTTATTATTCCAGTTTTTTATTCCCATATAAATATAATAAAAGGTTTTAATGTTTTTGAATACAATGATCCATTCACCATTTATCCCAATACATTTATTAAAGTGTTTAAGATTTGATAAGATTTCAGATCCCGTCAGTTCAGCGACAATTTCCTCTAGTAAACCTAAAACGGCCCACACACGTTCCGACAAGACCACCTAACTGTCGTGACCGACAACGTTGGGCATACATGCACAATGCACACCCCAATCGTTGGGCCCAACATTGTCGGTCGCGACAGTTGGGTAGTCTTGTCAAGGCGTGTGTAGGTCATTTAAGGGCTATCATTTTCTACATGACTTCTGTGTCCATCTCACGTAAATTTAAAATAATATTTTAGATATTTAACAGCAAGTGTGTTCGTCAAATTATAGATCGATAATTTTTACCCCTCAAATAAAAGTTTTGCCAATTATGTAGAATAGTCAATGTAACACATTTTCAGATTAGAATATGCTTAAAATACGGCAAACTCTCATTTTTTTATATATTTTTCTCAATAACAAAATTTATAACAAAATATCGATTTTTGTTGTGGTGAGCATCAAGTAAATGTTTTCAAGTTCAAAACACTCATAACTATTTTTCGTCGTATTTTTTTACGTTCGTTTGAATGGCGAAGTTTTTTCATTTTTTACACTGAAAAATCCTCAAAAGTCGAAAAACATTTTTTTGTGTGTTTTTTTTTCCATGTTTTTTCAGACCAAAATGTTCAAAATTCGAAAACTCTATTTTTTTTATATGTTTTCCCATGTTTATAGCACCTAACTTCAACTGCATGTTAATGAAGAACGATTTTTTCACCAATTTTTTTTTTTTTTTTAATAGGAAAGTTATATTGGTCACTTCTACACTGAAACATATTCTGAATTTAAAAAAACTGCATTTTCGGTGATTTTTTTTTACATATTTTAAGCACATAACCCCACTTACACTGAGATATATTCTGAATTCAAAAAATTGCATTTTCGGCGATTTTTTTACGTATTTTAAGCACATAACCTCATTTAAATGTGACAATAATGATTTTTGTTCTCTCTCCCACCTTTCATTCGTGTGATTACGTGTGATATTCGAGTCGTAATTATCGTTTAAATATTATTTATGTATCAACACAATTGCATGTGAAACTAATAGACGACCCACTGTATCCACATCTACAACACTTCAACGAAAAAGAAGTGTATGGAAAGAAGTTTCTAATGAGGAAACAAAAAAATTCCTAGTTTTGCGTATTTTGGGAGACATCGTAAAATTTTCCTCCCTTGTCAAATACTGAAACAGAGAAAGTATTTACTACAACTCTGTTTTTGGTAAAACTATGACCCACGATAGATTTCTAGGGATTTTCAAAAAGCTAGGATTCGTAGACCATACTAATGTTAATACTGAGGACCGTCTTTACAAGATTCGGACTATTTTGGGCACAAATCTAAAAAAATATACAAAATTGTCTATACCCTAATAGAGAGCTCTCCATTTATGAGGCCATGATCTTGTGGCGTGGTCGTTTCATCTTTCGATAATACCTAGCCTACTGTAACAAGTATAGGATTAAACTTGTTTAATCCTATAATAATCTTTTTTGAATTTTCTTCTTCTTAAAATTTTTTAAAACTTTGACCCGTATGGCATGGTGCAACATCCTGCAGAAATAGCATATGAGTTTTAAACACATCGTTTGCGTTAGCGGACATCGGGCGCCACTTAGGGAGCTACAAATTTGGCTAAAGGGTTTGTAAATACGTACTTTTAAGTGCCGAACCCAAAATAAAAATCTAGACGAGTGCAGATTTTACCGTCTTATCCTGCTCTAGTTTTTATAATGGTGTAGAATATTGTTATTATTAGCTGCAGTCTATTTAGATAAGTTTGTGGTAAGAGGAAATACTTCAGGAAGTTTTAACCGTAAGTCATTTTATATATTATTACCGTAAGTTTTCGGATGAAGCAAGTACGGAAAATTTTGATGTGGTTCAATGCTAAAGAAACTGGCAATGAAAATTGACAGTATTTAACTGTTCATTGGACGAATTAAAAAATTAGATAGGACAATTTGGTTAAAATACTTTTATTAATGGTATATAGCATACTATACTTATTCTACTACACATAGTTAAAGATATCAACATAGTTTATAGAGGGTAATACGTTATTATTTCCATATAAAATTGTACTTGGTGAATTGTTACAACTCAGCAAGAAACGTCGTTAATTTGTAGCAATATTTTATTTATAACTCTCTTAAATCCTACCTTTTCTAAGATGATAAAGTAACAGTTTATTTAAGTAAGTTTGCAGAAATATCATACAAGCAAAGTGTGTGATTGCATCTTCTATGTGTTGTATATTGTAATTGTTTAAAACAGATTACAATAATTTTCTTCTAGCATTCCTAAATAATTTCTGTAACATCTAGATTCTTTTGAGTTTTCTTTATCTGCAAGTTAACTATAGAAAAGGTAAAATTTGATAAGATTTATGTTTGTATCATCAACAATAACATTGATTTTTTAAGCATTGTGTACTACTCATTGTGTACTACTCTAAACTTTGATTTGATTGTTTATTTCAGACTAAAGTTAACACCTCTTTTAAGTTTAGTGTGTGTCGCAAAATGAATAAACACAACAGAAGCGTTGACCCTGCGATTTGACTTCATAGATTGTAATATAAAGAAGTATTGTGTTACTAACTCCGGGCTGAATGAATGTTTTAAGAGGTAGCTTTTACACATTCATACTATGCACCATTTATAAAGTGTTAGTTCCAAATTATTGTAGTGATATCGTAGGACGCCCTTCTGTTTATCAACGATTCGCTCGGAAATCACTTGTATTTGTTCTGACTTCTATATCAATTATATATCAAATAAAAACATATTACCTGCTCATAATCCTATTATTGCAGATCTGAAGTCGATAGAACCATGGTCTAACAATATTGGGCTCCAATTTTCCACCTTAAAAATAAAAGCTATACATTTTTCACGAAAATCAAATCCACAAAAGCTCCCCAAATCTATTTTTAAACAATTCTCCTATAGAATATACAAAATAAATAAAATTCCTAGGGATACAACTGGACTCAAAATTAAGTCATATACACTCGCTTAGACTATCGTGCCAAGCTGGACTAAACATTATCAAATCTGTATCAAATAAACATTTGGGAGCAGATTTTCCAACTCTAATAAATTTATATAGAGCTTAATTAGAACAAAACTGAACTACTGATGTGTTGTGTATAACACCGCAAACCAAGCATTGCTCAAAACTTTGGATACTCTTCAGAGTTCAGCCGTTAGACTTGCTTTAGGAGCATATTGCACCAATCCTGTCGACAGTCTACTCTGTGAAGCTGGAGATCCACATTTAAACCTAAGAAGAAAATACTTAACTATATCGTATGTCTCGAATATAAAATCTAACCCAAAACGTCCAGCTCTTCATCATGCTCTTAGATTATCTGATTCACTTAGTTGTCCGACATCTCAGATTTATCCCTCTTATCCAACATTACAGCAGATTAAGTTAATTTTATACCATATATACCAAAACAATTTGACAATAGACTTCCTCTGCGTACTGTAACACGTTGGAATAGATGGTAACGAAAAGGCAGATAGTCTAGCTAGGTCCGCAGTAATTAATATAGCTGCATCAGTGGAAAATCTAATGATGCATTTGGATTTAAAACCTTAATTTAAATCAAAATTGCACGATGTTTGGCAAAACCAATAGAATAGAAGCATCACTAAATTGGTAGAAATAAAATCTCCCGTCCTTCCATGGAACTTTTGGCATTCAAAGCGACAACATTAAGTCCATAAACACGTCTCAGATTAGGACATACTTCTACAACACATGAATACTTGTTGAAGAGAGAAAAGGAACCAGTGTGTTTTGTTTATGAATGTAAAGTGACAATAAAGCACATTTTGATATAATGTCCAATATACTCAGTTAAAAGACTACATCACCACATTATAAAAACATTAATAGAACTTCTAGGAGAATTTAAATACGTAGCTGACTTGATAGAATTCTTGAAATCTATAAATTTTTGTAATAAAATTTAATAAACACATTAATAATTAAAATATATTTGTCTGGCTAATTGGCTCGGCCAAGGCCATCAAACTAAATAAAAAAAAATCAAAATATATTATATTGTTTACATTATTATGTAATTGATATTTTGTATATGCCTATATAATGTCTTTATCACTTTTTGTATTTTTCTTATGCTAATAACCCTAAGTGGTTGAAGCAAAATAAAATAAAAAATAATAATTTTTAGAATTATTATCAATATATTTCGTTGTTCTAATATTTTTTAATTTCCAGATAATTGTCATATTGATTAATTTGTCAAATTCTATTTTAAAATCCGGGATTATTGATAATTCTTCTAACCCATAAGCTCTTACAATATTTTGTCTCAGTGTGGTTTTTCTTTTGGTTTATTAATATTTTTTATTATTTATGTCACCATTGTACATATTAAATTTCCACTTAAGTTTTGCCGCTACTATCGAAAGCACGATATAGACGTATTATTTTATATCTCAATATAATAGCATCTTCGTGATAGTTTACAGCACAACAATAATTCCCACATAACTTTTCTTTTTCAAAACAGAATTGATATTTTAAAATAAAACAAAATCCGAAGCAATTTCGTTTTGAAATATTGCGCGGTCGCATCGTCTCCTTCCCCATCTATCATCAAGAAAATGGCGAAGCACTAAATATAAACTCAATTCCGGATACATCAAAGTGAGAGAAGAACTCTTCGAGTTCACCTACAGATAAAGAAACTCCAAAATACCCATAAAAGTTATATGATTTGTGGATGCGACATGTCTCGTTTCGTTTACGTTTTATTCGTAGGCCGGTATTAGACATCTTCAATTACTATTAGTATTTATGTATAAAAATCGAATGTAAAATATCATATTATAGGTATCTCGAAAATATACATAAAAGGTATAACTTATATCTTTGATTTGATATCGTGAAATCTCGATTTCTAGCGACACTGGTAGACTTAACTAATATCAAATCGGTTTCAACCGCATCACTTAACTTTACCTTACCTGTACCTTACCTTTACCATTACATTGTGATACAAATAATTAAATAAAAAGATGGCTTGTAATGTAAGTGTTTCTTTCTAAACATAAGACATGTTTATTTCATATAAGGCTACCAAAAAGTCTATAGCATGTCTTTGTTTAATTAAAAACTCGCTGGTTGCTCGCTTTTAAGAAGAAAAAGGAAGACCATCAGTAGAAAGACCACGAAAATCATGGAACTACAACTTACTCGATGCACATTGAACAACAAAGGCATATCTAGGGTGAAGAGAGGAGGGATTGACCACCTTTTAG
Source organism: Diabrotica balteata (assembly GCA_918026665.1). Taxonomy (NCBI): domain Eukaryota; kingdom Metazoa; phylum Arthropoda; class Insecta; order Coleoptera; family Chrysomelidae; genus Diabrotica; species Diabrotica balteata. Next base: position 101,475,308 of record OU898281.1, read on the forward strand.
AAAACTGATGCCTGTTTTTTAATTAAATAAAGATCAGAATCGAAAAAAATTGTATATTATAACATTGGTATTTATTTTGGTATAAGTAAAAACTGTAAATTTTAATTCTTAAACCTAAAAAAATATAATGCACTGGCAAGTCATCGCTCCATCTATCTCTCTTTAACTGTGTAACATTTTTTTTATTATTAATATATCAAATTATTTTTAATTTCTTTCACCCCCGTGCGATACGCCGATGATTAGGAATCCCCGTGTTTACGATAGGAAAATATTATTGTAGACACCAAGCTGAAATGGAATTCCCTAATTAAGAAAGGTTTTTAATCCTTCCGTCTTAATACTCTGTATGAAAAGAACAAATGCCTTCCGGTATGCAGTTTCTTTTTCATAAATTGGTTTTTTCGCCGAAGGCCGTATCTTTTGACAATAATATAATCCTAAGGATTTTAATATTCTCAGGTCCAATTGTTAATACCGATTATTTTACCTCAAACTTTCCAATAGTCGTTAAGGCCTTACTTTCTGAGAAATACATACGACTGTCCGATGATTTTAGGTGGGGGATATACCTTCTTCTTCTTTTTTCTTGGATAGTTGGTGAAATTTTTAAGGGAACCAACTTACTTCTCGGTGGGCTCTTGTTGAGTGAAGTGATATCTCGTGATGCGCTTTGCTCACGATATTTCTTATCTTATCGTCGCTGTGAATTATTTTCTAAGCGTGTGTACACTTCATATTTGAGTTTTCTTTCCTTAGACTATATTAAATTATATATAGTTCTACACTACCTTTAATGGTTATTAAATTCAGTGTTTAGTACCAGAAAAGTATTAAATTCAGTGAATTAAGCTGCCTTCGTCAAGATCTACTGTAAGTAATCTTTACCTACAATTATCTGGGCGAGTAATATGGTATGGTACCATATCACCTGCCATTATCTGGACGTATCATCTATATCTTCACCTGTAGATTGCCGATTTTTGAATGTAATTGAACCATTCAAGAAATTTCTATAAATATTACCTATGAACATACAAGTCTCAGTTTTTTATTAAATAATAGTGCGAGATAGTTAATTGACTTAACCAAGTGCGGTTTGGTTTATGCTTTCATTCCTGTAACCTTTTTGTTTTTTTTTTTGTAAATTTAGAGTTAAGTAATTTTTGCTATCTTTTTTATTTACTATAATTTTTGTTCATTATCTTTCCTATGATATCTCGAGATACGCCAAACTATATTTGTATATGATTGCCTTATATATCTTGGTAAAGGTATTTTTTTATTACATTATTGCTTAATTTTATACATACATAACACCATTTCATAGTTGTGTATTTTTATTACCTGTGATGCATTTAGCAGCATCATAATTTTGTGTTTAAATATATTGTAATTGTTTTATGCACGTATTTTATTTGTCGGCTCCTAACAAGGTTCCTGATAAAATAATAGCTCTGAACAATTACTATCTTTAAATATTACTATGCTTTTGAACTGTAGAAAGATCAGGCTGATTAAGTTTCGTAGGTAAGTAAGTGTAATACTTAATATATTTATTATTTGTTTATATATTGCGTTGACCAGATTTATTTGATAATTTACTGTTGGTATCTTGCCTTGGGTTTGATCTCTGAACCTAAATATCTTTTCTTATCTCTTTTCTTTTCTAAGGTTTTCTTAATTTTCTCCTTAACCCCAAAAAATTGAGTGGCGCCCGTCTATCTTCTCTTATCTTTGGTAATTTAATCCATCTATCTTTTTGTTTATTTCTGTATCTTTTCTAATATCTCTTATCCTATCTTTACCTATTTCTTCCGTTGGATCCATTCCCGGTTCCAAAAGCTAGTTTCGAACCCACGACTCGCTCTCCACCAACCATCTGGCTGCCGTCATCAGTGTCTCCATTGGTTATCTTTCTAGCATCACCCAAAAAAGATTTCCGAGGTTACAACTGTGGAAGTGAGATGGGCCACTAGGAGTAGCAGAGATGTACCAAGCTAAACCTTTTTTTAATAGCAAAAGACTTTTTGCACTTGTTGGAGAGATTAGCGAAGCCAGTATAAGTTTCATGTAACCGGCGCTTACAAAAAAAACATTGTAACCAGTCATCTTTTTTACATGTTTAGCGATAGTCCTCTTTGCAACCAACACACTTATTTTCAATATTACTCATGTTTTCATCACCATTAATGTCGTTTAGAGTAACATCTTTAGATAGTGACGATTATCTTGGCTTTCTTTTAGGTTTTGATGACTTGTTTGGGCTATCATGCAAGAACATTTTACCACTGATTCCACAGGGATCTTGTTGAGAAGATTCTGATCTATCTAAAAAATTCATTGTTTCTGTTTCTGATTAGATGTGTGTCAAAAATGCATATACGGGATAAATTCCCCTATATTTAAATGCAGAAGACACATTTTGGACAGTTGTTGAGTTTTCCCATGCTCGACCTAGGAGTTTACCAAACTGAAGGCGTTTTAGAACCCTGTTTGTATTATTCTGTACCCTAAAATGGCATTCAGCATAAAAGTTGCTTTTACGTGACTCAAAAAAAAGCACAATCCAGAGACTGTAGGTAATGTGTTGTGTGGGATGGCAAACAAAATAAAATTATTTCGTTTTGATCTCCAAATTAAAGTATATTTAGGTTGGTGGTATGGGATGTGTGGCCATCTAATATTAATAATATTATTATTAATAAGGTTTTTTATCTGGAGGCTTTTTTGGCAAAAAGTGTGTTTGTAACCATTCTAAGAAAATGTCACTGTTAACGTATGTTGATTTTTCTGACATCCTAATCTTGGAACCCGCTGGCATACCATAATTTTTATTTTTTCTCCTTACAAATGGGGGTTCTGCACTACAGCAAGCTATTACTCTAATCATTTTTACCCTTTTCCCCAGGGCTTACGCTAGGCACATTTTTTGAACATTTTTCTGCTAGAACTTGACCAGCACTAATATTCGGTTGTCGTGCTCTTTCGTCAGTATTAAAGTATTAAATATTTGTCCGCGTTTATCATAAAAATTATATTTGCTCATATCTATCGAGATCAGAAACGTAGTTATCGACTGTTTCTTTGGACATTCCTAAAGCTCTTGCAATTAAGGTGTTCTAAGATTTTCTAATTGAAATTTTAGGTCTTCGTTTCAAAAAGAGTTTTAACCATTTTTTATCAGCTTTACCTAAAAGTAGACTAAGTAGAATAAGTAACTCTTATATCGAATTTATGAATTTAAAAATTTGCTTCTTTTACATTAAATTTATTTGGGATTCCTAATCGCTGAGCTAAATTAAAGGCTTTGAGTTTTACTTCAGTTCTGGTTGGTGCAAAAGGCTGCTTTTTGTAGGTTTTTTTTATATGGCTAACGATTTTAGCTTCAACAGCAGTTCCTAAAGAACAATCTGGACCCAATCGGTTTATCTTATGTTAAGGTGTGTTTTGTTTGCGAATATATTTATTACAGATATTCTCAAAACAAAACATACTGGTCCAATCTCCCCCTCGTAAGTGGTCCCTCTATCCTCAAATAGGAGGACAGATGGACCAGCCCGTTATGTGTAAAATATTCAGACTCAAGAATTCGATCTTATTCTATAAGACATATTTTAATTATAGTTTAATAATAAACTAACTGATAGGTCAAACTCACTTGTTTTTACAAAAAATGATATTTAAGAATCTCAAATAAAATTATTACACGTGGCAGTTTCAATTATCGTAAATAACACTCCTACAAGTACGCACCGATGCGTTACAACTGGCAACTAACGTTAAACGATACAACAGAGTAGGATAGACTTGCCCTATTGCCAAGTTGGTCAGGTATACCTAGCGGACCGACTATCCTCCTGGTCCATCCCTCCTCCTTTCTTCTTCTTCTCTTCCAATGGCGTTACAGCCCAAATTGAGCCTTGGCCTCCTGTAACTTCTGGCCTCCAACAAAGGCGATCCCGCGCCACTCGTCTCCAAGCCCTGACGTTCAATAAGTTGTGCGCATCTGCTGTGACTTCGTTCTCTCATCTATTACGTGGTCTTCCTTCTGGTCTTCTGTCCTGCATTTTACCATCCAAGGCCTTTCTCGGCAATCTGTCGGCATCCATCCGTACCACATGACCAGCCCATCGAAGCCTTTGTACTCTAGCGAACTCTGCAATAGGTGCTTCTTTGAACAGTTGGTAGAGTTCATGGTTATATCTAGATCTCCACATCCCATTTTGAGTGATGGGTCCAAAGATCTTCCTTAGGATTTTTCTCTCGAAAACCTCTAATCTTCGTTTAGTGCTTTCTGTCAAAACCCATGTCTCGCATCCATAGCATACTATCGGTCTGATGATAGTTTTATAGACCTTAAGTTTCGATTTTCGATGTACCGTCTTGGAGCGGAATATGTTAATCAGGGAAAAATAGGCTTTATTTCCCTTCATTATTCTCTTCTGAATTTCGGCCTCTTCTGTTCCCTCCGTATTCATTTCGACTCCCAGATAAGTAAAACTCTTCACTGTTTCAATGTCATCCTCTACTTTGATTTGATTTCTTGTTCGCTTTGTCCGCGTCTGTGTTAGTATTTTTGTCTTCTGTGTATTTATTTCTAAGTCCAATCTCCTTGGCCGTTTTTTTCAGCTGCGAATATGTTTCTGCTGCATCATCCACTCTGCGGGACATGAGGTTAATGTCATCCGCATATGCGTCGAGCTGGACAGATTTGTTTGTTAGGAGATTGGCTCTTCCGACATTCAGCTTTCTGATGACATATTCAAGGGCCAGATTGAACAGTGTTGGAGCTAGTCCATCACCTTGTTTCAGCCCTTGAACTATTTCGAAGCTGTCAGTTAATTCGTACTGTATGCGTACAGTTGCTATTGTGGAGTCCATCGTTGCTTTTACTAGTCGGATATATTTCGAGGGAATATTGAAGCTTTCCATGATGTTATATAACCGGCTTCTATTTATGGAGTCATAAGCCTGTTTGAAGTCGACAAATATATTGTGAACATCAATATCGTGTTTCCAAGCTTTATTAAGGATCTGCTTTACTGTAAAAAGCTGATCTATTGTCGACCTGCCTTGTCGAAAACCGGTCTGGTATTCGCCGATAATATTTTCACATAATGGTTGAAGTCGCCTATTCAGGATGGATGTAAAAATTTTGTAGGCCGAACATAGGAGGGTTATGCCGCGGTAATTTTCGCATTTAAGTTTGTCCCCCTTTTTTGTAGATTGGGCAGATAATCCCATTTTTCCAATCGCTAGGAATTTTTTCTTCCCTCCATACCTTAGATATGAGCGCGTGCACCTGCGTTGTTAGATGTTCGCCACCTAATTTATACAGTTCGGAAGGGACATCGTCAAATCCCGGCGCTTTGTTGTTTCTTTGCGCCTGTATTGCTTGTTTGACTTCTTTAAGAGTCGGGCTGCTTATTTCTTTGTCTCCTTCCTCGATGTGCCGCAAATCCGAAGATCGTGAGCTTCCTTGTGCTCCTAGCCGAGCTTGGAAATGGCTTTTCCAAACTGATTTTATTTGCGTTGGTTCACTAATTATCTTATCTGTTTGGTTTCTGCACAGACTTGTTCGGGGTTTGTATCCTTCTCTTAGTTGTCGAAGATATTTATATGCCTCCCTTAGATCGTTGCTTTGGAGGTTTTGTTCCATTTTCTGTATCTTATTATTTTCCCATTTTCTTTTTTCTCCTCGACATATTTTATCCGCCCTGCGTCGTAGCTCCTCGAAAAATGTTCTTCTTTCTCTGGTTCGCCTTTCCATATATTTCTTGTGAGCTTCATTTCGTTCGTGTATGGCCCGTCTACACTCTTCGTTGAACCATTCTGCCCTTTGCTTCTTTACCTTTTTACCGATGATCTTTGTTGCTGCATTTAATACTTTTGTCTTCATTTGTTTCCAATGTTCTTCAATGTCTAGGTTATCTGTGTTTGTAAGTGTCTGGGTTATTTCTGTCTCGTAGCTCAGTTTAACGTTTTGTTGGCTTAGTTTAATCAATGTCCAACTGCTCTTTTATCTGTTCTTTCTTATCTCTGTTTCTTGAGAACCTGCATCTATATTTTGCTTGTACCAGCAAGTGATCAGATCCACAGCATGCTCCTCTTCGACTTTTTACATCTAGATGTTGGTGGCAGCTCTTTTGTCTATTAAGACATGGTCAATTTGGTTAGTAACCGCTCCACCTGGCATGATCCACGTTGCTTCTCCTTTTACCCTACATAACAAGAAAAAGAAGAGATTTATGGATGTTATATTACACAAATTTTTAATGTCATCATAGACTTGATTTTCTTGTTCTCTATTTACCGATTAGAATCTACAATATAGATATGAAATATATAAATATGAACAACTAGAAATTGTCCAAATTTGTTGTACTAACATTCCTCCTTGGAGTGTACGTATGTACTGGCCTATTGGGGAAACGCAAAATTCTCATAAAAGTTAGTCGATTTATTGAGATGGCATATCGCATGTCTCGTTTTCATCTAGCGTATTACATTTTACAGTTTTGACGTTGATTAAGCACAGTTTGCAGCTCGATGGGATGATGAATGTTTTCTGCTCTTAATGAAGCTCTTGCTTTGATGCCTCCCTGAGATTAATTTTCCTGGTAAATGAATGTTCTGCAAAAGAAAACACGAAGTAAGTTAAAGTGATGCGTTTTGAAGACAAGCAAGATGTATTCAAAAAATATTGACAAATTTTGCAAAGTATATTCATCAAACAGTAAATATAGTAAGAAACGAAATATTTAAAAGGGGAGAACACTAAGAGAAAAATTAAAGAGAAAATTTAAAAAAAAACTAGAAAATCATCTTATGCTCTTATATATAGATTTCCAAAGGGATATTTAAAATTATAATCACTGACTAGACGTGTGTTAAAAAACTTAAAAGATCCCTTTTTTCTTATAGTGCCTATTTGTTTGGGATGTTGGAGAACCATCATGACAATCTGTACTTTTGCACCCTGCTGCTCTGAAAATATAAGATTATGTAAAAATCTTTCTATGAAATTGCCATATTGAGTGTTTAAGAAAATGCTTTTTGAATGTTGTATTAGTTTTTGAGCTTATTCTTTGATCTGGGCATATAATGGCTGGTAAACTTATGTTGGAGATATCCAGTATTACTTAATTTTTCAGTAATAACAACAAAACTACTATTAAGTATTTAAACTACGTAAAAACAAATATATTTAGTCTTATTATCAGTATCACTTAAAACAGAATAAAACATTATTTAAAATATTTTGTAACTTCGTAAATAAATTTATTGATTTATTGATTAATTTTGAAATAAACCCGATAAACAACAACAAAATTCCTTGAAATACAGTAAAAAAAGTTAGTTTTATCAAACAATAACATAACCTTAAAATCTGAACATTCATAGTAAATATCTTAATACTTTTATATTTTTACTTCAAAATTCACGAACAATTGACCAGTCCTAAAATTTCAGGTAGACTAGTCGAAATAAGCAAGCAAGCAAGGAATTTAATTGAACCCAGCCTATGAGAAATGTTCACCCAGGTAGTACGATCGGGTGTAACAATTCATTGAAGCTAGGTGTATTAACTTGAGTAAAAACAGGAGTCACCCCACCGTGCTCCAATGCTCTAGACCATCCCTTTCCCCCTATAGCACTCTGATGCGCTATAGAGGCACAATAATCAGCCAAATGCTCTTCATGTGGAGGTCCTGAGTAATAGAACCCCAACATGGTTTCCTAACCGATTGCAAAAACTCAGGGCAGCACATCTCCGCTATATTCCTGTTATCTTAATGTGGCTTATCCGCGAACTAAAATTGCTTACTTGGGCCTCAAGTGTCCGCTCTGAGTCCCGGCTCAGTTCGGCGACTTGGTGCTCAAGGGGTTCTGGCCCTACGTGCCCGGGTTTTGGGGTTTTTGTTAATTTTTTTTGGTGGCCGGAGCCGGTTTTTGTTAGTAATTTTTTAATTTTTTTGGTGGCCGAAGCCGGTTTTTTATGTTTTTGTGATTTTTTTTGTACTAGTCGAAATACTTTGAGCTCCACAACTTTTATAGTTTTTGAGAAGAAACAGCGTAAATTTAAATGATAAACATTAATATACAATATATAGAAGCAGTTTACAGTGGTCTGTTAATAGCTGTAAGTACAGTTTCCAAATTGGCAGTAGTTTGATTACAAACATTATTTTTATATACATATGAAGAACAATATTTTTATTTCGTATTTATTAATGATTTAAAAAACTAGTTTTCAACTTTTGGCATTATCTTGATAATTGATAGATCCACTATTTACTTTTAAATAAACAGTAAACAGAGTCGGACCTACCCAAATTAAAATTATTGAAATGAAAGTTTAATTTAAATAAACAAAAAGATGTAAGACTAAATTTGAAAAAATGACTGGTGGTACCTCTGACTACAGGGGTCAATCACTAACAAAATTCCCAACAAAAAACCAGGACATAATTTTACCGATAATAGATGAAAGAACAGAAGAGACACTATTCCAGTACTATAGTCCATCCAAAAAATGTACTGTTCTCATCCAAAACGTCAAACGGAGGAATATGCATCTACCTTTCAAGCATACAAGTCGTAGATGATTTGTTAAGTCAACAAGGTGAAATTTAAATTGGAGAACAATCAAAGCACGTAAACTAATTACATCAGCTAATAGATTAGTTTTATCCAACATATGTCCATCTATACCCCTATGACATAATCGAACAGCCTTTAATCAATCTTGGTTTTAAAGTAATTTCTCTGATTTTGTTCCTTAGAGCTGGAATTCAACACCAGCAATACAGCAATGTACTTAGTTTAAAGAGAGGAGAGAAGACAAGTTTACTTTGTACAGACAGACAAGTTTTACAGACAATTTTACTATACCCGACTCCATCCTAATTGATTTTGAAAATATTTCGTACCGAATTTTTGTTTCCGATAAACTAACTTGCTACAAATGCCATCAAGCTGGTAACGTTTCCTAAGACTGCACCTCAAATCCCTCTTATCCACAAAATACTTGAAAGCTCCAAACGGAGGAAAATTTTCTTCCACAAATATCATCCACTAGCTCCGAACAAAATCAAATTACACTTGTAAATGACGAATATCGAGAAGAAATGGATGCTCAAGCCAGCACTGATACCGATAATAAAAATAAATGATCTTACTCGGAAGTGTTAATCTTAACTTGCTCAACTCCTACAGCAACTATACCAACAGAATTCACGAAAACCAGTGCAAATTAAAAAGACGAAAAAAATTATCAAATTAGACAAATCCACTTCAGAAACTACTAATATTGAGCCGTAATTACAACCAGTCAAACAATTTATCCAGGATGCATCACCACAATATGTACTAAATTACACCCAATTACTAGCATTCTTAGAAGACGTTCACGGTTCTTCCACACCAGTAGAACTGGCCCTAGAATACACACAGAATATACACGGTTGAAATATTAGTTAACGTAAGAATAAAAGGGTAGAATTTGTTTGGATTCCATCTTATGTAGGCATAATGAAAAAGCTGATCGGGAAGCTAAAGAAGCCTGCTATAGACCAGATAAAGAGCTCCTAGAAATTCCTCATTCTGACATTCAAAATACCATCAAATAATTTTCAATGAGAATATGGCATGAAATGTGGAAAAAACTTGACGACAATAAACTATAACGCATCAACCCAAATTTGTCATAAAAAAGGATAATGCCGCAAAAACGACGAGATCAAGTCATAAAACACCGCTTGAGAATAGGACATACATTACCATAAGAAACAACAAAAACTGTGCTATGTTTGTGATATTCCTCTGACAATCGAACGCATTATTGTTAGTTGCCCACTCTATCACCTGGAACGACTTCAAAGTGATTTACCAAGTGATCTGAAAGTGCTCTGAACTAGAATAAATATGATAAAGTGACTAAGTTTCTAAAACTAACTAAATTGTACAATCTAATATAAAAATAGACTTAAGTTCTCAATTGTAATTAGTTGTTATAAGCAAACATCTGATTTTATGTACAACTCTTCTCAGCCAATAACCTTTCATGTTTGACGCGGTTTGGACTTAATAAAAAAAAATCACGAACAACAAATACTAACAATTGCACAGAATCAATTTTTCAATACCAAAGGTCATATTTATTCTTCATACAATTAAAAAAACCAATATATCCAAGTCCTTATGGGACAAATACACATAAATTAGAAATGTTTTGAAAGGTTTTTAAAACCCCCGTTAATTATGACGTCAGAGCTTAGGTAGTCCATTGCCTGAGTGTTTGCTATATTTATAACAAGATCGGTTTTTGTCCAACGATGATGGACATACGCGGTAATACCGCCGAGTCTTCAAGCCTAGAGTTATAGCAAAACTATTATAAAACAAGACACACATGTGTTATTCAATACCTGTGCGCTAGTTTCTAATTGTACTAATTAAAGTAGATAAAGAATTTATGTAGTTTATAACACGTATTGTTTCGGAATTTTTGATAAATTAATTAATTATATTAACATCTTTATATATTACTACACACAATAATGACAATTACCTTATAAACAAATGTTTTTTAATGTTTTAGAAAATGTTACAATGTTTTTTGTAAACGCGGCAAAAATAAACAAAGATTTCTAACGCCAATAATGATGATGATGAACCAAGCCACTTAGACCCGTATGTCATTCTGTTTCTTACAAACTCCTATACTGAGCTGATTTTCCCGTTCATTAATAGCTACAGATCTTTTTTACTGTAAAAGCTACTCTTGACTACAATAAAAATTATTTAACAGAAACATTTTTGTTGAATATTGAAAATTGTTTAATTTGTATAAAATTCGTTCAAGCATTTGTCGGATTATTAACAATCATCATCATCAGTGGCATTACAGCTCGTTATGAGCCAAAGCCTTCTTCAGAACAATCTTCCATTCTCCCCTGTCTCTGGCAACTCTTCTCCATGCTTTAACTCCGATGGATTTTAGATCATCCTCTATGTTATCTTGATATCTAAGTTTTGATCTTCCTCTGACTCGTCTTCCCACTGGTCCTCTTCGGTTGAAAATTTTTCTGATCGTTGCATCTTTATCTCGCCTAATTACATGTCCTATCCTTTAAAGGCGTGCTAATTCAATACATTTTACAACGTCAGGTTTCCCAAAACTTCTGTATAACTCAAAGTTGTAGTGCTTACGCCACAAACCCTGTTTTTGGACTTCTCCATTTATATTTTCCTTAGAATTGTTGTCTCGAAACATTTAAGCAATTCTTGGTCGTTCTGTGTAAGTGACCACGTTTCTGACCCGTATTATAACACTATCCTTGTTATTGTTTTATATATGGCAACTTTAATTTTTCTGGGTAGTTTTGGGGCCATCTGATTCCTTAAGCCATAACAGCACTTATTGGCAAGCAATATTCTTCTTTTAATTTCTTCGCTGACATTGTTGTCTTTGATGAGCAGTGAGCCCAGTTAGAGGAAGGTGTCCATACATTCCAATTCCAGATCATCAATTAATAGTCTAGGTATCTGGTTGCCTGATCTGGTACAATACATATACTTGGTTTTCTTTGTGTTTGTTTTTAATCCCATTGTCAGTGCGGACCCCCTTAATGATCGAAATGCTTCGATCAGAGATTCTGTGGACCTAGCAATAATATCTATGTCATCTGAATATTCGACCACTTGTAAAGATTTATTAAAGATGGTGCCATTCGTATTAATATGGCACTCTCGAATTACTTTTTCTAGAGCAAGGTTAAATAAAAGATACGACAGCCCATCTCCCTGTCTCAGTCCATTTTTACAATGGAAGGGTCTTAAAAAGTCGTTTTGGATTCTGATTACACTCTCTACGCCTGTGAGTGTAAGTTCCGTTAGTTGAACAAGATGAAGCGACATTTAAAATTCTACCATAGCCTGTAGAAGTTTTAGTCTGTCAGGAGGTTTGTTATTTTTTAGTTTTGAAATGGCTTCTCTAATTATTCTTCTGTGGGGCGAGCTCTTGAGCGTGTTCATCCATTTCAAGCAAAGTAATTTCTATTTGGTCATTTTCACGACTGTCGCTAAGCAGTTCTTGAAAATGATTCACCCATCTGTTTAGTATCTCCTCTTTGTCACTAATTATGGAACCATATCTGTCTATACATGTGTGTTATTCTGGGTTTAACTGTTTATCTTCTGGTAGAATGTTTGCGAGTCTTTTCTATCGTAGGTGGTTAACAATTCCATTTAAAGCGTTTTCGTATGGCCCTTTCTTTTTCCTTCTAAACGTCCTTTTTTCTTCTCGTCTAATATTTTCATAGTCTTCCAGGTTTGATCCCTTTCCGTCGCTGCTGAATCTCTTATATGCTTAATTTTTCTGTTGGATAATGGATCTACATTCTTCGTCAAACCAATATTCCGTTTATTTTAGCCTGTTTAAGTTTTAAAAAGCTTTTTTCCACTATATGTATTAACAATACAATTGGACAAATATACAGATTTTTAGAGATCTTTTATTGCTACGAAATACGTGCGGCGACGTACAATTTTAAAAGAAATACTACGAAACAGCAGTGAAATACATATACAAGTAAACTCACGGTTAAAACCCCTATTTTAATTATTTGGTTCAAGTATGTAGTATTATGTGACATTTAATTCAATTAGATTTAACTACGCCTCATAAAAGCGACTGTTTCTTTATTCAATTAGAAAATAGCAACCAATTAACTTATGTGTATTAAGAGAAACTTTCTGTTTCCGAGAATTTCAAATTTTAAAGTATAAAATAAACAATGTCATATATTTCTTGCTAGTTGACAACTTTATTCAGAAATGTGATGACATCGGGCAAGATGCCAATTTGATGTCGCGCCTATGGCGCCAAATCGCTCCATTACAATCAGTAATAGGCTGAATGGACCTTTCCGTTTGCCGGGACGACGATTAAAATGATTAGGCTTAAGCCACGGATTACGGCCGTTGTCTTAGGAAAAGTTGATTAAATTTGTTAAACGGAGATTACGGATTTAGTAAACTTACGTTTTATAGATTTTCTTTATAAATAGGCAGATTTCTCAACCGAAATTGGAAAGTTAATATGACATATTTATCTTGTAAATATAACAGCTGGATTAATTTTGCATAATAAAATAATGCGCGTTTTATTATACGTCATAATATGGTTCTATTGAATTGTTTTATTTATTATAATATCGCTGAAAGTCATATACTGTTATTGTATCTATATCTTCTATTTAATTATTATACAAATCTTCGTTCCTTCTGTCACTTGACATCTTAGAAAAAGTAGATAGCTTTATCTATTTAGGAGCCAACATCACATAGGACAACATTGACGATAAAAAACTTATCAGAAGAATCATAGCAGTCAATAAGGTATACTTTGCTATAAACCAGATATAAAAATCATGAGACGTAAATTTAATAACTAAGATACCAATCTACCAGACCATAATCCGACCGATAGTAAGCTATGGATGTGAAACTTGGGTCATCAGTTAATCTTTGCATGAATCTAATTGCTATGGGAACGTTTTAGATCGTCAGTCCAACGTGTTAGTGGACGATTTTTACTTTGGTAGGCATCATCTCTTGTTCTCCGTTCCAGTATCCGCTTTGTCCATTTGTTATCTATCATTCGAGCTAAGTGACCTGCGCAGTTCCACTTCAGTGTTGCCATTCTCTTAATATTGGCCATATGGCTGATGCTGTAGTGAAACTTAAGTATTAACTCAAAAATCTGTAAATCGTATAAACAAGACCATGTTATTAGGATGAAAGAAATAATGCCTCCAAAAACCTTTGCACGAACGCAGGAAAAAAGACCTATCGGAAGACCCGAGAAAGCGATGGGAGGATTATGTGGCTGTAGACTTAAGAAATCTCTCTTTTGCACATTTTGGTTACTTCTGATTTGTAGTTGATTTTCGGATTTCAGTATAACTTTTTAATTTTGGATGGTTTGTATTTAGAATGGAAAATTTTACACCATTTAGAATATTTTTTCACACAGATTGTTTTTAGATATTTAATTTTTATTTCACTGCGTACATAATTACATAATTATTGATGTTTGTATATTCGTAGAGAATATCAATCGTTTTCCATTCATTTCTTTTTCTTCTTAATTTCTTAGACGTTGTCTCTTGTATTCCTCTTCAATATTTTTATTTTATTTTACATTGTCTCTTTTTGTCATAATTTTTCTAATTTTTTTCCCATGTTTTATGAGGTGGAAATTATAATACTTGATATAATTTAAAAGACTGCTACTTAACAATAACTTTTGAATGATATGACCTAACTGTGTGTTTTAACTATGTTCAGAAACAAATAGAAGACAACACTACGTAAACAGAAACAAAAAATATATCAAACAAAGATGTTTTAAATTATATTACTGTAAAAAATAAAATTGCTATGGACTTGACGCTAAAGAGGGTAAAAAATATATATAAAATAGCCTAACATAGAGCAAAATTTTTATATTAGATTATATTATGACCCATAGTTTTTTACCAAATAGGGACTGTTAAAAACCCATTCCAGAAGAGGTATGCCATGGTCTTTAAACTCTTTTTTGAAGTATGAAAACCTGCGATGTCCTGTTGGAAGACAAAATCTTCCGCTTGATGTTAAACGGTGTTCTATAATCGGTGAAAGAGATTCTACTAAAATATTTAATATTTGTATGTCTTTACAATTCTATCGATAAAATGTAATATTCCCACACTTTTAGATGACATGCTGCCCAGATCATTACTGATGCAGGAAATTTGACTTTTCTCTTCAGACAGTCGGGATGGAAAGCTTTAAATTGAATCCCATTGTGGACTGAGTCCAGATTCTTTATGCTCTTTTGACCGTCTTAGTCTATTTTTCTTTTGTTGAAATATTAAAAGTGACTTTTCCTTAGCCTAAAATAAAATTGAACTTTATTAAAAACAATTCGTATTAACTATTTCAACTATAAAACTTAGTTGGTAAGTACCAAATTCTAATGTGTGAGCCTCTCGATGACATGATGATCTAGAAACGTGTCTTCTAATAGCGACACTCATAAAACCTTAACTCCATATAATTTTCTCGTCGATTTTTACCATAATACGTCTTAGTGCCCTTCGATCTGCTTCGATTTTTTGTACTTTTAGTACATTTTTAGGTATTGTGATGACCGAGCCTGTAGTTTTGTATTCTCTGACTATATTTGTTGCTATAACGTTACTATAACGTGACAATTGCAACATATTCGCAATTTCCGAATTGGATTTTCCAGAATCACAAAATTTGATAATGATTAAACAAATTTTCTCATCGATAACTTTACCTCGACTCATTGTACAATCCACAAACGGCAAAAAGCTTACAATACTACAAAATACATTTGACATTTGACTCTGGATTTAACAACGATTTAACGTAATTATGCAAAATCAACGTATGTTGACATAAGTGAATGCATAGCCAAGGTTTAGTGAAACTTTTTGTTTTATTGTTGAAAATAAATAAAAAAAGCCATAAGGGTAATGTTTTTAATAAATATTAATAAACAATGACATTTAAAAAAAAACCAAAATTAATATGGAAACTTGCAAAGTTGGAAATAAAAACATGTAGAATATAACTTGTTTTTGGTAATTGACTTGAACTGTAAGTTCTATAGGTGGGCCAACTGATATGGAAAGGGAATATCGTATAATTGTATAAGACTTTAGCCAACTTATTGCTGGTTCTTCCCAAGCAGTTTACACTTGGTTTACCTTTCTTTATTTTTAAAATGTTTGACTAATTTCCTCGTCTGTTATATTGGTGAACATTGCTGTTATTGTATCCGTTAGTTGAACTTAGTTTCTGTTAAATTCTCCATAAAATTATCTTTGTTTTAAAGATTTATTTTCCGGTTACTCTTTATACAGTTTTTTTCTCCTTTGCTTTTTCTTAAAGTTTGTTTAACCAAAACCAGATTTCTTTATTCTTAAACTTTTTTCCGACGAGTTTTCAGGTATTTCAATTACAATATCTTTAATAATACGAGCTAGATTTCTTCTAATTGTAGACATTGTGTTCTAGCCTATTTTTACGATTTTTGTCCTAAAAAAAATATTGTTTCTACCTTTTAGTATTTACTAAAATTAAAGCAATGAATCCGAGTCGGATTCTGAATAGGATGGCTCAGTAGCTGCCGGCTAGGTGAAGTGGGTGAAGGTGAGGTTCACCAAAAAAATATAAATTCAATTAGACAAATAAATAAAATCAAAGCAACATTATTATATCTAAAATATTGAATTAATTATTAATTCTCTAATTGAAATTAATTATTAATTTTTTTTTAATTAATCTGAAAATAAAAAAAACAGCTTTATCAGCAGTAGGTACTTGACGGTCAAGTCCTGACCTGTGTCACTAGCCGTGTAGTTTCAGTAATAGGTGAATATCATTTTTGAAATGCGAAATCCATCTGCACAAGCGTTCACGGTTGCCATGGCAACGCGATGTCAGCCTGTCGTTATTTATTTATTTATTTGTTTCAACGGTAAAACCATTTACAACCAAATACAACAATAGTAAAAAGTAAAGATCATGTACAATAAACATCAAAACAATAACAAAGAAACAATTAAACTGTAAAATTTTGTACATTAAAACAGTATATCATATCACAAAAATTTTAAAAAAATATCAGTATCACATAGTATCACATATCTAGATTAATAGTCAGATTCTTAAGTTGCCTTTAAAAGCATAAATGTTTGAGCAGAAACGATCCAATAGGAGGTCATTGCAGGAGCTGAGCATTCTCGACATAGGGAAATATGACGAGCATTGTTGTTTAAGTGTACATTGGCTAATAACGAGGGACAATTATTAATAACGTTGTTTAGAATTTTAAACAAAAATAACATATCAGCTCTCAACCTGCGGTTCTTCAATGTAGCAATGTTAAAATGAGACACTATTATAGAATAATCTATGAAATAATTTGCAGTATGTTTTATATTAATATGTGCTTTAAAAGCTAAAGATCTTGAAACTTCCTCTGAACGCTCTCCAATCCATCAATGTATACTTGATGAAACAGGGAGCAGACAACAGAGCAGTATTCAAGACCTGAGTTAGTGATAGCCGAGAAAATTGAGAAGTGCAAATCCATTGAAAAATAAATTATCCGTCTTAAACCCACTAGTTGATTGATGTGTATGTAGTATTCCTATTTTCCGAAATTTCTCTCAGCGACAATATTTTGAAATTTAGTCTTTTATATAGATATTTTTTATATAGTATAGTTTATGTAGTATAGTATTTATTAGTTTAATTTAGTCACAATATTAAGTTTATTTATTTAGTGCCTGTTTATTAATATATTTTTTCTGTGGTTTGTTTCGGACTTCGGATATTAAGTGTTCTCGTGGATTTCGTTTGGCCAAAAATAATTTTAGATAGACATGAATCCAATTAATGACTTGGTGTGTAATATATTAGAGACTCCGTTTAGGTATTGGAAAAATGAAGATAAAAGGGATGATTCTTTACATGGTCGAATAACCAGTATTTTAAACATAGGACTAAAAAAGGAAGTTAAAAAAACAGGCAAGTCGTATAACATTGATTTTAAGCCTTCTTGGTTCACAGAATTCAATTGGTTGTGTAGTAACACAGTGTTAGAAAAACTGTATTGTTGGCCATGTCTCCTCTTTTGAAATAAACAGTCTATGTGGAATAGAGACGGTTTTTAAATATTAATAGATCGTTGCATAAGCACGCAGATTCTGAAGAGCATTTAAAAAACCAATTAATGTTTAGAAATTTCGAACAAAGTCAAAATACGATTGCCGATGCCTTAAAAGAAAACGCTAGATTGCGTAATCTAAATTTTAATGAAAATGTTTGACTAAACAGGATTTAGATATAAGGTTGAATGCTCGAATAAATGAACTTTGATCATATAAAGGCAAATATCGAGCACAGCTTAATTAATTTAATCTTACCAAAGTACTTTCGCTCTCTAGAACATCTTCAGGGGCATTTCGTTAATTGCAGCCTATTCAACAAGAATAAAATGTTATAAACATAAAATTGTACACATAAGGGCTGTCTCCGGCTTCTGTACACAATGTAACTTCGCCTATTTAAAACAAGATTTAAAGTGTTTGTTCTTGTGTAGTGTAGTGTGATGTACTATTTTATGTTTATAACATTTTATTCTTGTCGGATAGAACAATGAATGCAATAGAAGCAAGCAATAGAAGATGCTCTGGGGAGATAAAGTACTTGGACAAGATTAAATTAATTAAATTGTGCTCGATATTTGCCTTTTATTTGATGAAAATAAACAAGATTTGTTTGCGGAGAGTTATTGACGCAGTTTTGTACCTCAGCAAACAAGAGTTGTCTTTTTAGGGGACATGATGAGAAAAGTGACTCAAGTAACATGGGTAATTGTAAGGAGTTATTAAATCTGTTAATTGTTCAAAGCCCTATGGAAACTAAAAATCATTACGAAAAAATCAAAATTTTTATAGAGATCAAAATGTTTTTAGTGGAGAATCAAAACAATTCAAAATGAAATATATTGAATGCATTTCTGGTTACATAAACTGGTAATATTAAAAGCAGTCCATTTTTTTCCTCCAAATTGATGATACACTGACATAACGCAGATGTCGCAGTCTTCAATAACATTAAGATGCGTAAATTCTCAAGGACTATTAATTGAAAGGTTTATGGGATTTTACGATGTTAGTGCCGGTAGAACAGCTGAGCATTTGTTTCAGTATGAGCTGCGACAGTTTTAGAGACTTTGGAATACTGACATAAGCTTGTAGGACAGTGTTACGATGGAGCCAGTGTGATGTCAGGGCACTTAAATCGACTTTCAACAAAAAAATTATGCCCACAAGCAATTTTTGTGCATTGTCTAGCCCATCAACGTAATCTTGTTTTGCAAACAGAGCTTTAAGAAAATATCAAAATGTCGAATTTTTTTTTGCAACTATTACCGGAATTCCCATCGTTTTGTTCATAGTTCAGCAAAACATATTTCTCAGTTCTATTAGTCTATCTAATACTGCTTTTTTTTGTTTAAGTATCTCTTCACCCTCGGTTCTAGGATCATCACCATCATTATTCCGCAACCTCTTTCATTCAATTTTGGATATAGGTCTCCTCCATATTCTTCCATTGTTCTCTATCTTGTGCCATCTGTATCGAATTGCCCACTGTTTTTCTCAAGTGATCCATCCATCTTTTTGGTGGCTCTACCTCGGTGTCTTTTATCTTCTCTAGGTCTTTATTCTATGAGTCTTTTGCTCCACCTATTATCATTTAAACGTGCTACATGTCCAGCCCATCTCCATTTTGTCTCTCTTTTCTCTCTCTACTCTCTCTCTTCTGCCATCTCTGTGAGAGGTTGTTGGACCCAGGTGGCGGATAGGGGAATGCCTCCTCGATATAGGTGGTACCAGAGAAATGAAATACTAGGGGCGGAGACCAAAACCAGTAACACTGCAGCGTCTGATCCAGAGTGATCGGCTGCAATCAGCATCTGACCATATGGGCGGCTGAATCGAAACTCAACAAACCCGTTTTACCAGGCGTGGTATTTTAATCGCCAAAAAACCCTCAATGAAATGTCGAAGGTTCAGAACTAAAATACTCCAGTCAAGCAGAACGAATCGTATCCAGTATAAGTGCCCTAAAAAACTGTTTCAAAGTTATTAGAGCTCTAAACTCTACACATTTTCTAACGATTTTTTAATGAGATTTGGGACGCGACGTAGGTACCAAAACTCTTTGCTCCAGCAAGGTTTCCTCGTCTTCACCACTTTTTTAGGCCACGAGCCGCCGCTGGGATGGCCGAGTGTAGGGTTGCATTCGTCAGCAAATACTTTCCGTTACCAATTCCTAACTCCGAACCGCGAACCGAAAACCAGGGTCAAGTAGCATTGAGAATAATCAAAAACACTGTCGATAGGAGGTCGATGATGAGTCGAGCACAGTGTGAGTAGAACACAAAGACAACGAGGTGATATGCATGGAAGGCATCTCATCTCACGCGTACAACGAAAGACGTGTTCATATTGTGGTATTAAGCCGCAGTCATATCTCAATAGTGTTATAGTTACCGTTTACATTAGTTCTATATTCCTGTAATTTACGAGTCAAACAATGAAGTGTTTGTTATAATTCGAATCGACCGTAGCCATTAATTAAACCTTGACAACAAGAAAAAAAGCCTACAATATTAATATTAGAATTATTTTAAAACATAATAAGTTTAATGCTTACCTGTTGATACAGAGTGTTTTGTACCGTTATAATTTTAGCATGTTTGTTATAGTCTTTTAATAATTGTTTCATTGCAATTTATTTTGATTTTATTCATTTGTTAACTTTCTCTTACTTTTACTTATTTTGTTCTGACGCTCAACTAGATATTCTATTAGTCTTTATTTCTTAAATTTTAATCTACTCACCTATTACATTCTTTTTCTAATATTTAGACCCCGTATCTACTCCATTCTATTCTAGGCCATAGATGTATATAAAATGTCTATGCACAACTTCAAGCCACAAAATATATTTGTCTGTTGGTAACTCCGTTTTGTCATGTTGGGTTAATTTCAGAACGGGGGTAATGTATTTTTAAAATATCTTTCATCTACTTAAAGACATGCTTCAGTCAATAAATTTATTTATATATTTTAATTTCTTTTTGAGGTAAGTATGTACTTCCATATTAAATTTGTAGTTGATGGTATTTAATCTTATTAATATTCTTTTCGACTTTTTTATATATAACCCAATCTCCAAGCCATGCTTTATTTTTTACTTTAATAATCCTTTGGTAGGATCTTTATTTAAACCACTTTAACTAATTTATATTAATGATTTCGGCTACCTGAAGATACATACATGCAAACATCTAGATTCAGCTAAATCTGAAGCCAACAACTGCGTTTTAGCCAACAGTACATATGGGTACAACAAGCCATAAGTATCATTTTTAAAATTTTGTATGGCTCTATGCTTTAATATTAAAATTTAATTTTACTTTTTTTTGTACAAAAAAAAATGATTAGTGTCCCGCTTTATTTGTCCCTGAAAGCTCATTTTCAGATTTGCAATTAAGGTAAGATGCTGTTATACTTGAGTGACTGAGCTAGGCGAAGTCCAAATTGGTGCCCAAAGAAAGTTGAAATTTTACTGTTGCACATTGACTTCCAACTTTCAGGGAGTAGTTATATTGTTACATGTTCTTTGGTGACTTGTAGCTTAGTGAGTTTTAAAATTATATGTTATTATAGCTTTGTTATTAACAAATATATTTTATTGAATTTTCATCGCAGCTCGCAGCTCGCAGCATCGCATTTCGACTATGAAAAAGTATGGTAGTATGACCTAAAAATCTGAATAAACAAAATAAATTCTGTCTGGAATTACACTTTTTATTACGTGATTTAAGAAGAATTAAAATCGGTTAGCAACTTTAAATTTTGTAGAGGTGTTTCCAATTTAAATGAATAACACTGTATATATTTAATAAAAAATTTTAAACTGAAGTTATAATTTAAAATGGTTGGAACTTTCTCTCGATGTCAATGTGTATATATAATGGTCCACAATAAAAACAATTACTTTGCGTTATTTTTTTCTCTAAAGCTGTCTATTATAAACAGACTTATTTATGATAACCAATCCACAATCCATTACTTGGTTTTGGTTTTTATCTTTTTTACTTTTACAGCGTAGACACTTTTAGTATCACCGATTAAGCGGTTTCTATCGACTAAGGCACAGAATCACACCTGCCGTTCCCAATAATCAAATCGCCGCTATGCTGGAGAAAACTGGCCTAATTTGCCTCTCAGCCCCGGCGGGTGTTGAGCTAACGGTTAGGGGATATTTTTCCGGAAGTAACGAGTATTCTTTGGGAAGTAGATTAAGGGAAAAGATCGACGAAAGGCAGTCAAGCTATGAATTAAATAAAGGTGTACTGGTGGAGTTTGTTCGGTAACTCGCTTTCAAACTTTCATAGAAAGTTATATAGCTCGTACTAAACGGAAAACTGGTACGTAAACGAAGTTCGATGTTGTTTTAAGACTAGCATTTACTTTTATTGCTTTTTTATATTCCAGTTGTTTCTTTAAACACATTATTTATTCATTTTCTGAAGGGGAATTTCTTAGAGCTTTTCCGCCTAAGCACATCTGAAAATCGTTTTGTGTGGAATAAGTTTTTAAGGTCTTGTGTAAACTTTTCAATCAGAAAATAGCAAAACATCACTTTTTCATCACATATAGAATATCATGAAAATCTGTACTATATATATATATATATATATATATATATATATATATATATATATTATATATATATAGGTTTATTACTTGTGTGTACTAAAAAGAGAAAATATACCTCGTCTGTATGATATCATCCTTCAATATGAAGATATCACAACCCCAATTTGTATTTGCTAAGTGCTCGAAAAAGTTTGTTCTATTATAACATATTTAAATATAAAAATGTTATTATTAAAAAGAAAGATGATTTTTACGCCAGGACATTATTGTGCGACTGCCATATTCGAATTTGTACAATTTTTCAAAAAAAAAAAATAACCAAAATAGCTCTATATCTCATCATATCTCATTTCATATCATATATTTTATTTTATACGATAAATAAATTTTCTTTTATATATTAATGACTTGAATTAGTATTTTTAGAATGTCATTATATGCGGTGACTTTAACTGTCATCACAGCCTTTGAGGTTCTACAATAGTTAACTCACAAGGATATAGACTTGTAGCGGCTATAGACGAAACTAACCTGATTACTTTAAACAAAGGACGACCTTTGATATATAAAAAAGTAGTATATCCTCTGACTATCTTTTTACTAAGATAGTCAGATCCAACGAACGACTTTCTGACATAGATCTTACTTTTATCTCAACTAGTCTTTTAAGTTACTCAGAATGGAATCCTCTAAATGATACACTTGGTTCCGACCATCTCCCTATCCATATTAATATATCTCGGGAATATATCCCCACTAACAAAACACCCTCTAGAAAATGGATTGAATCTTCAGCTGACTGGACGCTTTTTCAAAACCTAATTGAAACACAAATTTATAACAATAACAATAATAATAATTTTTTTGAATTTTTCATAAAAGTAATAAATGATGCAGCTTCTAAGTCAATGAAATCTCGTTCAGATAAAAGTAAAAAACCTCCAAAACCTATTTGGTAGGATAATAAATGCACCTTAATTGTTAATAATAGGAATCTGGAATATAAAAATACCACGAATTACGAAAATTGTCTCAAATTTAAGCATATTCAGGCCAAAGCTAGGTTACTTTTTAAATATAAACGACAATTATGCTGGAAAATTTTTATTTATAAAGTAAATAAAAATACACCAATATCAAAAATTTGGAATTTAAAAAAAAATATCTAACAAAAACTCAACTTTTAAAAAACATCCAATATCTGAAGAACTTACAAATTTTGGATATTGTAGCAGCTAGTTTTGTGCCAAATATGCTTAAAGGACCGAAAAAGAACATTGGCAGCCACTATATGGATGCACCTTTTGATACAACGGAATTTGAAGCTGTAATTAAGACCTCTAGATGTACTGCTCCAGGTAATTATTTTGTTACATATGACAATAAAAATCTCACTTAAGTTGCTAAAAAATTTATAATAAATATATACAACGATTGGTGGGTGAATGCAAACTATGTTGAGCAACTTAAACAAATTACCTTTTGTTTAATTTTAAAATCAACTAAAGATAAGAATATGCCTTTTTCTTATTGCTCTATATCTTTAATATTACTATATTATATAGCTAAATAGTAACGTTGGTCATAATGTGGCAGTATTGGTATTATTTCTTTCGAAATAGCGCGCCCGATAAACAAATTCGACAGCTGATGGAGTTACTACGCTTTACCTCTTTCTCCAAAGGATATACTACTTTTTTATATAAAAATATATAGGCCTCCAATAATAATTTCTATACCATCTTTTGTCACAAATAAAATTTGAATATGGTAAGCTTATCAAAAGTACAGAGTTGTCTATCAGAACTCTTACGGAGATGTAAAACATATATTCTTCGGTTGCAAAAAACATTTAAAAAAATCCGATGATTTAATTTGTAAACACATTAAAATCAAACCTAAAGTCCAAGCAAAATCTTAAAAAGCTAAAATTAGTTCAGCAAGCACTTCTAAATGCTCATTTTCTGTCTTCTTGACCCTGCTAAAAACTTCATAAAAAATCACTCACTACCTTTCCCTATAAACTTTGATCAACTTAACATGCTCCCAATGAATATCACGGAATCAACAGATTCTATAACCACAATTCAAGAATATAGCACAGACCTATCAGCTTTGTCCTTAATGCTCAATTAAGTTTACCCCCATTTAAATGAAATATCTATAAAACGTAACTTCATGTCCATAAGGAAAAAATCAATAATTATCTGGACAGTAAGGCATCGGACGCGGAAAGTAACACATCTCAATTAAGCCAACATTAAAATTCAAGTCTACTTCAGTGGAATATTGATGGATTTTTTCATCGCCTTGCTATGTTCCAACATCTAATTGGTGAACAATCTCCTAATTTAGTATCTTCTTCTAGTTCCATGACCGTTATCGATCGTTGGATATCATGTTGGCTACCATATTCGCTATCGTGACTTTATTTACAGCAGCTCTAAATAACGATGTAGTTGATTTTCCATACCATTGCCTTAGATTTTTCAGCCATGATGTTCTTCTTCTACCAGGACCACGATTACCTTGGATCTTTCCCTGAATGATCAGATGTAAAAGATCATATTTTTCAGGGTGTCTCATAATATGACCGAAGTATTCCAGCTTGCGTTTCTTTATTATATTGACCAGTTGTGTTGTTTGGTTCAGCCGTCTAAGGACCTCCTCATTTCTAACTCTGTCGACCCAGCTTATTTTCAGTAGTCGTCTGTATACCCACATCTCAAAGGCTGTCAAGCGTTTAAGCATAGCCTCAGTTAGGGTCCACGCTTCTACTCCATACACCAGGACAGCAAAGATGTAGCAAGATATCATACGAACTCTAAGGTCAATGCTAAGATCATGACTGCAAAGTACGTTTCTCATTTTTACAAAGGCAGCTCGGGCTTGTTCTATTCGGCTTTTAATTTCTGTGGTTGGATCCCAGCTCTCATTGATATTACTGCCGCGATACACGAGTTTCTCTACTCTGTCCAGTGTGGCATCTCCGACTTTTATACCGTCATCATGTATATAATTTTGTTTGCTAACTATCATATATTTAGTTTTCTTAACGTTGAGTTTTAATCGATACTGATCACAAGTCTGTTTTATTTTGTTCATTAGATTTTGAAGGTCTTCTCCGCAATAGGCAAGGACTAAGGTATCGTCGACATATCTAATTTAATATGCCTACAGGAAACTAATACTAGTGCGCGTAACGCTATCACCAGTAACTCATCAGAAACAGAGTGTAGGAATGTCGCAGGCGATCTACAAGTTTATTTCAAAAATAAGATGTTAAGTGCGTGGAATCGGGAGTGGAATGACTCTAGTTCGAAACTCAGAACCATCAAAAGTGACATTTTTTGTATGGAAGTCTACAGACCGAAGTAGAAGATGACCAACTATTATTACACGTCTACAGTATAAAGCACTTCTTGATACACTGTCCTAAATATGAAAATCACAGACAGTTTTACAATTTGCCAAATAACCTGAAAGCACTCCACAACAAAAGTTTAGTTCCGGACAATTTATTAGATTACTTAAAATGTATAAATATATTAATCAAATTTAACTTAAATAATTGTTACAAATGTTTAATTGTTCACAAATTGTAATTAATTGTTACAATGATTGATTGTTGTAAATGTTAAATTTAATATTATTACAAATGTTAAAATGTTATAGGAATGTCGCTAATAACATTTGGGTGGATGCGATTTTGTCTCTTAAATAAAAAAAATACGATATTACAGGGGTCTGACCCATTTAATACACCAAAATATTTCTCCTGTAATTTTTCTCTGGCGTTTTTCATTTATTGTCTTACAAATAAACGTAAAAATATGATATATTGTTCATGACCATTGATTGTCAAAATAACGATGGTTACAGAATCTCGTGCCAAGATTCATTTTACTACCAACTTTTAATTTGATATAATTTTTTAAGTGTTCTTTTATAATTAAGGAAACAAAGTTTTAACCAGACTGAAGTGAAAAACTACAATGGACGCAGAACTTTTACGAGCATCAGTTCAACAGTTTGTTAAATTTCTGTTCTCATATATTATCGGAACGTCAGCATCATAAGATGATTCCTTTCCTAGAGACTAGACAAGAAATAGCATCAAAGGCATCATATATCCCACATCCTTTATTCTCTAATCTCAAAGCACACTTGCACCTCATCTTGCAATATTTCATTATCAAATTCCTTTTAGGAATTTATTAATATAGAAGACGGCACCAGAGTCTACGTCTTTGTCAGATGTTCGCCATATTAAAATTTCGAATGTGTTGTTCCTTCGGAATAATGAACAATCCTCGAAGGAATTTCGAGTAGCTTCGACCAAAACTTTTCGCGGGTGAGGTATATATTAGATTTTTTAAGAAGGCGGGAAACTTTTAATTAGGAACTTTTGTTAAAAAATGATAAGGAATATGAATTTTCTTTTGGTATAGAAAATATTTTGCGGCAGAAAATATGTACATATATTTAAAGCCGCTGTATAACCACAGCTATAAACTGCTGGGTAAAATTATCGCCACATTTTTTTTTAATATATTTAGTGGTTCTTATAATTTCAAACATATTATCTTTAAATTAAATTTTTCATAAATTTTAAAATAAAATCTGGTAATTTGATTTTTCTTCTTCTTACGGTGCCTATCCGTTCCGGATGTTGGCGATCAACATGGCTATCCTAACTTTGCTTGCTGCTATTCTGAATAGTCCGGTTGTAGATGTATTAAACCACTTTCTCAGGTTTTGAAACCAAGTAATTCTTCTTCTCCCTGGTCCTCTCTTTTCAAATACCTTGCCCTGAAGAATGAGTTGCAATGAGCATCTTTGTTCATTCCTCATAACATAGCCAAGATATTCTAGTTTGCGCTCTTTCATGGTGTTAATAATCTCGCATTCCGTGCCCATTCTACGTAGGACCTCAACATTACGTCACACGATCCACCCATGAAATTCTTAAAATACGTTTGTAACACCACATCTCGAATGAATCGAGTTTTCTTAAAGAAGCTTCGGAAAGTGTCCAGGCCTCTACTCCGTATAATAACGTAAAAAATACATAGCATCTAATGAGAGATTTTGGTAGCAAGTGGTAAATCGTGACTTCTGAAAAGAGACTTCATCATTATGAACGCTGATCACGCTTTTCCTATGCTTTGTTTTATTTCAATGGAGTGATCTCATTGGCTGTTAATGTTGGTACCAAGGTATGTGTAGCTGTCCACTCTGTCAATTGGATGTTAGTTAACCAAAAGCTGTGTATTTTTTATTTCGCGCTTACTGACTACCATATACTTTGTTTTCTTCGTATTAAGATCAAGTCCGTGTTCTCTACTTATATCTGATATACGCGACATTATTCTTTACAAACCGTCCAGACTATCTGCAAAAACTACTGAGTCGTCGGCATATCTAATGTTGTTTATAGGCATTCCGTTGATTAGACGTTGATAGACGCTTCTTGTAGTTCTTCTAGCGCTTGCTCAAAGATATATTCAGAGTATATATTAAATAACACCCTGGATAGAATGCATTCTTGCCTCACTCCTCTATCTATGGAGACTGCCTCTGTCAATTTGTCATCCACTTTGATAGTGGCTGTTTGGTTGTAATATAAATTATAGATGATTCTCAAGTCCCTATCATCTAACCCCACTTCTTTTACGATGTTTATAAGTTTAACATGCTTTACTCTATCAAATGCCTTTTTATAGTCGATAAAACAAATATACACATCACAGTTAACATCCCTGCATCTTTGCATAAGCACTTGAACAGCGAATAGAGCTTCTCGATTGCCTAAGGAATCGCGGAATCCAAACTGCTTCCATGATATTTGTTCTTCGCATTTTCTATTTATTCTACTGTGTATTACTTTCACCTAGTAAGTGGCTCATTAGACTAATTGTTCTGTAGTCTTTGCATGTATTGGCACTTACATTTTATGGTATGGTCACGAAGGTCGACTTTAACCAGCTGTGGGTATTTTTCCAGTTACGTATATGTTGTCGAATACAGTTGTTATCCATTTTATTCCCTGTTTATTCATAAGTTTTAGGAATTATGCACAAAACTCGTCAGGCCCTACCGCTTTACCATCTTTAGTTCTTTTAGTAGCTGACGTGACTTTTTCAATGGTAATCGGGGGTCCTGTTTGGCATTCAGTGTCTTCAATGGTATTCTGCCTTTCATCTGCAAAAGTTACTTCCACATAATTCTTCCAAGTGTCCAGTTTTTCTTCCACAGTTAACAGTGGTTTGCCTTGGTTATCTGCCAAACACCCAACTCTTCTAGGTTTGTATAAGCCTGCGGCCTCTTTAACTTTTTTGTGCATATTAAATGAATCGTGTTTATGTTGCAATTGCTGTATTTCTACACACTGTTTTCTTATATGTGTATCCTTAGCTATTCTAATAGCTTTTTTGATCTTTTTATTGATTCTTTTGTATAATGACATGTCTTGATCTTTGAACTTTCTCCTCTCTTCCATCATATCTAGAATTTCATTTGTCATGCCACGATTTCTTGTTTATTTTTGGTGGTTTGAGAAATTTCTCTCGTCTGTCTTTTGAAACTGTATGTAACTTTTCTAACTCCTGGTCTATTACATCCGATTGAATAACAGTATTTAAGGTTATGTGATTATACCACAAAACTTGTTATTTGTTACTCGATCAAGATTGTTTTATCGAGAAAAAAATTTATTAAATACATCTAACAATTTTCTGCCCAAATATTATGACAGTAGAAGTAGACAATTTTTATATTAAGGATAATAATGAAGCGATTCCTGAAAAAAGTAGTGTCTGATAATTAAATGAAACAAATAAAAAATGCCCTAATAAAATTTTGAAAAAACCTCATCTGCTCCTCGATATCAAGGAAATACACTTATAGACGGATAATTTGGAATAATATGGCGTACCAACCTTCGACAAAAGATGTAATTTGAAGAAAAAGAAGTGCTAAAGAAAGGTTATTTATACCACAAACGACTTTTTGGTAGAAAAAACTATATAAAAAATTATTCTTATAAGTCTCAAAAAAGTGCTAAAACCAAACGTGTGCTGGCCTACTCTTCAGAGATCACAGGTTAGAATCTAAGGGTAACATAAATCTGTATGGGCAAACAAGGTAAAGGACATATGGTGAAGCGCTTGACAATCTTGTAGTAGAGTCCGATGTAAAATTTCACAGTCTGTATAGACATCTTATTACCAACGCCATCGGGCTAGTTTCATGCGAAAGAAATGTACTAAGGCTGGATAAATTAATAAACCAAAAGCTATAAAACTCACTTCGATACATGTAACTGAAGAAAAATCTGTGCAGGCGTAGGTGTGAAAAACCCACAAGGACGTTACAAAATTATAAGAAATTCAAAAGTTTTGGAAGTAAATTTTAGGGAATGAAAGCTAATTATGACCATAGCATATACCAATCTGTATCTGTAAAGTAGGGAAGTCGAGTCAAGACCCACAGTATTTACGCTACAATTGATCCATTGTGCATCATTTTAGGAAACTGTCGTCCTAAGTTCATGTTCCATCCTGCCATTTTCAGAAAGGTGGACAAGTTACCAAGGGACATTTCACTTATGTGGACAGATGTAGATCAGGGTGGCTCACCCCGGACGCTTACTCTCGTACGGACGATAACTCCGAACATCGTTTACATAGAATATGCTCTACGGTTTTGACTTCTCCTTCACATTTCCTGCATAGAGGTGTGTCTACTAGAACCAGTGCGTGAACGTGTTTGCTTCATTGGCAATGAACAGTTAAGAAACCAACTGTCAAGAGTGGATTTTCCTGGTCATTTCCAAGTATTTTTTTGATACTGACTTACTACGTTTCTAAATGGTATCTTGGCAAGTCTACATCCGTGCCCATCTTCCAATTATTTAACGGTTTGCATCTAGGAGTGACATTTGACAATTTCCACGATTATTGTAGTTGAGCAACCAGTTGAACCTCTTTGACATATATGTCTAGAGAGATAATGCCAATAAGCAACTCCGTTGCAGCAGCTGGTGTTGTTTTCGTGGCAATTATTATATTTAAGCAAAACATTTGACGAATATGGTTTAGTTCGTTGATAGATATTGTCTTTTTTATTTTTAGGATCCAACCTAGAGCTTCGTAAATTTACATTGACCTAATGACAGTCGTGTAGATCCAGCCGATCGTCCTGAGCGAAAGGCCCTAGGTTTGTCCGACCATTTGTCGAAACTACTCATAGGCAATATATGCTCTCTTAGCTTTACCATCTAAGTGAAAGTTTCATGTTAACTTCCTGTCAAGGGTAACACCAAGGTATTTCACCTCTTTAGAAAAGTTAAGACGACAGTTTTGAATCTTTAAGGATATTAATCCCATAATCTATCTTTTTTCTGGTGATGAGGAACATCTCTGATCTTTTCAGCCAGGAAATATACTTACGTTTTTCAGAAGTTAATTCTGTCTTTTATTTAGATCACAGAATTTATTAGTGTAGTTTAATGAAAGAACAGAGTTTAGTCCAAAACAGCTACGTCTCGTTCGATATAAAACCAAAAGAAATGTCAATTATTCATTATTGCCAATAACAAGATTTATCTATAGTGATTACAACACGGATATTTTAAATACACCTATTGTAATGGAGAATATCTTAAGGAACATATTACAAATTCCATGAACAACACATCGTACAAATAAATCTGTGCTTTTAGAAGAACTAAATATTAATACCAGACTCCATTAATCCACTTCACTACCATAAACTACTAATAACAGATTAGTTATTAGTAGTTTGTAATACAAACAATATGGTCTGAAACAACTGTTACAAACTATACAAGATTATAATAGAATACCTTTTGTCAAAAACAAATAGGAAATATGACTATTTTCTCACAAAATCTATTGATAGAAATCGAAAGTGATGTGACAAAATTACTTATTAGCAGTTTGTAATTATACATCGTTTGGGAGAATCAGCAAATTTTTCAATATAGCCGAATTATACACGGTAAGTTAAATTATTAGACTAGAATCAACTAATTTTGACCAAAATTGATTGACCATTAGCCAAATATGCTGTAAAAAAATATTGTTGTGAAAAAATATCCAAGTGTATATTAATAAACTGTTCGACAAATCTGTGAAAAGACTGAATAAGCAATTCTATTTATCCATTTTATCATGGGAACGTTGTTTGAATGATTCTTGATGATTAAATTGAGTCGAAACTTTTTTCGATGAAAGTTTTTACTGATTTTGATTGGAAAATACGACGTATGTAGTATTTTCAACTGATATTGATTCTCTTGTTTAAATACAATAATTCCAACCGTTTTTGAGAAGAGCTAAATAGTTAAAAATGCCAGAAGGGTAATTGCAAAAACAAACTATAAACAATCTTGTAACGTCAGGTTTCCTTTTTCGATAAATAATTGTAGTAATAACCAATTTAACTTAAAAATACAAAGTTAAACTAAATGTTCTTCTTTGATTTGATTAGTGACACATCTCTTAAGTTAAAGGTTAAACTAAATGTTCTTCTTTGATTTGATATTGACACATCTCTTAAGGCTTATCCTCGAAAATCCTAGCGGTAAAATTCAGTGCAATATCTATTTCAAAAATATCTTTTTTTACGAAAACAAAATCCAATCACGAAGAATATTCTAAACGTCGTCTTGTACTAGAATTTACCTTTATACCTTCTTACAACCCCTGTGGTTAAAAGTCTTGGGTCTATACAATAAAGCGAGTGGGCGGTCTTCTATTCAGTGCGGTTATAGGGTAATTAGAATAATACGTATACCAGAGTAATATTATTTATTGAATAATTAATTCACAACTTAGCAAGGGTATGAACAAACAAGATTTTGAAGACAAACTTTTATAAAATTTCATTACAAAATAATGTATAACAAGATATTTTGAGGTCACAGTATTTGTTTTTTATGTCTTATATTTTCATTTGTTTTTTTGCTACTTTTTTTACTAATTGGCTTTTAATATAGATTACAGTTTGATGATAAATTTTCTGAAAAGGAAAATTTTGAGATGTGGCGAATAAAAACATTCATAAAATTAAAATGAAAGAATTTACGTCTATTAGTAGTACGATTTATAAAATTATTACTTGAACACCAAATCGCCGGAGGAATATGTGCATCACTTTTCAAATATTTATTATTTACTATATAATTTCTAAATTGAACCAATTTCACTTCTTTAGGTAACAATGTATCTGTTTTGACAACTAAATACTAAGACAAAATACTGAGTATTATTAATTTCAAAAACGGGAGTTTAAAAAATTAGAAGGAGGTAGTCCGGACTCAGTTGAATGGTCAAGCTTATTCCAGTGGAAGCATAAACAGATTGTAAAATCTGTTCCTGATGAAAGAACGCAGCCTCTTGAAAGGTATTAGCTCATGTGCTGCATGAGTAAAATTTTATGCAAGTAGTCTTATTAATAATATGAGTGCCAATTATACCAAAAATAGATTTTTTGAAAGAAAATTATTTTTTCACGAATGGTTTAAACAAACTACACTATTAATTAATTAATTAATATATAAACAAATTACATATTTGTAATGTACGTAGAAATTACATACAAATTAAAAAAATAATGATTAAACTCCATTGAGTAGATCCGAAGATATAGAAAATTTAATTAGTTTGAAAGGTATTTAAACTCCATGGATTTGTAGGTTCTTCCTAGTCACCATTTGAACTACATTTTTGAAAATTTGTAGAAGATCCTGTAAAGGTACAATGTTTGTGCAATTTTTTTAACATAAAATACAAATCCCATTCTTTAACATGGCGTCAATGAGTTTCCTTAATTATTATAATCAAATTAGCTGTGAATTAACAAAAAAACAGGGCGAAATTTTTTTATTGCAACCACATTCAAAGCAACAAATTAACTTTCCAACTTACAAAAATCGGCATTTTGCAGCTTGGTCAATATTTTATAAAATAAAATTTTTTAATTTTATGTTACTTATTTATCTTTCTAATGGAGTGCAAAAATCGAAAAAATCGTGTTTTTGCATTAAATTGTTAATCATTAAAAAGCGCCTCCGAACTTTAGACAGGAAAAACGGTAGGCTTTCTTCTTATAGGTCTACAATAACTAAAAAAGTTGTCAGCTACCTGGATTATTGAGTGTCACGAGAAAATCCTTATTACCCTGGACTAATATGATTTTACAAGCAAGTGACTAAACAAACTTCATAATAATATATTATGTAAACTCTACTAACAAAAACGTTCAAAATAAATATTCCAACAAATATAAACAATCAAATTCCATAATCAAATACTTCAAAATATTTGGGTATAGTCCAATAAATATAAATAATCAAATTCCATATTCAAATACTACAAAATATTTGAGTATTACTCTAAGCTCATGTAAAGAAGAAAAGAAAATAATAATTCTGATTGAAATACCCCCCTCGAGAGGGTATAAACTTCTTACCTGCCCTTCGGCGAGAATCTAGAAACTATCGACAAGGACACCCTGTACTGACCGAGAGAGAGTAACATTTAGCAGAACTTTGAGATTTTTTAAAAAGTTTATACCAAATAGCTGCTTTGTGTTACACTTTATGTTAAAAATAAAAACAGATTCGGAAAGTGGATCAAATTCTGTAGTGCCCTATTTAAAAAAAATTACGTTTATTTTAACCATAAATATTTGAAAAAAAATTGTTTTAAACAATTTATTAATTTACAACCAAATAGTGAACTAGAACTTTTTAAGATCTTTCATATAAAAAAAGAATCATCTCAAAATCTGCCATAGTTTTTGCCTATGCTATTTAAAGTTCTGTCTTTGTGTCGATTTGAATAAGAATTAATAAATATGTTTTAAAATGCTTATAAAAAAAATAAATTTAAAATCAACATCGTTTTTCACGGTGATATTTTATTAGTTTCCAAAATAAAACTAAATAAGGTGCTGAATCAAAATTAGTATGTATAAGTCTAAAACTAAGAATCTATAATACTATTATAAGACTAGTATTATACGGTTTTGAGACATCATACCTAACACTTCATCAAGTCTCTTTACCTTTAAATATTAAAAAATATTCCACGGACCAAGCAAGATCCTGAAAATAATTGGAAGTTTTGCTTAAACACAGATATTAGAAATCTCTATAACAACCTGTGATTTGGTGATAAGAGAGCTACAAGAAATATAGCTATATCGAGGCTAATTATTGTAAAGCATACACCGGGTCATCCGTGGCAAAGATTGGTTGACAACATCACAAGGATCTTCCAGGAGCTTAATTTTTCTGCACCAGTGTAAACAGCTATATTGGACCACAAAGCATAATGAGGTATATGAAGATAGGTTAAAACTCTTAAAAGGTTCTATATCCATCAGACGTAAGTAGGTAAGTAAGTCATATTTTGTTAAGTAATATTTGGTGCCATAGCCAACTTTTTTGGTCTAAATACCGTAACCCTAATCATTGTTTCAACAGTTCACTCTGTAAAATATGACAGACCAGAACGTTATTACTTACCAGAAAGCACAAAGTTAAATGACTGCTACTCGTGCGATTCAATAGTTAATTTAACATCGTGTTACGTACTTGAGCATAATTTGTTGTAGACCACTATATTTAAATATCATGGTGTATCTGTAATTACTGCAGTTACACCTGCTTCGGATTTTTCCTAAATTTGGTTCTTATATGAAATAATAAAATTTCAACTAACAGGCTTTATTTTATCTGCATTTATTATTATATACTATTATAGATTATATATAACGATATTTTTCGCTAAAACAGAACTATCGATTTGACCAACTGAGCTTTTCAGTTTATAACAAATGCTATGAATTTGATGCATTATTGAAATATACGAGCAATAAATATTTGTGCTAATTAAGACCTATCCAATTATTGCTTTACTTGTACTATCCTGTTCATTAGTTGTTTGTTATTTAGTACATATCACAAAGAGGATATTATAGATTTATTTCAGTAATTAGTGAATTAATAACAAAGGATGTTTATTATACAAATATATGATTGGACCATATTTACTAATGAAGACTTATCAGTAACAAGTGTATAACACACATATATTCCTTTCACGTACAAATACAGACACACATATTATATTATATTAAATTAAAAATTGGTATTTATTGGGTTTAGGTTCAATAAGTATTTGCAACTAAATTTTATTGTCCATTGAAATCAACGTTTTGGTAGAAAACCCTTGGCTTTGTTAAGATTCTAAAATTGCGTTAAAATTAAAGCAGAAATATCTACGCTCTTTTACATTAATAATGGTCTAAGACAACAAGACGCGCTGGCGTGTATCTTGTTTAATGCATTTTACAAAGCTTGCGGACGCGAAAAGTGAATTAGAAATTGTAGTAAACCATGAAAAGACCAAATATATGCTGGTCTCGAAAAACTCCCAAAATATCCAACAGAGAAGTCAAATTAACAACTATATCTTTGAACAAGTCAAAGAATTCACATACCTTCGATTGCTAGTAAACGTAACAAATACGACAAGCGACGAAATAAAAAGACGCATAGCAATAGCAAACAGAACTATTCACCATCTCCTAAAACAGTTAAAAAACAAAAATATAAAACGTGCACTATAGCACAGTATAAAGAGGTTCCACAGTAGAACCACTCTCTGAAAAATTGGAAGTAAAGTCTGTCAACGCGCAGAGCGACTGCGCTTATTTCTTAGTCGCTCGAGAACCATTCTTCCGTTGCTAGTCGCGTAGAAACGTACGGGTTAACAGTGCCGTATTTTGCTTAAACTGAGTTAGTTTTGTGAATAATTGTTAGTATTGTGAAGTTGAACATGAGTAAAATTCGAAGTGGTATTAATAATCTTAAACTTCCAAATTTGTTAAATATATCTGCCGATAGACCATATTTTTATCATGAAAATAATAAAATTGTCTTTCCTTTTGATACACCTCATTTATTAAGAGCACTTCATAATAACTTCCTAAGAAACAAATTTGTTATTGATGATATTATCGTTTCTTGGGAATAGATTAAAAAATTTTACGAACATGATAAACAATATCCTATACGTACAGCGCCAAAATTGACCGAATTACATATATCTCCTAACAATTTTAAAAATATGAAAGTGAAATATGCTTCTCAGATATTTAGTAACACTGTTGCTGCCGGTCTGCATCTGTATATTAGATTTATTGTATTCGTCGAGGAAGCAACAACAACCGAAAGATTTATTAGGAACATTAATAATTTATTTGATATGGTCAATTCTTCTTCATTAAGAGAAGCAACTGAGTATCAAAGACCGTATAGAGAAACCGATGCTTAGCAAGAATTTCTTAATGCGTGTTTCCGATTGTTTAATAATTTATAAGTAATTAATTTTAAAGCTAAAAATGTAACACCAAGAATAAAATATGTTAATGGTTAGAAAATAACCATTAATGGAGTGATTCATTTGTGGAATCTACTACAGTCACATGGAATGGATTATTTTTTAACAAGGCGGATGAATCAAGATTGGCTAGAAACCCTTTTTGGTTCAATCAGGCAGCAAGGTGGCAATTGTGTTAACCCTACTCCGGTATAATTTACTGCAGCATTCAAAAGATATTTTTGTTTAGACATGATGCATTCCGGTACAGAAAATTGCGAAAGAGATGCAAGCCATATTTTGTTAAATTTAACCGATATATGTACCGACGATTATCTGCCTGAAACCACTGCTTTGGTTCCTGAAAACACTTTGGATGACCAAAAATATCAAACTTCAAATAAATTACAAAAAAACTTCACAAGATATATATGTATATATATATATATATATATATATATATATATATATATATATAATACGAAGAATGATCACAGCTGTCCAATTATTAATTAGTATAATGGTAAGGTTGATTGGGTTAGCAGCTGAATAATGAAAGCCAAAGTGTGATACTGGTCCAAAAAATGACAATGTGATATGTAGTTGTGTTTTAACTGTTTTGTTTCTTAAATGTTCAATGTTTTTTTAAATTTGTATTGTACTATCACACTGGAGGAAAATAACAAAAATGCACTTGTATTGTTTGAGTTTTCAAGCCACCATATAACACATACAACTTATTCCTTTTTTTTTGCTATAAAAAAAATCTTCAAAAAGTTTTTCAACATGGAACTTTCAAATACAACGTTTGCCTGCAACCTCACACAACATTCGTCTGAAGGTGTTAAAGAAATTTAACGAAATATAGCGAAGTCGTTGAAAAGAGCACACTTTGGCTTTCATTATTCAGCTGCTAACCCAATCAACCTTACCATTATACTAATATATATATATATATTATATATATATATATATATAATTATATATATATATATATATAATATATATATATATATATATAATATATATATATATATATATATATAATATATATATATATATATTCACAAGTGTTAGGAAACATGTTTGTCTAATCTGTGAAGCATATGGGAGAGAGTACGATGAACTACACGATTCGTCTCTGTTTTGTTACGTTAAAGCCTACAGTGGTAATGAAACAAACGTTTTTGGCAAGCTCTATATGCCGAGCCAAAATTTTGTGCAGTATGTTACAGATTTGGAAATTATTTTTCAAGAGAATTTTCAAAATTTTAGTCATCAACCCAAAATCTTACAAAACTACGTTAGCATATTCGAAAAAATACCATATACGCATCTTTGCAGCAATGTTCCAAAGCTATTCTATTCTATTCTATTCTATGCTTGGACAACCACCACTAGGTAAAAATCGTCCGATCAAGATTACACTTAAAGATGAAAAGGACGTCTCAGCATTAATCAGACAATCCAAGGGTCTAAAAACTGGTATCTACAGCCATGTGTCAATTTCAGATGACGTACGAAAAAAAAAATTGCATACTACAAACAATTAAAGGAAGAATTAAAAGCTAAGAACGCTAACAATACACTCTACATTTAATCAGATTGTTTATTTTGTCTTTAGATTGTTTAGAGGGCATTTTGAGAAGGGGTTTTTTAAAAATTAATTGCACGTGGTATACTTACATGGTGAAACAAAACCACTAACGAAGTCAATTTTTTATTTCATTTGAATTTTGATTTATCAAAATACCACCAACTAGATGTAGCAACTTATGTCATAGAACTCGCAATGCTGCAGGTCAAAAACAATATACAAGCAAGTCAAACTAATGAGGAACGCAAAGTGCGAAATAAAGTTAAACAATATTGATGTAATCGAAATCAGTAACGCAGAAATGCCGAGTTTAATCTACATCGAGCAGATTTAATTACAGTATGGCATTTGATTGCAGTTTACAGAAAATGGCAAGAAATTTGAGTTTAAAGGTAAAGCTCGTAGATTATGTTACGCAGTGGTTAAGTTAAATTAATATATTGGTTTTGGGAAAAAACAAGGCAGAAACAAGACCTGACAAGAGAGGACAAAAAGGATGTTGGAAGAAGTAGAGATGAAAACACTTGAAAAAAAATTGATGGTAAGATACTATGGGACATGCGCTAATGTGCCAATAGCACACTAAATGGCTAGGTACAAAAAAAAATGAGGATCATCACCACTGAGAGAAGATATTCTTAGAGTTCATGTTAAAACTCCACTGACAAGGAACATCTGATACAAAAAACTTTTGTTTTTATTTTTTATTTAACATCCAATGTTTATTGCAATCTATCTCATTACAAACAATAAGCAATATGTATAATTTATGTACAATAATATAGTGGGAAGCCGACCAGTGGCAAGCACCCAGGTAAGACGTAATATAAATACAATATATGATATAACAATTTATTAATTTAAACTCAACTTAACAAACAAAGTTTAATACAGATAAACATCACTGATACACATATAAGTATTACAAGTCTAAAAAAATGGAAAAAAAAATAAATCAAGAAAAGATTTAGAAAACACCAGAATAAAAACTTGTTATTTCACCGCACTATGACACCATGCTGTTTCTCCATATTTACTAGAGGTTCAAAGGGTCTGGTCGTTTTAATCTTCTTTCGTGTGAAATGTTGAACAGATCCGTGGCCAGCGGTTTTGGATGGCAGGATAGTCTGGTCTTGTATACAGAGTTTACAGCAAATATTACTTCGTTAACTGTTGGTATTTGTAAATCGTGCTGTTATCTGTGGTTCATATTGTATCAAAGAGCATTGCAGATCTAGCGCATTACTTTCGATTGAAATCTTTGAAGTTTTTGTATATTGGTATTACTTGTTGTACCCCAGATTTTTGCTGCATATTGCCATACCGGTTTTAAAATACATTTAAATATGAGAAGTTTGTTCTCCAGGCTTAGATTTAATTTACGACTCATGTACCAATACGTTTTCCTGTAGATTAAGCTAAGTTGAAGGCGTATCTTCCAGATATAGATACTCCAATTAAGTTTGCTATCCAAATGATTTCCCAAGTATTTAACAACGGTATTAACTGCTAGTACAGTGTTGTTTATAGAAACTGGTGGCGCGACACCTTTTTTTTAAAGTAAACGTTATTTGTGTTGATTTTAAACTGTTAACCTTGACTCACCACAATTTAAGCCAGCTTTCTAGTTTAAGTAGGTGGTTTTGTAATACCTGGGATGCTTCAGTTGCTGTAGAATTTGAAGCATGAATTTGTATTGGTCGTCGTAGGGATATTTGATGTGTATATTAAGTAGAGGATGGGTTCTAGTATGCTTCCTTGTGGAACTCCGGAACAAATTGAAAAAAGGTTAGTGATTTCTCTACCTCTTTTGACTTAAAAGAATCGATTTGTCAGGTAGAATCTTAAAAGTGAGCTTTTGGGATGAGAAAATATAGATTTAATTTTAGAGATAAAACCTATATGCCAAACTTTGTCGAATGCTTGACAGACATCT
The DNA here is from genome assembly GCA_918026665.1 of Diabrotica balteata. Taxonomy (NCBI): domain Eukaryota; kingdom Metazoa; phylum Arthropoda; class Insecta; order Coleoptera; family Chrysomelidae; genus Diabrotica; species Diabrotica balteata. The sequence continues at coordinate 101,515,589 of OU898281.1, forward strand.
AGAAAAGCTGCAGTACAGTAATTTTTTTGTTCGACCGAATTTCTGATAGTCTTCACCACCCTATGAATTTGCTCGATAGTACGATGTTGTTTTCTAAACCCAAACTGATAATTCGGTGAAACATTACTGTCATATAAAATAAGCTCCAGTCTTCTCAGAAAAAGCCGTTCAAATACTTTGGATATAATAGGCAACAAGCTAATCGCGCGATGTGAAGATACTTCCGTGTGATCCTTATTAGGTTTTGGAATCAGAATAATTAAAGCAACGTTCCATTGTAGTGGAAAATAACCTGTTTTTAATATTAAATTAAATATATAAGTAATTAAGCTAACGCCTTCGATGGGTAGATTTTTTAGTACTACACTGGATATTATGTCATATCCAGGTGACGTTTTAATTTCCAGATTATCAATTATTTTTATAATTTCAGATTTCTTGATAGATTTAATAGGTGGAGCCATTTAATATGGTGCAATTTACGACTTCATGAATAGCCTGCTCTTCTTCAACTAAGACTTCCCTCTACTGTGGTTGTATACATACCTCACATAGATAATTTGCAAAAGTATATGCTTTATCTATGTCAGTTTTAGACCAAGTACCATTTTTTTTCTGATTTGCATATTCATTTGTTCGTTTTGTTTAGGCTTTTTTTGTTAGTTTACTCAGCGAATAGTTTGTATCATCTGCAGGTGAGAGATTCTTTAAATATTTGTTGATTCCATCATCATCATCATATAACGGGGGTCCTACGGCGATTGCCGATTCCCGCATTTCAGCCTCCATCTTTTCCTATCTCTCCAATCTCCCTCTTCTAAGACTCTAAATTGCATTGTTTTTGTAATTTCTCTTCTCCAGGAATTTGGTGGTCTTCCCCTTTTCCTTCTTTCTGCCGGAACATACATTAAGGCTTTCTTTGGCCACCGCTCCTCCTCCATTCTCATCATGTAACCATACCATTGTAATTGCCTTCCTTGTATTCTATCTGAAAGAGTATCTCTAATTTCTGTACGGTTTCGTATTTCCTCATTCCTGATTCTTTCCATTCTCGATACTCGATATGACCTTCCTCGATATGACATGACCTTCTAAGATAATCCATTTCCACAACGTCTACTTTATCTCGTTCATTCTTTGTCATCGTCCAACATTCGGCACCATATGTGGTAATTGGTTCTACAATTGCTCTGTATACGCGAAGTTTGGTATGCATCTTTATTTTATTAGACCACAGTAACGAATTCAGTATTCGGATGAATTTTTTCCCTTGGGTTATTCGGTTTTGTACATCTATCTTAACTCTGCCATCTGCTGATATGATGCTTCCTAGATATTTATACTGGTTGCAGCCTTTTATGACTGCGTTTTCAAGCCTCAGATCTGTGGTATTTCCTCCAATTTTTAAATATTCTGTTTTGCTTATGTTTACAGTAAGCCCCCATTTGGCATATTCCTCAAATAATTTTCGATTCATATAATTTATATCTTCCTCATCGGTTGCAACCACCACCTGATCATCTGCAAGCAACAATGTATACAGAGTTTCTTGTCCCACTTCGATGCCCATAAATCTACATTTATTTCTCCAATTCCTCAATGCTTCTTGGACGTATATTTTAAAGAGTGTCGGTGACAAACAGCATCCTTGCTTTAGGCCTTTAGTGACTTTAAATTCATTTGAGATTCTGGTTCCAATTTTTACACAACTAACTGCATTTTCGTACAATTTATATATCGCTCGGATATACGTCGAATCCAATCCGGACCTTTTGAGGACCTCAAACATTTTCTTTAACGGGACACTATCATATGCTTTCTCAAGGTCTATAAATACCAAATGGGTCTCTCTACTTCTTTCGACACGCTTTTCAATTATTTGTCGTAGGATAAATATATTATCAAGGCAGGATCTCCCGGTACGAAAGCCGCTTTGTTCTTCAATATCTTGTATCTGTCTTTCAACCCTCTTCTTTAATATTCTGCCGTACAACCGGCCCACAGAGCTCGTCACACTAATACCTCTATAATTGGAACAGTCTCTTTTATTCCCTTTCTTATATATGGAGCTTATATAAGATTTATTCCAATCTTTAGGAATTTCCTGGTCTCCACACATACATTTATTGAAAAGATCTACTATTAATTCTAAAAGTGCAGTCGGCCCATATTTAACCAGCTCTATGGGAATGTCTCCAGGCCCTGCGGCTTTTCCGTTTTTAACCTCTTTTAAGGTTTCCGTCAATTTAGATAATGTTATTATAGGGATTTCCTGTCTTTCGTCTCTGTTGTCTATTAATTCCCTTATCTTTTCCCATCTGTACTCTACTCTATCCTCTTTCAGCAGTTTCGTATAATATTCTTTCCATTCATTTAACTTTATGAGAGAAATGTTGTCTTCATTTTTCTCATTTTTTCTAAACTGTTTTAATGTTTTCCAAGCTTGCGCCACTTTTGTTCCACCCATAAATCTGTCCAGTTCATCACACTTAGCCTCCCAGTTTATATTTTTCGCCTTATCCACGTCTTTTTTAACTTCTCTATTCTATTTAGCGTATATTTCTCTGTCTTGAGGATCTTTGGATTGAAGCCATATGTGATATGCTTGTTTTTTCTTGAGAACTTTCTCTTCTAGTTCCGTTGACAACCATTCAGGTTTTCCTTTTTTCCGATTTTCAACTTTTTCCAGTGCTTCATTTGCCGCTTCATGAATATATTTTTTAATTACCTCATACAGACTTTCGGGGTCTAAGTCCTTTGTTTCTATATTTTTTATTTTCTGAGCTATTCTAATTTTATATAAGAACTTTGTCGAATCTTGTTTAAAGCTTTCCAGGTTATATTTTATGGTTTCTATGGTTGTTCCTATGTCTGTTACTTCATCATTTTTGTGACTTGATTGTTCTCTCTTAAATGTCACCATTACTTTTGCAATAACCATATGGTGGTCACTTTCACATTCTGGCCCTCTAAACACCTTCACGTCCTTAGTTTTTAGTTTAGAATCTTTACGATAAATGAAATAGTCAATTATTGATTTTAAATTCCTGGTAGGCTGCGTCCATGTAAATTTATGTATATTCTTATGGGGGAAGAAACCATTTAATATTTTCAAAGAATGTGCCTCGCAAAAATCTATTAATGTTTGACCATTGTCGTTCAGAATGTCTTCTCCATATCTCCCTATTATTTCACTGTTGGAGCTCTTTCCGGTTCTTGCATTAAGATCACCTAAGATCCAAATTTCTTTCTTCTTATTAATTGTGGCTAGAACAGTTGTTAACTTGTTAAAGTACTCTTCCTTGCTGTCAACCCTTGAGTCATCCGTCGGTGTATATGTTCCAATTACCACTATTTCATGGCCATTTTTCTTAATTTCCATGAGGATAATTCTTTCATCTATTTCTTGCCATGATTTAATACATTTTTTCAGTTTCTGATGTATTGCTATAGACACTCCTCTTTTAGCTCGTTCACTCTTTTCTACGCCACTATAGAAATGCAGGTATTCGTTTATCTTTTCATTTCCTCTTCCTTTTTTCTTTACTTCAGTTAATACACAGATGTCTAGTTTCATTTTACTCAGTTCACGGAAGACCTCCTCCTGTTTTGTCCTTATTCCTTGTATGTTCCAAGCACCCAAATTCATAATCCATTTTCTTTGCGAATTTCGTTTATAGTTTAATCCGTCCGAATTCCAAGGCTTTTTGCTGAAATTTTTAACTTGATCATTTTTTCCGAGTGTCGAGGAGTTGGCCCGATGCCTCAACCCCCAACTTGGAGGACCAGGGTTTTAAATCACAGTATCCTTCTCTTAGATAAGTTGCCTTCTCTACGGCTTAGGAGTCCTATCTACCCCACCTGTTGGTCCGCGGGTGGTATTTTATTTCCCACCTACCCGCCGGCCTAGCTTGCAAACAGGCCGGTGAGGGCATTCCCCTATCCGCCACCTGGGGACGCGCTCTCTAGGGTTACAAGTTCCCCCGAGAGTATTTGTTGATTCTATTGGCTTTATGTTGGATCAGTTTTCTTTTGAGTAGTCTAGCTCTATTAAGATTTGCTATATCTTCTGAATGTCTAGTGAGCTGCCACCTCTTTCGCAGTTTTCTTTTTTCCAATATGAGTGAATTTATGTGAGCAGGATAGGACTCGGAGTTGAGTTTGTAAGTAAATTCTGGGGTTGACGTCCAAGCAGCTTGCTGAATATCTGTAGTAGGTGAGCAACTGCATTTTCTATGTCGCTTTCACTTTTAAGAAGCAAGTTTAGGTTAATGGTTGTATTTATTTCTTCTCTATATCTGTTCCAGTTTTTTCTTTTAATAAAGAGTGTTAGATATTTAAGACAGTTATGAATTGGCTATGTAGATCTATGAAGAAAGGGAAATGATCTAATGAGAGGTCAAATGAAGGAGAAATTTGGAGATAGGTATGTGATATTCTTTTACTATAACGAAATCAATAAGATCAAAAAACATAGAAAATAAAGTTATAAATAAACACTATATACTTAATAATGACTATGTAGTACTGTCTTCTAGTTAACAAAGTAAGTAATTATTTTTCATTGTATAGCCTTATGTTACCTTATGTATATGAAAAACAAAATCTATTCAGTTTTATATTTTTTAAATATTTTTAATAGTGCTTTCTATCGTTCCAAATCTCCACTGATGCAGTTAAGTGCACCACGCATCTCTAGCACCGATGTTTTCTAATTCCAATGTTCACATTAGCAGTCAGATGGAGTTTTCCACGTTGGATTTCAGTCGATGTGCGATATAGTCGAGACAAATTACCGGAAAATCTGGTGGCTCGTGAATTATTGCCAAGCGGTCAGCCGCGTAGCTCACCGATACTGATACACAACACGGTCACTGGACGTAAAAGACATATAACGCCACATGGATTGTCTATTTGAGAAGCCAACTTTGAAATTGTGGACTAGTTTCCATCCGACAGGAATCGATAACTAGTTACGCTTAAAATTAGATAATTTAATATTTAAATCAGCGGTTTATAACCAATTATTCTGTTAAATTATTTATTAGATTAACTCGACGTAATATAGTCGATTTGAGGTTTTTGAAAATCAACCACTCCAATTACCATAAACAAATTCACAGGTTATTGAACATTCATCTGTCTACACGAGCCAAGAGGAAATAACGTGTTTTCCGCTACCTGAAGAATATAGTATTATACAGGGTGTTTCAAAAAGGTATGTCATAAATTAAAACACGCATTCCAGGGACAAAAATAAATTCGTAGAATCCAACTAACCTTAGTACAAAAGTGTACACAAAAAAAGTTACAGCCCTAAAATAAAAATTGTTTTTCTGCATTATCACTATGCTTTCAGGACAAGAAAGTAACACGTTACTTTCTCGTCCTGAAAGCATTTTTTATACAAAAGAAATAACAAAACTTAGCACACAGAAAAATTTTAAGGGGGGTGTGCAGCCCTAAATCCCCCCAAACTAATGAGTACGTTCAAATCAAATAAATTTTGTGGCATCAATAGTTTAAGACATTATTTTTAAAACTTGTTATTCCCTTGCCTCTTATCACTTTTTCTAAAAACTAGTTTTTTCCTAGTAGGTCATAAAATTACATTTTGGATTCTACGGATACAATAATTAAAACCAGTTACATCGATAATAGTCAATAATTTGAAGCCATCATTTATTGTGTGAATAAAATTAATATTAAAAATGTTGATATTACAACGGCCCACACATTTCAGGAAATGGCAGTTATGTATAATAATATATATTATATAGTATATATATATATATATATATATATATATATATATATATAGAAACTAGAGCTAAGATTAATATTATTACTAAAATTAATATCAAACTCACTAGTCTTCCGGATTGAACCGCGTCGATGTCCATTTTGCCAAGCTTTCGGCATCCTCTCTGATGCCTTCCTCAGGGCTTCCGAGGTCTCAGTCTCCCGAGCCCCCAGACACTACTACACTGTTCACTATTCACGGCACTGTCACTACTCTTACTTTTAGTAATAATATTAATCTTACCTCTAGTTTTTATTGTACTAACCGCGGAAATCTTTCCGAATATATATATATATATATATATATATATATATATATATTATATATATATATATATATATCTTATATATATATATATATATATATATATATATATATATTATATATATATATATATATATGTGTGTGTATATTGGGTAAGTTGGATCAGATTAAATTATGATTTCAATAAACTATCGCGAATATCGTAGGTGAATGTCAAGGAAATAGTGCAGTAGCCGCAAGGCGTTATGCAGTAAAATACCCCAATCGAAGTACACCCGATAGATAATTATTTCTGACCATTTATCGTCGTATATGGGATTCGGGTACATTCCAACCATAAGTTGCTGGCAATAGTGGTGGTCCCAAAATGGATACCACTGATGAAGATATTTTGGAAATCATTGAAGAAGTCCCTGGAACAAGTACAAGGGTAACAGCTGCTTAACTAAATGTTCCTCGCATAATTGTTTGCATGCGTTTGAAAGATCAGCTGCTTAAACCCTATCACTTAACAACGGTTCAAGAGTTATCGGTTAAAGATTATCCTAAAAAAATTAGATTTTGCGATTGGTTGTTCATGGAAAACACTCAAAATATTAATTTTATTAGAAATATCTTGTTTATACCGACGAGGCTACCTTCAGTAGACATGGAATAACAAATCATCATAACGAGTACATTTGGGCCGACGAAAATCCTCACGCCAAAAAAAACGACTCATTACCAAAGGACTTTCAAAGTTAATGTTTGGGCAGGAATAGTGGATAACAATCTAATAGGCCCAGTATTTCTTCCTAAAAATTTAAATGGTGATAATTATTTGCAGTTCTTGGCAAAGTTCTTCCAGTTCTTCTTCACGATTTACAAGAGTATTTGGAAGAAGTGAATTTTGCAATATGGCAAAATATGTGGTTTCTACAAGATGGCGCTACACCGCATTACAGTAATGCAGTCCGGAAATACCTTTGCAGGCAGTATCCTTGTCGGTGGATTGGAAGGGGTCGTGACGCACCTATTTCTTGATCACCCAGAAGTCCAGGTCTTAACCCCAAGGACTTTTGCTTTTGGGGGTTTATGAAAGAGAAAGTGTATTTTGTAAGAATGTAGGACGAACAACAATTGAGGGTTAGAATAATTAAAGCTGCAAATCAATTTCGTCAGAAAAATATGATTTTTCAGCGCATTCTGTTTTCCTTATTAAAACGATACCGAATGTGTATTGAAGAAAATTAGGCTCATTTTGAACATTAATTGTAACATCATATTTATAGAGGTTATAGACATGTTTTGTACTAGTTAATTCATTTAAGCCAAGTTGCACGCATTTTTTAAAAGGTTAATAAAAAGAGTCGTAACTCAATAAAAACTGTTTTTTGAAAAAAGTGATAGAACGCAAAAAATAATGAGTTAAACTAATGATTCTACAAAATTCATTTGATTTGAACCTACTCAAACGTTTGGGGGATTTAGGGCTGCACACCCCCTTAAATTTTTTCTGTGCACTTAGATTTTGTTATTTCTTTTTTATAAACACTGCCATTTCCGGGACGGGCCCGTAACGTGTCAAAATTCTTCACCACAGTACAAGTCGTTTAGGCGAATCTAGACCGCCCCACACTTTTTTTATTAACTCACTACAAAGGGATCGTAACTATAATATTTGTGTATTATGGACTCTCAAGGACACGTTGGATTCCCACCGGAAAATTAACTACGGCTGGTCAAACATACATGCCCACCCCATATAGACCCCCATCATCCTACATAGGAATAACAAGTAATTCCCCCAGCCGCACAACCACATCCTACAAACCTAAAAATCACGCCACTACCTCCAAACTAACCCTAACTTAAATGTCCACAAGCACTGCATTACACCTCCCCCCATCCACTGCACCCTAATCCGTTGCCAAAAACAACCACAGACCACCCCCCCCCTACTACCATATAAACGTCTTCACCTACGCACCCAAACCATACCCTACCAACTCCACTACTGCTAATATTCTTAATCTGCCCTATTCCCCCTACAACTTCCCACTCCACACTCCAATACACTCACTTAATAATACCACCTGCATCCCATCTATTCATCCCCCCCCAACCTTCCTCAAAAATTATCCTACCCACTCCATCCTCGACACAATTCCTCTATTAAATATCCCATTCTTTACTGTTTACTCTCACCTTCCACCCTAATTAAATATCCCATACCCACCCCCCCCTTCCACAGACACCATAATACCTACTCCCAAGAATTTCACTACCATAAGACACCCATCAACACCCCCCCCCCCCCCCACAATACTATACTCTCCCCTTCCTTATACAACCAACAACCCAACAATTTAAACACACCCCCCCCACTACCAAAACTCTATTCCAACCCCAACATCCACATAAACCCCATATCTAAACATCCCACAACCCCCCTAATCTTCCCTATCAATCCCTACCCCTTCCTCCCCCTATTATTATTCCCACCCCCCTTACTCCACTCCATCTCCCTACAATATACCTCCATCCACCCTTAACAAAAAACACCCACAATAATTACCTTCAAATCCTCTATCACCCCATTATTATACTCTACCCTACCCCCAACCCTACAACACAATCTATTATTACACTAACTAAACCCTAATTACAAAAACTCAACCAAACGTAATGTACCATCAGCCCTCCCATCCGCGCCTCTATCGATAAGCTCGCGCGCCCCACCTCCATCTCATTGACATCACACTACTCTATATCCCCCTTATAGTCCGTGCACCTAAACTATACACCACGTCTCTCCCACTCAGTGCGTACTCACAGAATCACCTGTGCACCCTCCACAGGCCAGCCGCTTGAATGCGTCTCGCGCTCCTCTCTCGTACATCACACCCAGTTCTAGATAGCACATGAATGAGCCGAAAACGCGCCGCAGTGGTCGCAGTCGCACAGATGAACTACAAAGAACCTGCCGACTTCTCTCAGCAATGATGCAATTTAGCACGATGAACGGAGACGCGCTCGCCGAGGCTCGTACCTCACGATGATGTTACTCTCGTCAGAGTTGTGACAATCGCCCACTGAAGTCTTCTGATTCTGCACTCCGCAGAAGAAGATCACGCGATGCAACGATAAACTATACAAGCCCCTGACCCAAGTGTACAACCACTGCTAGACCGTCCCTCCACCGTGTGTTTCTACGAGCTAGTTCTATGCGCCCTGTTCACTCTGCAGTCGCTCATCTCCGATCGGCTGTCCAATTCACTCGCGTTGATTTCTGTCTCAGCACGCTGTAAGGCTACGCGGCCTGATGTAAAGCACTCGTATCGCTTGAACTTGTCTATAGTGTCACTCGAGCATTTCATGTCGTCGCATTCCTCTGCTCTCTCGTCCAGCACGTCCCTATCTGATCCAATCGGCACGAACCTCGCTCTGTCATCTTACAGACGCAGTGTCGCGCGTACCGCTTCGACCTAGAGATACCATATAGCATCGCAAGGCATATCCCCACGGGATACGCGATGTGCATCCTATAGTACACCCAGATGTGCCACTCCATGTCTGAGTCCCAGCAGTGAAGGCCCCCGGCCGTGCGTCGACGTGCAGCTGGACATCATCGACACACTGTAGTAGAACCACCCACTCTAATATACTCCTACCAGTGCACTGTCCCGCGTCCTCTCCAGTATCATCACGCTGAGTAGCAGTGGCATCTAAATTCCTACCACGCCCTCACTCTATTGTGTTCTCACATCAGCTCCGAGCGCGCGCCAAGTTCTGAAGCAGCGCCTAGTTCCAGAGCAGCAGCGTCTCGAGCCTCGCAACGTTCGTCGATGCAGTCAGTGAGCGACCTCCGAGTCCGAAGAGCCCCAGTAGACCACTTTGAGAGCGAAACGAAGTCAATACCCTAACCTCACTACTTCAGCTAATTCACTAATAGAGAGTGGTGTCTCGCTCTCCCCTGCTACCTCCGATCTTCCCTTTACCATAGTATTCGCGTTTTGTGTTAAAGACAGTCGTGTCCTTATGTGTCTCGTCCTGTCCTCTGTGTCATATCCCTTATGCCACCAGATGTACTGTAGCCCCAGAGAAGAGTATATCTGGACTAAACTCCGAGACTCTCCCTAAACCTGGAGCCTCTCATACGCCTTAGAGATCTTAATACTTCATCCTAGAAGATAATTTCTGTAATACTAGTTTGGATGCTTGAAGAGTGTGGTAGGGCTGGTCTGATATCCAATTAGTAATATCACAATGTTTGACTAGATGTGTGCTCACTCTATGTTGAAGTCGATGATCATATGAGTTGAGATCTATCAGTTAGATAGAAGTGTATATAAATTATGTTGACAATAGTGCCAGTGCTTACGTGTGATATCTTCACGAGCTAGAGGATCATCAGGTACTGAGTGAGACGAGTGTTAGTGTGCCATCAAATTGTGTTTCTGGTCGATAAGAGAGAGTAGAAGAATGCCAAGTTTTGAAGAAGTGAGTATATAAATGTTATGTGTCATGTATGTGGTCTGTAAAGAATCTTATCTTTCTGTAGAGAGTGCTCCAGTGTAGTCTATCGTGGTATGATGTAGTTAGTGTGCTGTGTGTGTGTGTGTTTTTGTGTGTGGAGAAGGTTGTGTGAGTGATTTGTATGATGTCTTGACATGAGTGAAGTTGTGATGTGCTTACAGTGTGTTGTTATAGATGCTTCCGTTAGTGTGGGTGTGTGTTTTTATTCAACAATCTATTTTCCGTTCTTCACCCCACACACATGGTCCCAGAAGGCTGCCTCCCGACGCACACTAACACATAAAGTTATTTTAAAAAACTAAACAATTACCGAAACCCTGACCACCCTACGTAGCTACCAAACTATAGGAGACACACTTCGAAGAGTCATTCATAACTAGAAAGAATAAATACAAACCCAAAGAAGAAACAAAACTTGACGGAAAGAACGAAGTCAAAATCTTTATACTCGAAATATTTAAGAGTTTCAAGAAATATGAAACATCAACTCCAGACGAAATTCCAATTTAATAAAATAGATGTCAACAAATGTTTTTCCTCCAAAAATAAATGTTCTTATAATAATTAAATAACAAACATATATAATCAGAATATGGTGTTTATTGAAAGTTAACTAAATGCACGACCATAACGTACCATGTCGGGACACTATTATGAGGTTTTCTTCCTGGTTTCCCCCCCATAATTTACTATGACATCACTAACAGGAGAATTTTACTGTCATCATAGCATGCGTTTGTCCTTTTAAAGACGAATAACATGCTTAATTTTCTGATGGATATTCTCAAGATAAAGGGGATTTCATGTAATCGAATGAATCTTACAAGTACAGTCGTCCCATGAACGCAACTCAACAATATTGGCAATATCATTTTAAAGTCGTCTACTTTAAAATGTATAATGTATGTCTGAATTGTCAATATAAATAAGTCAGATAAAATTTAATTATTAGAAGAATTTTTCACCAAGTAACAAAAAAACAAAATTTATTTAATTTACTAATGTTTTTATGTTGAGAACAATTTTCGAAGTGGAAATTGAAATGTCAATAAACGTACCTTAACCTTTAATTGTGGCTTATTCCCATTTAAATAGTAATTAGTAATTACAGAGGAACAAGTATAGAAATTACAAAGAAGGAAATATTGTATGTACTAAAAGACACCAGAAACGGAAAAAGTCCCGAGTCAAATCAAACTGTCTATTAATATCCTTAAAATAATAGAAAATGTGTACATGGATGTCCTCTTATAGCTATTTAATGAAACTTATCAGTCGGGTGACATACCCAATGAATGGTTGACTTCAACATTTATTTGTCTCCCAAAAAGAAAAGTGCTAGAGAATGCACCGACCACCGCACCATAAGCCTGATGTCTCACACACTTCGGATTCCATAGAGGCAGAGATGCTTGGATGTAAACCAAGATATGTACATCTGTCTAATAGATTACAACAAGGCTTTTGATAAAGTCCGACACAAAGAGCTAATGGACGTCCTCAAAGCAAAACAATTACAATACAAGGGCTTTGGAATTATAAATCTTTATTATAAACAGGCACACATACGCATTAATGAACACACATCAGAAGAGTTTGAAATTAAAAGAGAAGTGCGGGTGGGGAAAACTCTCTTGAGGTAGAAACAGCAGGAATAAAGGACAGTGGAACACCAATTAACAACATTAGATATGCTGACGATACAATCATAATAGCAGACAATTTCCAAGACCTCCAAAAGCTAATGACCAAGATAGTTGATTAAGGAGAAGAATATGGATTATCAATAAACATCAAGAAAACTAAATTTATGAGGATATTAAAAACCCAACATAATGATGAAAGTCTGACAGTTAACGGGAAATCTTTAGAACAAGTTGAATACTACAATTATCTTGCCACAATAATTGATTACACAAACGATTACTTTTAAGAAATCAAAGCATGGACTCTTAACGCGTCGACTACTAAAAAGTTGGAAGCATTTGAACTATGGGTGTATAACAAAAGAATGGAAATATTTTAACCCATCAAGATACGAAAGCTGCAATACCTGGGGCGTGTTATGCGTAATAAAAGATACAACATACTTCAATTAATTATACAAGGGAAAATCCAGAGCAAGAGAAGTTTAGGAAGGGGAAGAATCTCATGGTTGCGTAACTTGAGGGAATGGTACGGATGCACATCAATCGAATTATTCAGAGCGGCAGCATCTAAGATCATAATAACCATGATGTCTGCCAACCTTCGTCGCGGAGATGGCACGTAAAGAAGATAAGTTTTATCCGGATAATTTGCGTATTATCTAAATTGAATAGATAAAAGGTAAAGGAGATTGATAATTTCTTGATTTATCCAAGTCATTCTAGATTTATCCAATATCAAATGGATAAAGCAGTACATTTTAAACTTGAGTATAAATAAAACTGCTTACGGTAAAATTTTATTTGCTTTCTTGACTTTAGTTAAAATCTATTACAGCATTATATTAGAAAGTCAACGACTGTATGAAGAATTTGTGGATTCCGAAGATCCTGAGATTGCTGATAGTCTACTGACTTCTCTGGACTCAACCCGACTTAATAATGGAAAACAACAGTAGAGCATATTGATTTTTCACGATCTAGCCGGAAGGCATGGGGAGCACACGACGTCTACAAAAAAAGCTCTAAAAGAACTTAAGACAAACACTCCTCCTACTTCAGAGTTTTCAGGATGCTTCTCTCTGAACGAAATAAACGATGGCCTCAGTCAAATTAAAAAAGGCAAAGCGGCAGGTTTCGATGGAATGTATCCTGAGTTCCTAATTCACTGTGGTAGAAAAATGCGACACTGGCTCAAAGACTTTTTTAGTGACATAATGAAGACATCTGTACTACCTTCAGAGTTTAAAAGAACCAAAATTATTGCAATTTTAAAACCTGGAAAGGACGGTGAACTACCCAAAAACTATCGACCCATTGCCCTCCTCAGTTGCGGCTACAAACTACTAGAGCGACTTATATATAACAGGATATACCCCATCACCGACACTGTGATACCAGTCGAACAGGCCGGATTTAGAAGCGGGCGTAGCTGTAGTGGTCAAGTACTGTCCATAACGACATTTATTGAAGCCGGTTTCGAAAAACGGGAAAAAACAGCCGTAACGTTTATAGATCTGACGGCTGCATATGACACTGTGTGGAGAGAAGGCCTGATCTACAAGCTAATGAAGGTCATACCATGCCTGAAAACCTAATCAATAACCTCCTAACCAACAGACTGTTTCAAGTATATATAAACAATACAAAGAGCAATGTCAGAAAGCTAAATAATGGTTTCCCATAGGGTTCAGTGCTTGCTCCACTATTATTTAACATTTACACAGCCGATCTTCCAGAGATAAAATTAAAAAAATTTGCTTACGCAGATGACCTGGCTATCGCATTTCAAAACCAAGCCAAAGATGTTGGAGAAAGGGCGCTTACCGAAGACTTAATGGTTCTCTGCGACTACTTTAAACAATGGCGACTTCGCCCTAATACAAACAAAACTAAGACAAGCCTCTTCCATCTCACAAATCAGCTTTCGAATGATACCCTTAGCATCACCTTCACTGGCGAGACTTTGAAACATAATAACAACCCTATATACCTGGATGTAACGCTCGACAGATCACTGACGTTCAAAACCCATCTTACGAATGTAGCTGCCAAAGTGAGAACCCGTAACAACATAATACCAAAGCTTGCTGGAATGACATGGGGTGCCACTGCGGATACACTTCGAACCTCCTCACTGGCCCTGGTGTATTCTGTCGCTGAATACTGCGCACCGGTATGGCTAAATAGTGCTCATGTCAACAAGATTGATGTTCAAATAAATTACACTATGAGAGTAATATCTGGTACTATTAAATCAACTCCACTAAGATGGCTTCCAATTCTGAGCAATATAGTACCTTCAGATATTCGACAAACGGCAGCACTTATCAGAGAATATCAGAAAATCATGGCAAATAATCGTCTGCCAATTCACCAGTATATTCCGCACGCCGCACGAGACCAACAAAGACTGAAGTCCAGACGACCCCCTGTCCAATCCGTTCAGGGAATGGGTGATAGCTACAAAAAGCAAGAGCAGTGGACGAAAAGATGGATGCCAACAACAGAGCCAGACGTCATCAAAATAACAAGTACGTCGATCGGCTTCACTGGATCAAACCTGCCACGCCCTATATGGACAAAATTGAATCGCATACGTACGGGTCATGGCAAATGTGCCGATTCTCTATACCGATGGGGTCATGCAGAAAGCCCACAATGTGATTGTGGATCCCCGAGACAGACCATCCAACACATCATGGCGGATTGCCCAATCCGCAGATACAGCGGAGACCTTCAAGATTTTGCAGAGTGTTCTCCGGGTGCAATTGAATGGCTGTGCAATTTGGACATTAATATTTAATATTTAACTTAGGTTACAATTCCAATTTGAACATAATTATTATCTAAATACTACTTTTATCGTATTGTAATTATCCATACGCTAAATAAATAAATAACAGCATTATAAAGATATAAAAAAGTGTTGAGAACTTGAAATAAATAAAACAGCGATAGAATCATATTCATTTTTACTCTAAATTAAAGCGGTTGTTTGTTTGAACAGGATAATTTAGTATTAACCGGATAAATACAAAATACAATGAAATATTTACAAACATGTAGTTTTATCCACTATGCTTGGATAAAATTCTAACTCTATCCGGGTAATTCAGGTATTATTCGATATTCACGTTTTCAACGTAACATGTACACTGTAAGGTTATGATTTGAATTCTTTTCCGATAGTGACTAACTATTTACAAAATAAAGGATTGTTCCAAGGCCTGCTTCAAATTAATTTTTTAATAATTATGTATTTATTTTATATTTTCACAAACAATTTTTTACCACAAGGAGAGAAAGTTAAGATTTGATTTCACTTACAGTGCGTATATCCGCTTATACGTAGGAATCTTCACAGAGGCTATGTATTTACAAATTCCTGTCGTAGTCGAAGCAACACTAAAATGGCTTCGATATGGACGCAATAGCGACATCTGCTTTAATCTATACCTTCTTTCGTGTTGATTCTATTACGACAGGAAAGATTGTTTTCACGTTTAGGGCGTTTTGTAAATCGCCACTCCGAAGATTCCTTTTAGGACGAAGTAAGTATAAGCTGATATACAAACGCACTGTACGTGAAATCAAATCTTAACTGTATTTCCTTTAATTTTGATATACTCTTTATGAGTACTAGAAACCAATTCGCTAACGATTTTTGCTTAGTTGTGAAGATATGGATAAGGAGAAGCTGTAGACTTACCAAAAGAGACAGAATTGAAAACGCAGACATTAAGCGGAGAATGGGAGTGCAATCAGACATAATCGACTATATAGAGGAGAAGAGACTATCCTGGTACGGCCACGTCAGAAGAGCGGACAGAGGACGCTGGATAAACAAAACTACAGAATGGAGCCCGATCGGAAGAAGAAAGAGAGGAAGAACCCGAAGGTCATTCAGAGATGAAATCGACGAGGCTATAGAGAAAAGAACCCTGCGAGAAGGAAACTGGAATGACAGGGAAAATTGGAGAAAACGGTTAAAGTGAAGAAAGACAGCGAAAACTGTGGAAATCCTTAGTAGTAGTAAGAAGATATGTTGTGAAATGCAATTTTAGATTCCCCATGTCTCTTAATTACATCTTTATCAACGTATGTTTTGCCTTGCAATTCTTAGAAGGCACAGATTAAAGCAGAAATCTGAATTTGGTTACGACAATTAGTTTCCGAATTCTTTAACAATTATTTTTTCAATGGCTTAAGTACACTTTTCTCTTTTCAATATATGTATATATAAGTTTTTAAAGCTACAATTTTAATAGCAATTATATTTTTTCAATTCAATTCAATATTGTAACCTTTTGTTCACTGTAAAACATTATTCTGCAATATTGATTTTAAAATCTGTGTACAAATATTTTTCTAACGAGCGTTAATAACAAAACTGACAAAACAAACTAATCCCTGAAATACGTTCGACTCGATTCGATGGCTTCCGGAATGTTAACAAGGGAAAAGTACTTCATACTCGTATAGTCTACTTGTTTGCTATTAATAATAAATCGTGATAACTATCAATGATAGGATTTTAAAGCAATAAATACGTTTATTCGACAATGATTTCGGCAAACATAGAATTTATGCGAACACCACTATTGATAAACTATCATTTTGTCGGTAATGGCTTTTTGAATTTATAGATTGTTGTGATCGGTTTTTGTATTTAATTTCTAATATTCATCAGTTTATGTGCTGTAGTAGATAATTTTTATACTTATATCGAGATTTTATTACGTCTCAACGTGTTTACCATCAAAGTCTCTAGTTCTATAGTGGATCGCATTAACCTGTTAGTGTAACAAAAAAATTCGAAGCTTCTCGAATTGTTTGCTATAATTAAGTGGATTGCTAAAGCCGTACTAAGGTCGTGTAATTTTTGATACGCAACTACTTTTTTTTCCTTCTTTATAGTGGGGTGTCTGGAATCTTTAAAAGACATCTCAGTCCAGGACGCCGCCTGACTGACCTTAGTACAGGATTCATTCTTTGTACTCCCGGCGATAATTCCCGAGGTACTTTAAAATGCCCTCTCGTCGCCGAGTCTACGCCGGCATCACTTCCGAAGCTCTACCTTCATTCATTTATTCTCCATTCATATACATCCACAATCCATTCATATGCAAGGAGGCTTCTTATTGTTCCAAGTAGCGCTTAGAATACCTTCATCGCTCCTAGTTCAGCATTATTCCCAGACGGCATTTCCTCCTTCCCCACAGTCTGACTCACGCATTCTAACTCATACAGTCTGGCCCACTTTTCTAGCTTTAGCTTTAAGCATCTTTCACTCTCACCTGAGCCATTGGTCCAGCTGTCTTTCTTCCTCTTCTTTTTTCTTGATTACTGCACGGATATAGCTGTACATGTTAGTCCAACCTGCTTTATTTTCAATTATTCTCTCAGTCATTTCTCTCACTGTAACAAAATTCACACCTGTCTCTCCCTCCATTCTGTTTCTTTCTACTATCCATCTGCTGCAATCTAACATTGTATGTGTTACAGTGTCCGAGTATCCACAGTATAGACAATCATCTGTGTCAGCCTTTCCGAAATTAGAAAGGTAGGCTCTAAAACACATGTGTCTTGTGAGCACCTGCGTCAGTAAATAATCCAGTCGCCTGGCGCCACAGTCCACCCATTTTCTTATGTGTAGTGGGATCAGTATTTTCGTCCACTGTGCCACATCCTCGGTATTGGTCGATTCTTCTTGCAATCTTTCAATTGAACTTTCACTTTCCTGTCTTCCCTCGGCCATAGTAAGGTTTGGGTCTCTCCTTTAACACATCCAGTGACGCTCCACAAGTCTGCCGCATACACAGTCACATAGGCGCATACCACTCGCAACAAACTTGTTCTCTCCACTTGTGTCATGATCCTCCTATAGGTCGTTATCTCTACCGCCTAGCTCCAGGCTAGTGTCTAGCGCCTAGAGGACGATCGACTGATACGCAACCACCTGGGATCTCGTATCTACCGTATAGCCGTATCTCTTCTTCCTGTAAACAGTACCGGCACGTATTGTACTAAATGTGCAATATACTATTGTAAATAATAATAGTCTCCCGTTTTATACCGCACGCGGCTTTGGGAGTATAGCAGGGTAGTCTGCTATATCTAGGGCCTACGGTATACAAGGAAGGTAACATGGCCAGTGCTACGCTTCAACCGCCTATTATTACCCCTGGTTTTACCCAAGGTACTCATTTTATTCAGGCTGAGTCGACCTGGGGCCTATAGACATTTTAAAAATGCCTAGTAGCAATATACTATTGTACTTTTGGTTTATTACATCGACTACGGGAAGTTTAACGAATGTATCCTCCTAGTTCATATATTTGGCCATTCAATTCAAAAAAGCAAAAGCAGCTTTTTCTAAAAGATTTTTTATCTTTTAGATATTTCGTACAGTCCATAGGACAGAAAAAGATGTTATTAAATCGTTTTTGTCCATAGCCACCAAAATAGGTGGCACCTCTGTTATTTCTGCTAACCAATGCAGTGGTAAGGTTTTAGTAATTTTAGAATTTGTATCAGCCCGAGTGTATGATGAAGCAAGGATGCTAAAATGAGTCATAATACTCTATTGATACCAATTCAAGTACGGGAAGTATAACGTATTTGTCCTCCTAGGCCATATATTTGGCAAATCAATTCAACAAAGTGATATCATCTTTTGTTAGAAAAATAAACTTAAAAGGATAGGAAATAAATTTAACATTTCAACAACATTCAAAACAACAAACACGTTAAGATCTATTTTGTCCAAAACCAAATCTAACAATGAACAAGAAAGGACAAAGAATTACATTTATAAAATACCTTGTGAATGCGATCAGTTTTGACCTTGTTATAAAATACCTTGTGAACATCAATCTTATATTAATAATAGAAAATTTGATAGATCTCAAATATGTAAACACGCATGGGATAATGAATATAGGGTTCAATGGAATAATTCAAAGGTAGTCCTAAAAGAAACGGATGGTCTTTTTTCTTCTTTATGTGCCGTCTTCTACCGAAGGTTGGCGACCATCATACGATAGGTTTCTCTGTTTTGTGCCGCATGAATTATGTTCGCAGCTTCTGGTATTTGAAACCATTCTCTCAAGTTTCTCAGCCAGGATTTCTTCTTTCTGCCCAAGCCTCTTCTACCTTCAATCTTGCCTTCCACGATAAGCTGTAGCAGACTGTTCTTATCATTACGGAACACATGACCTAGGTATGACGCTTTCCTCCTTTTAACAGTTGTTAACAATTCCACCTCTTTACCCATTCGTCTTAATACCTCTGTGTTGGTCACTCTGTCTATCCAAGGTATTCTCAGTATGCGTCGATACAGCCACATTTCTAGAGCCGCTAACTTCTTTATAGTTGCTGCTGTTAACGTCCACCCTTCTACGCCGTAAAGTAGCGTAGAGAGTACGTAGCATTGCGTGGCGCGCCATCGGAGGTTAATGCTTAGGTTGCGGTTGCTTAAGAGCTTTCTCATTTTGATGAATTTGGATCTTGCTATTTCAATTCGAATCTTAATCTCTACTTCTGGGTCCCACTTGTCATTTACTGTATATCCCAGATATTTAAATCGGTGTACCTACTCTTTCAATACGTTCGTCTTCAATATGCAGGTCGATATGTTGAATTTTTTTTTTACTGATCACCATAAATTTAGTTTTCTTTCTATTGATCTTCAGTCCAAATCGGCTGCCAGTTGTATTAACTCTATGTAGCATCATCTGTAAATCTTCGATGTTATCGGCCAGTATAATAGTATCATCTGCATATCGAAAATTACTTATTGGTACGCCATTAATCTTGATGCCCTCATTGTACTCTTCTAGTGCCTCTAGAAATATTTGTTCCGTGTACAGGTTGAAAAGCAGTGGCGAAAGAATACAGCCCTGTCTTACCCTCTAAAAATGGTTATGTTTTCACTCACCATATGTCCATTTGTACGGATTGGTAAATCATTTTTTACCATCCAAACGGATGGTAAAAAAAGAAAAATCAAAGAAGCGGCTCTAATTATGCTAAATGAGGCCAATTGTGTCGCAAATTCCTCGGCAGAATGTAGTAGGATCTGGTTACCAATATTAAAAGAGGAAGTTATTAATAAGAAAATACCAGTATTAGTAAGTCAGTAACATATAGAGGATACATCATTTATGTTTTTTAATAACGTAACATATAAAATCAGAATTTTGATGTTTGTTGAAGGTAAACTAAATTCACGAACAAATACTTACAATGTCGGGATAGTATTATGAGGTTTTTTTTCCTGGTTTTTCCCTTATAATTTACTATGGAATCACTAACAGGAGACTTTTACTGTCATCATGTCATGTGTTTGTCTTTTTAAAGACAAATTACATACTATGATTTTTTCTGACGGATATTCTCAAGTTAAAGTTGATTTCATGTAATCGAGATCTTATCTTATAAGTAAAGTCGTCCCAGGAGCGCAACTCAACTATATTGGCAATATCATTTTAAAGTCGTCTACTTTAAAATGTATAATGTATGTCTGAATTGTCAATATAAATGAATCAGATAAAATTAAATTATTAGAAGAATTTTTCACTATGTAACAAAAAACATAGTTTGTTTAATTTACTGTTTGTATTTTGAGAACGATTTCCGAAGTGGAAATTGAAACGTCAATAAACGTATTTTTGTCTTTAATTGTGGTTTATTCCCAGTTAAATAGTAATTAATTTACAATGCCACAAAAAAATAGCTTCAGAACAATAATAAATTTAAAATTCTTAATCTATTACCAGTTACTATGCTTAAATGTTGTGTAGGTTTAGGAAATATTGGGTTAAAAATATAATTTATAGGACATAATAAACACAGAAGACTGTCTTTCTGACATAAATTGGATTTTAAGATTTAACACTTCTGTTGTAAGTGGTTTATTTAAAAGTCAAAATACAAATGGATTGAACTGTTTAGAACGTTTTTATACTAATCAGTCCATCTTTATTGCTTAAATAACTATAAGTGTTTTTAAAATAACTATGAATGTATCAATGGAGTTGGTTTATGAAATTTTTGTATAAAAAGTGGAGTTTCAAAATTTTGTCCCCAAGTCAAATTGTTCATTAGTGGTATAATAGTGATTAAGGATAACTTTAATACTTACACAGTTACAAGAAAAATAAATAAAAATTTATGGAGAGACATTTGACATAGAAATGTCGTGTAGCCATTCTTGCAAAATCGGCGTCTTTCTCTACCCTCTTCCTTTCCTATAGCAGTGTCCTACATTTATCCTAGTGATGTCATATGGTCGACTTTTCGTATTAGTTACAATTTTTTTGACCGTCTCGTTCATTCAGTTATGGTCACTTGAAGTCTTTTCAAAGGTATTGGTTTTACTTTTAGCTCAGCATATTGATGATTATATACTAGCCAGGCGTTGACAACGCATATATAATAGAGATGAAAAAATATCATAGTACTATCGTCTAGCCATACTAGGACAGCGGTATAATCCTAGAAGAGGATTAGCTTCATCCATATTTCTCATATGTCGGTTATACTGTTTTATTATTGCAGGTCAAGGAACATTAGCTTTTTCTTGGAAATGTTTACCATATCGCTTTACATGAGTTGTAGACTCGATATCTTAATGAGTACTACCTAATAACACATTTTTATTATGCCATTTTACGAAAATTATTCCCTTGTGAAAGTCAGATTTATATATAGAAGCCTCTAGATCGCTTTTGCATAATTTTGTCAGATTTTAATGGACAACCGGCAAATTTATCTGCTCTAAGTATTTCAAAGCCAAAAAGGTTAGTTTTTAAAAATTGTAGCAATTGTAGGCTGCTAAAATAATTGTCAAAAGATACTATTCTGGATTTGGGAATGGTTTTACTCAGTGTAACAATAATTCGGGACCAACACCAAACTTCTATTCTATATCTGTCAATTTGTTAGAGGTACCTGTTAACTGATCAAACTTTCTGATGATGCCAGAAGTCTGTGATGCCAGAAACAGTTGCTTTTAAAAACAATTTAAAACCCCATTTGTGTGTTTTTTATGTGTTTTCTAAGATTTCCTGCAAAGATACCTTTGTAAGCAATCGTAGTCCCATCCACAGAATATTGATTGCGAATGTGGAACTTCTAAAAATTTGTTCTAATTTTTTCTATTAGGAGTCTTATTTTCAAAACTCGGTCTTAAGTATTTGGGGATAGTTGGGAATTCTAATTTTAGTAAAACTTCGTAAAGGCATTATTCTCGATATTTTGTCAATTCCCAAAACCAGTGTAGTAACTTTACAATGTTCATAGTAAGAGTTATCGAAATATATTATGTAACTTCTTCATTATCTAGTTGTAGAGTAGAAACTATTTTTTCAGTCGAATAAATATAAGTTTGGTGCACAATATCAGTCATTATGTCCAAAGAGAAAAACTGTTCTGTTATTTAAGATGAAGATAAACCTGAATATATTTGTAGCTATGTCTTCTGCTTACCAAATTTATGTTACTACTGGTTTCCTTTTCTTTATTTTCTTGGGTTGTGGCTCGTCCAAAGCTGTTTCCTCCTACTTATTATTATTATCAGATTATTCTATCACCAACTCCATATATTTAGTTCTACCTATTTGCATTTTATAATATTTATCTTCTGAATCTCCAGCTAAACACTTATTAAAATGATTACTTTAGACGGCCTCATCTTCGGATACAGTTTCTGGTAGCTAGGTAGCTAGAACTAGGTAGCTCTCTGAAAAGAAAATTGATGTTTTAAAACCATTACCCCTTAGCGTCAACTTTGATTCTAAGCAATATTTTTTAGGCAAAATTTCTCAAAATAGGAAGAAGTTGTATTTTAGATTATAAAAACACCTTTCATATATATATATTCTCAAAATATTACACCAAAATACGTGTTTTTAACTATCAACATCGGAACTAAAACACTGCTGTTGAAATCGCACAGTCAAAATGATGTTTACAAGTCAAAATATTTTAACACAGGTAGCGCACATGCCGGAATCATAGACCAATGGTTGCTGCTTGCATACCACACCGTCGTACTGTGGTAAAATTCGACGTAGAATTGAAATTGTGCAGTTTAAAGTCAACAAAATGCTCTTACAGGGTTAATATAGATATGTACCATCTGTATATATATATATATATTAATATATATATATATATATATATATATATATATATATATATATATATATATATCGGAAAAAGGAGTACGACCGTCAATCCAATATATATATATATATATATAATATATTATATATATATATATATATATATATATATATATATATATATATAAGGATCACTCAGACGAGTGGTGGGTTCTTGTATCGGTCTCTAGGTGGAGAAATAAAAGACAAAGTTAATAGGCTACTTTATCTATTTTGAAGACGTTTCGCTTTCGAGTTTTGAAAGCATCATCAGTTCATCTAAAAAATTATTACAATATGAGAACCACACAATCATGGAAACGATGTTAATTATTACCTTAAATTAAAAAGATATGTAGCAGTCAATGTTATTAACAAACATGTGAATGAAACTAAGTAATGGACATAATACGCTGATCTTGTATAAACAGTTAAGCAGTTAAGCAGTGTATGTTGTTAGTTGCTTAACTGTTTATACAAGATCAGCGTATTATGTCCATTTACTTAGTTTCATTCACATGTTTGTTAATAACATTGACTGCTACATATCTTTTTAAGGTAATAATTAACATCGTTTCCATGATTGTGTGGTTCTCATATTGTAATAATTTTTTAGATGAACTGATGATGCTTTCAAAACTCGAAAGCGAAACGTCTTCAAAATAGATAAAGTAGCCTATCAACTTTGTCTTTTATTTCTCCACCTAGAGACCGATATAAGAACCCACCACTCGTCTGAGTGATCCTTATATATATATATATATATATATATATATATATATATATATATATATATATATATATATATATATATATATATATATACATATAGGTATATATATATATATATATATATATATATATATATATATATATATAGTTTTTTATAGTTTTTGATGTAGTGTAATTTAGTTTTTTTTGTTGTTTCAGGTGAGTCTTATTACTTTATCACACAAAAATATGTGTACCATCATGAGGGTAAGTTCAAATTTATATGACTTGTGAGATGTGATCTTTCGAAGTTATCTTTTAATTAAACCCAAGAATTTCTGATGATGACACACTAATAATAATGATGGACTGAGTACGGATTATTGGGGTGTATCATTTTCCAAATGATAAATATTTGAAATATTATTATTTATTGTCACTTCAAAAGATCTATTATTGAAAAAGGGTTTTGGATCAAGACTAGGTAGTGACCTTAAATATTCTAGTTATGAAGTTGTCTCAAAATGTTTAACTTCCAAGTTTTGTTAAATGAACGTTCTGAATAAAAAAATATAGCAATACATTTTTAAGAAATTGGAATTTTCTAAAACCCATAAGAGCCTGCAGTTAACAATATTTTCTAGTTATTTGCATGCTTTTGATCTCAGAGATGTGGGTCGGTATAATTCTGGGTCATATTCACGATACACTTATACCGGTATGCCGACGAGCATTTTCAGTGACGTCACATCGATGCAAATCCTAAATCCTACCACATCCTACGTTATTTAATGTTGGTTAGGTTGAGTGTTTTTATTTTTAATTTATCCCATTGTGGATTTACTAATTTACATTTTTAAATCAAATACAGTTGTAAATGAAACGGCGATATTGAGATACAAAAATACTTTTGAAAGAATTTATAAAAATGAAATTAAAAAAAACTCAATGTTATTGGAATTTAAGAATATTTATTTCAATATAGAAAGCACTTTAACAGAATAATGTTTTAATACTAAATACTAGGTATTTATTTATTTTTTTTACGGTTTGTAAATTTTAACATTTTTATTTCCAGTTTTCTTTTACAATTTTCAAAACTAATTTGCTTATTAATTTCTCGCAATCTTATGTAGCTTCTGGTACGACTAAGGCAATAAATGACTTCATAAGGTATATTTACTTCATTACCAAGCTTGACAACAGTACGGTCAGCTATCAATGAAAATATTTTTTTCTCTTTAGAAAGTGACGTTCCATGCATTAAATTGAACTCTGTTTCCAGTACTTCTGCAGTTTTCATTAAATCATCACTCGGATTTAAAAGGCCACCTCTTGAAATACAAGTTAACCATTCATTGGACTTGTTTGTTGTGACCAACTCGCAGATAGAGCCTAAGTATTTATATTTATTTTTAAACTTATAAGCAACATATCCTGCAATATATTTTAGAGCTTCTTTGTTAACAGTTTCTTTGCATTCAAACTGATGTAGCAACTGTAAATTTTCGATGTTGGACCTGGTTTCTAATACATTTATTTCGGGGTAGAGAGGCTCGATGAAAGAGTATGAAGTGCTAATTTCTTCGTCAAAAAAATTAGACTCAGTAGGTGTAAGTATTGATACATTCTTGAACATGTTTCCTGTCAAACAGTTATTTTCATCTACAATTTGTAATTGGTCATGACTAGATTCAAATGGAGTCAATAAACAATGTTCACAATGTTCTTCTGTATTTCTATTTTCAGTAAAAACAGCAGCTGAATTCTTACCTAATATGAACCATCTAAGGCGATATTTAAATTCTAGAGGATGGGGATGATCATTAGTAGCTCCCATGCCTCTTATATAAGAAAAAAAATTTTCAAGAATATCTTGGTTTAATCTTGATGTTAAAATATACTCTATATTATAATTTTTATGTAGATAATCAAATAATTCTGCCATTGACCTGTTTGTTAAAAGAATACCTTTTTGAAATGGAATTAAAGACTTTCTATTTCCCACACGCATGGTGCTAATGATGTCTGACACTTGCTGTAATAATTTTTTCTGATTTTCTATGTCTATACCAAATGATTTTTTTGTTGGATTATTTTCTACAAATTTTGATCTAGAATTTAACAAGTCAAACCAATTATTTATTAAAAGTGCAAAATCAGAAGCTTCTTTCCAAGGTACTTTCGGTGGCATAAAATCATTTTGTCCACAATACTTTATTGCCTTTGATACAGTATTAGAAAAAAGTTGAACAGCAGGTCTAACCTTTTGTCTCTGAGCACCTTTTAGATCAAAATGAAATTTTGTAAGTTTATATGCTAAACTTAACTCTGTTGTAGATATGTTAAGCAATTGTTCAAAACATGTTTTGTCAATTAAAGTATTGTTAATCCAAAAACCGTGATCTAGTAGGTGATTTCGCAAAAGTTTTATTAAATGCGGCACATCAGCAAACACAAAAATCTTCAAATTATCAGTGCTTGGGTGATAGAAATATGGATTTTTATCGTGACCTATATTCATTTTTGACCAAAGTACCGCATTTCCTGTACCCATATCACTGACTACAGAAACTACTATAAATCCAACAGAATAAAGTTTCTCAATTATGGACTTTAATATATATTCTGTCATGGGTTGATCAAAATTATAAAATACAGGTTGCTTCCATTGTCCAATAAGACTTCGTACCATTACCACTTGACAATTTTTATGAGGTCCTATTACTTTTTCTTCCTTCTTCTCGATATCTACTCTGTTAGATATATATATCTCATCGAACGACAAGACACACAGTTTTTCATTAGCATTGAACTCATGACATTTTTTGCCCATCAACGCAATAACATCACTTAATATACCGGGTTCTAATGAAAATGAGGAAGCCCATTTTCGTAAAGTAGAAAGCGCCGGCAAGGGGTAACCTAATGACCTAAGATATCGATACGCTTTAGGACTAACACTGCGCAATGAAATAGCGGATGCTATGTCTTCTGGCGACCATCGCAATTTTTTCCTTTCGGGATGTAATATCCTTTCTATCTGACCAGTAGTAAACAATTTTCCTAACGAAGTTTTTACATTATCAGTTTCTTCTCTCATCTCTTCTATAATTCTAGTTAGTTTGGAATTTTCTTTTTGCAGATTTAAAATTGTTTGCTGAAGTTCTGCTATTTGTCGTTGATTATTTCTAAAAATGTTAGATAGAATTACTTAGATAATTATTTTTTTAAAAGCCTAAATAAATTCAAATAACTTACGAAGATGGCACATTTACATTCTCCTTTTCTTCCGGCTCATTGTTGTTTAAATTATTAATTGGTTGCAAAATATTATCAACACTACATCGTCTTCTTTTTACCAATCTTTCGGATCTTAATGAATCCGTAACTAATTGTCTTTTTAGAGGAAGGTTTAAAGTTGGTACAGCATCTTCCTTCAAGTTTCTATTGCGTGACGTATAATTCAAAAATTGTTTTTTGAAACAAATCTCAAAACACGCATTCTCAAAATGTGTGGAACAAATTGTAGCTAAAAAGGCAACATTTATTATATATACATTTAATTTATATTATTCCAAATAATATTACCATTTTTTAAATTTATGTTGTCTGCTCGACGACAAGCTATAATCCATTTTTTAGAAAGTTTATTATCTTTCGGAAATTTGAAATACCTAATGTCAGTTCCTTTTGTTTTGCGGTTATAATTTCCGCAATTTGCCACGGCACACGACGGCATTTAAAATAAATATAATAATTTATACGCACTTTTAATCACCTATCGGATAATTAACAATAGTTTTTTGTTCAAATCCAAACATACAACAAACAACGACTTATTAAAAATCACGAAACAGATTTCAAAACACTGAAAATACTATCTCACACCATAACATACAACAGCTCGATGCATCGACGTGACGTAACTGCGCGTCAAAGACACGTTTTTATTCCAAACATGGCATACCGGTATAAGTGTATCGTGATTAAAACATTATTCTGTTAAAGTGCTTTCTATATTGAAATAAATATTCTTAAATTCCAATAACATTGAATTTTTTTTTAAATTTCATTTTTATAAATTCTTTTTTACAATCTAAAAATTGTAAATTAGTAAATCCACAATAAAGACGAAAAAACTGAAAAAATGCGCCTTGATAAGGGTATTAGACAAGGTGATACTATTTCACCAAAGCTTTTTACCTTAGCATTGGAAAATGTATTCAAACAGCTTGACTGGGAGGAAAAAGGTCTAAACATTGATGGTGTACGTTTGAGTCATTTGAGGTTTGCGGATGACATAGTATTATTTAGTACAGATATCAAGGAACTGGAGCAAATGTTGAAGGAATTAAACCAGCAGTCAAATAAAATAGGTCTCAAAATGAACCTTCAGAAAACAAAAATAATGAGTAATTTACAAACTAATGTTGTTATTGACAACGTCAGTCTTGAAAATGTAGACCACTATATATATCTTGGACATACCATTAAAATCGGCAAAGAAAATCAAATAGCCGAAATAAAAAGACGCATACAACTGTCTTGGGGAGCTTTCGGCAAATTAAGCTTTATTTTGAAGAATAAAGATATACCAATGTGTCTAAAACGTAGAGTTTATGACAAATGTATCTTGCCTGTAACTACATATGGACTGGAGACCATGGCCTTCACAAAGAAAACCATAGAGCAGCTCAGTACAACCCAAAGAGCAATGGAGAGGGCCATGCTAGGGATTAGTTTGAGAGACAGGATTCGAAATAACGTCATTCGTGAAAGAACAAAAATTACTGATGTCTCAGAACGTATTGCAAGGCTCAAGTGGCAATGGGTCGGACACGTTGCCCGAGATAACCCCGAAAAATGGACACAAAGATTAACAAACTGGAGACCAAGAGAGAACAGGCGAGGAGTAGGCAGACCGCAGAAGAGGTGGACAGACGATATCAAACAAGTCGCGGGCAAGCAGTGGATGAGAATTGCCAAAAGTAGAAATCGATGGAAGCAAATGGAAGAGGCCTATGTCCAGCAGTGGACGAACACAGGCTGAAGAAGAAGAAGAAGAGAAATCCACAATGGGATAAATTAAAAATAAAAACACTCAACCTAACCAACATTAAATAACGTAGGATGCGGTAGGATTTAGGATTTGCATCGATGTGACGTCACTGAAGATGCGCGTCGGCATACCGGTATAAGTGTATCGTGGTCATATTAAGGTTTATCCGCTTTTAAGAGAGAAATGACTAGTGCCTTTAACCAAATAGTGGTGGTGGTGGTGGTGTATTATTATTATTATTAGTGTATACTTTTGCTTTTAGCATTTTAAACTTTATTTTATTTTAGTGTGTTTTATGCTGTATCGGTTTGGGGCTAATTTACTTTCACGAATTGCTGCAACACAACTTCCATACAACCACGGTACAGAACATCGACCGTTAGCAAACTATTTAAGATAAGTTGATTAAACTGCTCCATAGTCGCGTTAATATCATCTGTTATTTCCAAAAATAAAATATTTTTATATATATATATATTTGGACAATTTTTACCAATTTGCAGCATTCCACTATAGAGAAAAAAAGTAATACAGCGCCAGTATAGAAGCTTTGATTTAAAATTGCAAAAATCACGCCACGTTTGTTAATTTACAACTGTATAGAAACAGACTGTATTTGCGGCAAAATACAAAAATTGCTTACGACCAATCCATACAAAAGCTGCACTCTACACGTTTAAAACACATTTTGATTTTTGTCAATAGGACACTCCGATCAAAAGATATCGAAATTTTACCGCCGAGTTAATACAAATTTAATTTTAAATTTATTTCCCGTGCGTAACAGATATTAAAAATCACGCGTTGCTTCAAGCGTTGTTCCTGAGGGAACGGTTCATTTCATAACATCATCATCATCAACTAGCCTTTAACGTCCACTGCTGAACATAGGCCTCTCGCATGCTTTTCCACTAAGTCCGATTTTGCGCCATCTGAATCCAATTTGTAGTCACTCTTTTTATGTCATCTGTCCATCTCGTTGGGGGTCGACTTCTATTTCTGTTAGTTTGTATTCTGGGTCTCCATTCCAAAATTCTTTTTGTCCACCGGTCATCAACTGATCTTGCTACATGACCTGCCCAGTTCTACTTTAGTGTTGTTATCCTTTCAATAACGTCTGCTACTCCTGATCTTTTGCGTATGGTAGCATTGGGTATTCTATCACGTAGAGAAATCCCTAACATTATTCTCTCTTATTGCTCTTTCCACAACTAGAAGTTTACTCACTGTTGTTCTTGTAAATGTTAGGGTTTCTGCACCGTAGGTCATCACTGGCAAAATACACTGATTAAATACTTTTCTTATCAGACACATTGGAATCTTAGACCTAAAAACATCCTTCATCTTTCCAAATGCAGTCCAAGCGAGGTTTATTCTTCTTTTTAGCTCGATTGTTTGGTTGTCTCGACGTATTTTGATCTCATGGCCCAAGTATTTATAGGAGTCAACTGACTCACTATCTTTGTCTTCTACTAAGATATTTTTGTTGTGGACTAAATTTGTCATAAATTGTGTTTTTGAAAAATTTATTTTAAGACCAACTTTTTTTGTAGCAGTATGGAGTTCTTGGAGCATTATCTGTGCCTGATCAAAGTTGTCTGCAATAAGAACGATATTATCTGCAAATTTAAGATTATTTAAAAATTTTTCATCTACATTGATGCCCTTTTCGTTCCAATCTATTGCTTCGTTCCAATCTATTTATTTATTATATAAATTTCATAACATAAAAATTGACAAAAAAACCTTTTTTTCAAAATTATCCCTGCCACATTTGTTATAGTTCTCTGAAGAGGAATTTTTTTTCAACGTATCTGGGTACGTTAACTGCTTCTCTTAGGCTGTTGTTATGCGACGCTTGTATTTTCTTTTTTGTTGTATTACATATATGTTTCCATGCAAGAGATGCATATGCTAGAATAGCAAGAATTCTACTATTTATTAATCTTCTTTTAGTTTTCATTCTAAATTTGTTTTTACTTCCTGCTAGGCCTCTTGTCCGAGCTGCTGAAGCCCAATTATGAACCACAACACATCTACTAAGATGTTAATGACTGTGATGATGAGGCCTCTTATTCATGCTCTTGCCATGTTGACTTTTTATATTGTAGCCTCTACGTGTTTACTAAATGTTAGGCCTTTGTCCATGATTACTCCGAGGGATTTTGCTTCGTTTTTCCACTCGAGGGGATTGTCTTGCGCAGTCATCTGTTCTTCTGGTTATTGGTGCCTTTTTTTAAATTCAGACTATGTCTTTTTGGAGTTAATAGCGATTTTCCATTTTAAACTACATTCTTATATGTCATCTAGCGCTGTTTGTAAGTTGTTTACCGCTATGTATACATTTCTTTGTTTGGACGCTATCGCTGTGTCGTCGGCATAGAGGCTTAGTAATGTACCTGGTATTTTAGGTATGCCTACTGTATATATCGTATACAGTAGAGCTGACAGTACTACTTCCTGTGGCACTCCAGCCTCCGGATTTCCGAACTCGGATAAGACGTAATATTCGAACTCTGAAACTACGGTTGCCCAAGTACGAATAGATTAGTTTTGTCATTGCTCCGCTGTAACCGTATCTTCTCATTTTGTAGATCAGTCCTTTATGCCAGACTCTGTCGAAAGTTTTGCTTACATCTAAGAAGGCAGATCCTTTGTATTATTTATCATTAAAACCAGCTGCTATGTACTCTGTTAATCTAAGTACTTGTAGCTTACTGGAGTGTTCTAATCTAAGACCGAATTGGGCTTCGAGTAGTATGTCTAGTCTGTCTGTTTCAGCTTGGAGTCTGCTGAGTATTACTCTCTCTATAATCATGCTGAATGCAGGTAGCACGCTTATTTACCTGAGTTTCGCGGCAATGTCCTGTCTTTTTGGCTTTGGTAACATTATGACATGGGCCTCTTTCCATCTGTTTGCGAATTTCTTGAATCTTAGCATCGCATTGATTATATTTTTTAAATATTATATAGCTCTCGCTGGTAGGTAGTAGTAATTTAACTTTTATGGTTAATAAAATATATTTGCAAAGGTTGAATAAATTAAAACTGTCTAGAAAATGTAAAAGACAAAGAAAAAGGGAGCCAAAATGTTGGTTTTAATTAAAAAAAATACTAAAAAAACATATTGAACGAAACTTCTAAACATTAATTTTCAAGATCATTTGGTAAACTTAAATGGTAAAATTCTTCATATGTCAAAAGATAATAAGACAATATATTTAAAAAGTCCAAAGAATATTTCTTGTTAGACTATTACAGTGTATTTAAAAATATTAATGGGATAATTATGAAATAGGCTAGAATACAAACTTTCGTAATTTAGTATTCGCATATACAAAAGGACTAAAATTACATAAAACAAAACACCCTAATTAGCACACTAAGAGATTCAAAGAGAACTTCAAAGCCCAATGTCACCTTTCATCTATTCAAAGAAATACTACAACGAGAAAAGGAAGGATCTATTAAGTTAAACGTGTGAAAAAAAAGTAAAAAGCTAAAAATTGTGCGATTTTTCGAAAAACATATATTTTCGTAATTATTACTAACAGTGCTTAATACTAAAGTTTGTTTGCAAATATTTAAATATGATTAGACGCTACACTCAAAACTCTGACTTAATTAACGAATTTACGGCGCTACACAAATCAACCGTCTTTTTGTTGTCCGTGGGCGTTGAAATTAATTTTGCGGACGTTAATATAATTGGGTATGATGCCGAGAGATAAGGAAAAATAGTATTTATAGAATGGGTTAAGAAGTTTTTGAAAAAATTCTGCCCAGACAACATATGTTCAAAAACTAATGTAATCAAAAAGAAAACCTCTAATCATCTACTATCAATAATAATTTAGTTTATATTAATTAAAAATAAATCTTAAGAATAACAAAAACACTTCTCCAGGAATAAATAGAATAAATTATTATTGTGTTGGTAAATTTACAAAAACAAGTAAAAGAGACATTATTAAAAATTTTTACTTAATTATTGCTATCAGAAGATAGTGAGAGAGAGTACAGGGTGATTTACTCAAAACAAATCAAAAATCTGATTCTGTAGAATCTTATACATGTATTTCATTAAGCTCCTGCATAACAAAAACACTGGAAAGCATGAAAAAGCTTAGGCTCGAAAGATAGAAAAAAAAACACCAAAGTTTCAGATAATCTTGCGGTATTACTCTCATATCGTTCACCGTGTTGAACAAATCTCTCAACACTTCCAAGTTTTCCTTTTCCACTAGTTTTAACAGTTCTATGATATGACACAAAAACACAATTAACTTATTATTTTTGTACTTTTGGAGATATCGAATCAGACATGTTTAAAAAACGTAAAAAAGAATGGAAAGAAAAGTATATTTATGAGAACGTACATAAAGGAATCCATTACAGAGCATAACAAAAACAGTTGACAAAGAATATGACAAGAACATATTCAGAATGATATTTCACCACGGTCTTGCACCACCATATATGTTTAAAATTAATCTAGCTAATAGTATTCTTCTTCTTTTTCTTCCTTTTTAAGTTATACTTCTATACGCGCGTTGGACGTTGGAAATGTGTATATAGTGTAGGTATATAGTGCTTTTTACATATTATATATTTTTATGCATTTCATTTACTGAAGTAAAAAATTAAAACAACTAAATATTTACTTATAATACTAACTTGCACTTCAATAACAAACTGTTGTACAAATAATCTCAATGGGAGCGTTTGCTTTGCATGATTTTAGAAAGTTTGAATAAATCTGGCTCATAACTTATTTTAAGTTTTAAACACGACTCTAAATTTTCATTTATTAGTTGGCTTCTTAGTTTTCTTTTAATTATATTTATGCAAGAAAACGCTTCGATCCGAAGATAGTTAGTACACCAAACGCCAACTTCTTCACCTCACTATAGCAATCTGGAATACTATTCCATGCGTCGAATATAAGTCCCTCAATTCGCGGCATTTCTTTCAAAGCTGTTCACTTTTTTGCGTTACGTACATACATTTCTGGACTTTCAACTTGCTTTTCAGTTCTGTAAATTTTCCTCTCCACATAGTATAAATTCCAAATGGCTCAACGTAAATTTCGTTACTATTTGTGTTGAGAAGATTGACTATAAATGCTAAAGTAGTTTCGTTGGTTGTGAATTGTTCAAATCTGCCAGCAAATTCATCTTAATTTTTTTTTGTAACGTACTTTTTTATGATGTACTCAATATGAACCTTAAAGGATGCTATCCCTGAGAGCGGCTGCAACGAATACTGGTCCCACTAGTCTGGAGGGCTGGCTCGCCTTCGTGGATTTACGAGAAGGTAAGGAACTTCGGAATAGGGGTTAAGGACTTCTAGGTCTCAGGTCCTGTAAAGAGTTTGAGTCTATGGGCTTACTTTAGAAGCCGGATAAATGTATAAGCCGAAATTTGGTACTCTTCTGGTCTCTGTCTGAATCGGTCGAAAGGTATATAAAAACCAATTTTATAGTCTACAAATGTATTTAATATACTATGTGGTTTACAATTAAGTTAACAAGCTGCCAGATATAATTAATAATAACTCGTTCGGCGCGAAGGGAGACGAGAAAAGATCTTAGCAAGAAAGTAAAGGGGTGACAATCTGTACTATATAATTACTCAGGTTAGTATATAGAAATTTGTTACCTTTCATGTAGTTAGGCTCTAGCTAGTGACACGCCCTTCAGTTCCTCTGGAAATTCGGATTCAGTTGAGGAGAATATTTCGTTTTGTCACGAACTTCGAACTCCGGTACTCGACACTTACGCGGTACTATACCCGTCGAAATATAACATTCGCGCGTAATCCGAAGACAGCACCGACCGGTGCTGTCCCACGTATTCACAACCCTGCCCAAAGACACCGACTGCCCTCGCTATTACTGATCGCGTCCGATCCGGAGCCGGCGATCACTGCCTGAACGTTCAGTCACGGTGTCCAGCTATTACTAACTGCTTGGTTGACCAATTTTTTTAGTTTTTATGTCCCGCGAACATTCCTAGTTTATTTTGCTGATTCTGCTGTACTGTTCCACGTGTTGGAATGTAACAAGCGATGGTGTGTCGCTTCGTTGTATTAATTTTCACGAAGGTCTTCAGATTTTGTAATTCTTAAACATTCGGGCTTGTGTCAATTTAGGTCAATTGTTATTATTTGTATAATTAAAAATGTATACGTTACTGTATTTAATATGGAATATATAATAATTAATTGAATGATTATTATTCTCCCTATGCTACTAGCCCTTATTTTTTCTATTCTTTATTTTCCTGCTATGTTTACATTACACTGAAGTAATTCGTGTTAACAGTTACACTGGATTTATCGCGATATTGCTTTAAAACTTGAAAATAAAGTAATTTATCCCTCTGGGTATCTTCTGCAAAAGGAATGAATTTTTCTTTAAAACAAACCAATTCTTTCACCAAAACATAGGCTAGGTTTCACTTTCCTTGCAGTTTTAGATTCATCTCATTTAATTTCGCTGTAATATCCACCATAAAGTAAAATTCTTGCAACCACTTGTCATTCCCTAATTCAGGGTGATTGATGCCTTTTTCTTTTAGGAATGTATTTATTTCATTCAAACACAAAGCAAAATGTTTCAACACCTTACCTTTGGGAAGCCATCGCACTTTATTATGAAGAAGGAGGTCGGAATCATGAGTCTCCATTTCGTTTAAGAATTCTGTTAAACTGACGATGGTAGAGTACTTTGACAAGATGCTATTAACAATCTTGATCACCAAATTCATGACCTCGACTATTTTGGCTGGAAATGTTTAGGCACAAAGCGATTCTTTGTGTATTTTGCAGTGAAACGTGATTTTCGTGATTTAATTTGCTTTGAAGAATCGTTATAGCTCCTTTATTTTTTAATGTCATACTTTTGGCTCCATCAGTTGCTATTGAAATGATTTTATTTAAATCAATTTCATTGTATTCAAGGCATTTATGCACGGCATGTGATATATCTTCCCCTCTAGTTTATCTTGAGAGCGGTAGCAATCCCAGAAGTTCTTCTTTGGGACCTTGGGAAGCTATATACCTGATAAAAAGAGCAACTTCTGCCGTGTCTTTTACATTTCAAGACTCATCCATAGCAAGTGATAAGGCAAAAGAAAGTTGAATATCTTCTACCTGCAATATGTTACATTTGAAGACATTTTAGCTACTCTATCTTGTACTGTTTTAGCTGATAGTGGTAAATCTTTTATTGTATTCAAGATTTCTGGTTTGTTTTTAAAATCACTAAATAGTTCTTCAGATGCACTTATGACGCAGGCTTTGTGAATGATTTGCCTTTTTTTGCAATTTCTATTGATACCGCGAAGCTTGCTAGATTGACATTACTTGTAGATTGGGTCCAGTTACATAATATGGAATTTGATTGCTGTTTTTGTTATTGGAACCCATCGACATCTTTTTTCGTTCTTCGCCGGCTGGATATTTGCTAGCAAATTGAGTGTGCTTTTTAGTGAAATGTCTCTCTAAATTTGATCTCTTATTGTGTTCGAGTTCTTCTTGGCAAATGAGGCACGTCAAAAGGCCATCTGAGTAATCTAAATTAAAATACTTACCTAAATAAAATAAATAATTCTCTGATTATTTGGACACGAAACACTGTTTGTCCCAGTCTTTCACGTACTGATTAAAAATAAGTACTTAGTTTCGTCGCATCTGTAGTCGTCTCTCGTCTTCTGTGTGCGGTGATCGTCGACTGCTGACTGACACGAACGGACTTGTGTTTATCACGGTGCTTCTTCTTCTTTAAGTTCCATCTTCTATCGAAGGTTGGAAATCATCATGGCTATGCGGACTCTGTTGACTGCCGCTCTAAAAAATTCTGCACTACTGCATTCAAACCATTTCCTTAAGTTCTTAAGCCAGGATATTCTTCGTCTTCCCACATTTCGCTTTCCTCGGATTTTGCCCTGCATAATAAGTTGTAATAATGCGTATTTTTGCCCTCTCATCACATGTCCCAAGTACTCAAGTTTTCGTCTTTTAATAGTTAATATTATTTCCGCCTCATTTCCTATCCTTCTAGTTACTTCCATGTTTGACATTCTTTGAATCCATGATATTCGTAGGATTCTTCTGTAACACCAAAATTTAAAGGCGGCCAGCTTATTCAGATGAACTTGTTTTAGTGTCCAAGCTTCCAGACCATAAAGAAGAGTAGAGAACACGTAACATCGAAGCATTCTCAGGCGTAGTTCTAACCTTATATCCCGACAACAAAGAAACTTTTTAAGTTTAATAAATGATGTACATGCTATTTCAATTTGGTTTGGTCTACATCTGATGTTATCCATGTTCCTAAATATTTATAGTTATTAACATTCTCAATTGCAGTATCTTCAATAGTCAATTGGATATTTGCATGTGCAGATTTAGTCAAGATCATGCATTTAGTTTTCTTTAAATTTATCTTCAGTCCGTACTCATGACAGCGTTCATTAAGGAATTGCATTAGGTTCTGTAAATCATTGTTGTTATCCGTAATTATTACTGTATCGTCTGCAAAACATAAGTTATTCAAAATTTCTCCATTGATAGATATACCTTCTATTGAATCTGAGAGCGCTTCTTGAAATACCGCTTTACTGTAGACATTGAAAAGTACTGGGGACAGCACGCAACCCTGGCGGACTCCTCTCTGTATTTTGATATTTTCGGTGTACTGGCTGTCAACTCTTACCTTGGCAGTTTGATTCCAATATAAATTAGATATAATTTTCAGATCACGACTGTCAATATTTTTGCTTTTTAATATATCTACAAGCTTTTTATGTTGTACATTATCAAATGCCTTTTCAAAGTCTACAAAACATAAGTACATATCCTGATTCATGTCCATGCATCTCTGAGCCAGCACATTCAAGCCGAACAAAGCATCTCTTGTACTCATACCATTTCTAAAGCCAAATTGTGTGTCACTAATCTCATATTCAAGAGTTTTAACAATTCTGCTGTGTTCACGGTGCAGTCTGTACTTTTTGACGACAGTGACGTCGCGTGTCACGTTGGAGGGCTCCGGTGGGAAGGGAGTATAAGTGGCTTTTTTTTTTTCAACGAACATCTCAACCGTTTATTTACATATTTATTTTCAATTTATGCTGCAACTTGCTAAATTAATTTTTAATTCTTGTCCAGGGATTGTCTACCATATCTCCCTTCTATTGTATCATATATTCGCTATTAGATATTGAATATTGTTAAATTTTTTTCTCTTCATCTGATAGTAGTTTGGCAGTTGATTAATTTTGATTCGTGTTTTCGTTTCGTCGCGTTCTATTCATCATTATCATCAGCCGTTTTGAGTCCACTGCTAGACATAGGCCTCCCGTAAATAGTTCCAATGCATTCTATCTTGAGCACCCTGAATCCAGTTGTGCTGAATGCGCTTGATGTCATCTGACCACCTTGTTGGAGGACGTCCTCGATTACGATAAGCATCGTGTCTAGGTCTCCATTCCAACATTTTTTTTTTCGTCCACCTTCCATCTTTTAATTTGGCAACATGCCCCGCCCAGTTCCATTTCAATGTTGTAATCCTTTGAACTGCGTTGGTAACACCAGTTTTTCTCCTAACTATAGGGATATATTCAGCATTGACCTCTCCATCGCTCTCTGTGCCACTTGTATTTTATTGATTACTTTTCTGGTAAGGGTCAATGTTTCTGTTTCATACGTTAGATCTGGGAGTACACAATAATGAAAGACCTTCCTTTTTCAGCACGTGGGAATATCTGATCTAAAGACTTCTCTCAGTTTTCCGTAAGCCGCCCATGCCAGTCCTATTCTCCTGTTTAGCTTCGTTGTTTGATTATCTCTTTCTAATTTAATGTCGTGGCCCAGATATTTATAGCTATAGACGTTCTATTAGATCTAAGAATTTGGTTAATTGCACTACCATAGGAAGACTTTGTAACATTAAATTAGTTAATTAAGTAAATCAGTAAAAATTAATAAATATTCGACATGCACAAGAGATTGCCTGTTGGTTTTGTTCCTTTCCTTTGTTACGGAATGTTAAATTCTCAAATAGTATTTGTTCCTGTAGCATCGTAACAGATGTTACAAATCAGTGCATTACATCCACTAACCTATAAAATTTTGTGACATAGTTTCTATTTTTTATCGTTGCACAGCGTTCGTAACTTTATTATTCACAATATGCAAG
Source organism: Diabrotica balteata (assembly GCA_918026665.1). NCBI lineage: Eukaryota > Metazoa > Arthropoda > Insecta > Coleoptera > Chrysomelidae > Diabrotica > Diabrotica balteata. The sequence goes on from OU898281.1 coordinate 101,554,967, forward strand.
CCGGAGTATCGCGAAAGCGGTAGAAAGAGGTGAGTTACTAATTAAGTCCCCGCGTCCGGGGGTGGAAATAAAGGTTTTATGACCTTTTTTGTAGCTTCATATTATGGAAATTTGTGGAAAACTCTCAAGCCAGCCGGCAGCTACCGCCGACGGGCCCGAAGAAAAATGTTCGGAGTTTTCTTATTTATGATTTTACGACTGGGTGTTGAGTTGCGAACGAAATAGAATTATGATAGATGAAGGGTCGCGCACAAGTAGACGTGGAAATTGAAAAACAATGGTAGGAGTTGCTTTTATTTGCATTCAACAGGAGCGAATAATAATTTGAATAGATGTTTCCTAAATGAATTTATGAGCGTTGTTTCTATTATAAAAACCACTGCTATTGAAGTAGAAAAGGACTTTAACCACGAACAATGTTCATTTAAATCTAGTTACTAATTGATTTTTTATTTTATTTTATACTAAAGGATAACAGAATAAAAATATTAGATACTTCTTTATAATATATTCTTCATGTCTTTATAGAGTACGTCAATTTATTTGTCTAAACTGCCCTGTAATAATTATGGCAATCACTATGTAAGGGCAATATTATCTGATTTTCAAAGCAAAGAGATCTTTTGCAATATTGGTAAAAGTAACGGTAAAAGAGGTTTAGGATTACCAAACTAAACGTAAAAAGTTATTACAAATAGTTACTAATTATTAAAAAGCCTTGTCATTGAAATAAGGAAAAAATGGAACAGTAAGCAGTACTGTAGACTAGCCCAAAGCACAGAATATTAAACAACCAGAATGCCCACTCTCAGATGCCGCCTTTGAAGTTTTTCAGCACGCGCGCCATGTTTTAGAAGGAAACACATAACACAGACATATAATTAGTGAGGTTATATCTTTGATTATATTCATGTTTAATTATATTATACTTACTTACTTACTTACTCCGTGGTGTAACAACCCTTCGTGGGTTTTAGCCGACTCGACAACATGCCTCCACTGTTTTCTGTCTTGAGCAACCTCCATTCAATTCTCCACGCCCATAGTGCTTAGGTCTCCTGCTATATTATCTCGCTACCGGAGACAAGGGCGTCCGCGTGGTCTCCTTCCAGTTGGGACTTCCTCCCACACCAGTCTTACTGTTCGTTCGTCAGAATGTCTTCTGAGGTGTCCTGCCCATTGAAGTCTTCTAGACTTTATTTCTTTTATGATGTTGGCGTCTGGGTAAAGTTCTTCAAGCTCTTTATTAGTTCTTATCCTATATTGTCCTGATGCTTCATCAAGCACCGGACCAAAGATCTTCCTTAGGATTTTTCTTTCCCAAACACGTAGTCTCTCTTCATTTGCCTTTGTTATCGTCCACGTTTCGCTTCCATACATCACAACGGGTCGTATGATTGTTTTATAGACCTGTATCTTCGTACGCCGTGTTAGTTGTTTTGATTTTATAAGGTTTTGGAGGGCAAAAATACATCTGTTGCCGGCCTGAATCCTGTTGTTTATTTCTTGTGATCTGTTATTGTCTTCAGTTATTGTTGTTCCAAGATACTTGAATTCTCTAACGCGCTCAAAGTTAAAGTCATCGATGGTAATGTTCTGACCGATTCTGTCTCTGCTTTGGTTATTGCGGCTCATATACATATATTTCGTCTTGTTTTCGTTGATTTGGAGCCCCATCTTCTCTGCTTCCTTCTCAAAACTCAAACCATGACTCAAACGTCATTATTATATTAATTATATTATATTAATGTTATTATATTAAACAATGTCAATATAATTGTATAGTATGTCTATGATTGCCGAAAGTCAATTAAACCGGGTTAATTTTTCTATGCACACCACATAAACAACACTGGTTCCCTCTAAAACATGACGAAACGTCTACGCGAAAGAGATGCGCGTACTTAATTTTCCATGAAGAGTGGGCATTCTGATTGTTTATAATTCTGTGCCCAAAGTAGACTAGCGCAAAGTGTCATATTATGTTTCCTGTATTTTTAAAATTTAAATAATATATTTAAAATTAAAGGAAGTAATTTTATTATTTCTTTATCTTTTAAATTTTAAACAAATTTTAAAGAAATTCTTGTTTGCTCCAAACGCCACCTGTTAACATATTAACAAAGCATACATGTTTAATTAATGTTTAATTAATTAAGACCGGAAAACCAAATATCTCAGCCAAGAAAAGGATTCAGCAAATCTAGTACTAGATGACAACAAGGAGAAAGGGACTGTTAATGAATGCAAATGTTTTGGAACCATATTCAGTCGAGAATTAACATATGACCAAGAAAATAACACCAGAATATCATAAGATAGTAAATTATAGGATGCTATAATAGAATTCTTTGGAACAAGAAATATGGAAACCACACAAATGGATGTAATAAGATAAACTCTAAATTAAGAAATGGAGAACTTTAAGGAACGCATAGGAAAAGCAGATACAAACATGTCTTCTTAAAAAGTCTTCTTCTTAGCCTTCTAACGTTAATTTTTGGACATAAGCCTCTTTCAACACCTTTCATAGATATATTCTAAGCAACATACTTTTAATTAATTCGAATTTTTTTAATGTCATCACCCATGTCATATATAATCTTTCTCTTAGCCGTATACATCTACCATTCGCGTTATAAAAAACTGGTACAACTCTTACAATCCAAAATCGTGTTTTTTAAGTTTTGTACGTTGATCTTGTCACATGTGTCACTCTTATTTCTAGGGCACCGTTTTCAGTTTAACGAAAATATTATATAAAACCAGCTAAAAGCAGAGCTGTGCAACAGACCATCAGTTTTGAGTATATTAAAAACTAAAACATTATCGAGCATTCTCGATCAGTCAGTCACATTAAATTTGTTTAAACATGCATCCCAAAAAATTCTCATATTAATTTTGTAATTTTCCATCATCTCAATTAAATACCCATACAATGATTTGTGTTTTATAACAATTTATGAAAATATTTCAATTCAAAAATATTGATAGATAATCATTCTAGTCATAACTTCAAATTATTTTAATTATTATAATAAATAATTTTTTTATTATAATAAATTATAATAAAACATTACAGTGAGATATTGGATTGTAACTGTCACGTTTTGAAAAGCGTTTTCACCCTGAATATTTTATAGTTTATAATACGCAGGATAAAATACAATGTTAATTTTTACCATTTTTTATCGTTCTTTTTTTTTCTTTCAATTTTTTTATGTAGAATTTAGTTCTTTTATATATATACTTTTATTTTCTATTTTTGCTTTGTTCTTTTTTTAATTTTTTTATATATATACACACACATTACACATATTAATAACTTCATTATAAAATTTATCTGTGCTTTGATTATTTAATGAACAACCAAGTAAAATATGTGTTAAGTCTCCAAGTTCACCACATAAACATGAGGAATCGTCAATTAAACCAATTTTACATTTATAGCTTGGTGACATTGCATGATTTGCTCTTATTCTGTTTAAAGTAATAATAAAATTCCTGTTGTTTTGGTTGTGAAACCATCTTATTATTGGGATTTGGACTTGGCATGATTTATAATTTAATCCTATTTGTTTGCTGTCATATATAGTTCTTGCCATTTAGTCTTAAGTTGAACTTTAAGTGTGGAATTCAAATCTGTATATGGAATAACCTGGTTAATAGAATCTATGTGTAAGTCTGAGGCGGATCTTTCAAACTTATCAGCAATTTCGTTTCCTTAAATACCCGAATGCCCTTTGATCCAAACTATTAGCACCTCCCGTTGCAAGCTAAGTATTTCGTGATTGGTCTGTAGTATTTCTTCTTCTAGATGACTTAAGTTCTTGGCCGCATTTATATTTTTTAATCTTTTTTGACACTTTTGCAATCTGTAAATATAATACTTTTGAGTCTATACGTCCTAAGTATATATTTTAGAGCTTTACTTATTGCAAACATTTCTGCTGTATATATCGCTGCCTCATCTGGTAATCTGAACTCTTCATGATATTTTAAGGTGTAATCGTTCAAAGTGGCACCTGTACAAATTGTTTTGATCCATCGGTATAAATCTGATAATAGTCAGGCCATCGTTAATTAACCGTTTCGAGGAAGTGGTCGTTTTTGTCAATCTTAAATGTATTATTTTTTTTTTAGAAAAAAGGACATGCTGATGTTCTGAAAATATTGGTTGGGTTTTTTGGTGTGTACAGTACCGACCTGAATTGGGAAAGAATGGTATAACTTCCACAAATTAGCGGAGTTTTTTTTTAGCCAATAAGACTGTGTGAGTACTGAAATTGACACTTCATGGATAGGAATTATATAACTTGCGGATTTAGCAAATGCTTTTGTGATAAACTTGTTACTAATTAGTTGTCTTCTTAGTTGTAACGGTGGTTCTACAGCTTCTGCTTCCATAATATTTTTTGGGGTTGACTTAAGATATCCAAGACATATTCCTAGACTTTTGTTTTTTTGGGTTTCTATTCTGTCTAAATCAATTTGTGCCGCTGATCCATACAAATTGATCCATACAAATGACTACCATAATCCAGGATTGATCTTATCATGGTTCTATAAAATAACAAGGCGATATTTGGGTCAGCTACCCATTTTGTATAAAAAAGACTCTCAGTATGTTAATAGCATTTTCTGACTTTTGTTATTTGATGGATACAATCTTTCCATAACAGTTTCCGGTCTAGATATAATCACAAATATACCACAACATTTTTTATTTGGTAATTATAAGGTCCCAGTTCTCTCTGCCACTCTATTATCGTTATTTCTCTCTCAATCTCATGTATATTTACATCCATCCTCCTCGCATACATCCTCGCTCGCTTTTAAATTGGAAACAATTCAAAATTATAATTAAATTCGAATTTGTCCAATGCATTTAAATCTGATTTACCCATATACCTAAAAAAAATCTTTGACCAATGTGTATTACCTGTGTTCACATATCGAGCGCAAACAATAATATAAAAAAATGCCAGGTATTGGGTGTCCCTCTGAGAGACCTACGGTCAAGTGGAGACCAAGACAAGAACCACGTAGCAAAAGACGCCTACCAACCACATAGGCTGGCGACCTGAAGCGTTGTAGCAGTAACTAAATGTCAGTCGCACAAGACCGAGACAACTGGAAAGAGATAAGGGAGACCCATATGAAGCAGTGGATATATAGTGCCTATAGACAGGTTGATGGTTATAATGATGATCTATTTAAGTAAAATGTAATTACAGAATTAACGCGCAAGTTTGTTTGAAAAAACCCTCATAAAAAATAATACATTAACATTACCAAACTTGGACAATAAATGCTTGAACCGGAGGTATTTATACCATCTTCATATAATTTTTTTTTTTCATATGATTTATGGCCTATATTTTTTTACACTTAGTGTATCACACATCAAAAATATTAAGTATAACCAGTATTATATTTGAGCTTAATATGTTGTCAAGGGGTGTAAGCATTTACACACGGCGTTTTGTAGTGATAAATGATTCTACAGCTTTAGAATAATATTTATCTAATATTTTTATCTGATTTGTGACAGAAACTAGCTACGATGACACACGGATACAGTAACAATTGTTTCTGTCTTCCGCTAAGGTTCTATGAGGGACTGCTAACTCTTCTAGCGGATGCGTCTTACGGTCGACAATGCCTGTTGTAGTCGCTGATGAACGGTCAGAATGAAACGTTTTTCAGTCACTATCCGTAAACCTAGACCTAGACCTAGCATAGTAAGTGATAAAATATAAAATGGAAATTGTAGAAAAGAATATTCATTTTTTAATCTATATGTACGTGCAAAAAGGTCGTTTTTAATCTAATAACAACTGAAACATATCCTATTAACTTCATTTCTAGTGTCTTCTTGGAAATCAAACCCTTCTAGCGCAACCCAATTAACATTTATCCCGCTGAAATCGTCTTTCCGCATTGCAGGAACCGTTTATTACGAGTGCAAGCGAATGAGTAACGGCTCCAGACGCAACACTCATAAAAACTGCGATTTCGCTTCACTCTTCCGTTTCATTATCCACAGGTGTTCGTGTGCTAAAATTCATTTAGACCAAAGTTAAGGCTCGTATTTAGAGGAATTTCATTATTAAGAAATAAACACAAAATTTTTGTTACGTTTTATATCTTGAGTGTATATTTTCTTACATATCTAAACATTTATTCGACAGAATGACACTTTCGTTTTTACGTATCTGACGATGTAAGTAGAGACAATTCGTGATTCGACATTCGTGACAAAAATAATAGAATACTATTGCATGAAAAACGTGTGAGGACAAAAATATCTACAGTTTATTAAACGGAAAATTTGTCCAAAAAGGCAGAAGAATTAAGGGATATAAAAAAACAATGGTGACCAAATTGACAAATAGGGAAGAAAGGTAAAGCAGTTGTACTACTTTTAGAGTAGTGTGGACAGCGTTAAAAGAAACAGAAACAAGTTATCTAATATACAGAGTAGCCCAAAAGTCTGGAAACGGCCAACTATCTCGTTAATTACCAGATATAATTATAAAAAATTTGGGCAAACCTATTTTGGGATACGGAGATTCCATATTTGATATTTGCAATGTTGCCAGATTTGTCGTTTTTCTTATATTATTAATAACTTTGGTTTTTCAAATTCAACACTCTGTATATTCACTCATTATTGGAATCTCCTTTTCAATATGAGTTCAAACATTGTAACACTTATGATTTTATGTAGTCTGGAAGGTCTTAAATACATAAAACAGAAGTCTGACAACTCCTGATTGTCTCAATAAATTTTTTATTACTAACTATTTTTAACTACATTAAAACGTAACAATTGATAGATTACAACATTTTTTAACACAATGGTTACTTTATCCAGTGTTCAAAATGTGCTCCATTTGTGAGTTGACAGTACCCTAATCGATGGTAGAATGCGTCTACCACATTTTTCCATGATTGTCTAGAATTTATTTAAGATTCATCGATTTTCGTTGCCTTAGTTCTACGAGACTTGCTGGTTTAGTTTTGTAAACTGAATTTTTCAAGTATCGTGGAGACTATTCAATTCTACCTCGTCTCCGATCTATCGTCCTGGAAATATCTCTTCTAAATAACCCCGAGCATTTACCCCAAAATGAGCTGGAGCTCCATCTTGCCCATATCTAATTAAAATTGCCACCAAACAAGTTTATCAGTGTAGGTACAATTTCATATCTAGGTAACATTTCTTAACTATCTGAAGTTAAATTTCCTTCGATAAAAAATAGCTCAATTAACTGACTTTCTACTATACCTGACCATACATTTAATTTTTGTGGTCTTTGAGTTTGGTTTTCACGCATCCAGTGTGGATGTACGTCACTTTTAGTACCTTAAATTGTGTCGATTTACACTTCCACACAGTGTAAAGGTTGCTTCATCGGAAAAACATTCTGTTAACGAAATTTTTATCCTTTTCCATTGTATCCATCATTACCTCAGTAAACTCTAATCTACGATGGAAGTTATCTTCACTTAATGCTTGCAATAAGTTAATTTTGTATTGTTTAAAAATATTCTTATGTAATACACGTAAGGGCGAGCGCCCACCAAAGTGGCGTGGCAAGTAGCAAGTAGCAAGTAGCACGCGTCTAGCATGTTTTTTAAAATGTAACCAATGAAAACAAATGATTTAAATGAATGACGTCACTGTCATTTTGGTGTACGCTGAATCATTCGTTTTCATTGGTTACATTTTAAGAAACATGCTAGACGCGTGCTACTTGCCACTTGCTACGTGCCACGCCACTTTGGTGAGCGCTCTCACTAAGACTGAAGAACGACCTACATCATGTACTTGTGCAACGCTGCGTGAGGATGTATGTGGATCTTTAACAAAACTTTGCATTATATCTAGTTTTGTTGTCATTCATAACTCTTTTCGGGCTAACTGATCGGTATCTATCTAGTAAATTCGTAATTCGTAAATTGTAAATTTCTTGTCATAATTTTACAAAATTTGGTGTATATGTTCGGCGGTATTTAGAAGAGGTATTTCCTGGACGATGGATTGGTAGACGAGGTAGAATTGAATGACCTCCACATTCACCTGATTTCAATCCTAAAGATTATTTTTATGGCGGATACTTGAAAAATTCAGTTTACAAATCTAAACTAGGAAGTCTCGCAGAACTAAGACAACGAAATATCGATGAATGTCAAATAATTTCTAGACAATCATGGAAAAATGTGGTAGACGCATTCTACCATCGATTAGGGGTACTGTCAACTCACATGGAGCACATTTTGAACACTTAATAAAGTAAACTTATTTACTTCATCAGTAGACCCATTTGTACCTTTCGGTGTTGGGCAGTTTATAATACAATTCTTTATATTACAATATTTTACAATCTTTTGAGGTGTCCTAGCTCAAGTCTTACCCTTACTCTGCAGTATCTGCGAGATGTCACTGTTTCATTCTTTAATGGGTCTTCCTCTTCTGTTGTTCCCTATTGGTTTGGCCTCCCACACTCTTTTTACTTGTCTATTTTTGTCCATCCGGGTTAGATGTCCGAACCATGCCAATTTTTTCTCCTTGATTGATTCGAGAATCGGTTTGATTTTTAGTCTTCCTCTTATTTCTTCATTTCTGATTCTATCAGTTCCTTTTACTCCGATCGTTCTTCTGAGATATTTCATTTCTGCTGCTTGAATTCTTCTTTGATGCCTTCTTGTTTAGTATCCATATGTCACTGTAGGTCTATATATTGTTTTTGTATATTGTCATCTTGGTCTTTATTGATATTTCTTTGTTATTAAGGAATCCTATATTTAGTGCTTGGAATAGTTTTCCTGTGTTTTTCATTCTGTTGTTAAGATCGTCCTCAATGTCTCCTTTGTTGCTCATTACTATTCCTAAGTATTTGTATATATTTATCTGTATTATTTTTTGTTGGTCTATCATTATTTCTAGTTGATCTTCCGTCCTTGTTTCCTTGATATTTTCATTATCTGGGTCTTCTCTTTGTTTACATTTAAGTTGTATTTGCTTGCTTCTAGGTTCCATTTCTCTAAGTTGTATTGCAGTTTTTCTGCTGCTTTCCGCAATTAATACTATGTCGTATGCAAATATACACATCTCAGCGTTTATCATTTGCATTCTGTTCCAACCGATGCAGTATTTCTAGAACGTTTTCTTACATTCTTTCACTATCTAATCTATTACATTTATGAATAGAACTGGGCTGAGACTTCCTCCTTGTCTAACTCCTTGAGTTGTTTCAAATGGTTCTGACTGCATATTTGACATTCTTACTGTGTTTGTTGTTTTCATGGATATACTCTTTGTTGCTTCTATCAGTTCGTGACTTACTTGCTTCTTCTTTAGGCTTTCCCATATATCTTTTCTTTTGACTGAGTCGAATGCTTTTTCCATGTCTATAAAGCTCAGATATATTTCTCAATTTTTCTTTAAGATAAAGTAAAAATTATGTTAAAAAATTTTGTAATCTATCAACTGTTACATTTTAATGTAGTTAAAAATAGTTAGTATTAAAAAATTTATTGAGACAATTAGGCGTTGCCAGACTTTATGTTTTATGTATTTAAGATCTTCAAACTACATAAAATCATAAGTTTTACATATGGTTGAACTCGTATTGAATAGGAGATTCCAATAATGACTGAATATACAGGGTGATGAATTTGAAAAACAAAAGTTACTAATAATATAAGATAAACGGCAAATCTGGCAACATTGCAAATATTAAATATGGGATCTCCGTATCCCAAAATAGGTGTACCTTAAATTTTGTACAATTATATCTAGCAATTCACGAAATAATTGGTCGTTTCCAGACTTTTGGGCCACTCTGTATTTATTTAATAAGTGGTTCGGCCGAGATGAATATTACAATTATGAAATATATAACACACATAAAGAACCATGTTTGTATGTATGTCCACCTATAGCGTATTCAATGGCAGGCCATGTATCCATGATACTATAATAAACAAGATATGCTCACTTGCCATTCTAATTTTAATCGACTCGCGTATGACGTCATAGCGAGACAAAGCCAGGAAACCTGTGTGTATCTTATTTGAACGAGGCATCATATGGCAACGTTATTTCATTACTGTAATGAAACTTAATCCACAGAATAATAAACAATCAGAATGTCCATTCTCCATGGAAAATTAAGTACGCGCATCTCCTTCGCGCAAACGTTCCGCCATGTTTTAGAGGGAACCAGTGTTGTTTTTGTGATGTGCATAAAAAAATTAACCCGGTTTAATTGACTTACGGCAATCATAGACATACTATACAATTATATTAACATTGTTAAATATAATAACATAAATATAATATAATTAAACATAAATATAAACAATTACATAACCTCACAAATCATATGTCTGTGTTATGTGTTTCCTTCTATAACATGGCGCACGTGCTGAAAACCTTCAAAGGCGGCATCTGAGAGTGGGCAGTCTGATTGTTTATTATTCTGTGCTTAAACTGTTAACGGTAAGTATACCTCGATGCCATATCTTGCACTAAGAAGTCATAACCGGTTACTTTCTGTGAAAACGTGGTTTAAAAATTAATTTGTAAAATTAATTAAAGAAATATATGAATCTTCGATTTAATTGTGTGTATTACAGACAAAAATAAATATTGCTACAAAACATAAATTAAATATAAAATGTAACCCCTCTGTGGCTCAGTGGTAAGAGCGCCTACCTTTAAACCTAAAGGTCGTGAGTTCGAATCCCATCTGGGTAGAGAAATTTTTGTTTATTAAAAATTAATGAATGAAAATAATTTCTATCCATGTGCGATCGGTACTCACCGGAGGGACCGCAGACGTTCGGATACAATTAGCGTCTCTTAGCAAAGACAATGACGTCGACTTTGCTAAGTATCAAGACAATTACTCTACACATACACACACACTACACTAGGTACCTGACTGTACCATGCCAATGATCATAGTTGTCGAGGCATTAACTCAATAAAAATATATATATATATATATATATATATATATATATATATATATATAATATATATATATATATATATTATATATATAACCCTTACCAACCCGCACTGAGGCAGCGTGGTAAGGTACGCCTCACAACCCCTTACATGGAAGATACATTCAAATCATGGCCCTCATTCTCCGTAGGCCCAAATGGCCCTGAAATGGGTAGCTTTCGGGATCAAGCCAGGAGGGCAGAGGGTGCTAAGAATCTGCGGAGTTTAAACCGCTACCCTACCCAAATAAAACAACGACACTTTATATAGCGACATATAACTGCCGCTCGCTATCAAATCAATCTAGACTTGTAGAACTGGAAAAAGAAACTGATCATATAAAATGGGACGTCATAGGAATCAGTGAAGTAAGACGGAAAGATGAAGAACTATTGGAATTAGAGTCAGGAAACACATTCTACTACCGAGGAACATTAACGGGCAGAACAGGTGGTATTGGATTCCTGATCAACAAAAAATGGAAACGAAGAATCGTAGAAATAACTAGTATCTCAGATAGAGTAGCCAGCTTAACTTTACAACTATCAAGGAGATATACTGTACAGATTATACAAATATACGCCCCAACAATTACTCACTCTGACGAAGAAATAGAAGAACTCTACAGTAACATAACTGAAGCATTAAATAACAACAAAAGTCACTTTAAGTATTTAATTGGTGACTTTAATGCCAAAGTAGGAAAGAGAAACGACAAAGAACAAGTCATGGGAAAGTATGGAGTCGGTGAGAGAAATGAAAGGGGAGAAAGACTGGTTCAGTTTGCTCACTACCAAAATATGCCTATTGCAAATACATTCTTTAAGAAAAAGTCGAACAGAAAATGGACTTGGGTAGCACCAAATGGAATCACTAAGAACGAAATTGACTTCATTCTAACCAACAAGATTGCTACAATAAAAGACGTCAGTGTAATAAATAAATTTCAAACAGGCAGCGACCATAGACTACTCAGAGCAAAAATTGTTCTAGACCTAAAACTAGAAAGAATAAAATTAATCGCAAAACCAACAATAACCGGTATAAATATTAGTAATCTAAAAGAAAACTTAGGTCAGTATCAAAGGACAATTGATGAAAGATTACATGATCAAATCGACAGCTCTCAATTAATGCAAATCATCCTTGATAGTGCCAAAGAAATCGGAGGCCCGCAAGAACAAAACGAACATAGGAAACTATCTAATAAAACAAAAACAATGCTAAAACAAAGAAGGGAAATGAAAGTAACTAGCAACGTACAGAGAATACAATACACAGAACTTTGTAAGACAATAAGAAAAGGTATTAAGGAAGACATAAGAAAATACAATGAAAGGCTGGTAGAAAATGCAATCGAAAACAAACAGAACTATAAGAAAACAAGAAAAGCATTAATTATTGGGAAGAAGCAAATCGTGGCTCTAACAAACGAAAACACCAGAATTACAGACAGAAATGAAATAATACAACTCGTGACTAAATTCTATAGCGAACTATACAAAGCTCCTGAAACGCTTGAAGAAGCAATCAGTAACCACGAAGATGTACCAGAAGTCCTTCCGGAAGAGGTAGAATCGACAATTTCAAAAATGAAAAGCGGTAAAGCAGCTGGAATTGATGGCATAACAGTGGAACTGCTTAAATACGCTGGCAAAAAGACGTGGAACATCTTAGCAGGTGTATTTACGAACTGTCTAAGATCAAGATGCATACCAGACCACTGGAATACAGCAAACATAATTTTGATCCATAAGAAAGGTAATAAAGAGGAGATTAAAAACTACAGACCTATAAGTCTACTACCAATCATATACAAGATATTCACAAAAATCATCAACAACAGATTAACAAATGCATTAGATGCTGCACAGCCAAGAGAGCAAGCTGGCTTCAGAAGTGGATTCAATACCATGGATCATATCCATACGCTTCGAGAACTAATGAGTAGAGCTACAGAATATGAAATACCGCTAGCATTAACCTTCATAGATTTCGAGAAGGCTTTCGATTCTATATATCCCAAGGCAGTAATAGAAGCTTTGACCAACCAAGGCATTGACAAACCTTACATAGAAACTTTAGCAAATATATACAGACAAGCAAAAGCTAAGGTAAAAATTTATGAAAACACTCCAGAATTTCCCACTACTAGAGGCGTCCGACAAGGAGACTCTATATCACCAAAGCTCTTCACTGCAACTCTAGAAAATATATTCAGCAAAATGAACTGGCAAAACAAAGGCCTATGCATTGATGGAGAATACCTCAACCATCTAAGATTTGCAGACGACATCGTTCTAATTGCTAAAAATCCTGCAGAACTACAAGAACTTATAAGCGACCTAAATGCAGCTAGCAATGAAGTTGGCCTAAAAATGAACTTGACAAAAACAAAAACCATGTACAACGAGCTAGTGGATGTCCAAGATGTAATAATAAATAATACTGCACTGGAGACAGTAGACGAGTATATATACCTGGGACAATTAATACATAAATCTGGCTCATTACTCCCAGAAATCAACAGAAGAATGAAACTGGCTTGGGCAGCTTTTGGTAAAAATTCAGTTATATTCAAATCTAGGATGCCACTCCACCTGAAGAAAAAGGCATTCGATCAATGTATACTACCAGTCATGACATACGGCTGCGAAACTTGGACACTAAAGAAAGATATAATAGCTAAACTCAAAGTCACTCAAAGGTCAATGGAGCGATGCATGTTAGGTATAACCAAGAGAGATCGAAAAAGAATAGAATGGATCAGACAGAAAACGAAGGTCACTGATGTAATCCACCGAATAAAATCTTTAAAATGGCAGTGGGCGGGACATTTAGCAAGAAGAACTGACAATAGATGGTCCACTAGAATTACTCTGTGGTATCCAAGAGGCGTCAAGAGACCAAGAAGACGTCCAAATTTAAGATGGGACTATGACATAAGGAAACAAGCCGGTACAACATGGCACAGAAAAGCGAATATTAGACAGTCGTGGGCAGACATGAAGAACGACTATGTAAGGGAGGCTGCACCATAATTGGTAGAATACGCTGATAATGATGATGATGATGATGATGATATATATATATATATATATATATATATATATATATATAATATATATATATATATATATATATATATATATATAAAATGCCGGTAAAATGTAAAGAATTTGAAACATAAGGAAAACCGTGTCATACTTCAGATTTATGAATATCATTTAGACATTTATTTTACAATCCTAGTGATTTTTCTTTTGCGGATATTGTAATAATTATCTTTAATATTTTTTTTAGAATTCGTATTTCAAAATACATTTTACATCTTCGCTAACATTTACATATTTTGCAGCTTCTATTAGGTTTTTTAAATAATTTTTAGTTATTTTTAATGTGTTGCCACTGTAACTACGAAAAATATATTCCAGTTCACTACATTTAGTTATAAATTCCATTGTTGGTTTGAGTAAACCACCCTCAGAAACGTGGTTTACCCAAGTTACCGATTTATCGTTAGCGTCCGGAATATATCCTAGTATTTCTTAGTTTTTGTAACTTAAATGCAATGAAACGGCTAAATTTTCCAATCCATCCCATTCCAGGTCTTTTATATTTGAATTAATAAAATCTTGATGACTGTCAATTAAATCTTCAGGGTTAATTTCTATAACACCACTAGGAAGGTTTAGCGAGGAAAAGATCTCATCAGTGACAATTTCACAATTAATTATACTATAAGTAGTAATATTCAACTATTTGCCAAGCAGTCCTATAAGTTTTTCGTTTAAACAATAGTCATCTTGTGTAAAATGTTTTGAGCATATTCTGGCGATTTCTACATTAAATCTGTCTCGCTGAAAACACTTGGAGACTTATACTTTACGCATTTGTATGTCTTTGGAAAACACAAAAAAAAAACACTTCGAATAATTTTTACTTTTTTTATTATTATTGTTTAAACAACCAACCACTGCATAATACATTATGGCAAACAAATAATTAGTCTTCTTTATAAAGAAGCTACAGGTAGTCGAGAGGAAGTTGCGTACGATAAACAACTTAGGTGTTATTAAATACAGTAAACTGAATGTTTTGACCACAAAATTTATATACCAATATATTATACAAAGTTTTTACTACTTAAATGAATAAAAAAAATCTCATTCACTATGTTTCGAAGTACACAGGATAGCAAACTTGATTAACACAGCCACATAATTAACATGAACACAGATAGAGCCTTTAACTTTTCATCATTAAAGTTGTTTCGGACTTACGTCACAGGTGTGCGAGAGAGATGCAAGAACATGCGCGTTGACTTATCTTGTTTGTTATAATATCATGGAAGAAAACATGCTTCAACTGTCAAATGCAAGAATGTAGGGAAGAAACCTATTGGATGACCGAGAAAGTTCACAGACCAAAATGAATGTAGAGATTTGCAGTGGAAGGTCAGAGCTCAAATTGGACTGTAGAGCCATAGGATGGATGAAGTTCGGCCAAGAACTGTTGTGATCTTTGTAACTGTTGTTCTTTTTCATAGAGTTACAAAGGAAATTGCTAACACAATTTTGGCATGCCAAATATATGGTACAGATAAATCTACATTTACATATACGTTCCATAATACACCTATAATCCAATGTTTAACATGATGAATACCATTAAGACAGGTTTATTATAGTACATCCTTCGGTTCAACTTTAAGAACACCTAATTACATTTTAATCATACTGTTTTCTTCTTGCTGATTTCTATCTATCCGAGTTAAAACACACCATTAAAAGATGTCATTTACATCTTTTTACACAAAAGTGTAACTATCCATACTCAAATTTTAAAAATTGGAATGTATTTTGTCCATTATTTTATATTTTATACTTTATATGTGTGTTATTAATATTGAGTATAAAAGCTTTTTATATAATCTCAACGACTAGTAAGTTGCACGGACAAATTGTGATCTTCTGTAAATATATACACATTTTTTCTGACTGCAGCCCTAATAAACTGTGTTATATGTTTATATCGACAGTCACTAATATCCAGTATTTCTTATTTATATATATATATATATATATATATATATATATATAATATATATATTAATATTATATATATATATATATATATATATATATATATATATATATATATATATAATAAAGACGGTACTAGATTTTTGTTTCAATACAGAGCGGCGGCAAGCCGCTTATACGTATTTTGACCTCTGTAGATCTCGTCAGAGCTGTATAGCCGCCTCTCTGGATAGAAACAAAATCTATTCCCGTCTTAGACAATAGCTATAAAATAATTATATCCGGACGTAACTATGCCATCTAATAACAAAAAGAGAAATCAAAACGATTTCTACCTTTGTTTTTTCTTTACCTACTCCGTTTGGAGTACCAGAAATTGAATTCACTACGAATTTTGACCATGACAAACGGCATGCGGAACGCAATCTTAGATTTCCTTGCCAAGTTATTTATCAATCTGTTTGCTTTGCAAGTTTTAGAAAGCACAGTGGTCAAAATTTGAATTCGTTTTCGCCAGGTAGAAATCGGTTGATTATTTCTCTTTTTGTTATTATATATATATATATATATATATATATATATATATATATATATATATATATATATATATAAGAGTAAGAAAAAATAGTTTCTAGTTCAACTTTGTAAGACATTTTGTATCTTTTAGAAGCTCTTGATAAAAATTGTAATCACAATTGAAAGCTCGAGTAAAAAATAGTCAACAAATAGCCCCTTTTATTGAATCCAACCCATCAAAAACAGTGTTATATATATATATATATATATATATATATATATATATATATATATATATATTATATATATATATATATATATATATATATATATATATATATATTAATTCTTAATTAATTCTTAAGCTATATAAATATATCGAATTTCCACTACTAGCCTTATTAAAGCTAATTACCCTCAGCACTTACCCTACAATGAGGCCTTCGGCTTTTCCACTTATTGTCTCTCGACTTTGTTTGTCTTCTACGAAGTATTTTTAATGATCTTAATTAAAAGTCATGAAGCAAGAATATTGTTTTGTTAACTTAAGTTCATGAAGTAGGTCTAAGAACCTGTTGAGCAGAAAGGTCGAGAGGTATTTGAGAATAATTTTCATTTTTGGTATAGGGGCGTTTCTATTAAATAAACGGAAACAAATTATGCTCTGTTTTGTACTTCAGGTTATTAATGATGAGAATACAAAATAATTAAAATTCAAAAAAAAGTTTCAATGGTTGGCTGTATACCATAGTTTTAAAAACTTACAATGAAGTATAAACTTCTTTTTGTAAAATGGTATAAAAACTTTTATTAAAATTTTAAACAAATATTCAAAATGGATTTATAAATTTTCAGAACGTTTTCAATCCTAGTAGATCATCATTAGTGAAAAACGTCTATAAAGTAGTTGGAACTAGCCACAACATAAGGTCAGATAACCCTTAAACTACATAAATTGTGTAACGAACATTGTAATTCTTAAGACAACAGGTCAATGATAAAGCATTAAATGTTTTTATGGAACGTACAATTTCTAAGCTCGCAAAAGGGGAACCTACGCCCTGCGAGGTAAGTACCAACCTTACCATTCAGAGTGTAAGGTCCCCTTTTTCGAGCTGGGAAATTATACATAAAAATGTAATATTTTATCATCCACCTAGTGTTTTAATAATGATTTACGTCTCTTTAATCTCCAGAAAGTGATGGTATACCCGCGGATCCCGAAGAGTGGTGTATTGGGATCGTTTGCCCGCTACACAAAAAGGGTGATCATCTGGAATGTAGAAACTATAGGGGAATTCTTCTATTTAAGGTGCCTATCCGTTCCGAACGTTGCCGATCATTCTGGCTATGATGACTTTGTTGGTCGCTATACAAAATAGCTGTGTTGGGGTCTTTCTATACCATGCTCTTAGGTTAGCAAGCCAGGATATTATTTTTTTTCCTGGGGTCCTTTTTTCTTCAATTTTACCTTATAAAATTCATTGAAGTAGCTCGTATCTGCCTTGATTTCATATTATATGTCCCAAGTACTCTTCAGAGTGTACGGCTTACGGCTCTTCACAATGTTGACCAAATCCGCGGTTGTGTTCATCCTCCGCAGTACTTCATTGTTGACTTTGTCTGTCCATGGTATCTTCAAGATCCTTCTGTATGACCATAGCTCAATAGGGAATAAACCTCCCTAATACAGCATACAAAATATTTTCGAGTATTTTATATGGTCGCCTAAGTACATATTCAGAGGAGCTGCTTGGCAAATATCAAAGTGGTTTTAGGCCTAGTCGATCAACAACAGACCAGATCTTTGTGCTAAGGCAAATACTTTAAAATATCAATAAATTCAATATCGACCCATACCATCTTTTCGTAGATTTTAAATCGGACTACGATAGTGTCCTAAGAAATAAATTGTATATAGCCAAGGATGAATTCCACGTTCCCGATAAACTGATAAGATTGGTTAAGTCTACAATGCGTAAAGTTGTTTGCAAAGTCGAAGTACAGGGCGAACAATCACAGGCATTTGAAACGCATGTTAGGCTACGACAGGGAGATGCGCTGGCGTGTCTCCTTTTCAACATAGCTTTGGAGAAGGCAGTCAGGGATGCCCAAATAGACAACAGAGGAAAAATTTTTAATAAGTCATCCCAAATTTTGACATATGCCGATGATGCTAACCTAGTTGCCTGCACAACACGCAAGCTAGAAGAAATGTGTGCCACCTTGTGAAATGCCTCAAAAAATATGGACCTGCAAGCAAATGAGGAGAAAACTAAAATAATGGTATCAAAACCCAACAATAGAGCCAGAAATATTGGCCACCAATTTACGGTTGATAACTCTACCTTTGAAGTGGTGGACAAATTCACATTCTTAAGCTCTCTGATCACCAAAGAGAACGTCATGACGAAAGATATCAAGCGAAGAATAATTCTAGCAAACAAATGCTATTTTGGATTAAGTAGACATATAAGAAGAAGAAACTTAAGCCAAAAAACAACAATAACTATATACAAAACCCTTATACAACCAGTGTAGACATATGGATCGGAGACATAGACCATTTCCAAGGCAGATGAAAACCTCCTGCTTATATTTGAACGAAGGATCCTGAGAAGAATATTCGGTGGCATCTGTGAAAATGGTGTTTGGAGAAGAAGGTACGACTACGAATATATCACAGATATAAACATATATTTGGTGGCAAAGACGTAGTATCTCTTATAAATATAGTAAGACTAAGATGGGCATGACATCTGGCTAGATCACAGTAGAACAACACTCCTAGAAGAATCCTTATGTCACAACCTGTGGGAAGTAGAAGTAGGGGTAGGCCAAAACTCAGATGGAGGGATGGTATAAATAAGGATGATAGAAAAATAGGCGTAGCAAACTGGCAACAGTTGGTAATGGAAAGAACTTACTGGCGTAATAGACTTGAGAAGGTCGAGGTTCTTTTATAGGGCTACAGCATCAATTATGATAAATGTTCGTTACTCAAATTTAATTTAAGGAGTATCGGACCTTATTATGAGGCTATTTTCAACTACTTTATAGACGTTTTCGACTAATGATGCTTTGACAGGATTAAAAACGTTCTGAAAATTTATAAATCCATTTTGGATCATTTTTATGACCGTATAGAATCTATTAAACATTAAAGGGGTATGTTGATCTACACCTCATCTTTTTTTTATCGAAACCCAGAAGGCTAAATTGTACGCTAGCATTTTTGTTTTACATACTTTAAGATTCCTAGATACTTATACTATTCTGATAAAAGGGAAAATATAATCAACTATCTGACATTTGCCTGTGATTTTAGGTCTACGTCTAGTAAACATACAAACAAAACAAGTAGTTGGTACTACAACCCATTTTTTACCGTTCACCATATCATTATGCTGAGCTTTCGACATCCTCTTCCATGCCTTCTTCATTGCCTCCGAGGTCTCAGTCTTTTGAGTTTCCAGACAATACTACAAAGATGACTCATAAAAGCATAAATGATGCTGGGAATAAGGGACGGGTCATTTATACCGTCGAAGGTGACAAGGCTTAAGTGGAGGTTGGCGTGGGGGCCAGCGTGGGGATTGGCGCAAGGATTATCTCGGGGTTTACCGCGAACATTTCTGGCAGTCAAATTTTGTTTGACGGGTGAAGCGGATGGTATTTTCTTTATGAGAGGTCTCCAAGTCGAAGGTAACTTAAATTATTCTAATAAGTTTTGATCACGTTTTACTTTTCACAAACATTCCAATAGACAAAACTCCAAATATTCTAAAAACTTAATACAGTATCGAGCAAGGCCACTTATGTCTCATTAAGCATTGTATTTTCAATACTTATTTCATCTTTTAAAATAAACTCTACAGACAAATAAATTCTGCCCCAATGGCTCTATTCATCATCTCCTGTAATTGCCAATATCTTTATGAAAGAGTTCGAGACCCGAGCATAATCCACATCAATGCTTAAACCCACATGTTGGCTACGATATATTGACAATACATTTTTCCTCATTTGGCCCCATGACAGGGATGCTTTTGTGTCTTTTTAATCAAATACATCCTAATATTTAGTTCACGATACAGGTGAAAACTGATTCATCCCTACTGTTTCTCGACTTTATCATAAAAAAAACAATACCAAGATTTTCATTACTCTACTTATCGAAAACCTAATCATACCAATCGTTACTTGCTTGCCAACTCTCATTACCGCGACAATCATATCAATAGGAGCATCCACATACATCAATATCCCACTTAATCTTAACCCAAAGATTTAGACCCTCATCATACGAAAGCTTTTTTCCTTACATCAAAGGTGTTACTGAGAAAATCAACAAAATTCTAAAATTATAAGGAATAAAGACAATATTTACAACACAAAAAAAACTCTCATCTCTTGTCCGATCAATTAAAGACCACATTCCAAATGAACAACACGAAGTTTATGAAAAAGTCTATGAAATGTGAGTCAATTTTAACTCTAGGTCAATACTGTCTTCATACAAGTCGCAAAATTAATTTTGAAAACTCCAAAACCATAGCCTCCAGCCGCTAGTATAAACCAAGCATTATTCGACAAGCTATAGAAATGGAAAAAAAGGCCAAACCGTCTTAATAAAAGAGATGCCGATATACGGTTACCTTCGACTTCGAAAATATTATCTGCTTCACCCGTCAACCAAAAATCAGTGAAATGCCTACTTCTTTATTGTGGCTATACAGCACAGCACAACTTTCATATTACATAAGCTTGAACGGTTAAGTCCTCTTAAACCTTCGCATCTGGGGTTTGTTGACAAAAAGCTGAAGTACTTTATAGTTGGGATGTTTATGGAGCCTCTCTTCATCTCTTCTGGTAATTTTCTTAATTTTATATTTGCAATATGTTCGACTTTATGGTCTCTACGTTAATGGTTATTTCGAACATACCAAGGAGCACCTACAATAATCCGTGGTATTCATTTTTAGTACAGACCTATAATTGTAGGACACAGGTCCACACTGGTTTCAATATCTGTTTGTAAATTATTACTTTGTTCTGGATGGAAAGTTAAGAGTACCTATCTATCAGCCAATCATATTTTTGTACTTTATCTTTAACTGTTCAGTTTTTTTAAGATGCTCCTTCTATTTGAGTATGACATCTAGATTTAAACCCATATATTTTGCTGTTTTTCTTATTAGGAACAATGCTAATGAAGACAGTTGAGAGATAATTGATTTTCTTGTTAGTAAAGTTAATATGAACTGTAATAAAACATAAATATTAAAACATAACCACGTGTTGGAACCCAATATACCAATAAATCCCTTTTACGAATAAAAAACCGTCTGCTAAAAATATTTTCAAAAGTTGTGCAGCTGATGATGGTGAAATTAACGATCGTCGGATACAGTCTAATAAATTAATGAATTAATGGCCCTCTACTCTGGCGGTGGCGGTGGTGTGGCCGTCCCGTACCCTCCTCTGGCGTTTCGCAACTTTATATCGAGTATATCTGGGCCAGTAATTACTGCAATTACGACGATAAGTACCTACTTCGGATCAGGGCAGGAAAATGGGCAGGTCAACGACGAATTTATGTCTTTTAAATTGGTCAATTTACCACCGCTATTTATTGCTTATTAAAGCAAGAAGACATACAAATATTACAGCGCATCATCCTTTAATTATCATATGTTGACTAGTGGAATGAAATATGTTGTTTAAAAAACGTGATAAAATACAATAATAATAATAATAATAATAATAAAGTTTTAAAATTACGAGTTGTCTAAATATTAAAGACGTAGTTTATTAATTCAAGTTTTCATAGCGTATAAAAGGTCGTAGTCAGATAATCCTATATAGAATTGTATGACTGAAACAAAATCATTATATCAGGACGCTCAATTATATCAGAAATATTTAGTATAATTGGATTTCTGAATATGTTCACCAAAAAAGGTCATTATATGTAGGGGAGATCGGAGCTAGTCGCCGCAGTTTCAATATTCACGTGTTGATTAAAAAAAAAAACAAGAAACCACACTTTCTTACTAAAAGGGTAACATGCTTTAGCAATTGTAGCATTCCTTCATAGTATAGTTTAAACAGGATCCTATTGTGTTATCCCGTGGGAACTTTATTGCTAAAATGTAAAACCCATTTTTTTGGTTTTTTAATATCTTTGTAAGGCAAAATCACTTGGTCGTCCAAAAATCGTAGTGGGAGGGGGGTGGTTGGGGAGCCTTACAAAAAAAATGCAATTATTTTTTTTTCATCGTTTTTCGGATGTACAATATCCGAACATTCATTCATTCAAATTTGCATACCCATCTGAACATTAGAAATATTTTTATTTTATTTATAAAAATACGTCCAAACCATTGTTGTATACGGAGCGCCTTCATACAAAATCACTTGTTCTGAAAACCCGTATTTTTAAAATCTTTTACCTCGCTCTACCTCGAAAAATATTGGGTTTAGCAAAAAATTAACTTTCTATAAACATTATAGACCAAAAATCAGAGAACCACGTGGGTTTTTTTAGAATTTCGAAAAATTAAATAAATCGAACGGCATGTCACGACTGACAGTGCTGAACGCAGAGATGCGAGGAAGGGCGAGATTCCTGTGCCAAACTCAACCGCAAATCGACTCTATTGATGACGATGTTGTTATGGTCGTTTTTTCATTGTGTTGCTGATTATGAGGAATGAATAGGTACTGCTAGAGTAAATAGTGACTTCTTTGTCTCGTTTTGTTGTCAGAACACTTTTAGAATACGGTATGTGTTAAGTGATAAAAATATACAGTAGTAATTTATGTTATCATAATAGGTATTGTTGTATATCTTAAGGTTGGATACTTATTATTACTATTATTAAATTATTAATATTATCCACATTTAGCCATACGGCTTGCACTCCCTCAAAGGGGAAAATTCACTTATCTCAGATATTTACGATATCAAAAGGATTGAGCTCTAGTGGGACTCTTTCTGTGTTATCGAGCCCTAGGTGAGTTAGTATGTAGAGGTATCCCGTATCCCCAAAAATGTTCGTACAGATTATTGTTATTATTATAAAGCTTACTAAGGACTTACTAAAGTTGTTTAAAGTTCAAAAGCTTAAAAATATACACATCTAAAATGGCATCGGTTTTCCTTGGCAATACATTTCTGATTCAAGAACAAAGGATAGTAATAAAAACAATTAAATCTATGTACTATACCTATTTCTTACTCACTAGATATCTTATGTTAGTTATCGTATTCTAAGTCAGACTCTTCAGTATTCTCAGAAGAACTAACATCTTCTACGGTTAAAATTGTTCCACGTATATTAACCTTTATTGTCCACATTTCGCCTGGGCCACACATTTACAAGAACCAATGCATTTGATCCGTTTGCTTTTACACAAGCATTGGGGCCCTGTACAGTCTAAAAATTATAAAAAAAAGCTAATATTATATTCTTTACATAAAAAGGCAAAAGTTGACTCACCTTTTTTACATTTACAACTATTCAGAATATATGTATCTTTCGTCAACATGGGTTCCGTGCTTAAAACTGGTACCAGCTCTCCATTTTGTTTACTCCAGCCACTTCTTCTTCTTCTTCTAGTTCCATGACCGTTATCGATCGTTGGATATCATGTTGGCTACCATATTCGCTATCGTGACTTTATTGACAGCAGCTCTAAATAACGATGTAGTTGATTTTCCATACCATTGCCTTAGATTTTTCAGCCATGATGTTCTTCTTCTACCAGGACCACGATTACCTTGGATCTTTCCCTGAATGATCAGATGTAAAAGATCATATTTTTCAGGGTGTCTCATAATATGACCGAAGTATTCCAGCTTGCGTTTCGTTATTATATTGACCAGTTATGTTGTTTGGTTCAGCCGTCTAAGGACCTCCTCATTTCTAACTCTGTCGACCCAGCTATTTTCAGTAGTCGTCTGTATACCCACATCTCAAAGGCTGTCAAGCGTTTAAGCATAGCCTCAGTTAGGGTCCACGCTTCTACTCCATACAGCAGGACAGGAAAGATGTAGCAAGATATCATACGAACTCTAAGGTCAATGCTAAGATCATGACTGCAAAGTACGTTTTCTCATTTTTACAAGGCAGCTCGGGCTTGTTCTATTCGGCTTTTAATTTCTGCGGTTGAATCCCAGCTCTCATTGATATTACTGCCGAGGTACACGAGTTTCTCTACTCTGTCCAGTGTGGCGTCTCCGACTTTTATACCGTCATCATGTATATAATTTTGTTTGCTAACTATCATATATTTAGTTTTCTTAACGTTGAGTTTTAGTCCATTACTGATCACAAGTCTGTTTTATTTTGTTCATTAGATTTTGAAGGTCTTCTCCGCAATTGGCAAGGACTAAGGTATCGTCGGCATATCTAATATTGTTGACGGTTACTCCATTCACAATAATACCTTCGGTTGTCTCCATTAAGGCTTCCTTAAATATTTCCTCCGAATATAAGTTAAAAAGTAAAGGCGACAATATACAGCCTTGTCTCACTCCTCTTTTTATATTTATTTCATCCGACAGTTCTTGTTTCAACCTTTATTCTTGCCACTTGATGCCAGTATAGATTTGTAATTATTCGTAGGTCTTTATCGTCCAATCCAGCTGTTTCCAATATTTCTAGCATTTTGTTATGTCGGACTTTGTCAAAAGCTTTTTCAAAATCGATTGCACAAAATATACACATTTTGATTTATATCTCTGCATCTCTGTACTAGCACCTGTATACTAAACAAGGCTTCTCTTGTACCCAAGCCATTCCTAAACCCAAATTGAGTATTGCTAATTCTGTCCACTTCTTCAGCCACTTAGCAACGGATTTGGCAGACATGGTCTTGGTGTCGCCCTACATAGCCATATTTTCGTCTGGAAGTGTATACGAAGGCAGTGTTGCCTCAGACTGTCTAAAGTAGGAGGCAGTTTATGAATAGGTTTCGTAGTGGCCAAAATACCTCTTAGAGTATTAGTACACTTAATATTGTCGTTAGGTTGTATAAAGAAGAATAACAGATTTAACAATATCATATCATCGAAAACATCTTTGCTCAAATATTCTTCACTTCCCACTCTAGATAGGAGACTATAATTTAATAGAAATACCTTCCAATATGAAAGGCAGGTCAACATTTCCTTAGGGAGTAATCCATAGAGAGTTCGTGAATACCTATAAATCTTTCGTTGTCCTTTGTTCCATCCCTCATCTAAACTTCTGGAGTTGAAAGGTCTTTAAAATGGGCACATCGGTAACTTTACAGTCGACTATACATTTTGTATATCCCTCTATTTTTGCTGACAGAATGTGTAATATTATTCTGGTATCGGCCTCTTTATGTGATGAGACTAATATTTCAGAATTCAAACCAAAATTTGTTTTGTAATGTAAAACGTCGCAAAATCCTCTGCTGGATACGAAGTGAGCGGTACAATTTGTTAAGAAATATTTAACTAGCTGATTGCTTACGAAGTGTGTAATCTGGTTTTTATTAAAAACTCAATTAATAAATGAATTCCTTTTTTGAGGTAATACTGTAACCGGACCTTCAATTAACCGTTGTATTGATTCAATTTTGGCGCCTCTCTTTTGTCTCGTGCAGTTTTTTATGGAAGATTCCTTGTAGGGATCCAAAACAAAATCGATCCGTTTAACGCTGTAGGGGTTCTTGAACACTATTGATTTCAAAATTCTTGCATTGTCGTCAAATGTTTTGGCATTTGATGGTTTGCCAACGGCTTGAATCAATCCCATACCATCAAAAATGTGACATGTTTTGTGATTTTGTAACAACTGTAAACTGTTCTATTATAGAACCTAAGGCAGATTTATTTTATGGTATCGATAAAACTCCTGCTGGTACAAGTGACATTGGATATGCTGCCAATTCCTATTTGAAAATATCCTCATAATATTTATGTCTCTTTCAATTGCCTTGGTTGCTAGTATTTTTTGTAAAAATTCTTCCTCAGCTTGAATAATTTTCTTCTTTTCAGAGACAGTTTTATAGGTATCTGCGCGACGAAGTGTTGCAAGATTATTCTCTTTTCTATGCTGATAAAAATTGGAAGTTCCAACAGTAACAATAAATTTTGCTAGGCTCTCTTTTTCATTTTTTTTGTATATTTAGTAAGGAATGTTTGAACATTTGGTGATGCAATCTCATTAGCTGAAATTACGAGAAGACGATCTACGCTTTTTAAAAATACATTAAATCGTAAAAACTGATCATGTAGTTTTTGTACAGAATATTCATCAATTTTCATCCGTTTTTTTTTTCTACTTTCTACGTTTTGACTTGAGTGGTTGCTTAGGTCTCATGATGCACGAAATTCATCTACCATCATGCCAATCATATTGTAGCTTAAAAACCATTCGTCTAGTTTTGTGCTGGTTTTAGTAAATCACAACGATTCCTCCTGCATCTTTTGAGTTTGTATTTATGTGTTTAAAGCTATATCTACAAATAGTTGGTAAAAGTTTCTGTTCAAACTTTTCACAACATAACTTCCTCTAATAAAGTCTTCATGAAATTCTGGATACTTATTAGCAAATTTGTACATGTCCAACAAATATAATGTTCCCCAAAAAGAATAGTTCACATGGCCAAATGCAAAGAAGTAAGGATGCATTTTTCGACAACTAGAACAAAAATGTATTCTCCAGTTTCCGCGTCCTTTAACAAACTGAAAAGGAAATGGACTTTATGGAAAAAAACATGCCTTAATCTGATTTTTGACTCAAGTTCACTGTCAGACCTGCTGCTTTTCGTTAAATCCGTTTCTAGATGAAAAAAATATTTACTTTAATATTAAGTATATATTTAATATTTTTATTATAGCAATAAGCTAATTAATAACTTTTAATAATTTAAAACTTTTAATATTAAAAATCTCAGCTCAGTGAATTTCGCGCTATTAGTAAAAAAAAATGCACAATGATGCACTTTCGCAATAGAGTATACAACACAACAGCGTTTCAATGTAAAATCGACCCTAACAACATCGCCATCACTAGAGTCGATTTGCTTTGACTTCAGATTAAAAATCTCGCCCTTCCTCGCATCCCTGCGTTCAGCACTGTCCGTCGTGACATGCCGTTCGATTTATTTAATTCTTTCTTAAACTAAGTATCCAATCGAATTTCTAAAAAACCCACGTGTTCTCTGATTTTTGGTCTATAATGTTTATAGAAAGTAATTTTTTGCTAAACCCAATATTTTTCGAGGTAGAGCGAGGTAAAAGATTTTAAAAATATGGGTTTTCAGAACAAGTGATTTTGTATGAAGGCGCTCCATATACAACAATGGTTTGACGTATTTTTTATAA
The DNA here is from genome assembly GCA_918026665.1 of Diabrotica balteata. NCBI lineage: Eukaryota > Metazoa > Arthropoda > Insecta > Coleoptera > Chrysomelidae > Diabrotica > Diabrotica balteata. Next base: position 101,582,922 of record OU898281.1, read on the forward strand.
ATAAAATAAAAATATTTCTAATGTCCAGATCAACATGAAAATTTGAGGAATGAATTTTCGGTTATCGTAGATTCGAAAAATAACGAAAAAAAAATTAGCACTTTTTTTTTGTAAGGCTCCCCACCACTCCCCTCCCGCTACGATTTTTGGACGACCAAGTGATTTTGTATTAGAAAGATATTAGAAACGAAAAAAAATATTTTTTACATTTTAGCAACAAAGTGCCCACCAAAATCGATTCTAGAAGCCTTTTGCCAGTCTATTTACTCTACTATCATGTTCAATGAAAGATATCCTTCCCAAATCTCAATGTGGCTTCCGGAAATCCAGCTCTACACAAGATTCATTTCACGAAAAAGTTATTTTTTTATTATTTTTTCTGATGTTATGTTCGTTTATTTCTTCTAGAAAAAATGCCACATACATCTAAAATAAAAAATTTTAATAAAGTTTCGATTTCTTGATAGATTTAAATGTTTGTTTTAATAAATTGTCTGTTTTAGGTAAAAATTCTGGTTTATAATAAATTAAGTTTGATAACCTAAACCTAAACAAAATTATTCTTATTTATTTTTTACTTGCAATATCCATAAAATCCCCTGGTTGTATTGGAGAAAAAGAACTTTTTAAATCCTCGCCGGCTAACTCCCAGAAACACGAAAATATAGCAACTCTTTTTGTTTTCCGTGTTCGAGATCGAACAAATCCTCAACCGTTCCTCTGGCCTTAATTAATTGCTTTATCAGATCCCATTAAGCTCCCATTACCTACTAGAAGGCTCTCGTGTCTTTTTGTGAGGGCTCAAAATGTAGGCCGGTTCGGTCATAAAAATACAGCGGTTGCTAAAGTTTTCGAGTTGGCAATTATTTCGGCAACACTAAAAGTCCAATTTGCAATGGTAGCTCGCTTCAACAATAGTAAATTCTATTAACAAAAACTATAATCAAATTATAATTTTATAATCCACAAGGAAAATGAATTTCCTATAGTAGGTTGTATACAATAAATCATAAAAAATGTATTTAAAATATTCTTTAAAAAAGGCATAATTATGTAAACGAACCCTTTCCGGGCTACATCACGGAACGTTTATGGAATAACTATTCCATCATCAGTGCTTTTATATGAGTAATGTCATTAAATATATTTTTGGAAATTAGGTGCTTATCGTCATTCACCTGTAGCTGTATCGTTGTAACTACACTGTTGACGTTTATCACTCTTTATATATTGGAGTTGAATGAATTTTGCCTACTTGTTTGTTCTAGCGATGCAGGGGATTAGCGTTATCGCTAATTTTTTTCATTGTTTGGTCTCTTACGGGAGGGTTATCATTCAAACTCATGTTAACTTTTTCAAATTTACCGCCCGTAAATTAGTGGGTTGGTACTATTAACCTTGTTGTTCTGTCGAATAATTTTCGACCTCAAGGCTGGCTGTCTGTTTCATGTCATTGACTCGGTACCTTTTAATTAACGCCATTTCAACTACAACAGGTGCCAAAGCATACAGTGATAACTTCACTTTATATCTTTTTTTTATATATATATTTTTTATATCTTAATGTAGATAACTTAAATAATGCTACCAAAAGTTAAGATGAAGTCATAAAATAAAATTTTTTGCATAGTTGGAAGTGAATCAATGATTTTCTTAGTTCTTTTTCACTAGTTAATATTATATTAAAATATGCTTATTAGACCACGTGTTCTGTTGCTTTGCTAATTTTTTACTAAGTCTCTAAATGTTGTTAGTTATTTAATTGTTTATACAATATCACCATATGATGTCCATTTATTTGAGTTTGTGTACTACCTTTTTAATACCATTGACAACTACATATCTTTTTTAAGGTAACTATTTAACATCTTCTTCATGAATGTGTGGTACTCATAATGTAAAAAATTTTTAGATGAACTGATGATGCTATCAGAATTCGATAGCGAAACGTCTTCAAAATAGATGAAGTAGTATCAACTTTGTCTTTTATTTCTCCACCTAGTTGACCGATAATTGAACCCACCACTCGTCTGAGTGATCCTTATTTATATATATATACATGTATATTTAATTGTGTTAGTTATCTGTTTATCAATATCTACTAAATAAAAGAGACAAAAAAATACCAAAGCTGTATAAATAAATGGTTTTCGCCTACTTTAAAACAGCAGTAAAAGATTACGCCTATAATTTACGACTGGCCTATTTTTCTTTAGAGTTGCAGACCACGATTCATCATCTTAGAGAAAAAACACGTGTTTCGGTGTGTTATGAGGGCGATAATGGGACAGGGTAATGACGTGTGAGGAAACTTTTAGAGAGGGTAATTTTTTTTGGAGGCAAGTTAAGACGTGGTAAGGAATGGCGAGAATGGGAGTTGCTCGCGCTCGGATTGGCGTATGACAAATGTTGAGAAATTACGGCTTTTGATCTAGTATATTAAACTTCGGAAGGGTAATGGGTCGAAATGGGTTTTTGCACCACGGGTCTGTGGGTAATGTTCGAAGGCGGCAGAAACTTTCTTGACCACGGTCATTAATAATCAGAAGTAGTTGATGCAATGGACCTGGAAGTTCTTGTACGTTAAGAGTTACTCAATGGCAGGAGTTGGTACTTTAGCTTTTTATCTCCTAACATACTCACTTTATTAATCAATCAGATAATTAAATATTACAAATTTAAAGAATGTAGTTTTTAAAGAAATGAATAAGGAATTTATTCAACAAACATACAATGAAGTAAAAACTTCTTTTTGTAAAATGGTAAAAAATTGTATTATTAATTTATTTTTAAATAATCCAAAACGGGTTTATAAATTTTCCAGAACGTTTTCAATCCTTCACGTCATCATCAGTGAAAAACCTACAAATAAGTATAACCACTTAAAAATGAAAACGGGAGGGTAACATTTTGGCTGATAAATTGTAATACTTACGTCTATAAGGAATATGGAACTAGTCACATAATGAGGTCAGATGACCCTTAAATTACATCAGTTGAGCAACGCACATTTTAATTATAAATTAATAGGTCGATGATAAAGGAAAACATTCCTTACAGGAGCGTACAATTTTCTAACTCAAAAAAGGGAACTTTATGTCCTGAAAGGTAACAAGTAACAGCTGACAGAAGAAAGTAAAAATTGTTTTGAAATGATAAGACCTTTAAGAAAAGTTATAAGTGATTTTTTTTTAATAATCAAAATAGTATATGCCCATTAATTCTGTTATTTAGAATCAAATTTATATTAGTGTTTTAAATAATATATAATAAAAAATATTATTTGCTGTTAATATTTGCCTTCAAGTGATTTAAGAAAATTATTTATTAAAATGTGGATTTTATAAAAAATCAATAATGATTGGTTGAATTTGGAGAATATACTTTTGATAATATGATGTTTTTGTAGACATGACCGAAAAACTGGAGATTCTAATTGAATTCAAAAGAGTGTTCATTTTTGCCTATGTGTGAGTTTCTGTAGAAGCTGACATTCATTATATGAATTTGAACACATACATACATTTTTTAAGCATATCCATTTTGATATAGCTTCTTGTCAATAGGCCAATAGATGTAGTATAACAGGTATCTGTTTGTTACAAAAAGCAACATATGGTTGTTTTAACCGAATTAAATATATTGGAATAAAGAAAGGGGAAGGAAGAGAGACAGAGAAAGAGACAGTATATATAACAATATAAAGTATATACAGTGAACGACTAAATTATGAAATATTATCTATTTATCTATCTATAACCCAAAATCTCTCATGTGTTGAATATAGGCCTCTCCCATTTGTCTCTGTCTTCTGTTTGTCTTTTCCACATTGGACCTGCGCTTTGCTCAATGTCATCTTTCCATCTCATTTGCGGTCGACCTCTTGACCTTTTTGCAGTATATGGTCTCCAACGGCCAATTTCTTTATTCCATCTTCCATCCTGATATCTTTCGTTATGCCCAGCCCATTTCCATTTAAATTTCAATGCATGTTCGACAGCGTCTGTTGTTTCGGTTTTGCATCTTATCCACTCGTTCCTCTTTTTATCTCTCAACGATATTCCCAACATTTGTCTTTCGATTTAACAGTTATTATTATTTCGAAAACCGCCGAGTTTTGAGGGAACTCCCGAAACAGGTCGATTTTGGTTATAAAATACCCATCTTAAAGTCAATTCAGACACATCAGTCACGTCTCGTCACAGTGATTGCGCCGAATCGGCCAATCCGTCATACAAAATATTCTTTAATACAAATATGTTTCCGGCATTCACACTCATCAGTTGACAAACAGTTTCCCAGCTGTCAGATAGTTGATAGTTCTGTGACCAAATAGGACCGGTTCGGTACCGTGACTGTGACGTGACTGATGTGTCTGAATCGACCTTTATAACGTACACGGTGTAGGGATGACACCGGTGTGGGTGTAGTGACATAACCGTTAATTTTTTTTAAATAAAAATTGATATAATGCGACACCTCATTTGAAGGAAAATTTAATATTCTTTTTAACGATACAATTATGGGTACAAAACTGTTAGTGGCAGTTTTGTGCATTTAACTTGTAAACATTCAAATAATGGCGAATATGGATTTTTCAAAAAGAAATATATATGATACATGTAAAAATACTGGGTACAACAGTCATTGTAAATTTTATTCATTTCCTGTTGCCAAGCATAAAATAGTTCAAAGAGAAAAAATGGATTATTGCTATCAACGAGAAAAAATAAGTAAATAACCTATAATGCAAACATGATATTTGTATGGTGTAAAATTAAAAAGCTATTATATTTCGAAAACATTGCGTACATGCCCTGCATCAACTAAACCTTTTCCCTTTTTTGGTGTAGCTGGTTGAAATGGGATATCATGTGATATAGACTTAAAAACCAGTATAATGTTTTAAGATCCATTTTGATAAAATTAAAACAATTTTAAGAGGTGGAGGCCATAAAACGAAAGAAGAAGAAGAAGAATTAAAACAAATTGATATCTAAGCACTAAGGCCTACGCACACAAAAAATAACTGAGCAAAAAACAGAATAAAAATGTAAAATAAAAACAAGAATTACAACGTTTACAGAGGTATAGGTAACCAGAATATAGACGTTTTAAGCGTCTATAACCTTAAATATTTGCTTTAACCATTAAATATTTTTTATATAAACTTCTTCTTTTTCTCAATGACCTCTTGCGTAAGTAGTCATCCAGTCGCAAGAACTTATATCTTAAATATTATAATTATAATGAATAAAATAACAAGGCGTAATTACTTTTACTATTAATTCTGTATATTCGTTCATTAATCAGTTTACCATATTATTTCAGTTCCTTATTTTGTATTTTTAAATAAATATCTATTTTTTTCGTTTTGTCATATTTCATTTACAACTGATTTTACAAGAAAAGTACAAGTTTCAAACCGCGAGAGAGCGCTACCGGCGAAACTCACAGCGAATAGTGGCATAGTTACTGTAATATTTATTGACGTAAATGTTTTGATTTTGTGAATTGCCAGAAGTTGTCAATTGTAATTTTTACTTTTGAATACTAAATTATGGCTGACTGAAATGAATAATTGTAATTTAGTTAAACTTAAATTAAAAACAGTTGTTTTTGTACCCTTAAAAAATATTTTAGTTTAAAATGTCGTGTCGTTAAATAAAGACTTAAATTCTCGTTTAAATGGATGTGTCGCATTATACCGATTTCTATTTAAAAAAATTAACGATTTACATCACTACACCTAGACCGGTGACATCATCCCTACTCTGTGTACGTGATAACATGGGTAATTTATAACAAAAATCAACTTGTTTTGAGATTTCCCTTAAAACTTAACGGTTCTCGAAATAATGATAATATTCCATGATTTATTCGTTCACTGTATAACAAACTGTAATTGGCATGATCATGGTTAAAGATTGAAATGTATTTCAACTTTTAAAGACAAATACTAGGCTCTTATAAAGATGTAATCATTACACCTAATTCTTTACATTTTCCCTTGTATGAATCTCTAAAATTCAAACCAAGCAGTGTCCATTTGAAAAATAGACAGATCGTTTTCTTCGTCTATGACTTCTAATTATGATAATGTTACTTTAAGCAAGTAATAAACTAATATTAAATTGGCACACAATTTACCCACCTGTATGATTTATTTTATCTTAATTTACTTTTAGTGTGTTACTAGTAAACCACATTATAGCCTCCTCCAAAGTATCGTTTGCAATATTCAGATGATTGTTCAGAGACCATCTTTAGATCAATATATTCGTGTAATGGGCAAAGTTTACACGATTACTGTCTCTATTTTTTATAATGTTTATTACTAGATCACCAACATATAAACAAATAATAAAAGGCCTATAATACTACCCATTGGGATGCCAGATAAGAGAGGTCTCCTCGGAAAAGTACTTGAATCCTTGATGTTCTATATATTCTCTTTGCGTATGACTTGTTAAGGAAGATTGTATTCAATGATAAGCCGAAACAAGTCACATAGCAAATGAAATAGGGTATACAATTTCAGGTCTCCACCAAAATACTATAATTTTAACGAAGTAATTCAAAAAATTATCGGAGAACAAGACCCCAATATTATACCTACACACAAATGCTGAGGTCCAAAGTGACTGCTCGAAGACATAAAAGTAGAAAAGAAAAAAGCTTGAGTAACGCATCTAAGCCGTTTAGAGAAATAGCAGACAGTGCGTTTTATCAATAACATAAAAAAATACAACTTTTAGAACACTGCGTAGGAAAAGTAATAAAAATGTGTAATGTTAGGACAATACTAATATCCAATGCGACAAAAAATTCCTGTTAGTTCCTCAAACTTTATTTCTAGTCTCCAGATATTTTCATTTTTTTTTATAATGACTTCGGTTCTCTTATTACTCTTTCTATATAGGATAAAGCATTTTATGAATATTTATTAGCGAATATAATAAAATTTAGACCAGATCGAAATCTTTTTGATATATTAGACCTAAACCAAAAGTTTTCTAGTTCTAATACAAAAGTGGTCTACGAAAAAGTTATGAACACTATAAAATCTGCCGCCAAAGAAGCAATTAATATCAAAATTAGAGCTCTAAGCAATAAAAGCCGATGAAGCAGAGATAAAGAAGAGCCGGTCATTCATCTTCTTCCTCTTGTAGTGTCTATCCGTTTCGAATGTTTACGACCATCATGGCAATCTGCATTTTGCAAACTGCTGCTCTGAAAATATTTGTGGTTGTTGTGTTGAACCACGTTCGTAGATTTTTCAGCCAGGAAATCCTTCGCCTTCCTGGTCCGCGTTTTCCTTCTACTTTTGTAGAAGTAATTGCAACTAACCAATATTTTTCGCTGTTCCTCATGATGTGAACGAGGTATTTGATTTTGGCTGTTTTTATTGTGGTTAACAACCCTTTCCCTTTTTGCATTTCTATTAAAACGTCCTGGTTAGTAACGTGGTCGGTATAGTATACAGGGTGAGTAGTAACTATTGGGACTTAGACTAAGGACAGGTTATTTGGACCAAAATATGGCTATTGGGTCAAATATGCCCTAATAAAATGTTGCTGAGAAAAAAGATACAGGGTGTTAGTTACAGTTAATTTTTGTTTTTCGTTTTTTTGCTAATAATTTCCCTGTATATTTATAAATTGCTCTCAAATTGGCACAGAGGCATAATCTTAGACAAGAAATAGTATTTTATTTACAATTTTACGGTTTGTCATAGAGGGCGCCACGTGGATCATTCCTAATGATCAAATTGAGTCTAAACTTGTTCTGATGAAACTTTTTAGTAATTTTTATTAGAAAAATATGACGTAAACATCATTTTTACGTAAAATTGGTACTCTTATTTAAACATGATAATTTCAAACCGTTTTCGATAAAAACGCAGTCGAACTGCTTAGCGTCTTAAAAATTATTTCAAATATTATTTCATTTATGAAAAGTATGCTATGGTCTGTCAGATAATTGTTGTTGGTAAATGTCATTTGTTCAGAGTAAATTATTTTTGATATGACAGTGTAGTGTAATGTTGCATTTTGTAAAAGTAATCATTACTTTTTTTTATTGAAATGCCTCGTCACAATCATTTTACTAATGAAGAAATGCGAGATATGATTTGCATATACGCACAAGAAAATTTTTGCGGTCGCTCGGCAGCCAAAAGGTATGGAATGTTATACGCAAACAAAAGGCAACCAAATCAGAAAACTTTTGCAAGATTATATCGTAGTTAAAGTGAAACAGGTCATTTCACACTAAAAATCGGTGTGGTCGACCGAAACAAATCACACCTAATCAAGAAGATGAACTTTTGGTTCGAGTAGATGAAAATCCTGAAATAAGTTCACGACATCTATCAGCAGCAACAGAAGTAAGTCAGTTGTCTATTGTTAGAATTATAAAAAAAGAGAACCTCCATCCTTATCACTTTACTCCTGTTCAAAATTTACGTCCAACAGATCTTTCGCGACGGTTACAGTTTTGCCAACGTATTCTGAATAAATATCGCAATGACAAACACTTTATTAAGAATATTATGTTTACCGACGAAGCAACTTTTACCAGACGAGGGGTTTTTAATTGGCGAAATAGTCATTATTGGGAAGAAGAAAACTCGCATGCTATTAAAGCTAGATATTTTCAGCATGAGTTTAAATTGAATATTTGGTGTGGCATTATAGGCGACCAACTACTAGGGCCTTATGTTCTTTCTCCGAATTTAAAATAGAGATTCTTATTTTTTTTTTGAAAATACTCTTAGTGATATTTTAGATGATCTTTCACTGGATGTAAGAAGAAAAATGTGGTTTATGCAGGAGGAGCGCCACCTCATTTTTCATTGGCTGTTAGAAATCATCTTAATGACGTATTTCCTCAAGGATGGATTGGCAGAGGCAGTGATTTTCAATGGCCACCAAGAAGTCCTGAGTACAACCTGCTAGATTTTTATTTTTGGGGACATATGAAGTCCTTAGTTTATGCCAATAAAATTAATACACGAGACGAAATTTGAAGATACATTTAAAATAAACGTATTTTTATCTTCAATTGTGGCTTATTCCCAGTTAAATAGTAATTAATTTAAAATGCCACAAGAAATAGCTTCAGAACAATATTCAAAATGCAGCTAATCTTATAAGGGACATAATAATATTTTTTTAACGTCCGAAAATCCTTTATAAAAAGAATTAGAAAAGGCATAGAAATCAGAGAAGACCATGTAGAACATTTAGTTTGAGCTTTTGTGAGTTCTTTTAAGTTAAAGTGTGTTTAGTTTTGATTTTTCCTCAAAACGAAAATAACCTGTCCTTAGTCTATGTCCCAATAGTTATCACTCACCCTGTATATTTAAGATTCGACGACAAAGCCACGATCAAAGTAGTAACCTGATTTTTATTCGTACTAATAAATCATGGCATTTGAATAGCTTAGCCGTTTTTTGAAATGCAGATCTTGCTTTTTCTATCCTGCATTTTATTTCTAGGGAATGGTCCCAATTTTCATTGATTTTCGTTTCAACGTAGATGTATTTTTTTACTCTTTTTATTGGTTGATCATGCACACTGATCCTTTCAATTTGCTGTTTCTTCTTAAAGATCATCATACATTTTGTTGTCTTATTGTTCAGTGAAAATCCATATCTCTGACTCACTTCTGTGATTCTATTCATTAATTAATGCCGGGCTTCATAACTGCCAGCGAATACTACCGTGTCATCTGCTTATCTGATGTTATTGATACATTATCTGTTAATTTGCATTCTGGCTTCAACATCCTCTACTGCTTCTTGAAAGATTTCCTTAAAGTATATGTTAAACAGCAAGCGTAATAGTATACATCACTGTCGGACTCCACGTTTGATTTTGATGTCATCGAATTCTGCCTTTGTACGGATAGACGATATTTTATTTCAGTGAAGATTGCTAATAATTCTTATATCACAGGTGTTTATTCCATATTTGTTAATATATCTATCAGCTTATCAGTGTTTAACTGTATCGAACACTTTATGGTAATCAATACAGCATGCATAAATATCGCAATTTACATCTCTACGTCGTTAAAATAGCATCTTTATGCTAAAGAGGAGCCTCTCTCGTACCCACTGCTTATGGTCCGAAAATTATTGCAGGACGCAGATTTTTTTCCTTGGTAGAGCAATAAACGTCGATTTCAGCCATTATCTTGTTGTTACTCCGTTTAAATATATGTCATTGAATATTTTTGTTAGGCGTTGAGTACCGTCGGTGTTAAATAGCTTTATGAGTTCAGCAACTGCATTGTCATGTCCAGGAGCTTGGCCATCTTTTAGATGTGATATTGCTTTTTTCACTTTATCTGGTGCGATTGGTTAGTGGCCATTACTTATGTAGGACGGAAGTTGTTCGAACTTGTTATCATCAAAGAATTCTTGTATATATTTAGTCCATATGCAAATTTCTTGATTTTTATGTGTAATAATGTTCGCCTGTTGGTCATTCATAAAAAACAATTAACCTAAAATTTGTTAACAAATCAGAAACACGAGATGAAAGAGACTTATACTTTAAATCAAAAAAGAATCATAAGAGAAACTATTACTAATAAAAATAACGAGGGAAATCAAAGGCGTATGGATTAAAGAGATTATTAAAAAAAAACACACACAGATAAAATGAAAATAATTGTGTAAACATTTGACTTTTACTCAGGCTCGAAAATAGGGAGGATCAGGAGGGGTGGCCAAGTGCCACGGTTGGCAGATTTCAGGGGGCGGCAAAATTTGAAAAGATTATAAATTATTAAAATGTTTCAAAATAATAATACCATAATTAATATTGTTTAATTTTCATTAATTTTGTTGCACTTATTAATCAATTATTATCTAATGAAAAAGGGCGTGAAAAATTTAGACAAATTAAAGAAGAATGTATTTCAGCGAATGGAATTTTCAAATTCAAAGTTTTTCTTAAATAAAACTTCTTGATGACATTACATATGGTGTATGATATTACAACTACCGCATCTGAAAAAATAGCTTACGACGGTAAGGGGTGGAAAGAAGGGTGGAAGTGGGATAAGAAAAGGGGCGGCAAACTAGTATTTGCCTTGTTGACAAATTTCATAGTTCTAGATTTGCTTATACCTACACAATGATTCCTTAATAATTATTAACAATAATTGATCTACGTCATATTGTTTTCAAGTGCACTTTTTATTATAAGATAAAAATGAATACGCACAGCCTCTGAATCGTTCATAACGACATAACGACGTGACGCGGTACCGAAAATTTTAAGGGCCATATGTGCAACTAATTCCAAGGTTTGAGACAATTATGAACTTCTACGGGGGTCATTGAAGGATTACTTGGACGGGTGGATTTTTCCGGTACCGCGTCACGTCGTTTGCAGAGATTGCAATAAATCAGTGTTTGTTTGTCTTCATTGGAGAACGATCTCTAAATGAAGCCAAATGTACGTTTTAAAATTTTGTTAAATATTCGTTTCTGCGAATGAGATTATTTTTTGCAAAATTTTTGTGTTCTTTGTTTCTGGTTTTTTTTTTAAGTTAGTTCTATATTAATGAGTAAACTTAAGTACATATTTATTAACATCTTTAATACTACATATTGAGTTGTAAGTAATAAATTATTATATCTGTATTTCGTTATAAACTCTATGTCATCTTTGTATTTTAGAGAACTGATGAAGCTTTAGAAGTATAAAGCGAAACGTTTTCTATAAACTTATGAAGTAGTTGACTTCTGTTTTTTATTTGCCAACCGTAAATGACCGATTAACCTCTGAATTCACCAGTTGAATAATTTATTTATATATATATATATATATATATATAATATATATATATATATATATATATATTATATATATATATATTATATATATACCATAGTGTTGGTGAGCGGTATCCCATTGTTCTGCATTTTTGCTTCCATCTTTTTAAAGCACTATCGAGGTATATTTTGAATAAACTGGGGGACAGACAACATCCTGGCTTTAATCCTTCTGATGTTATAAATTCTGTTATTATTTGTGACCCTGCTTTTATTTTTGTTATTGGTTGGTTGTATAGCATTTTGACGGCTTATATTAATTTTATATTAATACTCGTGCTTTCCAGTTTCTTCAGTGGAGCGCTGTCGTAGGGTTTCCGTAAGTCCAAGAACAGCATATAAATCTCTTGACTCCGTGCCATCTTTTTTTACTATTATCTGGGTTAAGAACAAAATGTTTGTCGACCCTTACGAAATCGCTTCTGCTTTATAATCTAAATATTCTCTCTAGATTCAGTTCTTTAAAACATTTCCATTATATTCGACTCATATTTCCGGTTACAGCTATTCCTTAATAATTTTAATAATTATTTTTATTACCCTTTTTATATATAGTACTGAGGTATGATATCATCCATTCCGTAGGGATTTCGCTTGTGTTTATGCATTCTTAAAATAGTTGTCAAAGACATTCGTACAATTTGTTTGTTCCGTACTTAAACAATTCTCCGGGCATATATCCTGGTCCGGTTGCTTTGTTCTTCTTCACCTGTTTACATACAATAATTTCCTCTGTTGGCGAGCCAACTGTTGAAATTCCATCTTGGTTTTGATTTCTATGTTCTTGAAATTCGACTATGAATTTGAATTCTCTAGCAAAAGTTCTTAGAAATACTCTTCTCAGTCTTCAGGTTTTAGAAAATATATAAGACTCGTTCTTCTTCTTATATATTTTCCTTCGTACTTCTGCTTGTTTTCCTTTAAATTTTATTTTGTCTTGTAATGATTTGGAGCTTAAATATTGTTGGTATAGTTGTCTTTTACATTTTGTTTCTTTCTCTAGTTCGTTATCCCACCAGTATGGTTTGTTTACTTTGGGTTTTATGTAGTATTCCATGGCTTCAAATGCTGCTTCGTGTAAACAGTTTTTTATATGTTCATATAACTGATCGATATTCTTAGGGCGGGAATTTGTAGCTTCTCATCCAATCTATTTTTGAACAAGTCTTAGGTACTTTCTTCATCTAGGCTTCTGATATTGCATCTTCGTTCCTGTTTCTTTTCTGTCTTGTTTATGTCTATATGTGTTTCTTTCTGTTGTCTTCGGATTGGGAAGTGTATTTTTTAACGTAATAAATATGATCGCTACCGCATGTTGCGCTTCCCTGAACTCTTACATCTTGTACTCTCAGTCGGGTTTTTTGTTTTGTTACAATATAATCGATTATTGATTTTATGTTTGGTGTTTCTTGAATCCATGTATAGCTGTGTATCAGTTTATGTGGAAAGTATCCATTCAAGATTCTAAGTTAATTCTGATGTGTGCCCAAAAAAATGAAAAACAAAATCCTTTTTCATACAGTACTCGGTAAATTTACTTAAGATAAATGTATCTATTTGTGCACCTTGCTCTTTTAGTAGTTAAGAGCCGTCACTGGATTATGTAATTGTAATGAAAATTACATTTTTTATTTAAATAATGTTTGATTTTTATATTTGCACTCTAGAAATCGATTTCAAAAAAATTTTATTTTTAAAAATTCTACGAAAATTCAACAAGTTGTTGTTAGAAGGTTACAAGATACAAGGTGTTCTAGCCTAATATTAACACAATTGTGTTTTTTCCACATTTTCGCAGAGTTATTAAAATACTCTTTTTTTTAAAACGATTTCTGAAGTGGAAATCGAAACATCAAACATTAGTTAGTTAAAAATTTAATTGAAATTACAACCACTATTATGACTTAAATCCCATATACCTAAACATAATATTTAATTTTTCTTATTATTAAATATGGTTTTGTAAAAAAACAAGCATCCTTTAATAAATTATATTAGAAACTAATTTATTTTTTTTACAGTATAACAAAGAAAAGCAAACAAAATCCAATTCTGAATTCGAAACTGGCAGTTACAAGGCTGTAGTTTCCGAGAAAACTAAACTAGAAATTAAGCCAAGCGAGGACAATAGATGCAGAAAAGAAACACCATCTAGAAAATAAAGTAAAATGCATTTTCATTGTGGCACATTTTTGTTTTTTATTTCAGTTTTATTTTTAAAAGTTCGGTAGAGCGGTTCAGTGTGAAAGTTAAGTAACAGTTGGAGCAATATCGTCTTGAGATTTAAAAGCAGGGACGGCGAGCAAAAACTGATGTAAAGGGTTGTGTCAAAATTGAAAAATATATTAGGAGGTAATAGAAAATGTAGTTTGTAGAAAGATGTTGCTCTGTTTAATACTATATAAAAATTACGTAAACATAGTTAGTAATTTTGCATATTTTAATATAAAAGGAAGGAGATAATATAAGGATTAAATCCTTTAGCGTCACAGAAGATCACGATGATGAAATCAAATACGCTCTAAATAAACTTAAAACTCTAAAAATAATGAGGCTCCTGGATTAGATGCAATACGTGTAGAACTGTTAAACCGATGTAAGAGGATAAGAGGAAGTATTGACAAATTTGTTTAATACGGTGTACGAGACGGAAATAATACCGCAAGATTGACTAAAGTCAGCGTTTATAATGAATGTTAAAAAACAGGCAGCAAAAGAGTGCTTTGACTATCGAACACTTAGCCTCATAAGTCATACTTTAAAAGTACTTTTTAATGTAATACATAATATAATCTATGAAAAGTCGTAGGTGAAGATTAATGAGACGCAGTTTGTGTTCTGAAATGGAATGGATACTCTAGAAAGACTATTTGCCATAAAAATATTAATTCAGCAATTATCATGGTTATTCTGATCTTAGATGCTGCCGCTCTGAATAGTTCGATTGATGTTCATCCGTACCATTCCCTTACGTTACGCAACCATGAGATTATTTTAATTCCTACACTTCTTTTGTCCTGGATTTTCCCTTGTATAATTAGTTATAGTATGTTGTATCTTTTATTACGCATAATATACTCCAGGTATTGCAGCTTTTGTGTTTTGGGGGTTTTCAATATTTCCATTCTTTTGCTGAATCTTCTTATGACTTAATTACTATTTAACTGGGAATAAGCCACAATTAAAGATAAAAATACGTTTATTGACGTTTTCAATTTCCACTTTGGAAATCGTTCTCAAAATACAAACAGTAAATTTAAACAAATTTTGTTTTTTGTTACATAGTGAAAAATTCTTCTAATAATTTAATTTTATCTGACTCATTTATATTGACAATTCAGACATACATTATGCATTTTAAAGTAGACGACTTTAAAATGATATTGCCAATATTGTTGAGTTGCGCTCCTGGGACGACTTTAGTTATAAGATAGTTCATTCGATTACATGAAATCTACTTTAACTTGAGAATATCCGTCAGAAAAAAATCATAGCATGTAATTCGTCTTTAAAAAGACAAACACATGACATGATGACAGTAAAATTCTCCTGTTAGTGATTCCATAGTAAATTATGAGGGAAAAACCCTGGAAAAAATCCTCATAATACTATCCCGACATGGTAAGTATTTGTTCGTGCATTTAGTTTACCTTCAATAAAACACCAAAATTCTGATTTTATATGTTTCGTTATTTAAAAAACATAAATGATGTATCCTCTATATGTTACTGACTTACTAATACTGGTACTTTCTTATTAATAACTTCCTCTTTCAATATTGGTAACCAGATCCTACTACATTCTGCCGAGGAATTTGCGACACAATTGGCCTTATTTAGCATATGTAATTAGAGCTGCTTCTTTGATTTTTCTTTTTTTACCATCCGTTTCTTTTTAGGACTATATTTGAATTATTCCATTGAAC
This sequence comes from Diabrotica balteata, assembly GCA_918026665.1. Lineage (NCBI taxonomy): Eukaryota > Metazoa > Arthropoda > Insecta > Coleoptera > Chrysomelidae > Diabrotica > Diabrotica balteata. The sequence continues at coordinate 101,598,701 of OU898281.1, forward strand.
CCTATGTTCATTATCCCATGCGTGTTTACATATTTGAGATCTATTTATAAATAAATATAAATGAGTCAGATAAAATTAAATTATTAGAAGAATTTTTCTATTTGTTTGTATCTTGAGAACGATTTCAGAAGTGGAAATTGAAACGTCAATAAACGTATTTTTATCTTTTTTTTTTTTTTTTTTATTTACTAATAATAGTCGTTTCAACCACCTGGGTCATTAGCGACATTAGTTTACATTAGTTAGGTACATTATATTAAATTATATAAAGATGTTTCTTTTAGAAATCTAATTAAGTTTTTAGTATTTAAATGTTCACCTAATACTGTTTTTAAGTCACTGGAAATATTGTTATTTTGTCTGTTATCTGTATATTTTCCACATTCTGTTAGAAGATGTTTAACAGTAATATTGACTTGACAGTAATCACACACTGGAATGTCTTCTTTACTTATTAGGTGCTTATGAGTAATATTGGTATGACCTAATCGAAGTCGAGAAATTTTGACTTGGTCAGCTCTTTTTAAGTTCACTAGGCGCCACGGTTTCACTGTCGATTTAATTTCTTTTAATTTAGATTCCGATAAGTTCCACTTATTTTGCCACGCACTAATCACTTTTTCTTTAACGAACTGTTTTATATCACTGCAGATAGTCTTTGACACTATTATAGCTTGATCATTTTTGGTAGCTTCTCTTGCTTGGAGGTCTGCGTTTTCATTACCTTGTATTCCCGTGTGAGATGGAACCCACATAAATTTGACTTCTGAACCAGATTCTTGTAAGGCAGCAAGTTCTTTCTTGACAAGTAAGGCTATAGGGTTCTTAGTATATAGTTGACCGATTGTTGTTAAGGAGTTTAGAGAATCTGTGATAATGACGGAAGAAGAATGGTTTGTACTTTTTATATGAACGAGGGCTTGTAATATTGCATATAATTCTGCTGTGTATATAGAAGTGGCTGGCATTAATTTAAATTGGGAAGAGGAATATGGAGTGACAAATGCTGCTCCTACGTCATTTGCAAATTTGGAGGCATCTGTATAAATGCAAAAGCTTTTCGCGTAAGTCTCGAGTTCCTTTAAACATGACTGTCGGATTACAGTGGGTGATGTATCTAATTTGTTATATTGGAGTAGCGTCGTATTGATTTCGGGAATCGTGATTAACCAGGGAGGTGGAGTTTTTACATTTGAAGGAAAGAGGTCAGAAATTTGGAGTTGTAGATCTTTTAAATTTCTTCGAACTCTTTCGTAGAATGGTGGATCGAACCTACTTGTGTTATAAGCTTCTAGGTAACGGTCCGTAAATGCATTTTGAAATACTGGGTGGAATTTGTTGCTAGCGACTGATGCTGCATACGAAAGGCATAAATAATTTCTTCGTAGATTAAGAGGTGGCTCTCCTGTGAGGCATTGGAGATTCTTAACTGGTGTGGTTCTAAATGCACCTATGGCAATGCGAAGTGCTGTGTTCTGAATGACTTCAAGTTGCTTGGTAACATGTTTTTTAGCGGAGGCATACACAATAGCCCCATAATCTATTTTTGATCTAACGAGTGACTTATAAATATTTAATAACGTGGTTTCGTCGGATCCCCATTTTTTATTTGATAATGTTTTCATTACATTTAATCCATTTTGGCAAGACTTTTTTATTTCTAAAATATGTTGTTTCCATGTTAGTTTTTGGTCAAATACCATTCCGAGAAAATTAATTTTTTCTGAGAATTTGAGCGGCTCGCCATACAGTTTTAAAGATGTTCTCTATGGCCGGTGCCTTCTTGAGAAAAGCATGCATTTTGTTTTTAGTGGGGAGAATTGCACGCCTACTGACATTGACCATATCTCTAATTTATAAATAGATTCTTGTAGGTGTTTTTGAATCATTCTCATATTCTTGCCCTTTGCAAATAGAACCAGATCGTCGGCATATAGTCTTCCCTTAACTAGCGGGGAGCAGTGATCCAGTATATCGTTGATAGCCACGAGAAAAAGAGTTGGGCTCATAACTGACCCCTGAGGTGTTTCGTTTTTTTGAATTTTTTTTGATGAAGTGGAATTATCGGCGCGAACAGAGAAAGCTCTTGACTGAAGAAAGTTTTCTATGAATCTTAGCATATTACCCCTGATTCCCCATTTGTGTAATTTTGATATAATATTAAATCTCCAAACCGTGTCGTATGCCTTGGTGATATCGAAGAATACTGCGATGGTCTCTTGATTATTTGCAAAACCTTCGTGTATCTCTGACTCTAAATCTACTAAGTTGTCTACGCATGATCTATTTTGACGGAAGCCACTTTGCTGAGGAATTAAAAGTTTTTCTTGTTCTAAGTACCACATCAGTCTTTTGTTTATAATTTTTTCTAGAACTTTGCATGCTACATTAGTGAGTGATATAGGACGGTACGAGTCTATATTTGTTCTGTCTTTATTGGGTTTGATCAGAGGAATTATAATGCTGTCTGACCATACAGATGGAAAAACCTGATTTGTCCAAATAAAATTGTACAATTTTAATAGCCAAGACCTTCCATTTTCTGGTAGGTTTAACAAAAAAATTAATGGTATACCGTCTGGACCTGGAGCTGAATTTTTACTTGACATTAGGGCATCCTTGAGTTCTTGCATTGTAATCGGGACATTAAGTATATTATACTCGTGAGAGTGGTGCTCCAACTTTGTTTTCTCTGCGCTTTCTTTCTTAAACTTAAAGTCCGGTGGATAGTTATCGTTACTTGAATTGGTCTCAAATTCACTGGCGAATAGTTCAGCAATTTCATTTCGGTCGGTTATAATTTTGTTATCTTTTGCTAGGAAAGGTATTTTGTTTGAACATTTTTTTCCAGATATTTTTCTCATATTTTGCCACACTTTACTTGCTGGGGTAGAACTATTTATACTTGAAATAAATTTTTGCCATGACGTTTTCCTGCATTTTTTAAGAATATATCTAGCTTCCGCTCGACGTCTTTTGTATTCTGTCATAGTTTCATCGGTTTTATGATGCTTAAACCTATTGAAAGCTCTTTTATATGTTTTTACGGCTTCTTTGCATTCTGAGGACCACCATGGTAAAGGTTTATGATATTTTAGTGTTTTTGTTTTTCCAATATGATTTTCTGCTGCTTTGTTGATTATTGATATGAAGGTATCTAGGTCTTTATCTATGTCATTAAGAGTAACATCTTTTATGTTGTTTATTTCATTTTGTACATATTTTGTAAAATTTTCCCAGTTTGCATTTTTAATATTCCATTTTGATGCAGTAGTAGCAGTACTGGAGTCTTTTTGTTGTGGAAACGCAATTTTAATGGGATAGTGATCACTTCCGTATAAGTACGGAATAACGTCCCATTCTAGAGTTGGGGATAATGTTGGATCACATAACGATACATCAATGGCTGACTGACTACCCGTTTGAATATTAAACCTCGTGGGCCTACCATCGTTTAACAGATTAAGATTTTGTGAGGTCATAATAACTTCCACTATCTTGCCTCTAGCGTTAGTTTTTGTTGAGCCCCATATAGGGTTGTGTGAATTGAAATCGCCTAAAATAATACGAGGGCTGGGAATTTGTTGCAATAGGTTATCAAAATCTTCTTGGTCTATGGTTTGATCTGGAGGTAAATATATGTTGCAAATATTGATTTTTTGTTCCATGTTTACTGAAATAGCTACTGCTTCAAAGTTCTGTGTGTTGATATGTAATTGATGAGCTTCATATTTCTTATCGACGTAAATAGCAACCCCGCCACTAGCTATCTCAGCGTTTTGTCTGTGTTTGAAAAAATTTGTGTATTCTTGAAACTTGAATGCGTGGTTGGAATCTTTAAAGTTGGTTTCTTGTAAACAAAGTATCAATGGGTTGATTTCAGAGATAATATGCTTTAACATTTCGAAGCGACTGTAGAAGCCATTTACGTTCCATTGTATTATGGACGCCACTGTTTCTATTTATTATATGCTTTACGATGAATCGAAAGAGGTGTCGGATTCTTCTTCCAGAAGTATCTTCATCGCTACCGGGTCCATTTTTAGTTGTTTCATAATCTTACGTCTTATTCTCGTGCTTCTGTTTTTCATACTTCGATCGGTGTAATAAGGGTGAATTTTAGATAATAGTTTCAAAAAATCATCAACGTTCTCCGTATATGTTTTAACTAAGCTTATGGGATCTTTGTTTCCTTTAACATTTTCAAAGAAATCGACCATTTGGTCAAAACTGAGTTTTAATGATTCTTCTTCGAATATTCTCCTAGTTGGTTCCAGTAACGGCAGTATTTCATTAGATTTTGGTTGGTGTGTTTTGGCCAAGGATGATTCTTCTTCAGTAATAGTTTTAGTTTTCTTCTTTCTCTGAGTAGTTGGTACTGCAAATGTAACTTCAGTTTGTGAGGACGGAGGAGGTGTTATTACTTCTGTAATACTACGTTTGGAACTTGTTTTATGTAAATATTTTGATTCCATTTGTTCTGAGGTGGGCAAGGAAATTTCTGTGGTTGGTTGTTTTTCTATTTCGTTATTATTATATTGTGTATTTGGTGCTATGTTATGGGTTAAAGGTTGGAAAGGTGAAGATGTATCATTTATTTGTTGGTCTGTCGTAATAGGGATTTTCATTGATAGGATTTCATTTCGAGTGGTAGGGATATTGGTATTGTTTGCAGGCTCTGGACTTGCTGTTAAGCAATTATTTGAGAAATGGCCTGTTTGGTTACACTTTGTACACAGCTGACTTTCATGAGACAAGAAAATGCGATATGATATATTATCGTGAGATAATACTATCGAGTCGGGAACTGTATTGTTGGGAGGTGAGATATAGATGTAGCGTCGAAAACTAAGAATGTGTTTGTATTCAGGGTTGGTTGCGGCAATTCTAAGAAAATTTAAAGGAGATACTAAGTTATAGCCTTGTTCTCTGAGTTCTTGTTCTATACAATCATGTGGGATAGATGGGCACACATTAGATAACAATAAACGTTGGCTTGGAGTAATAAATCTGCGAGTTTGAATTTGTTCTGAGTTTACTGTAATTATTCCATTATCAGTGTTCATGAATTCGTCGACCTTTGTCACACTGGATAGATAAACACATATTCTATTGTTAGATATCCTAGACGAGAAAAGTATATTTTTTGGATTAATTTTTCTTCCGATGGCTATAAGATACTCCTCTAGTTTTATTCCATTAAGGGAGTTGAAAACTATAGCTTGATTTTTTAAAGGGAATTTTGGTTGGCTCAGGGCTCTCGAATAACTATGTTGTTGATTGTTAGAGTTGGTGTTAGTAATATTAGGAGAAATATTTTGTAGTTCCATTATTTTTCAATAACTATATGTGCCCCCTCAGGCCGGACCTGCCTTGTAGCAGGTCCAACTGATAAGAGGCACGAAATATTACGATAATGTGAAAAACCTGTCTTTTGTTTTTATTTCTCACTTTTTAATAAACTGTTTATTTACTTTTAAAATAAAATAATATATGTCTTACTTTAGTTATAATGTTGCATGGAAATTTCACACACTTTATCACTACATAATTTTTGCTTAGAAAACTATTGATATTGATAAATTTGGATTATAACTTAGGTAAAAATTATGACCTATTTTAAACTTGTTAATATTAAAAATCGATTATCACTAATTACTATGATTGCTATACGTGTTAATCGTTCGGTGTTTCGAACGAGACCTATTTTTATCTTTAATTGTGGCTTATTCCCAGTTAAATAGTAAATAATTTAAAATGCAACAAGAAGATAGCTTCAGAACAATATTCTTATGACTTCTTTGTTTATTACATGCTCGGTCCATAGTATTTTCAGGATTCTTCTATACACCACAGTTCAAATGCTTCAAACTTTTTAGTCGTAGACGCGTTAAGTGTCCATGCTCCTAGCATCCCGTAAAGCAGAGTCTAGAAAATATAACACCTTGCCAGCCTAACTCTCGGTTTTCAGTTCTCTTGTACAAAGTACCTTTCTCATTTTGTTGAAGTTTGTTTGTGCTTTCGCTATTCGAACTCTGATTTCTTTGATGTAATCGATTGTGTGAATAATTATTGTGCCAAGATAGTTGTAGTTTTCAACTTGTTCTTAAGTTTTAACGTTAAGGCTGTTTTATCGGTGCATCAAAACCTAGGGACAGTGTTTTCTCTGTTATTTACCGACAAAATGTCTCGAAATTTGGACGAGTTATTCAAAATTATTTTACCTTTAAAATAGTGGTTTTACTTTTTTTATTTTTCTGAAACTTTTGTCGAAAAATTGGATTATACTGTTTAACGTTCTATTATAAGCAAACTTTTTACGCCCTTCACTTGAAAAAGTTTTTGTTTCTGTAATCGTTGGTTCTTTTTCACCTCTCTGTGTCCAGTAATAATCGAGAAAAGCGTGTTCCAACTTTGAAGAAAATTGCTAAAAAATACTAATATCTACTAGTGAAATACGTTACTCATCATTGGCGATTAGTTTCACCGTTATCGCCTTCTTGACGTCAAATGTCATGAACGTATGGTCAAACTAATTTCAATGGAAAATAATGCATTTGTTGTCATTAAAACTATCCGTCGGCCGTCGCCACTGACTAAAGATGGTCTGGCGTAAGCAGTGTAGAAAAGTAAGTGATACGCCCATTTCAAATCGCAGTGTGCTTCAAATGCTAAAACAGCCCTAATTGTCAGGATTTTATCAATATTTTGGGTTTTTGATATCCTTATAAATTTAGTTTTCTTGATGTTTGTTGAAAATCCATATTCTTCTCCATATTCAACTATTGTTTATTAGCTTTTGGAGTCTTGGAGGTTGTCTGCTATTATGATAGTATCGTCCACATATCTAATGTTGTTAATTAGTATTTCATTGACCTTTATTCCTGCTGTTTCTCCCTCAAGAGCTCTCTTCATAATTTATTCAGAGTATGCATTGAATAGCAGTGGTAACAATACTACTTTTGCACTACTTTTTTACAATACTGCTACACAGTATTTCCTTCAAAAACAAACAGATGTTACTTCATCATCTTGTTGAATCCATCAATTTTATGTAATTAATGAAGTAATTTTTGGCTGACTCTGCTCATTGATTTACCACAGAGCTTTTTTTATCAGCACATGTTTAAGGATTGAATTGACAGTAACGTCATCTTCATTCATTTTTTTAAGTAAAAATCTTTTTTTCTATTTAATTAAAACAAAATATAATTGTTGTATCACATCCAGTTAGAGCGTGCAAAGATAGAAGTGAGTCAATGATACTTAAAATAAGTTTTTTTGTCAGAGTATGTAATGATGTATGTCTTCGTTTACCTAACAACGGAGTAGTTGTACATGTATAAAACCATATTCTTCGACAAGTTTTGAAGCTTTTTATGTATGTCAACAATACGTTTGTTCAATGACAGAAAAAGGTGTCTGTGTCAAAAGAATTCTTTAAAATTGCTTCAACTTTATCTATCTTATGTACATAATTATGTTATTTTACGAGAAAGTAATTCTTCAGCAACAAATGCTATCGGGTAACTATAGTTTTATAGATTTGCTTTTAAATATTTACAAAAAAATTGAGTTAAATGACATTTATTCTCATTATTCGACAACACTTTTTTCAATTCTTTTAATAAGCGTTTATTGGGTTATTAATGACTCAAAGTTCAACATGCCACATACTCCAACTATCTTCACCCATGCTTTCTCATTTTGGTATCAATTGGTGTCTTTTTTCAACTTTACTTGCTCATCTATATATTCTCAATTCAGCCATATGCATACGTTGTTTTTCTTTATTTTTAACTACCAAATACACAGTTCCATTTATCATAGCTGGTCTTATGGAAATTTTTCATATATTGCTCCAGTAAGCAGAGATAAAAATGCCATTCAACCACTAAAAATCAAGAAAGAGAAAGTCAATTTTGGGACTCCAAAAATATGCAAAAAGGTAAACCACTCCTACACAGGCTTCCCCCTCAAACCCCACCATAGTAGGCGAGGGAACCATGAAAAATATTTTTAGCAGCTGACCTAAACAATAGAAACTAAACGCTGTACTTTTCACCCTTTAAGAGCATTTTGATTTTTGTCGCTTTTATCAAAAGATATCGAGTTTTAACCATCGAGTTGATACAATATTTTTTTAAAATTGATTTCGCGAGCGTAACTGACATTCAACATCGCCGGTCTCTTTAATAGTTGTTTCTGACAGAACGGTTTATTCTACACAAAAAGTGATAAAATATTTTTTTGTTCCTAATTATCTCAGCTACATTTTTTATTTGTAAGATTCTTTTCTGTGGTTTACAGATTATTGGTAAATCGATTTCCACCCCTTCAAGAGGGGACTTTAGGGAAAATCCGGGGATGAAAGTGGTAAACATTTTTGCATATTTTTTAGGATTTCCAAAATTGACATTTTTAGTAAAATTCAGCGGTTTGTATGATTTTCAGTGCTAAAATCTCTGATGACTGGACTTTTTTGCATTTTTAAACTCTGTCAAATTAAGTAATTTTCACTTATTTTTACATTAAATGATCTCGCATACACAAGACATTTTAAAGATACAATACTTTTTCTAGACTACAAGCTAATGGGTGATTTTTAATGGGCCATTTGACTCAGCACATTTCACATATAAAACAATACAGTAATAACAACTTTGGAAACTATGCCGTCAATTCTTATCGATACAGATGAGTCACGGGTATAATAAACTTACCACTCAAGGGGGTGGGCATTTGGTCCAACATATGTGTATGGCTTTTATAACTTAGGTAAGTAATAAAAAATAATAACCTGGGACCTAATGCCGTGCTAGAATAATGGTATCAAGATCAGGAAAAATTTTTTACTTTCAGAAAACTTTTTTCCCAGTTTAGGCCTTTTGATACAGGGATGAGACATCTAAGACGCAAGTCTCAATTTGAACCCCCCATACTTTAAGTATCGATAAAGATTAGCGGCATAGTTTCCTACATATTGTAGTATTAATTTATATGTGATTCAGGTTGGGTCACATGACCCCATAAAAATGTTTCTTAAGTTCGGAGTATATTATGTTCTATACTGTTGTTAGTTTTTACTGTAGATAATTAAATCTTAAAATAAATTTTTTTAATATTGGTGAAATATTCAATTTCTTTTGTATCATTTTATGTTGTCTGATAATCCTTTTACGTATGGTAGTGTGATTTTCTTTGAATCGTGTCTTGTAAATGTGATAAGACCCTAATTAATGTTGTTCTTTTCTCTGTAAAATTTTTATTCTTTATATAAAATTTTTCTCCGTTTACGAAATATTTTTTACATGAGAAAAATTAGAAGCTAATAAATAAAATAGCGAGGCAAGGTTCCAAAAACTTTTCCGATTGCCTTTATGACCAGGAAAGCCTGGCCTACTAATAAAACCTGATTAATATCAATATTCAATATGTCACGTACACAGTATGTAAAATATGACATGCAACGACATAAATATTTTACTTTTAGTTTATTTCTTAATCTATTAAAGAACATTTATATGAAGAATGCATGGAAGTCTACGATGTCAACTTTAATGTTGAATTTACAGCCACAGTAACGACAAAAATGCATGGCCAGACAATAAATTTGAGTTCAAATTACTCCAGCACACGGTGAATTTAGCATTTGTATCATTCGCCTTCTCATAACTATGAGAATATTTAGTGCTTTAGTACGCCAGCGCATTAACTGAATACCGACCTGTACAGTAAGCATTACTGAAATTAATTCTAGTTGCATATTATCATTTGGATTATGGCTACCTTCCACCGACACGAAATTTCGGTGCTATTCGGGATTAGATAAGTTTTAACGATACTATTTGAAGTTAGTGTATAATGAGGGAGATAAATGCCACTTTATTGTTATTGCTCATATGAACTAAGCTATTTTCAGTTCATAGTCATTTTGTAATGTGAACTAATTAGCGGATCTTCGATAAGATCTTTTACGGACTTCTTAGGGTATATGTTATAAACCCAAGAATATTAACCATTCGTAAAATTCACTAATCCTAGAATGACATAAAATTTGGCAATGGCGTGGTTGGTTTAACGCGTCGATATTTAAGGTTGCTTCATCGTATTAGATAGCCATCTGGATGAATATTAAATTCGTAAATTATACAGGGATAGCCAAAAGTTCACTACCTTCGCCACACTTCAAAAACCTGCAAAGGTTTTGCATAATCTCCAATTTTAGCTGCAGGGTATAATCCAGGTAACTGTAAAACTATACTTTTCTGTGGACCCCGGCCTCTATTTAAAGTGGGAGGATTTTTGACTATTTGTATCTATCTCTAATATAAAAATAATTCCTTGTCTCCTCTGAGTCATCTTCTTCACTGCTTTGGTAAACATTATCTTCTTTATAAGCCTGTTCTACTTCATTTTCATTTTCTGAAACTAAAAAGAGAACTTTAGGTTATACTATACTATGTGGTCTAGCGTTGCGATTCTGCTATAGCTTACGGTCTACCCAGGGATGCGGTGTATACGCTGTATTCGCCAAAAAAATCTATACAAAGTGAATAAAACGAATAAATCACAAGAATTTCTATTTTAACTTTAGAAATAAATACGTTCAATAAATAATTCTTCTACATTATGCGTTTTATTCACTTTGTAGAGATTGTTTTTGTTGGTATTGTATATGTGCAGCTAATCACCATATTCTTTTCTCAGAAGGGTTTACAAACAACGAAAGGCACCTTTGTAGAGGAAGTGTTTAGTGCTAAGTACAATAAACATTTATCCTACTATTATTTAGGAATATAAAATAAACTATGCAAATTAAGTTTCTTTACTAATATGCAAATACCACCTTAATCTTTTCCCAGGGTATGCACAAATATGAACCTCTCTTTTCAAATTACATGGTAGATTTACTTTTATTTTATTATTAAAATGATTTTTTCTACGAGATTTTTCTTGCATCTCATTATTTTGTGTATCAGGTAGATCACACCCTCGAGGTAGACCGCATACTACAATAGAACTAAGACCGAACTTTAGTACAATAAATATATAATAAGTCCAAGAGATTTGACTTACCCTCTATTTCCGATTCCTTTTCGTGATCACTGTTAATAGCAATATTTCCATCACACATTGATTAAACTTCGCTTATGTCGTCATTTATCTCACCAAGAGATTTTAAAAGAGTTACCTTATAGTTTTTATCCCCATATTTGACCTTTTTTGACGTACTGGGTCCGTGATCCATTTTCAGGTAAACAGTAAATAAATACGAACATTAACAACCCGTCTATTAGACGGAAATTACACTTTGAATCTAAATATCTTTAAAATAACAACGGGCCAGTACTTGAATAGTTATAAACGGACGACCTTCAAAATTTTTTAGGTAGGGAGATATTTCACTTTCGACAAGCGATGACGTCTTAGAGACGGGGCGTTAGTACTTAAGGGTTAAAGAACCGGTACTGCATCTAGTGACAGCATAGGTAGCTAAAGGGTATCCGTATAAGGAGTCTTATCTATTCTCTTGTGTAATCCGATGATAGATGGGCTAGCATCTGAACTCAATAACGACAAACATCATGTCGTGGGCTATGCGGCTAACATGTTCATTGTAGCCTCCGGCAAATTTAATAACATAGTCTTGGACAGAATTCAACAAGCTTTGACTGCATTTAAAAATAGACTTTAAATGTTTGACTAAACATAAGCCACGGCAGTCCAAAGTCATGAAATTTACCAGAAGAAAAAAATTTAAGGGATATGGTAGCGAAAGGTTTAGCAAAAAGTGCTATCATCACATTAATCAAGGTACAGACTTGCTTTCAGTGTAATTGCATGGGCTCAGAAAATTACATTTACAGTAGCTAAGGAGGCTCTACAGAAGTTACTGAATCTATACATATTATTACCGGGAGGCGAGAATGGGAAATGATCATAATTATCATCATTATCATCATCAACCAGTATGCTTCCACTGCTAAGCATAACTATTTCTTAACTCATTTCATCTGTCTCTGTCTTATATAGCTGACATCCAGTTACTGCTGATACGCTTCAGGTCGTCAATAGATAGATCTAGTTGTTTTCTGCTCCTGGTGCCTCTTGTCTTAGAGTCAGCTCGACAATAATCTGGCGACGTGTCCTGTCCAATTCTATTTTAGCGACGCGATTATGTCGTAGTCTTTTGTTGTTTTTTTTTTTCTACGGCGTATTTCTTTGATTGGGATTCGGTCTTTCAGAGAAACACCCAACATAGCCCTCAGAGTCACGCAAATCTTATTCACTACCTTTTTTGTGAGTGTTGTAAATTTTAATATTTCCGCTTCATACGTGAGTACAGGTAACACATATGACTGAGCTTGTTTCCATATATGTTTATACCATGCTCGTTCAGATCTGCCTTCCTACAAGTAGTTTCTAAAATCGTTGTAAATAGCTTTGGAAAAACGGTGTCTCCTTGCCGTTCTCCTCTCTGTATACGGAATTAATTTGTTTCTTGTTCAGGATGTTTACGCTAGCTATGGCATTTATATGCCGTAGCTAGCGTAACCATCCATATATAATTATGGATATATTTGATTTATTAAATAACATAACATTATATTAGTGTTACAAAGGTTTATTTGGCGTTATATTAATGCTTTTTGACATTTTCTACTGGATTTTGGTATCAAATGCTTTCTCGTAGTCAACGAATATCAGTTCCAATTGTTTGTTGTATTTTGCAGACATTTCTATCAACTTCTTTATCATAAGTAAGTGGTCACCAGTGCTGTATCCCGAAATATAAATAAGTATAAATTTGGTTTATTCTTTAAGCTAATAAAAGTCTAACTGGCTGATTTGTATCTTTCAAATATTTTTTGATAATTTTTGTGAAAAGTTTATATATCTGTAACAAAAAACGTGAATCTTTCTTGGGATATATTTCTTTTTGTGCTAATTCAACCAGCTGATCTTTTTGTAAATTTTTAAACTTGGTATTATCTCCTTTATCCTAAAATACCTGCAATGTAATAATAATATTTTATTCTAAATTTGACGTGAAGGCTTTGACTTCATATACAGAGTGACCCAAAAGTCTGGAAACGGCCAATTATCTCGTAAATTGCTAGCTTTAATTGTACAAAATTTAAGGTACACCTATTTTGAGATACGGAGATTCCATATCTAATATTTCCAATGTTGCCAGATTTATCGTTTCTTTTATATATATATATATTTATATATATATATATATATATATATATATATATATATATATATATATATATAATATATATATATTGTGTTTTGGCTTGGACAATTGTCATTCAGCCAGTCTCAATCAAGATAAGTTTATTAATGTAGTGTGTGTGTGTTTGTGTGTGTAGAGTAATTGTCTTGATACTTAGCAAAGTTGACGTCATTGTCTTTGCTAAGAGACGCTAATTGTATCCGAACGTCTGCGGTCCCTCCGGTGAGTACCGATCACACAAGGATAGAAATTATTTTCACTTATTAATTTTTTTTTTAATAAACGAAAATTTCCACCCAGATGAGATTCGAACTCACGACCTTTAGGTTTAAAGGCAAGCGCTCTTACCACTGAGCCACAGAGGGGGTTTTTATATTATTAGTAACTTTGGTTTTTCAAATTCATTACCCTGTATAGTATGTCATTATTGGAATCTCCTATTCAAGACGAGTTCAATCATATGTAACACTTATGATTTTATGTAGTTTTGAAAATGTTTAATACATAAAACATAAAGTCTAGCAACGCGTAATTGATTCAATAAACTTTTTAATAATAACTATTTTTAACTACATTAAAATGTAACAATTGATAGATTACAACATTTTTTAACATAATGGTTACTTTATCAAGTGTTCAAAATGTGCTCCATGTGAGTTGACTGTACCCTAATCGATGGTAGAATGCGTCTACCACATTTTTCCATGATTGTCTAGAAATTATTCGAGATTTATTGATATTTCGTTGCCTTAGTTCTACAAGACTTACTGGTTTAGTTTTGTAAACTGAATTTTTCAAGTATCTCCAATAAAAATAATCTTTGGGATTGAAATCAGGTGAGCGTGGAGGCCATTCAATTCTATCTCGTCTACCAATCCATCGTCCCGGAAATACCTCTTCTAAATAACGACGAACATTTACACCAAATTTTTTAAAATTATGACAAGCAATTTACAATTTATGAATTACGAATTACGAATTTACTAGATAGATACCGATCAGTTAGACCGAAAATAGTTATGAATGACAACAAAACTAGATATAGTTTTGTTGTCGATCCACATACAACCTCACGCAGGGTTGCACAAGTACATGATGTAGGTCGTTCTTCAGTCTTACGTGTATTACATAAGAATATTTTTAAACGATACAAAATTAACTTTATGCAAGACTTAAGTGAAGATGACTTTTATCGTAGATTAGAGTTTAATGAGGTAATGATGGATAAAATGGAAAAGAATAAAAATTTCGTTAACAGAATATGTTTTTCCGATGAAGCAACCTTTACACTGTGTGGAAGTGTAAATCGACACAATTTAAGGTACTAAAGTGACGTAAATTCACACTGAATGCGTAAAAACCAAACTCAAATACCACAAAAATTAAATGATATAGTAGGTACTTAGTTAATTGGGCCATTTTTTATCGAAGTAAATTTAACTTCAGATAGTTACGAAATGTTACTGCCAATTTTAATTAGATATGGGCCAGATGGAGCTCCGGCTTATTTTGGGGAAATGCTCGAGGTTATTTAGAAAAGATATTTTCAGGACGATGGATCGGTAGACGAGGTAGAATTGAATGGTCTCCACGTTCACCTGATTTCAATCCTAAAGATTATTTTTATTGGGGATACTTGAAAACTTTAGTTTAAAAAACTAAATCAGCAAGTCTTTCAGAACTAAGGCAACGAAAAATCGATGAATCTCGAATAAATTCTAGACAATCATGGAAAAATGTGGTAGACGCATTCTACCATCGATTAGGGTACTGTTAAATCACAAATGGAGCACATTTTGAACACTTCATAAAGTAACCATTGTGTTAAAAAATATTGTAATCTATCAATTGTTACGTTTTAATGTAGTTAAAAATAGTTAGTATTAAAAAATCTATTGAGACAATTAGGCGTTGCCAGACTTCTGTTTTATGTATTTAAGACCTTACAGGCTACATAAAATCATAAGTGTTACACATGGTTAAACTCGTATTGAAAAGGAGATTAAAACAATGAGTTAATATACAGGGTGATAAATTTGAAAAACAAAGTTACTAATAATATAAGAGAAACGGCAAATCTGGCAACACTGCAAATATCAAATATGGAATCTCCGTATCCCAAAATAGGTGTACCTCAAATTTTGTATAATTATGTCTAGTAATTTACGAGATAATTGGCCGTTTCCAGACTTTTAGACCACTTTATATTTGGGAGCAAACTGATTTTAGTTTTTAGATTTTAGTTTTTAGATCTGTTATGTATCGTTACTCGTGTAATAAAACAATAACTGCATTGTTCCATTGGAAGTAATTTTTCCTTGGTATAATCATTCGGTAAAAAGCTTGGCTAAAACATGGATAATTTTATTTCGACCTAGTTTGATTGCATCGATCACTTCTGTGTTATCGGTAGGGAATAGGGATTTGTTATTTTTTATTTCTGAAAGTGTTGGTTTGACCTTGTATTGTAATATTTCTGGTATTCATTCTGATCCCTGGTTTGTGATTTTAGGCATGGGCTGATGTTGCCTTTGTCGATGCTCTCATACATTTCGCGATAAAAGGATTCGACGATCTCAAGGATTTCGGTTCTACCCTTAGTAATATTTCCATCTTTGTTTCTTATTTTGTACATATTTTTGTTACCTACGTTGTTTCTATTTCGATTCAAAACTTTTTTATTGTTTTGTAGTTAAAATTGTATTTTCGTCAGTTTTTTGACCTGTTACCTTTTTGGTATTTTGGCTTAGTTTTTCCTCATGTGTCAGGATAGACGGGCAGCACTCCCTTTTCGTTTCTTCTAATGCCTTTGTTATTCCATCATTGTCTTGATCTATATTGTTTATTTTGTTTTAAGTCTCGTGTATGTCTGGTTAGTGTAGGTTTATAAAGGTTGTTGTTTTCTGTGGGAATCCATGTCATTTTTCGAATTTTTAGGATCATCTTTGTTTTTTCCAATTTGATATTTATTCGTATCTGTTAGGATCGTTTTGATGCAACATCTTTGAGCTCGCATGGGCAGGTGTGCTACATCTGAAGTAAATCTTTTCCCTGCTTAATCGCAGAGAAGTATCCACCAGCTACCCTTGTAGATGGTTGGATCAGAAAATAGTAATATTATATACTAAATTGGAAATACTCTATGGATGATGACTTTTGACTACAATATCACACTGATACGGGTGACAATAATTCATCGAGTCCTTAGACAAATAACTCATTACAGGTTTTCTCGGTGATGATATGACAGTTAAAGGAACCTGTGTACAATGAGCTGGCTCATGTTTAAGTACGTCAAACTTTTTCATAATAACAGCAAGTTTTGAAGAAGTTGCTGATTGCTGAGTTTTGAAGTAGCATTCTGATTCCGTGTATTAAGACCTATTTTTGACGACAGTGTCGAAATTTGTCGTCACTGTTCCCTACATATTTTTATTTATTTACTCTTTTGAGTCACTTAGTGCTCTCGAGTGCTCTTCTGGGTCATAATATGAGATACTTTTTCTGTTACGCATGGTTAAATTAAACCTAGGTATAGGGGACCAGAGTTGTTGCAGCAGAAATATATCCGAATGATGAGTTGAACACATGTGTGTATGAGTATTTTATATTCGGGCGTATGTGTGTTGCCAAGCAATCTGTGAATGTTTATGTGGTTAAATCTTATTACTATGCTATATTCACATAGCTGCGTGCTATGGTCCTGTATACGATAGTACGTTTTCTATATTAGAAACGGGAACTTTCCAATGTGTCCTCAGATTTTCCTGTGCGGCGTACTGGAGTTCTTCAACTTAACAGTTTTTGACCGACACGACGACCTTAGCTTAATCCTTACTTCATTTAATTCTAAATATGCCCATTATTAAGTAATTCTAAATAAACTTTTTGAGGTGTATGATTTCTTGAGTTTGAAGAAATGTACTGGCAGCCGATTATATATCAAACAATTGTATTTTATGAACCTAATCCTAATATGGGGACATATTATGAAGAGATGTGGGGAGATTCACTAAATTCATGGCATAAAAATTTGGGAGGCCATAATTTAAATGGGTGAGAATACAGAGCCAGTCTAAAATTCGTTTGCCTTTAAAGAAATCAAATTAAATACACTTCATCTAATTTCCATACCGATGCACGTCATCGGCGTCATAGCCAGTGACGTCACATGATTCCAACACGAAATATTTAGGCGATAGGTGTGTTCTTTTTTAGAATCACTTTGCCGAGTACACTGGCATTACAGCCACTAGACATATTTTATTATATACACGTAGAAATAATATTTAAAAATTTCTATTAATGTTAACTTAAAGATATACACAATAATATGTTTCATTTAATTTGTATAAATGCATTATAAAGCGTTTTTATAAAGAACATTTGTTCGGAATACACTGTAACTGTAATCGAACGAAGGTGAAATTTTTGCTTTAATTGGTAACACTTATTTGACAGTTCCGGTGTTGACACTTTTTGTTCTTTATTATTTTGAATTTTAAAGTGAATACCTTTTGTTTTATATTTTACCTATTTAATAAACTCTGTTCTTTTTATAACAAAATTAGTGTGTTTTATTTAAAAAATGTCACGTAAGAATTTAAATAGTCGCTGTACAGAGATGGTAATCATCATCATCATCAACTAGCCTCTAACGTCCACTGCTGAACATAGGCCTCTCGCATGCTCTTCCACTTAGTCCGATTTTGCGCCATCTGAATCCAATTTGTACTCACTCTTTTTATGTCATCTGTCCATCTCGTTGGGGGTCGACCTCTATTTCTGTATGCTTGTATTCGGGGTCTCCATTCCAAGATTCTTTTTGTCCACCGGTCATCAACTGATCTTGCTACATGACCTGCCCAGTTCCACTTTAGTGTTGTTATCCTTTCAATAACGTCTGCTACTCCTGATCTTTTGCGTATAGTAGCATTGGGTATTCTATCACGTAGAGAAATCCCTAACATAATTCTCTCCATTGCTCTTTCCGCAACTTGTAGTTTACTCACTGTTGTTCTTGTGAGCGTTAGGGTTTCTGCGCCGTAGGTCATCACTGGCAAAATACATTGATTAAATACTTTTCTTTTCAGACACATTGGAATCTTAGACCTAAAAATATCCTTCATCCTTCCAAATGCAGCCCAAGCGAGGTTTATTCTTCTTTTCAGCTCGATTGTTTGGTTGTCTCGACTTATTCTGATCTCATGGCCTAAGTATTTATAGGAGTCAACTGGCTCAATATCTTTGTCTTCTACTGAGATGTTTTTGTTGTGGACTAAATTTGTCATAAATTGTGTTTTTGAAAAATTTATTTTAAGACCAACTCTTTTTGTGGCAGTATGGAGTTCTTGGAGCATTATCTGTGCCTGATCAAAGCTGTCTGCAATAAGAACGATATCATCTGCAAATTTAAGGTTATTTAAAATTTTCCATCTACATTGATGCCCTTTTCGTTCCAATCTATTGTTTTACAAGCGTATTCTAGCAAAGTTGTAAATAATTTAGGAGACATGTTGTCTCCTTGCCGAACGCCTCTTTCAATACGAAAAGTCCCAGTATCTTCATTAAGTCTTACACAGGCTGTAGCATGTTGATAGATGTATCTGATGAGAGATATGTATCGGTGATCTATTCTACATTGTGTTAGAGCTTGGAGCATTTCACTTTGATTGACCGTATCAAATGCTTTTTCAAAGTCGACAAAGATAAGTATCAGGGGTCTATTATATTCAATGGTTTTTTCAATCAACGACTTAATGGTTTGCAAATGATCATTTGTTCCGTATCCAGCTCTAAATCCTGCTTGCTCGCAAGGTTGATAGAAGTCTAGTTTTGATGTCAACCTATTAGTTATTATCTTCATAAACAACTTATAAACGTGAGATAACAAGCTAATAGGTCTATAGTTCTTTAGCTCTGTTATATCTCCCTTTTTGTGCATGACTACTATAACAGCTTTATTCCACTGAGATGGTGTAACCTCGTTTGAAAGGCATAAGTTATATAATTGCGTCAATGCTTTCAATACTGTCTTTCCTCCTGCTTTAACTGCCTCAATAACGATTTGATCATCACCAGCTGCTTTATTGTTTTTCATTCTATTTAATGACTTTAAAACTTCTTCGGTTGTTATTTCTGGGATATCCTCTGAACCCACATTCTGGACTTTTCTCAACTTGGTGTC
The DNA here is from genome assembly GCA_918026665.1 of Diabrotica balteata. NCBI lineage: Eukaryota > Metazoa > Arthropoda > Insecta > Coleoptera > Chrysomelidae > Diabrotica > Diabrotica balteata. Next base: position 101,618,134 of record OU898281.1, read on the forward strand.
GTCTTTCTTCCCCCTTTCTCTATATAATTCTGTGTAAAATTCTTCAACTACCTTAATTATCTTATCTTTATCTGTTACCACTTTTCCATTTTTCCATGAGATGGTAATACTTTTGCAATAATAATGTGATCTCTTTGATTTAAAATTGAGTCAGGATTTTTTATACTTTGGCAACTATGTCAACTTCGATATCTGACGTAGATAATGACGTGCATCGATATGTAAATTAGATGAAGTATAGATGCAAATAAGTCAATATACCAAAAATTAGAATATATTAAATATAAAATAAATAAAAATTCAGTTATTACACGTCGAAAGATTTTGCGATGAATAAAAATGAAAAAGTATTCCTGCTAAATTTGAGTTTTTTGATATTAATGATTAGATAACAATTAGAGTTAAATATTTATATATTTAAACTTACAAAAATAATATATATAGAAATAGCGTACGTTGGGATATTTTGTACTACGATTTTGTACTTTGAATAATTCGATAAATGTAACCATTTTTAAATTTCTAATGGGTTTCGGAAATAAAGTACATGAGAACCAATAAAAGGATTTACTGGGATTTCGGTCACTTTGAAATTATTCACTCAAAATAATACGATTACCCATTCAGGGATTTCCTCAAAAACCCTCCAGTCTGCCGACTGGGTCCATGTATCGTTTACAGGATTTCGTCACGGTGCAAACGCACAAATTCGAACTTGGCTTCGGATTAATGTTCCAGACTGCCGGAAACCAGCAGGTCCCTTAGGGAACGCTCGTACCGATGTACCTGAATAGGACAATGGCGGACCATTCATCCATTCAATGCTATCCTGCTGCGGAGTTATTTTTAGCAGCAGAATTTAAAAGTTTTATTTTAAAATGTGTATTTTTATCACAAGTTAATAATATATTCGTTTTATTAAAACGAAGCACAATTTTTTTCTGAGGAAAAGAATTAATGAAAATATAATAATTGTTTGAAAAATTATATAATAGTTTCTGTTGAAATTTAAATAATGTTGTAATCTGCAGCTGGTTGATCTATTACTCTATTTCTTTTGTTTATTGTTTAGTAAATATAGTCGCGCCCAGCATAACGGATATTAGCGGTGGCTACAGAATTACAAAATTTATAAAATATTCCTATAGATTTAACACATTTTACAATATTATTCGCTGAAACATTACTACCCAATAAATTACTTATTCTGTTTGGTATGTTAAATGCGACATATTAATTACAAAAAGGACAGCATACAATTAAAAAATGGTTAACGCTAACTTACATATACGTTACATGTTTCATATATAGATAGGTCACATTTAGATATTAAATATGAATAGGTAAGTCTCATGTGTCCAATTTAGAGTTGCATTATCATCAACTGTTCTCTTATATTCCTAGTTGTAAATTCCCAAGCCGTAACGTCATTTTTAATTTGCTTCAGTAAGTTTTGAGAAGATTTCTATTCATTTTTCCATTTGTATTGGGTTTCTCATTATATTTTGACACACCACTTATTTTCCCTAAATTCGGGACTATAAAAAAAGTTTCAAATAAAAGTTGTATTATTTTATGTGTACCGACCAACAGTGTAGCAACAGACCAAATTTTCTATACAGTTGTGCCCAATAAAATGCATCTTTAATATTTCAAATGGGACACCATTTGTAATATTAAAGATGCATTTGTATATATATTGCATAGCCCTACATTTCCTAACATAACATAGTGTAGCTTTAGTTTTGTTTTATAATGGCATATGGTACTGCTATACTAAGATAAGAAAAAAATATATTTAAAAAGTCAACAAAATTAATGACTTACAATACTACATTTAAATTACAATAGATGCTCAAAGTGCCCTCCATTGTTATCAATGCACAAGTAATCTCTTCGTCTCAAATTTTCCAATCCATCAGATATTGTATTATTATAACCATTTAAATTTTCAATTTCCGCGCGAACTTTTGCCGTGATAGTGTTAATATTTGTATTTGAATCAAAATAAACATTTTCTTTTAAAAACCCCCATAAAAAGCTATCAAACAGTGTTAAGTCGGACTATTTGGTGGCCGTGTAATGTTACCCTAATTGCCGATCCACACGTTAAATTGATTATTTAAATGTTCTTGAATGGCTACGATATTACGTGGAGGTGCTCCATCTTGTTGCCATATCTATTTAACTGATTTTGTGTATAATTTTGATTTAATAACTCATCCACTTCTGTAATGACTGTGTCCAAATATGATTCCCCAGTTAATTTATAATCATAAAACAACGGTCCAACTATTTTGTTTTAAAATATTTCGCACCACACATTTATGATTTTCTTCCTGACTTTTTTATTTGCTTAATTTTTTTTTTCTATTATTTTTCTGTTCCCCCGAATGCCTGTTTCTTTTATTAAAAATGCCTGAAGTTGAAAAATTTGATTCATCTGTCCATAAAATGTTATAAAAATAATTAGGATCATTGTTCAAATTTGTAAGCATGTCTTGACAAAATTTTAAACGATTTCTCTTATGAATATCGGTAAGTTCTTGTACCGGTAATATTTTGTACGGCTTATAAATGTGCTGTTTTAAAACTCTATGTATCGTCGCACGGCTTTTCTCTAATGCACTAGTACCATTGTTTAGACTAGTTTCGGAATTTTCTAAAATAAAAATGATATTATAAATTTAATCTATTATTTAAGTATTTAATTTTTACCTTCAAAGTAAAGCAAAGTATAAAGATCTTCATCATCATTTACTATGATAGTACGTTTCTTCCGTTCAAACATTTTTTCATTTACGACATGGCGATAATTATATAAAAATGTATTTGCAGAAGGAGTCTGTCAATCTGGATAAATCAGCCTATATTCTCTTCTTGCCGCTTACTTGTTTTTATTATTTTTTACATAAATTGAGAATATATCTACTTTTGCATATGCAGTATCACCCATTTCGGTATGAGGGCTGACAGTTTATAACAAATTAATAGTTTTTTCATTTTGAAATGTCAGTTGCCTAGCCACCTATGGTTACCCTTTTGTACCATATGCCATTATAGAACCAAACTAATGCTACACAATGTTATATATTGGTAATCAGGAAATGCAGGGCTACTCAAAACTATAAAAAAATACAGGGTGTCCCATTTGTAATATTGAAGATGCTTTAATTGGGCACTCCCTGTATACACAATTTGGTCTATTACTACATTGTTGGCAGTAATAGATAAAATAATACAACTTTTATTTAACGGTTTTTTTTTGTATTCCCGAAATTAAGGAAATTAAGTGGGGGTCAAAATATAATGAGAAACCCGGTAGAGAACTCGATTCTTCCAACTGAATTCTCAACTTTCTGTTTCTTAACTCAAATACTCTATTATTTCTTATTTTTCAAAGATAACTTTTCCCGGTTCTTATTATGCCGTTTAACTATAATGGTTGTCGATACAAGTGACTATTATTTGAGGAAGACCACGACTTTAAAACTGACTCTTTTCTTTTACTTATACAAACTACTTAAAACTTAGTCAATGTGCAGTACAAGTGTCAGTATTGAAACGAAGGCCGCGGTTCTAAAAATTTCTGATCTGTTGGGATCTGTCATATAACCAAGACAAGATAAATCCCAAAGTGGTTTTAGACTAGTTAGATGTACGCAGGATCATATTTTTACGATCAATGAGATAATCAACAAAAAGGTATTATGAGTACAAAAGATATACACAGATTAGAAGAGGTGTTAAAAGGGGATATACACCAGATAAAATTATGAGTTATTATATCATTGTAAGTCCAGTCGGGTAAGACGAAAAGGCCTAACCTTGCATGCCGACCTGCCTCAGATTTTGTTACTCTAACCTTTCGAGGGTCAATAGTAGTGTAAATTTATCTAGTGGTGTAGCAGTGAATCTTGTTGTAGCGTTAGCAACCTTCTTGAATTTAAATGAAAACCGTTTTTGCTCAACTTTTCGACAAAAATAGTAGGGGTTAAAATGCCTAAATATATCTAAATAGTATATTCCATTATTGAGTCTGTCACCAGAAACAGTACCGGCAACTATAGATGCTTTTTTGGTCTCTATCCACATAATGTCTTCTAAATATATGCCAAAACGTATGTTATCATTGTTACAAATACAATACTCTTCTTAATTAATTTTACGTATTGTATATATGCTGGGAGTGACGTTGAGGGACCGAATAAGAAACGAAGATCTGCGAAGAAGGACGAGTACTGATGTTGTGGAACGCATAGCGGAACTAAAATGGAACTGGGCAGGCCATGTAGCGAGAATGCACGATTCACGACGGACAAGCAAAATTACAAATTGGAGGCCAAGAGCAGACAAACGCAGTAGAGGAAGACTACCTACACGTTGGGCCGACGACATCAGGCGTATCACTAAAAATTGGCAACAAAGAGCATAAAATCGTGAGGAATGGAGGAGTTTAAGGGAGGCTTATGTCCAGCAGTGGACGTGATAAATAGAGGCTGGATGATGATGATTGTGTATACGGCAGTAAACGAAACGAAACTCGATTATCATTTCATTATTATTTTGCTGGAGTATAATTTTTTAAAACCAGACCTGAATTTTTTGTAATTTAAATAAATCGTTTGATTATGTGGTATAGATATATTCAATGAGGTGAGTTTTGGTTCGACCACTATTCCAGTTCGACCTTTTCAGATTTATTGTGGTCCTCTAATCCTAGATTACATTCTCTAGTTTGACCGTCTAATAGTTTCGAGACTGAACCTTCCATGGAGCTCTTTGCCGAAGGCTTTTCTTGCCTAATGTAAAGAACCACAACTTCAGGTAACATAATCTTCATAGCTCACTATACGTGAATCCCATCAGCTTTAACTGCCTATTCAGTTTACAGTGCCCTTTATAACATACCTACTATGGCTTTGACTGTTCTCCTGTTTTTACTTATTCGGCCTGCTGTAAATTGTTGGCGAATAATTTATAATGAACTGTTTCTCCTGTCTCTGTTTTGTTAAATTCATTCACTATTACAGAGATTTGCGTGCAATCCATTTTCTTGTAGTTGTTCTTGGTACTGCTTTGCAATTCCGCAGAAGGTTTTGGATCCAAGGAATTACATTAGTGCGTCTTATTTACCCATTTACTTTGCTTTTTAATTGCCCTTATGCTCCTCGTGTCTTGGTACCCGGACTACCATAACTTTGCTACGGTCACGTAGTTTATTTAGAACACCACCACAATCCCATACTAGCTTAGAATTTACCGAAACAAAACTTAGTGCCTTAAGCGCTACCTGGCTATCCTTGAAGATGACAATTGAACGGTACGTTCTTTTCTGCCTTTTTATTTCTTTCAAGCAGAAATGGATTGCCTAAATCCCTGGACAGACTTAAATTCATTTTGAAGGTATGGACTTGTAAAACATAATCTCTTCTGATGGCTCGTCTTGACAAAGACGAGCTATTTCTTACATGACAGTATTCTTCGTCGAAATAAACCATCAGGTCGTCGTCTTCTGTGACTTGCCTTGACAAAGGTAAGATATTTCCTAAATGACAATTTCTTACAATATTAAGGTTGTCGAAATAAAACACCAAATATTCAAGCTGAATAATACTAAGCCACAGAGTACACGAAGGCTAAAAACAAAAAAAGCAGAGCCCCGAGAGCACTAAGGTCTCGGAGAGCCCTTGAGGGACTGACCTGGTTGACCTAAGAAAAAATAAAAATAAAAAATAAAAATAAAAACATTTTTATTGCCATAATTTAATGAAATACATGTCAAAAATAATATCTTAGCCTTCTTTCTTCTGAGTTCCGCTCTTGCACCGCCAGCATTTGATTCTTCTTCTTCTCGGTTTCTGGATTTTTCTGGGTGGTGTCCTCGTCTGCTTCTGTAGGTACTGTATCGGCAAACGTACCTACTTCCCTGCATGCCTGGCTTCTAGTCCCTGATCAGGTGGTCGATCAGTCGATGTGTGGATCGGTGTATCCTCTGGATCCTGTTCTTCTCGAGGATATCCCTGGTCTTTCGTAGTCTTCTTGTGACCTGCTTGAAGAACCACCTGGTTCTATTCTCGGCCACCTCCCTCAGTAGCGTGTATCCTAATCTATTCCTGATGGTGGCGTTGATAACTATCCTCCCATGATGTTCCGTCGATGATTTGGTAACATGAGGTCTCAGTTGCTTCTATCTTTCTCCAGTTGGATTCCGCAATGGAGCTCCATACTGGTACAGCATACCTGGTTGACCTGTAAGCACCAATATTTATATCCGCTGGTCGAGCGATAAATAGGGATTTCCAGGTCAAGAACCAATGGGAAAATTCGAGGCGGGACGATGCGTATCGAAGTGCGTACTAGTCTTGCAACTATGGCACTCGATAACAATACCAAGAAAACAAGAAGATTAATAAGAAAAGAACAAGAAGAATATTTTTTATTTTTCTTCCATTCAAAACTTTGTTATTTCTGTTTCACTTCCCTATTCCATTACACAAATATTTCGCCATTGAAAAAAACACTTTTACAACAACCCTTATACTTTACAAATCATGTACGCTAAGCATCACTAACATATTGATGATAACTAAAGGATTTCCTTAGTCCAAACAAATCTTGAAAATCGTTATCATATGTGATAACTTATGCGTATCGACGCATGCAATACGCTTTACGTTGCCACATATCCCTAGGGATTCTGATCGGACCAACTACTAAATCCAATAAATGGCATTCATCTAAATCGGTAAAACTGAATATCGAATATGGTATCATATATCAAAAATGCCTCAATTATCCTAGAACCACATTTTCCGATATTTGTATTGTACTGAGGTTGACTGTACAGTTAAATATGTTTTTGTATTTACTTACTTTTGTTATTCACTGTACAGTTCACGATATTTTTTTATTTATTAAGTTATTATACCCCTTATGTACTACCTCTGGTTAAGAGTCTGGGAAGAGGAACACGGCAACAAAGCTTCAAAGGTGGTTGAGTTGGGGGATAACAAACTCGTATTCGAAATGACCATTCAATAATAGCCGGTCGCGTCAACGTTGACTACACGTGGAATCCTAACGTTATTGTCACTATCGATTTGTCATGTGGGTGTTCAATTTACAATGGGCATAACGATAATGATAGGGGGTGTGGTGTGGTGGTGGTAGGTTATTGATGAGTCTGTGTTTCTGCATTTGACAGAGCACGCTGTTGAATTAGTCGTTTAGATATTCCGTTATTGATAATGTCATGGCATGTTTTCATAGATCAATGCTTTATGGACTATGTACATTGAATAAAAATATCCCTAGTTAAAATTTATTACACGAGTTCTGGAAAATAGCTGAAATCGACACAATTTTGACGGGGACAGTTTAATATCACCCGATATTTGCAATTTAATCAAAACCGTATGGGGAAATGGAAAAAACATTTAATTTAAAATTTTATGTACCGATATAAAATTATTTTTTCAAAAGAACTAACATCTAAAAAGCTTTATTTGCATATCGAGCCTTCCAAACCATCCGCGTTATAGCCAATTCAATAAGCCTTCTTTCGTAGGTAGTTTTGTTATATCTACACTAGTAAAAAAATAATGTTGTGTGCATAATTAAAAAAATGTCCTGCAATATTTAAAACACAAAAAAGTCAAATAATCTAAAGCAAGTTTAATTTTTAATTATTGTGTAACCTTCTGAATAATTATTTGCAATAATATATTGTAACGATAAGACTACCAAAGAGAATTGAAGTACTATTGTAAAAATAATACCTCCATTAACTATGGGAGCTTATCGTCTATACCTTGCTAGCTCAGTATCTCAAGAGTGAGTTCGTCTTGTCTTAAAATAGGGATTGAACCTGAGTTCTCAGTTGATAGCAAATAAGACAAATTTTAACCGAACATATTTATTTAAAAGAATAAAAAAAAACAATAATTAATCCTGCCAAAGCTTAACAATTGATGTGATACTTATTGCTTCGTTCAATGGGCTGCTTGTTGGCTTTCAATTGAATGTTGTAGCTTGTAGTTCTGGAGAGCTGCAGTTACATGTGGTCGTATGTATGTATTAAAAAGTCCAATAAAGGTCCAATAAAATTGTTAATATTTCCAATAAATCCAATAAATAAATGCCCAATACAATGGTTATTGAATTATTATTCCCAAAAACTAAAACATGAAAAACAGCTTACATTAGAAACACATCAAGAAGAAAGGTTTAACTTTCTTGCCATCTTACAAAGTTACAATTAAACAAGTAGCATATAGCAAGCATAAAATGAAATATTATTATTACTACTTAGTTAAATTTTGTTAAGATTTCTAGATGCATATAATCGATAAAAAAAATCATATTTAAGAAACGTAGTTTAGTGAAAGAAGTTATGAAAATTTGAAATGCGGTCCGAATTATAGAATAAATATCACAATGAAAGTAGTTACCCCAAGAGAATTTGTAGACTATAAAATGAGTCTAATAATAATTTTTACCTTCTTTTATAAATATCAAAAAGAAGCAAAAAATAATCCCACAACGTTAGAAGGGTTGTTTTGAAAGAAAGTGGGTGACAAGACTAAATGAAGTTAGCACAGATGTAGCTATAGACATCATGAAACTAGCTTGTCTGTCAACACGGAACACAAAAAGAGAGTTAATTACTATTTATAACTGGGAATAAGCCACAATTAAAGATAAAAATACGTTTATTGACGTTTCAATTTCCAATTCGGATATCGTTCTCAAAATACAAACAGTAAATTAAACAAATTTTGTTTTTTGTTACATAGTGAAAAAATTCTTCTAATAATTTAATTTTATCTGACTCATTTATATTGACAATTCAGACATACATTATGCATTTTAAAGTAGACGACTTTAAAATGATATTGCCAATATTGTTGAGTTGCGCTCCTGGGACGACTTTACTTATAAGATAGTTCATTCGATTACATGAAATCAACTTTAACTTGAGAATATCCGTCAGAAAAAAATCATAGCATGTAATTCGTCTTTAAAAAGACAAACACATGACATGATGACAGTAAAATTCTCCTGTTAGTGATTCCATAGTAAATTATGAGGGAAAAACCAGGAAAAAAACCTCATAATACTATCCCGACATTGTAAGTATTTGTTCGTGAATTTAGTTTACTTTCAACAAACATCAAAATTCTGATTTTATATGTTACGTTATTTAAAAAACATAAATGATGTATGCTCTATATGTTACTGACTTACTAATACTGGTATTTTCTTATTAATAACTTCCTCTTTCAATATTGGTAACCAGATCCTACTACATTCTGCCGAGGAATTTGCGACACAATTGGCCTCATTTGAGTAATATTTGATTATTTTTGCCTTTTAGCTATATTGTACCATTTTTACATAATTTTCTCAAAAAGTGTCAAAATATATGCGCTTATAACCAAACTTAATAATGTTAATGTCAAGTTAATTTTATTCGAAAATTAATGATAACTACATTACCAACACACTTTGAAAATAAGGCTTTATACTGAGGCCTATTCGCTCCGTTCGTGACCATGGTAGGGGTACATTGAAACGATGCCAGCGTGCGTAGCGGCGAAATATGACAAAATTGGAATATTGGACAAAATATTTTTACGCATAAATTTTATCAAAAATGTGTGGAAATACATGTTGCGTATTTAATTGTGCTAATAATAGCAAAAACAGTGAGTGTAGTTTTTATAGGTTCCCAACGAATACATATAAATTAGAAAAAAGAAAAAGATCAATTCTTGCTATTAATATGAAAAAGTAAATATGACATAATTTCATTTATATGCAATTGAAATAGGAAAAATTTAAATAGTTTACCTTGAATAATATTTCATAAGGCTTCAAGCTAACTGCAGATGACTTTAGCTTTTATATCATAACTTTTACTATTCTTGTTTTTAATTATATGCTGTTTTGCGTGAAAAACTTGATTTGCCAGTATCAGATTTTCCCTTTCTTTTCCGTTTGGAGTTGAAAATATTATATAATATGATGAATTTTGAGAAACCCAGTTTTTAATACTACATTTATTTTGTACATAAACTGAAAAAAATATAGTTAAAAACTAATTTATTAATAATTGTCAATTTCGCATGTATTTAACAATGTCAAACATATGTCATATGTTTAACCTGAAAATTGGGACTTCAAAATTGTCAGATGAAGGCGGTAGGTGTGGCGTCAGTCACGCACGGAGCGAATACTTTACTATTATTTAATTAAAAATCCGGAAGGAAAATGAGATTCCTGTAGTTGGCTGTATAACATAAATAACAAAACTGGTATTTAAAAAATTTCTTTTTAAAAAGTGTAACCGGATGGTGAATCGCCAAACGGGCCATAGAAAACTCAATGGGAAATTCTACATTGTTGAATTCCTGCCTCCCTAATTAATAATCCATAGTAAACAATTAATAGTACTTTGTAAAACAATAAATTATATTGTTTACAAAACAATAAAGTTGATGAAATGTACTCAGTTCACGAAAAATCGCAATAATGTTGTATTCAGGCAATATTGCGAGCACTGCCAAATCTTTATTTAACATACGATATTGTAATATACTTCAATTCAATTCCAGGTTATACAACAATTTAAATAATTTCAATATAGTTTTACTCTAATCCGTTCTAAAAATAATTTATTATAATTTCAAAACATAAATCTATAACAAATGTTTAAACAATAAGCCCTAAAATTCTCGTTTAGCCAGAACGCGTTGCGTTATTTTGGCACACTCTTCAATAATTCGCATTTTTAATGCTTCGATATCTTTAAATTTTTGATCAAAATATATTTTTGTTTTTGGATACCCCCAGATAAAATAATCATTTGGAGTTAGATCTGCCGATCTCGGGGACCACTAATATTACAGGTCCAATTAAACAATTATTAAAGCTACTTTTAAGGAATTCCTTAACCTCTCAGTTATTGAGCGCAGTGTATACATCCTTTTAAAAATAAATTTCTTCTTCATCTGAAGCTATTTCTGCAAGTCTGGGTAAAATTTCGTCTTGTAGCAAGTCTAAAAACTTTTTTGTATCTTAATTTTCCTCATAGAAAAATGGTGCAATAATATTGTGTCTAAATATTCCTAACCAGACATTTATCTTTCGACCATATTGGGTATGGCTTTCAATAATAGCCTTAGGCTTTCTTGTCGACCAAATTTTATAATTTTGAAAGTTTGGTTCATTATTTATTGTAAATGTACGTTAATCACTAAACAAAATATTTTTTAACAATTGTCTTTCTGTCTTAGCCCTATCTAAAGTTTCATAACAAAATTCTGCTCGTTGCTCAGCGTCTCCTTCTCTTAGTTCTTGATGACATTGAAGTTTATATAAACGGAATTTATTCCTTTTTAACATTTTTAAGGCCGTGGAATAATAAATATTCAACTGGTCTGCAATAATCCAAGAACTTATTCTAGGATTTTCTACAACTGCTGTTAATACATTTATTTCATTTTGATTTGCTGAATTTCTTGGTACCACAACAATACCATTTGTACAGGTACAATTAGAAATCACGGTATCAAAATTTTGTAAAATCCTTTAAATTTTTGAATGACTTGGAATTGGTGTATTGGGATATCTTACGCTAAATAAAGAACTGACAATTCGCGCACTATTGTCTGAATAAAACATTTTTATTACTACTACTTTTTCTTTAACTGTATGTACCCCTCAACAATATATTTCTTAATAAACTGTATTGTTTTTTAAACAATAAATCATAAAATAAAACTGTTGGCAATTCTAATATTGTTAAATATTAGAAACATCAATATGACATACATACATTTAAGGGGTGGCCTGAGAAATGTATTGTATTCTTGCAAAATTTTTGAATTTCCTATGGCCCGTTTGACAATTCACCACCCCGTATATAATCTTTAATGACCGTTTCGAGCTACATTACAAAACGTTTTTAGACTAATAAGACCATCATCAGTACAGTTACTTGGTATACATGGGTAAAGCCACTAAATATCCTTTAAATGATATTAAATGTTTGAATTATTAAATATTTGTTAATAAATTTAATTAATGTGCAAGTTTTAAACAGACTTACTGCAAGTAACTCCCAAAGGTTGCTGAATGATATTCATTTTTTTCTCGAAGTTGTTTTCTGACATTTCATTGTTTTTAGGTTGCAAATTCATATTGTGTAGGATGGGATGATGAATTGTGTATAGTCGTGGACGTTTAGGTTTATAAAATAAAGAGAACTCATTTTTGTTTTTAAGTTTGATAATTTTTAAAGCTAAAAAACTGATCTGTTCTATTCTGTTTCTACCTAAATTCAGTATAACTATAGAGTGAATTTATATACGATAAGAATTGGACCTGTTAGTTTCTGTAAAGCATAACGTATTCAAACAGTTTCTATATTAAAATCATGAATATGTTGCTTGTGTGAGTCCATTTCAAATAGGTAAAGAAATAATAAATAAGACTTATAGGAAAATATTGTTTCTGGTAGTATGTTAAAAAAAACTACATTAAATATCAGTATTGAACTGGTATGGTACCTCAACTTATTTAACCCACAATTATTATTACATTCCATCTGGTTCCGAAATATACTCATCTTACAAAAAAAATTTGATTTCAAACTCAACACGTGGTTTGAGGATTCCCAACATGTAAATCGTTCAGACTAGCTGTATTAATTGAATACATCTTTACTAATTATAATTATACACAAATTTACATTTCAAATAGAAATATTAACTTTCATAAAGAGCTATTATTTAAAAAATTTAAAGTGTTACTTAAAACAATTGTACAAACTCACCATTGTTCATGTCGATGTGAGGAATATCTGTTCATATGACACGAAAAATTAAAATAAGAATAAATTTACTTTATACCGGTTTAAATAGAGGATCTTTCGACCTGTTCGTATAACAATTTCCGGTTCCAACTGTGAGATATTAGAACTACCAACTAATGATTGAAGGCTTTATAATTCAGTCAATTTCTTGAGCCCATAAATTAATTACCATCAATAATTATCCATTTGTTCCTTTGGTTACATATTAATATATCAGATATATTAATAAATAAATATCTTAGAATTTGAATTAAATATCTAAAATATTTAAAAACACCATGACGGATAACTCACACCAACAATAATTTCAAATAAAAATTAAAAACTTTTGTAAACTTGTTATACATTTGATTATAAAATGTACATGTTCAGTTGCCAAATAATCACTTTAATTTGTTCAGTAATTTGGACATTGGACTGAGTTAGTAATAATGTGGGATGTATTGCAATTATTCGTATTGTTACATTTAAATTTAATTAATTAAAGATTGTTAAAGTATGCCTATATTAAACACATCAATTTACTTTTGATATCTTAATTAAAACAATTTATAGACATTCATTAATATCAGCATATTTCCTAAAACTAGATAACTGAACTTGCAGTATTGAGAAACAGAAGAAGAACTGTCACACGCTAACCTACATCTGTCAAATTTACCACTAAAATCTAATAGATAACACATAAAAAACTCATTGTGCCCAAGACTGAGTGCATAAAAGTATGTAGTGCATAAAAGTCCTTCCCCCCTTTTAAATTTAATGTTTGTTTCGTTATTTTTTGTTTTAGTGTGTTTTAAACTGTCCTTAATTGTTTTAATTCTAATATTTTATTTACTTGACTTTGCAATAATCTACTATTTTGCCAATAGAACTTTATCAAAGAAATTTGATAACTACAAGTTGAAAAATAATTGCACACCCACACAATTTGTACATCTAAACTTATTCATTGTCATAAAACTGTCACCTTCATAAAACAATTACTCAATAAATAACACACATTTCATAAATATATCCCTCGAATAAGTATAAATAACTTTTAATAATACAATGGTATATTACATCACTTTCATTTAACAAACAATCACACACATATCTCTGCTTCATTGGATCAAATCTATCTCCTCAAGAACTTCCCGTTTACTGTCAAACAACTACAATAGCAGAATTGAGTTCTGCATTCAACAATACGTAGTATTGACCATGTTCTACCATCCATCAATTAATAGAGTACCGGCACGTAAGTAATGTTTATTTATTTGCTCATTTATTAATTTATTACAATCTAATGGACTATTTTATAACAATTTGTGGGCCTTACCTTGTCTGTTTAAACTTTTTATACCTTTTTATTCAACTTACTCATTTTGAAATAAAACCACAGACATGTAATATTGGCATAATTATTGTAATTTACAACATCTAGTTTGTTTATCTTTATTAGAGAACACCCTAATATGGGTTTTTGTTATTTCAGCATTTATTTAACTTTGTATCGAGACCTGAAGATGCTTTGCATATTGTAGAAAGCGAAACCGGTCGTCTGATAGTTAAATTAAATTGATTGTGAGTAAGTCTTATTTATTATTTCTTTACCTACTAGTTTCTATATTGTTGGGCATACGTGGACGATGTACTGATATGCTTTAAAGGAACTAGCAGCTAACTTGGCCAATTCATATCGTAGGAACATTAGATAACTTCATAGTAATATTGGATTTACACAGTATATTTATATACACAGCAATATTGGAACAGAAACAGAACAGAATCAGCTATATTTTAGCTGATTTCCCTTGTTTCAAAGAATCAACTATTGGTATAACAAGCACTTTTTAAATGTGATTTTTAGAACTTTAAAAGGGTTTTCACGCTTAAAAAGAGGCGTTAGTATTCTATTGTTTTTTATTGTACATTGTTTCGACAATTACTCTTTCATTAGGTATTTGTAACTTATAAGATGAAGCTCTGAAGATGTCATATTACATACCAAAAGTAGGTACTTAGTTGATTAAAAAAATCTACACACCAAGTTTATTGAGAGCATACTCCTGATGCCAGTTTGACCTATATTATACGACATCAAACGACTATCTGTAAAGCCTATAAAAAAAATTTAGTTAAAACCAGAATATTTTCTCAACATTCACAAAATGTTTGGCACATTTCTGCTATCTTTGTTACCCGCCAGTAACACGTCACCCTTATAAAAATATTTAAGGGTGCATTATATCGATTCAATAACACATCATAATTCTTAATGTACATATGACAAACTATCCTCTCTTCCTAATACTTTTTAACACCAATCGAGGTAGATTTTTTAAATTGTTTCAAGATATTTTAAAATCACAAACGATTTGTTCACAGGCTGCTATAACTTCCGCGCCACTAGGGCCATATTTCACTTGAAACCGGACACCAATTTCTCGTCGATCGCAATGTCCCCCATCGTCTTTTTGCAAAACAAAACGTCTGAGGGCAATTCATTTCAACACCTGCCAAATAAATTGAACGAGCTTTTTGCCGAACTTGTTCGGTCCAAGTAAAATATGTCCTTTTGGAGTACGTTTTTTCGCATTTTTTGTCATCGTAATTTATGCAGTGCTACACTGCGTTTAATAGATGCATACTGACTGGCGGTTTGTCTTCGTCAAGTTGGCAATTTTATTGGCGGTTGGCCGGGTGACGACATAAAAACGGGCGTTTTTTGGCAAGTAACGCTATAGTTGAAATAGGCTTGGTTGAAACAAAGAATGTCAGTCGTATATTGCACACCAGCTGATATTTATACCGTATAGGAGAATGTAATAATAAGAGCACGCAAAAAAGTATCAATGGATCATTTTGTATGCACTGTATGTACGTACAACAAAAATAAATTTTTAACATTCCCATAGTCACGTAGATTTTCAGGAAATGTACAGTCGCGCCGGTCCAAGAGACCGGTGTTTATTGAACATTGTATTTAGAAAAAATATAAGTATCCCTTTTTATTAGCCAACCACAACATGGGCTTTTTGGATTAATAATACAAACATACTATAAGAAACATATGGTAATTTTAATTTTAATTAGATAAACTAAAACTGGTATTACACCTAATATAAAACCCTAAATTAAAAAAATATTAATGGTATGGAAACTAATATATAATTTTATATGTCTGCAACGTATTCTGCAAATTTTCAGTTACGCGGTTCGCAGAAGTGACGATAGTTTGGAGAGATTAATTGTTTCTGGAAACGCTTCGGGGAGAAAATCAAGAGGACGATCACCAACTAGATGGTCCCACCAAATTAAGAATTCAGCTGGAAACTTATTCTGGAAGCTCTCAGAGTAGCTAAAGATAGAGACCAATGGAGAAAAATTGTTAGGAATATTCGAAGAAATCACGATCCTTAGTAAGGGGGAAACGACAAGTTGAAAAAATTTCCATAACTCCTGTTGGGAAGTTTCATTACAAGATCAACAAATATTTGAAATTTATTCCAAACATATTTATTGCATATATTGCAATTTTTTTCTTTATAGATACCAGCCTGCAAGAGGCTAATGACACGAGTCGACAGAACAAGTCTGCTACAAGTGGCATGCACCTGCATGCTACTATATATTCATCCATCATGCATTGATCAAAAAGAAAGAAGAGGAAGAAAGACAGCTAATCTAACGACAAAGGTAAGATGAAAAAACGTTGTAAGTTGAAGATAAAGGGAATACGTTTTGATAAGAGCAAATGCTAGGCTACGAATGATGCCGTTGTAGGAGCGATGAAGATTTTTCACGCGCTACTTGGAAAGTAACAAGGAGCCTCCTTGCGAAAATCTATGGATAAATGAATATTGTGCTTCGAAAGCGATTCTTGACCTTACAGCGGCCATTCCGCTTCTGAAGCGCTGGATGACAGAGGATGGTCTGTTTTAGCAGACCCCTCCCCCCCCCCTACAAAGAAGAACAAAAAAAGGTATATTATTTCTCGGAAGAGCAGGTTGAACAACGTCTTTAGCGTCACACATATCTCTTAATCGAACCTAAAGATTTCTTGGGATGTTTGTTATTACAGCTCGTGCAATAGTACATTAAATAATTTTAACTAGCACAAAGTTTGTCTAAAACATCAACATCAACGACAAGGTAGAATAACATCAACATTACATTTGGTACAGTTATATTCTGACACAATTACTGGTTTACATTTTTTACCAGTTCTTTCATCTATATTATCTCGTTCATGCATATTTGAAACCTAGAGTACATTGTTTTCCTTTTCTAACAGGTACGACACCAGGGGGAAGGTATAAAGTCAAACATACTACTATTAGCTGATCGTGCTGGATATTTACTTAATTATATTATTAATTTAGGTCTGTTCTTTTTGATTGTCCCTATTAGAATCAAGCTATCAGGTTTTTTCATTAATTATTTAACCAAAAAATGAAACCAATTGAAAATAGTCAAATACTAGTAGATATCCGAATATTATCAGTAAGCCGTAAGACAGCATCGTTGGCACTAATTGAAATCCTGAATGCTTCTTCTGGCTACTGTCCAACATACATTTATATTCAACTTGTATATTATGAAGATGCATCACATAGAGCATATATTTTTATTTGGTATTTATCTGATGTGAATGGTATATATTGACGAAAACCATGTCTACCTCTAAATCCTGTTAGTATTTCGTCATTAATTACAAATACATATTACATATCATACTGTAACTATTTATACAATTAGAATACTTCACAACAGAATTAGACGCAAATGCGAAGGAGATCTTTAAGATACCCAATTTGTTTTTAGAAATTATATGGGAACCAGGGAGGCACTTTCTGCGCTTAACATCCTATTACAAAAATGTCGTAACCAAAGAAAAGATGTATTTGCATATTTTGTGGACTTCGAAAAGGCATTCGATAAAGTACAACATGTAAAATTAATGCAAATACTAAAAAATATCGGAATAGATGACAAGAATAATCGTGTCATTAAAAATTTATACTGAAATCAAACTGCTTTCGTAAAAATTGGAGATAACTACACCGATGAAATCCCCATACAACGAGGAGTCAGACAAGGTTGCATTTTGTCGCCAACATTGTTCAATGTTTACTTGGATCAGCTATTTAAAAAGGCACTTAAGAGACAACCATATGGAATAAAAATCAACGGGGAACTACTTAATGTGATTAGATATGCAGACGATACACTAATTCTATTAGATAATATTGAAGGTCTTCAAGTTCTGCTTGATCGTAATCACGAGGTAGGAGAGGAAATCAGCATTAAAGTAAACTCCAAATTTTAAGTGTTTAGTCGTGACCCATCTCACGATGCAAAGCTTCAATTGAACGGAATCCAAGTTGAGAAAGTTCACAAAATGACATATTTGGGAACTGTGATAACGGACCAACTAGATCCAGACATAGAAATTAAACGTAGAATAGCAATGACTAAAACTACTTTTATGAAAATAAGTCATTTCTTTTCAATATCCATCTTAGTTTAGAACTAAGGCAAAGAATGGTTAAGTGCTATATTTGTTTTGTACTTTTTTATAGTGCAGAAGTGTGGACGCTAAAATTATCGATCATGAACAAAATTTAAGCATTGGAAATGTGGGTTCATAGACGAATGCTGAAGATACTTTGGACAGCAAAAAAAACTAATGAAGAAGTACTAAGGAGCGTCAACAAAGACAGAGAACTGCTTCTTCTTCTTTAAGTGCCGTCTCCTTTAAGAAGGTTGGCTATCATCACGGCTATCTTCACCTTTGACACTGCTGCTCTAAACACTCAACAGAGTTACAATTGTACCACTGCCTCAAATTGTTTAGCCAGGATACACGTCGTCGGCCTATGCTTCTTCTGCCCAGTATCTTTCCCTGTATAATGATCTGCAGCAACTCATATCTCTCACCTCTCATGACATGACCCAGATACTGCAATTTTCTTATTTTAATTGTATTTAATATCTCCTTTTCCTTGTTCATTCTTTTTAAAACGTCGTTGTTCGTAACCTTATCGATCCAACTTATTTTTAAAATTCTTCTATAAGCCCACATCTCAAACGCTTCTATTCTGTTACTTATATCTTTTTTAAGCGTCCAAGCCTCCATTCCATATAATAACACAGAAAATACATAACATCTAAGCATTCGTACTTTAAGTTGCAGACTCAGATCATTGCTGCAAAGTACTTTTCTCATAGTATTGAATGTTGATCGGGCTTTTCCTATACGTGATTTGATTTCCTGTGTGTAATCGTTGTTTTCGGTTATGATTGTTCCCAAGTATGTATATCTGTTCACCTTTTGAACGAGTTCGTCCCTAATCCATAACGTGTCCTGTTGTTGTGTCTTTGCGATGGTCATGAATTTCGTCTTTTTGATATTTAAAGTAAGTCCAGCCTCTTCGCTACTGTCTACAATCTTATTTATCAGAACCTGCAATTCTTCAACTGACTCTGCGATTACTAAAGTATCATCGGCGTATCTGATGTTATTTATAAGTTCTCCGTTGACTTTAATTCCACTTGATGTTTCCTTTAGTGCCTTCTGAACTACCTCTTCTGAATAGAGGTTAAAAAGCAGCGGAGACAATATGCATCCCTGCCTTACCCCTCGTTGTATTTCTATTTCTTCTGATAGTTCGTTGCCAACCTTTACAGATGCAACTTGATTAAAGTAAAGGTTTGATATTATTCTAATATCTTTCATATCCAGATTTTTATCTTGAAGTAGCTGTAGGAGGCGATTATGTCTGACTTTGTCAAATGCCTTATTGTAATCAAGGAAACAGACATAAAGAGGTTGGTTAACATCCATACATCTTTGGGCCAATACATTCAGGGCAAACAAGGCCTCTCTTGTACCCATTGCGTTTCTGAAGCCAAACTGCGTGTTACTAATATCTTGCTCCAGTTTTCTGAAAATTCTTTGATGTATAATTTTCAAGAATATCTTTAGAGTGTGGCTCATTAAGCTGATGGTTCGATGGTCACAGCATTCTCTAGCGTTAGCTTTTTTCGGTAGAGTCACGAACGTCGACTTAAGCCATTCTTTTGGAATGACGCCTGTATCATATATGGTGTTGTACAAGTCTTTTAGTATATCTATTTGATCTTCTGCGATTAATTTTATAATTTCCGCTGGTATCTCATCAGGACCTGTAGCTTTATTATCTTTTGCCAATTTTACTGCATGCATGACTTCTTCTTTTGTTATACTGGGCCCCGTTTCTCTACTGTTGTATAGTTCTATGTTTTCTGGTTGTCTCTCATCTTTAAATAATTCCTGTATGTATTGTTTCCATCTTTCTATTTTCTTGTTGTTATCAAGGATAATTTTACCTTTTTCATCTAATAGAACACTACTGTGGTTTGTTTTTCTGATGCCGGCCAGTTCTTTTACCTTCCTATGTAGATTAAAGTCATCATGCCTTTCCAATAGTACTTCTATTTCCTCACACTTGTTTGAGTACCATTTTTCTTTGGCTTCTCTTATTTTCTTTCTAATTACACCATATATGTCTTTATATTTTTCGATGTCTACGTTCTTGTACAATCTTCTCTTTTCCATCAATTGCAGTATCTCATCATTAATCCATGACTTTGTTGTGTTATTATTTTTCTTTCCTTTTAGAATCTCCTTCGTTGGATTCAGCATTATGTTTTTAAATGTTTCCCATTTTCTGTTCGAATCTTCGTCTGGATCGATTATATTTATCTTTATTTCTTCGTTAATTTTTTTGGATAGCTGATCTCTTACAAATGAATTTTTCAAAAATGAACGTTGTATTTGATTCTTATTGCAACGTGCAGTTAGTTTTTTAAATCGGAGATCGAATGATACAACAACGGGATTGTGGTCTGTGGCTGCATCAGCCCCAGGGTATGTTTTTGCTGATTTAATGGAGTTCCGAAACCTTTTTCTTATTAAAACATAGTCTATCTGGTTTCTAATAACTTTCCTATCATTATCCGCAGGCGATCTCCAGGTGTAGAGTCGACGATTAGGTAACTTAAAATAAGTGTTTGTAACTACCAGACTGTTCTCTTGACAGAACTCCACCAATCTTTCCCCCCTCTCATTTCTTAAACCAAGTCCATATTTCCCTACAATATCTTCTACTTCTCCTTTTCCTACTTTTGAGTTAAAATCGCCCATAACAATCGTGATATCTCTATGCTTTGTATTATCCAGGGCTTGTTGTATATCTTTATAGAATTGTTCTATTTCATCGTCTGTCTTGTCGGAAGTTGGAGCATATACTTGGATTATATTTAACTTTCGTTGGATCATTGTTAAAGAAACCATAACTACTCTATCTGAGATAGGACTGAAAGAAGTGACTGATTGACATAAGTTCTTATCAACAATGATTGCTACTCCATTTCGATGGTTTGGATCATTATTTCCCGAATAGTATATTTTGGAATTTAAAATCTGTTGTTCACCCGAGTCTGGCCATCTGGTTTCACTTAGTCCCAATATTTTGACAGACATGCGTTGCATTTCTTGTATGACGTTGTGTATCTTTCCGGCTTCATAAATTGTTTTAATATTCCAGGTAGCGATCTTTGCACCTTTATTCTTTTTGTAGGGTTTTCGTAGATTAACGACCGGGGGAGCCCTACAGTCTTTTGGTTGTCTACCCCTGCCGGATCTTGACGACCGAAAATCATGATCAGTAACTTGTTGTAACCATCTTGTACTAGCCATAATGATTAACTAGGGATATCCATTAAGGATCTTTAATGTAGTGGTTTCCCCTTGCCTTCTACATCCTTACGCCGTTGACCTATTTTTTCGGTTCGTCCGCCTTTAGGGTCAGTTTCCCAACCCCAGGACAAAAGGGTGCCCTACCACTTACCAACTCATCCGCCCGAAGCCGTTGGTCAGTAAGTGGGGGATTGCTTATACCGGCAAACGTTCGGTAGAATTTTCGCCATATCTGGCTACCCTCACTTAGTTTAGCCTGCAGACCAATGCAATGCAGAGAACTGCTAAAGACTGTTAAACATCGAAAAATGTCTTATCTAGGACATATAGTAAAGGGAAGTCAATATAAAATTTTATAACTGATCCTTAAAGGCAAAATAGAGGGCCATAGAGGTGTAGGAAGAAAACAAGTTTCTTGGTTAAAAAACATTCCTGAATGGACTCAGATACCAAATGAAGGACAATTATTCCATATTGCAGAAGATCGAGAAGCCTTCGCAATGGTGATCGCCAACGTCGGATAATTCTGATATGGCACGCGAAGAAGAAAAAGAAATGTATCTTATAAGACGTACTGCTTAAGCTGATAAGCATCGTGCTATTTTATTTCCATTGTTTCGTCGGTGCTTCGAATCTAAACATGGTGTAGTTTGGACTAGAACGAATTTAATGAAGACTTTCTAAATTAAGTCAAAAAAAAATTTAAATTAAGTCAAAAACATTCAGTATTAGCTTAGAAAGAGCTTAGAAGTGTATTTTTTTAAAGCATTTAGTTATTATTGCAAAACCATGTAACATCAATGTTTTACAATATCCTGTATACAAAATACTGTTGAATATTCAATAACATCATGTTTTGTAAAATATGTAATGCCCAATTTTATAAAACTGTATAACAATATCTAATTAGGTGAATTCTGGCTCCTACATGTTCTTAACTCCAAAACTATTAACAAAATATGTCGAGACAACTTCTGCTTAAGCTTGCAAGTTTGTTCCAACTTTACAAACGCAGCAAAACAGGTATTGTCCACAAGTTGTTAAAGCTCGACAAACTTCACATTGTTAAACATCGTAAAATAGAAGAGAGGAAGCGTGGAATCGGAAATCTACTAGTCGATTAAAGGTACAAACACTATATAGGTCAAACAAGGAATTAAGTATCTGCACTATGACAAAGTTCTGTGTTGGTGGATAGTTAGCACAACGAGAGAGTAGAGTTGATTCGATTTGTTTCTTACTTTGGAATACGAAATGCGAATAGCTTTAAATACGAGTGTATTTACGTATTTTGTTTTAGTCTGTTTTACTTTATCAACTTAATTAAATCGAGTAAGTTCACTGTAGCTGTTTAATTCAGTTTTTGAAATCCAATCTCACGGAAAAACTGTTTAATTCGTTTTATATTGTTATGAGATGTTTGATCAGAAACTATTTATAGCCATAACATACATATATGTACTGCCACACAATATTGTAATAGTAGACCCCAACATAATCTAAAGTCACAATGTTTAATTTTTGATAGTTTGTAAAGAACTCTAAAAGATGAAAGGTGAAAGTACGTTATGATATTTATTATTGGCAAATAAAACGTAAATGAAATTAAACAATTTGTTAAAG
Organism: Diabrotica balteata; assembly: GCA_918026665.1. Taxonomy (NCBI): domain Eukaryota; kingdom Metazoa; phylum Arthropoda; class Insecta; order Coleoptera; family Chrysomelidae; genus Diabrotica; species Diabrotica balteata. The sequence goes on from OU898281.1 coordinate 101,641,368, forward strand.
ATATTGTCCATTTATAAATAAATTCAGACCAAATATTTTTCATAACACTGTGGAACTCATTACACTGCTCGGTTATATAATTAACTGCAATTCGTAGTAAGATGATACTTTAGTTTAATGTTTATGCAGTATTACTCATCTTGTGTTGTTGCAACATATTTATGGAAATGATATTTTCTTAATTCATAAATGCAATAGAAGGTCTCAGTGTATGCATTCATAAATATAGAATTAAGAGCATTTTTAAAGAAAATTAAGTATACGGTTATTATTAATTTAGCGTAGAGCTGTTTACACTGGCGTGGCAAAAGGTCTGCTTAGTCATGATGATATTTAATCTTTGCTAGAAGATGGAACCTAAACAATGAGTTCTTTCATTATGATTTACTTGATAGATAAAGTGAGGCACTCTCAGATAAATAAGTCATAATCACCTTTGTTTCGACAATCCTTTGTGAATTCTAGCCTGTTACCATCTACTCATGTTTAATATTCCTAAGCCGGTTTGAACTCCATCTAACTACTTATTGCGTGATCGGCTTCTTCTTTTTTCTCCTTCAGATGTTCTTGTGTCTGTGGTTAGTTTTTTGGCAATCGTGTTGTCAAGCATTTGTATTATATGCCCAACCCGTATAAGTCGCTGTGTTTTAATGAACTTTACAACGTCTTGTTCATTAAAGAGTTAAAATAATTCTAAATTAAATCTTTTGCGCCACTGCCCTTGGTTCTTTATAGCTCCAAATATTGCGCCACTACCCTTGGTTCTTTGTAGCTCCAAATATTCCCAAAATTGTTTACTTCTTTTGCATTAGAGTCCATGTTTCTTGCTGAAGTGGAATTGTTTTTTGAGTCTATAGCATGCCATATTTGTAAGGTTTATTTGTCTTTTAATTTCTTTGCTTGCTTTCGTGGTAGTAGTCATTAGCGAGCCTAGGTATGCGAAGCGGTTAACAGGTTCGTAGATATGTCTTCCAACGACTATGTCTCGTTTCTTATTTGCTATAGGATCCTTAGTAACCAACATATACTTGGTTTTGTCTTTATTTGATGCCAATACTAATCTGTTTTGCTGCGGTTTGCAATTATATAACATATTGCTCCCCATTTTGCTTGGTACGCCTTATTATGTCAATGCCGTCAGCGGATTCTAAAATTTGTATCGATCTAGTGTAAATAGTTTCGTCATCTTTAATTCGTGTGCCTTGGATTGCCTCTTATAATATAAAATTAAATAGAAGGCAAGCTAGAGCATCCCCTTGTCTGTCTATCCTTTATCTCAGAGGTTCTAGAATATACACTCCCAGTGTACCAATATTGGCTTTTATATGCTTCCTAAATTCGACGAGTGGTGATGGGCGTCAATGTTAAATTCTATATTTTCCCGAGAATCTGCCGTAGTAGATCGAGTTGAATCCAGCTTGGCATTTTCTAACTATGCCCACTGTGCAAACTTGTAGCCTTCGTATTAGTATACTAAAGAATATTTTCTAGTATTTTGTAAGCAGTTGTTACCAGGGTTATACCCTGTCGTCACACTGCAGCTGGTCACTCTTTTTATGTAACGGTCATATCATGTCTTGCTTATTTTGCCAAACAATCAATAAAATTTTATGCAGTTTCTGTAGCAGAGTACTGCCAAAATTCTTTTAGATCTCACTGCAAAATTAATGAGTGTTCTAGTGATTTATTATTTTTAAACTTTTTAATGGCTTGGTCAACCTCTTCAGTGGTAGGTGGTCTTTTATTTGCTATCAAAAGCATCAAAAAAAGCTATCAAAATGGATATAGTATGCAATAAGTAAAACAGGAAAATCTAAGCTGAGAAGAAGAGGCATTGTAGGAAAAATAAGTGCCTTGTTTGTTTTTTTTGGTTCGAAAACAGGTTGTGCTTATGTCACTAGAAGTTTATTAATGATTTCAGAAACTAGTAGTTTAGTTTTATATGCAACTGCAAACTTTATTTTATTGATAGAATCTACAAGTATTTCTTTTAGCACTTTTAGATTTTATGAAGTATTCTAATATATTTTTTTTTCAGGTAAGTCTCATAATTTCATTTGAAGAAACTATACCTACGATCACGAAGGTAAGTTCATACAAATTGACTACAAAACGGTTAGTTTAAAAAATGTTAATTATTTTTATACATTTTTTAAATTTCGCTAAGTTCTTTCGTAGTTTTTGCCAAAAGGTGAAATACATCGAAATTGCCGTCTCCTATTGCCGTCTCTTACATATCAGTTTTTAAAATCATAGTAGTCCTGGTTGCTTAAACTTCCTTCTGCTGTCCATGGCCTGCTTTTACATCATTTCTCAAGCAACATTTTGATATTTCTATTTTACTTTTAGTGGCCAGACCACTTAAGTTGTTTAATTTCAATGATTTCTTTGGTGGTTACATTTACTATCCTTTCTCTTCCGACGTTTTCGTTTTTCTCTTCATCTGGTTTTTCTACAGCACAGTAGTCCATTTCACTACACCTTAGGTACATAAAGTTGTCCGTATCTTCGATTTTGTCTGCTCCTATATTCCTTGTTTTTTCATTGTCAGCCATAATAATTGTCTTATAGGTACACTATAACGTGCTTTTGTCAAGTTTACAAATACCACATGAGTTTGCTAGTTGTGGGCATACAATCTATCAGGTCGAAAGCCTTTTGTCATTCAAAATATTTTACTTCCCTTTCTCTTCTGTTCGTAATCATCTTACCATATCCACTGTATAATAATTTTGTTATGCTCGGTCTCCTATAATTGTTGTAAGTACTTTAATCCCCTTTCTTGTACATAATACTGATTTATGTATTTGTCCAATTTTCGGATATTTCTTGTTTAAGTAAAAAATTATTTTAGATGTACGCTAGTACCAAAAAATGTATTTCGATACCATATTTTAGAAACTTATTTTGGATTTCTTCGGAAACCTATGATTTATAATTTTTTAAACATATTATCTATCCCATTTTTGACTTCGTCCGTTGAAATATCTTTATTTTCCTAATCCTCTTTTTCATGGCTGTTGTTACGCTCTGGCATGTCGGTTATAGTAAGTAATTTTTTTTTGTCTTTCTTTAGAAATTTTTGGTAGGGGTCTTCTCATTTGCACATGCTTATAATTTAATATTCAGATGCTTTACATCTCTTTGTTTTTACGTTTTCTTTCCCAACCTTTGTTCTTTTCTTTGTTAGTTGCTCTCTTCACTTCTCTATTGGTCCTTATATAACACTTTCTATCCTCTGGGTCATTTGTTAAGAGCATTCTTCTAAATGTGCCTATATTCTAGATATGTTGGCCACCACATTGACCGATTTTGTTCCATTCACAGTACAGCAATCCCATCTGCTGATTCGTCCAAGCCCTTTGTACAGATGTTCTTAGAGTATATGTTAAATAATACCGGTGACAATATGCAACCCTGTTTAACTTCTTTTTTTTTTTTCTACGAAGATCTGGGACAGTTCATTTTCTATTAAATTCATTCTCAAAATCAATGAAACATACATCAAAACTAACATCCCTGGCTCTCTGTAGTAAAACTTGCACACTAAAAAGTGCTTTCCTCGTTCCGAGTCCTGCTCTGAATCCAACTTGAACTTCACTAGGTGTTCTTCTAATTTGGTGGATATGCGCGAGTGAATGATAATAACGAGTACTTTAAGTACATTTTCTTCTTAAAGTGCCTATCCGTTCCGGATGTTGGCGATCATCACGGCTATCTTTACTTTGTTTACTGCAGCGCGGAACAGTTCAGTGGTAGTCGTGTTATACCACTTTCGTAAATTTTGAAGCCAGGTAATGCGTCTTCTTCCCGGTCCTCTTTTACCATTTACCTTCCCTTGTAGAATCAGCTGGAGAAGTACATAACTCATTTAAGTACATGACTCATTAAATTAATTAATCTATATTCTTCACATTTTCTAGAGTTGGCATTTTTAGAAAGCGGTATGAATATTGATAGTAGCCAGTCTTTTGGTATATAACTAGTCGCGTAGATATTGAATAGCTTCGCAAGAGCTGTGATTTGGTGTGCCTCTAATAGCTTAAAAATTTTACCATGCATCTTGTCAGGTCCTGGTGATTTTCCATCTTTAATCCATTTAATGGTCGCAGTTACTTCTTTGTTTGATATTTCACGATTTATCTTCGCGATTTATCTTTATTGGTAGTCAAAATGTGGCCTTCCATATCTACAGTTATGCCTGTATCGCGTTGTTTTCTGGTGTTCTGTACCTCTCATGCCTTTATGCTTATTTTGCTCTTTTTATCTTCTTTAGTATAGTCTTATGAAACTTTTGTATTCATTGTCATTTCCAATTTTTAATTTTCTTCGCTCTTCAATCATCTGAAATATTTAATCTGCCATTCATTCTTGCTTCTTTTCTTATGTTCATTTTAGGTATTCATGCGAGATTGTGGTAATTGTTGTCTTCTTTTTGTTACACTCTTCTTCTATGTCTTTAGTAGTGTCTCAACAATTTTCGCAAAATTTTATTAATCTCTGTTTTTACATTTTTCTGGATGTGATTTTCTTTTAGTAGCCTTATATCTATCTTGGGCCTCATTTTCTTATGAACTAGACTATGATCTGAGAAGACATCTGCGCCTGGATATGTTTTTGTTGAGGTGATAGAATTTCTAAACCTTTTGTTTATGTTGATAAAATCAATTTGATTTCTTATGATTTTTCCTGAGGTATCACCGGGTGCTTTCCTTGTATAAAGCCTTCTTGGGTGTAATTTAAAAAGTGTATTCATTATAACCATATATGCCTCTTGGCAGAATTGGCAGAACTGGCAGCTAGGTCTTGTAAAATCCTCTTTTCTTTCTTATTCTCATCGGCGAAAAAGATCACTACTTAAATTTTTGGGATTAAACATAACAAGATAGATTTAAATGTATTCGTGTAGAAATTATGAACAGGAACATGAGTTAGAAATTATGAACAGCATAAAAAGAAGAAAACTAGAGTATTTGGGTCACATAACCAGAGGAGAAAAATATGAGTTGCTGAAAATTATTATGCAAGAAAGGATCCAAGGAAGAAGAAGCATAGGAAGGAGACGCATCTCCTAGCTGAAGAACTTTAGAGAATGCTTTAACTGTAGTTCACTACAACTTTTTTGAGCAGCCGCCGACAAAGTGACCATAGTCGTTATGATATCCAACCTCCGATAGGAGATGTAACTTTAAGAAGAAGCGTAGAAATCAGTGGAAACAGGTACTTTTTATTTTAATATTAAGTCCATAGAATTCGTTTAATGGCTAATTAGAAAGAAACGTATATCAGGAAATTAATTTTACATTGTAATTTTAATGCTAAGAAGCAGTGGCAATATTAGAACTTCTTTTCATTTCATTTTGTTTTTAGTCGAAGTATGATTTATATTTTTTATATGTGCAAAATGTATGATAAGACTAAAATATAAATAACTGTTTACTATAAAAAATCGAATAACAACCCAACGCTACACCTAATAACTTTCGTCCTAATAATTTATGCCTTAGGAACAACGGTTCCCCGTAGCTTTCAAACTCCATTGTTATGGCATCAAAACATATTTCGTTTTTATATTAAAACCGAAACACATTTAACCACTAGAGCGGGCGTACAGCCTAAAAGCCATAAAAATATTGCTGACCATTTAGAATCCAAAATGGAATCTTTCCGGTATTTCGGGGCCGCGCGCGTGTGGGTCTCCGGGGAAACACCTACCTAACGCGCCATCGTGAGATATGTCGTAACTTCGGGATGACTTGTTTTATTGAAGTATTTTTCTTTATCCAATCAAATCTTTACGGCTCAAGTGAAAAATAGGACACAGCGGAACATCTCGTAATAGAGCATTTTCTCATATGACGACCTGTTAGATTTTCTTATAATACAGACTGCATCACAAATTGAATTTTTCGTGTAATATTACTCTGGTGTTCTGAAGCATTATTAAAAGTTTAAAAGTATATTGAATGCTACTCTAACATTTTATTGCATTGAAATCGGTACAGTTTAAAAAAATGGTTCGACAGTTAATCTTAACTACGGTTATCTGTCTTTAGAAAAAAGATATGATGAAAAACTTTTAAAAGAACTTAAGGAAAATTACAAAAATAAAAATATAATCTTTGTACGGAGATAAAAATAAAAAGAAAGGATATTGTGTTATTAAACTTCTATTTATGAGGGACTAAAATGGTAAAAGTCTAATAAATAAAAGATATTTTAAACAGATGGAAGGAATATTTCGAACCTTTGCCGAAGAAAATCAGGAAGTAAACTTAGATACAGAGAAAGAATATCCAAGTACTCAGTAAAATACAAATCATATCTACCAGACGCCTTCCACTAGGGAAGAACTTAAAAATATTATAGTGTCTAAAAAATAACTAGTTATAGTACAGGAATCGACCAAATGAGTCGTACAGAGTCGTCTGAGATGTGCAAATATGGAGGAAATCGCATGCATAAAGAAATGCAGATATTAATCGAAAAATATGAAATAAAGAACAATTACCAAAAGAATCGTCGGAAGCGGTATCATGTTTCATTTACAGAAAAGGAGATAAGAGCTAACAGAATAAAATACAGGGGCATGCGTCGCATGCAAAATATGGAAAATTTATAGAAAAATATAGTCAAAGAAGAGTGGAAGAAATAATTAGTGAATATCAAGCGAATTTTATCAAGAAAGAAGCACAGCAGAACATATTTTCTAGATACTAGAGGAAATCTATTAATATCTACCAAAGGCCTGCCATAATATTATTTATAGACTTTATACAAGCATTTGATAAAGTAAAATGAAAGAAACTAAATAAATCTCAGTTTTCTACTTGGGCGTTCGTTTTACGAGAACTCTCAATTGGAAGACTGACGTCCAAGAATCCCTTGACAGGAAGAGAAAAAGGCTCAACCTCCTGAAAGTGCTAGCCGATAAACGTCCTCTAACACATTGTTGCACACCTACAAGACTTTCATCAGACCGATAATCGAATACAAGGCATGCGTTTACCTCTCCCTGAGGAATCACGAACTCAACGCCTTACCGCCACCGAGCGTAGAATCCTACGCTTCTGCATGAGAAAAGATTGGCTGTATTCGTCAGCCCACATTTATGCAATAACCAACATCACGCCAATTAAGGACAGAATCCTAACCCTCAGTAGGAAGTATGTCTTAAGAACCATAGCTGGCTCGAACAACTGAGCAAAACAAACATTAAAGAAACCTTGTTCACATAGAGGGCAAATACCCACCATTCATCCCGCCAAAAAAGTTCCATTCCCTCCAGTTAAACTTCTACATAACGCTGGACCCGAACTTCCTGAGGAGTATTTTGATATTCTTGAATCTTTCCCCACCTATTATCGCAGATAAACTGCGCACCAAAAACGCTGATAAAGAGCCGTTCCTACTGTATGGCTGGTAACCCTGAAGTACCTCACACACATGCTAGGCAAACCCAACTTCTTCTTGTGCGTTCAATCGATTCTTATCGATCACACAAATAAGCCACCTTCTTTTCCCTCTTTTCCTTAGTAGTTCTCTACTTCTTAGTTCGCGTTTCGTTCATTTGACGTTTTTCTCACACCCCCACAACTCCGTCAAAAAAAAGAGTTCCTCATCCCTTGAAGAGGCGCAAGCCTAAACAAGGTTAAAACTTAAGGTCAGGTCACTAAATAAATCATTTAAACAACTCAAAATGAGCAAAAACATTATTAGAATAATGCAACTAACATTGCGAAGAACAGAAATGGAAGTAAAAGTAAATAATGACATTTTACAATTTTCTAGTAAGTGAAAAACAGTAAGGCAAAGCGACGACTTTCACCATCTATTCTCTTTAGTCTTCTCATGGAAGATATGCTGCGAGAAGCGAATATACCAAAAATTGAAATTATATATGATAAAATCACAGGATTTTAACGCTTCCCTCTTTATATATTTTAGAACCTACATGTTTTCTGGCCTAGTCCTAAAACCTAATCATGACTAGTAAACCAAAAATTCAACCTTTGATTTGTATTTACCGATACCGTACACTGGGTTAGTGAAGAAATTTATATTACATTCGGCAAAAAAAAACTATTTAACCATCTCTCTTTAACTTAAGTATATACCATATTTCCATAAGTTGCGTCAAGTGACAAAAGCCTATCAAACTTTTTTTTCTTGCTGCCGTTACTACTCTATTTAATGTCATTCGGCTTATATAATCGTTACATTCTACTCTTCTATTTCTTACCCAGTCCTTGATGTACTCCACCTTGCATCTACGTCGTATATCTGTACTTTTAGCTCTGTCCGATAGTGTTTTACTATAAATTTGTGTTTTTATCTCTGCTGTTTTTAACCTGCATTTTGTCCTTTCCATGTCAGTTTTTGTTTCTGCCGCGTATTATTGGTCAATATTGGTCTGATGACTGTATTGTAAATTTTGCCTTTGATTTCTTTTCCAAAATTTTGGTTTCTCTATATTATTTTATTCAGGCAACCTGCCACTATTCACTTAATCTTCCACTTCTGTTTCGAACTTTCCATAGCTAGATAAAGTGATACCTATAGACAAATTTACGAGAGGATTTCAGTACAGTGGTTATGAGAAGCGACATTGCCGCTTAGGCCGCTAGACACGTTCATAGTCTGCAGATGTGATACAGGACCGCGTGGCCCTCCTGTACGATAACATTAAATCATGCAATCCTATTAGAAGTAAATGTAACATTATTTACAACTTCACGATTTTGCAACTTACACAAAATTTATTAAAACTATTTCCTTTGAAATCTTTTTTACTAAATTATACAGGGTGAAATAACAGAACGGATTCTACTAGGGAAACTGCTACAAAAAAAAATCGTAGCTCCGTAGTGGCTACAAATTTAAATTGTTAATTTATATACCGACAGGATATATACCAACTTCGATCAATTATTACTATCAACAGTCTCACCAATTATTACAAAGAAATGTGTGTATACACCAAAGAATAACATTACGCTAATAAAAGAATAAAAATTTATGTAGCCTAAACGCTACCTAATGAATAACGATAAGACTTACAAGTCTCTATTCCATTTCGGAAAAATCGTCCTCACTGGAACTGCCGGTGTTGGCTGTGATAATCACCGGTAGGATATCTTCTTGTAGGTTGTCAGCTATCCACATTTATTTCTCAATTCTGATGACATGCTGTATATAATTTTGCCACTGTTTAGCAGAGACATTGACAAACGCTTCATGAATGAGATGTTGCACACGATCTTTTTTAAAGTCAGTGTTTCGGACTGCAACGTAATGCGTAATTTGGCCTCTAATCATCTCTATCAGATTAAGCTAAGAGTGATAGGGAGGCAATCGTAATACTTCTACGCCGTATTTCTCGACCAAAGTTTCGATGTTATACTTGTATATATCTGCATAACTGTTTGCTACATCCAATAGTTCTGACTTTAAATAAACTTCTTCATAAAATATATCCTTCTCTCGTAACCATTCTTGAATTTGTTGTTCCAGGAGCTTCTTGAGAAATTTTGTTTGTATTAATGATATGGAGCATTATCCATTACTACCACATTTTTTTCTCTTTTTGCGAGGTTTGCGATTAGTTTATTTTCAAACCAGTCTTCGAAAGACTCGCCGTTTATTTTATCATGGTAGTCACTTGAATCTTTTTTTGCTAAAAATACACATTCTGAATTTAGTAGAAGACCTCTATCAGATTCAACATCTGGTAACAAGACAAATCTCGGACCTCTTTGTTTTGGATCATTTAAACCAGTAGTCAAGCCTTTTAAAAATGCATATTTATAACTGATTATGGTTGAATTCATCCAAACCTTATTTACTGTATGTCCGATATTTACCCAACTTTCATCCAAATAGACAATATTGTATCCTTGATTTCGATAATTCTGTATTTTTCTAAGAAATTTATGCCTCCAATTTATTATGTCAAGACGTTCCATCATTACTGCTTTTTTTCCTCTTTTTCATAAACAAATCCCATCTCTCACAATAGTCGATATAGAGTAATTTTGGAAAATTTAGGCAAATGTTCGTGTAAATTAACGGCATCCAGGATAACTTTGATTATGGGAGATATATATTCTTCTACCGCGCACATGGATAAAGGCATAGAGAGAATTAATGAAATATTTGAATTTGGTTCTGCCGTTCTAATAAAAACAAGATAATAATATTTGTATAAAAACTATGGAACATATGGAAAAAAGGTTTGAAAAAGGTCGTAATTTTTTACAAAAGAAAATACAAAAACCCTTAATTCGACATTATATTACTTCTTCTAGCCTAAAATAAATTATATTGTTATCAAAACTGTTCCAGTTTTAGGACCCTTAAGCTAGCGGGGACAAATGAGCGGAATCCATTTTAACCTGCGCTATATTTTTTACCCATTTTTCACCAATTTATTACCACCCTAATTATTTTTCACCCTCAAACCTACCGCTAATGGGAGCGGTTTCGCTAACATAATATTCAGTTAAAAAAGAGTTATTTGTGATATATCACAGTATTTTGCTAGGTTTTTCAGGAATTTCTTACCACTCTAGTAATTTTTCACCCATCAACCAATCTATACGGGGAGTTTATAATTCTGTTAGGTTAATATTTAATGTAAATAAATTTTTTTACTTTACTTTACTCTATTTTTAACTGAAATAAGAAAGGGCTTTGGTAAGTTTTTACTAAATATAAACCAACCTCATAAAGTTTTACTCATAAACCACACTAGTTGAAAATAAAAAACCTTTTCGGAAATACGAAATACCACAGTGTTGTACTAGATTTGTATTAATTTATTACCACTCTGGTAATTTTTGACCTTCAACCGTCCTTTATGAGAAGTCAATAATTCTGCTAGGTTACAATTTAAGGTGAAGAAAAATCTATTTTAACAATCTTACTGTGCTCTACTTATATCTGAAATCACAAATTGCTCTGCCAAGTTTTTACTGAATTTTAACTACCCTCATAATATTTTGCCCCATAAGCGACAGTTAATTGGAAACATTCCACCAGCTACATATTCACGCTAGCTGAATGCAAAATCTTTTTGGAAATACAAAAGTGCTCGGATAGATTTTTAGTCTATTTGTACCAGACTAGCCATTTTTTTCTCAACTACCCTAATTAAAAAGCATGCTGAAATAGTATAAGACCAACGGATATTACGGGTTTTCTGTGGAAAATTTGACTACCACTTCATATTTTGCCTAATCAGGTTAACATTTTCATCTCGCAACGCATTTTAATGAATTGTTATTCCGTGCTAACCAATATATTTTTTTAATTTTAATATATTGGTACGTTAATCAAATACATATATTAGTACTGCAGAGAATAGGCAAGGAACAAAAACTATCTAATAAGTGAAAGTTAGAAAACAATTATACCAATTTCACATACTGAGAAATATTCATTATCAATATGCTCAACTAATATCGAAAAGAAAGATTGAGGCAAAGAGAGGACTAGGAAGGAAAAGTATATCATAACTAAGAAACATCCGACAATAGACATGGTTAAATTTTAATCAGCTTCTAAAAACAGCTGGAAGCAGAATAGAGTTTGCAATTGTAGTAGCCAACCTTCATTGAGAAAAATGTTTTTGCTGACTGAATATCATTTTTAGGGGGCTCCATTTTCAGAGTCAATCACATTTTTGTTTCTATTTTAAATTTCTTGGCGTTTTATTGACATTGTATCTCATAAGATACACTACTAGGCGTACCGTGCATTACAATGTACCTCGCAAGACACATTGCCAGGAATACTATAAAACAAGTACTGATGACCAATAGATGCATTGCTAGGTTATTAGAAAAATACCTCTGTATCTTGAAAGATACATTGCAAAGATTTATATTTGTAGTTTGGACCAATATATCTAATAATATTGGGTCATTGAATTCAATGAAAATTATCAAATATTTACAAAATATAATGAAAACATTAAACAAATCTACAATTGTTTCACTAAAGGTCTTTAGCATTTACAAGACTTTTAGCAAACCAATTGTAGATTTGTTTAATGGTTTCATTACATTTTTTGGTGCTGTGTTTTACTTCAATTATTATGAACAGATTCCATAAAGTAGGGGTTTAAACCATAAACATAATATTGGATCAATTATTTACATTTAAAAATTATAAATAAACTACATAGATGATCAAACATTTATTTTTACAGCTTAAATTTCAAAACTTCAAATCAAACTCAGAACTCAAAAAATAAAAGTAAAAAGTAATAATTATAAGTCGTTAAAATTTTTTAAAAATTTAGTCATGAAAATCATAAAAACAAATACGAGATTTCACTAAACATAATCTCGCTCTACCTTTTGTACAACTCATAGTTCTATGTCCTTTGGTTGTAAAAGTTGGAAAGTGTCCGAAAAGATCTTTTTTAACATCTTCTCCTGGTATATTCTGGACGTGACTATGAACCTTCTTTTTCGGGGTATTAATTCCGAATCAACAAGTAATATTCAAAATTCCTTTAAACCGATACCATTTTCTTCCTCCTCCAGTAAATTATTATCTCTGCTATATAAAAGCCAAGCGTTGTTGACACATGTATCCAGTATTTGGGAAAAAAAATTGAAAGGTACCACCTGTGGCTTTTAAAAGATGTTTGATAAGGCACAACTAGCATATCTGCCAAATCTATCCCACCCATATGTGCATTGTAATGCTTGATAATTGATGGACAGGGAATTTTCGTTTTAGCTTTTTTTCTTATCCACTTTCTGCTGAAAAAATCCTCTTCCTTTTTTTTAATTCCGCTTCCATTTGAAAATCACAAACTTGTAGACAATCTGTTTTCAAAGTTTCAAAGAATGAATTCCTTTTTCGTGTCTTAAGTATTGTACTAAACTAGGGGAGCAGAAAGAATTATCACAAAGCATAATATACCAAAGGTTTTTATCGCTTTCATGTTAATCCTCTAATGGGCAAAGTATCTAATAAGAAACAATTCGTATTTGTCCGTATATCGGGTAATGTATCCAAAAAGATACTCATTCCATTTTTGTCAGTACCTGCTCCATGTATATCCAAGGACATTAACTAAATTGCCGCTTACCTGGCAATGTGTCTTCAGAGATACTATTTTTCAAGGTGATCTATCTGTTTGTTTATAGACAAATCATAAATATTATTTTATATAATTATATGCTGAAGACCTAATTACCTATAATTTTAGTTTACCAATCCATACAATAACTAGTAACATATAAAAAATTAATTTACTTACCGACTGACACAAACTAGCACCTTTTTTTGAAGCCATTTTAACCACGTCTACATAAAACACTCTCTGATTGGTGCAAATCTCTGTGAATGACATTCAAATTAATTTATTGGTTAGCCGACTGTTGTATGGAGAGGGTACGTTTGTTGTAAGGAAAATCAAGCAGTTTGTATAAGATTAAAAAATGAATAAGGTAACGATACCAACATTCAAGTTTAAAATGAATTCGATGGGATATTTTATACAAAATTATGTTTTTTATACTAAACGTGATATAAATTACAGATATCTACTATCTGTGCTATACAAGTAGCGAATAGAGTAAAAAATATTAACGTTACCTATATTTAATTTTCCATATATGTTTTGTCACTTCTGAAGATAATTCTTGGGAATAAAACGGCAGGAAGCGAAGTCGACGTGCCATTGAACGTCCAGCGTTGTCACTTTGTCCACCCATTCAGACCGCTCGGTAATCTTTGACCTTTTCCGGAAACAGCTGTTGGTCTCTCCATATCAACAGTATTGTCAGAAAAGCTCGTTACTCCGCGAAAATCCATTCAATTCCGGTGTGCGAGATGACAAGCCGGGATTATTTATGATGAGGCCAGCGGCCCAATTTCAGTCAGTGGCAGATCGTCCAACCGTCGGTCGAGAACAATGGAAGTTACTCGGACAGATGAATTAGGATCAAGTCAATACCGCAAAAGAATTATGTCACAAAGACCAAGATGTGACGCTTAATATAATGTTAATTAAAACTAGATGGATAGTTGTTGATTATACATTACAATCCAAAACTCTCTTATATTGGAAAATATAACGCACACAACAAAATATTAAATTTTAAAACATACATAATATAATAAATAACTAAATAGTGATTTGTAGTTGTTAATGTCATATCTCTTTTTAATAATGGGTGTTTTTCTAGAGGTATAGAATTTTAAAATGGAATAAAACAAAGATGATTTTTTAAATTAACATGAAATTGGCATTCTAAAGATAATCTTTTGGCATTATAAGTTAAATATGATTTCTGACATATGACCACGACGGCTGGCTCTAACATAGTCTAATCTAGAGGACCAATTTTTGATGACTTTTTCTAACATTAATTGTGGCCGTATATTTGCAATAACGCGGCGAATGCTGTTCTAGAAGTGGGCAATCGTTTGAGACTTATTCTTGGAGGCCAATTCACGGGTCCGAAACGTGAAATTATGCAGTTACCAAACGTTTCTTTTAATAAATCAATTGTGGCACGAGTTGTGTCACATGTAGCGCCATCTTGTTGAAACCACAACTTCTGCCCAATCTGGTTGTTCAAATAAGGAATCAAAAAGTCAGTAATCATGGCTCTATAGCGGTCATCACTGACTGTAACATTCTGGCCAGCACCGTTTTTGATGAAGTACGGACCAACGATTTCACCAGCCCACAAAGCACAAGAAACAGTCAGTTTTTCTGTATGTAACGATGTCTTAATATATACTTGAGGATTATCTTCACTTTAAATATGGTAATTTGGTTTATTGACATAGCCATTTAACCAAAAGCAAGCTTCTTCGCTAAACAAAATTCGCTTATGAAAATTTGGATAATCGGTTATCTTGTTTTGGGCCCATTAATAGAATCAACGCCTTGCTAGGTGATCGTGCAGCTTTAATGCTTGCATTAATTGGATTTGGTAAGCAGGCAAACCAAGATATTTAAACAAAATCTTTCATAAAGTGAATGGATACGTATAAAACTGCTGTGTTGTGTATAAAATGTATGCTTGAAAAGAGCGATAATACAGCCTAGTGGAAATATTCAGGACAAACATAAGCAAACAATTATTAAAAACTTTTGCTCGCGATGCAAAACGATCCGAAAAGTCTGAATATTTTAGACTGTATCATAGATTGGCTATTCAGTCAAACCAATATATTTAAAATAAAAGATCTACAAAAAGACAGGCAAAGTAAACGAAAAAACTAAATTCGCATTTCACATGGGGCATATGAGCATTTACTTTGTTTGTTATTTTGTTGGGTTATGAAAGGTAGTTTTGTTCTGTTTAGTTATTTATTCACCTCGACAGTTCGCTGGCTAACTTTCAGGACAATGCTGTGGTTCATTTTTGATTTACATTGGTTTTTATTTTACAGTTTACATTGCGGGACTAATCTAAATTTTCTAAATAAATAGGTTGAATCTCTTATGTCAGTTTGCTGAAAATTTTCTTAACTCTTCATCGTTTCTGAATGACGACAGAAACATTTTTAATATCAAAGTTTTATATTGAAGTTTTATAGTAACTTTAAAAAGCAAGATTGGAAATTCAGGATTCGGCACAAGAAACACAAGAGGAGAAAAACTCATGGAATTCCTGAACAAGAAAACTTGTATGTTATGAATACCTTCTACAAAAAGAAACCTAACAGAAAGTGGAGCTGAGTCGCACCTAACGGAACTACCAAAAATGAAATAGACTATTTTCTCTCAAACAACAAAGGAATATTTGAAGACGCCA
The DNA here is from genome assembly GCA_918026665.1 of Diabrotica balteata. Taxonomy (NCBI): domain Eukaryota; kingdom Metazoa; phylum Arthropoda; class Insecta; order Coleoptera; family Chrysomelidae; genus Diabrotica; species Diabrotica balteata. Next base: position 101,657,159 of record OU898281.1, read on the forward strand.
CAAAAATAAACAACGTAACAACGGGTAGTGATCATCGTATAGATAAAGCAAAAATAAATATTAACATGAAAGAAGAGAGAAAAAACTTTAAACTAAGAACAAATTAAAAGCAAATCAGAGAGGTCTTGCTTGCGAATGATTTCGAATCTGATCCTTTACATAATCAAGATTAATAAAAACATAAATAAAAACCTTCTCTCAGCCGGACTACAAGTCGCAAATAAAACAAGAACTAAAGAAGACAAAATAAGCAATGAAACTAAACAACTAATGACGGAAAGAAGACAACTACTAGCGCCAAATTAACGCTATACTCAAGAATACAGAGAACTTAATAAAACAATTAGAAAAGAACTAAAACGCGACATACGAAAATGTAACGAGAACTTAATAGAGCGAGTCATTGAAAACAACAGAGGCTTAATATGTCTAAAACCCGCACTGGGAGTTCAAAAAATCATCAATAAGAAAGAGAAGAACAAATAAAAAATAACAAATATTGGCGAAGACTTCTACACATCTTGTAAAGCTCGCAAAACCAGCCTAATGAAACAACAAAGGAAAACGTCAAAAGAAAATTAAAAAACGAGGGGTCAGAAGTACTACCAAATATAAAGGGATTGGTAATAGAAAGAACTAAAAAATAATAAAGCTCCAGGACACGATGGTATATGTGCAGAGCTTTTAAAAACAAGCAAGACATTAACAATCCCTATACTAGCAGAGCTATTTAATAGATATCTTCATAATAGCAAGATCTCCAAAGACTGGACCGAGAGTCTAGTAATACTCTCACACAAAAAAGGGGCAAATGTGATCTACAGAATTATTGACCTATATTGTTGCTTAGTCAAGTTTACAAAATATTGATGAGAATTATTAACAACCGGTTGACCTACAAAGTTCTACCAGTTCTACCACTTTGTCTTGAATAGTCAAATGGTTATTGGGGACCAAATTTGTCATAAACTTAGTTTTGGTCAAGTTCATTCTCAGGCCCACCTTCGAACATGCAAAATCCAATTCGTTTAACATATCTGTAGCTTCTCCTAAATGATCTGTGATAAGGACAATGTCATCTACGAAACGGAGATGGTTAAGCTTTTCGCCGTTTATCGTTACTCCTCTGTGGTCCCAATTGATCATCTTAAAGGCATATTCTAATGCCGTTATGAATAATTTCGGCGACAATGTATCTCCTTGCCTTATTCCACGATTTATTTTTATTGGTCGGGTTTTATTGTCTATTTTAACAGTCATAGTGGCATTTTTGTAAATATTATAAATAAGCTCACTATACCTATGGTCAATCCTGCTGCCATTCATTGCTTCTATAAGGCTGTCTAATTCGAACGCTTTATGAAAATCTAGAACTGGTGGAGAAATATACGTATTTGGGTCATGAAATAAGAATCAGCAGGGATAACCAAACATGTGAGATCCAAAGACGAATTACTTTAACATGGGCAGCCTTTGGAAAACTGCGAGACATACTTAGGGCCAACATACCAATCAGCCTCAAAAGAAAAGTGTTTGACCAATGCGTATTACCGGTCATGACCTATGGGGCGGAAACTATGACTTTAACCAAGACCACGGCTTCGAAACTGAGAGTGGCACAGAGACGAATCGAACGGTCTATGCTGGGAGTGACGTTGAGGGACCGAATAAGAAACGAAGATCTGCGAAGAAGGACGAGTATTACTGATGTTGTGTAACGCATAGCGGAACTAAAATGGAACTGGGCAGGATATGTAGCGAGAATGCACGATTCACGATGGACGAGCAAAATTACAAATTGGAGACCAAGAGCAGACAAACGCAGTAGAGGAAGACCACCTACACGTTGGGCCGACGACATCAGGCGTATCACTAAAAATTGGCAACAAAGAGCACAAAATCTTGAGGAATGGAGGAGTTTAAGGGAGGCCTATGTCCAGAAATGGACGTAATAAATAGAGGCTGGATGATGATGATGATGATGATGATGATGACCTACAAAATGGACAATTACCAATCGGTTGAACAGGCTATATACATATTATATATAAATATGCAACTATAATAGTACAACTAGACGAAAATACAAATCCCATCTCCATTAAGTGAGGAGTGAAACAAGGAGACGTAATATCGCCAAAGCTTGTCAACCTAACCCTAAAAGACGTCTTCAAATTAATCAACCTATGGCATTAACGTTAATAGCAACAAGTTAAACCACCTCAGATTTGCTGACGACATAGTGATTATAGCGAGCACATTTGAGGAACTGCAAATTATGATGGGGGAACTAGCAGGCAGCTCCCAATACGTCGGCCTAAAAATATCCAGGAATATATCTACCCAGGCCAAATCCTGAAACTTGACAAAGAGAACCAAAGTGCGAAAATTACTAGAAGAGCAAGACTAACATGGGCAGGATTTGGAAAACTTAAGGTCGATTCAGACACATCAGTCCCGTCACAGTCTCCGCGCCGAACCAGTCCTGTTTGGTCACAGAACTATCAACTATCTGACAGCTGGCAAACTGTTCGTCAACTGATGAATGTGAATGCCGGCGCCATATTTCTATTAAAGAATATTTTGTATGACGGATTGTTCGGTTCGGCGCCAGGACTGTGACGAGACGTGACTGATGTGTCTGAATCGACCTTTAGTAGGATACTTAAGAACCGTAAAATACCCCAATACTTGAGGAGCAAATTGTTCAACTAATGCATCCTTCGTATCATGACATTTGGATGTCAAACCTGGACCCTAACCAAGGCAAACATGAATAAACTAGCCACAATAGAAAGAACAATGAAAAGAGTAATGTTAGGTATACGACTGTCAGATAAAAATAGGAACCAATATAAGGTTGAATGTTCGAATAAATGAACTTTGATGGTACACAAGGCAAATATCGAACACAGTAATTAATCAAATCTTGCCCAAGTACTTTCGATCACAAGATCATCCTCAGGGGCATTTCGTCAGTTGTGGCCTATCCAGCAGTAACAGAATGTCATAAATGTAAATTGGGACATAACAAATACACTAAACAAAGTCAAACAAACGCTTTAAAATTTAAAAAATTGGAGAAGCTACATTTTATATAGAAGCCGGAGACAGAATCTGTCTCCGGCTTCTATATAAAATGTAGCTTCTCCAAAATTTGTAGACCGATGAAAGGAGTTGGTAGAAGCCTATGTCCAAACATGGACGATAGAAGGCTAAGAAGCAGAAGAAGAAGTAACTTTAAAAACTAGAATATAATATACATACACAGTATCTCTTCGTCGACGTGAAAGCAGCAACGATTGTGTTAAAATGCACTATACAACGCAATGATAGACCCCACCTAAGTTAGTTAAATTGATAAAACTACCAGTTACTCTAGTTATCAGAGACGAAAATGCCACTGAACCCCTACAATTTATACGAACAATCTAAATTTTGCCTAAAATATTAATTTTGTGATCTCAAAAAAGATGCAAAAAAGTTTAACAGATTCACTTCCGGGTTTCCCTCTAAAAAACTCCTTTTAGGGGAGTAAAAACGCACTAAAATTGATTTACCAAGAATCAGTACGCCGTAGAAGAAAATGTTTCAAATAAAAAATATAGCTGAGGTAATTAGAAACAAAAATGATTATAAGCACTTTTTGTGTAGAATGAACCGTTCTCTTAGAAAAAGTATTTGAAGCGATCGTTGATTTTGAATGTCAGTTACGCGCGCGAAATCAATGTTCAATAGAATTTGTATCAGCTCGACGGTAAAAATTTAATATCTGTTAATTCAAGTGTCGTATCAAGAAAAATTAAGATGAGTTTTAAAGATAAAGTGTTCAGCTTTCGTATACAATTTTTGTATTTTGCTGCAAATGAACTAAACGTGGCGTGAATTTTGTCATTTTTTATGATTTTCATAAAATCAATACATTTCATTGAATGGCCACTATAAAGTTTTAATGACTAGAGCCTAACCTTAGAAACCTATAGCAAGAAATTTTAATTTTGAGTTTTGGCAACAAATGTGAGGCATTTGAAATATGCTTAATAAACGCTGGAAGTTTAACTTTCACATAACAAACGATCTAACACGTTTAAAAATTTTCAGTTTTTTTCAATTATATTAGTATGTTTAAAAAAAAACAAACTTCTGCTATAAACTACACCACAAAACCGTCTTCTTGGACGCAACTCCCGTGATGTGCCATCGTTTGTAATGTAAAACATTAAATTCTGTATTTTTTATTCATATTTCAAATGACATATTTCAAATGCCACAACCCAAAATTGAAATTGCATGTTATTGGTTTTAAATATTAATCTCTAAAAATGGAAATTTTACTAAAACTGGTCACTAACTTTGATCAATTTTATTCATCTCACGGGAATCGTAAAAATGGCAGAAATTGTGCCACTTTTGTTTATTTCACACCTTTATAAATATTTAGTTTATTCTTGGCAAAATACAAAAACTTCATACGAAAGCTGCACTCTTTACATTTAAAAGACATATTGATTTTTGTCGACAAAACGTTTAAATCAAGAGATATCGATTTTTTTACCGTCGAGCCGATACAAATTTTATTCAATATTGATTTCGCGCGCGTAACTGACATTCAAATCGACGATCGCTTTAAGCATTGTTAGATACATTCTTTATTTGAAAAATTGGTAAATCAATTCTTTGTGTTTTTACCCTCCTACGAGGGGGGTACTAGGGCCTAGCCTGTGAGTTGAAGTAGTAAATTTTTTTGGAGTCCCAAAATTAATATTCTCCGCAAAATTTAGCTTGTTCGTATGACTAAGTGCAAAACGTAAGCTTTTGCGTTAAAAGTCAAGAAGAAAAATAGACGTTATTAATAATATTACCTCGGAAAAGGCAGTCAGGCAGATGGAAATATGCTTAATATATCGACAAAAATTTTCGCAGTGGTGGATGATATCGTTGGAATGGTCAAAAGTATAAAAAATATAGTTCATTTATTATCGTAGTATCGTCAGAATATCTTCGGTTGTTGTTAATTTTGCATAATTTCTCTCATTTAAGGCTATTTTCTATTATTTTGTTACATTATATATGATGATTTAAATATACTATCCTGATTTACTTTAAAAAACACATAAATACACTTTTATCCTGTTCCTAAACACAATTCTTTAAACACATAACCTTTTCACTAATAATATTGCCCACCTTACGTTTCCGCCTCTGACTTGGAATATGCAGCGCCTGATTTCATCGGCCTGGTGGATGATGTGACGCGGTCCCGGAATCTAATAAGGGTAATTGAGTGGAAAAGTTTAGTAATAAGGTTAAGAAGATGATTTTCTATAATGCGCGGAGGGGTGAAACTTTTTTACTTCGGCCTCTAAAGGTGAATAATGGCGAAGAGTAAAGTGGCGGATGTACCTGCCAAACTTTAAATTTGGGTCAATTGAAAGATTCGGTAAAGGTCAGACAATGGGCTGACTTGACAGTTTATCGGGTTTGTTTTATCATGATATAGAAAACGATACTGTAGGAAAAACATGTCAGCGTTATTTCAATAAAAAAAGGAGATGATTCTACAAAAATATAAGTCTTATACGGAGAATTTGCTTATGATTGTAAAAATTTATTCTGTTATGAGCTTTACTTTTCTTTTTTGTTTTTCTTTTTCAAACACAAAGTAAAATTGAAATTGAAAAAAATAATGATAATGATATAAAAATATTGTATGTAACACATGCATAACTGTTGCCCCACTGTCCTTACGCCTCTCAAGGTCAATATTTTCGTTCGTGAAAAACGTGCCACTTTATGCATTTGTTGCTTAACCCTTTGCGACTTAGTGTCTTCACAGTAAAACCAGTTTTTCATGTACCATGTCCTTTCAGAACGTTGATTACCATCATAGCTGTCTTAATATTATTCCTTGCCACCCTAAATAGCATGCTTGTATCAACACCATACCAATCTCGCAGGTTCTTCAACCATGAGGTTCTCCTTCGTGCTGGACTGCGTTTTCCTGCTATTTTTCCTTGCATAATAATTTGTAGCAACATATTCGAAATATTCCAGCTTTCTCTGCTTGATGCTTTTTATAATCTCAGTAATCTTACTGAGACGTTCTAGTATTGTGGAGTTTCGAATTTTCTCCACCCATGTATAGAGGCCACATTTCGAAAGCCTCGGGGCAATTTAGATCGATTTTATTCACAGTCCAGGACTCGACACCATAAAGTAAGACCGAAAACACGTAGCATCGAAGTAGGCGGATCTCAATGCCAATTTTAGGTCTCTGTTACATAACATCTTGGACATCCTTCTAAAAGCAGCTCTAGCCTGCTTTATCCTAGATCTAATTTCGCCATGACTTTCTGCGTTACAATTTAATTGCTGTCCAAGGTAAACGATTTTATCAACTTGCTCAAGTTTGGTATTGTTTACATATATAGACGGTTTATATACTTATTGCGAGTATTTTAGTTTTCCGTATGTTCAGATCCAGACCTGCCTCTCTACAACTTTCAACGACACTATCAAGTAGTGTTTGCAGATCTTCCCTACTATAAACTAGGAGTACTGTATCTTCCGCATATCGAAAAATTATTGATGACTTCGCCATTCACAAGTTTTCCTTCTTATTTTTCAAAAGTGCTTTTCTGAAAATTCTTTCGGGGTAAACGTTAAAAAGCAGTTGTGGCAAGGGCATCCCTGCCATACTCCTCTTTTAATATTGAGAGCCTGTGATTCCACACCATCTACTAAAACAGAAGTTTTTTTCCAATATAAATTTGCAATTATTCGAACATCTCTGCCGTCCAAGCCAATGTCTTTTAGAGTTTCGATCAATATAGAGTGCTTAACACGATAATAAAACCACCGTAAATCAAATTTTTTCCCACTGCCCGAGTAATCGTACGCTGGGACTACCAACGGAATGCGATGTATATGTCCTGTACTTTACTTCCCACACGATTACAAAATTCCAGGAGCAGTTTATGCATAGTGTACATAATATATTTGGCGCGCTCACAGATAAATTATATAGAACAATAGTTAACAATAGTTACCTATAGTTAGTTAACAATAACAATAGTTCCTCCTACTACCTCTTTCTGTTCGTGAGATGTGACTGAATTCAAACCTGCGAAGACGACTGTTTTTTGTCAAACATGTCGTCTTATTTTTTACTTTTTAAACTTTGTAACATGTTCTTTAATTTTTAAGTTATTTTAAAGTTTTTAAGTTTTAATGCCTTCAGTAATTCAGATCACATTATGTTATTTAACGTTGTGTTTTATATGCTATGAATCTTACTTTCTGGTAAGTTTTTATAACTTTTATATTACATCAGTCTAATTTTATAACACAGTAATTTTCATTGTAGACCTTGATAAAGGTGGCAAATAACCACCGAAAGCTTGGATTTCAGAATAAATAGTACGCCTTAGCAAAGCTCTATTTTTTATTGACTACCACACCCAAAAAGAAAAAAGTATTTACATATATATATATATATAGATATATATATGGGTGTAAAGTCTCTTTTAGGTTTCATATACAAACTTCCTCCAATTCTTCTTGTTGCTTGCCAATTTCTTCGCTTGCTCCTTGGTGACTCCTCTCCCATCTAGTATGGCGGCCATTTCATCGTCCCAGGTCTTCATCGGTCTGCCCCTCGATCTTTTCAAGGTTCTTCTCGCTTCCCACACTTGTTTGACTTGGCTTTTTTTATCCATCCTTACCATGTGGCCGTACCATCTCAGTTGGGCTTCTTCGATTTTCTTCTCTATTGATTGGACTTTAAGGCGTTCTCTTATTTCATCGTTCCGTATCCTGTCCATTCTGGTTACCCCTAGTACTCTTCTTAGATACTTCATTAAAATACTTTGCAGTTTATTTTTTAGTCTGGTGGTAAGCGTCCAGCCTTCACATCCAAATGTTAAGATAGGTACAAAAACTGTGTTATAGATAGCTATCTTTGGTATATCTATCTATGGTATATCCGGGTAGCATTTGCCATTCGATTGTTTATCTCTGCTTCTTGTGTACCCTTACTCTCTAGTTGCACTCCCAGGTATTTGAAGGTTTGGACTTGTTCTAAAGTAAAGTTATTGATTTTAATGTGTGTATGTTGGTCTGTTTTCCCACATACCATGACCTTGGTTTTACTTTCATTACTTCTCATATTACGTTTTTCAAGTTTATCTCTCCATTTTGGAGGTTTCTCTTAAGTGCGTCCTCGTTTCTTCCAAATACGACGAGGTCATCTGCAAATGCGCATTCCGCTATCTGTATCATTTCCAGGTTTCTATGTCCAACAAATATTTTCGATGTATATTCTCTAGTTTCCTTCATTACATCATCTAGTACAATATTGAACAGGATGGGCCTAGAACACCTCCTTGTCGTAAGCCATCATTGACTCTAAACTCTTCTGATTCCATATTATGTGTTCTTACTCTGTTTCTTGTGTTCTTGTATAGGCTCATAATAACTTTTCTGAGTTTTCTGTCTACTTCTCTGTTTCTTAGGCTTTTGTCTATTTTGTTTCGTGGGGTTCTATCAAATGCTTTTTCGAGGTCTATGAAGGCTTGGTATAGTTCCGTGCTTCTATTTCGTGCATTTTTTATTAGATGCTTGAATGTAAAAACATGGTTATGGATGCTTCTTCCCTTCCTGAAACCGCTCTGTGACTGCTCCAGCTTATGGTCTACTTCTTGTAGTAACCTTTTCTCCAGTACTCGTTCGTTAACTTTGGAAGGGATACTCAGTAGAGTTATACCTCTGTAGTTGCTGCATTCTCGTCTGTCACCTTTTTTGAAAATGGGTAGAATAACGCCCACTTCCCAGTCTTTTGGGATCTTGTTCTCATTCCATGCTTTATTGCAAACTTTTCTAAGCATTTTATTTCCATTTTCTCCCATATTTTTTAGCATTTCCGCAGTTATCTTATCATAGCCAGCTGCCTTTCCTCTTTTGAGTCTGAGTATTATTTCTCTTATTTCTTCTATTGTTATTTCGTTTTGGTTTGGGTTCTCATATGGGTTTTCTTCAGTGTTGTCTATTTCATTATTTTGATTCCAGATTTTTTATTCCAATATAAATTTGCAATTATTCGAACATCTCTGCCATCCAAGCCAATATCTTTTAGAGTTTCGATCAATATAGAGTGCTTAACACGATCATAAAACCACCGTAATATCAAATTTTTTCCCACTGCCCGACTAATCGTACGCTGGGACTACCAGACGGAATGCGATGTATATGTCCTGTATTTTACTTACCACACGATTACAAAATTCCAGGAGCAGTTATGCATAGTGTACATGATATATTTGGCGCGCTCACAAGTAAATGACAGTGTGGTTATTTATTGTTGTAAAACAAACATTTCTCTACCGATAAAAGGTACGTATTATGTTTATTTGTTGATAAATAGACGTATTTATTACTAAGTGAATTTTGATATTTTGACTGGTATTGTTCTGAAGCTATTTTCTTGTGGCATTTTAAATTAATTACTATTGAACTGGGAATAAGCCACAATTAAAGATAAAAAATACGTTTATTGACGTTTCAATTTCCACTTCGGAAATTATTCTAAATTATAAACAGTAAATTTACTGTTTGTATTTTGAGAACGATTTCCGAAGTGGAAATTGAAACGTCAATAAACGTATTTTTTATCTGTAATTGTGGCTTATTCCCAGTTCAATAGTAATTAATTTGACTGGTGGTTCCAATAAGTGCCACTAGGCTGATCAGTAACTAATAGGTATGGTTTGTTACAGAATTCCAAACTGAAAAGACGTCTTTATTTCAGTAAAATAATAAGTAATGACGCTTAAGCTTAACTAACACATATCCGATCGGGTGGATCTGACGTATCCGATTTAGATCAGAACGAGGATGAAGATATCGACATGACTTTGGAGTCAGCTAATTTAGATGAACAAAACGATATTTCAGACAATGAAGACGGTGAGCATGACATAATGGTAAAGATAAGGTATCAGTTCTTATTCTTGATGAGTTAAAATGGATCACCGATCCAAATAATTTCCCTCAACTCTATCCTTTCTCAAAAAACGTTAGACTAAATGTCCCTGATACATTAGAGACTTGATTTCTTCCATAATTTGTTTAGTGACAACTTGATGAATACACTTGTTTTCCAAACGAATTTATATGTAGCCAAAGCAAATAACAAAAACAATGCTCCCACAATAGTTGAAGAAATACAGTGTTTTTTGAGAATAAAACTTCATGTGTATGGAACAGTTATAAAGATTTCCGGTATGCAAATTTTGTTTTCAGGGATGAATTTATTTCTTCAGATGTCGCGTGACAGATTTGAATGGTTGCTTACTCATCTTAACATAAATGACAATTTATTACAACCTATGAAAGGTAATGGAAATTATAATAAAATCTACAACGTGCAGCCATTCCTAAAGAAACTTTCAACTACTTATAAAAGCTCATTGTATCAAAGCAGGCAACAATTAATAGACGAATCGATGATTTCAATGATGAGTTCAAGGGGCGAAGTAGTTTACGCCAATATATATCGATGAAGCCCATAAAAAGGAGATATAAGGTATGAGTACGTTGCTGATCAGTCAGGATATGTTTTACAATTCCAAATATATACCGGAAAAGTAAAAGATGTAAGAAAGCAAAACCTGGAGACAGGAGTAATAAAAGATCTTACAAAAGATTTAGTTGGAAAAAATTATGAAGTTTATTTTGATAACTATTTTTATTCTGTTGCATTACAACGCGATTTAAAAGATAATTTTTCGACTGTTCTAACAACCATTCAAATTTTGTCATTGTGTGTCATGTGGAACAATTTCACCCAATCATGTCAACATTAGACTGATAATTGCATTCAGTGCAATTTTCAATCCCTATGACAACACGATCGAGTTTGACAACTTCATCCAAATAAATTTCAAAATGTCACGTTTCGGCAATGAGAATGTTCAAAGTATAAATGCGCTAACCAAAGAAAAAATTCCCAGAAATACAACCTACAGTCAAAAATATATTTGGGGAATATTCATGGAATTTTGCTGCGGACGAGAATATGAGTTAAATGAACATAGAAGCTTAGAAGAATTGGCGTTGATACTAAAATTATTGTTAGCGAATTAGCAAAAAGTGGTGTAGAAGAACAACAATTGCTAAAAATTACTGGTCATGGCAATCAGAATTCTATAAAACCATACTTGACTCTCGATCAAGAACACCACAACAAGATTATAAATATTATGCGTGGTAATAGATCTTCTATAGTAGAGAACAGCAACGAATCTAATGTTAACTTAAATTTTATTAATTGTACTTTCACTAACTGTACTTTTAATAAATAAATGTTTCGTTATGTTGAGTTATGATTTTTTTGTTCAAAAAATTATCTGCCGAATATACCTCGGACATTGATGAATGCCTCATAATTTCGTGACAAATTTCTCAAACTCGTTACTTGGTAACAGCACTCAGCCTTCGGCTTCGGGCTGTTACCAAGGAACGAGCTTTCGATTGTCATGAAATTATCTCGTCTGTTATCAATGTCCTAGGGATATTACTACTAAAAACAAAATAAAAAAATGAAAAGGGGTGACTTAAACTAGCGTGATAGCTTTGCAATGAATGGATAAAAACCCAGTCATTTTCTAAGTAACTTTCACAAATCTGAAGAGAAAACGTCACTGTAAAAGGTGAAAAAAGGATGGGACATCAGTAGAAATTAATTGCAAACAATTGTTACAAGATTGCAACAAATATATAGGCTTCGTAGATAGGTCTGATATGTTAACATCTTGCTACAAATTGGATAGAAAATCCACAAAGTGGTGGCATAGATTTTTTTTCCATTTTTTGACCTAACATTACTAAACTCATATATAGTTTTTGAAACAATCAGCAACTGCTACGAGAATGTCTTTGAATGAATTTAAAATTACTGTGGCTACCGGTTTAATTGGGGCAGACCCCCAAATGCCAACTTTGGGAGAAGAACCATGGACCAACCAAGCACCAGTAACAGGTTCAAAAAAGAAGCTTCTCTAGAAATAAGAACTGACAAAGCAGTCCATATGCTTCAGCATGGAACCAAAGTTCGTTGTACATACTACAGTACCAAGACAACTTCTCATCGTACAAGAAAGCACTGTACTACATCTAAAGTAGGTTTATGTCTATCTAAAAAACATGTTTCGTTCCATTTCACGCTAAATAATTTTTTCGTTTGTGGTCTCGTATTTCAACATGATACCACCTTTTTTTCTAATATCTAATTATAAAAATATATATAAAAAACCCTTGATTTGGCTACCTTTTGCCCTAGTATGTCTTAAAAACAAATTATTTACCATTTAATACAAACAAAAAAAAAGTCCGTCCACAAAGAGTTAACTAATAGATACTTATACAGAAGTTAAAACACTTCACATTTGTATTTAGGTATAAAAATGTGAGTTGTTTTAACTTCTGTATAACTTTTTTAAACAATGGTATACAGCCAACCACTGGGATTTTCCCATTAATTTTTTTTAATACATACTTCTCTCATTATATCTCTTGCACTTTAGTTTCTCTATTAATATAAACTATACGTTGTTATTCATACGAACATATTGTTTGTATTCCTATGAAAGTAGCAAGTAATACAAAAAAATAGAAGCCATATACAATATCAATATTGTTTTATACCAATATTAAAAATTTACGTTCGTACGTAATTGGGCTTTTTGTACTTCCGATATTATTTATGGATGATTGTGAAAATTACACAAAAATGGACTTTAAAATTTTATGAAACGTGTGCTTTCATCCATCCTGAATTAAATACTTAAAAGGTCTGTTATACAGTAACAGAACGATTTTATTAAAATGTAAATATTGATTTTATAGTCAAAACTTATTATTTAACATGCATATTGACCAAAATTTTAGTACAAAATTGATGAAATTTGAAAAGTAAGTTTAAACACAAGTGTTAGCAAAGAATGTAAAACTAAATATACTGACAGATAATCATCAGAAGTAACAGAGGTAGTAATTATAAGGATCTATACAATAATAAACAAGAAAAATTTTAGGTATTTTTGGAGGAGTATATAAGTTGTAAGAGTTCTCAAGTTATTTTTTCTTTTATATCCTCGCGTATCTTTTTCGTTCATTAAATAACCTGATAGGATATGATCTGCCTATTATATTCCATACCAAAGCTATGAAAAATAGCTAGCCAATTCATACAGAGAATCCCTTTATCTTCTAAGTATTCATTGACGATTCTAGCATGGTAGGCACGCACGTTATCATCAATAAAAATAAAATAAGATTATAAATGATGCACAGACTCATTTAAACTAGTTGTTATACACCTTGCTACTATCGTAGAACCTCCATCCACAATAACTAAGTCAGTACTGGCATCAGAACTTAGATCAGCGAAAATATAACTAAGCCTTCTTGATAGGTTTTTTTGTCAGCAATATTGCATATAAAAATCATTCTCTTTGTCCCCAAACTATTTCGCGACCGTTTGGTGACCTCAAGAACAACCTGTACTCATTTTCGAACAAAAATTATTCCAATCTGCGTAATTGTAGTTTTCGTGTTCCCTCGCAAAAGCAAGTCGAGCTCTGGGGTGTTCCACGATAGCTGTGGACATGGAGCTGGTTTTCTAGATAATAAATTTACTTCATGAAGCCGACGAACTGTCCACTTACTTGCATCTACATTTTAGGCTGCGTTCAGGTGATTTGTCAGTTTAATTAAAGTTAGACGCCCATTTCTAAAACACGAAGAAAGCAAAAATCGATCACCGCGTGGGTATGTTGCTCTCATATGGCCTAATCCTGATCTTCCAGTATAGCTACCGTTATAAATGAACCGCTGAATGATTCTATGAACAGCACAGCGACTTACACCTAGCACCTGGGCGGCATAATATTGGCTACAGCCATCTTGCCTTAAAGTCACCTCTCTTGCAGCATTCCTTGCTGTTAACTTCATTTTAGTACAATTATTTTGAAGTCAAAACGTTGTAATACCAAATTGGTCTGGTTATTAAAATCATTACGATAAGTTCTTACCGCTTATCGAACTCTTATCTAGGAAAAAAATATGAACTACCGAAATCTGACACTTCAATCATATTTTGTTCTTGAAACAATACGGTTAATCTATTGCTAATTCATTCTACAATTGATGATTTAAATATCCTTACTTGGAAATTTTACTACTTCGTCAGTAATTAACTTTGTTGTTAAATAAGATAAATATATTTTACTGTTATTTACATACATACATTTAAAGGTAAGATTTACATATACACTTATTATAAAAATACAATGACGTTTAACAAACGTCAACGTTTTACCAAAATAAAATAAAAGTTAACAAAATGAAATAAAATTTTATTATTAATTATTATTAATAATATATTATTATTAAATATTTATTGCTAAAAATTAAACAAATATTGCTTAGTTTCCGAGAACCGGGCTGTATAAAATTTAAATATGAATTTTAATTTTTGCAATAATTTTGTCTGTTTTCACACTTTCTATTTAAAAATTTACAATTTTGTTTTTTTTTTTATTGGATTGCTTAAATTTATCATTGCTAATAGAGTGCGCTAGTCACACTTGGTTGTGTTTAGTAAATCAAAGCAATTTTTTTTGTGGGTGAACTATGAGTAACATAGTATAAAAATAGGAAGAAGTGTTCAATTTCACAAAAAAAAGTTACTCCTGTTTCATTTATGTAAATTGATCGGTTATTGAGTTATTTGCGTCTTTAAAGTAAAATGAATTTTAATTTTACATTAAAAAATATTATTTAAATGCGTAAGAATGACAAACTAAAGTAAAATTAAGTTCAAAATTAAATTACTACTGCTACTATCGGTTTACAGCGTTCTCCGACGCCTTACCGACTCCTAACCGCTATTCTTCTCTATTTAACCATAGGCCTGGAGGGATTTCTGTTTCCTCTAGTTCTTTTTCAATTCCCTCTCTCCAGCCTCTTCTCTGCCTTCCTCTTTTCCTTCTCCCTTGTGGTGTCCACGTCAAAATCTGTTTTGGAATCCTGTCATCTGGCATTCTTTGTACATGGCCGTACCATATTAACTGATTTGTTTTTTATGTCATCAACTATTGTATGCTTGCCTCCCATGATTTCTCGTATTCTCTTATTTGATATCCGATCTCTTCTTGATTTGCCTGCTGCACTTCTCTAGAAGTCCATTTCTGTTGCTGGTAACAGTTTCTCTGTTCTTTGTTTCATTGACCAAACTTCACTGCCATATCTGATTACACCTTTAAGTATGGTGTTGTATATGAGTTGTTTGTTTGCTATAGATATTGTTTGGTCCCACAGAATGCCGTTCATCATGAATATGGCTTTTCTACACTGTATGTTTCTGTCTTTTATAGTAGCATCAAGTGTTTCATCTTGAGTTTTCTTCATACCCAGGTATTTGTATTCAACACAGTGTCTTATTTCTACCCCATCGTCTAATATAATGGACTGCCTTGTCCCTCTAATTCACATGGCTTCAGTTTACCTAATGTTGACTTCGAGACTCCATTTGTTATATTCTTCTATTAGCTTCGAGTCATGTAACTCAAGTCGTCATGATCATAAGCAATCAGTATTTGATCATCAGCGAAACATAAGGTGTACAGTGTAGTCTCATCATTGAGAGGAATTCCCATGCCATTACATTTTCTTTTCCACAGATTGAGTGCTTATTCCAGATAAATTTTGAAAAGGGTACGCGAAATACAGCAACCCATGCTTTAGTCCTTTTGTTACCTTAAATCCCTCAGATATCCTTGATCCAGACTATAATGCATAACATTAATATCAAGAAAAATAACCTTAGGTTGTTATACAAAACAAGCATTTATGCTATATTTTAATAAAACAACGTGTTAAATCTCCGTCGGTTAAAACGTTGTTGTGTGTAAGTAAGGTGGTTAAAACATTGTTTTAGAAATAAACAATGAAGTACACGTGAAATTAAGAAACGTACATACGATTAACAAATTACTTATAAACATGTTTTATATGACATACATATCAAAATATTATTATTCACTCTTAAGATTTTAATAGTAGCTTAAATACTGTAGTGGAATATATTCGGCAATATTGAATAAATTATTATGCTTTTCTATTTTAATTAGTAGTGGCCCTTCATAGGCTTCTGTAAGTTCAGCAAGAGTGACTTCAGTTATAGGCGTTTTAGTTGACTTTAAAGAATACGATGACCATGGTTGAATGATGTTGTGGGATTTTCTTAACCATATATGTAGTCAAATATATCTGTATGCCCTGTATTGAAGATTCTACTTGATAGCGTGGAACACCGAGTGTGCAGACGGTTATGTTTTTCATGACGAACGTCTCTTTCTGTCGAGTCGAGAGAGATAAGACGTAGGTTTAGTTTTGGATACACAAATAATATATTGTTAACAAGTGTAATATGTAATATTGATTATTACTACACTTAGGCAAATATTAAAATTGCATATTTTGCATACATTGCATAAACATATGTCAAATTTTGCACATTTTTATAAAGGTGAGCATAAAGTGCATATCATTTGAAAATTTGGTGTTAACATAATATTTTTATATTCAAACTTGCAGTTAGCATGAAAATGCTAATATTTAATTTTGTTTCATAATCACTTGGTATTTAAATTCTTGGTATAGTAACTAATAAAAGACAGAGGCTTATAGTTTTGTAACGTTTTGTCCTGGAATTAAGGTTTCGTGTAAACTAGTATATGTCTCTAGGTAAAAATTTTTATTTTGACGGTTAATTTTACTTGGTTTCACTTTTGTTGTAAAATTGGAGGCGTAAACAACGTGTATTTGTAATTGTGAATAATAATTGTGCTTTGAAAATGCCGAAAATTAGCAATGTTTCAACTTGGATAAAACCTTACAAAGAGCTATTTATGGGTAATTCCAGTAATAATCGACACAAGTCGGTGGGGTCACCCTCTCCGATTTGGCTAAAATTTTACACACATGTTGTACTAGACAAAAGAATGACATGATTGTCAAATTTTTAGACCTCAATATCCAAAATGGCGGCTGTGGTGCGTTATTGAACGTATTCACGGCTTTTTATCAATTCTTTTTCATGTTTCGATTTGATTTTTTTAGTGCAGCGAGCTAAATATGCCTTAACAAATATCCGCTGTATGTTTTCCAATGTAAAATTTCCCGCTGAACACGATCGCGGTGTCAGAAATTGCCATATGACGTCATGTAAACCACAAAATGCGAAACAAAGCGCTTTTTTTGAAAAATTCATATCTCGAAAACACCCTTCTTTAATTTTTTTCAAATTTTTACAAAAGACGCCTTTACAAGTACTTTCGAATAAAAGTTGTCTTCAGAAATCGTTTTTATATTTGAAGGGTTGCGCCCTATAAGAGTCCAAAAAACGCGATTTTCCCGCCTTTTTTAGCGCTTTTCCTTCGTTTTTCAGCTTCCAAATAACTTTTAGAGGTTTTTTGACAACGAATTCGAATCCTACGGAAAATTTTATACAAAAATAGCTATTTTGAATTTGTTTATCACCGAGTTTGGCGTTTTATAGGAGGCGAAACAATATTAAACGCAGAATTGCGCGCTGTCTACTGTCATTTCTTAAAGAAATGATTTTTTCAAATTTAACGAATATAATAATTTTGTGGAAATAACATTACGAATGTTACGCCAGCATCCGAGAGATTTTTATCTCTATTTATACAAAAAACTGTCCGTTCTAAAAAGTCTTAACAACTTTTAACACTAACTTACCAATTCAATTTAAACTTTGCCTCAGAAATGATGTACGAAAGTGCAAAAACCGCCATTTCCCAGACTGCATGTAACTAGAATAGTTGTATATGGACCTCGCTTTCATAGTTAACTAACTAATCTTTTAGTTTTATTTTCGAGTTTCACAAAGTTTAAGCTATTTTAACTTAGTCGACATTAATTATTAATACGAGTCGGGTGTCGGGTGTACATGGGAACACGACTTTCTCTATACTAAATATGCAAATACAGTGGTGGGTTTTAAGGTGGCCACGTGCGTTTGAAAAAGATAGCGGTCGGATAAATTCTGCATGGTTTTTAAAACTAACAGAATAATTTTTATCACTACAGGAAAGTAGGGATTTTCAAATATACACCGAGAGATTGGTAAACTCATTACTGGCCTACCTGCACTCCGTGGCAGTTATAGACCATAAGCCCCTTGCAAACCGCTAAGATTTTGTAATTTGATGAATATGTCTAAAATACATGACGTATTAAATGCAAATGTAATTTATTGGTTTTTAAGAGGGAATTTCGCAAAATTCTATTGATACCTACCTAAAACTATACAAAAAGAAAAATTTCTCTTCATTTACCCTTGTTCCTTTAACATGAATACTGAGCTGTCCATTACGCAGGACGAAAAATGATAGATGTCAATAATTTCAAATTTCAATTGCAGAAGACTTTAAAATCGAATTTCTTTTGTGAACAATTGCAATAAGAATAAGAAAATTATTATTTACAAAACTATTAGATACAAATAAAAGTATGTATATAAAATATTTATATTACTTATGCATTATCATTTTAAGAAAAGTAGGTACGGTAATAATAATAAGTGCAAATCGGTGTAATATTGAAGATGGTGTTCTATTAAAGACTACCTAAAACATGCCACATGCAATATTTTTTACAAGCGAAAATAATTTTTGGTGACCAGTTCATTCTAGACAACTTCGCTATTTTTCTTCTTCTTCTTACGGTGCCTTCTCCATTACTGAAGGTTGGCTATAACTACAGCAAATTGATCTCTATTATAAACTGTTCTTAGTATCGAATGTGTGTCCATATCTGTCCAGTCTCTTACATTCTTCAACCAGGAGCATTTTCTTCTTCCTGCCACTTTCCCTTCCATTATGAGTCGTAGGAAGTTGTATTTTTCTCCTCGGTAAATATGTCCTAGATAACTCGTGTTTCTGTTTTTTACAATATTTAGGAGTTTTTTCTCAGTAGCCATTCTTCTTAGCACCTCGTTGTTGGTCACGTGCTCTGTCCAAGACATCTTCAGCATCCTTCGAAAAACCCACATCGCAAAGGCTTCTATACGCCTCATACTTGTAACTCCGAGAGTCCATGTTTCCTCTTCATATAGCAATATGGAATAAATAAACGTTTTTACAAATTGGTATCGGATATCCAACGATAACGTAGAGTTTATTAGGAATTTTTTCAATCGTTCAAATGCGGACCTAGCATATTCTATATGAGCACGTATTTCGACCTTATGGTCAAGATCGTTTGTTATCCAGAAACCAAGATACTGGAATCTTTGTACTGGTTGTATATGTTTGTTATAGATACGAATATTAATGTTGACATTTGGTGCACGTGCAACAGCCATTATTTTTGTTTTATTTGTATTTATATTTAGTCCCAAGCTATCTTCCTCTCTGGTTATGACATTCAAAAATCGTTGAAAACTCTCAGCACTGTCTGCAATAATGATGGTGTCGTCTGCGTAAGTTATTTACGTATTCTCCATTGATTTTTATTCCTTCTTCAATATTTTTAAGGGCATTTTGAAATATCTTTTCGGAATATATATTAAATAATAGCGGAGAAAGTACACAGCCCTAACAAACTCCTCTTTTTATTAGAAATTCTGCTGTCAAACGTCAGACGATTGTCTATTTTGATCGATGCCATTTGATCTGGACCTAAGGCTTTTCGTTGCTTTGCCGTATTGATTGTTTTTGTAACTTCCGATGTTAATATATCAAGTATTGTTTCTTGTACTATATTCATTTATGGTTTTGTTCTCTCGTCACTAAACAGATCTTTGATGTATTTTTCCCACATATCTTCTACATTTTCTGGACTGGATACTATTTCGTTGTTATCATCTACTAAAGTTGTTGTAGTGATTTTTTTCTTCATACTTGTGATTTCCTTAATCTTTTTGTATGCAATAAAGTAGTCATGCTTTTTTAATAAATCTTCCAGTTCCTAATACTTGTTGCTCATCTATTCTTCTTTGGCTTTCCTAATTTTGTTTCGGATGATTCTCTGGGTTTCTTTATATTTTTCTTCATTGTGCTTTTTGTAGGATTTCTAGGATTTCTTCTGTCATCCATGTATTCTTTGTTTTTCTGATGTTGTCTTGTAGTTGTTCTCTTGGTATAGTTGTGATTGTTGTTTTGAAGGTGTGGCAAATACTTTCTATTGTTTCTTCTGCTTCCGCGGGTGCTTCACTGAACTTTTCTTTGAGTGTATCATTGAGTGTTTTCTCTACTTCTGCCAGTACTATTGGATCTTAAAATTTTTCGAGGCTAGGTTTTATCTTCTCTCTGTATTTGATTTTCTTTAGTTTAATTGAAATTTTACCAACAACAGGATTGTGGTCGGAACTGATATCCACCCCGGGATATGTTTTAAATCCCCTGATTCCATTTCTATAACGTATGTCAATTAATATATAATCAATCTGGTTTCTTATTATGCGGTTTTGATTATCGCCAGGTGCTTTCCATGTATATAATCTTCTTTTGGGTTGTTTAAACCAGGTGTTTGCGATCATTAGATTTTCTTCTTGGCAAAATTGGACCAGTATTTCTCCTCTATCATTTATTTGACCCAATATAAAGTTTCCTACTATGTCTTTGGTCCACCCTTCACCTACTTTGTCATTAAAATCTCCCATAATAATTTTTATAGCATTTTTCTTTGTGATCTTAGTTGTTTGATCTCTTGGTAGAATTCTCGTACTTCTCTTTCTGGTTTTTCTGCATCAAGTAGCATAGCTACTCTATCAGATATAGGTATAAAGTTATTTATACATTTACTGCTTTTCTGGTCAACTATAAATGCCACTTCGTTATAATGATGAGGATCGTCATTACCAGGAGTATACCATTAGTATATTACATGGTTATTAATGTTTGTCTGTCCAGATCCGGGCCATCTAACTTCACTGACTCCGAGAATGTTGACTCCCATTCTTTTCATTTCTTTCACGATGTTATGAGATTTTCCTGGCATACAGGGAGATTTTGCTTTCCAGGTTCCAATTTTTAACTTGAAATTTTTGTTTTCCACTTTCGGGTGGTTCCTAGCATTTGTCGTGGAGATGCTTAGTACCCCTTGACCATCTAAGGTCTGCCACGAACTAGGGGCTTTTTGTTTTTTGTAACTTGCCATAGTTCTGATATCTTGTGAATATTTAGTGTGTTGGTTTCTCCTTGCCTTACATACCGTAGTATCATAACCGATTAAACCAATATGTGATTGTCGCCCATAAGTATCTAATTCCAAGCCTATTAAGAAGTCATTCTTCCCCAGCCTTGGAGTTAGTAATGACATAGCTGGTGCCCTATACCATGTCCTCAGTTGATTCGCGGGTGCTTATTTGGCGAAACTTATTCGAACCTATCCTTTATAATATACAGGACGTCCCCTATCAGCCATATGGGACGCACCCTGTCGGGGTTGAGGAGTTCCCCGCCCAGTCTGTCTTCTGCGGAGCGTTGAAGAATCCCTACTTAGTTCAGAACTCTTCCTCCACAAAACGTCACGACTAGTTTCAGCGTATTTTTCTTACTTGACCCAATTTTCATGTTTCGTAAACGGTGGTAGAGTGAAACACCCTGCAAGTTTAAATTTTAACACAAATGTATGTCAATATTGTTCTTTAAAGTTTGTTAGGAAATACTCTACAATTCTCTTATTAGATATTTTTAATAAAAATTCAAAGTGCCAGGATTGGGAATTCACTTAGTATAAAGAACTAATTTTTATGTAAAATTGTTTTGCATTACCAGCTAAAGATCCAAATATTTTATTGACTTAACCACACATGGATCATTTTATATAATTCAGTCAAGCAATTTTTCAGATGAAACTTAAAAGGATCGATTAAAATTTTAAAATTAAAAAAGTCAAGTCTTTCTTTTACGGAAACTAGTCCAGTTGTCTGAAAAAAATCAGTATTTGTTTATATTTCTATAATTATTTTTGTTGCGGAAAATATTCTGCACTGCGTCTTGGGATACAATTACGTAAGCGACCTTCGAAAACTAAGCCGGCAAGTCATCAGAAAATTCTGCAATATGGAAGCTCAAGAGAACTTATCGGAGCGACCATCAAATATCATTCACTAAAAGACTACAACTTCTTCTTACAAAAAACACATGAAAATAGCGGGCATCTCTTGTATTCGGAGGAATATGAGCAATGATCGTTTTCTTTTTTTGTCACCTGTACCTAAGGTAATGGGAAAGCGCATCAAGCAATCAAACAGATGAATCTAAAGACAGACCGCCATAATTTAAAAAACGATTCGCAACAAAATAATATTATTTTTGGCATTATTGAGAATTTACGATACTTGGCAAAAGCAGAGGCATATTACTTGGATGGTACATTTTAATACGCTCCAAAATTTTTCTTGCAATTATTTACCATTCATAGCTTATCAAATAAGCATTACTCAATTAATTCGTTGGTCCGAAGAATTTAGTGTCAGTTTAAGTCCATTAAGACTTGTGTCTGATTTCGTAATTGCCATTCGACCATCTGTAAACCGAATTGGGTGTTTATTTTACATGACTCAAAGTTGGTTTCGCAAAATCCAAAAACTTTTATTTGGTAACCACTTCCAAGAGGGGAGATTCCAACGGCAAGTGGAATATCTCTAACCTGCTTTTGTACAGTTCAATCTCTTTCTTCTTTATTCCAGGGATAAGGTATTTTGTAACGAGTCCGTTACTTAAATACCCACTTACTGTCCTGTCACTGGAATTCTTTATTTTAATTACAAATTAAATTCATTTCGAAATATTCTTAAACCAAAAATTCAAATAACTTCAGTAAATTTTATGCCTAAAAGTTGGCAGCAAGTTGCGCCCTCTATGTAAAAATTCTACTTCGTTTCCGTCGTAACATCGTGTGTTCGTTACTTGGTCTTGGAACCGTGAAGTGAGCAGACGTGTTCAGAGGCGGCTGTGGGGGCCATCTTTATTCCATGAGTTTGGTTTAATTTTTTTATTTTTTTTGGAAAATCAGTTGTGTTGGAAGAAGCCTTTTTGTTATTTTGTTGTTTTGGGAAAACACTTTAAGTTTGGACCACAGCCGGTGAGTTTTAAATTATAAATAAATTATATATAAAAACATGTCAGATCATCCGCCATTGTTAGTGAAATTCAAATCTATTTTAATTCTCTCTCGATTATATTCTTATCTATCTATCTATCTATTGTATCTTATATATGTCCTATTTCACTTATTTCATTAATACCTAAACATATTACATTAGATTTTATCATTATCTCAAACTTTCTTCCCAAAGATGAAAACCAACAAATATCTGTTTCAATTCCATACCGTTTAAACCGGCTAATATTTCTTTTTTTTTCCTATTCTATAATATATATATAGACCATGCTTTCCGGAAACCTATCGATTTAATATATCCTATAAAACATTATCATATCATCCCAAGGTTATTTTTTACAGAAAAACAGTATAGTTTTTATTTCAATTTAAAGCAACTTGTTGACCTTTCTTGGTTTTTCTTTACCTTCTTGTATGAACAAAGGACTTGGAGTAACACAACTGTTTTTTTTAGCCTACTTACGGATTCCAGTGCAAGTCAGGGAAGAATACTTATTTGGTTTTTTTTTTGGAGAATTTATTAATACAAGGGGAAGAGGAATTTTAAGTTTTATGGGTTTTATGAAGCAGAATTTAATGGACTTGGTTTAAAGTACCTCCTTTTTTTATGGAATCCAGGTTTGGAGTAAATTTACCCACCTGCAACTAGTTCTTCACCAGAGGACCTTCCAGGGAAACCTAAGGAAACCGGCAGGAAGAACTTAGTTTTATCTTTTTGTTTTTTGTTTAAATATCTTTAATATCATTACGTCCTCTTCAAGGTTTTAACTTTTATATCATTAATAATAATTACATTTACTTTTCCTAAATCAATAGTCAGTACAATTTAATTAAATTATTTATGGTCTACCAAGGGATGAGATTTTGACTCTCCCTTGAATCTCTCTTCATCAGGTTATCGTGTGCACACATATCCGGAGAGTTTCATTTCATTTCAAACTTAAACATTTATTAAACGAAAACTAAATTATTATATTAGTGAGTAGTATTTTATATTTATATTATCTTATATTTCATTTTATATTATTTATACATAATTATTGAGTATAACCTTTGTCAAAATTTAACATTAATAGGTACATTAGGGGGGGAAATTATTTTATCATTATATTCAGGGTTTTCATTGTAAATATAGATTAGTTAATTGTATATAAGAGGTGTTGGGTTATATTGTTATATATAGGGGTTTAAAATAATTTGTACATAATATAGGTATTTATTAAAGTTGGGTTAAAACAATTTAAGATTTCACTTGGTACCTATCCTTT
The DNA here is from genome assembly GCA_918026665.1 of Diabrotica balteata. Classification (NCBI taxonomy): domain Eukaryota; kingdom Metazoa; phylum Arthropoda; class Insecta; order Coleoptera; family Chrysomelidae; genus Diabrotica; species Diabrotica balteata. Next base: position 101,681,644 of record OU898281.1, read on the forward strand.
AATATTTCAGCAATACAAGATATCTCGGAAGAAACCATTTAACTTCCTGGCGCCCAAACATTCAGTAGAGCAACTTTATCTTTCATCTGTTTATTTCTTGGTAGATTTCTTGTCATTAGTTCTTCTATCTTACGGTCACTGTAGGGCATGCAAATTGGCCTAATCCCTCTTGAGTGTCAAGTGGTCATTCTCCTGCATAGTCGCTAGCCAGCATTAATTTTATTATATTTTAAAAATTCATATTTACCTTTTTTTATTTCTTTCACATAATTTATTTCTATCTAATCCCTTTTATCTTCTATTATTCCACATATTAGTTCGTTGGTGTATCAAGGTACATTTTAGAGTTTACCCTATTGCTACACTACACATTCTTGTTATATTGGCGCTCCAGCCAGTCCATTTTTGTTACATTGGCGTTCCCAACGTGGTGCCTTTTCTCAGTTCAGACCGTACATTCTGAAGTATATTTCTCTTTGCAAAATATTCTTTATTATTTCTAATTTGTTCCTGTTGCTCTTTGTTCATTTTTTTTAACTTCTTTATTTATTTATTGTTTTTCTTATTAGATTTACATTTATAGATATACTTGTATTGCTGTAGTTTACTTATATTCATATTTAAACCCTCACCTTTTAATCTCATTGTGTACAGTTAACTATCTATCTTACTATTATTGAACTTTAAGAATTAATATTAATTTAGATATTACTATATTTATATATATATTAGCCAATATTGGTGAATTTTTTATATTCAATTATTTGTTAACCATATACTTGTTGAAACCATTGTGTGTTGCTTCAAGGATTGTGTTATATTTACTTAACTTTACTTAACCACTTTGAAATTTTTGTGAATAACTTTAGATTATTCTTGGATTGATTTTGTGGTGTGTTGGTACATATTTATTTATTCTTTTTTTTGAAAACTTTATATTATTATTCGGTTGATTTTGTGGAGTGTGAGTATATTATTTCCTTGTCTATTCTACCTATTCATCTATTTATTTATTTTCATAATGTCTGCATTCAAGGTAGAACATTTGTTAGTGAAGGAATTAGATTATGAGTTGAGAATTAGGGACATCCCCATTGATGCGTCTTCCAATGTGGATTTAAAACGCAAGATATTGCGTGGAGCTCTAAGACAAGAAGAAGGAAATAGGAGCTTTCGACAAATTTCTGCCATCAGTATTCCCTTTTTGGAACAACAAGAAGAGATTGATGAGACTATGGATGATTTGGCTAAAAGGATATCCGATTTTAGAGGGACTGTCCAAGATAGCCTATACTCCAGGCTGATATCACGTCTAGCTCATGTCTCAGGCCGTATTCATTTATTGTCTTGTTCGAATGAGGAGCAGCAAACTTATAAGCGCTCAATTTCAATCCGAATTCTTAGCCTAGAGGGTGAACTTGATTCACGAGTAAATCCCATTGCTACATCAACTCCTATTTCTTCTGTCCAAGCAGCTAACTCATTTCTACACCCCAAACCCGTTCAGGTTCATAAATGGGGGATTACATTTTCTGGTGAAGGTCATTATGACCAAGTAATTTCTTTTTTGGATAGGGTGGAATGTCTTCGCATATCAAGAGGAGTGAGTGAAGATGACCTTTTTGCAGCTTCTGCTGAGTTGTTTACAGGCACAGCTTTTACGTGGTTTAGAAACAACCGCAATAATTTTTCTAATTGGTCTGATTTGGCTCAGAAACTCAAGTCTGATTTTCTACCTTATTCTTTTCAAGATGACCTTCTGGACCAAATCAAAAATCGTAAACAGAAGCCAGACGAGTCTGTTACGATATTTATTAATACTATTTTAGGTATGTGTAGTCGCCTTGAAACACCTCTGACAGATTCAGCAAAAATTAAGATCATCCTCAAATGTCTACTGCCATTCTATCATCAGCAATTGGCCCTTGTAGATATCACTAGTATAGCTGATATTACGGAGAAGTGTAAACGTTTAGAAGAAACTTTATCTTGGTCTTCTCACCTTCCTTCCACTTCTCGACCCTCTTCTTTTAACTCTTCACGTCACTTAGATATTTCCAAACACCGTTCTTGGCAATCCAAAGGTCAGGAACGTAATATCTCCACATTAAGTTCTGTAGTGTGCTGGAATTGTCGTGAGTCTGGCCATACTTTTTATGATTGCGGCATCCCTCGTACCCGTATTTTCTGCCACGGTTGTGGTAAAGAAAATACCCTCAAACGCAATTGTTTTAGGTGTTCGGGAAACGAACGATCGGAGGTCCGTCCCCTGAGCGTTTCTCCGTCCACACCCCCATCAGGGAATCAAACCGTTACATCAAACGAGGTCACTGTTCCAACCACGTCAAGCCACCCAAACCCATCTTCCAGTCGGAAAGGGAAAGGGGTTGTCTCCAAAAATCCAACACACACCACACCAAGTCATTCCAAGAAGTAACTTCCCAATATAATACATCGGATTTACATAGATTATCTTCCCCAAAAATCTTCCCAAATTTTAGTAATAAACATAATAGTAGCAGTGTAGTAGTTCCAGTATCTATACCAGAATCTACCACAATTCAGGAGGATTCTTTTATTTCTGATTCTTCTTGTTTGCCTATTGCATCCTCTGATTGTGTAAGTAGAGATAATAATATTGTTCTGAAGCTATTTTCTTGTGGCATTGTAAATTATTTACTATTTATAACTGGGAATAAGCCACAATTAAAGATAAAAATACGTTTATTGACGTTTCAATTTCCAATTCGGAAATCGTTCTCAAAATACAAACAGTAAATTAAACAAATTTTGTTTTTTGTTATCTCTACATCTTCGTAAAAATTTAATTGAGTTTTGACAGTGTGCCAGTTTCTTGTATAGAATTTCCAATCTCCTAAAATTTTGAATAACGCTTTGGAAATTGAAACGTCAATAAACGTATTTTTATCTTTAATTGTGGCTTATTCCCAGTTATAAATAGTAAATAGAGATAATAAGTTTAGTTTAGTACCATTTAAAGTTTTTGACCAATCAGATAATGATTGTTTTGATTTGAATTCTTTATTAGTGAGAAAACATAATGATAATAGACCTTATCTTCCTATTAAGATTTTAGGACAATCTTGTTTAGCTCTTTTAGATAGTGGCTCGAACATTTCTGTGATAGGTTCACATTCATTAGCCTTACTGAAAAATGCTGAGATTTCTATTATGCCCATTTCTTCTCTGCAAGTGTCTACTGCAGATGGTACAGTTCAGTCTATTGCAGGCAAATTTGAAACTGAAATCACAGTAGCAGATTTATGTAAACAAATTACATTCTATATTATTCCTTCAGTTCAGAATTCTATAATTTTAGGTATGGATTTCTTAAATGCTTTTAATAGCACACTAAATTGTTCTAATTTTTCCTTTTCTATTTCTCAATTTAATCTGTCCTTACTTAGTGCTATTCAGGATTTTACTAGTCTATCTAGTTCCGAACAAAGGCAATTAGAGAATATGATCTCTAAATTTACAACTCTTTCGTCGAAAGACAAGTTAGGTCGTACATCCTTAATATCTCACACTATCGAAGTGGGAGATACCACACCTTTTAGACAATATCAATATCCTATTCCTCAGGCTTGGCAAGTTGACTTGGAAAAGGAAATTGATTCCATGTTAGAGTTGAATATCATTGAACCTTCTACGTCTTCTTACTGTAGTCCTTTGTGGTTAACGAAGAAAAAGGATGGATCTTTTAGGGTTTGCTTCGATGGTCGAAAGTTGAATAATATTACTACAAATCGGGATGCTTATCCTATTCCCCGAATAGACGTCATTCTCAGTAAACTTCAGAATGCTAGGTATATTTCTTCTATCGACCTATCTAAAGCTTTTTTACAGATTCCTTTGAGTGAGGAAAGTAAAAAGTATACAGCTTTTGCTGTTAGTGGAAAAGGATTATTTCAGTTTGTCACTATGCCTTTTGGTCTTGTTTCAGCTCCTCAGACAATGTGTCGTCTGATGGACTTAGTCATTGGTCCTCAGTTAGAGCCCTATGTTTTTTATTATTTGGATGACATTTTGGTTGTCACTCCTGATTTTTCTCTTCATATGGAAATTTTGGATAAGTTGTTTTTACGTCTTAAAGAGGCTAATTTAACTATTAATTTAGATAAGTGTCAGTTTTGTCGTCCTAGTCTTAAATTTTTAGGATATGTAGTCGATAGTAAAGGTTTAAGGACTGATCCTAATAAAGTTACAGCTATCAAAGATTTTCCTATACCTAAGACTACTACCCAAGTCCGTAGGATATTAGGTATGTGTGGATATTATCGTCGGTTTGTGCCGGCTTATTCTACTTTGTTATCCCCACTTACAGATCTCCTTAAAAATAGGAAAAAAGGCCAAACTATTACATGGACTTCAGAAGCCGATGATGCTTTCTGGCGTATAAAAGAAGCTCTTACTAGTGCTCCTGTCATGACGTCTCCGAATTTTAAAGAGCATTTCTATCTCATGACAGATTGTTCCAACACTGCGTCAGGTGGTGTACTATTTCAAATGAAGGATGGTTCGGAACATCCAATAGCTTATACCAGCAAAAAGCTCAATAAAGCACAGAAGAATTATTCCACCACAGAGAAAGAACTTCTTGCAATTATCCATGGTCTTGATGCCTTTCGGTACTATCTTGAGGGTCGTAAGTTTACTATCATCACAGATCATAGTTCTTTATTATGGTTACATTCCATGAAAAATCCGTCACAACGTTTGTCCCGTTGGATTTGTAGGCTTTCTGTCTTTGATTACAATATTGTTCATCGCAAAGCCAATGGTGTTGTGGTTGCAGACGCGTTGTCACGTACATTCGATATCAATCTTTTAGATCTGTCCACTTTATCTCCAGATAATTGGTATCGAAAGATGATTCATAATGTCACCCAAGAACCTACTAAGTATCCTGATTTCAAGGTGGAGAATAATATCCTCTATAACATGTTATCAGTCCAGTTGAATCTCTATCGAATATGTCTGATTGGAAGATAGTAGTCCCAACAGCAAATAGGGATGAAGTCTTAAGAACTTTTCATGATGATGTGACATCAGGTCACTTTGGCTTTTATAAAACATTTAGTAAAATAGCTGAGTTATATTACTGGCCTGGTTTGCGCAACTCCGTTAAGAAATACATCTCTAGATGTAGAGTTTGTGCAACATGCAAGCCAAGTAACCTACCTCAAGCTGGACTAATGGGTTCGTTTAGGAACATTAATTTTCCGTGGCAAATGATCTCTTTAGACCTTATTGGACCGTATCCACGTAGTTATTTAGGCAACACATATTGTTTGGTAGTTGTAGATTACTTCACCAAATTTCCTTTAGTTTGTCCTCTGCGTAAGGCTACAACTCCAGCCATTTTGAAGTTCTTAGAGGAACAAGTGTTCTTACTATTTGGTATTCCCCAAATAGTATCTTGTGATAATGGTCCACAATTTGTTTCTAAAGCTTTTAAAGATCTATTAAGTAAATATAAGGTCCAAAAGATATTCTACAATGCAGCTTATCATCCGCAAGCTAACCACACTGAACGTGTAAATCGTAGCATTGTTACTGCTCTTCGATCTTACACTTACAGTGATCATAGAGCTTGGGATAAGTATATCCATTCAGTTGCTCAAGCCATTCGAACTTCTGTTCATGAAATCACTCAGTGTTCTCCAGCTTATGTTAATTTTGGTAGGCATGTTCCACTGTCAGGTGATTATTTTGGTTTAATTTCTGAAAATTCAACAACTCTTCCTCAAATTTCTGAGAAAACTTCACCGTATGGAAGATCTCCAAAACCTACCTCCAATATTCGCTGACATTAGGAAGAAGTTAAAAGCTTCTTACCTTAGAAATCAGCATCAGTATAATTTGAGGAAACGAGATTTGCGATTTTTTGTGGGCGATCGAGTTTTGAAACGGAATTTTGTAAAATCAAATAAAGGTGATGCCATTTCTGCTAAATTTTGTCAGAAATATGTTCCCTGTACTGTCGTTAGGGTAATATCTCCTTTAGTATATGAATTAAAAGACAATTCGACAAATAGACGAATTGGTCAATTTCATATAAAGGATTTACTCCCTGATAATACAACAGATGAGGCAGCATCTTCATCTTCAGAGGAAGATTAACTTAATGTTCATTAAGTTAACTTATTCCTATGATTGTTATTGTTTTGGCTCGGTTTGGTTACGATTTGATATTTTCTTAGATTTTTGTTAGTAATCACCAGATTTGGAATATCTACAGCTTATAATTTGATTAGTATTTATTTATAATAAGTTAAATTTATTAAAGCCATTAGAGATTCTTACTTATATTAGGTGTTGCACTGGTATGGAACTAAATATTGTACTGCTACTGTACTGTGCTATATGTTTATGTGTTGTATCACTTTCTTCCCATTTTACTTGTTTACTTGTTTTGCCAGTTTGGAAAGAATGTTGTAATTTTATGTATTTGGATTAAGTTTATTGGTCATGACTAGTTTATAATAACGTGTATCTCGATTTGCTATGTGGGATGTTTTTTTTTTTCAAAGTCAGTCATTAGGAATTTATATGGAAAATCAGTATGCATAATTTTAGTACACTCCTATATTATATAGACTATTCTGCCTGTGTATAGGTGAATGAATATGTGGGTTCGAAGTTTTAGTTCAATTAGAGGCCTCAGTTGTTCTATGAATTTCGGAATTCACCATTTTCATGACAAGCTGTACAGTTATCTAGGCAGTAGAATGTCTTCCATAGATAGTAAATTATTGTTAATGTTAATTAGGATTTGAATATTTAACGTTAATCCTTAATATTTTCAGACTTTGGTCTAATAATTGAATTGTTCCTTAGCTGATTTATTAATTTTATTTATATAGTTTATTGAAGGGAGCAATCCATGACATATTCCCTTTACAGCTAGCATGTTTAGATTACAGTTATGGATAGTATTTCATATTTTGGCAACAAATGACCATTTATAGTTATTTTCACTTCTTTCCTTAGGCACATGTCTATATTTTGGTATATTGAACAAGGAATTATCCTGTTCTCTTTTATTGATATCAGAACGAATTATAAATTTGCAGTTTCTTCAGAAATTGGTCTACTCTACTCGTTCTTGATGTTCTGTTTTGTTATTACTTCTACCTTACTCTTACTATTTTGTTATGGTTGTTAGAGTTTACTGGCACATTAAATTCCTTTTAGTGCTCTTATGTTAGATATTCTTATAAATTTGTTGTAGCTACCTGCTATAGTTATCGAATATCAGCATAAGTTAATTTTGTTGTGAGAAGTTACCACAGCAGTTCACATGCTTTGGTACCCTACCTTTTGAGCTCAAGTTGTTCAGTTTTGCATTTGCTAGGATGCTTGAGTTTATAACATCTCCTAGTTTTTTATTTTTGGTCTTTACTTTGGATCCTAAATGTACTGATGGCATATCATCAGGATGGAATCGATTTTATGGCTGTCCTTTTGTTTAGGCCGTTAGTCCCACATTTGGATCCAATAATTTATTTGATGAGTTTTAGGTTAGGCACATACTACCGGATGTGGGTATATGTGGACCTACCCTATTTGGTTATTTGGTTATAGTGTGAATTGGGTCAATATTTGCCTGATTGATTATCTTTGGATATGCTACTTTATAAATCTGTTGTCCACTGTATGGTCAATTTTGGATTACCATCCAATTCGACACTTATATTGTTTTATATACGTTTAGTATTTTTATTGTTACGTATATTGTTTTATATACGTTTGGTATTTCTTATTGTTACTTATTATTGTGTATCGGTCCACCTATTTGCCTGATTGATTATTCCTTGGATATGCTCTCCTATAAATCTGTTGTCCATTGATGAGTCAATTTTGGAACCAGGGTCCGATTTCACATTATTTTGGATTATTTGTATTGAGCATTTGTATTACTAGTCTATACTATGCTATGTTAGAGTCTTACTTTACTTTAATTTTACTCTAAATAGTATGTGTAGTATGGGTATCTTTAGATGAAACCCTTTCTTTATTTCTACATCACTCATAATCTGTGGTTAATTAAAATCGTGTGAATCGATGTAGATTGTTTTGGAAATATGATAGTGAGTTAATATAATAGCTGTATTTGGCAAATTGGTGCCATAGCTATAATTTTTATATATATATATGTTTATATTTTTTTCTCGATTATTGATTGCTCCACATATGGTTAAAGTATTGGTTAACCTACATCTATCCAATCAGTCAAGTGAAAGGAAAAAAAATTTTTCACTTTAAAAATTTTTTTTCTCCAAGTAAGAGGGGAATGTAACGAGTCCGTTACTTAAATACCCACTTACTGTCCTGTCACTGGAATTCTTTATTTTAATTACAAATTAAATTCATTTCGAAATATTCTTAAACCAAAAATTCAAATAACTTCAGTAAATTTTATGCCTAAAAGTTGGCAGCAAGTTGCGCCCTCTATGTATAAAATTCTACTTCGTTTCCGTCGTAACATCGTGTGTTCGTTACTTGGTCTTGGAACCGTGAAGTGAGCAGACGTGTTCAGAGGCGGCTGTGGGGGCCATCTTTATTCCATGAGTTTGGTTTAATTTTTTTATTTTTTTTGGAAAATCAGTTGTGTTGGAAGAAGCCTTTTTGTTATTTTGTTGTTTTGGGAAAACACTTTAAGTTTGGACCACAGCCGGTGAGTTTTAAATTATAAATAAATTATATATAAAAACATGTCAGATCATCCGCCATTGTTAGTGAAATTCAAATCTATTTTAATTCTCTCTCGATTATATTCTTATCTATCTATCTATCTATTGTATCTTATATATGTCCTATTTCACTTATTTCATTAATACCTAAACATATTACATTAGATTTTATCATTATCTCAAACTTTCTTCCAAAGATGAAAACCAACAAATATCTGTTTCAATTCCATACCGTTTAAACCGGCTAATATTTCTTTTTTTTTCCTATTCTATAATATATATATAGACCATGCTTTCCGAAAACCTATCGATTTAATAATAATTTAATAATATATCCTATAAAACATTATCATATCATCCCAAGGTTATTTTTTACAGAAAAACAGTATAGTTTTTATTTCAATTTAAAGCAACTTGTTGACCTTTCTTGGTTTTTCTTTACCTTCTTGTATGAACAAAGGACTTGGAGTAACACAACTGTTTTTTTAGCCTACTTACGGATTCCAGTGCAAGTCAGGGAAGAATACTTATTTGGTTTTTTTTTTTTGGAGAATTTATTAATACAAGGGGAAGAGGAATTTTAAGTTTTATGGGTTTTATGAAGCAGAATTTAATGGACTTGGTTTAAAGTACCTCCTTTTTTTATGGAATCCAGGTTTGGAGTAAATTTACCCACCTGCAACTAGTTCTTCACCAGAGGACCTTCCAGGGAAACCTAAGGAAACCGGCAGGAAGAACTTAGTTTTATCTTTTTGTTTTTTGTTTAAATATCTTTAATATCATTACGTCCTCTTCAAGGTTTTAACTTTTATATCATTAATAATAATTACATTTACTTTTCCTAAATCAATAGTCAGTACAATTTAATTAAATTATTTATGGTCTACCAAGGGATGAGATTTTGACTCTCCCTTGAATCTCTCTTCATCAGGTTATCGTGTGCACACATATCCGGAGAGTTTCATTTCATTTCAAACTTAAACATTTATTAAACGAAAACTAAATTATTATATTAGTGAGTAGTATTTTATATTTATATTATCTTATATTTCATTTTATATTATTTATACATAATTATTGAGTATAACCTTTGTCAAAATTTAACATTAATAGGTACATTAGGGGGGGAAATTATTTTATCATTATATCAGGGTTTTCATTGTAAATATAGATTAGTTAATTGTATATAAGAGGTGTTGGGTTATATTGTTATATATAGGGGTTTAAAATAATTTGTACATAATATAGGTATTTATTAAAGTTGGGTTTAAAACAATTTAAGATTTCACTTGGTACCTATCCTTTAATATTTCAGCAATAAAAGATATCTCGGAAGAAACCATTTAACTTCCTGGCGCCCAAACATTCAGTAGAGCAACTTTATCTTTCATCTGTTTATTTCTTGGTAGATTTCTTGTCATTAGTTCTTCTATCTTACGGTCACTGTAGGGCATGCAAATTGGCCTAATCCCTCTTGAGTGTCAAGTGGTCATTCTCCTGCATAGTCGCTAGCCAGCATTAATTTTATTATATTTTAAAAATTCATATTTACCTTTTTTTATTTCTTTCACATAATTTATTTCTATCTAATCCCTTTCATCTTCTATTATTCCACATATTAGTTCGTTGGTGTATCAAGGTACATTTTAGAGTTTACCCTATTGCTACACTACACATTCTTGTTATATTGGCGCTCCAGCCAGTCCATTTTTGTTACAATTTGTTGTCTTTTCCCAAATAAAACTTAATTTTCGCCTTTAAGGCGCGTCTTACTCCTAATCCTTCTAAAAGAATATTACCCTTGTAGATTTGTACTGATGCTGTTTTGTAAGTACAAAACAAAACTTTTCCGCTAATATATGGAATAGTACCATCTAGCTTTGATTCTTTTCTCCTCTTATCTAAGTCCTTCAAGAGTTACATTGTAAAAGGTTTCCAACCTTTTGCATTGCTTTATCACTGCTTCCGGTCTTCTTATATCTGAGAAGTTGACAGTTCGGCTGTATCCCAACACTAAGCTTTTGCTGTGGATTCCAATTTGTTTCAGTAACAATAAGGCTCTTACATTTGCATTAAAAAATATGTTGAAAATATCAAATCGACTGCGAATTCAAGACATTTTAGCGACCTACCGGTAACTGGTCTTCAATTCATGATTTCGCAATCTTCATTACCTTCAATCTCATTTTTCCTTATTTTGACTACAGTACTAAGATATCACCACTTCTATGATATCTTCTAGTAATTATACATTCGTAATATGAGGAGACTGCGTAGATGTCAAAGCAACAGCGATTATATCTTTTTGGATAGATTCAGCATTCTCCTAAATCTTATCAATAATGTAAAAATAATCCGTTCGTCTACAGCCAAGTTAGAAAAAGAGCATATTAACTTGGGAAAGGATCACTACAGGAGCAGTGCAACCATTTTGTTGCATTAGAGATAGAAGACCCTGATGGTTTTCAGGGCAACATTACTACAGTCTCCTGTAGTGATCCTTTTCCAAGTTAATATACTCCTTTTCTAACTTGACCCTCACCATACTGAAGACGACCAATAGTCAGAAATACGTATATACATATATACGGTTGCCTTCCATCCATATACCATTTTGGGTTTTTAGTTTTGCGAGACATGTCATTAATTTTTACTTTTATATATATATATATATATATATTATATATATATTATATATATATATATATATATATATATTGTTATGATATGTAAAATCGAGAAAAATATTGGTTTGTTTAAAATATTTCAAAGTTCAAAAACATTAAAATAATTCAGATAAGTAGGATAATACCCAACAAACATTTCGAAGAAGGAAAGTCTTTTAAATTTTTGGATTACCTGTATTAAACAAAATGTAAGCTATGCATAAATTATTTCTTTGTTATACTTGAGTGACCCGCATAATTTTAAGTGAAATCCAAAGACAATTGAACCGGGTTTTCCAAATACATTAATGCAGTGATTAAGTACAATAGAATAGATTTTAGAAAGAGGTTTTTGTTAGTTTTTAAGAATTGTAGAAAAATATTATTTGTAAATAAGTTTTAGGAAATTTTATAATTATAGGTAAGAATTTGTTTGTTATCGAAATGAAAAAATGGGGGAATTGTGACGAGCTTTGATTGGCGGAGATTGAAAAAGGTGGGATAGGTATGTAGGAATGAAAGTTTAGCTAGATTTTTGAGAGAGAAAAGATAGTCAGTGGATTTCCAAGGGTGCAAGGCAAACGGCCGTTGTTTCTCGGGTAGTTTCCCAGAGGTAGGAAGCAGTAGCAGTGAAAGCTTGTGAGTTTTCGTGTAGTTAGTGTATCTGACAGAAGCTGATCCAGTAAAAGATTGTAAGTCATATTTTTCTACTTATATTCCAAGAGTCACTGTTCAGGCCAACGAGAGATTGAGTTTATCGTAAAGAAAAGATATTCCGAGAGTCATTTTTCACTCAGGCCAACGAAAGATTCAGTTTATTGAGAGAAGAAGAAGCTAGCCTAATTTGAACGATTCGTGCATTTGAAGGAGATCATTAAGGACGATAAACTTGCAATAATTTGTTGTAAGATTGCTGATTACCTAGGGAGCGCCTGAGAGTAGATAATATAGTCTACAAGGAACAAGGATTTGGACCACTCATCATCAGAGAGAGATATTTTGTTTTCTGCAGTTTTTCTTTTATTGATAACACAATTTTTACACTTAATTTAGAAAGGATATAAATATTTTGATTAGGAGAGTTAGAATAATTTGGGATTTTGAGATTTCAATTAATATTGTTTGTACCATTAATTTTGAAGGTTCAAGTACGTATAACAAAATTTTGAGAATCATTATATGAGATTTTGTTTATTGAAAACATTTGAGTGTGAATTATTTCAGTATTTTATTTCAATATATAGTGTTATATCATATGTGTTTTTTATTATTCCGGTATTCTTTGGACCTTACCTTTCACATGTAATAGCATAGATATTGAAGCACGAATTTAACCCTGAGATAAGAGAATTAAAAAGTGTGATAGAGTCATAATCATATCATTTAAATAATTTTAATTAATCAATTAAGTAATTAGCTAATTAATTGCTTGGCGCACCAAGACTTGAAATATCACAATAATATATATATTATATATATATATATTATATATATATATATATATATATATATATATATATATATATATATATATCAATAACCTCATCTTTTCTGTCGTATAACTGTCTCATCTAAAGAATTTTCAATTTCAGACTTAGGTTTATATTCATCTGAAGAATCGCCTTCAAATGGCACTTCTTCATTTTGTTTTTCAAGAATTTCATTCCATAACTTTTGCAAACCCGCCAAATTGTTTTCGTAATAATCTATCATTGTTCGATCGGAATCGTAACTGCATATTGTAAATTAGCGGTAATAATAATAAAGCCAAAGAAATAAATGAATATAAACAAAAAACAATAATAGATTTTTGAGTCTTTGTATATATTATGGCAACTTTGAAAAATAATTAAATTAATGAATGTGAATGGTACTTTCACATTTTATTACGTCATTTAACGTGTTGAAATCGAAAACAATCGAACGTATACATAATCGGAGAGCGACACATTCGAAAATCGTGTTCAGTGGTATGTTTTAGTACTAACAAGGGTTGTTTCATCATAAATGTATAAAGCCAATTGCAATTTACGCACGGGCATAATCGAATCTTGGAACATAAACTGACTTTTATGGATGCTCCTAAGGGCTAATATAATAATTTTATGAGCAGCGGTCATAAAATGAGGGGAATTATTTATTAAAAGCATGAATGGGGTTCAAATTTATTTTGCCCCGACGAATTGGTTATGAAAAAGGTCGTTGCGGCGGTGGAGTTTAATAAAAAACCAGGCTTTATGGTAGAGTTATATTAGGACCAAGGTTTACTCTTAAAAAAAGATTGGATTTAGATTTGTATTGCGTTAATAAATAAATAGTAATGTAAATAATAGACAGAAATATTTAGGTAAAGAACTTGAAAACAATCTAAAACATCTAACAAAGGCAATTGAGCACGAATTAATAAAGGCAAATGAAAAAAAATCAATACAAAATGCTGCAGAAACTGTCGAATAAAAAATGAATTGACGAAAAAAAAACCAAATAATTAAAATAAAAATATCAAAATAAGAAAACCAGTGGCAAAAAACTGTAAGCTTTGTCGACTTTAAAAAAGCATTCCGTAGCATTAATAGGAACCGAATTTTACCGATTTTAAGGAGCCACTATAGCATGCGGTGTACCGACGGGTTTTTGCTATAGCTTGCGGTGAACAACACCATAATTTTTTCTAAGATGGGTTTGCACACAATAATAAAAAGCAACAAATCGTTTGCACGCAAAATGTTTAGTATTTATAACAATTTTCAGGAATATACAATAAACTTGTTTCTTTACTATTATATAAACAACACCATAATCTTTTCCCATAAGGGTTTGCGCAGTATAGGCGCAGTATAGTATACGAGTAAACTAGTTTATGATAAAGTTTTAGAAAAAAAACGGGGAGACCATGGGAAAATGCATTCGAACTGTACAGCAGTGAATGTGAACAGTAATAAGAGATAAAAGAAGAGAAGTCAGAAATGGCAATAAATGATGAGATTGTAAGATTACGAAAGTAATAAACAGGGAAAGAGACTGAAAAGAAAAACAGCTTAAAGCCGCGTTAACATGGGTAGTAAATCACGAGCCAAAGCCGCACTTATGGTACTTCTTCTTACTGGCCGTCGCGATCCAAATGGCAATTGTAGCTTTTCAGCTTTGTAGCTTGTAGCTTTGTAGCAAAGATTTCCGATAAGCGGTCAAACCATCTGGCGTCTGCCAACTGATCTCTTGCCCTAAACTTCATCTTCCAATATGATTTGGAGTAATTCATATCTTTTACCTCTCAACACATGACCCAAGTATTTTTATTGTTGTCTCTTTAATTATGCCGAGTAATTTTTTTATTTACTTATGCGCCGAAGTAACTCACCATTGGTAACTTTTTGTATCCATGGAATTCTCAGCATCCGTCTGTATATATACATTTTAAAAGCATTTATTCTTTTTTCTGTTTTAGAGTCCAATGTCCAACTTTCACAGCCATACAGCAAAACAGAAACAACCTAACGTCTGATCATTCGAATTCTAAACTCTAGACTAAGAAACTTCATGAGTGTTTTCCTCACTTGTTCGATTCTTGATTTTTTCTTTTGATTGCACTATCTGTTTGTTGTATTTGCTCCCAAATATGTTATCTGTTCTATTATTTGTCCCTTGCCATACAAATGTACGTTTGCTGGTAACGTTGAAAATACTAGAATTTTAGTTTTGGAAACATTTAAATGTAAACCGAACATTTCGCTATGACGAACTACCGCATTTATTATATTTTGTAGTTTTTGTGCGTTACTTGCTATTAGGACGGTATCATCAGCGTACTCGTGGTACACGAATCTTAATAACTCAGGAGCATGACCATACCTCGTTCGTGAGGAGAGTTTGCGCGGCAAATATTTGCTTCGTGGCGAATATGCAGTGTTTGGTGGAAAAAGCATGGTGTGCTATAACTCCACACATAACTTGATTTCATAAAATTTGGCAATAAAAAGGATGAGAAGGTGATGGATTACAAGGAAATTAATTTAAGATTTTAGAAATTTGCTTAGAGTAGCGGCATTTTAAATATTTATTGGAACTTGCTAACTATAAAATTTAAAAAAAGTCTACCAATATAAGAGAAGCTTTTTCAGCCAAACTGAAATTGCAAATAACACTTTGATATTTAGATACTCTTTTAACAGTTTAGAATATTAATTTGGAGTTCCCGATTTATTTGACCTCTAAAAATCATACAAACTAGCTGAATTTTGCTGAGAATGTCAACGTTGGAACCCCAAAAAGATGTAAAACAATTTACCACATACCCCCTGGTTTCTCCCTCAAACGCCCGATCGGACTGGAAAAAAGATCTGTATGCAGTAGAGCACAATACTTCAAATAAAAATGTAGAGATAATTTTTAACAAAAATGATATAAGGCACTTTTTTGATTCGATCGTTTTTTTTTCATTTTCCCCTCTATGAATGGGTGTTTTAAAGTGGTAAACTTTTTGGATTTTTTTGGAGTCCCAAAATTTAAATTCTCGGCAATATTCAGCTTGTTCGTATGATTTTTAGAGGTTTAGTGGCATTTTCGTCTCTTACGACTGGAGTAAAATTATCCATAATGAAGTCATTGCAGCGGTGTTTGATATTGAAGGTGCTTTTGATACAATTAGCAGGCAATCGATACTGAAGAAACTTTCTCATTATAACATAAAGGGTAATATTTTTAATTTTATAAAAATTTCTTAACTACACGAACATTTAGAGTCTCTGTCAATGGCATTCTTTCATCACTTCACCATCAAACTGACGGCGTACCACAAGGTTCAATATTAAGCCCAACTCTGTTTAACCTAGCAATAAGCGACTTGTGTTCTGATATAATATCTCCCATTAGGCATGTTCTATACGCAGATGACCTGATAATTTACTGCCACGAACGATCTATCTCTACAACTTCTAAGCTTATTCAATCCGCAGTAGATACACTAGTTAAAAAAACAAGCTCCATAGGTCTGTCTTTATCACATACAAAATCAAAAATAATAAAATTTAGTAGACTATCACCCTTCCTATCCCCTAATATTATGATTGAGAGAGCAAATCTTCCAGTAGTCAGGGAATGCAAAATTCTCGGTGTAACGTTTGATTCAAGACTCACCTGGAAACAACATATACTAGAAATAAAAGGTGAAGCAAACAAGAGGCTCAACATTATTAAAACTCTTTTAAACTACCGTTGGGGTGCAGATGAGAACTCCCTGCTTAAGATATATAGGTCTATCATCCGCTCCAAACTGGATTATGGTTGTTACATATATATGTCTGCCTCTAAAACACACCTTAACCTTTTAAATTCGATACATCATACAGCCTTACGAATTTGTTTAGGAGCCTTTCGATCTAGTCCCGTGGAAAGTCTATATTGCGAAGCCAATGAGCCCCTACTTTGGATTAGACGTGAACAATTATTACTTTCCTATGCTGCCTCCGTTTCATCCAATACCTCCAATCCAGTTTATCCTCTTCTTACTTTATCAACGAACAACCAGCATTACTATTCTAAATCACCATCAATAAAACCCTTGCCACTAATTCTTACACAATTACTTAATAACATCTCTCTATCAGAAACAATCCCACGACCCCTACCTCCATATCCCCCTTGGTCTATAATCATGCCTCTGTTTAACACATCGCTTACAAGATTCGATAAACTTACAACACCCAGGGAACTCATTAAAAAATATTTTAAAGAAATTATATTTACAAACAAATACGACACGGTACTCTACACTGACGCCTCAAAGAATGATACAGGAGTAGGTTGTTCTGTTACCACGTCAAATAACCTTATCACATCATCTTGTATGCCCTCGTTTTGTAGCGTTCATACTGGCGAACTATTTAGCATATTTCAAGCTCTCAAATCCATTTCTTCTCCAAATAAACAAATGGCAATATGCACAGACTCACTAGCCTCATTACAATCTATCCAAAATATATTCACTGATCATCCTATTGTCCAAAAGATCCTTGATTGTTACCAACTAATCGCTTCCCAAAAAATAACAGTTACATTGATCTGGCTACCATCCCATATTGGTATTACAGGCAACTAACTTGCAGATAGCCATGCAAAACTTGCCTCAGCTTCAGCTGATAATACGGTTAATATACAAATCAGTAAAGATTTAAAGTCTCACATTAAGAAACGAGCAAGAACCTGATGGCAACAACACTGGGACAACAATAACTCAGCATTACATCAAATCCAACAGTTAGTCAATAGCCCCCTTGATTTGACCTCTGCCGGTATGTCCAGACGAGACGCTATTGTAACACGAAGACTTCGAATAGGACATACAAGATTAACACATGGATACCTGATGTCATCCAGCAACCGACCCACTTGTAAGACCTGTCATTCACACCTAACAGTTAACCATATTCTCAACGAATGTCATCAGTATTCAGCAAAAAGACTATATTATTGCCTTAAAAGTGATCTAAAAGACTACTCAATAACTTGGATCAAATAACCTCAAGTCTTAAATACCTCAAAGACGTTCAATTATTTTATAAAATATAATTTTGATTGTGTTGTGGTAGTGTGTACTCTATGACATTTTTTTGTAAATTATTGTAACAGTTTTACATTTGTAACCGTTTTGTAACCGTTTTCGTGTAAGTGGCCTTTGTTGCCGAGCACGTAAATTTTCAATAAAAAAAAAAATTATCCATAAGTAAATTTATAGAAAAAGTTTTGGAAGTATGTAGTTTGTAATGTTCTAAAAGAATTAACATTTTTTTATTCTGTCTTAGCTTCATCGGCCATTGCATTACTTTTCAATGCAAGGCCTTGATTATTTTTCATATTCTCGCTGTTTTTCCTTTTGCTTACTTGATTTAAAGCTACACCATATTTTTTTTCAAGTGGTCGTACAAATTGGGAGTCATTTCCTGATGTTTTTGAAAGTTGCAACAAAAATTGTAACATATTGCTATTTATTAGTTTATTAAAATACAAAAAAAACATTGCTTTTGGGTGGTGCCATTTTAGTTTTCTAATTTGATTCCCCGCAAAATATTATTCACACTGTTAAAATACTTAAATAAACGAAATAAAAATGGGAATGGGAACTCAATACAATTTGTAGTGGATATTGACCTCGACCTTGCACTGCTCAAGATTGACTGCACGTCTGCACCATCCAAAAATCAAACAATAAATTGTGGTCATCTCACGATCATAATTATTTCGAGTCTTGAAGAAATAATAATCTTCCTATTTCACAAAAGTTCTTTATACACGTAGCGTGGCTTACGAAAGCGTGGCTCATGATTGTGATTCAGAAGAAGCATAGTGTTGTAAGGAAATAAATACATATTAAAAAAAAAAACAGTTTTTTTGTAACATAATCCAAGGACATGGTTTGTCCTGAAGGTATGGTAATTCCTCTTCTTCTTGTACTTCCTTCTCCGGAGGTTGGCTATCACCACAGCTATCCGTACTTTGTTAGCAGCTGCTCTAAAAGATCTATACCACTCTCTTAGGTTTCTTAGCTCCGAAATTATTAATCTTCCTATGGATCTTTTATCCTTGATTTTACCTTGCCTTATAAGCCTTAATATTTTATATTTAGCACTTTAATGTGGCCTAAATATTCCAGCTTTCTTGTTTTGAGGTGCTTTATGACCTATCAATCCTTTTGTAGCCTTCTTAACACTTTTTCACTTGTAACTCGTTTGGTTTGGTGATCGTTGGTGATCCTTGCCAGTACCATAGACGAATTACAATAAGTAATTGAAAGACTTTATTCAGTTAGTGAGGAATACGGCGTGAGCCTCAACTTCAAGAAGACAAAGTGGATGCTGATAAGCAAAAAGCAACAACCTGCTCGACAATTACGGATAATTAACATACTACTTGACCATGTAGAATCTTATGTGTACCTTGGCACCAACGTAAATGCAAAATGGGAACAGACCATAAAAATTAAGGCGAGAATAGAACGAGCTAGAGCAGCATTTAGCAATATGAAAAAGCTCCTCATAAGCAAGGATTTGTCTTTTCCCCTAAAACTACGTATAGTTAAATGCTATATTTTTCCAATCTTACCGTATGGCGTAGAGGCCTGGACGCTGACGGAGACGCTAACGAGAAAACTAGGAGCATTCGAAATGTGGGTGTACCGACGCATTCTTCGTATATCCTGGACCGAACATGTCACCAACATAGAGGTACTCCAAAGATGGGAAAGGAGAAAGAAATCGTGAATACAATTAAATAAAAAAAGCTTGAATATCTAGGCCACATATTGAGACACGCTAAGTACCGTCTGCTACAATTGATTGTCCAGGGAAAAATAGACAGTAAGCGAGGGCCAGGCAGGAGAAGACACTCGTGGCTCCAAAATCTGCGGAAGTGGTCTGCGGGCTCACATTGGTCGAACTACTCAGAAGCGCCGCAAACAAGATCAAAATTGCCATGTTAATAGCCGACGTTCGCAACGGACAGGGCATTTAAAATTGCCCTGTCCGTTTTAATTCTAAAAGGACCAAACGAGTTCTTCTTCTAAAGAAGAAGAACTCGTTTGGTCAATGGTACTTTTAAAATCCTTCTATAGCATCACATCTCAAGTGATTCCAATTTCTTTAAATTATCCACTTTTAGTGTCCAGCTTTTCATTTCATACAACAAAGTCTGGAACACGTAGCATCTTAAAGCTCTTCTCCTCAACTCCAGAGAAAGGTCTTGATTAACAAACATTGTTTTCATTTTTATAAATTCTTGACCAGCATTTATAAATGATTTACCCAGGTTCCCAGATATTTGTAGTTATTCAGTTTTTCTACTGGTTTTTGTAGAAAGGTAATTGCAGAAATATTAAAGACCAAAATAGAATGATAACAAAAAACTGTGTGAAAAGCTTCGTTACCTATTTCGAAAGCAATAGCTTCTCTATTTTTTAAGTATGTTTTGTTAACCCCCTCTGTGGCTGAGTGGTAAGAGCGCCTGCCTTTAAACCTAAAGGTCGTGAGTTCGAATCCCACCTGGGTGGAAATTTTCGTTTATTAAAAAAAATTAATAAATGAAAATAATTTCTATCCTTGTGCGATCGGTACTCACCAGAGGGGACCGCAGACGTTCGGATACAATTAGCGTCTCTTAGCAAAGACAATGACGTCGACTTTGCTAAGTATCAAGACAATTACTCTACACACACAAACACACACACACACACTACATTAATAAACTTATCTTGATTGAGACTGGCTGAATGACAATTGTCCAAGCCAAAACACACACACAAAAAAAAGTATCTTTTGTTTACTACTAAAAAATTGCACAAATGACTTAATTTTTAAGTAAATTCCAAATTCTTGTGATTATTTCTGAAACCCATCTGAATTTGTTTTTAATTAGCATAAGTGAAACAGCTCTTCAGTAATAGCATATAACTGAACACACACTAAATACCTTAAACAGAAATTACTTGACGAAATCATCCCGTAAGTTCATTGTCGAGCTTTCTCCGTGATGATAAGTGACTTAACGAATGATTTTCACCATGTAACTTTGAAACCTGAATGGAATGAAGTCATTTTCTCCTCCGGAAAGGAAAGCAAACGGGAGATGTCGAGTGACGAACTCGTGTTATAATTAAAGCGATGGTAATGGGTAGCAATATGATTAATTATCGTTATTAGGGAGTTACACAAACAGTAAGGTTCGGAATGAATTGATATAGTGATTCATTATTCATAACATGACAAGCAAAAGTCGTACGGCTTACAGATGTTTAACAGCAAAATATAAATTGTTAGATAAAGGCGGTAACGTCGAATTGCTTTCTTTGTTTAAATTTTAATTATTTTTGTAAAATGAAAGATTTCTTGATCAGTGTTTAACATATCTGTCAGGTTTCTGGTTACCCTTATGTAGTTTCTTTCCTTGTGGTTTTTCTTGAACTTCGTTTGCCCACGATTCACATTCTTAAATTTCTTTGTATTTACTACCTAATTATAGTTGGACTACCTAAAAAGTAACAAATACTATTTATTTTAATTTTACCTCAAAACACACCTTTGTCTTTACCTTTTCTGACTAGAGTTTTCGTTGAATTGTGAATATTAATTTTTTTCGTACATTCTAGACAGATTAATTTCTCGTAAATCAAACAAAGATAAGTTATTCATGTATTAAATTAGTAGTCCAAATGTAATAGGCTTTTTTTCCTCAAATTTTCGTTTCTATTTTTATGCTCTAGTCTGTCTGTGATTTGTATCATCAAAATTAGCTCATTAAACTCCATCTTTAAAATAGTAATTAAACCTGAAATTAAAAGATTTTTAATATAATTTAATATTGGCTACTTCTTTTACTACCTCCATAGAAATTATTTATATTTACCAGTCATCGATTCTTTTGTGGGGACAATTTATTAGAACTGCTGATTTAATTCCTTCATTTCATGTTTTCTTGTCAAACTGGAAGCGAGGACCAGATTTCACTTCTTTCACTGAATGTGCTTTAAATACACATTTCTCGATGTAGAACTTTTTTTATTTAAATAAAAAAACCAACATCATTACAAATAATTTTGTTAAGTGATACACAGGCAGGTCATGGGCAGGAATTGGAAAACTCAGTTGGATATTAAAAAACCTTAATACTTGAAGAGCAAAATGTCCAATCAAAGTATTCTTCCTATCATGACAGATGTATGTCAAACCTGGACCCTAACCAAGGCAAATATGAGTAAACTAGCAACAACAGAAAGGGCAATGCAAAGAGCAATGTTAGTTATACAAATGTCAAATAAAGGGAGAAACGACTGGGTAAGGTCAAAAACAAAAGTTGAGGATATTAGAACAAAAACTGCCATACTTAAATGGAGCTTCATCGATCACACTGCTAGACAAAAATATTGAAGACCTTACAATGATGAACGACTTAAGGCCCAAATCAAATATAACTCCTAGGTATTTAGCTTCGTTTTTCCATTTGATGGATCTCTTGTACTACTAGTTGTTCTTGTGGTTTATTCTTTCGTTTTTTGAAGATTACCACTTGTGTCTTCTCTGGATTTATTGCATGCACCATACTAAAGTGTTACTATAACTACATAACTTAACGAAACTTAAGAACAAAACCAATACAAAAAGAAGGCCTAAACATAAAAAGAAACAAAATGGTAATGATTAAAATATATTTTTATAGTTTTAAAGAAAAAAATTAATAATATACTACTGCTCATAGCTGCAGATCAAGATAGACATCACGAACACATTTTAAAGTTGTACCAAGAATACGATCCACATTGCACAAACTAGAACTTAATAATCTTACAATTTGTGGTAGAATATTGATATTTGTAATCTAGTAGGTTAATATCTCAGATTGGGTTACGTTATTAGATTACATTTCATTCGCAGAAACTTTTATGGGATACTACAATGAGTAAGTTGGTTTTCTCACACTTGCTTTAGCTTTTTTGATTAAATTTTGAAATAATTTTTAAACAATAGACATCATTATTAGATATATTCAAGAATTTGTTAAAAAATAATGTCTGCTATAAGGTTAAAATAAATATAAATACAGGAATTAATATATCTTTCCTCGTGATTAGTTCCTGCAGGCATATCTCAATAGCATAAATTTTCGCTTAGAAGATAGTCAAGTATTACCCAGGATTTCATTTTGCTTTGCCTTTGTGTCCCTCCGTATATTTCAGCTCCAAATGATCTGTCATTATAAGATTCCTCTTACGCAACTTACATTTATTCTTTCGTGGAAAGAGGACGGTAACTTGCTTTTCGAAATTATATTTAGGTTGCATTGTGTCCGGTACGATTTCCAACTATGGGTCGTTTTAAATTGCCTTTTTAAATTTGATTCCGCTATCCTTTTGTCCTGATCTCTGGCATCATATCTGTCTTCTATCTGTTCTTACCTTTGTCTCATTTACCGTCCATATATGTAATGGAGAGAGGACAAGCATGAATTCATTGGTGGCAATGGGTACTCGACATCGCTCCTGTTATGGATAAGCATGCTTGTAGTTAAAGCTTATTTATCTTCTCTTTGGTGATCTTATGTTGTCATATAGACAACCATATTAGTACGCATTTTACCTAATCATTGGGGTGACTAGAGTTGTGAGTGTCCCATAATTAATTGGATATTAGCTAATGGGTGATAGCTGACATCAAAATAAAGCGTTTAAGCTCAAATTGCTTGGGCAAAATGTTGCTAGTTTTCATTTTACAGGGTGATTCATTAATATTTTTTATATTATGTTTAGATATATTGAAAACTATTTAACCGATTTAAGTGAAATTTGGTATCTTGCTATTATTTAGTATGCTTAATATGAAAATGATATTAGTTTTACCATTAACACTAGTTGGCGCCACTTACCGTAGCATTACTGTATTAACATTTTAAGAAAAAAACATGAAATAACATTCAATTCTACACAAAAAAAGGTATTCTTGTTTCAAAAAAAGTAACACTGTTTTCGAAATAAACGTATTTTTTTAAAATTTAGATACGTTACTCCGTCAAGCCTAGTTGGTTATTCGAATGGTCCTGCAATACAATCTCCAAATATGCCACACCAGATATTTATGGAAAACTTATGTTGAAAATGATGTTCTTGAAATGCATGAAGATTTTCTGTCGCATAGGTATACTTGTTGCGCCAGTTACACACATCTCTTCTAGTAAATGTGGCTTTATCGGTAAATAAAATTTTATTACAAAACATTGGATCGTTTAATTGCTGCCCTATAATAAACTTACTAAATCGGAGTCCTGCTGGAAAATCCTGTGGTAAAAAATTATGTACTGGGGTAAAACGGTATGGATATAGATTTTCTGTCTATATTGTTCTTGACACCGTAGATTTGCTTATACCAGTGGCTGCAGAAACAAGCCTTGTTTCTGGATGTTTTGCAATACGCACAACAATTTTATCCTCTATATCCGCATCAATTACTGTCGGTCTTCCCGCATTCCTGTTTTTGAGATAAATGACCCTGTTTTGCCTAATCTGTCAAAGAGCGATCTAATAATATTTTGGTTTGGTTGCCTTCTATTGGAATAAAGTTTGAAATAACGTTCAGCTGCTTTACGAAAACAAAAATTTTCCTGGACATACAAACAGATCATATCGCGCAGTTCTACAACAGAATTTACTATGACGCGGCATTTTACCTTAATCTTAAGTGGTTTATAAAAACATTTTGACAAGCATTTTGAC
Organism: Diabrotica balteata; assembly: GCA_918026665.1. Classification (NCBI taxonomy): domain Eukaryota; kingdom Metazoa; phylum Arthropoda; class Insecta; order Coleoptera; family Chrysomelidae; genus Diabrotica; species Diabrotica balteata. The sequence goes on from OU898281.1 coordinate 101,706,276, forward strand.
AAGCATTTTGACAAATATTGACTCGCACTGTACTTTGACAACTTATAATAAATAAATTCGTAGTTACGTCTTGACGTTTGCCATTAAGTTCAAAGCATACTTGTTTTGCAAAAAAAAAAAAATAGACATGCGTATCATTAACAAAATACATTTATTTTGAAACGGTGTACTTTTTAAATTTAAAGCAAAAATACCTTTTTTGTGTAGAATTGAATATTATTTCATGTTTTTTTCCTAAAATGTTTATACAGGGGGGACAAAAAAATTATAGCCACATGAAAAAACTAATATTATAGAAGGTGGCGCCACCTAGTGTCAATGGTAAGACTTATATCATTTTAATATTTAGCATACCTAATAATAGCAAGGTATTAAATTTTACTAAATCGGTTGAATAATTTTCAATATATCCCTAAAAATAATATAAAAAAATATTATTGAATCACCCTGTAGAACGAAAACTAGCAACATTTTGCCTAAAAAATTTGAGCTTAAACGCTTTATTTTGATGTCAGCTCTCACCATTAGCTACTGTCCTATTATATATGGAACATATTTTGCCATATATCCTTCGACATGTCCAACGGGAAAATTCGCTTTGTTGGATATTCTTACCAAATGGTTGTTCCATGTAATCCGCTTATCTAGATGTGAAAAAGCTACAACTGTTTTACTACGTGTGAAAGAGAGCTTTTACCTGTCGCGTCACCTAGTAAGGATAGTATAAGAGTTTAGTGTAATGGATGATGGGTGGATGATGAAAACAACTATTTTATTGTAGTGGACTCAAGATGACCTCACAAAAATATATTTTTTCAATTAACACGTGTTTTCGGAAATACAGTAAACCTCCGTTAACCGAAATAATTGGGGGGAAGCCGTTTCGGATAACAAGAATTTCGGTTAAAAATAACATTGTTTTTTATAGTATTCTTAGTTAAAGTATTGGTATTTAAAAAATTCTATGTGGTGATTGTGTTCTATGTGGTGATTGACTGTAATGTTTTCTAATAAGTAAATACAGAATAAAGTAACAAAATTAAGGAAAATGAACAAGTTTAACATGCTTTTTAAAGAAATATTCTATTTTATTTTGCGTTATCGTTTGATAACGATGTTTTGCAGCTATATATCTATATCGTTTATTTGCAGAACGTCGTGAGTTTACCTCATTCCATCGTTTGACGAAACGTAAAGCAATTTGAAAAGGACAAAACTTTATGCACTGACAACAAAAATTAAGAACCTAGTCGTATCTCTAACTAATTAGGCCTACTGTATAAAATTCTTATCCTTAAGGCATTGAAAATCTCGTCGTCGGTCTCATGCTGCTTGTTTTCTGTTGGGTCGTCATCTTCGTCGTCTGATACGCTCAGGTTGTCTGGACGAAGAACCATATCAATGATGTTCTGGTCGATGAATTCACTTTCTGAATCATCGGTAACCACTCACGTATCTCTTGTTGGTTAATTTCGTCACATCCCAGCAAATTTTTAATGAAAGGTTTAATTTCTTCTGTCGTTTCTTTACAATTTTCTCCTTCAAGATCGTCAATCAAAATCCAATTAAAAAGTTAGGTTCACCATTTTTGCAAAGTTAAAGAGTTGATCTTGGCCCAGAACTCAGCACGCCGATAAACAGCATGTTTCATTGTTGAAGATTTTATAATTTCGTGAACACTTTTGGATTAATTCATCTCCTGTGATAACAGATGTCTTAAGAATGCTCCTATATAATGTCTCTTGAATATTTCTATTCCTCCCTGGTCTAACAGCTGATTTAAGCTCGTGACATTCTGTGGCAAAAATCTGACAATTATCACTATGGTGTAGATTTTGAGGCTGAGTTAGCGCATTGTCAACAAGCAACAATGCTTTGATGGGAAGGTTTTTTTTATTTTAAAAATGATTTTACACTTGGGATGAATTCATTTTCGAACCATTCTGAAAATAAAGTGGTCGACATATATGAGCTTTTTTGGCTTATATAAAAAACTGGAAGTGCTCAAATATCTTTTAGAGCTCTTAGTTTTTTTGATTTCCCAACACACGTCGGCATCAATCGGTGAGTGAAATTAATAAAATTGTTTACGTTTTGCGATAAAAATTTACTTTTATTGACGAAATTATTGAAACTGTCAGCCGTTTAGGTTAAACGATATTTCGGTTAAAAAGGTTTCGGTTAAAGGAGGTTTTACTGTACAAGTCACCCAGGGTAAAAATAATAACGAGTGTGGTAGCCAAACACTGTTGAATCACAAAACCTAATTAAATAATTTACAAAAGCTAGACATTATTTGTTAGCAGCACAGTTTATAATTTTATCTCGAAACTTCAAAATTCAATTAAAATTAACAACCTAGCGAAGTCCTTGTTTTCATATTTAATTTTATAAAGCACTGAAGTGTAAAGCCGTTGGTCTATTGATCATTAGTTTTATAATTAATCTAAATAGAATTATAATTTATGAAAGTTTCCAAGAAAATAGAACTGTTTAGAAGTAATTCTCGAACAATTGCCAACTTTGTATTAAAACTGGGTTATTTTCATTAAAAATTATGAAACTATATTGAAACAAAATAAGCATTTCAAAAGGAAAGTATTTACGCTACTATTTTATATACTGTACATATACATGAAAGTTATGTTGTCGAGTGATATCATGGAGGACTTAGTCAATGTAGTTAGAATTGAAGATATATTATATATATATATATATATATATATATATATATATATATATATATATATATATATATTATATATACAACAACAACAAACAACAAATAACAATTTCCCACTAGAAAACTAAGTTCCTGTAGCTGGCTGTATACCATATATCACAAAAAATTGTTTAAAATCCTTTATAAAAGGTATATAAAAAAATTAACAATTTATTGTTTTGGAGTATCAGGTATGCGGTCTGTTATTTAAAAAAAAAACTCTTTTTCCTTTTATTACTCTATATTTCGCTGATTTTTGTCAGTTTCTTCAGGAGATAACTAAAATATGGTTAAAATTTTATATACATAACAGTTGATAATAAACAATGAATTTACTTACAGATTAAGATTTAAATTATTAAAAAATGTTGAACATAATATATACAAAACAGTACTGACAGTATTAGTCAAAATATTAAAAATTAAATATAACAATAAAAAAATAAAAATATAATAAATAGAAAACAAAAACAACCAAGAAACAATAAAAACAATAAAATTACACATTAAAAATATACAGGGTGATTTAAAATATAATTGTAAAAAGAAAAATTATTTGAACATACTAAGAATATTACAGTAGATATTGCTAACTGTCCCGTATCTGCCTTATAATTAACTGCATATTTTTCTTTATTAATGTGACACATTTCTAAAAACAATCTTTTTTGTAATTGTTCTCTTGTTGTAGAACCCTGACATTTGAGTAGTCAAATTGATGCCCAGTTTTTAGGTAATGGTCAACTGCCGCACATGTATTCTTCTTTTTTATGCAGTCACTTTTGTGTTGTGTGACCCGTTGTTTTAGCCATTGAGAAGTTTGGCCAACATAACAGCTCTGACAATTTAAACAAGGCAGTTTGTAGATGACATTAGTTTTATTTACAGTTGGTGTCTTGTCTTTTACTTTAGAAAACAGTAATTTTTTATGTTGGATTGTTTGTACTGCTCCGATATCAGTGGGACCGTCAAAAATGTCTGAGTTAAATATTAATTTTTTAAGGATATGTTTTGGGTATCCATTATTTTCAAAAATGTTTAAAAGCAAAATTAAGTTTCTGTTTATGAATTTTGCATCACTAATATGCCTTACCCTATTCTTCATTGCAATCACTGTATTAAACTTTTGATGAGTGGGATGATTTGAGAAAAAGTTTAAATATCTTCCAGAGTGTGTTGGCTTTTGATACCAATCTATCAATATTTTGTTTTGTTCATTGGTGTCCAAAAATGAAATCGAACAATTATTTTCAATCTCTAACGTAAATTGAATATGTTTGTTAAAGTTATTGAAAATGTTCAAAGTATTCTGAATTTGTGAAGTAGGAACTGAACATATAAGATCGTCTACAAATTTGTAATGAAGGGTAAAGGGAAAGGTAATTGTGGAATAATGACATCCAGCAAATGGTCCAAAATAATGGTTGCTATTATGGGACTGAGTGGACTACCCATAGGTGCTCCAAATATTTGTCGATAGAATTTATTATTAAAACTAAAATAGGTGTTCTCAAAAACATAATTCAGAAGTGTTAAAAAACTATCCTTAGAAATGGTTGTATAATTTTGGATTCCATTTTGACTATATTACATTACAGACCAGATCTATTGGTAGGTTAGTAAATAACGATATACATCTAACGAAATTAGAACATAATCTTTCGGTAAAATCAACCCTCTGACAGCATTCACAAATGAAAATGTATCCTTTGCATTATAGTTGTTCACTTCGTCAAAAGCATCTTTAAGAATGTTAGCAAGAAATTTGGTTAAGTCATAAGTTACCGAATTTATAGAGCTTACAATAGGTCTAAGTGGTATACCTTCTTTATGAATTTTTGGTAAGCAGTAAAGTTTTGGACAAGATGCATTGTATATAGTCAGTTTTTTGGCAAATTCTTGATTTATTTCCAAGTGATTCCTCATAGTTTTAATAAGTTCATTATAAAAAAAGGTAAAAATATATTAAAAAGGTATTAAAAATATTGAGCTCGGTAGGGCTCTTCTCGTGTTATCGTATATAATAGTTCTCGTGTATAATAGTTAGAAGCTATATTGCCGACATAGTCTTGGTTGTTTTCTTTGGAATGTCGCCTATGCAAAGGTTTACCCATCCAAGTGCGCGTTTTTCCTTCTTAGAAAGTTGGTTTATGCGTAATTCTAGTTCCCTTAATTTAAACAACGTTCTGTTATCTAATGAGCAAATGTAATGTAGACTTTTCAGCCTGCATCTAAAATAAATTCGTAAATTACAAATTGTTCTTCTAATTTCTCACTTTTCAAAAAGCAATTTTATCTAATTTAAAATAATTTTAATTGTATAAATTGTTACTGTAAAAAAATAATATCTAAAGACTACATATAATAGGGGGTCTAAAGCCACGTAGACCCCCTCTGTATCCCTGTCATTTTTCAAAATTCAGTATTCCTAGATACTAAAGATTTTGTCCTATTAATTAGGTACATGTCCAATACCAGAATACTTTTAAATGAAACTTGTCGGTGAAAAATACAAATTTTGCTAGTCGGTTCTAGTCAGTCTTTAGCATAAGTGAAATTTTTTTCAAAATACTCATTGGCTGCAAATGGTCCTCAGACAGTGCTTACCTTGACGTTGCTACGGAAATCATAGTTCCTTTCGCAATAACATAACTTCTATTTACGATTTTAAAGTCTCCAACGCTTTTCGACGTATACTCACAGTTTACCTTCTTTATACAACCTTTATGGTAACAAACATAATGTATAAGAATTGTCGGTGAAATAATAAACACGATAAGATTTGCAGACAAGTTAATACTGGCTGGGGGTATGGAAGAGCTACAAACTAAATGTAGTAAATAGCGAATGCATCCAATTAAGACTTGACATTAACATTAATAGGACCAAGTTTATGATAGTATCGAAGGTTTTTAACAGGAAACAACTAACTCTATGTGGAAAGCAAATGCAAAAATTAAAAATATATGAAAGCTTACATCAACTGTGAATTGGATATAGAGCAGGAGATTGGGTTACAAATATAAATGACAAAGACACCGTTCTTAATACTGGCTATTATTATGTATCAGAAATCTAAATAAATACTGTGAGACTCTGCTGCTGAGAGGTTTGAATTGACGTTAAACGGGACAGAAACATTTAGAAATATAGTCGCCAACCTCATTTAATATGGACGGCGTAGGAAAAAGAAGAAAGCTTGAGAGAGCCGCTATTGATCTTGGATAGGCTTACTAACTCTAAATATAACAATTAGCTATTCAAAATTTTACACTTTAAGCTACATTAAAATTTTTATCAAAATAAAAGAAAAGATTGTTAAGATTTCGGTTTACTTTTTATAAGAGAAACAAGAAAAGAATTCGCCAAAGATTTTTGCTTAGATAAGGAGATATTTTGTGAAATGCAACTTTAAAATTATTTAATATCTTTCTTACATCTTCTAGCATTTTCTGTTATACCTTGGAAATTTATAGAAGGCACAGTTTAAAGGAAAAATCTGAATCTTGGTTTCGTTAACAGAAATCTTCCGATTTATACTTTCGAGATTTTTTATCAAAATGTTCACATATTTGCCTAGCCTCGGTCTAAATTATATCAATAACCATATTTTACATTTCTTCTTCTTAGATATAGACACTCAAAAAACTGATTTTAACTTAAACTTAAAACAAAGATTATTATATTCTAAATAATTCAGAGATTGAAGACTGTTACTAAATACATATACACACATCAAAATAAAATCTAAGGGACACCTGTATTAATAGCTTTAAATCAATGTTAGCTACAAATTCAAAAATAATTTTATGTTTTTAATCGTTTTTGTTGTTTTGTCGATTATTGGACCAACTTGTAACCAATGCTGATAGGAATGGCTAAAGAAAATTAAAAAAAAAACGTTATTATGAGTTTTTTGTCTATAAGATAAAAAGTAATATTTCTTTATTGGTACTTGATTTTCAATGTCTATGTGAATATTTATTTAGTTTTGCAATTGCCAATCATAAAGAGACATAATTTAAATTCGTCAAAAGCAGTGGCCCTCTATCGGGATGTTTCAAGCTCTCAGAACGCAAAGAGACCTTGCTAAGGTCCTCCACATGAAGAAAACTGTCAATAATCGTTTGTGGTTAAGATGTCAAGAAACTGGTGATGTTGGTGAACGTTATACACACCATAAAATAATAACCAACTAGATTGAATATCTTTTATTAGGTAGCAGGCTTTGTGATATCGCACTGTAGCTGCATCATAATTATAAATGAGGCAGCAAGGTGCCAATCAGGTGTTTGTAAGTGACCAAATCAATAAAAATAGACTGAATGAGAAGGAGTTAAATGCTCGAAGATCTGTGAGAGTGCCTGTGTTATCAAGAGGAAATCGCGCTTATCGAAGCACCTTAGTGGGCACTTTAACACGCAAATTGGGTTAGACGTGAATGAGCCTCTACTTTCTTCACAGATGAGTCCCGATTTGGATTTGCACCAGATACAATATGCACGAGAATCTGAAGACGATCTGGTAATGCTGAACGATTAGTTACCGTTTAAGAGGTTCATAGACAGCAAGACACCAGTATAATGGTATGGACTAGCATCAGTCTTGGTGAAAGAACTACTTTCATTTATCTGGAATGGTTTTTAAATGCAACAGTCTACCGCAATATTATTCTTGAACCTATTGGTGTACCCTTTGCAGTACACGCTGGTCTCCAATTACAATTAATGCACGAGTATACGTGTCGCATACTGCGAACATTCCTCGAAGATAATAAAATTGTGGTTTTACCATGGCCTACACAATCACCAGATTTAAACCCAATTTAGCATGTATGGGACATATTGGGTAAACACCTTTTAAAACAAAATATTATGTTCAATACAAGATAGCAACTGTCTTGTAGGCTTGAGAGCCTTTCAATGGAGTGGAACAGAATAATTCAGCAAGACATTGACCATTTGATCATGAGCTTGCATTACAGATGTAAGACAGTAATCAACAACCGTGGAGGTCATACGCTATACAAAATTAACCTAAAGACCTTTCCTTAAAAGGTATTGCGATAATTCAAAGAAAAAATATTTATTTTGTATTCAGAACACTTGTTTATAACTTTTTATTAAAAATATTTTACATAAATTATTTGAAATCATTCTATAAGCTCGCATTTTGTTTTTGTCTCCTAGTTTATTTTGATGTGCGTATTAGATCGACGTATATTTTCTAAATTTCTGTCATATTAGTGTATTGTTAATTTTTTATAAATAAAAAATAGCATTTATTTCATGTTTTATTCTTCGAGAAAACAGTTTATCTATATTTTATGGAAATTATAATTTGTTACTCAGCAAACTACTGCTGATTTTAAAATAATATTATAATGTGTCAATCCATAATGAATACACAACGAGCCACACAAATATTGGTATCATAAAATTTAAGCCGTGAAATATAGTTAGGAATGAAAAGCGAGCAAAACAAATAGCACCCTAAACAAAGGTGCATTCACACTAGCATCCATATAACATAAAACAATTTACAAAGAGCGACAATGAGTAGGTATCTTCGTAAACTCTAGTCTAGTTGGCTTTGAGTAATGAGTACTTGTGTTAATGACTGTCGTTGTCCTCGCTATATCATGAAATATATTGGATTATTAAACTTGTGGGTTTAGTGTTTGTTTACCCATTCATTATTAGACATGACCATTGTTAGTACATTTGTTTAAATATTGTTCAATGTTTAAACAACTATTTCTTTACATGCAATGTAAAGCTTATGACATGAAGATGTAATATAAAGTACAGTGTTGTATTGATCTTAAGACAATCTCGTACATTAAAGAGATTATTGGTGGATGTATGTACATATATTTAAGATTAAATAAGTTAATGTAACAAATGGCAATTTTTAAAATTAATTTTGGAATTTTAATAATGCCTAATATAAATATATATATTTTTAATTATTTATTTTTTATGCATTATTATTAATCATTTCATTTAACTCCCTTTAAGATTTCAGGAAATGTTCTAATATTCTTTCATTTGATAATCAACAATGATCGAAACTCACAAACTTCGCTTCTTGCAAATATATTTAATAGGCGAGTTTTCTACAGCTGGAGCCATTTCTCCTACCCTAATTTAAATCGCTTTCTGTCAAAGCAATCTTCAGTTTTTGACATCTTCACTCCAGGCATTTTCTTTTAGTAGGCAGTACAGACTACCTCGTTTTCTTTAGTGTGCGTTGTCCATCTTTATCTTTTTGGGCCTCTATTTTCAGGCATTCTCTGTAGTTAGCCATACCAGTTTGATTTTTTGGCTTTAATTGTGTCTATTATATCTAGATCAATTTTAATTTATATCCAAATATCTTTGTACCGTACCATATTACCACACAAGTCCAGTGAGCCGGCAACATTATCCTATAGTTTATTCCAGCCTTATTTTTTAAGTTATTCCTAGTATCTTGTTCACAGAGTTCGGCACCGCATAACCCAATACTTTCTATTATTGTTTATATATATATATATATATATATATATATATATATATATATATATATATACATATTTCTATTTTTTTTTGTCATTTTAGTACTCCACAATAATCTCAAGATAGTTTGACACACACAGATCAGAGGCTAAAAAATAATGGATGACAGAAAAAATGATGACTACAGATGGCAGAAAAAAGCAAAGCAACAGAAGTATAAAGACACGACGAATAATTAAAAAAAAAATCAAAACAGCTTCTTCTTCTTAAGGTGCCTTCCCCATTACTGAAGGTTGGCTATAACTACAGCAAATGGCTCTCTATCTTGAGCTGTTCTTAGTATCAAATGTGTGTCCATACCTGTCCAGTCTCTTACATTATTCAACCAGGAGCATTTTCTTTTTCCTGGACCTCTTCTTCCTTCAACTTTCCGTTCCATTAAAAGTCGTAAGAAGTTGCATTTTTCTTCTCTGAACTAATATGTTCTAGATAACTCGTATTCCTATTTTTTACAATATTTAGAAGTTCTCTCTCAGTACCCATTTTTAGCACCTCGTTGTTGGTCACGTGCTCTGTCCAAGAGATCTTTAACATCCTTCAAAAAACCCACATCTCAAAGGCTTCTATACGACTTATACTTGTAACTCCGAGAGTCCATGTTTCCACTACGTATAGCAATATTGAATAAATAAACGTTTTTACAAATTGATATCGGATATCCAACGATAACTTAGAGTTTATTAGGATTTTTTTTCTAAAAAAAATAGTTAGATGATCTAACTCTTGCAAGTGAAGCTCGGGGTTTGAAAATAAATATCAAGAAGACAAAATCAATGATTATAAGTAGAAATGATTACCCCAACGCAAAGATATATGTCTCTGGAGAAGAAATCGAACAAGTCAGGCAATTCAAATACTTGGGATGTTTGCTGAATGAGGGTTGGGACCCGAGAATGAAATAAAGAGCAGAGTTGAACAAGCCAGAAATGCTTTTTTGAGGCTTCGTAAGTTTCTGACTGATCGCAAATTGGACTTCAACCTCCGATACAAGATGCTTAAGTGTTACGTGTGGCCTATTCTCCTGTACGGAATGGAAGCATGGACGTTAAAGGCCAGTTCCATTAACAAACTTGAAGTGTTTGAAATGTGGTGCCTGCGTCGAATGCTCAGAATATCATGGACGGACAGGGTCAGAAATGAGGAAGTACTCAGAAGAGCGGGCTTACAGGATAGGGAACTTTTTAATTATGTGAAAAGTAAGAAGACTGCATACTTGGGGCACATTATACGAGGAGAACGATACACTTTTCAGCAACTGATACTCGAAGGGAAGATAGAGGGTAGGAGAGGTCTCGGACGTAAAAAAATGTCATGGCTGCGCAATATTCGACAATGGACAGGAATCCACAGCTATGAAATGCTTCGCAATGCTGCTAAAAACAGAATTATTTAAACCAGAATATTTAACATCTCACCTGACAAGACGATGTACGGTGGACGCCTACGCAGAAATGCACGGCACCTTAAGAAGAAGAAGAAGGATTTTTTTTAGTCGTTGAAATGTGGACCTAGCATATTTTATACGAGCACGTATTTCGACCTCGTCATCAAGATCGTTTATTATCCCTTAACCAAGATACTTCAATCTTTGTACTGGTTCTATATGTTTTTATAGATACAACAGCCATTACTTTTGTTTTATTTGTGTTTATATTTGGTCCCAAGTTATCTCCCTCTCTGGTTATGAAATTGATTATGAAATTCAAAAGGCGTTGTAAACCCTCAGCACTCTCCGCAATAATGACGATGTCATCTGCGTATCTTAAGTTGTTTACGTATCCTTCGTTGATTTTTATTCCTTCTTCAATATTTTCGAGGGCATTTTAAAAGATCTTTTCGGAATATATATTAAATAACAGTAGAGAAAGTACACAGGCCTGACGAACTACTCTTTTTATTGGCAATTCTGCTGTCAGACGATTGTCTATTTTGATCGACGCCATTTGATCCCAGTATAGTCTTTTAATAAGTGCTACAGTGTTATGGTCTATACCACGTTGTGTTAGGGTTTCTATGAGTTCTGTGTGTTTTACTGGATCCAACGCCTTTTCGTAGTCGATAAAACAGAGAAACACGTTTTTAGCTGATCTCGGCATTTTTGTAATAATATCTGGAGGGCAAATAATGCCTCCCTTGTACCAGGTCTCATCCAAAATTCAAATTAATTGTTGCTCAGGTTTCTTTTGCATTCTCTGTATATTCGTTGATGTACAATTTTGAGTAAACTTTTCAGAAAATGGCTCATCAGGCTCATTAATCTGAACTGTGAGCATCTATTTGCTTTATTTTTCTTAAGTATAGGTATAAATGTCGATCTAAGCCCAGACTTCTGGGAAGATTCCAGCGGTATATATTTTGTTAAATAATATTGTTAACGTCTGAAGATTTTCTTCATTGATAAACTTTATCATCTCTACGTATATTTCATCTGGACCTGAGGTTTTTCGTTGCTTTGCCGTATTGATTGTATTTGTAACTTCCGATGTTAATATATTAAGTATTGTTTCTTGTACTATATACATTTGTAGTTCTATTGTCTCATCATAAAACAGATCTTCGATGTATTTTTCCATCCATCTCCTACATTTTCTGGACTAGATACTATTTCGTTGTTATCATCTACTGAAGTTGTTGAAGTGATTTTTTTCTTCATATTTGTGACCTCCTTAATCTTTTTGTATGCAATAAAGTAGTCATGCTTTTTTAGTAAATCTCCCAGTTCCTCACACTTGCTGCTCATCCATTATTCTTTGGATTTCCTAATTTTGTTTCGAATAATTCTCTGGGTTTCTTTATATTTTTCTTCATCAAAACAGCTAAGGAAATGTATTTAATAAAACAAAGTAATGAGATCAGGAAACAAAGTATGATATAAGAGATATGCACAAAATAAAAGAAGTGGCCAAAACTGCTCAAAAAAATCACCAAAGACAAGAAAGGACGAGAGAAAAGAAAAGATGAGAGAAACACATATTTTCCAATATAAAAATGGTGAAATTCAGGAAATATAGAAAATAAATCCTTTAGAGCGATAGATAAAATCAAGTATAATATCAAAAACTCTAAAGATAATAAGGCAGTTGGATTAGACGTAATAGCTGTAGAACTGTTAAAATTATTAAAAAAAGTTAACTTGGAAATATTGGCAGATTTGTTCAATGCTTTTTTCAGTGCTCTGACTATCAAACACTAAGCCTCATGAGCCATATTTTAAAAGTACTGCTTAAAGTTATACATAAGAGAATCTATAAAAAGTTAGAGAAGGAGGAACAAGTTTTCGATAGAGTAACACATAAAAAAACTAATACTAATACTTATGACTAAGCACATAGACAGTAAAATCATAAAAATAATCAAATCATTATATTGAAACCAAGGTGCCATAGTTTAACACAAGGCAAGATGAGCAATAATTAGTAGAACTGAAAATCTGTAGAGGAGTTGAACAAGCATGAGTTTTTTCACCATTTTTCTATAACTGATATTCTAAAGAATTTTCAAAAATACGCTTATTGATACCAAAGCTGGGGTTACGGTTAACAGAAAATAATTAACAATTAACAATATCCACATGACACTGTGATCATTGGTTAACCCGGTTGGCGGGGGTTAGGGTTAACGAAAAATTAATTAACAATTAACAATATCCAGATGACACTGTGATCATTGCAACGAGAATAGAATACCTACATCTACTCGAGAGGCATTATTATAAACGCTAAACAAACAGTCAAAACTTCCAATAGCGACCACTCATGGGAAATCAAAAGTTGGACTATATACGTGTATTATTGTTTTTTAAAATTGTAAATTCCAGAGTGTAGTATTTGTATTCCTAATTTAGTACGCCATGTAGAGAGCTCAAAAATGGAGAAAAAAAAAAGCCATCGATTGCCTTTTAACCAACATTGCACTCTCATGATACTATTAATGAGTAGAAGCAATTACATTGTGTATTTCAGTAAATGCCGTATTTATGAGAACCCAGATAATTATCTGCGATTTCAGGATATCACAATACTTGATGGATTCGATCGTTACTTGATGGAAATTTATTTTATGTAACAATAAAATACTGAAAACTTTGTTTCCAAACTTCCACAAAAATTTATTTGAACTCTTATCACTACACCTTTTTCGGCTGATTGCCTTTGTCAAGTAATCAATTTTTGGCATGCGTTTACACTTTATAGTCTTTAATGAAATAGGTTGAGGAAGGGAGAAGTGTTTGTCTCGAGTTGGTCATTCAGAATTATATTTGTGTTTTTTAATTTGTTGATTTCCATAGATTCTAACAAGGATAGCTTAAGGCCTTTATCTTGAATGTAAAGAATTTTAAATTCGTCGTTAAAAGAATGATTGTGGTCTAGAAGGTGAAGTGCGTATGTAGAATCTGTTTTTCTATTATTGAAAGTCCTTTTATGTTCTGCTATTCGTTTGTTAATGTTTCTACCACTTTGACCGATGTAAGTTTTTGGGCAGTCGCCCCATTTAAGTTTGTACACACCACTGTATATATATGACAAGCGAGTCTTCTACGGCTGGCGCCGCTTCTCGCATCCTAATTTCCAGCGTTTTCTGTCGAAGCAATATTCAGTTGTTAGATCTCTGGCGGTCATTGCATCGTCGACATCGTCTCTCCAGGATCGTCTTGGTCTACCTCGTTTTCTTCTAGTTTGGCGGAGTCCATTCTTCTATTTTTTTTTGGCCATCTATTTTCCGGCATTCTCTGAAGGTGTCCATACCAGTTAAGTCTTTTGGCCACTGTGTAAGGGTTTTTTATTTTGGCTCTTGATGTTTTTGATATATTTGCCTACGTGGTTATTTGTTCGGAAAGCTGGTGTTATTACTTTCTTTTTTATGTGTTTGTCTATTTTGTTGTAATTTTGCCTGTGTAATCGAACAGAAGGTACAGGGATTTTTCTCTGGTGGTGGAAATACTAATTTTAGGGCTTTCTTGTGTAGTTTTTGATTTACCATTTTATTAATTGTTTGTTCTATTTTATTAACTGTCTGTAAAGATCAAACAATTAATAAAATGTTAAATCAAAAACTACACAAGAAAGCCCTAAAATTAGTATTTCCACCACCAGAGAAAAAACCCAGTATCTTTTGTTCGATTACATATACAGGCAAAATACAACAAAAATAGCCAACCACATAAAAAAGAAAGGAATAACACCAGCTTTCCGAACAAATAACAACCTAGGCAAATATATCAAAAAATTCAAGAGCCAAAATAAAAAACACTTACACAGTGGTGTGTACAAACTTAAATGTGGCGACTGCCCAAAAACTGACATCGGTCAAACTGGTAGAAACTTTAACAAACGAATAGCAGAACATAAAAAGACTTTCAATAATAGAAAAACAGATTCTACATAAGCACTTAACCTTTTAGATCGCAATCATTTTTTTAACGACGAATTTAAAATTCTTCACATTCAAAATAAAGGCCTTAGGCTATTCTTGTTAGTATCTATGGAAATCAACAAATTAAAAAAACAGATATAATTCTGAATAAACAACTTGAGACAAAAAGTTCTCCCCTCCTCAACCTATTTCATTAGAGACTATAAAGTGTAAACGCATGCCAAAAATAGATCACTAGAGAAAGGCAATCAGCCGAGACAGCTGTAGTGATAAGAGTTAAAATAAATTTTTGTGGAAGTTTGAAAACAAAGTTTTCAGTGTTTTATTGTTACATATCAGAATACTCTTCGGAACGTATTATCCATGGATAGAAGGGCACTACTGGCTTTTCTTTTACAGTTTATATAAAATTCCTAGTAATTATAGATTACTACTAACTTAATATAAGCACATACATAAAAAATAAAAAAAAAATAAGATAAAGACAGTATATTATAAAATGCTTAATAAAAAAAATTGATAATTAATATTTGTTATGAGTCGATCGGCTAGCCAAGCGGGCTGGGCGGCTGGCTTCTCCTTCGCTTTAATGCGATTGATGTCAGTTCAAATCCCCAGCTCGGTTTACAGAAAAACAAAAAGGCTAACGCAGCAATTTAAAATTCTAAATGATTCTGCGGCTTAGTCTAAAATATGCTGGTATCTGATCGGCCTATGGTGGAGCAGTACGGCAAGAAATAAGGGCTTGCGTCTCGGTGATACTTCTCCATAGATCCCTACCGGAAGGGTGTTTGCCGACTAAATACCAGGTATATATATATATATATATATATATATATATATATATATATATATATATATATATATATATATATATATATATAATATTTGTTATGTTGAGTTCGTCGCGTTGATAGTATTGCATTTTTTTATTCAATTTTGATACTTTTAATTGAAAACATAATCAATTAGATCTTTAATTAATAACAATTATTATTGCATACCATTTTTTTTTTCAAATACCATAAAAATGGGATAATCCTATCAATTAATGCATCGGTGCAGAATATTTAAATGAAGGTCTTCCAATTATATATGTTTTATTCGTAGCAGCGAAACAACAATAATACCGTTCATATTTCCACATTGATTATTGAGCTTACCGTTTCAGTTAGATATACCAAATTTAGTTTATTTATTAATTTCTACAACAAGTCAACATGCATTTTCGATAAATATTTAAACAGTTGGACAAAATAAAACAAAAACCTCTCTAGAATTACTGATGAGCGAATCTGAACATTCCGGGGAGTCAGGACCGTAGTTAAAAGCTTATTTTTTAAATACTAGTATTGGCAATAAGACAAGTATAATCATAGTCTGAGTTAGTCTGAATTAACAAGTAATAAATAAAGAAGTCGTAATATATTTGAATGATGTAGATCAAGCAAATTATCATAATGAAGAATCTAAAAGAAACAGAAATTGAGTGCTGCCCGACCATTCTGACTCATAAAGAAAACCTAAGCCATAATACCAAAGAGGTAATTGGTAAAATAAGACAGCTGGCAGAAAAATACGGCACCAACTACACAACAATGTAGAAATTTAATAAAGATATCCACTGGTCAATCTGAAAAAAACGTAAGAGAAAATGATACAAGAGAAATAACTAAAATAATTCAAGAAAACAAAAGTTAAAATGTGTTGAGGCGAAATACGAACAACATAGACAACAAAAATATGTGCTTACTAAAAAATAAAAATTAAAACATTACTAAGGTCCATTCGCTCAACTCGGGTATATTTTGACGTATATTTTGATCCCATTCATTTTTATATCAATATAAATATTGATATAAAAATGAATGGGAAAATTCCAAAAATAAATATTTATTGTCGATAATTCGTATTATTTACTATTGAGTTTGTTTACTATTAATATTCGCTATGAGTAGGAGTACTTGGTTGTATAGTTATTTCCAGCCACTTCTGGTCTGTCAAAAAGTAGTTAACTTCGCAAAAAATAATTACTTAATTCACTAGACAGTTTGGACTGGGAACAGCGAACCGACTATACTGATAAAACCAAAATCCTTGAGGTTGTCGAATCCTTTTA
Organism: Diabrotica balteata; assembly: GCA_918026665.1. Taxonomy (NCBI): domain Eukaryota; kingdom Metazoa; phylum Arthropoda; class Insecta; order Coleoptera; family Chrysomelidae; genus Diabrotica; species Diabrotica balteata. The sequence continues at coordinate 101,723,050 of OU898281.1, forward strand.
TCGTGATATGTATGAGAGCACTGACGAAAGGCAAGACCACCCCCTGTCCAAAATTACAAAGCAGGGATCAGAATTATTGCCAGAAATAACTCATAAATATACGAAATCAAAACGGCCCTTTTAGAAATAAAAAATATCAAATCATCTGACGATGGCAGAGTAACAATCGAAGCGATCAAACTAGGTGGAAATAAAATTATCCAGGCTTTGATCAAGTTTTTCACCGAATACATCTTGTTCTTAAGGTGCCTTCTCCATTCCTCAAGGTTGGCTATAACTACAGCAAATTACTCTTTATTTGTTCTTATTATCGAATGTGTGTCCATGCCTTTCCAGTCTCTTACATTCTTCAACCAGGAGCATTTTCTTCTTCCTGGACCTCTTCTTTCTTCTAATTTCCCTTCAATTATAAGTTATAGGAAGTTGTATTTTTCTCTTTTGTAAATATGTCCTAGATAACTGGTTTTTTGTTTTTCACAGTATTTAGGAGTTCTCTCTTAGTACCCATTCTTCTTAGCACTGTAGCAGTCACAACTGCTAACATATAATTAATTAATATAATTAATTATTAAAATCCTAAAACCCCTCAGAATCCCGCTTAGGAAACGTTTATGGAAAATAGACGATAGCAATGCGCAGGTGTGACACCTGAATTGGTCAAGACACGCTTGGCTAAAATCAGTTTTGGCCAACAACTCAAACAACAAGGTTTATTTTTCCCAAGTCTCACTACACTAGAATTTGGCTTTAAGATAAGGGAAAAAAAGATCTTTTAACCAAAAGAATACAATATCATAAGGCAACTGAAAATCTGGAACTTTAAAAAGGGTACGATAAGAGAATATACGGAAATGCCTAGGAAAATATTGAAATGGGCGCCAGCTAATTTCGGAAGGAAATTAACGAAAAATAAATGAAGTTATGAACAACCAGGAATAAAGTACTATTTATATAATAACCTGCAATAATTTTTAAAAACCGAAAAAAAAAACAAACACTATTGACCTTGCTCTGCTATATTATATCTGTATGTAGGAACTGAAATAAAAGCAAAACTACTTGTAACAAATATATTTATAATATTGACTCACCTAACTAACAAATAATTTATGTTATACTAACAAATAACTCATTAAAAATAATGAACCGCTTCCCTAACAATGAATATATGTAATTTAATTAATTAATAACCATTTACCTAACTTCTTATTGATGATACAAAACTGTAATAAATACTAACCTTTGGTATATGCATATACAAAGTTGTAAGTTACAAGAGAAAAAAACCTTATCCCTACGAAACTAGAAGTTAATGTTCGTCACAACACCACAGCTGTCCTGGTTAAGTCCCCTTAAGACTCTGGCGGTCCTTGGGGCTCCGAAAAACTAATGAAGGAGAACGCTGTAGTCCTGGAGACAATCATTTCTTGGTTACTAATGGGTAGAAGTAGGTCTTTGGTTAAACCAATATTAATATTAATTATTGTAGTCCTAATCCTAATCCTAATCCTAATCGGGTGAAATCTACAAAAAATAACATTCAGAGAAACATCAAGGCACTCAAAGATGATTATCAACACATACTCTTGCATCGAATTACCACAACAAACAAACATTTTATTTTATCAGCATATTGACATGCTGTCAATTTATTGCGTCTGCGCATTTAAAGAATATATAGTAAATTAGGCATGAAACTTTTTATACCGAGTAAGTATACAAAATACAGAAAAACTAATTAGGTGTCCGATAAATTTACGGTCTAAGCTCAAGGCCACATGATACATATGAGAAAACTCGGATTTTACACTGTTAATATTTTAAAAGAAAATGAAGACATCAATAAAATGATATGCCTATAAAATTAAATGATTTAATTGCTCACCTGGGTTTTTAAATAATCACTTCGGCAGATCCGGAAGCCGGGATTTTCAATCTAGATTCTTCATTTTATATTCTTTTTCATATTTATTTATTATTCATTTCAGTTGTTCTGGTTTCTCCCTTGATGGTCGGGATTTTGTGAAAATGTTAAACCAAATCTCCAGATTTTCTACTCGATTCTAGGACGCAAAAAGCCGGTAGAGGCTTGGGAAAAACAAACCTTGTTGTTTGAGTTGTTGGCCAAAACTAATTTTAGCCAAGCGTGTCTTGACCAACTCAGGTGTCACACTTGCGCATCGCTATCGTCTATTTTCCATAAACGTTTCCTAAGCGGGATTCTGAGGGGTTTGAGAATTTTAATAATTAATTATATGTTAGCAGTTGTGACTGCTAAAGCACCTCTTTGTTGGTCACATGCTATGTCCAAGAGATCTATATATACAAATAATTGATTTATTTTCTCTCTGGTACCCACTGGTATATTTTCGTTAAATATATTTTACCTTTAAATTTTTGAAATAAATAAACACATCCGCCAAATGCGTAGTCGATTGGATTCCATAACTATCTGCATTTGTTTATTTTCTTAAATCTAAATCCTATAAGCTGCAAACACTTCAATACACTTGTTCTGCCGCACTTAAGTCCAGTGTCATCTGCATTAAGTTTATTAAGAATATTGTCTAATGTCCGCGATAATTGTTCTTTATGCATAGCATATATTTAATTTTTGGGAGTATTGGATTATTAGTAATTTTTTGAACGGTTGAACCTGGTGTACGAGTCATAGCGACAGTTTCTTTTATAGATTTATAGGTTTCTTTCATATTTCTATTGGTTAAAAGAAAAAAAAAACAATAATAACTATATAACAATAACACACTGAAAACTTAGTTTTCAAAACATCCTCAAAATATTTTATCACGACAGCTGTTTCTCGAGTGATCTATTTTTGGATGTGTTTACAATTTATAGTCTTTTCTAAATAGGTTGTGGATGAGAGACCTGTTTGTCTCAAGTTGGTCATTCAGAATTATGTATGTATTTTTAAATGTGTTAATTTCCATAGATTTTAATAAAGATATCTTATGGCCTTTATTTTGAATATGAAGAATTTGAAAGTCGTCATTAAAAGATTGATTATGATCTAGAAGGTGAAGTACGTATGTAGAATCTGTTTTTCTATTGTTGAAAGCCCTTTTATGTTCTGCTATACGTTTGGTAAAGGTTCTACCAGTTTGACCGATGTAGGTTTTTGGGCAGTCGCCACTTTGAAGTTTGTATACATCACTGTGTAACTTCTTTTTATTTTGGCTCTTGTCGTTTTTAATATAGTTGCCGTAAGTTGTTGTTTGGTATAAAAACTGTTTTTATTCCTTTGTCTTTTATGTGTTTGGCTACTTTTGTTGTTATTTTGCCTGTATATGTAATCCAACAGAAAGTACTGGGTTTTTTCTCTGGTTGTGGAAATGCTAATTTTAGGGCTTTCTTTTGTAGTTTTTGATTTAAAATTTTATTAACTGTGCGTTGTACCCATTTTTTTACTGCTATTTGCTTATTGATATTAAATTCTGTCTTTTAGTTGTATTTTGATATCGGAATTTCTATTAATCTATCTAACATGCTATGACGGTAGCTAGTTTATGTTGTGAAAGATGGGATGATGAATTCTGTATAGTCGTGTTAATATGGGTAGGTTTATGAAATACGGAAATCTCATGTTTATTTTTTAGTCTGATGATTTTTAAATCTAAACAATTAATGGATTGATTTTGTTCTGTTTCTACTATAAATTAAATATGACTATGCAGTAAATTAATTAACGATAAAAATTGATCAAGTTGTTTGTTTGTTCCTATAAAACATACAAGTAAATCGTCTACATATCTCCACTAATATAAAACCTGTTTGAAAACGGGATATTTTGAAATATTTGTCTCTAGATGATCCATAAAAATGTCTAATAGCAATGGGCTTAGAGGATTACCCATTATAAGTCCTGTACTGTTATTTGTATATATTTGATTAATAAATTTAAACTGGTCCTGGTTTATGCTAATTTCGAGAAGATGTAAAATGTTAGATGTGGTGATTGGATTTGTACTATTATGATCTAAAAGGTTTTTTACTATAACAAAAGTTTCTGTAGGAGGAATACTACCGAAAAATTTTTTACGTCAAATAAAACTAATCTGCAGTTGATAGGTAATTGAAAATGTTGTATTTTATTAACTAGTTCTATTGTAATTTTTACAATAAATTTCGGTGAAAATTTAGTGTGTTCTAAAAATAATCTCTAACGGTATTTTTTAAGTTTATATGACTAAGCTGTCATATATGTATTTCTGTTCTATTGAATGTAATAGTGATTTTGAATTTCCTACCCCAGTTTAATTTGTTTTTGATGATTTTTTGTCGGATCTTTATTTATAGTTTCAATATTTTGATTATTTAAAAATTCTATTGTTTTGTTATTATATTCCATTTTATCTATAGCAATAGTAGTATTACCTTTCTGTGCTTTTATAAACACTTTCTTGTTTTCTATTAATTTATTTTTAACTGAAATGGCTGTTTAGTTCTCTTTGTAACAGGACTTTTTAGTTTCACTAAACACATCGGTAATAGATGTTTTTATGATACTTTTTTCGATATTGTTGGCACTTTTGTTTAATGCTACTTTACATTCTACACCTAAATATTTTAAAGTTGTCTAATTATTATGTTGAGGCAAGTTGTGTTTAAATCCTTTCTCTAAAAGTTGTATCTCGCCATTACTGAATTTTAATTTACTGAATTATTATGAAAAAATTATGATTTGAAAAACTTTTCGTATGATGAACATTGGATTTTTTCCTATTACTACAGTAATTACTATTTATTTTGCATTGAATGGCAGATAAGTTCGTTAACATATTTCTAATTCTGGGCTTTGAATAAAAGCAGTCTCTTCAAAATAACAATTTTCAACGACGTGTTTAACAGAAGGTTCTTCTGTGTTATTATCACAATTCCACGGACGTCGCATTATAATATTATTTCGCTAAATTTCGTAACTACTAACAACTTGTTCACGCAAAGACTATTTTTCAACTGGTTGTTTTTCAGATACAACATACATTGTATTTCATGATATACAATAGCTAGCCTCAACTCTAATTAATAATAAGGTATTTTTTTTGTGGCATAGACTTTCGTCATTCAGCCAGTCTGGAAAGGTTATAAAACAAGGTAGAAAAGATTATAAATTCTAAGTAATTTAACAAGTTCAAATTTTTAGAATTTACAACCATAAAAAATTGGAGAATAATTTTATTGGGATTTAAGTCGGTTCTAAAAATTTACAAATTTTCAACAATATAAGATTTATAAGGAGGGATTTTTTTGACCGCATCAACCCCTAGGGTTATTAGCGGGGTGGTATATCTTTATTTTAGAAAAGTTACATTAGTATGTTATTAAAATTTACATAATAGTTTTGAAAAATACAAAAATAAATACAAAATTATGTTATGTTACAGTTTTGTTATACAGTTGTCAATTTTTGATAAATTTTATTGTATTACTGATATCTTCTTTTAGAATTTCTTTTAAGTTGTGTTTTATTTTTGCTGTCGATCTTGCTGTTGAGTACACTGGACAGTCTATCATTATGTGTTGCACTGAAAATGGTGTTTGACAGGTGGGGCAAATCTTCTGAGGGTCCTTGGAGATGATGTATCCATGTGTAAATTTTATATGGCCTAGCCGCAGTCTGTTAATAATTACTTGGTTATGTCTTTGAGCTGGGAGCGGTAATAAAGCAGAAGTAACATCTGGTTTGATAAATTTTAATTTTGCTTCTGTTTGGTTCCATTTTACTTGCCAGGTTTTGTTAATGTAAGTTTTTATTAATGTTTTTTGGTCTGAGATTGGTATGTTCTGCATAATAGAAATTGTCATGTCATTAATAGTTTCTGTTGCTGCTTATCAGCTGCTTCATTACCCTTTATTCCAACATGGGATGGTACCCATAAAAATGTAATGTTTTTACTACGTGTTTGAGCAATGTATAGCATGTCTTTTATTAGTGCTAAATTGGCATGAGTGGGGTACATCTGCTTGACACCATTTAAGGCACTCAAAGAAGGAGATGGTAGACTGGAAATAAGGAGGGATTATTTTATTACTTTACCATGATTTTTTAGAAGAGGCTAGAATAATAAGGGAACTTTATTTAGTAAAACTTCTTTACCCATCTGTTTTAATCGTAACTTTTATTTTACTATTTTTTAATATTTTAATATAATAACGATACATTTTGTCTATCAATTTTCTTTCAAAATCTATTACTAAAAATATAATCAAACCTTAATTACGATACTTTGCATAAAATTATTAAGTAATAAAAAATAACTAAAAGTGTTAAATAATAAAATTTTACATTTTTGTGCAGATTTGATATTTTTTTTAATGAGTGCAAAGGCAAATTGATTTGTTGAATTGATGGTTGCACTATATATTCCTAGCTATGGTATGAGTACGAGTAGAAAAACAATATTATCTCAAGTGTTTTCCAAAACATTAGTCGCGTGTTTATTTTGTCCAATTTATTAAATTATTATCAAATCCAAATAGTCCTATTCTGTAATATCTGGTTTGCAAAAGACCGGTTATCGATAATGAGAACACCTGCCAGCAAAGCAGACCGTCGTCAACATCATGAACAGCGAGCTGCAGATCAGATACCGTAAAAGAAGAAGATAGATCGTCCTGATTTTAAACAATACAAGTCCCGTTATTGTCATTCTTAAGGCCACTTTCATTCTCGACACTCATTCTCTTTCTATATCGACTATTCTGGTTTTTTTGTTGAGAGAAACTGATCTGGCCAGGTCAAAGACGTACAAAGGGATAATTAGCATTATAAAGAAAATTTTAGAATATTGGAGCCGTACTAATAGTGTAGGAGTCATTTTTAATTTGGTAGATATCAGAAAATTTCTATAAAGAAAGTCAGCCAGATATTATAAGTTTTATATATTTGAAAAACGATTTTGATAGTATTAAATTCTTATAATTTATTGGCAGATTGGAGTTTATGTAAACATAAATAAATCAATACGTACACCAAAATCTCTACTCTTATCCGAAATAATATTTTTTTTTTTTTTATTTATTTATGCCTCAACCTCATAGGGTCATTGGCGTTGTACAATTTAGAGTTTTACAGTTTATTTAGTACATTTATGGAATGTAAGTATGATGTCAAATTTTTCATATCAGTTCCGTCACTTAATATTGCCTGTAAGGTATCTTGTAATTTATATTGAAGTCTCTCCATGCGATATAAAGGACACTCCAGTAAAATATGGCGAACACTGAGCACAATATCACATATGTTGCACTTTGGTTTTAATTCACTCTCTAGCAGATGTTTATGGGTGATGGCGGTGTGGCCTATTCTCAGACGAGATAGGATGGTTTGATGTTTACGCTTATTTGGGGTTGATTTCCAAGGTAATATGGAATGTTTTACTTCTCGTAGTTTGGATGTTGATTGATTCCACTTGGTCTGCCAATCATTGATTATTAAGTTCTTGATTACAGGTTTTATATCTAGATGTGGAATGCTTCTGATTTCTACAGCTTCCGGACTCGAGATTGCTAGTTTTGCCAAGGAATCTACTTCTTCGTTACCAGCAATTCCAATATGGGAAGGAATCCATACAAAGTTGACATTTATGTTCATAGTTTGCAGTTGGCTTAATGCTGATTTAATAAGTAGTAGACTTGGATGACTAGGATATAAGTTATTTAGGGCAATTACAGAACTTAGGGAATCCGTAATAATGACAGGGTTTTTGATACTATTTTCTACCACAAAATTTATTGCATTGAGAATAGCAGTTAATTCGGCTGTGTAAATGGATGTTAATTTAGGGAGTTTCATTAATATTTTTGTTTTATTAGACATAAATGCTGCTCCCACTCCATCTATAGTTTTAGAGGCATCGGTATATATAAGTGTATGGTTACTGTATGTCTTGAATTCTTGGAGGACATATTGATATAATAGTTTGGGATGGTTATCTGCTTTTTTATATATGGAGAGTTTGGTATTGATAGATGGGATGGGAACAGTCCAAGGGGGAACAGTGTTAATATCGGGTATACAATAGATATCTTGAAATTTGAATTCAAGTTCATTGAGGTATCTATTTACCCTTTCATAAAAAGGAAGGTCAAGCCTAGCATGAGTTTTAAAGATATTCCTAAAACGGTCTGAATTTACATAGTGATTAACAGGATTCATAGGATTTGCCTGTATTGATGCCGCATATGTTAGTGAAAGTTGTTTTCTTCGGAATTCCAGGGGGACTTCTCCAGCTTCACAGTGTAAACTTTCAGTAGGGCTAGTATAAAAAGCACCTAGTATAGTTCGCAAAGCACTATTTTGTATTCGATCGAGTTGTTTTATGATATATGGTTTTGCTGAATCATAAATAATACAAGCGTAGTCGAGTTTGGACCTGATCAATGACTTGTACATAAGGGTCAGTGTTTTACTATCTGCTCCCCACGTGTTGTGTGCAACAGTTTTTATAATGTTAAGTGCAGATTGACAAGTACTTTTTAGATCATGAATGGGGTGGTTCCAGGATAATCTGTTGTCAAATGTCATGCCTAGACATTTAATTTTCTCAACATATTTTATTTCTTTATTAAATAGTTTTAATTCTGGAGTGATATAACTTCTTTTTTTTGAAAATAGCATAGCCTTTGATTTTGTTGTTGATAATTGAAGACCTGTAGAATTTGTCCATAATTCGAGATTCCATAGCACTTTCTGTAGATGGGTCTGAAGGGTTTTATCATTTATCCCCTTAACAAAAATGATTAAGTCATCTGCAAAGAGTCTAGCTTTTACTGGTAAGTCACAAGTGGAGATAATATTATTTATTGCAATAAGAAATAGGGAGACGCTTAAATTAGATCCTTGAGGAATTCCGTTTTGTTGAATTTTTGTATTAGATAAAGTACCGTTAACTCGTACATTAAAAGTTCGATGAGATAGGAAATTTTTTATGAATTGTGCTATATTACCTTTTATTCCCCATCGACTAAGTGTTTGAACAATACCATGTCGCCAAACTGTATCGTATGCTCTTGTTATGTCAAAAAATATTGCGATACATTTTTGTCCACATACCATTGCTTCATGAATCTCAGACTCTAAACTAATAAGTTTATCCAGTGTTGAACGACTTTTTCGGAATCCGCTTTGTTCCGGGGCAAGTAATTTATTATTTTCTAAAAACCACATTAATCTGTTGGATATGATTTTCTCGAGAACTTTACACATTACACAAGTTAGAGAAATAGGTCTATATGAATGTGACAGAGATTTTGGTTGATTTTGTTTATAAATAGGGATGACAATAGATGAACTCCAGATTTTTGGAAACTTGCTATATCTCCATATATTATTATAGATATTCAGCAAGTGTTTCTTTGCAGATGAAGGAAGTTTTTGAAGAAATATTGCAGGAATGTTATCAGGACCGGGAGAAGAGTTTTTTGTATTATTGAGTGAGTATTCTAATTCATCCATGGTTATGGGATAATTTAAAGGAGAAAGGTCATCAGGCGGTATATCAATACCTTTGGATTCCTCTTTCTCTTTTTTGGTCAAAAAATCTGGAGGAAGAACATTATCACTTGAGAATCTTTCAAAACTATTAGCTAGAATATTAGCTATGTCTAGAGGGGAAGTGTATATTTTTTGTTTTTCTTCTAAGAAGTTAATGTGGTTTGGGGTATTTTTCCCGGATATCTTTCGTACCATTTGCCATACTTTATTAATTGGTGTAGATGAATTTCATTCTGAAACAAACTTTTTCCATGATTCACGTTTACTTCTTTTAATTATAAATCTAGCTCGTGCTTTTAGTCGTTTGAATTGAGATGATTTCATCATTGCTTGGGTTTTGTGTAGGTGGAATGTATATATTACATATGTTCATTTTTACAGGCCCTTTGATAGTAATTGCGACCGCTTCAAGTTGTGTATTGATTTGAAGAATGTCTACATCGATGGATGAATGAGTGTAAATTGCTACGCCACCACTAGCATGGTCTACATTTTCTCTATTTTTATATGTGCATGTGTAGTGTTTTAATTTATGAACTTTAGTATTTTTAAAATGAGTTTCCTGTAAACAAAGTATGGATGGAGTAAGTTTTTTAATCATTTGTTGTAATATCTCAAGGCGAGTGTAATATCCTCGTAGGTTCCACTGGATAATTGAGAAAGCCATTATAATATATCTTTTACAATTTCGTTATCGGATTCGGTGTTAGTTTCTGATTGTATGGATTTAAGTACTTTGTTTCGAAGTCTAGTGCATCTATTTTTTGATTTCCTATTTGATAAATTCTCATGTAGTTGATTTAAAAGTTTCAATAGGTTTTCTAGATCATTTGTATACGTTTTTATTAAGCTTACTGGGTCAGGAGTACCATGAGCATTTTCCAGTATATCTACTAATGTTTCATAAGATATTGAATGGTTTACTGAAGTATCTTCATATATTCGTCTAGCTGAATTTTTTATATCGTCAGTTACTTTAATGGTTCCTATGTTTGTGATTGAAGACTTTGGCTTTTTTAATTTAGGGTCTGGAAAGGGGTTATTTACTGGAGTATCATTTGGTGGAGGGGTTATAATTTCAGAGCGATTTCGTTTGTTTGAGGGAGGATCGTGGGACATTTGTTGAAAATCAGTGCTTTCTTTAACATGAGTAGATGGTAAAATATGGATATCCGGTTTAGTCGATAGTATAGGAGCCGAGGAAGATATGTTTTGCGTTAGGGGAATGTATTCATTGTCTATTGGATCAGTTGAAGTAGTTGGAGCAGCATTTTGTGCTTGAGATGTTTGAGTTTCTTTAGTAGTTGGGCAATTTCCAGCCGAATGTCCCGCTTGCCTACAATTAGTACATAGATCCTTCTCCATTACAAGAAATATACGATATGATGTCATTTCGTAATTCACAATTATTGAGTCGGGTATTGATGAGACTGGGGGAGAAATAATCTGAAACTGAAAATGTGTTTGTAATTAGGATTTGATGTACCAATTTTTAAAAAATTTATTGGAGTTACCAAAGTTAATCCCAAATTAGAAAGTGCATTTTCAATAATTGAATGTGGGATTGAAGGACAAACATTTGATATCAATAATCTTTCATTTGGTGACATTAATTTACGAGCCTGAATTTTTTGATGGTTTACAGTTATTATCCCTTTGTTAATTTGTAGAAAATTGTTAACTAAAGTTTCGCTTGTTAGATAAATGCAAATTCGATCATTTGACATTCTAGAGGAGAAGAGAATATTTTTTGGATGCATTAAATCACCAACTGCAAATAGATAGTCTTCCAACTTTGTATTTTCCAACGCAGGAAAAACTATTGCTTGTGTTTTGGATGGAAATTTAGGTACATTTTGATTTGTGACAGTTGCAAAAGATTGTTTCATATTTGTATTTGATGAACTTTGCTCCAGTTCTTGTTCAGGGGCCCCAAGAGGCGGAAAATTATCCATTTTTAATTATTATCATCGATAATTCTCAAAAACCTAGTCCGGTCCTGTCCCCCCGATATCAGAACTGATAAACGGTAGCAGTAAAAAGTTGTTGCTTTATAACCAAAATTGATTCTTGTTTACGTGGATTTAACTTAAATGTTAATTATTTAGATTAAATAAATATTTGTACTCACAGATTTTATACTTCATTTAATTACAGTTAAGCATCAAACTAATTACAGTTTTACTTAAAAAGTTAATCACTTAGATTCACTTTTTAAGTAAAACTGTAATTAGTTTGATGCTTTTTAACACCTAAAAACTGGATTTATGTGGAGCTTGTTTTAAACCTCGTTTGACTTCAGAGGTCGATCCAAAATATTACCCGAAATAATATTGATATTAGTGATAGTCAAGAAATTGGCGAAACTCTAGGAAAACACTGCGATACAAAATTTAAAAACAAAATAAACTCTTCTTAAGTTGAACCATTGATACACATCCCTTACCCGTCTTTTTTTGAAACAATTTAGGATATTACATATCTAAATTCATAATTCTCATAAAATTTAAAAACCAAATAAATTCTTCTTTACTTGAATCATTGATACATAAAATGTGTCTTCTCAGCATTTATCTTAATTTTTTAGTCGTCCGTGAATTCTGAAACCCTCTCTAAGTGGTTTTCTAAAATCTAAAAAATCCTTTTTATCTTCTTTTCCTGATGTGTAGATTGCCCTGTCATCTGCATTTAGTGCTGTATTTATTCCTGCCCCAGTTGGTAAATCTGAAACAAAAATAGGATATTGCCATGGGGCATTCCTTCTTGAACTTATTCCATTCTGGACATCTTTTGGTCAGCTGAAACTTAAAAAATACTGTTAGTTTTTTAAGTCACATATATTAACTAAATAATATAGTAATATATCTCTGTGTATCTCAAAAATGGGGACTTTATGATGTAGACGATGGCCACTTAAGTTTTTTGGTTTCGGTTGAAGCGTATCTTGTTTTTCGATTATTACTCTTGCTAGCTATACTTGGCAGTTTATTCTTTTTCTAAATCCGAATTGGTTCTCTTAAATTATTGTTCCCCTTTTCGTGTACCTTATCAGTCTTCTGTAGATGATCTTCTGCAGAAATTTCTTTTAGTGACTTCATGAGGAATATTGGCCTGTAGTTTTCTGATCTTGTTCCGTCTTTCTTTAGTTTCAGTAGATGGATGATTTTTGCAGGTTTCCAGTTGTTAGGAAAATGCGCTTTTTCTAAAAATAATCTGAAGATATAGTGTAGTTGCACTATCGTTTTCTTCGGTAGTTCCTTGAGTGCAATATTGTGCAAGTCTTTCGTTCCTGAAGCTCTGTTTCTTTTTTGACTTCTGAAGATTTTAGAAACTTTTTTTGATTTTCCATATATGTTGCTGACATTCTTCTGGCAATTGCTTCGACTTTTTGTTCGTAGTGTGTTCCTTTCTCATCGAATATTTGTGGTATCTTATGTTTTGTTCTCTTCTTGGGTTTTAACATCTTCCATGCGTTTCCATGGTTTTTTTCTGATTTCCTGATGTTGTTGTACCACTTTTTCTCGATGATGCTTTTGAGTCTTGTCTTTATTTCTTCGGAGAGTTCGTCTCCGTAGATATGGAATTTTTCAGTGTTCTAGTTTTTTGCAAGGCTCTTCTGGTGTTGTTTCTCTTTATTATTTCCTTTAGCTCGTTCTGACTGATTAGTCCTCTGTTGTTAAGCTCCAAGTGACGCCGTCGTTGCCAGGTTACAAAATGTGTATATATAATAGACTGGAATATATCGAATAATATTATGTTACATGATACTGTTTTGATTTAATTTTATTTTACTTTGTTTAACGTGTACATTCTCGGTACGTATTATATATTGGTTGACCTGGACCTAACATTGGTTGTTCTTGTTATTAATTTTAATTTTATATGTCCATTGTTCAAAGAATAAACTGGCGACTTGTTGTAACTAGAGACTAGATTATATGCAAAATGCAAGTGCATATATATGCAGCATATTTGTGGGTTTCTTTATAAATGCATATGCTATTCATATTTACTTGATTAAGAACATATTGCCACATATTTGAAAATATCACATAAATAAAATGGTTTTCTATACATACTTAGATAATAGTTTTTTGGAATTATTCATAGCAGGTACTAGGTAAGGTATAGTGCGCGCAAGCACTCTTGACCACGGCGCAGTAGATGAAATTTTGTTTAGTCACCACTTTCTTGTGAAACGCGTTGTACTATGCACTGTATAATTAGATTTACAATAGAACCTTTCTGCCTTTACGTGAATTTGACTCCGCCTTCGCGCAGCTCCATGGTCAAGAGAGTATAACTACAAAATAATTTTATTACAAATATCTACTAAATCTACAAGTTTTATTGTTTGGGAAAACCCATCTGGGAATTATTTGTCAGAAGAATAGGGCCAACATGCAACTAGGTATTATACAGTAAATTCGTTTTTAAATTCTCTTTATCAGCTGGCAAAGCAACTTGTGATTGTGAATATTGTGCTTATAAAATAAAAGTAATTTTTTTTTGAAAATGTGCCGAAAGTAGCGAAACAAAAATCAAGTCTATTCCGGAGTTAGGTTGGTGGCAACAGTGAAATGAAGGTTATAGACAATGAAAGTGTTTTCTGTACTATTTGTAATAAAAAGGTGAGTCCACTTATATCTTAACGATTCAAAAATTATATTTAAAATCTCATTTTTGCAAGAAAATCGGTATACATATACTAAACATGTAACAGTTTGACTATTGGCGGTAGTTCTAGTTTCGAGAAAAAAATATAAATTATCTTAAAAATTTGAAGTCCATATTATTGCATGAGACTCCTATTTACTAAAACGTTTCATTACAGATTCCATGTGAAAAAAAAAATTCCAAATTTCCCAACACCTGAAAACGGCTCTCCACCAATATAAACTATCGAAGGACTTCCAGAAATCACGCCAGCAGCTTCTGCAGAACAACATTATTCAAAATTGTTACACATCGACGGGACAAGACATGTTTGCAAAAGATGTATGCAATTTTTTTGGAAGTTGTAATATCCCACTGTATCAATTGGATAGCAAGGTGTGTCAAAATTTTTTGAAAACATATTGTAAAGTTAAAAATAAGTCAGTACAGGTACCAAGTTCTTCAACTCTTCGCAAGAAATATGTGGGGGCATCTTACAAAGTCGTTATTGAAGACATTAAAAGTCGGGTAAAGGTCGATTCAGACACATTAGTCACGTCTCGTCACAGTCCTGGCGCCGAACCGAACAATCCGTCATACAAAATATTCTTTAATAGAAATATGGCGCCGTCATTCACATTCATCAGGCGACGAACAGTTTGCCAGCTGTCAGATAGTTGATAGTTCTGTGAGCAAACAGGACCGGTTCGGCGTCGATACTGATGTGTCTGAATCGACCTTTAGTGATGAATATCTGTGGATATCTGTCGACGAGACTACTGACGCCAAGGGTCGGCAAATCGCGAATTTAATTATTGGAGTTTTAAACAGTTCAACTGATGACTCCAACAAGTCGTATTTAATCAGCGTAAAATGTTTAGAAAAAAATAACTATGCAACAATTGCTCGATTTGTAAATTTCTTTGTACCGAATCAATTACCTTCTGAAAATTTTTTGTTACTAGTTAGCGGTGCCGCTTACTACATGGTTAAAGCTGTTACTAGTCGTAAGATTTTGTTCTGAATTTGAATAATTGTACATGATTAGCGCGTGGTTTAAACAGGGTAGCAAAGAAAGTTAGACTCGAATTTCCAAATGTAACTACTTCAATCAACAATGTAAAGAAAGTATTTTTAAAATCACCATTGCGAGTAGAAGATAGGGAGATGCTTCCCGATATCCCTTTACTACCGGAACCAGTGTTGACCAGATAGATGGGGGACGTGGTTGAATAGTGCCATATTTTTTGCAAATAATTATATTAATATCAAAAATGTTATATCAAATTTTGATCCTTATTGTTGTATTGCTGTTCAGAAATGTCAAAATATTTTTAGTGGGAATTCTGTTGATAATGAACTGTCCTATATGAAAACAAATTTTGACATAATTGTAAACTTTATTACAAAACTAGAGAGTCAAAAATTATCTTTAATTATAGTATTTGCATTGTTAATTCTGTCAAACATAGAATAGTAAACCTTTCAGGGACAATTAGAAAAAAAATTAAAGATAAATTTAGTGAAGTTTTAAACCGGAATGAAGGCTTTTCTTTATTGCGATCAATAAATAACATAATCAATGGAAGCTTTAACGAAGTTATTAATATGGATCCCTCGCTAGTGTCAAATTTTAGATTTGCGCCAATTACATCCTGTGATGTTGAAAGATCCTTTTCTTCATATAAACACATATTAACTGATAAAAAGCATAACATTACTCTTGAAAATATTGAACATTTTATGATTATATACTGTAACAGTAAGAACGAGGACTTTTCTTGTGAATTTTCATTTATTTTTTTTACTAAATGAAGTAATAAATAAATACTCTCTAAGTTAAACTATAATTGTATTTCTCACCAAATCTCAAGCCCTAAAAATTAAAATATATTTTTTTAAAGTGCAAATTATATAAATGCATATTGCATATAATAAAGGCATATTTGGTTACTTTGTAAGTTCATGTTGCATGCATATTTTAACCGTTTTTTAGAGCATATAATACTGTCTCTAGTTATAACGACGGTGACTCCTTTTTCGACATATATCCAATACTTTAAATCCGTTACCCTCTTCCAACGACAATTTTTAAAATTGTCAGGTTCCTTATACTCTGTACTTCGTATCTAGTTCATTTGTTCTGTACTATAGCCAGTTAATTTTTAACCATAATACTTCTTCTTTACTACTGTTCAATATTTAATGCTGTCGTAAAATTAAACGAACCTAATTTGCCCAGTCTCTTAGCAAATCAATTTTTATACAATTCTTTTTTTTTTCTCTGCTAATGTTAATACTGTCAGCTTCTAAATGTATGTGACCTGGTTAAAAAAATTTCTGGTTTAATATTTTCACCTAATATGAAGATTTGTGAGCGATATCAGCTTCTATAAAAATAATATTCCAATGCAATAAAAAGGATCAAAAATATTGAACTATTTTATTTTCTTTGTCTGAAAGTAAAAAAGCAGACATATAAAAAACAATCTAATTAATTTTAACATGCTATGAATACAAATATCGAAACGGACAATTCAATAATCCGAAGAGCAAATGAAATTTTATTTATATGTTTATAGATTTACGTTTGAACATCAAATCCATAATAAAATGTAAAAACATTATTATATTATCAGATTAAAAATATGAAACATCATCGATAACTGTATTATATTATTATTGTTAAAATGTACAATTTGAATTTATATTGAAATTAAAACATGGCTATTGCTCATGTATTCTTAATACTGTTATTGGATATATCTATTCCATAATGTAATTAATGGTAATATACACTGAAAAAAATTGCTTAATTTAGTAGAAGCCAAATGTATGAAATATTTTAATATATGTTAACTAAACTATTATTTATGATACATTTCTTTTGTGCGAATTAACTATCATTATCAGTCCTTTATCTTTACATTTATCTCTACGTGGAGTCGGCTACGCTATTTAGAAGTTCTTCCTAATTTTCTTTTATGTATCTTCGGACATTAGTCCTCGTCACATACATATCTCACCTAAACGTTTTCCACCAGATCTTCTTTGGTCTTTCTCTCCTACTTCTTCCATAAATTTGCAAGGCAGCGCTTCCTCATATTAGGTGAATGAATTAGGACTATTATTTCTACGTTTAATAGGTTCTAGCTATCTTAACCTATACTATCCAATTTCTTAATAATGTTGGCATCACACCTATACTTCTTTTAACGTATTCGTTTTTGTTTTCTTTTTATTTTATGTCACTTAACTTATTTATGGAAGCATCCAACTTCGGTGTGGTAGACACGTGATGATCTTTGGCATTCTTTTAATAGACTCAAAGCTATTATGCTATGTTATCCCAAGCATTCGCGCTATAAAAACGAGTATCGAGCAATCTTCGATGAAAGATCACCAGATGCCGTAGAACCGATCTCCGATCAAAAGGAACCGAAAGTAATTATCACTGCCATCACTGAGTCGGAAATTCTTGGTGCCTTGAACTTTATGAAATCAGTCAGGGTCAAGGAGCTGATCAAGGTGCCAGTTCGGAGGTTGGTTTTCGTCTATATGTCCGTGCTTTTATACGGTGTCACTCCGGAGGTGTTAAGATCGTGTAAAACGACTTATACCAAATGGTGGCGATCCATTTGAAGTGGGTAACTTACACCCGATAACGACTTCCTTAGTGCTTGTGCGGGTGATGTATCACATCTTAGGTAAACAACTCGCAACGTTGGATTATCACGGTGACCAGAGGGGATTTAGGCGGCTAGATGGCGTCCTCCTAGATATGCTAATGCTTCAGACAGTAATCAAAGGGATGATAATGTTGCCGAGAGGGGGCATTTGGGCCTGTGGGACCCATCGCCGGCTCTTCGGACTTCTTCCTGTCCCCGGAATTTGATCGGGTGTTGACCATCTTTGTTTGTCGCTATCAAAAGGGTTAATAATCGCCACTGGTATAAAGTAACAGTTACCGTGACAAGTATCGGTTATAGGTAACAGTTCCAAGGAACGGTTACGAAATAACGGATCAAAGATAGAAAACAGAACAGGTACAATAATCTAAGTATTCCTTGACTTACGGAAGGAATAGCTTAGTAAATCAAAATAAATCAAACGGTATAAAAATATAATACAAGATAAATGCTCCTAAGTGTTTCTTGACTTACGGAAGAATCAACTTAGAACAGAAATATAAAAGAAAGTGAAAAATATGTAAATGTGAACATAAAATATGGAAATATTTCTAAGTGTTTCTTGACTTACGGAAGAAACGGCTTAGAAAATAAAACATTCAAGTATAAAACAAGAAATGCAAAAGGGAAATAGATTATAGAAATATGTCTAATTGTTTCTTGACTTACGGAAGAAACAACTTAGAGCAGAAAATAAACAAGAGAATATGGTAAAATAGATGTACAAATATTTATAAGTGTTTCTTAACTTACGGAAGAACAACTTATAATAGAAACAAGAAAATCAAATACAGAAAAGATGTGAAAATATTGCTAAGTGTTTCTTGACTTACGGAAGAAACAACTTAACGAAAAATAGAAAATAAAATAGTCAATAATATGAAATAATATCTTAGATAAAAGTATCAGAAATAATAATGCAAATATGAAAATACTTCTAAGTGTTCTTTTGACTCACCGGAAAAGAACGACTTAGACACACACAAATTAACAAGTCGAATAAAATAGCAAAGCAATATTTCTAAGAGTTCTTTGACTTACCGGAAAGAACAGCTTAGATACAAATACAAGAAAATAATCAATCAAAATAATCAAATATAATATCAAACAATAAGTACATGAACAATGTGTAATATCCTAACCTGAAAAGGTCTGAATATACAATAAAAAAAAATAAATGGTTATCAGGAAATAAGAAATAAAACAATAGCTTAGTCAGAACAATAATAGCACCGACTAGGTCTACAGAAGAAGAGGCAAGCTCGACTGACCGATGAGAGAAATTCCGTCTGCTTTTATATAAAACAAATCCTTTGTTTTACGTAGTAAAAGTGGAATTTCCCTACATCGAGTCAATTAGAAATTCGGATTTGCCCACACTTGGAATTTCCAAGTATTTCTCCGAATTTCTAAATGCGTCCGGCACGGCGGTCAGCTTCTGCCTGACACGCCTCCGGAGACAATAAGAGGCATATGTCCATACAATATATTATCCATCGATCTTAGAAAAGCCTTCGATACGGTTTCTCAATGATCAATTGATTCCTTTTGGGGTAGATCCTTTATTTAAGTGATACATAATGGACTTGTACAAGAACTGCGTTACGAACGTCGCCGACGGAAGCAACTTATTCAACAACATAAGAATGAGTAAAGGTGTAAACCAGGGTGATCATTTGTCCCCCTACTTATTTAATATGGTGGTCGACGAGTTGATATGCAAGCTTGGCCTGGCCTGCCGATTGCAGATGTCAGGATACGCTGATGATCTAATTCTGCTGTCCAAATCTGCTAAAGATGGGACCACTTAGCTCCGGAAATCTGTTGATCTCTTCGAGAAAAGAAAAATAGCAATAAATGCTGTTAAGAGTGTGGCAATCATGGTTAATGTTAATTGTGGTAATAAGCACTCTTATTTCATTACGCGTTTCCTCTTCTCTATTGGCAACGACAGAAATATACCAATTATGCTGAGTGAGTTGGCTGGTTACCTAGGCAGAAGGTATAATGCACTTGGTAAGAAAATTGTAGCCTTCAACGAGCTACAGACCCAACTGAATCGTATTCGTCGAACGGGTTTAAATCCACAGCAAAATATGCTTATCATCAAGATCTTCTTACTTTCGAGATACATATATAAGCTGCAAAGTCCTGCTGTTACAATAAAAGTGTTAAAGAGCTTTGACAGGACCATCCTCATAGCTATTCGATAGATTCTCTCTTTCAACCGCAGGTGCTCTTATGCGTATCTACATGCTCCTATCAAAGAAGGGTGGCTGGGCGTGATTGTCATAGCCATTCACGACCAGCCAATAATGTTACAAAGAGTTAGGAAATTTATTATTAATGATATACCAGTACAAGCAGCAACCCTCTGGCTGTTATATATGTCGCGACTATGGGATAAAATTCAAAAGTGGACCATAACAACAGCTGGAAGTTCAACATCAATAGCACGTGAGTTGAGTCTGAGACTCGAGAGTAGGTATGGTGGTAACGGTCTTGCGCAGAGTTCTTCACACAAAGAAAGCTCTCAATCCACGGTACTATTGGTTGTACAAGGATTATGTTAAAGCTGCTCAGTTAAGAGGAATCATATTGCCAAGACGGGTCATTTCTTCAAATCCACCACACGAGAAAAAGTAGACAAAATGAATGCGATCGTAACGAGAATTAAAGCCACGCGCTTTAAAAATATTATACGGTAAACTGGCAAAGTGTCCACCGACCATCTTATTATATAGGTCAGAAAAATAGCTGAGCAGAAAGGATAAATCGTCGAAACGGAGCCTCGCATAAGATGTAGCGATAGATCTTTGAAAATTACCGATTATTAGTTATGTAGCTGGGTGATATGATACTTGTTGCGGATGTTACCGTAAGTTGAAAGGGTTCTGACCTCCTAAGAGTAGCTACCAATAATAAGGTAGCACTCTATACCGAAGCCCGATTACTTCCGACCACTAAAATTTAATATCCAGGAAAAATTATTTGCATGGCACCCCTCATAACCGGAGCTCAAGGAATTTGTTGTTACGAGAATTCTAGTATCCAAAGAATTCTTAACCTATCATCATTAGAGATTCGAAATCTTCTTACAAAGGCAATTCAAAGTATCATACGAATTCATAGCTATCTAATGAAATCACGCTTATCAAGTTATGGTTTTTATTTTTACAATTAAGCACATTGTGTGGTATATGTTATATGTTTTATATCTGTGAGTGTCCTTAAACTTATTTTTACTTTTTATATGCTATTTTGCAAGCTATAACTAAGGCTATCGTATCGAAATAGCCGTGAGAAGAAATAGCACATAATCATCGATCTAATACATTGCATTAAAAAGAGCCATACGCTACTGGTTTGTTGGTTTCCGGATCGGAACGGGGAGCAACAGACCAGTAGAATGGGACCGGATCGAATGACGGTGGTTTGGTTAAGTGATGAACGAAGCCACCCAACCGACATTGCCCGGATTACATAACAAAAGAGAATATGGCTCCACAGTAATAGCCAAACCAAATTAATTGTGTTAATTTTTATATTTACTCGTATGTTTCTCTCCATATCTATTTTATCTTTTATATGCTCATTTCGAATTTTCTTTAATTTGATCGGCAACAACTATTTTTCATAAAGTTCATAGAGTTTGTTTCTGTCAGCTTGTGTTACTTTCTGATTTAAAATACTTTTGTTGAAATGGCTTAAACTGTTAACTAAAATGTATCATTTACTTACCTGGTATAAATTTAAATTTAATAATTCTCCAAATAGTAAGTCCATTTGA
This sequence comes from Diabrotica balteata, assembly GCA_918026665.1. Classification (NCBI taxonomy): domain Eukaryota; kingdom Metazoa; phylum Arthropoda; class Insecta; order Coleoptera; family Chrysomelidae; genus Diabrotica; species Diabrotica balteata. The sequence continues at coordinate 101,744,702 of OU898281.1, forward strand.
AAATTAGTATTTTAGATACTCTGATTTTGTCCTACTTAGTTTTAATACATTTTCTTTAAGTGCTTTTCTCTAATGTTTCAGTTTTTTTTTCTAATTCGCTTTTTAATATATTTTACTAACATCACATAAAAAACATGAAAACATACAAGTACGTCTAATGTCAATTTTTCTTCTTTTATACAAGCAATTTCAATTAAGCAAAAGAAAAGATAATCGAAGAAAGATTGCCGATAGCTTCCGCATATACATTTCAATTTAACATTGATTGTGTATTGTTTTCTCTAAAATATTTCTCAATTTTTTTCCTCTTGTAGCGTATTGATTTCTATTCACTAATTTCTATCGTCCTTAGGTCCTCTATTATCTAGGTGTCCCATTTCGTTTTGGGTTTTCTTCGTGGTCTACCTGTTACTGTTCTCCATTTGGTGATTTTTTGAGTGTCTAACTGCTTCTGTGTGTCTCTGTTTTATATGTTCCATGCATCTGCGTCTTTGTCTTGTCTTGCAACAGGTGTGAATTGATGATCGAGACCTCCGTATTATCAAAAATTTGTATTGGCATGAATGTGCAAACATACGAGCTGGACACAACACGACGGAAGCAGTGGAAATACGACGTGGAGTGAGGCAAAGATGTGTCCTAACGCCACTACTTTTTAATATATACTCCGAATTTATTTTCAAAGGAGTCTTAGTTGAAGATACAGGCATTAAAATCAACGGAATTAATGTCAATAATCTCAGATATGCAGTCGACACGGTACTTATTGCCTCCAATAAAGAAGACCTGTATGGAAGCGTATGGAATAGAGTTAGAAAGAGTCCACAATATTACTTACTTGGGTGCATTGAAAAAGCCAGAGCCGCCTTCTATAAATTAAAGAAAATTCTAATTAATAGAGATATTACGTTAAACCTTAAAATCCGATTAATACGCTACTACATATTTTCCACATTGCTGTATTGTATGGAGAGCTGGACCCTTACAGAGACATTAATGAAAAAGTTGAAGGCCCTTGAGACGTGGATTTATCGACGAGTATTGCGGATAAGCTGGGTTGATCGAATAAGAAATGAAATAGTTTTACATCGAATGAAAAAGAGCACAGAAATAACAAAAACGATAAAAATTCGGAAGTTACAATATTTCCGTCATGTAATAAGACATCCAGAGAGGTACAACCTTCTACACAACATAATACAGGGTAAGATCGACGGAAGGAGAGGCCCAGGCCAACGAAGAACATCCTGACTACGAAATCTCCGAGAATGGTATCAAGAAACCACCGCTAATTTATTTAGAGCCGCCGTGAATAAGGTTATTATTGCCAATATGATCGCCAACGTTCGATAATCGGACGGACAGTTCGATAATCGGAAAGAAGAAAGAAGAATATTCCTTAACCTATTTTCATCATTCTGTGTAGACACATTACTTTCGCACCATATGTGGTTACTGGTCTACTTACTGCTTCGTACTTTTTTAGTTTAGTTTTATATTATCGTATGGTTCCTGTAAATTATGTTTTTTACCAGAACTCAGTCATTGATTACCCTACTTCTGTCGTTAGTTTCATTAACTGAGACCTTAAGTATTTAACTTTTTTCCTTTTTGAATTTTTGAACGCATATCCTTCAATTTTTATCTCTGTCGTATTAACTGTATTTTTTCTAGAGCTTATTAGGTACTTTGTTTTATTTTGGTTTATTACCATATCTGATGCTTCTTTCCATAACGTATAAAAATTTTCTAGAAATTGTTTAGATTTCTGCTGATCAGTACTACTAGCGAACGCAACAAGTTGTGACGTCGATGGTATAATTCTGCCTGTGGCTTAGGTAGCTCTTAGTACTTCTTCTATTGCTATATTTAACAGTAAGGTTGATAGTGAGTCGCCTTGTTTTACTTTGTTTTACTCAAGTTACCATTATTATATTTTTAGAGACTCCATCATCTGTTATGATTGCTGCTATCAATCGTTTTATTGTCTTTTTGTTAAGCTTGGTAAGATTTATTGGGATCTGTAGATTTTTCATGTGTCTTTTATTAGGTCTAGCCTTATTAGGCTGTCAAATCCTTGCTTGAAATCTATGCAAAGGATGTGTAAGTCAATATCATGTTAACCTTTCTTAATTAACTGTGTGATTAGGTATGTGTATTGCATTTAGCGTTGATATTTCTTCTATAAATCCCTGCTGGTAAGTTTTGCGAGCTGTTGTCTAATTAATGATGATAATATTTGGTAGATGTTCAACAATGTTATTTCTCTATCGCCTTTCTTTGGAATAAGAAGTTTAAACTTTGTTTTGATTTCTTCTGGAATTCTTTCCTTTTTTCAAATTTCCAAATCTTAATGTTAAATGTATGCAAGTATAATATATTTGAAGTTTGAACTATTATAGTTCAGGCAAGATTGCTATGTTTTGAGTTGTATAAGAGAAAGAGGACAGAAGTTTTGTAGTATGTCATCTGAATACTTTGAACAAGATTATGCTTAAAATGAAAGTCCTTTGAAGTTTTCCGAATGTATGTTGTTCTTGTTATTTTATTATTTTTTACGTAGCCACATTTTTCTCTCATTTATTCTAGCAATATATTCGGGATACGCCTATGTACATTGGCATGAGGCAGTTTTTTGCAAGACGGCTTAGGTATTAAAGCGCAGCATACAGATAAGCATCATAACAGTTTATAGAATTTTTTGCGATTTCATTGATGGTTGAGCGCTCGATGTGGAATTATTATCTACGTCAATAATACACGTCGGTCGTCTGAATGTGCAGCTTTTCAACTCTGGTTTGAGATTAAAAGTAATGAGTCCGTAGCATAGGATATTCGTACTGTTTTTTAAATCGTTGCATATTGTATCTAGGAATGACATTTTTAGAAAAAATGTGTGGTTTACAATGTGCTCTATGATCAAACACTGAAAGTACTGTATTGTAAAAAAATTAAACAATACAATTACAATATAATAAATATATATTACAAAAGATTATGTAATGGGAACGTACAAAATATACGGCTATTTTTTATAGATAGGATACAATTAAATTCAGATGTCATAAATAAATAGAAAGTACTTAGTAAGATTTGATCATTTTGAGAAGTTTATTTGATTGTTCTGACATTATATTATATTTATTAGGACAGACAAATAATAAAATACACAAACAACAAATAATTGATTACATATGTTAATTCATAAATTGTAATAATTATTATGGTTTAAATTTTGATAATAACCCCCTCTGTGGCTCAGTGGTAAGAGCGCCTGCCTTTAAACCTAAAGGTCGTGAGTTCGAATCCCATCTGGGTGGAGAAATTTTCGTTTATTAAAAATAAATTAACCTAAACGAAAATATCGTAGAAGCTATTCGAGAGGCTCAATCAAAATGCTGCCCTAAAAGACGCCAAGATAAAAAAATAACCATTGAAACAAAGTAACTAATGGAAACTAGAAGGAAACTCAAAGAAAAAGAAAGCATTGACGAAGAAGAACTGTGAAAAATAAACAGAGAAGTATCAAAAGCTATAAGGAAAGATTTAAGGAAATTTAAGAATAAAAAAGTCCAGCGAATTATAAAAGACAATAAAAAGTCTAAAAGTCCTGAGAAGACGACTAAACAATGGAAAATGCGAAATACACAAAGTCCCCATATTAAATAGAGAAGAACTACTACACATAGTTAAAGACTTCTATCAAGAACTATACACAAGCCAAAGAGAAGACCAAAAGGACTTCAGTGAAGCCGCCGAATTACGCAAAATTATCAACCAGGGTTCAGAGCTCCTTCCAGAGATCATAGTAAGCGAAATCTAGGACGCACTGAAAAAGATAAAAAACAACAAAGCGCCAGGAGAAGGTGAAGTCGCAATAGAAGCTATAAAGATGGGCGGGCGTGCCTTTCTCAACCAAATAAAAATGTTGTTTAACCTTTGTCTAACGGATTGTTGCATACCAAAAACATGGACCAATGCAGTAATAATTTTACTGCATAAAAAAGGAGACAAGGCGCACGCGCACCTAGAAAACTATAGACCAGTCAGCTTAATAAACCACATCAATAAAATGTTTACCCGAATAATTACAATAAGACAAGAGAAAAAGTTAGATTTCTACCAGCACGAGAACAAGCTGGCTTTCGCTCAGAATTCGGAACAAATGATCACCTACAAACAGTACAAACCTTAATAGAAATGTCGCTAGAATATAACAGACCACTGGTACTTATCTTTGTAGACTTTCACAAAGCCTGCGACACTGTGGAATTAGACAGCATTATAACTACTCTGAACAATAGTAGAATAGATTACAAAGTTAGTACAAACATTATACCAATACGCCACAATGCGTGTAAAACTACATGATACCACCAGAGAAATTCATATCAAGCGACGTGTGAGACAGGGTGACACTCTCCCACCTGAATTATTTATAACGGTCCTGGAATACGCCTTTAAAATGCTAAAGTGGAAAAATAGAGGAATAAAATTAGATGGAGAAATGCTCAATCATCTGCGTTTTGCTGAAAACATAGTACTTATTACCGAAGATCTGGGTGAAGCACAACAACTGCTACAAGAATTAGAAAACTTATCTTCAACAATAGGTCTAAAAATGAATATCGCTAATATCAAATTTATGACAAATTTAGTTCCCAGCGAACACCTAACCATCCAAAATCGAGTGGTAGAATTGACAGAAAAGTACATATATCTTGGTCATAAAATCAGAATAGGCAAGGACAACCAGACCTGCGAATTTCAACCACGAATAACACTTGCTTGGGCGGCGTATGGTTCACTAATAGACATCTTAAAGAGTAATATCCCGATAGCTATCAAACGGAAGACATTTGACCAATGCGTTCTTCGTATTATGACATACGGAGCAGAAACTCTCACGCTCACAAAAACAACAGTACTAAAAATGCGAGTGGCACAAAGGCGCAAGGAAAGATTATTACTCGACGTGACAAAAAAAGACAAAATAAGGAATCAAGACTTAAGGAAAACAACAGGTATCAGTGATGTCGTCGAAGGTATAGCCAAGCTGAAATGGAATTTGGTAGGTCACATAGCGAGACTAAAAGACAAGATGGACCAGAAAACTAATTGTCTGGTTCCCATGAGAGGACAGACGCAGCAGAGGACGACCACCAACACGCTGGATGGACGACATTAGACGAATATCCAAGAAATGGCAACAAGAAGCACAGAACCGTGAAGAGTGGCGAAAAATGGGAGAGACCTATGTCCAGCAGGGGACAGAATAGGTTGCATGATGAAGATTTTAGATAGGATTTTTGATATTTCTTAGAAAATGTTTCTAACAACTTAACACCTAATAAACAATATACACTAGAATTAAATGGAAAAGCTAACGGAGGCAGTATTACTAGTTATGTCACAAATATATAGGCGTTTATAAGAATGCAGAAATATATGGAACGATGTTCACCGAGCCTCAAGCCCCCATCTCTTGCTGTACTGTTCATCTATAAGTCGATCCAATACACTAGCGTAGTTTAGTCTAAATAGCAGATCTATTTTTGGAATTAAACTAGTACGTAAGCCATAAAATTTTCTGTTGTCTAGATAGGGTCTGAAGCACTGACTAATCTTCTGAATCTTAAAGTTTAGTGTTTAGCATTTAATTTAGACACTGGAAAACGTTTAAAATTATAATTTACATGTTTTTGAGCCTCGAAAATTTTTTGCTTTTTTGTCTTTACCTTTACCTTTTGTCTTTACCTTTTAAGCATTCGCGATACTAGATTTAATTAGAAATAAAATAGTTTTAGGGTATTCTAGTACTAAAAGGTACTCTTACTCGAAGTCAATAGGATAGACTATTGTCCAGCAAAATCCATTTAAACATTTTTCGTTTTTTAATCATTAAAGGTAAATTAATATTTTTTTAAATAGTTGGCTTTGACCTGTGAACAGAAATTGTAAATTTGTGGTCGGTTATTTCTAGTTTTTGACTTTTTGGCATTCAAATATACGGTCCGTCCCAAACCCTTTTTTTCAGTGCGTCATAGTTGGTCGAATTCTCTCTAACGCATAAAGCTAGAAGTGACAGAAAAAGACGTGAGTCTGTGATTATTATACATAGAACATAGAAAATTATGTATCGTTCACGAGTATTTGCATATTAAAGCGAATTCTACTTACGGATGTATATTTGGTTGGAGTTTAGAATACGCTAAATAGATATCCAATCAATGATGCGCATAAATATAATTTGACGCAGATTATTTTGATTATGACAATACTTTCACAATGTCAACTGATAAAATGATAATTGTCATTCCAGGTTAGTATTTTCAGACATTTTACAGTGAAAATATAATTTTGTATTTATTGTCATAAAAATATTTTAAATATGCCGAAATATACCGAGAAAGAACAAAGACTACATACCTATTTAAAAAAAATAACCTTTTCACATTTAGTCGATTACGATCCTGCAACTTTCAGATTTAACTAACATGTCAAGCAATAATTTTCGACATTCTTAAAATCCTATATGACGTCACATTTAGTGACGCACTGAAAAAAGGGTTTGGGACGGACTGTAACAATTTCACCTCAAGAAAAATGGTTTTTACTAATGAGGAATACGCTGATCTGCTTTAATTTTTAGGTGTAATGCTCGAGCAGCACAACGTAGATACCATGAAATATTTTTCAATCGTGATCCCACTTACTTAATATTTACAGCTATTGACGACATGATTATGTAATAGCTTAAAATAACATGAATATGTTATTTTAAGGAAAATTAAGAAAAATTCAAAAATTAGCGTTCGAAGACTATCGATACATGATAATTTTTTTTTTCAGATACATTTATTATGCATAATACTTACTATAATTCGCATGTTGGTGAAAATCCCCACGTTGTTCAAGGATTTAAGCATCAGCTTAGGTTTAGCATTAACGTCTGGATAGGAATAAATAACGATTATCTACTTGGGCCTGTGGAATTGTCTGCTTGTTTAAATGGTGCTAATTACTTACATTTTCTGCAAAATGTTTTACCTGATTCATAAGATCATGTTCCTTTAAACATTCGATAAAACTTATGGTTTATAGATGTCGGCTCTATAATTCTATAACTAACTCTGGATAAGGGTATAAGATGCTTGCAACGAATTTAGAAATAACTTTGAAATTTTTCCAAGAGTTCGGAAATCCATCGCATCAAGCATTTTTTGTAACTTCTATACTGCATCTTTGATATTTGTTCTTTGGTGTTAGTTTCGTTCCATCGTAATAACTAATTTGTTTTTAAACCCCTTTAAATACAATTTTGTTTCATTAATTACTATTAAACTGGGAATAAGCCACAATTAAAGATAAAAATACGTTTATTGACGTTTCAATTTCTACTTCGGAAATCGTTCTCAAAATACAAACAGTAAATTAAACAAATTTTGTTTTTTGTTACATAGTAAAAAATTCTTCTAATAATTTAATTTTATCTGACTCATTTATATTGACAATTCAGACATACATTATGCATTTTAAAGTAGACGACTTTAAAATGATATTGCCAATATTGTTGAGTTGCGCTCCTGGGACGACTTTACTTATACAATAGTTCATTCGATTACATGAAATCAACTTTTACTTGAGAATATCCGTCAGAAAAAAATCATAGCATGTAATTAGTCTTTAAAAAGACAAACACATGACATGATGACAGTAAAATTCTCCTGTTAGTGATTCCATAGTAAATTATGAGGGAAAAACCAGGAAAAAAACCTCATAATACTATCCCGACATTGTAAGTATTTGTTCGTGAATTTAGTTTACCTTCAGAATGGCTATGTAAATTGGACATTAATATTTAGTGTCATTCATTCTATTTGTACTATTTTTAGTGTTTGAATAATATAAATAATATATATGTGTATATTATTGTAATTGTATTTGTATATTTATCGTACTGTGAAAGTCCATACGCTAAATATTAAATAAACCTTCAGAATTTTAATTTTTAATTTTTAGAGAATTTGATAGATCTCAAATCTGTAAACACGCATGGGATAATGAACATAGGATTCAATGGAATAATTTAAATGTAGTCCTAAAAGAAACGGATGGTAAAAAAAAGAAAAATCAAAGAAGCGGCTCTAATTATGCTAAATGAGGCCAATTGTGTCGCAAATTCCTCGGCAGAATGTAGTAGGATCTGGTTACCAATATTGAAGGAGGAAGTTATTAATAAGAAAATACCTGTATTAGTAAGTCAGTTACATATAGAGGATACATCATTTATGTTTTTTAAATAACGTAACATATAAAATCAGAATTTTGATGTTTGTTGAAGGTAAACTAAATTCACGAACAAATACTTACAATGTCGGGATAGTATTATGAGGTTTTTTTCCTGGTTTTTCCCTCATTATTTACTATGGAATCACTAACAGGAGAATTTTACTATCATCATGTCATGTGTTTGTCTTTTTAAAGACGAATTACATGCTATGATTTTTTTCTGACGGATATTCTCAAGTTAAAGTTGATTTCATGTAATCGAATGAACTATCTTATAAGTAAAGTCGTCCCAGGAGCGCAACTCAACAATATTGGCAATATCATTTTAAAGTCGTCTACTTTAAAATGCATAATGTATGTCTGAATTGTCAATATAAATGAGTCAGATAAAATTAAATTATTAGAAGAATTTTTCACTATGTAACAAAGAACAAAATTTGTTTAATTTACTGTTTGTATTTTGAGAACGATTTCCGAAGTGGAAATTGAAACGTCAATAAACGTATTTTTATCTTTAATTGTGGCTTATTCCCAGTTTAATAGTAATTAATTTACAATGCCACAAGAAAATAGCTTCAGAACAATAATAATTTTGTTTCAATTTGATTTTTTGCTTTTTTTCCCAAAGTACTAGAATACCTGAAAATTTAATATTCTAGTGTACCGAATGATGATAAATAATCGTACCAGTTTTCGTTTTTCTAACTAGAATCGTTCTGGCCGTATTAAAAAAATAATTAGAAGGCGCCATCTTCAAAAAACTCTAGCTTTTTCGCACTAGATCAATTGGATTAACTTGTCTTAAAATTATCTGGGGAATCTCCTGTCTTCGTTTGTCAGGAGATTTTCTGGACACCCTGTATGCTGAGTTATGTTATATAGTATATTGTATTATACATTTTATAAATTTACGTTTTTAACCATCTTTACGTAAATCGACCGAATATAAATTCTTCATACAAAATTATAAATTAATTTTTTTATTATTATTTCAGCATTGTTTTACAACAAAAGACACGTTTCAAAGCAGAAGACGACTAATTCTGTTTAAAAATAACTTATTACAGTTCATTATTACGAAACATAAACTCCTCTTTGATAAAAAATTTAGATTTTGTTACAACTGAAAAGATTTAGCCAATTACCTTTGACCTTTTTAAGTTTAATTGGGTACATACTTGTGTTTTTTTCTTTTTTATTACCAATTATGTCAATACACACTTTGTCCCTAACAAATTAACGAAGAAACATGACAATAATGACAAACAAACAGATTAGAAAGTTTTTAAAATATTTATTAAAAGTCCAGTCAGAGTTAATTTTTTAAATACAAGGAATAAATTCATACTTATTATACTCATTCATATCCATAGAAAGTTCATCTAAATAAGAATAATCTATTAAGCTATAATATAAATCTGTTTGTTATTGTATGTTTCGAACAAATTAAATTACCGATATAAGGCCGGCTCCACACATGGATCCAACGTTGGCGCCAACGTTGGAGCCAACGTTGGGTCAACTATTCGGTGAGGCATCCACACATTGGATTGAGTATTGGGGCGATATCGGTAGTTTTTCCCTCTAGAGCCAACGTCAACATATCCGACATGGAAATTGCAGCGGCTGCTACTGTCGTGATAATGAGTGCATATGATTATGTTTTGCTACAAAAATGGCGAATTTTACTTCATTTTGTCTACAGCGTTACTTAAAGCTACTAGATCTTTTACCAATCAGCCAATCGCGTCTACTGCTGGACATAGGCCTCCCTCAATTCTTTCCAGTATTCTCTACACTGGACAGCTTATAGCCAGTTTTCCGCTGCACGTTTTATATCATCGGTCCATCTAGTCGGTGGTCATCCTCGGCTTCTTTTATAGTTTCTGGTCCTCCATTCCATAATACGTCTTGTCCAACGTCCCTGTTGTGTACTGGCCAAGTGCCCTACCCAGTTCCACTTAAGCGTCGTGGTTAATTTGATGACGTCTTGAACTCCTGATTTTTGCCTGATTTGTTGGTTTGTTATGTGGTCCCGGAGGCTTAAGTTCAGCATTGCACGTTCCCTGGCTCGTTGTGCAACTCTGACTTTATTCTCAGATTTTTGCGTGAGTGTTAAAGTCTCTGCTCCATAAGTTTGTAGAGACAAAACGCATGGGTTATTAACCTTTTGCTTGAAACACATGGGAATTGAACTTTGTAGAATATGACTTAATTTGTAAAATTCTGCCCATGTTTTGCTTACTCGCCTCGGTATTTCATGTTTTTGACTGTTTCTTCTTATTTTGATCTCGTGTCCCACATATTTGTAAGTGTCTGTTTGTTGTATGGTATTATTATCAATAGTTATATTTCCACTCATTACGAGATTTGTCATAAGTTTAGTTTTCTCAAAGTTTATCTTTTTTCCTGTTCTTTCAGACATACTTTTATGTAAATATATCATAGAAACTGTATCCTGTAAGGTATATGTGATTAACACAACATCATCTGCAAACCTTAGATAATTTAATCTTTCTCTATCTACATTGATGCCCATATCTTGCCATTGAGTGTTCTTAAATATTGACTCAAGAGCTGCCGTGAACAATTTTGGTGAAAATATTTCTCCTTGTCTAATTCCTTGACCTAAGCTGAATTTTTCTGTGTCTTCGTGTAGTCTTGGACTTAATGTAGCGTTCTCGTAGATGTTTTTAATTAGGGTCGTGTACCAGTAATCTATTAGACTTTGATTTAGTGGTATATTATACTCGATGCAAGATCTTTATGGTATCCGGCATATCCTGCCCTGAAGCCTGCCTGTTCTTTGGGCTGATAGAAATCAAGTTTAGGTGTTAGTCTCTTTGTTAAGATTTTCATAAAGGTTTGTACATATGTGTCAAGAGGCTGATCGGTCTATAATTTTCTAATTTAGTAATATCGCCTTGTTTGTGTAACAAGACTATCACTGCATTGTTTCAGTCTTATCTAGAACTATGCAGTTTCTGGTTCAGAATTTCTCCTCCTAATTTTAATGCCTCAATAACGAGTCCATTATCACCAGGCGATCTATGGTGATTCATTTCCTTTGAGGAGTTCCTTCATTTCATTTCATAGATTGTGTAAAATTAGGTACCTAACTTTATGCAGGATGCGAAAATTACGCGCCAACAACTGAATTACGCGCAAATAGCCTCATTATACGCCGATTGAAACACTGATGTAGCGCCAATGTGTGGTCGGTAACACCAGTATTGGCGTCAATCCCTTTGATGTGTACGCAAAAGCAGACAGTCCACGGAAAACTTCCAACGTTGGAGCAAGTTATAAAAATGTTGGCGCTAACATTGGCTTCAACACAGTTTTGTCGGTACACACATTGGACTAATGCTGTTGGGGCCAACGTTGCCCCCATGTGTGGAGCCGGTACTAGTGTAGACTTTGAAGATGTAGAAAAAGCAACTAAGCAGAATTACTTATTGTCCAAAGTAGTTGACTTAACGCTATAGGGATTGCCAAACCATGTACAGGGAGATGATTTAAAAACAACTTTTCGGTTGAACAGGATTGTTTTTTAGGCACTATAGTAGTAATTCCATTCTCACTCAGGGTTAGAGTAGTAGAGAAATTTGTTCAATTATGTACTATTTGTCAGTCTACTCAAAATGTTCCTAATAGGTCAAATGTCATACCATGGGCATTCTCACTCCATAATTTCTATATGGTAAATGTTGATTTTTTCCAAAACATTAACCCTTGTGAAAATTAAGTTAACTAATTTCCTCTTCACCTATCGCAGTACTTCTTCTACTACAACAGACATTTTTCCAGCCCAGTGTATGTTTAAAATTATATCTCGAACCAGGTATGATTTATTGAGACCATCTGAAAATGGTAATTTTATAAACTCTGAACGAAATATCAAATTGTATAATAAATATGACCAAGTGTATGTCAAAAATACTCGTACATATACTTGGTACTTGGGAAATGTAGCTAAAGTCTTTAGTTATCGTACTTACCTTGTAAATGATAATGTTATAAAATTGTTTCAGAGATAAATTTAAATTTGAAAAGTCCAACGATTTCGTCCAGAATATTTCTCATTTCAGTGGTAAGCGTATAAAAGTGCGATCTACTTTGATGGCAATGAATGGTAACCATTTATATTATCATATTCTATTTCCATCAAAAATAATCGACGCGTAAGATGCCTCAATTCAGCAGATGTAGGTAGCGACCATAGCCTACTATTATTTAAAATAAGAATCATCCTGAAATACTTCCCCCCCCCAAGAGACCGGCGCCAACACAAACAAAAATCAAAGATCAAAGGACTGAATGCGGAATCAACAGAATACTTATACAGGAAAAGAATATCAGAGAAGATCGCTGGGAATGAAATAGAAAACGATAACATCGAGGAAAGCTGAGAAAAACTTTTTTTTTTGTTTTTTGGCCTTAGGTACAAGACCTATTTAGCCAGACAATATAGGTATAAGAATATAGAATACATAAAAACAATCTCCTACACTTCCTTCAAATTCATAACAATTTCCTAACCGTTCGTTCATTCGCACCACATTCACTCAATTTCCTAACCTTCCCATTAAAAACACTATTGTGTGACTATACAAAAAGGATGGAACAGGAACACACGCTTCACGCTAAGGTGCCCTTCATAGCGACTTTTTTGTAACACAAACAATACAGGCAGCGGTAAAAGGTAAAAGACATAAAAGGAAAGACAATGGGAAATACAAAACTAACGTCCTACCATTTCGGATTCACACAACAACACTGAAGAGGGCAGTTTAGATTTTCCGTTTGGTACGTTTGAAAAATTCCCATAAAATTGATGATCTTATAGTTGAATTTTGACTACCTAAATACAGAATAGAAGCAACGTTCTGCGGCAAAATGATTTTTTCTTGAAATATGGCTTGAAATAAAAATTTTATGGCTTCTTGATTATACCGACATTAAAACATCCAGTGGTTAAGATCGTCATAACTGCCATTACATTCACATATATCAGTTTCGGAAAGTTTTATTTTATATAGGTAAGCATTTACTGTAGCATGTCCAAAAAGGCATCTAACGTACATAGTATAAATTTTCCAAGATATGGGACTTCTGTCACTTAGAGGAGTAGATGGAAGAGTTGGATATATACTGCAGTATGTATTTTTGCTACTGTTAGTAAAGGATTGCCACTCGATTTCCCAATTATGTCTAACATATTTCATCCTAGCTGAAACTATATCCCATTTGGGCAACTCGTTGTGCTCTATACCCACTAAAGTAGCGTCTTTAGCCAAATGGTCTACTTTTTCATTACCTAAAATATTAGAGTGACCTTTAACCCACACAAAGTTAACAATTCTTTTTAGAGAAGTTAAAATTCTTAGCTTTTCAAGCGCATCTACAATTAGTCTGTTGGTATATAAATATGTGTTTAGAAAAGTGTCTTAATGCGAGGAGGACGGACTGTGAGACAGATAAAATTATATATCGTTCGAAATATAATGTGCTATTAATTATCCAATCCAACGCCTTGACAATTACTACCAATTCAGCTGTGAATATTGAGCAATCTGATTTTAATTGGTACTAAAATAGTCTTGAATATTGTCTATGTAAATGGCACAGCCAACACCAGCAGGCGATTTTAAACCATCGGTATCAATTTTACAAGAATGGTTGGGGTCTTCCAGCTTGTTCTGTACTACTAAATCTTCGTGAACAATTGAAATATATGAAGGAATTACTACAGTAGGTTGATATTCATATAGTAAGTCATAATTGGAGCCAAAGAATGGAATCCCTCCTCCATTAAATGAATATTGGGATAAATTAGGAAAAGCAACAGCTAGAGTTGGAGAGTTTTTATTTGCCCACCATTTGTTTGTTAAATTTTCGATAGAGAGACAAGATATTTTTTGTAATAAGCTGTTTTGATTATTAAACTGGCATTTAAGGATAAATTTTTCTGCCAAAAATAGACGTCTTAAAAGTAAAGGTGGCTCGTTACATTCTGCCAAAAGGGCTGGTGTGGAAGTAGATTTGAGAGCTCCTAGGACTAACCTTAAAGCTTTGTATTGTATTCGATCCAATTTAATCAAACGAGATTTTGTCGCTTATCCATAGAAAAAGCTTCCGTAGTCCAAAATTGATCTGGTATATGCTCTGTAAAATAATAAGTTAATTTTCGGGTCTGCTCCCCAATCGTATCGATTACCGGCCTTAAGGATATTAAGGCTCTTTTCACATTTGGTAATGCTATTATTAATATGCTCGTTCCAGGTTAATTTTGAATCCAAGGTAACACCTTGGTATGTAAAACTGTTATATACAGGAATTTCCAGTTGGGAGAATTTTAACGTACTAACTTTTGGTAACCTGTGTCTCGAAAAAAATACTACACCTGACTTCTTAGGCGAGATGTCAAGCCCATGACTATCAAAATACTTTTTGCAATAAGACATATTCACTTTAAGGGCATTAACACATTGTTGAAAAGTTTTTTTCTCAACATAGAAACAGAAGTCATCAGCATATTGTAAAATGTTACACTGCATTCCCATAGTATGTAAGTTTAATGAATACAAGTTAAATAATAAGGGGCTAAGAACTGAGCCCTGAGGTAACCCTTTGTTAACTGTCCTTGGACCAATCAGTGAATTATTTAAACGAATATAAACTTGTCTATTTGTAAATAGATTGACTAGGGTATAAACACATTTACTAGGCACTCCTAATTTAACAAGTTGATCAAGCAGAAGATCAAGAATAACGTTATCATATGCACCAGAAATGTCCACAAATAAAGCAGCTGTGTATTGGTTTTTCGAATAAGTTAACTGGATATCGGTTGCTAAATGTGAAATGCAATCCATCGTTCCTTTCCCTCTACGAAACCCAAGCTGACCGTCTGGGTAAAGGTTATTACTGTCCATCCACCATTCTAGTCGACTTTTCATGATTCGTTCAAATGTTTTCAATATACATGACATAAGAGATATGGGTCTTAGGACATTGGAATCATTAGCTTTTGGGATAGGTATTACAAGACACTGCTTTAAAGAATGAGAAAAACTTAAAAATAACATAATTAACGGAGGAACAGAATAACTTGGAGAGAGGAAAGTAACGAACACTAAAACAACAAAACAAAAAAGCCTTTTTGCAATACAGAACACAACAAACACAACAGGCATACAACCACTATAAACAAATGGAAAATGAAACGAATACCTTAGTTAGACAAATAAAAAGGGAACACTAGCAGAGCTTCAGGTTTCTTTATTCGGTACCTTCATTTAAGAAACAATTCACATACTTTCATTATTTCGCAAGTAAAAGAAATAAGACCACGTTTATGTTGACTATGACCACTAACTCTGATTTGATCCATAGATAGATTATCACTCTGTGTAGGCAAAATGTGTAGTCGAAATTATCATTGATCTTAAGATAAAAAATTCAATTAATTTAGTTATTAAACTATTTATATTTTAATTTTAATTTTTGCAAAATAAGTTAAAATTGTAGAAATAATAAAAGCTGTACTATAGAGATAATGGCAATTCCGATTCGCCAGATTATCGTTGGTCCTTCCATCAACATCGAAACGGACCGTCTAGCCCTACGTGTATCTCTCAATTTCAAATTTAAGGACGGAAAATTGGATAAACAGCACGATGCCGGGGAATTTATAGCCGAATTTGAATCTCATGCATAGTTAAGGAGATTACTAGTGTTGTTCAGACTGATGTCTCAATATAAACGGTATTACACTATTAGCGTATTACACGATGCCTGGCATTTTGCATGTAACATGAGATAATGTTTAAATAAACAAATAGGTTGTAAACAGAATCAAGCATATGTACGGAGTGTCTGAAATATATAATTCCACTTATGAAGATTATTTTTTATGGAATGATGTGCATATAAGTGTCATCTTTTATAGAAATATTATACGATTAAAAGTCACTACGAGAAATATTTTTTAAATAATAAAAGAAAAAAATCTATTTAGTTGGCTGTATTATTCTCCTTCATCTCGTGCCATATCAGAATTATCCGACGTTGGCGATCACCATCGCGAAGGCCTTTCGATCTTCTGTAATATGAAATAATTGTCCTGCATTTGATATCCGGGTCCATACACGAATGTTCCTCAACAAAGAAACCCGTTTTCTTACTACACCCCTATGGCCCTCTATTTTGCCATTACGGATCAGTTGTAATGTTTTATCTTGACTTCCTCTTATTGTACGTACCAGATAAGACATTTTTTGATGTTTAATATTCTTTAGCAGTTCTCTATCTTTGTTGACGCTCCTTAGTACTTCTTCGTTAGTTTTCCTTGCTGTTCAATGTATCTTTAGCATTCGTCAATAAACCCTCATTTCCAATGCTTCAATTTTGTTTATGATCGATACTTTTAGCGTCCACACTTCTGCACTATACAAAAGTACAGACCAAACTTAGCACTTATCCATTCTTTGTTTTAGTTCTAAACTGAGATAATTATTGTAAAGAAATAATTTTTATAAAATTAGTTTTAGTCATTGCTATTCTACGTTTTATTTCAATGTCTGAATCTAGTTGATTTGTCATCACAGTTCCCAAATATGAAATTTTATGAAACTTTCTCAACTTGGACTCCATTTAATTGACGCTTTGCATCGGGATGTGGGTCACGACCAAATACTAAAAAATTGGTTTCGTTTAATTTTATTTTAATGCCCATTTCCTCTCCTACCTCGTGAATACCATCAAGCAGAATTCGGTGACCTTTAATATTATCTTACAGAATTACTATATCGTCTGCATATCTAATCACATTAAGTAGGTCCTTGTTGTTTTTTATCACATATGGTTGTTTTTCAAGAACCTTTTTAAATAACTGGTCCGAGTAAACCTTGAACAATGTTGGCGACAAATTGCAACTTTGTCTGACTACTCGTTGTATAGAGTTTTCATTGGTGTAGTTCTCTCCAATTTTTACGATAGCAGTTTAACTCCAGTACAAATTTTTAATGACACGAATATCCTTGTCATCGATTCCGATATATTTCAGTATTTGCATTAATGCATTTTCGAAGTCCATGAAACATGCAAATGCAAATTTGTTACAGTTGGCTGTATACCATATTTTAAATAAACTTACAGTAAAGTGTAACACTTTATAAAAATAAAATTTTCCAAACGTATTACGTTTGTTCATCGTACATTGTTTGTTACAAAGTTCATCAGAACCTTTTTGGTCTTATCAGATCAGTGGATACATCAGTAAAAGTAAGTTGTCAGTCTCATGAATATTTCTGTGTCTAATTTAACTTAAATCGTTTTTATCACTTATTTCTTAAAAAAATAATCTTATTTTTCTTCTTCTTCTTTCTCTTTATAACCAATTCTGCTTGTTTATTGGCGGAACAATACCTCTTTGGAAGATTGTTACGCCATCTTTTGCGCGGTCGTCCGATACTTCTGCCGATTGGTGACTTATCTCTTGCTATTTTGACGACACCGATGTCCGTAATTCTTCTTATGTAGTTATTCTATTCTTTTTTCTATTTTGTGTCCATTCATTTATACACTGCTACATTTTCGTCTAATGTCTTCACTTCTCATTTGATTTCTGCGTATTTCCTTGTTTAATAGTGATGCCATCAATTCTTCTTCTTCTTCTTCTTCCAATGGCGCTACAGCCCAAATTGAGCCTTGGCCTCCTGTAACTTCTGCCTCCAACAAAGGCGGCGGATGCCATCAATATCCATGTTATATGTAGTTGTTTCTTTGCTGACTACCATTGTTTTAGTTTTCTGAGATGAGATTGTCAGATTAAATTCTTTTGCTCTTTTGATAAATCTGTGGATCAAACTTTGCAGACTATCTTCATCTTGGGTTATCATTATTGCGTCGTCTGCCTAACAGAGTATTTTGATTTCTTTGGTTCTCATTCTGTATACACTGCCTTTGTTAACGCTTTTGATGATTTCATCCATGATTAAATTAAAGAGTATACGGCTTAACGAATCCCATTGTCTTATTCCACTGCCTATTTTTATAGTTTCTGTAAGTTGTCTATCTATTCTGACTTTCATTTTGTTGTTTTGGTAGATGTTTTCGATGGTTTTCATAATAATTAGGGGAGCTTTTTTATTATACAGAAGATGGATTACATCTTTGAGTCTTACTCTGTAAAACGCTTTCTTTAGGTCCATCAGACACAGAAATGCTGGTTTACTATACTCTGGTTATTTCTAAGTAATTTGCTTTTTAACAAATGTTAAAAAGCAGTACATGATATTCCACTATGAAAACCCAGTTGTACATCTGCTAAACCCTCTGATTTATTAGCACTTTTTTTTAGTTTTAGTTTTAGAGTGGTATTTAACAAGTTTATACCTCTGTAGATGTTTGGCTGCTTTTTATCTTTTTGGGAATAGAAAAATTAGTTCGCTCGTTTTCCATTCTTAAGGTATTTAAATTTGTTTTATAATTTTATTATCTAATATTGTTAATTGGTCTGTCATTGCTGCTCCACAATATTCGTTTGGTATCCCTTTTTTCCTGCTGCTTTTCTGTTCTTCAGGTTTTCCGAAACCGAAATTTCGTATTTTTCGAACTTCCTGTACATTTATGTTAAGTTCTATTAAGTTTTTATTATTTATATAAAAATGTAAATAAATGATACACTAATAAATTCTTATTGAATGGTTGACAAACTCCAACTTATCATGCTTAATCCTGACATAGCAATGCCTTTATTTAATATTAGTAACTTATTTACTTCAGTCTCTAAACAAAACACTATTGGTCTTGTATATTTACTCTTAGTTAAAAAGGGAATTGCGCCTCATATCCTTTCTTCTATACTAGATATTCTTTGATTATGTCTATCAATTTGTGTCTCCAATAACAGATATTATAAACAACCTCTAAAAACTGAAAAAATAGGAAAAATTGGAGAAGACCAAGCAGGGTTCACAGTAGGAAAATCATATCTAGATCATATGTACACATTAGAACAACTGATAGAGAAGAAAATGGCAAAAGGTAGACCGGGCTATCCGGCGTTTGTTGATCTTAATAAAGCATACGACTCAATACCTAGAGTCGTATGGGAAGCAATGAATGATCTCGGAATCCGACACTAATAAATAAACACTAATAAAAGCAGTTAAAGAACTGTACAAAGAAAACAAAGTAGCTATTAAATGTGGAAATAAAGCCTACAATCCATTTAAGATGACAAAAGGACTTCTACAAGGCTGTGCTACGTCCCCTACTCTGTTTAAAATATTCTTGGAAAAGACACTCAAACCATTGAGGAGAAAGTGCGAAGGAATGGTCATACCAGTAAGAGACGAATACCTATACACCTTAAGTTTTGCCGACGATCAAGTAGTCATCGCACAAGATGAAGAAGATCTCAGCTTTATGCTCAGAAAACTAGAAGAAGAATATAAAAACAACGGAATGGAAATAAACTTGAAAACCGAATACATAACAACAGAAAACAAGGATATGAGAATTCTAGAAATAGACGAAGGAAGACAAGTAAATGGAACAGATATTTTCAAGTATTTAGGACCTATAATATCGAACCAGGGAACAACAGAAGAAGATATAAACAACAGACTAAGACAAACAAGAAACTGTGTAAGACAACTAAATTCAGTGCTGTGGGATAAGAACATTACGATAAAGACAATAAAGAGAGTATATAATACCCTGACAAGAAGTATCCCGACATATGGGTCCGAAAACTGAACAATAAACAAGAGAAATAGAGATAGAATAAGAGCAGTATAAATGGAGTTCCTGAGGAGAAGCTGTAGACTTACAAAAAGTGACAGAATTGAAAACGCAGAGATTAAGCGGAGAATGGAAGTGCAATCAGACATAATCGACTATATAGAGGAGAAGAGACTATCCTGGTACGGCCACGTCAGAAGAGCGGACAGAGGACGCTGGATAAACAAAATCACAGAATGAAGCCCAATCGGAAGAGGAGAGGAAGACCCTGAAGGTCATTCAGAGACGAAATCGACGAGGCTATGGAGAAAAGAACCCTGCGAGATGGAGACTGAAATGACAGGGAAAATTGGAGAAAACGGTTGAGTGAAGGAAGACAGTGAAAACTGTGGAAATCCTTAGTAGTAGTAGTAATAAACAACCTTGTGATTTAATAATGAGCAGTTGCTTTTTTCCACTACTAGCTGATTTCTTCAAGTATCATTAGAATCTAACTGCACTTAAAAAATTCTAAGTCCTACATTAATTTCGTGGTAATGACTATTTAGTCTTTATTTCAAGTAATTCCTTCCGCCAAATCTACCGTAATATTATATTTACCATAAAACTAGAATATTCCAACTCCATATACTTGCTAGATTTATCTATTACCAACTGAAACGAATATGTAAACTGAATGGGACCAGATAGATTAGCGAACATCTGTAAAAACAACAAGCCATATAGCACAAGACCCGCTGGATTGCCACCAAAATGGTGGAAAGATAATGTACAATGTACAGTCATAAATGACTCAAACAGAATAAGAGCCAGACAAATAAAAGTAGTAATCCTAGTCGCACGAAGAAGAAGAAGATCTATTACAGGAATCAAGGACCAGTTTAACTTTAGTGACTACCACAAACCCATTGTTCTTCTTTTTGTTCTTCTTGTTCTTTTTATGTAGACATGACTCTGTCTGCTTTTCAATACGCCTCCAGAAAGTTGTCTTTCCATTGTTTGCGTGGTCTTCCAACTCATCGTCTTCCTATTGGGAAACCGTCTCTTGCCGTCTTTATTACTTAATTTGTTGTTATTCGGCTTATATGATTGTTCCATTTCGTCTTTTTTGAGGAAATTAACAAATTAAGTTTTCTGACGGTTATCTTAAATTGGTGCAGCATACGTTTTAAATTATCTTCACTCTGAGAGAGTAGTATTGCGATGTCTGCATAACAGTATATTTTAAGCTGTTTTTCTCCCATTCGATATCCGTTTTTCTTACGTTGTTTATTATTTTATCCATAATTAGGTTGAACCATAGAGACCTTGGGGAATCTCCCTTTATTATCCCATTGCCAGTTTCAATAGATTCAATTAGTTCTTCTTCTTTTACTTTTATTGTGTTGTTTTGGTAGATATTTTTTATCGTTTTGACTATTCATAGGTGTACCTGTCTTACGTACAATAAGTGGATAACGTCCTTTAATTTAACCCGATGAAATACCATCTTGAGGTACACGAAAGATATATGCCAGTGTATTGTATTCCAATTATTACTCTTGCACTTTCCTCATTATGTATATAGCGTTAGTGCATAATCTTCCTGACCTAAAACCTTGTTGTTTTTCTGCTAGCGTTATAATTTTATTCAATTTACTTTTATTACTTTGGTTGGTAATTTAAGTGTTGTTTTTAATGAACTAATTTCGTTGTGCTTTTTCTGTCCCGATTTGTCTGCCTTTTTGAAAAGAGCTATTAGGCTGCTTGATCTCCATTCTTATGCATTCATGAAGCTGAATTAAAGAAACATTTAAATATGTAGACAACTGTCGAATGAAGTCAAATAGAGATAATTGAAAAATTGATAGAATTGTTCTGATATAATTAAAAAATTAGTGCTATTTAAAAATCTTTTGTTTCATTAGTACTATCATCCTGACCAAACTTTTAAAATATTTTTAAACCAATGGTATATCAATCGACTTCAACTTTTGTTTCAAAGTTAGGGGGAGAAATTTCAACAAATGCAATGAATTCGTTCCTTGATTTTAATATAAGGTTGAAAAAGATAGACGGAATTTTTCATTATGAAATTGTATACTACTCAGAAATAGTTTTCCTGTTCTAGTTCAAAATGAGAAAAGTTCTTTCGTATCACTACGCCTATATTCAAACATACTTCGTGGCATATTTGAATGTTTTGTTGGAAATGTTAGTTTGGTTTCACTTATTTAAACTATCTGAAAGGTTAAGAAATTTACCTCTCTCTCTCTCTCCCTATATATATATATATATATATATATATATATATATATATATATATATATATATATATATATATATATATATATATATATAAGAAAAAAGAAGTACTTGTGACTCGTTTGGAAAAAATATAACACTGTTTTTGATGGGTTGGAGTCAATAAAAGGGGCTATTTGTTGACTATTTTTTACTCGAGCTTTCAATTGTGATTACAATTTTTATCAAGAGCTTCTAAAAAATACAAAATGTCTTACAAAGTTGAACTAGAAATAAAAAATTTTTTGTTAACTTACCAAATAAAATTAGTTTTTATATAAAACTACTGCTTACATAATAAATACAAAAAATATTAATAAAAAAATGCCTTATTCTAATAAATGTTTCTCTGAAAAATTTAGATGAATTTTCTTAAGAAAAAATTGAATTTATAAACAAAAATAGAATAGCTACAACCAGCCTAAAATGACATAAATACTAACTTAAAAATTTTTATTTTTGACATATTGTCAAAAATAAAATTTTGTTTAAAAAATTCTTCTTTGTTAAGTAACAAAAAGAAGAAGATTTATTCACCATTGATAGATGCCCGAAAAAATTTTATATATATATATATATATATATATATATATATATATATATATATATATATATATATAATGTATATATTGTTATGATTCTAAAATAAATCAACAATAAAATAATATAAGATTATAAATATTTAAGACAGTGCATGAACTGGGAACTGAATAGTTTCTAAAAACAATTTATATAGGAAAAACATTTCGGAGTTATTTAGGAAGTATTAAATATTGTTTAAAATCTTACAAAGAATTATACATGGTTTTGTATTAGATAAGAAATTCAAATTAATGTTTGATAGACAATAGTGTGTGCATTATTTTTCTTCGAATATAATGCTGTGAATTAGACGTTATCTTTAATAAATACGGATTTGTCTGAACAAAAAAGAAAGGTTAGTCGGTGGCTCTTCTGTTAATTTGAGGAAGAACCTAAATGGGTGAAACACTCTTGATTTCTTAAAATTTTGAAGATAGGTAGAATCATGATACTATGACTATAAGATAAGATATTGCGCATGTTTTTGTGACGTCATTGGAGACTTGCACGTTCAAAAGTCAGTTTTTGTATATATCAATAAATAATCTTTAATTAATAGTTTAGAGATATCCTTATGTGTACCATTATTGTAATTATTAAACCTCTTAACTTATTTTCGTCTAGTAATTTCATCACAGAATGCATACAAATATCATTTAACTTTAACAAGAATTCAAATTCTAGTCTCCAATGACGGCATGCGCGAACCCGACCGATTTTAAGCTACGGGAAGATCCTATCTTGTTATTCATAGTATCATGGGTAGAATGAATTAATGTGTATGATTGGCTAGGAAGCACGAAGGTAGGAGAATAGGACAGTCGATTTGAAAACTAAACCCGGAGATTTCAATTATTTTAATTTTACCATCCAGAACGAGAAATCCAGTTGTTTGTTAATCAAATTAGTGATAGCAGAATAGTTAAAGGCGAATTGAAACTAAGTCGACAATCCCAAACACCTTGTGTCCGAAGAGAGTCCTAACTCTGTAAGTAAGTAAAGAAAATTTATTTAAAGTTTATACGAGATAACCAGTCGAGGCAAAAGTTAAAATAAATCTTTATTATGTGAACAACTGTTCTAATGGAATAATATGGCAAGTATACTAAAAATTTTAATTTTTAAGTACAATCGCTGTGGAACATTGTTCATTGTAGTGATGTTTACTCTGTCTACCATGTGAATATAAAACAAACTAAAAAAACTTGATGCTAAGTAGACCCAAAATATGTAACAAAGAACAAGAATTATCAATTCTTGAAAAAAGGCTATTGCTTTTCAAGAGACTTAAAGGATATAAAATTTTACCTAACAATTTAAACAAATAGCAACCTGTTAGGCAACATTTTTGTACTTTACGGTCTGTTAAAAAAACAACAGCCTTTTTTAAAAATTAATACTTCTTATTCTGTTGTTACATATTTTGGGCTTACATAGAATCAAGTATTATTGAGATGGTTTACAGAATAAACATAACTACATTAAAAATTAAGTTTACAAAACTAAACAAGTATTTTCCTAGGAAAAAATACCTAATTAATCATTTATCCTAGACAAGAGTTGCTATGTAAGTATAGGTAAGTATTACAATAGAGTTTTGTATTTTGTTGAATGATTTTTTATTTAGATTTTGGTGTTACCTAAGAAACAATGAACAGTTAAAAAAAGATTTGTATTATAAAAATTAAAACATAACAACCACATTTATGACACCTATGAAAATAAAAAAAGTTAAAGCATATCTTTGATACACAAAAAGTTGTTTTATGAATTTATTAATATTAATTTATTACCAACATATTTGCTATTATATTTCGAAGTGCCATCCCATTTGGGTTGTCCTGTAGATATTCATCATTTTCTGGTTCTATATTTTCAACACCCTCAGGTACGTTTTCAAAAAATGTCCGTCAGGTAGTGTGTCTTCTAGAGCTATATTGTAAAGAACACAACATGCCTTTATGAAATGTACACAATCAAAAAGTTTTCTTAACTTTAAATGATACAATTGCCTGTATTTTTGTTTTAGTATACCAAAACCTATTCAATAACATATCTGTTTTGACACAATTTAACATTAAAAATATTTTGCATCCTTCCTAAAATTCCAAAATCTTTATATGGTGTAAGAAGATGGTTTAAACATGGGTACCCGCTGTCTCCGAATAAATAGTATTCACCACAATTTTCGCCTAAACTCTCATTTAAAGTGATGCTCTGAAGGCTCTGAAGGCTATCATGAACTGACCCAGGGTAACTTATAAATACGTCTCTTATTTTTCTTTTGTGATCACACACTACTTGTAGTTAAAAAAAGTTTCGAATACAGTTTCAGTTGTATATAATGTATATAAGATACATTACGATACACATAATGGTTGTAATTAAAGATAAAGAAACAAATCGATACCTTAAATTAAAGCTGAGATATACTACTTATGTTCATTTTTGGGAATTTTAGTGCTTATATAAATAGACTAGACTATATACCATAAGCGTTGATAAACTAATATTTTTATTTTTTAAATATATGTAGGATAGTATATTGCATCTAAACTGAAAGAGTACTGTATATTGAAAAACTTGTCTTCTCAAATAGTGTATGTTGGATATAGCACATCCACGCATCAAGTTATCAAAATATTTGTGAAACCAAATTGAACTAACATGAATAGAGTGAAAATGTTTCCTGTTAAACTATGAATCAGGGTCTTCACACACACACAATCACGCGAGGCGATCAACCCTACCCCTAGGGACATGTGTATACCACTGTAAGAGTGGGATCCACATGTCCGAAAATCAAACCGGTTACACCTCACTAGTTGAGGTGGTACCTATCTGACCCCCAGGCTTTTCCTCCACCCCTCCTCAGCGTGTGACTTACGTGAGGAGGCTTATGATCTGAATGTTACGTAAGGTGTCTTGGGTAATGAGACACCTTCTGTTTTTAATGACTGTGGTTAGGCCACCTAACTGTAGGGGTAGCACACATGTCGGCTTTTCTCCCTATTTAACTTTACTGACTCTATAGAAGTTACTCTAGCTTTACTTCGGGACTCATGTCCCTAAAAAGAGCGTGTGTTCCAGACAGAGAGCCATCGGTTTAGACCGACAGCTCTCTGTCTGGAAAAGAATGTGTGTGCTCGTTCACTCAGTCGCCGATTTGACAAAATAAAAATTTTGTTCTCCTCGCCGGCTGGGTGTTCGAGAAGTGAGTCCTGGCCACCGAGCCCATGCTTGCCGCACATGACCTCGATGCTCAGAGTCCGCGTTTGATCAATATTTGATCTGCCTGAAGGGCCTGTGCCTGCTGGCTGGTATAGAGTGCCTGACGGGCCTTTTATACATTCTTGTTTTGTGTTATGTAAATTTTTGTGATGTAACGGGTGTTCTTGTTTATCTTGAAGATGACATGACATTAATTAGACAGTGAGCGATTTTTGTTTTTTTTTTTAAACTAATTCTATCTATGCTAATACCTTAACTATGGACCTTAACTATGGAGTGTGCATTCCCAAGTGTATAACGCTCTCACACACTCCGTGTATATGTTTTTTTGTGTTTTTTGTTTTCCCTATTCTAATCTAAACCTAATCTAACCTAAGTGTGCGTGTGGTGGGGTGTGCATTCCCGGGTGTATAGTGCCTGCACACACCCCGGTGTATATTGTTCTTATATACTATATTTTTTTGGTGCTCACTGTCTAATATACTCTGTAGTCGGCTCTGTGTCTATCTCTTTCTTCATTTATCCTTCTTCTCTATATCCGATAAGTTGTTGCTTTGGCCGTTTATGTACCGTTCTAGTGTTTATGTCGTAGTTTGTCAACTCTCTTAATGTCCTGCTTGGATGATTTACGAGACCATTGAAAATGGTGTTTGCTCTTTCGTCCATTGTCCTTAGGATTCTTTTCTGTCCAGAGTCCCTGAATAAATACCTCAGTGGAACGTATTGAGGTAGGTTCAGTGCTTCTCTGATTATCCAGTTTTGTGTTGTTTGGATTTTCTTCCTATTCGTTTGACATGTGTGTCCCCATGCGGCAGATGCATATGTTAGGGAGGGTAGTATTATACTATTAGCTACCCTCATTTTTGTCTTAAAGCGAAGTTTGCTCTTTCTGCCGATTAGCGAAGAGAGTTGACTTCTTAGTGCTTTTGCTTTGTAGACAGTTTGTTTTACGTGTTCCGTGAAAGTGAGCTTTCTGTCTAAAATGACTCCGAGGTATTTGGCCTCGTTCGTCCATTCTACAGGGGTGTTTTCTATAGTGATTTCCCTGTCTGGTCTCCTTATTCTGTGTCTGTACATAACGGCCTGTGTCTTGTCAGGATTTAGTGCAATTTTCCATTTTATGCACCATCTTTGGAACCTATTCAGAGCGCTTTGTAGGTAGCTGGCAGCTAGGTTTGGATCTCTACTGCTAGCTGCTATGGCTGTATCGTCCGCATATAGGCTAACCATAGTTCTCGGGTCTGTCGGAGTGTCAGCTGTATAGATAGTGTACAGATAAGGCGATAACACCGCTCCCTGGGGCACACCTGCTTCCAGGGTCCCTAATTCAGATAGGGTTGAACCTATTCGAACTCTGAACCTTCTGTTAGCTAGGTATGACGCAAGAAGACATGTCATCGCTTCACTATAGCCTAGGTTGCTCATTTTATAGAGCAGACCTTGATGCCATACCCTATCAAAAGCCTTACTCACGTCGAGGAACGCCGTTGCTGTGTACATCTTTTCGTTGAAACCTTTAGTGATATATTCTGTCAGCCTCAAAACTTGTAGTTCACATGAATGTTCGGTCCTAAAACCGAACTGAGCTTCTGGAATAGATCCCAAAGCTAGCGATTCTTCGTTTAGTCTATGTAATATGACTCTTTCCGCTATTTTGCTTACTGATGATAGTAAGCTAATAGGTCTGTAGTTTTGTGGAAAAGTGCCGTCCTTTCCTGGCTTTCCTATCATCATAACATGAGCTTCCTTCCATCTGTCCGGGAAGTATCTTAATTTTAGTATGCTATTAATGATGTTTGTGATGTATACTACTCCCTTTGTTGGTAGGTTCTTGAGTGCTCTGTTACCAATGTTGTCCGGTCCTGGAGCTTTTTTAGCATTTGTCGCTTTTATTAGATTTTTGACTTCTTCGGGAGATGTATGTGTTATTCCGATTCTGCCCTTTCTTCTTTTTAGCCTCCTGACTGTGTTTTCGACTTGTATAGTGAAGTCGATGTCTTCGTGTGGATGTTCGTTGTTCCTGCATGCTTTTTCAAATTCATCTTTAAGGACTTCTGCTTTGTCTTGTTCAGTGTAGACAATTCCGTTTTCTCCGTGTAGTGGTGGGATGGGTTTCTTGTCTTTTCTTAACACTTTGGATACCTTCCAGAAGCCGGATTTATTTGGATTTAACTCCTGGATATAGGATTCCCAGCTTTCACTGTTGTGGGCTTGTAGTTGCCTTTTCACTTCTCTGTTTAGCTCGTTTGCAATCCTTTTGTCTTCTTGTGTCCTTGTTCTGTAAGCTCTTCTTCTTTTCCTGTTTTTTTCTCGAATTAATTCTCTTAATTCTGGGCTGATATCTTTGAATCTTCCTTGTTTCGTAATAATTGGTTCTTCTTTTGAGCTGGCATCGATGGCATGAATTATGACTTGTTCTAATTTTTCCACACTATTTTCCAGCTCCATTATGTTATTAATAGTGGGTATCACACCGATGTTCTCGCTCACGATTCTTCTATAATTTGGCCAGCTGGTTATTTTCTTTTTTCGGGGCTCTAGTTGATTTATATCTATAGCTCCCAGGGTCAGTACGATTAAATTATGTGTTGAATCGCCTTCATTTAATGAATGTATTTCATATTGTTGACCCACGTTGTGTAGGATTGCAATGTCGAGGTGAGTTGGTTCAGCTACTCCGTTGTAGCAAGTTGGATTCACTGGTCCTACCACATAAGTGTTGTTTTTTGTTTCGAGATAGCCACAGAGCCGTCTTCCATTACCATTGGTTCTCCTGTCGTACCAATTGGGTGATCTTGCATTAAGGTCTCCAATGATGATTGTTGGTTCTTCTGAGTCCAGGATGAGATTCAGATCTTCATCAAGGATAGGCTCATTAGGTCTTACATATGCTGAGACGATTTTTAGTGTCTCGTTTCCAGCGATAAGACGAACTATCGTGGCTTCCATGGTGACTAAGCCGCCTGGAGTTGGTATATTTTGATGTTCTATTCCTTTTTTGACCATAATGGCTGTTCCTCCCGAGTTTGCTCGGTGATCTGTCCTGTAGATATCATAGCCTGGGAATTTGGTCTTCTTTCTTTCCACTAATTTGGTTTCTTGAAGTGCTATGATATCTAATTCTAGTCTATTTGCAAATTCGTCAAGAAGATTTAATTTTGTGAACAATCCACCTGAGTTCCAAGACCCAATGCGAAGATCCTCCGACTGGTGTGCTAACATTGCTTACCAAAGCTGCTCATTGCTATCATTACCTGTGTAAGTTGCTCCATCATTGCGGAGACATGCGCCATTTTTGCGCTAAAATCGGAGTTAAAACTCGCAATTAACGCTGCTGCTTCTGTTGCAGCTGTAGTATTTTCTTCCTTGGCTGTGTTTCTGGTAGCCTGTGCATAGCTTACACCGTTATTTACTGTGTTGCTGTTGATATGTTTGCCTCTAGGTTGTGTTTTAGGGGCAGTTTTTCTCTTTGGAGCTTTGGAGCATCCACGATAGCTTGCTGTGTGTGCACCTTCGCAGTTTGCACATTTTGGGTTCCAGTTTTCTGTGTCCATATTGCATTCACTGCTTAAGTGTTCTTGTCCACACTTCACACATTTAGCTTCACAATGGCAAGCCTTGGAGCTATGATAGTAGCCTTGACAGTTGTAACACTGCATGGTTTCCTTTGTATTTTTTATCTCATCCTCTACATGAATTTTCATGTAGCAAAGATTCGTAACATTTTTAATTCTTTTGTCATCTTCCTCGTTGATGGTGACTAAAAACATTGGAAGTGCACCCTTTCCTTCCTTCTTTGAAATCATATTTACTACCCTAGTAACTTCAATACCATGATTGCTTAACTCATTTTGTATTAATTTTGGGTCTGTGCTAGCGGCCAGCCCTCGGACTATTACCCGTTTTCGTCTGTCGCCATCTATTGGATATGCTACATACTCGACCTTGGGGGCGTGGTCCTCAAGGATTTTCAACATTCCTAGGTAATCCTCACGTGCCTTGGGTTGGATTACAATAGATCTTCCTGAACGTGCAAATTTGTTAACAGATGATATTTTTTTATCTGCGGCCTTCTGTAAGATTTTTTGATGTTCGCCTACGCTCTTGAGAATTATTGTCGGCGGCTTCGATGTAATTTTTAATGGTTTATTTTGATTAGTGTTAACATCTGTTTTATTGTTGTTTTCGATGTTTTCGGTAGCTTTGTTGGTATTAGATTTCGATTTATCGGATTTTTTTTCTTGAATATTTTTGATATTTTTTGTCATTTCTTTTTCTTTACGCTGTTGGATAATTTCAGTTTGCTTTTCGGCAACACTGATTTTCTTTACTTCTTTGGTTTTTAGTTTTTTGTTTGTATGGGTTTGCCACTCGGCAATTTCTACAGAGTTGTTTCGCCATTCGGCGTCGTTTGTGTCCATGTCATCTTCATTACAAGATTCTTCATGGTTATTAGTTGTTTTCTGTTGTTTATTAATTATAGTTTCTTGTTTATTTTTTGTTTTGGTAGTTATTTTTTCTTTGCCGGAAGCGTGCTGTTGTTCTTTTCCGGTTTCTTTTGGTTCTTTTGGTGTTTTGGAGTCTTGTTTTTTGGGTTGGATCTCCGTCTTTTTCGGTTTTTCTTCTTTTGAAGTTTGGTATATCTCGTTTCTTTCTAGAATGTTCATGATTTTGTCTGTTAGACGTTTATTTTCTGTATCTTTTTCTTTAATGATGTTTTGAAGGTCTTGAATTTGTGCCTTCATTTCTTCCTGGGTTTTCCGGAAGTAGCGGTGCTGCACGTCTATTATTTGATTTAATTTGGTTATAGCGACTAGCATGTCTGCTTTTTCCATATTAGATATGTCTGCTTCCTTATATTTTTTGCCTTCCTCAAGCTCAGGTTCTGAGTCGTCGTCGGAGTGTATCCTCTTCCTTCTGTGTTTTTCTTCGTCGTTGTCATACATTTCTTCGGAGATTTCGGGTAGTTCATAGCGTTGATTTTGGTTATGCGCGTGTCTAACGGCCTCGCGAAGTACGGTTATTTCATTGTCTATTTCTGAATAAGTGTCTGATATTATAGATAAATTATCGACCTGGGGGGAGGGCGACCAGGGTTGGTCGTCATCTTCTTTTTCCAATTCTGACACGTGCGTGTCAGGACTATTCTTTGGGGAGGTTAGCGACATGTTGCCTTACGGCGGTGAACAGAGTTCAAAAGATTGTAGGGTATCTTACTTAGTAGACTCTGTTTTTTTCCACCTCACTGGCCGCTGCCAGTTAGGTTTCTGGGTGTCGTCCCAGGGACCTTTCGCGGTAGTTCTCTCCCTGTGTCCACAGGGAGGGATCCTCTTGCAGTTCTCTAATCTCAGGAGAGGGGGCCGTTTCTGTCCGACTTAGCTGCAACTATCTAAGCCTTACAGTGTCATACCCTTCGCACACTGAGATCACCCGTAGTTTTCTGCAGAAAATACCGCTGCTATTGTATTCCGTGGCACGCCAATAAATGTAACGTTCCAACGGTTTACAGATAACAACAATACATCCACTTTTCTCTTTGTTTCAGTTAAACAATAGCCTACACAAACTCGGTGCTTATATTCACCGGTGAATAGGTCTATTGTTCTCAATCCACAAAGCACAACCTCACTTGTCGACGTCCGACTGCCGACTGTCGAATCAGGGTCTTCTGACGACTTATATATTTTTATATGTGAACCATCAATTGCACCAATTGCTCCTGGAAAACCATTTTGTCTAAAACATCTTTCAATATTTATTCTTTCCTGAAAATTTAGCTATTGGATTATTTCACGAGCCGAATTCTTTAAAAAATATGTCATTTCGACTATAATTTTTCTCAAGGAACTTGGAAATATGTTAAACATATAAGAAACATATCTGTATCATTCAGCCTCATGCCCTGCAAACCAGAGAAAAACCAATACATGTTGCAGAGCTGTCATTTTTCCAAATTTGCCCATTTGATGGGAGAAATATGTTGAAATTTTAAATTAAATAAATTTTGAAAAGTTATCTGCAACTTATTAGTTCACTCGAAAATGTTCAAAAACATCTTGGATACTGTAGGATGGTACAGTGATTTCAACATAATTTTCGTTTTTAGTTTTAGGTACCCAAATATTGTCCTCACTATCGCTTGAACTGGAGATATCGCTTCTCAAATAAATACTCGATGAATTACTAGACTCCATTACGTAGTACTTACACTATACTAAATATGAAAATATTGAAATTATCTAAACAAATACACAGAGAAAAACAAC
This sequence comes from Diabrotica balteata, assembly GCA_918026665.1. Taxonomy (NCBI): domain Eukaryota; kingdom Metazoa; phylum Arthropoda; class Insecta; order Coleoptera; family Chrysomelidae; genus Diabrotica; species Diabrotica balteata. Next base: position 101,777,110 of record OU898281.1, read on the forward strand.
TTGCTTTAGTTTAGTTAGGTTATTTTTGTTTTGTGGTTATAGAATTGATAGATTTAAACAACAGCAGCATCACTGCGCATGTCGCTGATTTTCAGTTGGAATAATCGTCGGGATTTTAACAACCGTTGGAAACTGAATTCTGATTAATCACTTTGTTACTGCGAACAACAAACTTAAGGTCGATTCAGACACATCAATCCCGTCACAGTCTCGGTGCCGAACCGGTCCTGTTTGGTCACAGAACTATCAACTATCTGACAGCTGGCAAACTGTTCGTCAACTGATGAATGTGAATGCCGGCGCCATATTTCTATTAAAGAATATTTTGTATGACGGATTGTTCGGTTCGGCGCCAGGACTGTGACGAGACGTGACTAATGTGTCTGAATCGACCTTAAAAATTGCTAACCGTCAGAAGTGCTTCTAAGAACGCTAACTGTTAACTGCGCGTGCGTCTGATGGTTAGCAACGGTTACTGATCGTTGTACGAATAAACCTATTTTTATTTTATAATATCAGTCTTTTGATTATTTTTATTTTGTACACTATTTATTATTTGTTATAAATACATTATATGGTGCAAATAATTAAATATTGATTGTCGGTAATTCGTAAACTTTTATTTTATTTACATTTGTTTACTATAAATATTGGCTATGAGCACGTGGGCTTAGTTGTATAGTAATTTTCAGTCACTTCTAGTATGTCAAAAATAACTAACTTCGCAAAAAAAATAATTACTAAAATCACTAGACAGTTCGGACTGGGAATAACGAACCGAGTTATATAATTTTTATTTATTCCACACTATTTAAAATGAACTGACGGAAAACGAAATATATTTTTGGTGCATTGTGGTTAAGTTTTCTCTAAAAGCTTGTAACCAGTTATAAATTCGTCTACTTGCTCCTTTTGTTTTTGTTGAAATAAATCACATTATATAGTTTTCTGCGGACTTATGCTCATGAAGCATAAATATTATGGCTCTACGGCAAATTATAAACTAGAGTACACTTTCTTGTTAAACTATTTGCAATCTGTGTCACAGTAAAACAACTGCAAACAAGTTCCCAGTGGAAATAATGGAGTATGGTGTAGTAGTAAAGTTGCACATTGTACGGACTATTGGAGTGACCTCGTTCATGTCCTTCGGGAAGTTGTAAAGTTGCCACTTAATCATTCTAAAAAGTGTTAACACTGCTGAGGACTAGAATTCTGTGTTGTAAAGCAGATGTGCTGGAAATACAAATTTATAGATTAAGTTAACTGGTTTTACAAGCTACTAGAAATAACTATAAAGCTAAAAGGTCAAATCTTTTATTAAAATACCGTGTAAAGTTGATTAGTACAAGCACTCGAACATATAACGTTATAAATTTCGCATCTTTAAAAAGCTTTTGCTTCGAATAGTCAAAAATTATAATTTCTAACTATGTATTTGATTCTCATTAGTCTGGACTATATTAAACGTCAAATCGTAAATGGACTCTCTCAGTGAAGAACTTCACCTTCTTACTTTCTTGATAATAGCTTGTAAAAGTGTCGTTCTCTCTTTTGTGCTCACCGTTATTAAAAATAATATATTTTTACCCCACTTATAGGCGTGAACTTGTAAGAGCTTAAGTATTTAATTTAAGTAACCGCTGTATCTAACATATATCACCTATGGGGCTAAACCTCTAGATCCTATTTCTTGGGTGGATCAGTCCTTTTTGTTTATGTTATCTTCTAGACGATATCTTTCCATTTTTTCCTGTCTCTAGTTTCTCCTCTCAATTCTCTTCCTAATGTCCTTTGGAGGTCTTCTTCAACCCCTTGTAGCCGCTTTGATCTTAGTCTTTTCCTTCTCTTTCTTCCTCCTGGATTCCATTCTAACATTGCGTATGTCACTGCCTCATCTCCAGCTCACCAAAGGGACCTTATCATCTAACTTTGCATTGATTTATTTTAGTCACGATGTCTTCCTTAAGTTCTTCCTTAACATCTGCGTTTGTTCTGCTTCTATTCATTTTGCTCTGTTCTGATTGGTCCTAATACGGTTCTCATAATCTTTCTCTCTGCTATTCTTAAGTCTTCTTTATCTTTTTTTATCATCGTCATTGTTTCTCCTGCATATAATAACATTGGTCTAATTATATTATTATAAATGTTTATCTTAATTTTCTTAGTCAGTGTTTTTCTTTCAAGTAATCTTTTGTTTGCAAAATAAGCTTTATTCGCTGCTTATATTTTTATTTTTATTTCGGACTTCCTTTCTCCGGATTTGCTTTTTGTAATTCCTAGGTATTTGAAGTATTCTACTTCTTCAAGCTCAGTTACGTGCTTGCTACGTCTAGCAAAAGTGACAGTCGTTTTAACTTTAAATATATCGCATTCCTTACATGCTCCAGGCCATTTGTAATAACTAAATTTAACGTGTGTTCAAAAACAGTTAGGTTTTTCCTTCTTTAAGCAACTTTCTTACTTCAACCATCATGTTCGCTCCACCATCCATTCAGGGCCCGACCACAGTTTAACAACTCTAGCCAGAGGAATGCTAAATTCTTTGAGAGGCACCTTCATGGTGTGGGAGATATCCAACGTGATTATCTCAGGTCTGTTATTTTCTTGAGAATCTGTTCTTTGGTTTTTCACTGGTTAATATTTAAAAAATGCTGTTTATACTCTAATAGACATCAAGCAATATATATGTAACAAACCATCTTAAATATCAAATAACAACCAGAATCAAAAAGGAAATCAAAAAGAAAGGAATAGTAAAAATGTTGTAGGGCGAATAGATCAAACCTTAGCAAAATATGACAGTTATTCAAACTTCAAACCAACGAAGACGATAAAGTAAAAAGTCCAATTTCAGAAATGTAACACCTTTCTTGTAGCCGTAAAAAGTTCAACAAAAATGTTTAAGACTGGTCAAACATCCATGAGTTTTGTTATGCAGAGGCAGAGATCTTTGGAGACAGACAAGATATCACGATGATTAATACACTCTCTGCGGGAAGTCAGGACTAAAGAGAGAGAGAGAAAGAGAGGGAGAGATAGAGAGAAAGAGGGTAAAATAACTCACTTAAAGCTCTGCAAATTGGCAGTGTGGTTTTTTGATCCCATCGCCAAATTATACTTACTCTTAAAGAGGTAACAGCCACAGCTGCTCTCAATACATAACGATAGAAACAGGTAAAACAATTAAAACAAAAGAAAAAAAATTCTGAAATAATCCATTCTCCAAAACCTTTCTTCTCTGGTCGAAACTCTTCTTCAAAGGTCAGTTTTTATATATATTTGAATAAAAAAAGGAAAATCTGCATTTAGACATCTATAGCTCACCGAGGTAACGTTAAGTTCCTAAAAACCTAACGAAGTTGTACCAAGACGAGATGTCAAAGGGGGTATGACCTTTAAGACTTCGTCCCGTTACCACTCGAAAACGGTCGTCGTCCAACTAAAAACTTCTCCTTGTTTATGGCTGGTTAAAACAAATGTTCTGATACCCTACTATTTTTCGATTCCCATTCTTTTTCTGACACATTTGTCAGGAAAACCCACCCACTTAAACCATTAAAGGCTTTTAAATTCCTACTTTAGACAGGCTGCTATCTCTCTCGCGTTGTCTATCTCTTATTCTCTTCTATTTTTTCTTGCAACAGTCCCAATCCCACCGTGTTGCTACTCGCTCGTTTCAAAATTCTGTTGCGAATTTCTCTTCTCTCGTATGTGTGAGGAGAGTAGCTCCCTGGTAAATCTGTGGATCCTTATCCCCCATCACTTATTTCTCATCATTTTCTCCACCATTTCTCCCGCGAAATCAGTTACACTCTCTTTCAGACTTTTCTTTTTCATCTGCCCAATGCTCACACTCTTACATCGTGTATGTTACATTATCCGAAATACCACAGTAACGGCAATGATTGCACTAGGTCCTTCTAAACCTAAAAAGGTAGCTACGGAAGCAGCCATGGCCTGTGAGTATTTGTGTCAGGTAATAATTCAGATGCCTATTCTCACAGTCCACCCAGCTTCGAAGGTTCGGGATTAGTGACTTCGTTTACTTCGCATCTGCACTGTCAGGATGTCTGCGGGAGATAGTCTGGTCAAATCCGTATATGCGCACAGATAGTAAAATTAGAATCTATAAGACTTGCATACGACCGATCATGATATATGGCATAGAAGTGCGCGAAGATACCAACAAAACGAAACAGATGCTAAGGGTTGCCGAAATGAAAACCCTAAGAACAATAATGGGGAAAACAAGAAGAGACAGAGTGAGAAATACAAACATTAGAGAGCAGTGCAAAATTCAAGATATTGTAAAATGGGGAAGGCAGCGCAAGAGGATGTGGTACAACCATGTAAGACGAATGGATGAGAATAGACTCCCAAAAATTGCCCTAGAAAACAATCCGCCGGTTCAAGACCCCCCGGAAGACCACCTAAAAGATGGAGGGATAGTTGGCAATCTACCTCCCAAGAAATTAACCAGAGGCACCTTCAGAATTAAACAGATCGAAAGATCTACTAAAAGTAGAAGAAGAAGAAGAAGTTTACTTCGCCACATCACGTATTACCTCCCACTCTTTCCGCCACTGGCCGATTGAAACTAATCTCTTGACCAATCTCACTCATCTCTTGCTCCCCAATGTTTCTCCTCCTACAACTATGAAACTTGGCCCTTTCAGCTGCCAGACCATGTAAGTAGGCACCAGCTGACACAGTAGGTTAGTGTTTTTACCGCCTCTTTTTCGCAGAACATTAGATCGTCCTCCACCACCACCACCGCTATTACCAATGATTTCCAACATATAATGAAGACCAGCGCCGCTACACATCACTAAAAACACGTCAAAAAGAGACCAACAAAGATGTCTTAATTGGACAAACAATACATATACACGACTCAAGAAAGACTCAGTACAAACGTACACGATGACAAAAAAAGACAAATATTTAGTTAGTAACGATAATCATTGAAGGTTATGTCTGCGTCTACCAAGTATGCTACAAAAAAAAGCCAGGTCACGATCTATAAATATTGTAAACAATATATCTTTACAATAAAACTTAGATTGAATATATTAGGTGCTCTTTATGACTAATACATACTATATAATCACAATTTAAGAGAAAATAAAAAGACAAGCAACATAAAATTAATTAAAATAGAAAAGGATTTTTATTTATATTTTTTTTTATTTATTCTAATATCAACTTCATTTAAAACCATTCCGCCGTTGTCTAAATCCACGTTTGACTCAAAGTTCCAAAAAGGCATTAAACACAACTTTGTAGAAAAGCAATCAACTAAAAGTTTGATAAAGGAAACAAACTAAAATTTAAGGTACTCCTCGGAAACACTAGGGCCGAGTTATAGTTTCACGTTGACGATAACTTCGTTGTTTGGAATTAAACATTATGAGCCAGTTTAATATTGCAGCGGTCGCGTTGGAAAGCTTTATATGAAATTTTCCGACAGTGAGGTTGTATTTTTTGATTATTTTGAAGTTTTTAAAGAGAAATTTTTGGAAAAATACATCTATCTTGCCGTTTTAAAAACATGCTCTATTAATTTTATAGGCCAACGAATAAAGTATTTATTTTTTGTCAAAATTTTTGCGATTTTTTTAATTAAGTACCATTATATACCTAATATAGTGATGTAAAGCGATATAATACTTTTGCATATATACAACGTAAAAAAGGCAAATATAAACACAATATTATATAGATATACATATCAATTAATAGTAAAACGAAAATACAATTAAATAATAAAGTAAATACGATCAAATAAATGTTTAATTAACTTAAATATTTTGTTTAAAGTTCAGATCACGAACTAATATGAAATAGTTCAGCACCATGATATAAACGTAATTTTAGTAACAAATAATGTGTATAAGTTGTATTTCATCCGATGGAATTGGTAGCAGTAGTTACCGTATGTCTTGGATAGTCAGGAACAAAAGTGATGGAGATATAACGAGCATTATCCCGTAACTCTAATACACGACAGTTGTTTGGCAGCTTGAACCTTGAACCAGTCTTGGCGGCGGTTGTTTAAAGAATTGTTTTTGTCCACAATGACGCGACGCGTGGGTGTAAAAATATTCAAACGATCTGCAATTTTATCGGAAGACCCTCATTCCTCTATGGTTTATTATTCACAACATTGTATCAATCAACAGTCTATTGTTTGCATCATAGTATCAACAACCGTTTATGGTTGGATAGTATTTGGTTGTGATAAGCGAAATATTTGCTTACCATACGAGCGGAAACAAAACTAGCAAATAGTATGTTGGTCTAACTGGTAAGCTGGTTTTGTATGTTTTCAATAAAATTGATAGTGTGTAAAATAGTTTAATAATTAAGCTAAGTATACTTTCGACATAATAAATGTCATCATCAGAGCTATCGTCAAATAGGTAATAAATACTTCATAGAAGGACAATTGTGCACAAACGACATATTAAAATTCAAAGATCGGGCTCTGTAGGCCACAGATCTTGGGTCTAACCCTTATACATATGTATAATTCACATTTAAAAAGTTTTTATAAAAACATGGTTACCACATACAGTAACGACAACAGCTGTCTTTGACTTACATTTTTGAAGTAAGTCAAAGACAGCTGTTGTCGTTACTGTATGTGGTAACCATGTTTTTTATAAAAACTTTTTAAATGTGAATTATACATATGTATAAGGGTTAGACCCAAGATCTGTGGCCTACAGAGCCCGATCTTTGAATTTTAATATGTCGTATGTGCACAATTGTCCTTCTATGAAGTATTTATTACCTATTTGACGATAGCTCTGATGATGACATTTATTATGTCGAAAGTATACTTAGCTTAATTATTAAACTATTTTACACACTATCAATTTTATTGAAAACATACAAAACCAGCTTACCAGTTAGACCTATTTAGAAGTGTGTACAAGTCTTACAGTCTTTTTCAAATAGTATGTTGTTACGAAAAATAATGACTCATAAAACTGTAAACATTCTTTCTCATTCTGATATGCTCTAGATTCTCCGACTCACGGGTCCCCTATTATACCTGCGATTCGAACTCTTCAGAAGAGGGTTGAATAAAAACAAACCTGTCTGCTTTCGATGGGATTCATATCCATTCTAGAAGATCGTCGTCAGCTTGAGCGGACTACGGAACTAACGGTTACCCAGTCCATATATGGAATATTTTATTTGAAAACCAGTCAGTCCGAAAATATAATTGAATCGAATATTAATTGTAATAAATGTAAAAATAAATTAGTGTGATATTGTATTAATAAAGACTTTAATTAATTTGTAAGTGTTGTAAAAGTGTCGAAATTTTTATAATAAATAAAGACAATGAATTAGATTTATAATAATAGTACAATATTGAGATTTCAACAATAGTTATATGAAGTTGCAAAACAACAATATATTGTACATGGCGATGGCTAATATCTTAAAAATTTAGGATGGCCATTAGATTGGTTTTAAGATAATTGTTGGGAAAAGTTCCCAACACCTTGAATTTAAATTATATAAGAAATTAAAATTTTGAACCTCTAGCGCCATTTTCGTGCGTTCCCAATGTCACATTTTTTATGACATAAGTTCCAATCTGTTACATTTAGAAAGCCTTCTCGTCATGAGAGGGCGTTGAATGCCTTTAGGTCGCACATGTTAATAAATAAAATAATATAATTTGTAATATCAAATAAAAAACACATAAATGCAGGAAATCACTCTCAGATAATTGTAAACTTATATATTCACTCTAAAATAAATTTATTGTGAAAGGGGACTTATCCACCTAGTGACAGTTTTCAAAAACTGAAAAAATGACAATTAGCAAGGAGAGAAGTTGGCGGTGTCATAGAAAAAATATATACGGCGTTGTGTCTTCGCCATTAGCCAATTTTTGTTTAAGTTTTTGACAATTAAATTATAAAACGATCTTAGGAATGTGAGCTTGGTGAAGTCATAGGTGCAACGAAGGGAAAGTGTAATGATAAAAGTGTTCCTGCTACCAGTTGCCGTCGGAAGCATCTTCTGAAGGGTGTCAAGTACTGTTCAAAGTTATTGTAAGGTAATATTCTCTATTATTGAAGTCCTCCATGGCCAGAGACACAATTTAAAACGGAAATTTGTGTACACACACTCTATTCGCGAATGAAACCATATCTCGTGTGCTTAATATAAGTTAATATTAAAATTTAGAAGGCCGAATAAGTATGTGCACATTTCTCTGATAAATATGAATTCATATCCATTTGTATTGTAACCCTTTTTTTATTTGTAAGATATTTAATGATTTAAAGACAAAAGGAAGGTAGTAAATAAAAATTAAGAGAGAGTAAAATTTTAACATACATTCTTGTTATTTGTTAGTTTTCAATACACTTATAGTACTGTTTATTTATTTTATTTCACTTATACCTAATAAAGTCAATTTTGGAGATTCTGAACCAGCCCCTAACTGGAAATACAATATTATCTCTAGGAGTTTTTATATAGTCGGAGACACGTTTGTCGGTCCTGCACGCTCGAGTGGTTGCAAGGCAGACCAAAGTAGTTTGCTGAGCGACCATTTGATGGTCCTTCGAGCCGGATCCCAAAAAAGACTTTTTGCAAAATTTATAAATAGTTTCATTGAATTTAGTAAAAATCTCTGTTTAAAATTCTTATCTCTCTCTCTCCTACTCAATTAAATGCCAAAAAGGCCAGTCTCGGTTACAATACAAATAAATTAAAACTACACTAAGAAAGGTGTACTCTCTAGTTTTGTATATTTTGACTTATGCAATTTATTGTTAATGTTTTATTGTGTGCATTTCTCTCTTCATGTTTATTGCAAGTGCGTACCTATATAAAAAATAATTTCTGCAGTTCCTTAATTTAAATACTTGATAATTTAGTTTAATAAAAATTCATATACTCAACATGAATAATAGACAAGTAACGAAACATGCTCGCACCTCTGCGAAAGCATCTTTAACTCGCTTAGAGAAGTGGACAGACGCAAATCTCGATACTGCGATCAGTATTTCTCAATTAGCCATTCGGGAAAAAATGGCATTAGATTGTTTTCAGCAATATAATGTAGCTCAGGATGAATTAGAATGTTTTTTAACTGCGGAAGAAAGTTTTGATGATAGGGAACAATTGGAAGAAAGGTTTAGCATAGTGTTATCTCGAATTCAGGATAAAATCTCGGTTTTAAAATCTTCTGTCGAATCTAAAACTGTAGAGTCAGGAACTAAAGTGCTCTCGTCTCCAGCGGTAAAGTTACCGGAAATAAATATTCAAAAGTTCTCAGGAAACATAGTAGAGTGGACTCCATTTTATGATTTATTTGACGCGTTAATTTTAAAAAATAATAATTTAACTCCCATTCAGATGATGATCTATCTCAAATCATATCTGAGTGGCGAGCCACTCAGACTTATAGATACACTGCCCGTTACGGCAGATAACTTTCAAATTGCTTTAGATACATTTAAAAATAGATACACTAATAAAAATTTGTTGGTAAAAAGTTTATTACGTGATTTATTTGAAGTAAAGCCAATTCAAGGTAACTCTCAAGTCCATAAGCAACTCAGGGAATTTTATGTTTCAGTAAATAAAAGTTTTCAGTCTCTTAAAAATTTAAATTTGTCTCACGAACAGTTATTAGATTTGACACTAATATATCATTTAGAAAATAAGTTAGATTTCTCTACGAAAAGAAGTTTGGAATTTGAAAATAACTCTTATAGTACAATAACTCTGAAACAATTTTTAGAAAGCATAGAAGCTCGCTGTAATCATTTAGAAAATTTAGAATGTCGAGATAAAAATAAGTCTTTTAGCTCTAAACCGATGAAGGCGACTCATACGTCAGTACACGCCGCGATAAACTCTAATAATACTCCTGAACCTAGAAACTCTTCATGTATTTTTTGTAAAAATGACTCGCATCGCATTTATAGCTGTTTGAAATTTAAGGAATTGCCTCATTGTGAAAAAATTAACTTTGTGAAATCACAAAGATTGTGTTTTAATTGTTTGGGCTCTGCCCATAGCGTATATGAATGTACAAGGGGTACTTGTAAAGTGTGTCGCAGAAAGCATCATACGCTCTTACACTTTGAGAGTAAAAATAATGCTGCAAATATGATTAACAATTTTCGGAGTAATAGTCACTCGCCCAATGGCACCTCTTCTTTTTCTCAAAATGTCCCAAACTCAGCTCCTAGAAATTTCTCTAATATGCCACAAAATAGGCACAGATCTAACTCTAATTCTAGAAACAATTACTCTCAAGGACAACCCGGTCCTTCCCACTCTAATAGTGGCATTCGTCCCAACACTCAAGGCACCTATGACAATGTTGATAGTTCTCAAAACAGAAGTGAAAATGCTCAGTCCTTTGTCGACACTCGTCAGCAAAATGTCAATAATATTACTCCCTCTCTCTCGGCAGTTTGTGCTACCTCTCTTGTACTCTTAGGCACTGCACAAATATTTGTTTATAGTTCTCAAGGCCATAGGATTACAGCAAAGGCTTTACTTGATCCATGTAGCCAAAACTCTTTTGTAACCTCAAAGTTTGCTGACAAACTTGGGTACACTCCCCAGAAAAGGATTCTAAGTATCTCTGGAATAGGTTCACAAATTGCTCACTCAAACAAAATGATTGATATTGTTGCACACTCATGTGTGTCTCGTGAAAAATGCAAAATCTCTTGCTCTATTTTAGAAAATATCACTGGGAAACTCCCTCAAGTTGAAATTGATCACTCTCTCATAAGAATTCCCTCGGATATTCAACTCGCTGACTCACTCTATTATACCCCTACACAAATTGACCTTCTCATAGGTGCAGATTGCTATTACGACTTGTTATTAGAAGGGGTAAGGAGGCTTGGTAACAATCTCCCTGTACTTCAACAGACCAGATTTGGATGGGTAGTTGCTGGACATGTACCCTCATCTCGTAATAAAAGGGTTAGATTTAATCTTCCTTCCCTCTCAAGTGAACCTCACAATGTAGCCATGTTTGTTCAATCCGTAGAGAAACTCACTCTCGATAATTTAGTAGAAAGGTTCTGGAAGATGGAAGAAATTCCTGAAAGGTTCCTTCTTGCCCCAGAGGAGGAACTCGCTGAAAAATTATTTGTAGACACAACTCGTGTATTAGAAAATGGCTCATATCAAGTGGATTTACCTCTGAGGTCTCCATTAGAAAACCTAAAATTAGGCCATTCTCTCTCTATCGCCCAAAAAAGATTTTTTAACTTAGAAAAGAAATTCTCTAAAAATCGAGAATACTTTATAAATTATAAAAGGTTCATTGATGAATATGTGGATCTCGGACATGGGAAATACGTTCCTCTCTCAGAAGTAAACGAAAACAATGAACCTAAATATTTTATCCCGCATCATGCAGTCTTACGAGAAGACAAAACTACCACCAAATTAAGGGTGGTGTTTGATTGCTCGTGTCCAACATCATCAGGATTGTCATTAAATGACATTTCCCTCAAAGGTTTCCAACTACAGCCCAATCTCATGGACATTTTGTGTCGCTTTCGATCTTTCAAATTTGTTCTCATCTCAGATATAGAAAAAATGTATAGACAAATTAAGATAAATCCTGCTCAAACATTTTTATTGAATATTCTCTGGAGAGACTCAGCCTCTCAACCTCTGAAATGTATCGAACTCTCTACTGTTACGTATGGATGTACTAGTGCCCCTTTCCAAGCTACTCGTGTTCTCAAGGAGATTGCTCAAATTCACAAAGGTCAGTACCCTCTAGCCTCTAAGGCCCTTTTAGAGCAAATCTATGTTGATGATATTTTGGCTGGCTGTGATCATGAATCAAGCTTGGAAAATTTGTATTCAGAATTGAACTCTCTATTAAGTAGTTGTGGCTTTAGTTTGCACAAGTGGTGCACTAACTCACAAAATTTTCTCGCGGGCATTTCGACTCAATCAATCTCTGAATATAACCTCAGTTTCGACGATAACCCAAATAAAGTGTTAGGAATAAAATGGAACCCCTCTAAAGATTTTTTGTGTATAGCTCTTCCTAATGTTTCATTTCAAGGGCCTCCAACAAAAAGAAAAATTCTTTCTCTCATAGCTCAATGCTATGACCCTTTAGGACTACTGGCTCCTGTTATAGTAGTTGGAAAAATTCTTATGCAGCAACTATGGATGTTAAAGATAGATTGGGACAAAGAAATTGTTGAAAAAACTCTACTAGAAAATTGGACGTCGTTTTTAGAAAATTTGCCAACTCTAGAAAAATTGGAAATTCCCAGATATTTCTTTTTCTTAAAGGAAACCATTAGAATAGAATTCCATGGTTTCGCTGACGCTAGCTCAAAGGCATATGCAGCTTGTGTATATGTCCGCACTGTTTACTCAGATGGCTCTATATCCAGTAATCTCATAACCTCAAAGTCCAGAATTGCTCCTCTCAAAGTAATCAGTATACCTCGTCTCGAATTGTGTGCAATGCTCCTCTTGTCACAATTAATGGAAAACCTCATAAGTATTTTTGAAAATAGATTCCTCATTAGTTCGGTTCATCTCTGGACAGACTCAGAAATTGCTCGATTTTGGATTAAATCTCATCCCTCTCGTTGGAACGTATTTGTTGCCAACCGTGTCTCTAAAATTCAAAATATAACCTCTGGATGGCAGTGGCATCACGTAAGCTCAGAAAATAATGCAGCAGATTTGCCCTCAAGGGGTCTACAACCCCAACACATTCTTAATTGCTCACTTTGGTGGCACGGTCCATCTTTTTTGTTAGATCCAAACCTCGATTGCGACGAAGGCAATTTACTCAAAGAAATTAGGGATCCCCCGGAGGAAAGGAAAGTGTCGTTAGTAACTCAACCATCCTCGGATAATTTTGAGTTTTGGACTCGTTTATTTACTCATTATTCAGAATTCTCACGGCTGCAAAGGGCAGTAGCTTATTTAATCAGGTTTATTCAGAATAAATTTTCGGCTCATTTTAAGCGTGAAATTCTTTCAGGTACTCTCACCTCTCAGGAACTCAAACATGCAAGTGTTTGTATTGTAAAGGCACTACAAGCAAAATATTTCTCAAAGGAACTCGTGGAATTGAAAACCCAAAAACCTCTTTCTAACAAAAATTTGTTACCGCTCAAACCATTCTACGATGAAGTAGATGGTCTCATTCGTGTAGGTGGAAGACTGGAAAATGCAGATATTCCCTATTCTCAGAAACACCCAATTCTCCTACCTTCTCGCAATGAAGTTGTTGGTCTTATGTTGACTCATGAACATAGACGCTTGGGACATGCAGGTGCCCAAACTGTACTCTCCAATTTTAGATTAAGGTATTAGCCGTTAAATGGACTTAGAGAAGTAAAGTCCATCATAATAAAATGTATTCTCTGTCACAGATTTCGTGCAAAGTCTCTAGAGCAGGTCATGGCAGATCTCCCCAAGGATAGAGTAAACTCGTCTCGTCCGTTTCAAAAGGTAGGTACTGATTACGGTGGTCCATTTTTATTAAAATCCTCTCATCTCAGAAAGGCTCCTATAATAAAGGGTTATATAGTAATATTTGTGTGTATGTCCACCAAGGCAGTACATCTCGAATTAGTTACAAGTCTCACGGCTGAAGCGTTCATTTGTACTCTAAAAAGATTTGTTTCCCGCAGAGGAAACCCCTCCGTCATCTTCTGTGATAATGCTACGAATTTCTGGGGAGCAAGAAACCAATTAAAGGAACTCCATGATTTTTTGAAAAAGGATAAAATTCAAAGCTCATTAAAAGAATATTGTACTCAGAATTATATAGATTTCAATTTCATCCCTCCAAGGTCACCTCACTTCGGTGGTTTGTGGGAAAGTGCAGTTAAAAGTACTAAGTATCACCTGTATAGACTCATAGGCAACTACTCCTTTACATTTGAAGTTTTTTATACAGTTTTAACTCAAATTGAGGCAATCCTTAATTCGCGACCTCTCTGTAGTTTATCAAACGACCCCAATGACCTTCAGGCGCTAACGCCAGGTCATTTTTTGATTCAGACTAGTTTAACAGCTCATCCAGAAAGAAATGTAGTTGATATTCCCGAATCTCGTTTAAAAATCTGGGAACGCATTTCCCAGATTCAACAGACTTTCTGGAAAAGATGGTCAACAGATTATCTTAATCGGTTACAAAACCGACCTAAATGGTTTCATGAGTCGAAACCAATAAAGGTGAATGATCTCGTCTTTGTTAAAGACTCTGACACCCCGCCATTAAAATGGCCTTTGGCCAGAATAGTAGAAGTTTTTCCTGGCAAGGATAATAAAATTAGAGTAGTAAAGATAAAAACTAGTAATGGTTGTTATACTCGGCCTATTACAAAACTATGCCCTCTCCCTTGTAATGAGGAGAATAACTCCTAAATTTAGTTCTTTCAATAATATATTAAGTCAGTTAGTTAGCTGTAGAGTTAGATAAGGTCTAAGTATAAATAATTAATATATAATGCTCGCATTCTCATTAGTTTAGCATTCTAATGTTAGTTAACTTTCTCTTTCTTTTAACTGTGTCATGACGGGAAAAGTTGACTCGTGTTATTGATTTGAAGAGAAGGAATTTGTAGTTTCAATAGCTCTGCTACTAGAATATGCTCTCGCTCTCGCCCTTGCTTCTTCCTTTTGGTTTTTGAAGATGTTTGTTGAATTAGTCAACAAAAAGGGGGAGTATGTTGGGAAAAGTTCCCAACACCTTGAATTTAAATTATATAAGAAATTAAAATTTTGAACCTCTAGCGCCATTTTCGTGCGTTCCCAATGTCACATTTTTTATGACATAAGTTCCAATCTGTTACATTTAGAAAGCCTTCTCGTCATGAGAGGGCGTTGAATGCCTTTAGGTCGCACATGTTAATAAATAATATAATATAATTTGTAATATCAAATAAAAAACACATAAATGCAGGAAATCACTCTCAGATAATTGTAAACTTATATATTCACTCTAAAATAAATTTATTGTGAAAGGGGACTTATCCACCTAGTGACAGTTTTCAAAAACTGAAAAAATGACAATTAGCAAGGAGAGAAGTTGGCGGTGTCATAGAAAAAATATATACGGCGTTGTGTCTTCGCCATTAGCCAATTTTTGTTTAAGTTTTTGACAATTAAATTATAAAACGATCTTAGGAATGTGAGCTTGGTGAAGTCATAGGTGCAACGAAGGGAAAGTGTAATGATAAAAGTGTTCCTGCTACCAGTTGCAGTCGGAAGCATCTTCTGAAGGGTGTCAAGTACTGTTCAAAGTTATTGTAAGGTAATATTCTCTATTATTGAAGTCCTCCATGGCCAGAGACACAATTTAAAACGGAAATTTGTGTACACACACTCTATTCGCGAATGAAACCATATCTCGTGTGCTTAATATAAGTTAATATTAAAATTTAGAAGGCCGAATAAGTATGTGCACATTTCTCTGATAAATATGAATTCATATCCATTTGTATTGTAACCCTTTTTCTATTTGTAAGATATTTAATGATTTAAAGACAAAAGGAAGGTAGTAAATAAAAATTAAGAGAGAGTAAAATTTTAACATACATTCTTGTTATTTGTTAGTTTTCAATACACTTATAGTACTGTTTATTTATTTTATTTCACTTATACCTAATAAAGTCAATTTTGGAGATTCTGAACCAGCCCCTAACTGGAAATACAATATTAACTCTAGGAGTTTTTATATAGTCGGAGACACGTTTGTCGGTCCTCCACGCTCGAGTGGTTGCAAGGCAGACCAAAGTAGTTTGCTGAGCGACCAATAATGTCAAATTAATTTATAATATTAAAAGCCTCCCACCACTTTATGTTAAACCAGGAGTTGATTAAAACTTCCTTATTTTAAATATAATAATATTATTACGTTTTTGGTAGAAAAACTTTTAAGAATTCTCGCAATACAAAGTTATGCTACCTTATAATAAGTACTGTACAAAATATAAGCAAGTTTGTTTTAAAATAGTATCCGATTTGACCCTTTGTATCATTATAAATAATCTTTATAATCATGTCTTTATCTGTTCTGCAGAAGCTGCACAGATTTTGTGTTGAACCAGGTTCTGAGCTTCTTTAACTAGGATGTTCGCTGACCTCACATTCACATAATGTGTCCGAAGTTTTAGCTTTCGAAATTTCATGGTGGTCAGTACGTCTTGGTTCTATCTCATTCATCTGAAGTCCTCCTCATTTATGATTCGGTCAGTCCACGGTATCTTAAGTATTCTCCGATATACCTACATCTTAAATACTTCCAATCTTCTGCAGATATCTTTGTTTAAGATCCACGTTTTAATAAACACCATAAATTATAAGGACAGAGAAGAGGTACCATCAGAGGATTCTTACTTTTATACCAAGAGAGAAGTTGTGGCTCTTAAAAAAGGCTCCCATGCAGTTAAAGGTAGACATAGCTTTTCCTAGGTGTACTTTTATCTCTTGGTTGTTAGTCCATCATTTATTTGTTATTGTGCCAAGGTAGTTGTAGTGTGTCACACTTTTTATTGGGGTTTGGTTGTAGATAACTTAAGTGTATTCAGAGATTTTCATTAACAATCCTCCTTTTCCTCAGTCCTAATCTCTTTTGGGATGTGGTGACACCATCAGGCCTTCACAGTTTTTTTAGGATTTGACTCCATCCTTCTCTGTCCTGGGCTAGTTGTTCGGCTTCATGTAATTCTTGGTTAATCAATGTTTTTTTTTATCTACCCAACGGCTTGGATATCTTCCCCTAGGTCTTTTTCCTTCAACTCTACCCTCGACTATCAGGTTTTCCATCGTGCCTGTTCTTCTACCAATGTGTCCAAAATACTGCAAACATCTCTGTCCTTTACTTTAAGTTGTTCCAGTATCGATACGTTAGTGCGATGATCAATCCAGGATATTCTCACCATGCGGCGGTATACCCACATTTCAAAAGCGTCCAGTTTATTTTTATCCGCTTTCTTTAGGGTCCACGTTTCGGATGCTTATGTGGCTGTGGGAAAAATAAGCGTCTTTACCAGCCTTAATTTTGTGTGTATTGTTATACTAGAATTTTTCCTAATTGCTATCAGTCTCATCATGGCTGTTCTAGCAATAGTCAACCTTCTACCTATTTCTCTGTTACACCCTCCGTCATTTGTTATTAGGGACCCCAGTTATATGAAAGTATTTACTTATTTACTACTTCAAAGCCCCCAATTTCTTTAATGTGTTGAAGATTATTCCGAGCTCTGTCTACTATCATGATCTTTGTCTTACTCGTATTTAGCTTTAGTCCATATGTTTTGCTTTTTTTCTCCAAACATCTCATTATGTCTTCCATTTCTTCTTGGTTTGCCACGAATATTAAAGTGTCATCAGCATATCTCAAGTTATTGATTTTTTGACCTCGTACTGATATTCCGCCCTTCCATCCATCTAGTACCTTTCGCATAATGTGTTCCCTGTAGATATTAAACAGAGTTGGCTAGATTATGCATCCCTGCCTGACACCTGCCTCTATTCTGAAATGATCAAAATGGGTGTTGTTTATTTTTACTGTGCACTTATTATGTTTATATGGACTTCTAATTAGTTGAATTAAGTGGTGGGGTGTTGCCATTTCCGCTAGTATGGACCATAGCTGCTGCCATTGGACTTTATCGAAGGCCTTTGTGTAATCCACAAAGCACATAAGCATAGGAGTATTGAATTCACAAATTTTTTCGATTAGCTGTCTGACATAAAGGATGTGCCTTTTCCTGGGACAAATCCCGCTTGTTCTTCTGATATCTGAGGCAATAGAAAAGCTTTTAATTCATTAACAATAGTATAATATTTATTTCGAATGATATAAAAAGTTGTGCAGACAAGCACCTCAATAAAAAGATTGAAGTAATTTTTCATTCTAAAATGACAGACCTGGTGTAACTTTAAACTGCAGTAAAACTCCTTATATTAAGATAAGTTTTAATTGACCTCCCCATTGATTGACCCATAAGCTGCCGCTGGCTTACACTTCAGATAAAAAGGTTTATAAAAAACTCTTGAATACGGAATAATTTAAAACTCTTTTTTAAATACAAATACTAGATAATATATATTATCTATATATTCTGCTTTAAAAATATTATCTTTTTGGTATAAAAAATAATAAGCAAAATAAATATGAAAGTAAAAATAGTCAGTGGAAGGAATGTCAATGTTCCTTCTAAGTTTATTTAAGAATATTTATATAACTATAGCCCTATCTATAAAGAGTTTATATCAAAAATATTAACACTGTTTATTATTTTTAAGAAAAATCATAAAATTTTTCAAAGATCGAGATACAAAACGTTTGGTGTCACATTAACTAAACGGCAGTCGATCTTTTGGCGTTCCTATAATTACCACTCTGCTCTAATTAAGACGGTATAAATTTTGTAATCGCTACATCTTCGTTAATTAAAGGCATTATCTTGTCAGAGATCCAAAACTATGTTAAAAGGAATTCCGCAAAACGGAATCCTTTAATGGAATCGTAGAAAGTTGTGTTTTTGAGCTGCCGGTTGCTATATTTTGATAATGATGAGCTTATGTATATGGGAAATACAAAACCCTTAAATAATATCTCATGTTGGTAAGAGGATTAAGGTATTAAGAAACGTTTTATGACTAATGTTCTATGTAGCGAAAAATACGTTACATATATGATCCAAATTGCTACCTTAAAACCATAAAACAGCAACTTGTTTCAAAAAATTAAATAGTATTAATTACTTAGCAAAATATTACAATAACAAAATAAACTTTTCTTATGAAATAGCTTCCGAATAATAGTATTAAAAAAATGTTTTTTTATTACTTTTTGTCTTTTTAGTAAAATACTAAGGCGATATATATATATATATATATATATATATATATATATATATATATATTATATATATATATACATATACATATAATATATATATATATATATATATATATATATACATATAATATATATATATATATATGTAATGTCTTCATCTGTATTTGTTATGGTTTTGGTCTTGCTCTAATTCATACCATTAATGGCCAAGCATTGAAATACTTAGATTTTTTGCAATTCAAGTTTATATACTTTATAAATAAAGGCATAGGAACAATATTTCACTTAAAATTATTATTAATAATAATTGCAATATACAAAAAAATAATGTTTCGTTAACGAAACTTTGGCATAATATGTGTAGTAAATTGAAAATTATACGTTTTATAGTGTGTAAATGAAATTTCTTGATTTTATCAATTAAAACTAAAGGTATTGCTACAATAGTTAATTATATAAAATAAAATGATTACTTAACAGTCTGGTAGTATGGCAGTAGCGCCATTATGGCATCTCATTTTTTATGGAAAGCACTAAAACAGTCAGCGTGCAAGTGAACCTTGCATTTTCCGCACATATAAACAGAACTAGTTTTGCACAGTCTGTACCGCCATCTACGTCCATCCTCTTCGCGAACGATATTATGACCAGTCTGGTCATATTGAATATCAGAAGGTAAACTTCCTTTAGAAGGACGACCCCATGCGGATGTGGATGGCTTTGGCCCTGGGTCTGATTCGGAGTCATCTTCTTCAGCAGCTGTTTTTATCGTAAATCTTTTTTCGTTCTGTATCAGTGACAAAACCAAAGAAGAACGAAATTGCAATTGGGAGACTCGAGAATCATTTGCAATGTTGTAAATTCTCCGTGAATTTACAACTGTGCAATCCACTAGGTTCATAAACAAGGGCCACCACCACTTTTTATTTCTTACTCGGATCCGGTAATTTGCTACCGAATTATCTAGCAGATCAACACCTCCCATATGTCGGTTATAACCGTTAATCATATTTGGCTGAGGTATTGAATCTTCCTTTCGTAGCTTCTGATTATATCTTTTAACTGTAACAATTGGATGAACTGTTCCATTGTTGCTGGTTACAGTTACAACGGAATTATCGTTCCACCTTGCAACTGATACTTCTGCCTTTTTGTCGAAAGCATGATCAAACTCGCCTCTGTTTTTCTTTCCAAGCACTTTACTACTTTGTAGAGGACATACTGGTGACCTATTCTCTCTCACGGTGCTAGTAAAGAAAATTCCTTTTTCACCTAGAATGTGAAATAGTGCATAACTCGAAAAGAAGTTGTCGAAGAAAACTCTATGTTCTGAAGGGTTTTGCATTACACGTAGCAGATCCAAAACTACTTGCGTCCCTAACGTGTATTGTGATTTCTGCCTTTCTGGATTTGCGCCATCATAAGGAATGAATTGGTATAGATATCCCTCTGAGCTACACAAGCACCAGACCTTGAAGCCAAAGCGCACTGGTTTACCCTTCATAAACATCTTTGCAGAATGTCGGCTGAAATAAGGAATCATTTGTTCATCTATATACATATTAGGAGAAAATAATCCAAACTGCAAATATCGTTCGTTCATTAGCAAAAATAATGGACGTATTTTGGCAAATTTATCATTTTTGTCTATGTCATTATTGTCAGAGACATGAAAATTTCTTTTTATGTTTCGGAAGGTGTTTCGACTCATGTACTTTCTTACCAGCTCCACGCCTTTATCTGGGTCTTTTGACCAATACATATCACACGCCGGAAGTTTATGATAACCGGTAAGGATTAAAATACCAAAAAACTTTTGCAGTTGAGCTGGAGAGCGTTTAAAATCATGTCTGTTGTTTTCCCGGGCATACGTCAGGCTGAATTCGAGTATCTTCTGGAATAAAATATCGTCAAAAAATAAAGAGAATATTTCAAATAATGTTTTCCCAGCCAGTCTCAGCTTTATTTCTTCCTTTTTATTAAATTCATTGTCTTTTGGAGAAGAGGAATAGTTTTCTAACGATTTAGACCAGTCAGGTGTATATTGCGTTGGTTTGCATTTTCGTTCGGAATTTACTTTTCTTTTCTTCCCCTTCTTGTAGATGGTTCCAATATGGATTCTGTGGGCGCCTTAGCCTCTTCTCGAGACCTTGTGTGAATCTCAAATGTACCAGCGATATCAGTCAAAGCTTCTTCCTCTATAAGAAGATTATCATTCGAATCCTCTTCATCTGTTAACACATCAACTAAAGGAGGTATATAAACTGCCTCTATATCATCCGCTTCTTCTGTAACAAAAATGGATTGGCTGGAGCGCCAATATAACAAGAATGTGGAATAACAGAAGATGAAAGGGATTAGATCGAAATAAATTATGTGAAAGAAATAAATAAAGGGTAAATATGAATTTTAAAATATAATAAAATTAATGCTGGCTAGCGACTATGCAGGAGAATGACCACTTGACAATCAAAGAGGGATTCGGCCAATTTGCATGCCCTACAGAGACCGTAAGATGTAAGAATTAATGACTAGAAACTACCAAGAAATAAACAGAAGAAAGATAAAGTTGCTCTAATGAATGTTTGGGCGCCAGGAAGTTGAATGTTTTCTTCCAAGATATCTTGTATTGCTGAAATATTAAAGGATAGGTACCAAGTGAAATCTTAAATTGTTTTAACCCAACTTTAATAAATACCTATATTATGTACAACTTATTTTAAACCCTTATATATAACAATATAACCCAACACCTCTTATATACAATTAACTAATCTATATTTACAATGAAAACCCTGAATATAATGATAAAATAATTTCCCCTTTCCCAAATGTACCTATTTATGTGAAATGTTGACTAAGATTATGCAATAGTTATATAAATATAATATAAAATGAAATATATAATAATATAAATGTTACAATTATCGAATAAATGAAATAAAACCTCTCGGGATATGTGTGCACACTATAACCTGTTAACGAGAGATTCCAGGGGAGTTACAATCTCAACCCTTGATGAATAATAAATGATTATTATCAATAAAAAGTTAAAGCCTTGAAGAGGAAGTTAAAAGGTATTATTACAAATTTACACTGACTATTATTTAAAAAAATGAATATGATTATTATTACTAAAAGGTTAAAGCCTTGAAGAGGAAGTTAAAAGGTATTATTACAATATTTACACTGACTATTATTTAAAAAAATGAATATGATTATTATTAATAAAAAGTTAAAGCCTTGAAGAGGAAGTTAAAAGGTATTATTACAAATATTAAATGAAAACAACAAAAAAACAAAACTAGTTCTTCCTGTCGGTTTCTTTCTCCGTGGACCTGGGAGGTGGTCAGGATGAAGAACTAGATGCAGGTGGGTAGAGGTCCAAAACTGGACTCCAATAAAAGGTACTGAGACTTTTTACTCTTTAAACTAAAACCATAGAATTCTTCCCCTGTGTTTAAATCCCCATAAAATTAAATTAAAAGTGTTTCTTCCTCCCCGACTTGTCCTGGAATCCGTAACTAGGCTAAAAAAACACAGTTGTGTTACTACAAAGTCCTTTGTTCATACAAGAAAGTAAAGAAAAACCAAGAAATGTCAACACGTTGCTTCAAATTGAAGCAAAAACTATAATGTGTTTCTTTAAAAAAAAAATAACCTTGGGACTGTATGAAAATGTTTGGATATTAACTAAGTAATTTTAAGGAACGCCTGGTATATAGATTATAGAATCGAAAAAAATATTAGCCGGTTTAAACGGTATGGAATTTTAATAGATAATTGTTGGTTTTCATACTTGTAAAGAAATAAAATTATAAAAATTTATTACTTGTAATCTGTTAAGGTATTTAGGAAATAAATGGAATAGTTAAATAGACCAGAATGTATTTTGAAAGAGGATTAAAGAAATAGATTTAAATTTCACCAACAATGGCGGATGATGTGACATGTTTTTATATATAATTTATTTATAATTTAAAACTCACCGGCTGTGGTCCAAACTTAAAGTGTTTTCCCAAAACAACAAAATAACAAAAAGGCTTCTTCCAACACAACTGATTTTCCAAAAAAAATAAAAAAATTAAACCAAACTCATGGCATAAAGATGGCCCCCACAGCCGCCTCTGAACACGTCTGCTCACTTCACGGTTCCAAGACCAAGTAACGAACACACGAGGTTACGACGGAAACGAAGTCGAATTTTTACATAGAGGGCGCAACTTGCTGCCAACTTTTAGGCATAAAATTTACTGAAGTTATTTGAATTTTAAGCATATTTCAAAATGAATTTAATTTATAATTAAGTTAAAGGATTCCAGTGACAGGACAGTAAGTGGGTATTTAAGTAACGGACTCGTTACATTCCCCTCTTACTTGGAGAAAAAAATTTTTTAAAGTGAAAATTTTTTTTTTCTTTCACTTGACTGATTGGATAGATGTAGGTTAACCAATACTTCAACCATATGTGGAGCAATCAAGAATCGAGAAAAAAAATATATAAACATATATAAAAATTATAGCCATGGCACCAATTTGCCAAATACAGCTATTATATTAACTCACTATAATATAACTCACTATAATTACTTCCAAAACAATCTACATCGATTCACACGATTTTAATTAACCACAGATTATGAGTGATGTAGAAATAAAGAAAGGGTTTCATCTAAAGATACCCATACTACACATACTATTTAGAGTAAAATTAAAGTAAAGTAAGACTCTAACATAGCATAGTATAGACTAGTAATACAAATGCTCAATACAAATAATCCAAAATAATGTGAAATCGGACCCTGGTTCCAAAATTGACTCATCAATGGACAACAGATTTATAGGAGAGCATATCCAAGGAATAATCAATCAGGCAAATAGGTGGACCGATACACAATAATAAGTAACAATAAGAAATACCAAACGTATATAAAACAATATACGTAACAATAAAAATACTAAACGTATATAAAACAATATAAGTGTCGAATTGGATGGTAATCCAAAATTGACCATACAGTGGACAACAGATTTATAAAGTAGCATATCCAGAGATAATCAATCAGGCAAATATTGACCCAATTCACACTATAACCAAATAACCAAATAGGGTAGGTCCACATATACCCACATCCGGTAGTATGTGCCTAACCTAAAACTCATCAAATAAATTATTGGATCCAAATGTGGGACTAACGGCCTAAACAAAAGGACAGCCATAAAATCAATTCCATCCTGATGATATGCCATCAGTACATTTAGGATCCAAAGTAAAGACCAAAAATAAAAACTAGGAGGTGTGATACACTTAATCATCCTAGTAAACGTAAAGCTGAACAAATTGAACTCAAAAAGGTAGAGTACCAAAGCATGTGAACTGCTGTGGTAACTTCTTACAACAAAATTAACTTATGCTGATATTCGATAACCATAGCAGGTAGCTACAACAAATTTATAAGAATATCTAACATAAGATCACTATAAGGAGTTTAATGTGACAGTAAACTCTAACAACCATAGCTAAGTAGTAAGAGTAAGGTAGAAGTAATAACAAACAGAACATCAAGAACGAGTAGACCAATTTCTGAAGAAACTGCAAATTTATAGGTCGTTCTGATATTAATAAAAGAGAACAGGATAATTTCTTGTTCAATATACCAAAATATAAATAAGTGCCTAAGGAAAGAAGTGAAAATAACTATAAATGGTCATTTATTGCCAAAATATGAAATACTATTCATAACTGTAATCTAAACTTGCTAGCTGTAAAGGGAATATGTCATGGATTGCTTCCTCCAATAAACTATATAAATAAAATTAATAAATCAGCTAAGGAACAATTCAGTTATTAGACCAAAGTCTGAAAATATTAAGGATTAACGTTAAATATTCAAATCCTAATTAACATTAACAATAATTTACTATCTATGGAAGACATTCTACTGCCTAGATAACTGTACAGCTTGTCATGAAAATGGTGAATTCCGAAACTCATAGAACAACTGAGGCCTCTAATTGAACTAAAACTTCGAACCCACATATTCATTCACCTATACACAGGCAGAATAGTCTATATAATATAGGAGTGTACTAAAATCATGTATACTGATTATCTATATAAATTCCTAATGACTGATTTAAAAAAACATCCCACATAGCAAATCCAGATACATGTTACTATATAACTTGATTATGACCAATAAACTGAATCAAATCCGAAAAAAAAAATACAACATTCTTTCCAAACTGGCAAAACAAGTAAGTATAATGGGAAGAAAGTGATACAACACATAAACATATAGCACAGTATAGCAGCATTACAATATTTAGTTCCATACCAGTGCAACACCTAATATAAGTAAAAATCTCTAATGGCTTTAATAATTTTAACTTATTATAAACAAATACTAATCAAATTATAAGCTGTAGATATTCCAAATCTAGTGATTAATAACAAAAATCTAAGAAAATATCAAATCGTAACCAAACCGAGTCAAAACAATAACAATCATAGGAATAAGTTAACTTAATAGACATTACGTTAATCTTCCTCTGAAGATGAAGATGCTGCCTCATCTGTTGTATTATCAGGGAGTAAATCCTTTATATGAAATTGACCAATTCGTCTATTTGTCGAATTGTCTTTTAATTCATAAACTAAAGGAGATATTACCCTAACGACAGTACAGGGAACATATTTCTGACAAAACTTAGCAGAAATGGCATCACCTTTATTTGATTTTACAAAATTCCGTTTCAAAACTCGATCGCCCACAAAAAATCGCAAATCTCGTTTCCTCAAATTATACTTATGCTGATTTCTAAGGTAAGAAGCTTTTAACTTCTTCCTAATGTCAGCGAATATTGGAGGTAGGTTTTGGAGATCTTCCATACGGTGAAGTTTCTCAGAAATTTGAGGAAGAGTTGTTGAATTTTCAGAAATTAAACCAAAATAATCACCTGACAGTGGAACATGCCTACCAAAATTAACATAAGCTGGAGAACACTGAGTGATTTCATGAACAGAAGTTCGAATGGCTTGAGCAACTGAATGGATATACTTATCCCAAGCTCTATGATCACTGTAAGTGTAAGATCGAAGAGCATTAACAATGCTACGATTTACACGTTCAGTGTGGTTAGCTTGCGGATGATAAGCTGCATTGTAGAATATCTTTTGGACCTTATATTTACTTAATAGATCTTTAAAAGCTTTAGAAACAAATTGTGGACCATTATCACATGATACTATTTGGGGAATACCAAATAGTAAGAACACTTGTTCCTCTAAGAACTTCAAAATGGCTGGAGTTGTAGCCTTACGCAGAGGACAAACTAAAGGAAATTTGGTGAAGTAATCTACAACTACCAAACAAT
This sequence comes from Diabrotica balteata, assembly GCA_918026665.1. Taxonomy (NCBI): domain Eukaryota; kingdom Metazoa; phylum Arthropoda; class Insecta; order Coleoptera; family Chrysomelidae; genus Diabrotica; species Diabrotica balteata. Next base: position 101,803,364 of record OU898281.1, read on the forward strand.
ATGTGTTACCTAAATAACTGCGTGGATATGGTCCAATAAGGTCTAAAGAGATCATTTGCCACGGGAAATTAATGTTCCTAAACGAACCCATTAATCCAGCTTGAGGTAGGTTACTCGGCTTGCATGTTGCACAAACTCTACATCTAGAGATGTATTTCTTGACTGAGTTGCGCAAACCAGGCCAGTAATATAACTCAGCTATTTTACTAAAAGTTTTGTAAAAACCAAAGTGACCTGATGTCACATCATCATGAAAGGTTTTCAACACTTCATCCCTATTAGATGTTGGGACTACTATCTTCCAATCAGACATATTCGATAGAGATTCAACTGGACTGATAACATGTTTATAGAGGATATTATTCTCCACCTTGAAATCAGGATACCTAGTAGGTTCTTGGGTGACATTATGAATCATCTTTCGATACCAATTATCTGGAGATAAAGTGGACAGATCTAAAAGATTGATATCGAATGTACGTGACAACGCGTCTGCAACCACAACACCATTGGCTTTGCGATGAACAATATTATAATCAAAAACAGAAAGCCTACAAATCCAACGGGACAAACGTTGTGACGGATTCTTCATGGAATGTAACCATAATAAAGAACTATGATCTGTGATGATAGTAAACTTACGACCCTCAAGATAGTACCGAAAGGCATCAAGACCATGGATAATTGCAAGAAGTTCTCTCTCTGTGGTGGAATAATTCTTCTGTGCTTTATTGAGCTTTTTGCTGGTATAAGCTATTGGATGTTCCGAACCATCCTTCATTTGAAATAGTACACCACCTGAAGCAGTGTTGGAACAATCTGTCATGAGATAGAAATGCTCTTTAAAATTCGGAGACGTCATGACAGGAGCACTAGTAAGAGCTTCTTTTATACGCCGGAAAGCATCATCGGCTTCTGAAGTCCATGTAATAGTTTGGCCTTTTTTCCTATTTTTAAGGAGATCTGTAAGTGGGGATAACAAAGTAGAATAAGACGGCACAAACCGACGATAATATCCACACATACCTAATATCCTACGGACTTGAGTAGTAGTCTTAGGTATAGGAAAATCTTTGATAGCTGTGACTTTATCAGGATCAGTCCTCAAACCTTTACTATCGACTACATATCCTAAAAATTTAAGACTAGGACGACAAAACTGACATTTATCTAAATTAATAGTTAAATTAGCCTCTTTGAGACGTGAAAACAACTTATCCAAAATTTCTATATGAAGAGAAAAATCAGGAGTGACAACCAAAATGTCATCCAAATAATAAAAAACATAGGGCTCTAACTGAGGACCAATGACTAAATCCATCAGACGACACATTGTCTGAGGAGCTGAAACAAGACCAAAAGGCATAGTGACAAACTGAAATAATCCTTTTCCACTAACAGCAAAAGCTGTATACTTTTTACTTTCCTCACTCAAAGGAATCTGTAAAAAGGCTTTAGATAGGTCGATAGAAGAAATATACCTAGCATTCTGAAGTTTACTGAGAATGACGTCTATTCGGGGAATAGGATAAGCATCCCGATTTGTAGTAATATTATTCAACTTTCGACCATCGAAGCAAACCCTAAAAGATCCATCCTTTTTCTTGGTTAACCACAAAGGACTACAGTAAGAAGACGTGGAAGGTTCAATGATATTCAACTCTAACATGGAATCAATTTCCTTTTCCAAGTCAACTTGCCAAGCCTGAGGAATAGGATACTGATATTGTCTAAAAGGTGTGGTATCTCCCACTTCGATAGTGTGAGATATTAAGGATGTACGACCTAACTTGTCTTTCGACGAAAGAGTTGTAAATTTAGAGATCATATTCTCTAATTGCCTTTGTTCGGAACTAGATAAACTAGTAAAATCCTGAATAGCACTAAGTAAGGACAGATTAAATTGAGAAATTGAAAAGGAAAAATTAGAACAATTTAGTGTGCTATTAAAAGCATTTAAGAAATCCATACCTAAAATTATAGAATTCTGAACTGAAGGAATAATATAGAATGTAATTTGTTTACATAAATCTGCTACTGTGATTTCAGTTTCAAATTTGCCTGTAATAGACTGAACTGTACCATCTGCAGTAGACACTTGCAGAGAAGAGATGGGCATAATAGAAATCTCAGCATTTTTCAGTAAAGCTAATGAATGTGAACCTATCACAGAAATGTTCGAGCCACTATCTAAAAGAGCTAAACAAGATTGTCCTAAAATCTTAATAGGAAGATAAGGTCTATTATCATTATGTTTTCTCACTAATAAAGAATTCAAATCAAAACAATCATTATCTGATTGGTCAAAAACTTTAAATGGTGCTAAACTAAACTTATTGTCTCTACCTACACAATCAGATGATGCAACAGGCAAACAAGAAGAATCAGAAATAAAAGAATCCTCCTGAATTGTGGTAGACTCGGGTATAGATATTGGAACTACTATACTGCTACTATTATGTCTATTACTAAAATTTGGGAAGATATTTGGGGAAGATAATCTATGTAAATCAGATGTATTATGTTGGGAAGTTACTTCTTGGAATGACTTGGTGTGGTGTGTGTTGGTTTTTTGGAGACAACCCCTTTCCCTTTCCGACTGGAAGATGGGTTTGGGTGACTTGACGTGGTTGGACCAGTGACTTCGTTTGATGTAACGGTTTGATTCCCTGATGGGGGTGTGGACGGAGAAACGCTCAGGGGACGGACCTCCGATCGTTCGTTTCCCGAACACCTAAAACAATTGCGTTTGAGGGTATTTTCTTTACCACAACCGTGGCAGAAAATACGGGTACGAGGGATGCCGCAATCATAAAAAGTATGGCCAGACTCACGACAATTCCAGCACACTACAGAACTAATAACTGATATATTACGTTCAGAGCCCTTAGGTTGCCAAGAACGGTGTCTAAAAGAATTTTGATGACCGAAAGAGTCAGAAGAGTGTTTAGAAGTGGTTGGAGGTTGAGAAGACCAAGATAAAGTTTCCTCCAAACGTTTACACTTCTCGGTTATGTCTGCTATACTGGTGATGTCTACTAAAGCTAATTGCTGATGATAAAATGGCAGTAGACATTTGAGGATGATCTTAATCTTTGCAGAATCTGTCAGAGGTGTTTCAAGGCGACTACACATACCCAAAATGTTGTTTATAAACATTGTAACAGACTCGTTTGGCTTCTGTTTACGATTTTTGATTTGGTCTAGAAGGTCATCTTGAAATGAATATGGAAGAAAATCAGATTTAAGTTTCTGAGCCAAATCAGACCAATTAGAAAAGTTAGTGCGGTTATTCATAAACCACGTAAAAGCTGTGCCTGTAAACAACTCAGCAGAAGCTGCAAAAAGATCATCTTCACTCACTCCTCTTGATATGCGAAGACATTCCACCCTATCCAAAAAGGAAATAACCTGGTCATAATGACCTTCACCAGAAAATGTAATGCCCCATTTATGTACCTGAACAGGTTTGGGGTGAAGAAATGAATTAGCTGCTTGGGCTGAAGAAATAGGGGTTGAAGTAGCAATTGGATTCACTCGTGAATCAAGTTCACCCTCTAGGCTAAGAATTCGGATTGAAATAGAGCGTTTGTAAGTTTGCTGCTCATCATTCGAACAAGATAATAGATGAACACGGCCTGAGACATGGGCTAGACGTGATATCAGCCTGGAGTATAGGCTATCTTGGACAGTCCCTCTAAAATCGGATATCCTTTTAGCCAAATCATCCATAGTCTCATCAATCTCTTCTTGTTGTTCCAAAAAAGGAATACTGGTGGCAGAAATTTGTCGAAAGCTCCTATTTCCTTCTTCTTGCCTTAGAGCTCCACGCAATATCTTGCGTTTTAAATCCACATTGGAAGACGCATCAATGGGAATGTCCCTAATTCTCAACTCATAATCTAATTCTTTAACTAATAAATGTTCTACCTTGAATGCAGACATTGTGAAAGAAAAACAAATAGATGAATAGGTAGAATAGACAAGGAGATAATATACTCACACTCCACAAAACCAATCGAATAATAATATAAAGTTTTCAAAAAAAAAAGAATAAATAAATATGTACCAACACACCACAAAATCAATCCAAAAATAATTTCAAGTTATTCACAAAAATTTCAAAATGGTTAAGTAAGTTAAGTAAATATAAACACAATCCTTGAAGCAACACACAATGGTTTCAACAAGTATATGGTTAACAAATACTCGAATATAAAAAATTCACCAATATTGGCTAATATATATATGTATAAAAAATAGTAATATCTAAATTATTAAATTCTTAAAGTTCAATAATAGTAAGATAGATAGTTAACTGTGCACAATGAGATTAAAAGGTGAGGGTTTAAATATGAATATAAGTAAACTACAGCAATACAAGTATATCTATAAATGTAAATCTAATAAGAAAAACAATAAATAAATAAAGAAGTTAAAAAAATGAACAAAGAGCAACAGGAACAAATTAGAAATAATAAAGAATATTTTGCAAATAGAAATATACTTCAGAATGTACGGTCTGAACTGAGAAAAGGCACCACGTTGGGAACGCCAATGTAACAAAAATGGATTGGCTGGAGCGCCAATATAACAAGAATGTGGAATAACAGAAGATGAAAGGGATTAGATCGAAATAAATTATGTGAAAGAAATAAATAAAGGGTAAATATGAATTTTAAAATATAATAAAATTAATGCTGGCTAGCGACTATGCAGGAGAATGACCACTTGACAATCAAAGAGGGATTCGGCCAATTTGCATGCCCTACAGAGACCGTAAGATGTAAGAATTAATGACTAGAAACTACCAAGAAATAAACAGAAGAAAGATAAAGTTGCTCTAATGAATGTTTGGGCGCCAGGAAGTTGAATGTTTTCTTCCAAGATATCTTGTATTGCTGAAATATTAAAGGATAGGTACCAAGTGAAATCTTAAATTGTTTTAACCCAACTTTAATAAATACCTATATTATGTACAACTTATTTTAAACCCTTATATATAACAATATAACCCAACACCTCTTATATACAATTAACTAATCTATATTTACAATGAAAACCCTGAATATAATGATAAAATAATTTCCCCTTTCCCAAATGTACCTATTTATGTGAAATGTTGACTAAGATTATGCAATAGTTATATAAATATAATATAAAATGAAATATATAATAATATAAATGTTACAATTATCGAATAAATGAAATAAAACCTCTCGGGATATGTGTGCACACTATAACCTGTTAACGAGAGATTCCAGGGGAGTTACAATCTCAACCCTTGATGAATAATAAATGATTATTATCAATAAAAGTTAAAGCCTTGAAGAGGAAGTTAAAAGGTATTATTACAAATTTACACTGACTATTATTTAAAAAAATGAATATGATTATTATTACTAAAAGGTTAAAGCCTTGAAGAGGAAGTTAAAAGGTATTATTACAATATTTACACTGACTATTATTTAAAAAAAATGAATATGATTATTATTAATAAAAAGTTAAAGCCTTGAAGAGGAAGTTAAAAGGTATTATTACAAATATTAAATGAAAACAACAAAAAAACAAAACTAGTTCTTCCTGTCGGTTTCTTTCTCCGTGGACCTGGGAGGTGGTCAGGATGAAGAACTAGATGCAGGTGGGTAGAGGTCCAAAACTGGACTCCAATAAAAGGTACTGAGACTTTTTACTCTTTAAACTAAAACCATAGAATTCTTCCCCTGTGTTTAAATCCCCATAAAATTAAATTAAAAGTGTTTCTTCCCTCCCCGACTTGTCCTGGAATCCGTAACTAGGCTAAAAAAACACAGTTGTGTTACTACAAAGTCCTTTGTTCATACAAGAAAGTAAAGAAAAACCAAGAAATGTCAACACGTTGCTTCAAATTGAAGCAAAAACTATAATGTGTTTCTTTAAAAAAAAATAACCTTGGGACTGTATGAAAATGTTTGGATATTAACTAAGTAATTTTAAGGAACGCCTGGTATATAGATTATAGAATCGAAAAAAAAATATTAGCCGGTTTAAACGGTATGGAATTTTAATAGATAATTGTTGGTTTTCATACTTGTAAAGAAATAAAATTATAAAAATTTATTACTTGTAATCTGTTAAGGTATTTAGGAAATAAATGGAATAGTTAAATAGACCAGAATGTATTTTGAAAGAGGATTAAAGAAATAGATTTAAATTTCACCAACAATGGCGGATGATGTGACATGTTTTTATATATAATTTATTTATAATTTAAAACTCACCGGCTGTGGTCCAAACTTAAAGTGTTTTCCCAAAACAACAAAATAACAAAAAGGCTTCTTCCAACACAACTGATTTTCCAAAAAAAATAAAAAAATTAAACCAAACTCATGGCATAAAGATGGCCCCCACAGCCGCCTCTGAACACGTCTGCTCACTTCACGGTTCCAAGACCAAGTAACGAACACACGAGGTTACGACGGAAACGAAGTCGAATTTTTACATAGAGGGCGCAACTTGCTGCCAACTTTTAGGCATAAAATTTACTGAAGTTATTTGAATTTTAAGCATATTTCAAAATGAATTTAATTTATAATTAAGTTAAAGGATTCCAGTGACAGGACAGTAAGTGGGTATTTAAGTAACGGACTCGTTACACTTCTAAATCAGAATCATCCTCCAGTATAGCTTGCAATTCTTTCACTATCAAATATGCATAATAAATTTAGGGATCGCGCCAAAGTTTCGTAAACGAAACATTATCTTTAAAGTGTTATAAAATTTTATGAGTAGTCATATTTCAAATTATATTTGGATAATATCATTCTACAATCTCTAATTGAACAAATAATGCCGGTTTGGTCGAATTTTAAATATCTTGTGATATATTATGCGAGCTCAAACGACACCGACAGATACTAGTAAATTTGGAGTGTTTTGTTTATTATTTTATAAATTATGCAGCACATAATTTAGACCATTAAAATAACAAACACGTCAATAAACTATCTATATGAAAGACTCATACATAAAATATAATTAATCATCATATGAAAATCGTAAAAAAAATAATTAAAAAAATGTTTCGTTTTCGATACTTTGGCCATTAATGGGTTTTAAGGGCTATCTTTCCAGCTTCTACGTCCAGTTCTTTTATCATTTCAAATATTTTTTCTTTTTTATCGGTTATCAATACGATGTCATCAGCGTACCTTAAATGGTTTAAGCGTTGTCCACAAATTTTTATTCCTTTTTCTTCCCATTCTTATCTTTTACAAGTATCTTCGAGAGCCTGATTAAAAAGTTTGAATTGAATTACTACTTATTAATTTACAGTTTCATGACCAAGAACTAAAAATCATGACAAAGAAGTTCTGCTGTATAAATGATTACCCTATTGGAGAAGCTGGTATCAAATTTTCAATGCTTGGTAGTGCCGTGGGAAGAACTCTGCATTGATGAAACTGTAGTTCCGTTTAGGGACCGACTGTAATTTAGACAGTATATTAAAAACAATAGATAAGTTCGGGGTGTAGATATACATACTCTGTTTTAATGGAAGTTACACTTATGATCTACAAATTTATTGTGGTAATGATAAAATTAAAAATAGGTTAGTTCTAGATAGTGTTTGTTTAGCTAATAACTTGTTAGATGTTTGACGTACCATATACACAGATAATTTTTATACTATATTTATAATGTAGCGGTGTATTAATACATACAAATTTGGGGAAAACTTTGAGGCAAAACAGAAAACTGCCAAAAAGTGACAACTGCGACATTAAAGAATGAGGAGATTATTTGTATTGAGAATGACAGAGGTGTAGCAGTAACTAAGTAAAAGAACAAACGCGAAATGCCTATCTGGGTACAAAGCAAATAGCTAAAATGGAAGACGTCCATTACAGGAGAGACTTAATTTATAGCTGGATATTTGATTTGAAGAGAAGTTGAATTACGATTATGCTATGGTCGAATACTTTGGGAAGCATTCATGAAAACAGTTTAATCATGGTAAGCCCATCAGATTTAGGAATTTTTGGGCAATAATCCAAATCCAAAAATTTGAGAAGAATTAAATGTGCAATTAGGATTATGATTGTTACAGGAAATACTGAGTTACCTCGAAGGAATTTTTACTGCGATTCCAAACAAGTTATGAAAAATATTTTGGTCACTGAATCTATGAGAAGATATCGGTTTCGCCGAATTTTAAAATATTTTTACTGACTCGATAACACACAGCCTGGACATGTTAACAAAATTTGGAAGCTACGACCACTAATGTGCCTTTTTAAACGTCACTTAATGGATAACTAAATACCTGAAAAATTTAATTACTATGAGTAATTGAACTGGAAAAGTTTAATTACGATGAGGCTATAATTAAATACTTTAAAAAGCATTTATTTAAAAATTTTTTCGGGGTAAGCCTATCAGATTTGGGTATAAAATGCGGTCTCTGAACTCTCCTTCTGATTATTTGGTGAGCTTTGATATATAATATAATTGAAAATACCCAAAGGCAAACTACTTTTGAAAGCGATTTTGAAAAATGTACTGCTCACAACAGTAATCAACAACAAAGGAGACATCGAGGACGATCTTAGCAACAGAATGGAAAACACAGAAAAAACTATTCCAAGCACTAATAATAGAGGATTCCTTAATAACAAATAAATAGCAACAAAGACCAAGATGACAATATACAAAACAATATATCGACCTACAGTGACATATGGAGCAGACAATTGGATACTAAACAAAAGGCATCAAAGCAGAAGTCATGCAGCAGAAATGAAATACTCCAGAAGAACGATCGGAGTAAAAAGAACTGAAAGAATCAGAAATAGAAGAGAAATAATAAAAATCAAACCGATTCTCGACTCAATCAAGGAGAAAAAATTGGCATGGTTCGGACATCTAACCCGGATGGACAATAATTTTTTTTTCCTAAGTTAATGGCACTGGCAAAGCCAAAAGGCCAGTCATGTTTTCTCATAGTTTTATCATCCGTTTCCATTGTTTACATTATATACATATTAATATTATATACAAGTTAAATTAAGATAGAATATTTTTAGTGTGTTAGTATATGCCTAAATATTTTCGTTACTTATTTTTATTTTTATTGTTTTTTTTTTATATCGTTCTATATACCATTGTAACTTTTCTTTTATTTTTATTGTTTATTTCTTTTTATTAGTATTATTTTTTATTGTTTAATATTATTTATTTATTGGTTTGCTTTTTTTTGTTTTTTTTTTTCGTTTTTTTTTTTTGTTTTAGGCTTACAAATTTGTTCATATTTCGCAATACTGCTTACAAAGTAATATTAGTAGATTTTACATACTGATATATGATGTTGTAGATACTATTATCCTCTAATGTCAATAGATTTGAAACATTTATTGGAAATTTCATTTTGTACAATATTAAATTTTGATAAAACTTATCAATTTCTATTTTTTTTAAAGGACATTCTAAAAGAATATGTTGTAAATCAGCAATTTCATCACATAGACATTTATTATTATCTAAGAAACCTATTTACTGTTTATACGCTGGAAATAGTGCATGATTGCAGCGCATTCGACTTATTATCCGAATAATTGAACGATTATGTGTATTCTCAAACCATGGTTTGTCCCTTATTTTTATGGTGGAAACCATGGTTTCTCCACATTTATATTTTATCTGCCACTTTTCCTTAAGTTCCTTTCGAAAAATTGGAATAAAATCAGACTGGTATTTTTAATCTAAGTAGTCTTCCATTTTTTGCACCATCTTTTGCTAAATGGTCCACTTCTTCATTTTCTTCTATACAGGAATGGGCTTTTATCCATGATATATAAATTTGTTTTCCTCTACTTGATACATTTTGATACAATTCTAAAATATCAAGAAGAATATAATTTAAATTGGGATTCAACAACAGATTATTAACTTTTTCTACCGAACTTTTAGAGTCTGTAAATATGACAAATTTACCCTCTTCTTGTTCTAAACACAGATTAATTGCTAATATTATGGCAATAAGCTCAGCATTGAAAATTGACATCATATCTGACAGTTTGTATATTGGTTTGATATTTTTGGAAGGATAATAAACTGCACAGCCAACTCCATGTTCCTATTTAGATCCATCAGTATAAACTTTTTCATACTGTTTCCATTTTACTATACAATCTCGATAATATTCTTTTTGTATAATAATATTATTTTGACACAAATAGCGAGCGTTAATATCTGTCTTAACTGAAACATTTCATAAGAATAATTCCATAAAGGTATTCCATTGGATTTATAAAGTTCTTCATATCTGTGAACATTGGTAATGAAACTTTCAACTAATAATGGTATTTTTTTCTTATCCCAATATTTAGATGTTAAAACCAAACCAGCTAAACTAGATACTTTAACCAGTAACTTGGATTTCTGACTTCTTAACTTTAACACGAATTTGTCAGATAGAAATCTTCTCCGAAGATTCAATGGCGGTTCGCATGTTTCTGTTCCATAACGTCTATAGGCGTACTTCCCAAGTATCCAATACAGAGTCGAAGGCATTTGTTTTTTATTGGTTGGACAATAATAGACAAGTAAAAAGAGTGTGGAACGCCAAACCAATAGGGAAGAACAGAAGATGAAGACCCATTAAAGAATGGAACAGTGACATCTCGCAGATACTGCAGAGTAAGTGTAAGACTTGGCAGGAAGCAACACAGATAGCATACAATAGGAAGGAATGGAGAAAGTTTGTCAAGAGCTAGGACACCTCAGAAGATTGTAAAATATTGTAATATAAAGAATTGTATTATAAATAGGTCTAACTGGTAAGCTGGTTTTGTATGTTTTCAATAAAATTGATAGTGTGTAAAATAATTCAATATTTAAGCTAAGTATACTTTCGACATAATAAATGTCATCATCAGAGCTATCCTAAAATAACGTTAAGTTAAGTAAATTTTTTATATAAAATACAATGATAGAAAAAACTTACGTCAATTAGGCAATAAATACTTCATAGAAGGACAATTGTGCACAAACGACATATTAAAATTCAAAGATCGGGCTCTGTAGGCCACAGATCTTGGGTCTAACCCTTATACATATGTATAATTCACATTTAAAAAGTTTTTATAAAAACATGGTTACCACATACAGTAACGACAACAGCTGTCTTTGACTTACATTTTTGAAGTAAAATGAAAATGAAATAGGAAGCTCGGATATACGGAAATAAATCCTAGAGCGACCTCTGTATTTAAATTATTAATTAAAAATTGAAAATGTCTAAAATGACGTCTGAAGGTTATTGATTATTAATTTTAGCTACTGTAGAATTTTAAATTTAAATATTTTAAATTGATTAGTTAACGTGAAGATTTAAATATACATTTATCAAAATTATCAAAAAACAAAACTTTAAAGTTTGACCAAATAGAAGAAAGTAGATGAAAAACCAACCAAGGAGAAGTATCATTTGCTAAGTTAAGAGTTCACAGCTATTATTGATTATCGGTATTATTAATAAAATAAATATGAAGAAGAAAACATCAAACATTCTCTATGTAGATGAAATCAATGAAAGAAAGTATAAGAAATTCTCTCTTTTAAATCTCTTTTTTAAAAAAAAGGGTCAAAGCTTGATCAAATGATGGTTAATTTTATACTAAGTGTATTATTAAAGAAACTTCTTAAAGATAGGATCAAACTTACAATTTAAGTTAATTTGAGTGTTGACACAATTTTGAGGATTCCTTTTCATTTCTCTACTGATTTCAAGATCTTCTAGTAAATTCATTTTTATATAATTATTATTGGGTATACTGTGTAGGATCTTACTATCTCTATGAGGACTAAAGCCATGCTTTGAAGCATGTATATGATTCCCAAAACTAGATTTATCAATCTTAGACAGATGTTCTTTGATGCGTATATCCAAAGGTCGCATTGTTCTACCCACATAGGTCACCGGGCATTCACCACAGGATAATTTATAAATACCACTTTTTGACGATTTGTTAATTTTGTCTTTAGTGTGGGAAAAAATAGATTTGATATTTTCTTTAACTTTGAAAGAAAGTTTTAGATTAGGGATGTTTTTTAAGATTCTGGCTATATTGTCTGATGGATAACCTAAGTACGATATTGATCGATAAATAACTGTCGAGTTAGAAATGTTATGAACAGTGTTGTATGCTAGTGATCTATTCCTTTTATTCCTTAATTTGTTGAGTATGTTATCAACTAAAGTAGGGGTGTAACCGTTACTATAAGCAAGTTGTTTAATAATTTCTAATTCTGATTTAAAATTTGAATCTGACAGAGGTAATCTAAGTAAACGATGGATATAGCAATAAAAGGAGGCCATTTTCTGTTGAAAAGGATGATTAGAAGATCTAGGGATGGTATGGTCAGTCTGAGTTGGTTTTCTGAAGACTGAAAAATTTAATTTATTATCTATTTTAGTTAATGTTAAGTCTAGAAAATTTAGTAGAATTGTTGGATTCTGTTTCTAAGGTGAATTTTATAGCTGGATGTAAGTTGTTAAGTGAAACTAGGATATTGTCTGCATTTGAGGAATTTCCATCAATGATAGCTAACACATCATCCACATATCTGAACCAATATAAAACTTTTTGAAACGGGTTTTGATTCAGAGAAAGATTGTTAAAGATATTAATCTCCAGGTTATTCAGAAATAGATCTGCTAGCAAAGGTGATAAGGGATTGCCCATTGCCAATCCTTGTGCCTGTTTATAAATAATATTGTTGAAAGAAAAGAAATCTTGTGAAAGACCAAATTTAAGTAAACCCAATATGTGAAAAATTGTATCTCTATTTATGTTGTTTTTAATAAGTAATTTCTCAACTATGGAAATGGTTTCATCTCTAGGTACATTTGTAAACAAATTACTTACATCAAAGGAAACTAAAAAAAAAGGCTCTAGGTAAATTTAAAACTGACAATTTATTAACTAAGTCTGTAGAGTTTTTGACAGAAAAAGTGGGTTGAACAGATATTGAGGATTGTAATATAGAATTGATGAATTTGGACAATTTAACAACTGGTGTGTTATAAAAACTAACCACTGGTCTCATTAACCTATAACCCATAACCACCCATATAACTCATAACCACTCTTACAGTCTTTTTCAATGTATTATAAATGACCCAACGCCGTAAGGTACAAATGGGTCTACTGATTAAGTAAGTAAGTTTTCGCAAGCAACAATTTACCATTTTTCTTAAATTACAGGAATGATGATAGTATGGGAACTATTAGAAAAAATAGAACTCCTATAAATTGAAAGTTAGGTACCTAAAAAAAGCATGATTTCAAGATCGAAAAAAAAAACAGGAAACATGATGCCTGTGAAACATCAACAGAAAAGTAGCATCTACATGTCATGGCGTCAATCTAGGCGCTATACTCGAACCTTGTTTATAATATAATTGGTTTATGGGAAGCACTGACTTTATAGACCAGCAGATATCCAGACAGGATTTCAATTCGTAAAAAAAGTGGTTGTAGTCATATTAGAAAAAAAAAGTACATATATTTGAGAAAAATACTTGAAGCAATATGTTTAATATAGTGTTTTGACCAATACATCTGATTTTTTGTTTATAGCTTTTGCACAAAAACTCCGCTGTTGAAGAGTTAAGAAGAGGAATATTAGAAAAAATATTCCTTTTTAGGGATTTATAAATGAATAGTTTGATTTAACTATCTTAAGTTTATGATAAGTTAGAACTTTATATTAAGGACAAATATGTATCTTTTGAATTTAATCTACACGTTTTTCTGCTCGCGCCATAAAGTGTCACCACGGCTCCACTTTTCTGGTTTTTGAAAGCGCGCCCGCTTTTTTATAATATTTATCCCTATAAGTAAATATATTTCAATTCAAGTTTAAAGTAAGCATTTTAAAGAAAAATTTTTCTCTAATATTTATATTTATCCATCTTATGTCTTCACAAAATATTATTTTAAATATAATCCGATGTGAATGTCGTTTCTGCCTGTTTGTGCTCTTTTTATCGTTTCCTACAAATTTCCATTGTTCGCCAACAAAAAATTCTATTATCTCTTCTGTCGACTTAAGTACAATAGCAAAATTCTCTTTTCCAGAAAAAGAGGTGCATTAGGAAAAACTTGTTCCCAAGTTAATGGAAAATTTTTCGCTGCTTATGCAAAATCTGCAGAATTTTAGAATTTAACGTGAGAAATTTACATTGTTTTTAAATGTATAAGGGCTTCCATATTCTATTTTAGAATTTTCTTTGTTTTTTAATAAATTTCAGTAAAATAAATAAAAAAAGGAAGGACAGAAGCAAAAGACATGACTTGGAACTAAATTCTAGTAGATTATCTACAGAAAAAGAAACATAATTTCTTCGTAGAAGGAATAACAATATAGACCATCTGTGTATGATATATTATTGTAGAAAAAATTGTGTAATAATTTTATTAATAATTATTGAATTATCCTTACTCTCAAATAGATCGGAAACATTAATAAAAAAATTAAACTATTTAAAAATCACTCAATACACACTTTTTTTCTACTTTCCTTAATTATAACTTTAAAACAATTCATTTTGGAGCAATGTCGCAATAAAATAAAATCGCGGCAATTAAACTTTCTGTAAAAAACAGCTCGTTAAAACTGTCTTAGTTTATTACTCCTTTTGAAAAATAGCAATAATACAAAAAAGAGGAGAAAGGAATAGATGGCCACTCTATAAATATCCGAAAATAAAAAATGATTGGAACATTTATGCACTGTTCCATATTGCGTCTCAATTTAAATATTCCTTGCGATCACGTAAGCTTGTTTTTGACAGTTTTGATGTTTATATTATTGTTTTCTGTAAATACTGTTTATTTTATGTAAGTTAAAAACATCTATAAGGCATCTATAAGTTAAAATCATTTAATTAAACAGTAATTTAGCTTTTCAAACGTGGATTTGGACTAAGTGAATAATTATTAAGTTATGATGTTATCTACAATAGATGTTGCTTCAATTATTGCATTACTACAAAATGGTAGAAGTCAAGTGTATGTATCCAAAACTATAGATATTTCAAAAACTGCAGTACGGAGAGATTTTCATCGCTTTATAGAGACTGGTACATACTCACGTCGCTCTGGTTGCGGTCGTAGAAGAGTTATATCATAAAGAATCGTTTTATTGTGATCGAACTTTTAATAAATCGGCATTCCACTGCAAATACTGCAGCCATTCAAGATGTGTATATAAGTGAGAAAACGGATAGAAAACGCCTCAATGAAAGAGGACTAATGGCAAAAAGGCCGGTTATTGTTCCCGAATTACAACCCATACACTGTAGGAATCAATTAATTTTTACTCGATAACTTCAACATTGGGATATATAAGATTGAAACCGAATTTTCTTTACTGATGAATCGTTGTTCTGTTTGAAGTCTGGCGATAAACGAGAGAGGGTTTGGAGATGGAGAAATAAAAGATATGCCCAAGCTTGTTGCGTGTCCCACAGAAGAAAATTTGGTGGTCGTGGTGTCATGGTTTGGGCTGGAATTTCATTTGAAGTTCGAACTTCGAATTTATTTTCATCAATGGCCCCCTGAATACTCACCAATATATAAATAATATTTTCGCAGAAGCAATAGTTACATTTTGGTCCATTTATTGTGAACAATTTTGTACTGATTCCATACTTCAAGAATCGTGACAAATTACTTGGAGGAAGAATATCATCAAAAATCATTGGGATGAACTTCATCGTACGGTGTTAGAAGTCAACTAGGCCAGCCAGAAAATCTTGCAGGACTTCAAAACATGCTTCAATATGAACGTATTCCCCAAATTTTTATTCAAAATTTGTTCTGTTCCCTTCCAAATCGTATTCAAAAGGTTATTGATGTTTTAGGTCATAATACCCGATATTAGACAATTTTGTTCAAGTTCACTGGTAATTTTTATTGTTTTTATTTCGATTCGATATTTTGATATTACACTATTTTTTTGTAGTCTTTTAATTAAATAAATTATGCCAAGAAGTCGAGCAGTAATGGACATTTCTTGTTTTAAAAAGAAAAGATGTTGAGTATACAATATGAAAATGAACATAAAACTTTCAATTTTTTTATTTTAGTTTTTTTTTTAATGTCATCTTACACATCAAAAACTAGACCCCATAGAACAGGAGCACCAATTATATTCCCTGAGGGTCCATTTCAAAAACCTACTAGACCTCCGAGGTTAGAACACTCAGCACTAAAAAGGCAGTGGCGTAACTGGGGGGAGGGAAGGTTACCCAAAACTCCTCTAGTAGTTGTAACCCGTCCTTAGAATCATCTTGGTCACGTAGTTGAAACCAGGTAACAAGGCCACCTCATTTAGGGAGGTATGCAATAATCTCAAAGAAAAACATGATTATATTTTTTTTCTCCCATCTTTGTTTAATAAATTTTTGCAGCGTTATTGGAAATATTTGTATCTTAGAACTTAATTTAATTATTTATTGCTACTGTTTCTGGTTATTTTCTTTTTGTAACTATAGTTTTTAACATAAACAACACTTAGAAGTATTAACTAGAAACACAATAAAAAGAATAAAATCGTAAATAACACTCAGAATGACCTCTGTTCGAAGACTACGATGCAACAAGCAACACTGAGACTGAAACTAGGAATACGCGATATTCATTGATGGTTGATAAACATCGTACTTCTTCGATGGTCGATCTTTTGTCTTCGATATTTAGGTATTGGATAACATCCTGAAATTTTGGAAATCCGTTTAGTCGAAACATATTTACGAATCGTTTAGATTACGGCTATTTCTATATAGTATTAGTATTGTGCCTTTGAAGCACGTATAGATATTTATATATTTAGATTTGAATATAATTTGACACTTTAATTATATTACTATATTTTGAATTTAACGGCGGTCCGCAAAAAACAAGCTCACGGTCCACGGTCCGCCATTTGGTGACCCCTGCTATAAAAGTTTGCCAACATTTTTACTATAAAAATAACTTTACCTATTTAAAGTCCTGTATAGAATTAAAATCGGAATATTTTGAGCGGCCCCATGAGTGCTTTAAAGTTATAAACAATTTTTAAGCTTTCAAACAAATAGAATATCTCGGTACCTATTAGCTCAAATTAAATGCAGAGAACGGGATTGGAAAAGACTTGGCAAGACGCTTCTTTTAAAATATACTTCTTCCCTGTTCGAAAAAGGGGGACTACTTTATTCAAAGTGTGAAATAAGCTTTCACTTTTTCACCATTTTCGAGCAAGAAAAAAGTGTGTTTCCTTTAGGTGCAATTTCATAACATCGACCATTCGTCATCACCTTAAATAACCATGATTGTCATCTGATTTAAAGGTTTTTAAGGTTATTTTAGTAGCTATTTTCAATTGCTTTTTAAAACGTTTTACTAATGACTGTTCAACTGATCTTAAAACGTTTTAGAATAATTCTAGTAATTTTGAATAAATTTTAATTATTTTTAATAAAATAATATACCATCATTTACCAGAAGCTTTTACTTCTCTGTAAGTTGTTTTTTTTTTAACTATGGTATACAGCGAACTACTAGGATTTTTCCCTTTTACTTACTTATTTATTTAATCAGTAGACCCATTTGTGCCTTTTGGTGTTGGGCCGTATATAATACAATTCCTTATATTACAATATTTTACAATCTTCTGAGGTGTCCTAGCTCTTGACAAACTTTCTCCATTCCTTCCTATTATATGCCATCTGTGTTGCTTCCTGCCAAGTCTTACCCTTACTCTGCAGTATCTGCAGATATGTTACTATTCCATTCTTTAATAAGTCTTCTTCTTCTGTTCTTCCCTATTGGTTTGGCGTACCACACTCTTTTTACTTGTCTATTATTGTCCATCCGGGTTAGATGTCCGAACCATGAACCATGCTGCCTGAATTCTGCTTTGATGCCCTTTGTTTAGTATCCAATTTTCTGCTCCATATGTCACTGTAGGTCTATATATTGTTTTGTATATTGTCATCTTGGTCTTTGTTAATATTTCTTTGGTATTAAGGAATCCTCTATTTAGTGCTTGGAATAGTTTTCCTGTGCTTTCCATTTTGTTGTTAAGATCGTCCTCGATGTCTCCTTTGTTGTTGATTACTGTTCCTAAGTATTTGTATGAATTTGTCTGTATTATTTTTTGTTAGTCTATCATTATTTCTAGTTGATCTTCCGTCCCTTGTTTCCTTGATATTTTTATTATCTAAGTCTTCTCTTTGTTTACGTTTAAGTTTTATTTGCTTGCTTCTAGGTTCCATTTTTCTAAGTTGTATTTCGGTGTTTCTGCTGTTTCCGCAATTAATACTATGTCGTCTGCAAATATACCCATCTCAGCGTTTATCATTTGCATTTTCTTCCAACCGATGCAGTATTTCTTGAACATTTTCTTACATTATTTCACTATCTCATCTATTACATTTATTAATAGCACTGGCTGAGACTTCCTCCTTGTCTAATTCCTTGAGTGGTTTCAAATGGTTCTGACTGCATATTTGACATTCCTACTGTGTTTGTTGTTTTCATGTATATACTCTTTGTTGCTTCTATCAGTTCTTCACTTACTTGCTTCTTCTTTAATAATACTGACTACTTAAAACACCCTTATGAACAGAATGAGATGTGTCACGCTTAGTCCATCATTGTAATCTTAGTAGGTAAAATAATCTCCGTACTCCGAAGGTTAATAAATCTATTCGACTCCAAAGAAAATAATTTTCGAATCTCTGAATTTTTAAACCACTTGACAGAAATCCCTAGTTTATCAAAGGTCTAAGTTTGCTCAACATATTTGTGTTGGTACACTTAATATTAATTCTATGATATATAGATAGTCGAATCAAGATCTTAGCTAAATATGTGTATGTTGATTAGATAGAAGACATATACGAGAATTGCTAAACCTAATATAGTATTTGTTTAAAATATCCTCAAGCGGTGATGTGTTCTTCTTCTTCTTCTACTTTATAAGCAATTCAGCTTGTTTATTGGCGGATTAATACCTTTATGGAAAGTTGTCACTCCATCTTTTGCGCGGTCGTCCGATACTTCTGCCAATTGGTGACTTTTCTCTTGCTATTTTGACTTGTCTTTACTTTTTTCTTGATCGCTCAGCGTATTTCCTGTAATTCTTTTTAATAGTCTTACATCTGCCGTTTTCAGTAGCCTTTGTGTTGTGGCTATGTTAGGTCTTGTTTCTGAGGCATATGTCATTATTCTTCTTACACTAGACTTATAAATTCCTGACTTCGTCTCAGTTATAATGTGTTTATTTCGCCATATATTATTATTAAGGCATCCTGCTAGTCTATTTGCTTTTTGTACTTGTTCCCTTACTTGTAATGTGTTCTTATTAATAAATTGTATGTTAACTGACCAAATGGACGTATTCATAGTCTGACATTTTAGTGGGAGAGAGAAAAAAAAGTCAATTATTATTACTGACGGTATCACACAAATTTTTCTGCAAAAATCCGAATGCCACCGCTCACATCTACCTCTAAACAGAACCGCCCTAGTCTAAAAGTAAATAATGATAACAACATGAAATTTTATTATAATTTAAATATTATACATATATTGTAGTTTCCCTCTAAAACTTTCGAATAGATTAAATATTATTATTAATTTTTTTTGCTACAAATGTTAAATCATTTGTTACTATAAAGGCAAGTACATTATTGCCTTTAGTAACAAATTTTTGCGCAAATGTTTTCAACATTTTTCAATATACATAACTGATAATACACGAGCCACTCTTTATAAATTGCATAAAAACTCTGAAAATCGACATCAAACAATCCAATATTTAAAACACAAACGGATTTATGGACATGCATTCACTTTTTGTCGAAAACAGGTCACATTTGTGAAGCTACTGGATTTATTGAAAATATCACAAGCTTTGTGGACCAAAACAACAGAGACACATGATATACATTCACTGACAGAAATTTTGAGTATTTTATAGAGACAAAATAGTAATTTGGTGTTTTGAATATTAACTTTAATAGACAGTTTGCAATTTTTTCGTTTGTGTTACCATATCTTTATATTTTTTCTAAATCATGAATCGTTTTTAAACAGAATAATGTCATGAAATACAGTTTTCAATAAAATAATGTAAATTGATTCTTTTAAATAATCTAAGAATTATATTGTTCTAAAGTTATTTTCTTGTAGTATCTGAAAGTTAAGTTTTATTTTAATGGGAATGCTTGAAAAAATAATTTGGTCTAATAATTTAATTTTATGTGACTAATTTATATTGACAATTATATATATATATATATATATATATATATATATTATATATATATATATATCCGGTTTTTTAGGCCGTCCATAGATCCCTACCGGCCGTCCGGTAGGGATCTATGGATGAGTATCACCGAGCCGCAAGCCCTTATCTCTTGCCGTACTGCTCCACCATAGGCCGATCCGAACCCAGCATATCCTAGTCTAAGGCGCAGATTCATCTAGAATTTTAAACTGCTGCGTTAGACTTTTTGTTTTCTGTACACCGAGCTGGGGCTCGACCCACATCCACTAAACCATTCGACAGTGAAGCGAATGAGAGGCAGCCGCACAGCCCGCTGAGCTATCTGACCGACATTTCAGACATATATTATACATTTTAAAGTGGATGACTTCAAAATGATGTTTTTTGGCGGATATTCCCAAGTTAAAGTTGACTTTATATAATCGAATGAACTATCTTACAATAAATTTGTCCCAGGAATGCAACTCCTTCAGAATCAGACCTCTCTCTTTAAAATTAGTGACTTGAAAGTGTTCAGTATGTCTAAGTACTTGTATTTGGCTCAATTTGGTTTGAATATTGTGTAATTTTTTTTTGTTACTTATAATATTTTTTTTCGATTCCAGGAAAAAAAGACTTTTCGTATCTCTGAATTTTAAAACCACTTGACTAAAATCTGAAATATGTATATCAACGGCTTTAGCTTGGTGAACATAATTATGCTGCTATACTTGGTATTCTAGACAAGTAAATTAAAAACTTGGATAAATATGTGTCTATTGATCAAATAGTAGATACAGACTACAACTACTAAACCTAATACAGTACCATCTGAAATATCTTTAAAGGATGTTGTTAATAATACATTTTCTGGTGACTGCACAAAGGCACTTCTTCATGGCACGAAGGCACGACTTTATAAAATTGCTTTTAAAGGGAATAATCCAATTCATCTTAGGTATTTTAACCTCGTTGTAAGTTCTTTTTAACTAAGTTTATAAAGTTTTCAATCTCAGCTTAAAAGCGTTATCTTAACACTTAAGTATAAACATTACTCCATTTTTTTTCTAAGCCTTTCTTTATCCATATTTGGAAATATGCCTCTCTCAACTTCTTCCATTGATCACTGTCGTAGAAGTAATGGATTTTGACAAGAGCTATGAGTCATGTCGATGTAGCACATAAGTTTACCCGGTATTTACAAGGTCATAGCTCTTGTTAATATCCATTACCTATAAACAACATACTTCCCATTTAATCCGGCTATTTTTTTGATGTCACCTGCCCATCTTATCTGTGGTTTTTCTCTTAATTGTCTACTTTTGTATGGTCTCCAATATTGTATTGTAACGTTCCAACATTAATCCTTTTGCTAAGAAGTGTGATTTGCGAAGCTCCAATTTAGGTTGACAATTCTTGTTCAATCACAAATTAGTCTTTTATTTTGTAATTTTCAGAAATTAATATTAGTTTCCCAAATTTGTATAGTTTAACCGTATATAATGTTAAACATATGAGGGAGTGAAAGCTTGTTGATTATCTAATCAAGAACTCTGAGCAATTTTTTGATCGTCGTCTGTACTATTTTGAGTCTGTAATAGATCTTGAGACTCCTTTACAATATCTTCCGTCCTCGGTGTACCTTCTACAATCTCTGGTTCTTTTAAATTAGTGTTTAAATATGTAGGACGTTCCACGCTTGCTTCTTCTTCTTCGTTGGTTACAGTTCTTCTCTGTGATTGAACTTCGGTAAGAATTATGAATTGGGACATATACTTCCATATAGTTTGGTTTCTTGCCTGAGCTGTGCCAGCGCCTGTGTTTTTGTTCATGTTGCGGCCATATCAAATTGAGACATATCAAAAATATTGGAAAACACAATAAAAGCGATTTGTAAACATATGAAACCTCTACATTTACCAAAATTAATAAGAAGCAAATTGGAAGTTGCTGCCAAAGATTTTTTAGATAAATGGAGTTTTCCCAATTGCTGCGGTGCTTTAGACGGAAAACATTGTCATATACAATGTCCATTGAACAGTGGATCCTTATTCTACAATTACAAACATGTTTTCCCATTGTTTTGTTAGCCTTAGTACGTGCAAATTGTAAATTTCTTTATGTCGATATTGAAACCTATGGAAAAGAGGGAGATAGCGGAATTTTTTCCAAATTAAAATTAGGAAAACAAATTAAAAATGGGACATTTCCTTTTTCGAATGTTGCAAATTGCCTGGATTAAACATTTTTCTTCTACATTTTCTGATAGGAGACGGAGAGATCAAATTGTTACCTCCCCTTGTGAAACCTTATCCTATTACTCAAAGTGAAATTGATATAGAAAAACGACAATATATCTACTGGTTGAGTAGATCCCGAAGAACGGTCGAAAGTGCGTTTGGAATGCTATCAAACACTTTTCGAGTATTCCGTACGCCGATAATGCTTAAACCAAGCACAATTGATTATGTAATACTTGCTACTTGCTGTTTGTATAATATGTTAATAGATGACATAACCGAAAACATTCATATTAACAGCAATACAAATAACAGCGTTCCCAATACTTTAATTTCTTTGAAAAGGAATGGTGGCAATGCTGTTGTAGTAGCAGTGCATTTAAGAAACGAACTGTATAATTGTTACAATTAAAAATTATGTTTAAATTAATTATTACATTATTTGTATGTATTTCATATTGTTCTTTTTTCATTTTGCT
The DNA here is from genome assembly GCA_918026665.1 of Diabrotica balteata. Lineage (NCBI taxonomy): Eukaryota > Metazoa > Arthropoda > Insecta > Coleoptera > Chrysomelidae > Diabrotica > Diabrotica balteata. Next base: position 101,826,390 of record OU898281.1, read on the forward strand.
TTCGTCCGCAATAACGTCCATCCGCTGCAATGCCTCGAAACCATATGAACGGACACACGCAGCGGGTAAACGCCAACCGTCGACGCTAGCCGTGACCGCTGGCGTGTCTGAGAAACCAAGTGCATACACTCTTAGACATAGCATTCAAACCTTGACGGCAGCCGTTGTCCGTCGCCGCTGACGTGTGTTCAGAGAAACCAGCGCCTAAATAGTGAATAAAGAATTTAAGTTAAATAAGTTTTAGTTTGTCCATAAATACAATAAAATTCGAAAACTAAAGTGTCTAGGAGCATTCTCCGTCTTATGGCTCCATACTTATGGTCCTTCACAGCCCCATACTTGTAGAATATTGGTAAATCAAACCAGATTTAGAAGTCATTTTTGAAGAATTTCAGTTTCGTTTTAGGTGTACATTCAAGCAACCGTTACTTACAGAACTACTCGTCGTATTTAAATGAAAAAGCACGATACATAAACTTTATGAGGAAGCTGGGTTGCTAGGGAGTAAACAATTTATCGATACAAGGACAAAGAGGTTAAAAAATTCTTTATAATAAATAATGCAATTTAATATTTTTACCTCTTTTTCCTTATACTCCAGTCGTCAGAGACGAAAATGCCATTAAACCTCTAACAATTAACAAAAAAGTTAAACACTTTTACTTTCACCTTTTTTAAGTTTTTTTTTTAATTTAGTTTTAGTTTTGACATATTGATAGTTTTGATAGAAGCTACTTGAATTTTATATTACAATTGCAGACTTATATCAAAGTGGTCGAGTCATCCTGCCCACCGACAATCAAAAAGTGTTATCATGTTGTACTTAGTCGAATGTCTGCTCAAAGTCGATGACACAAACATAGACATTACTTTGGAACTCACTACTTTTTTTAAAAGAACGCAAATCCAAAATATTTCCTCTTACTTCCTGGGTCATTTCTAAATCCAATTTGTTTATTACTGATTCTACTTTCACAAGGAAGAAATACTTGGTTTTGTCTAATTTATAAACGTATCTAAAGAGCTCATCAAACTCATAAGATGAAATTTTTAGCATTTGGCGTTCCTGCTTTTCTTTATACAGTCACTCCAATAAGCAGTGATTTTTTTATTGAGTTAATGCCTCGACAACTAATGATCATTGGCATGGTACAGTCAGGTACTTAGTGTAGTGTGTGTGTGTGTGTGTGTGTGTGTGTGTGTGTGTGTGTGTGTTTGTGTATGTGTATGTAGAGTAATTGTCTTGATACTTAGCAAAGTCGACGTCATTGTCTTTGCTAAGAGACGCTAATTGTATCCGAACGTCTGCGGTTCCTCCGGTGAGTCCTAAGCAGTGATTTAATTTGATCCAGGTGCTTTCTTATTTTTGGCTTGTTGCATTACTATTCTGACTTCTGACTTCAATTTATTGGGACATAATAATTGGTTGTCGTAGGTAGTATATGTCATATAAAACGAACTGTTCTCGTAATAACAAATTTTTCCGTCTGTGTTTTTATATTTCTGAGCATTTTTCAATTTTCTACTTCCGGAGCTATATTATAGTTTCTTGTACGCGTTGAAGCTGTCGTGTTTTTTAAAGGTCTTCTATTTCGTTACCTGAGTTCTCGAGTTAAAATTTTTTTCTTGCTTAATTTTTTTTTTAAATTTGCTGACTTTGCCGTATTTGTTAATGTTTCTAATTGTATGTTTTTGTCCAAGTTTTATCAGGTGTAGGATTTCTTTCCTACTTCTTCTAAAATCGAGATTTGTATATCTTAGGAACCTTCGTTGATGGTTATATGTTCGTTTGATATAATCGTTATTTTGTATATTTTACTATTTAACTGCTGTGATATGTTTACACCTATGTGTTTATACCTATTTGAGGGTTTCTGAGAGGGTCGAAATATATCCTACTAGACTTAGTTGGCTTTGTTGTATTCATTAATTTAATTAGTATTTTAAAGCAGAGTACAATCGATTTCAGACCGTAATTTTAAAGATTTACAGAAGGAGCTCAACTTTATTTCTATCTATCTAATTAGCCTTCTTCGGTCCATCTTTGGATACAGGCCTCACCAATCCTTTTCCATTCTTCTCTGTCTGTCGCTACAGTCATCCACCACTTATTCTGCTACGTTCATATTTCCACGGACTCCAACTTATAAGAATATTGTTCTATCGGGCTTCTTTTGTCCTATATTGTGTCCGGCAAATCTCCATTTCAACTTTGCAACTTCTTGTCTAACATCCTTCACTTTTGTTTTCTGTCTTATCCAATCGTTTCTCTTTTATTCAGTAGTCTTATGTGCGACATTTGTCTTTCCAATGCTTTTTGGGTTTTTATGATTGTGTCCATGTTTGCTTTTGTAAATGTCCACGTTTGGGAACCATAAGTAAGAATAGGGAGTATGCATTGATTTATCTACTTTGTTCTTAAGATGTTGTGGATATCTTTTGTTTTTAAGAATGTAGCTTTGTTTGCCAAATGCTGCAAATGCCGGTCTAACTCGTCTTTTGTCTCTTCTCTGGGTTTTTTTGTTAAGTTTTATAGTTTGACCCAGATATTTATATATATATATATATATATATATATATATATATATATAGATATATATATATATATATTATATATATATATATATATATATATATATATATATATAATCCTGAACTTGTTGTATTGCATCTTGTCCGATTCTCATTGTAATGTCTTTATCTGTATTTTTTATGGTTTTGGTCTTATTATGTTATTCATATTAATGAATAACTGCGTTATTCATATAAGCCCTGTCTTTCCAGCTTCCACGTCTAGTTCTTTCACCATTTTAAATAATTTCTCTTTTGTATCGGTTATCAATACGATGTCAACAACGTACTTTAGATGGTTCAAGCGTCGTCCACAAATTGTTATACCTTTTTTTTCCTGTGTCACGCTGTCTCACGCCTCTATTTATTTGTATTGATTTTGTTCCTTCATATACTTTAATTGTTGTTTGGCTTCCTTATATATATATATATATATATATATATATATATATATATATAATATATATATATATATATATTGTTATGATATGTAAAATCAAGAAAATATCGGTTTGCTTAAAATATTTCAAAGTTCAAAAACATTAAAATAATTCAAATAAGTCAAACAATAAACTACAAACATTTCGAAGAATGAAAGTCTTTTAATTTTGGATTACCTGTATTTAACAAAACGTAAGATATGCATAAATTATTTTCTTTGTTAAAATATATTTGTATGACGTGAATAAGCTTAAGTGAAATAAAAGACAATTGAACCGGGTTTTCCAAATACATTAGGGCAGCGATTAGGACAATAGAATAGATTTTAGAAAGATAGGTTTTTGTTATCTTTTAAGAATTGTAGAAAAATATTATTTGTAAATAAGTTTTAGGAAATTTTATAATTATAGGTAAAAATTTGTTTGTTATCGAAATAAAAAATGGGAGATGGATGACGCGTTTTGATTGGATGAAATTGAAAAAGGTGGGATGATTGGTTGAAGAATGAGACGTTAGTTAGTTTCGGAAGAAAGAAAAGATAGTCAGTTGGTTTCCAATGGAGAAGGCGAACTGCCGTTGTTCTCGTGTAGTTTCCCAGAGGTAGGAAGCAGTAGCAGTGAAAGTTTGTGAGTTTTCGTGTAGTTAGTGTATCTGACAGAAGTTGATCCAGTAAAAGATTGTAAGTTATATTTTCTACTTATATTCCAAGAGTCACTGTTCAGGCCAATGAGAGATTCAGTTTATCGTAAAGAAAAGATATTCCAAGAGTCAGTTTTCACTCAGGCCAACGAGAGATTCAGTTTATTGAGAGAAGAAGAAGCTAGCATAATTTAAACGATTCGTGCATTTGAAGGAGATCATTAAGGACGATAAACTTGCAATAATTTGTTGTAAGATTGCTGATTACCTAGGGAGCGGCTACGAGTAAATAGTATAGTCTACAAGGAACAAGGATTTGGACCACTCATCATCAGAGAGAGATAGTTTTGTTTTCTGCAGTTTTTCTTTTATTGATAACACAATTTTTTACACTTAATTTAGAAAGGATATAAATATTTTGATTAGGAGATTTAGAATAATATTTGGATTTTGAGATTTCAACTAATATTGTTTGTACCATTAATCTTGAAGGTTCACGTACGTAGAACAAAATTTTGAGAATCATTATATGAGATTTTGTTTATTGAAAACATTTGAGTGTGAATTTTATTTCATTATTTTTATTTCAATATATAACGTTAGATCCTATATGTTTTTTATTATTCCAGTATTCTTTGGACCTTACCTTTCACATGTAATAGCATAGATATTGAAGCACGAATTTAACCCTGAGATAAGAGAATAAAAAAGTGTGATAAAATCATAGTCATATCATTTAAATAATTTTAATTAATTAATTAATTAATTAGCTAATTAATTGCTTGGCGCACTAAGACTTTAAATATCACATTAATATATATAAATCCACTATTAGTTCCGTATATCTGTAGTCAAATCTGCTCTTAATCAAAGAACTTTTTATTGTCCAAAACAAATTTATTTAACAATGGTAAAATCCAAAGCTGTAAATTATTTATTAAAACTTAAAATTTAAAGACCCTAAAGCATTTTTTTTTTCTTTTATTTGCTTATACCAAACAATTAGGCATTATTTTCGGTATTACGGCCTATTCTTTTCTGTCAGTACTCGGGTCATTTTATCCAGCACTTTCGAAAACATGCAGGAAAGCCCTAAGGAAAATATGGGCTATACATTCAAATTATATAACTGGCCCTTCAGGCGTCCGCGTAATACTTTATGATCCGATGAAAGCTCGAAATCTCGATGAATGTGCACGAAGCTCAACCCTCTGCCTTCGTTCGGCCCTTTTATGTTATCGTAATGGATTACATTCCGGCTTGGTTATTATTTGGTTTGTGTATGTACCACTCGCTTTGAATGTTAAACAATTTTTGTGAAAATATTATTACTTTACTGAATCTTATCTGAGTTACGCCGCATTTAGGGGCTTTGTACATTTTCATCGTGATTTGTTTGATATTTTAAAGATAAACCTCAAAGGAAAAGTATCTGTGAAAGATTTTTCCTTAAATGGACAAGAGCTTTTACAAAGATACATAAATTTCATAAAGAAGCTGTATAAAAATATCGTATACAATAAATTATTAATAAAATATAATGAAATAAGAAAAAAACTTCATAAAAAACTATTAGTTTCTTTATTGTAATAAAAATTATATTTTATGTTATCACGTAGATATACTTCGTTTTGTAGCATTCTTACATTAATTTTGGTTGTTGTTTTCTAAGTTCAATTTTTTTAATTTTATTTTCACGTCAGCCACTAACGGATTATGGTCTGAGTTAACATCTGCTACAGGATAAGTTTTAGCTGAAGTTATAGAGTTTTATTATCTGCTATTTACGAGTATAAAGTCTATCTGGTTTCTGACAATGTGGTTTTCTGTATGTGATGGAGACGTCCATGTATATAGTCTTGTCTTAGGAAGCTGGAACCAAGTATTGGCAATTATCATGTTTTTTTCTTGGCAGAATTCTATGAGCCTTTCTCCTCTCTTGTTTCTAGTTCCTAGTTCGAACGGTCCAACTATATTTTCAACTGTACCTACTCCAATTTTTGCATTAAAATCTCCTAAAATGTAAGTTATATCTCTAGATTTTGTTAACTTGATTGTATTGTGCAATTCTGAATAAAACTTTTCGATCTCATTTTTGGTGTTATCAGCCGTGTTTGAATTATTGGCATTATTATTCTTTCTGAAATTTGAATCACACCTAGCACTGATTTTCTAATAGTGTTGCTTATGATGAAAGCTACTCCGTATCGATGATCAGTTTTGTCTTCTCTAGTGTAATAAATAGTGTGGTTATTTATTGATATCTCTCCATTTCCTACATCGCTACATCGTACATCGCTAGCCCCAAGTATATCTATATTTAGCCTTTTTTTCTTTAATAAAATTTTGTAGTCTTCCAGGCTGATACACACTTCTTACATTCCAGGTAGCTATTTTTATCTGAGATGGTTGAGTATTTATGTTTTTGGTATTTTGTGCAAGGGTTTCGCATGTTGACGACCGAGGAGGCTTTGCGTTTTCATGGTTGTCCTCCCCTGCCGGATTTTAGTCTCCTATTACCATAATCAATAATGTCTCTTGCGCAAATAGTGCTAGCCATTATAATTTATACTGGAAATGTCATCAGGGACCTTTAATGCAGTAGTTTCTCGTTTCCTTCTGCATTCTGATGTCGTTGACCACTTTCTTGGTTCTTTTGCCTTCGAGACCAATTTCTCAGTCTCAGGACAACACAGTGTCCTTCCACTTACTAGCTCATCCGCCCTAAGCCATTGGCCAGTAAATGGTTGATTGCTTATCATCGCAAACACTCGGACGTGAGAGCTTCATTAGTTATCTAGCAGGATGTACTAGAAGACCATGATATAGATCATTATACGAGCTGGTCAGGTTAACATTTGAAAAAGAGTGGCTATTTGTTGCGCTTCAATATGCAAAAAACACTAAGTGACAACAAACAAATTATGGATGTAAATAAAAAGTGGTATAATATAAAAAAAACTTTACTGAAACCAGCTCTAAAAAGTTTGATACAACATAGGTCAGAGGCTAAAAAAGAGTGGATGAAAGAAATACTACTACAGATGGAAGAAAGAAGGAAATATAAAGGAACAGATCTACAGAAGTAAATACAACTAATAATTAAGGAAACAGTCAAAACAGCTGAGGATATCTCTTTGATAAAACAATGTAAAGAGATAGAAGAACTAGAAACAAAATATGATATGAGAAATATGCACAAAAAAAGGAGTACTACTAATAGATTTACCATAGAAATTAAGATAATGGGAGGAGTACGTTAGAGAACTTTTCCAAGATGAAATCAAATTCTTTAGAGAGACAGAATATCACGATAGATGAAAAAAATATGCTATCAAAAACTCTAAAGACAATAAGGCAGCTGGATTAGATGAAATACCAGTAGAACTGTTAGAACTAGTGGAAGAGGATAGCTTGGAAGTATTTGCAGATTTATTCAACATGGTGTATGATAAGAGAATAATACCACAAGAGTGGCTGGAGTCAGCATTTATAACCATTCCTAAAAAAACAAGCATTAAAAGAGTGCTCTGATTATCGAACACTGAGCCTTATAGGTCATAGGTTAAAAGTAATGCTAAAAGTAATACTTAAAAGAATATACGAAAGGCTAAAGGAGGATATTAGCGAGACGCAGTTCGGGTTCTGAAATGGAATTGGTACTCGAGAAGGACTATTTATCATTAACATATTGATTCAGCAATGTCGGGATGTAAACGTTGATCTATACTTGTGCTTTGTTGACTACGAAGAAGCTTTCGATAAAGTAAGACATGAAAAACTAATATTACTTATGAACAAGCGCATTGACAGTAACATCATAAATATAGTGCAAACATTATATTGGAATCAAAGTGCCATAGTTTAAATTGGTGGGCAAGACTCAATGAAAAAAAAATCAAAAATGAAGATCTGTAGAGGAGTTAGACAGGGATGTGTTTTATCGCCACTTTTGTTTAACTTATATTCTGAAGAAATTTTCCAAAACACGCTTAATAATATCGAAGCGGGAGTCACCGTTAACGGAAAATTAATTAACAACATACGATAGGCAGACGACACTGTGAGCATAGCAACGAGTATAGAGGATCTACAACATATTATCGAAAGCTTGAGTATGAATAGTGCTGAGATGGTAATTACTATAAACGCTAAAGAAACGAAGTATATGCTAATTACAAAAGACCCCAAAATATACATCACCTATTGACAATTAATGATAACGTGATAGAACAAGGAAAAAAAGATCAGTACTTGGGAACTTTGATCAATGAAACCAATGATCATACTGTGGAAATAAATAGGCAAATAGAGATCCAGATCAACATTTATACGAATGAAGCCACTCCTAACGTGCAGAAATCTTAATTTGGAGATCAGACTACGTACTATTCGCTGTTATATATTTTCAATATTATAATATGGAGCTGAGACTTGGACATTAAAAAAATCTCAAGAGAACGATTTCCGAAGTGGAAATTGAAACGTCAATAAACGTATTTTTATCTTTAATTGTGGCTTATTTCCAGTTTAATAGTAATTAATTTACAATGCCACAAGAAAATAGCTTCAGAACAATATGAAGAATGGAAAACGAGAAAAGGTTAGAAAGAACGCTAATTTCTCAAGCAGTTAGGAAAGGAGTTAGTTGCTACTGAAACAACTGCAGATGAAGCTTCTACACTACATGGTTAGCTGCAAAAACCTGGAAAATTAAAATATAGTAGATGTTGGAAATTACTTAGAAATTTGGATACATATTTCCAGATATGTAAGAAGCGCAAATTTGTAAGGGTCACTACATAACTACTTGCCTTGAATGTACAGCAAACAATGTGTTTAACTATTAGTTCTTTATTATAATTTACTAAAAATGTTTTTTTGTGAATTTTAAAACTTTTAAATTTATTTAATAGATTTTGTGTGTAGTTCATAAAAATAATTATTTTTCACAAGTATTGTTACACTGTTTGATGGTTAGCTTTGGGGTTACTATTAACCCCATTGGTATAACCGGTCACAAAAAAATCTAGTCTTATCAGAATTGAATATACTCTATCAATCGACTAACATACCAAAATATGATTGACCTCAACTTTTATTGGAGTCAATAAAAAGGCAATCGTTTAAAAAGGCAAATATTGCAGAGATTACTGCCCTGTTAGTTCGATGGCTTACACTTTAAATATATTTAAACAAAATCTAGATAATATGGACATAAAAAATACGGTTTGAGTTTCGTAGATGCATGGATATCCAAGAAGCATTCTTTTTATTTTTTAATAAATTAATCAGACCGATTGGGTGTTAACCAGAATACATACGTTTGTTCCATAAAATGTTACAAGACTTTCAATAAAATCTGTCTCGAAAAGTGAGTAAATGACCTTAAAACGAACAAATATACCATCCTTTTCTTTTTCTTTAAGCACCATCCATGCGACAGTGGTCGGCAATCATCATCTTCTTCAGCCTTTGTACATACGCCTCCCCCAAATCAATCTAGTATTATTTTGCGCCACTTGCTTCCTGTTGTGTCCCCCGATCTTTTTAATATCATCCGCCCATCTCATTTCTGGTCTTCCTCTGTTTCTCTTTCCTAACCATGGTCTTCATTATTGTATTTCGTGGTTCCATCTTTTATTCCATCTTTTCTCCTGCGCCTTTTACTTTGGTTTTGCTTCTTATCCATTTTTTTGTTTTTTTTTTTGTCTATTAGTCTCACGCCGAGCATTAATCTTTTCATCGCTCTTTGTTCTTTTACTATTTTATCCATATAAGACTTCGTGAGTGTCCACATCTGTAAACCATACGTGAGTATAGGGAGCAAACCAATATTTGTTGTTAGTCAGAAAAAAGATGAGGTGGTGGCCTTTTTCCTTTTTATTTAGTTTGAAATTTTAACTATTTCCGTTTTAGTTGGTACGATTCTATTTTTTTGCTTTTATTCTTTATGACTTTAGGATCCATCATTCTGTTTGGATATCTATAGATTCACGTGCCAACGCTCGCCGTTTTGTAATGGCGCTTTGCATGGTGGAGCTACTAACGATTTGAAAATCTTCGTTTAATTTAAATTCAGATACAAAACCTTCTTTTGGCTTAATTTTTATGTTGCTAACAGTAGTATCCAACTTCTGGGCCTTCTTTTTTTCCATCTAGGTTTAATTTTTGTTACAAGACTACTATATTTAAACCGATCAAAAAATGAGATATTTACACCTAAATACATCCGCGAATTTTAACAACAACAAGAGGCACCTATCTCAGAATTTGTGTTACACTTCAGGTACTCTATGAACTGATAATATATTGGGTATGAATGATCACATATTACTATGACAAACCATACATAATATGATGCAGGAAAGAAGACCCAAAGGTTGCTATCGGTAAGATGGCAGAATGAAGTTTAGAATAGCAGATACTCAAAACTTAATGGATATAAGAGGGGCTCCGGACTGCCTATGTTAGTGGAAGAAACTACAGCACACAAAAGCTTAATTTGAACCAAAGCGCCACTGGAAGAAGGAAGACAACCATCTTTGTTTTGCTTCAAAAAAAATCAATGAATGACAGTGGACCCGTTTTTCGTCTTCACATTTTTCTTCCCTATAATCTATATAATATTATAAACGTTTTTAAGTTTTCCGGTATTGTAATAATAATATTAACATTTTTTATCTATTTTGCATTGCTAATCTACAAAATATGTCTTCCAAATCATGAGTTTTTTTATTCATTACTATAATGATATTTTAAAATAAAACTTACATTTTTTATACAAATGTTATAGACGTTTCTACAATTTCCTACTCTTTTCAATTTACTTCTAGAGGACAATTTTAAGGTAAAATGGTTCCCGGTTGCATTCGATATTTGATCAGATTTATTCTCGTTACAAGGAAATGCATTTTAGTTATATCACGGAGATAAAATCTTATACCTTCGTATATTCGAACATCTTTTGTCATACAAATATTGAGTTTTCAAATTTCGTTCATGTTTAAACATTCAATGCTGGCCAAAGCTTTTGTGTAAATATTTTTACATGTTTAACTTAACAAGCAAGATAGTGAAACGAATAAAATGTGTGAATTGACAAAGTTCAGAAGAACTGAAAGAGAAGTGATGGAAAAAAAAAATACTAAAAATAGGGCTAAGCTCAGAGGAACAAATTTAAATGGCCAAAGAGACACTAAATCTCAAGTGAGTGTTCGGGCTAGCTTCAATGCACTGGATTGTGGCTTTAAAGATTTAAACAGATAGCAAGGATACTGAGCTAATGAGACAAGAAACGAAATGAGACCTGGTAATATCAAACGTGATACAACTAGAGAAGGTCACTGGGAATAAATTTATAGAAAGAGAACAATAAGAAGAGAAAAGAAGGGCGCCAACTCAACGATAGTTGAGATTTTGAAGTAACAAATGAATCTGGAGGTAATACTCTGAAATACAAAAATACTAAATATTAATCTTGTTTTGCTATGTTATATACTGGTTAGTAGAACTGAAATAAAACTCAAAATAGCAACAATAAATATATTTATAAACAAATGTATATAAGTATATGTGTATAAACAATTTACATATAATGCAAAGCCAAATAACAGTGGTAGTGGATGGTGTACAGATACAATAGGACCTAATAGCCCCTCAACAAATGAATAGTCACTACCACTGGCCAAATAAAATATGAAATATTAGTATACAACAAGAATAGTCCGTAGGGTAGCCAAAGTCTTAAAACAAAAAGGTAGTCATTTAAATTTAAATTAGTTCTACTAAAATGAGGTACTAATGACAATATTGTAAAGATATCAAACTTGATAAATCTCTATTACAATTATATTAAATATATATATTACATCCAAAAAATGAGTTGTTCCATACTCATTATATAATATTTAAAAACAAACCACATTAAATTTATGTCCCTCTTAATATCAAATTGTATTATATTAACAAAAATATTATATCCAAAAAAAAGTGAGTTTGGTCAGACTCTCTAAATCCTAGTTAAAACCTAATAACACATGAAGTGTCCCCTTTTCCTCCCGAATATTTTATAATTAAATTATCAAAAAAAAATTATCATAAAGGTATTCACCTTATCATATGCATATGATCAGTTAACAGTAAATATAAAGTAATACGTAATACAAAAGGTCAAATAGTTAAACAACTTATCTTTACAGCACTATAAGTCCATAGGAAAAACTCCTCTTGGCACGGCTACATCAATTTATGGCTGTAAAGACGAATCCTGGGCACAAAAGCCACAACCAGTCACTGGTCTCTCGGTGACAGCAAAATCCACGGGTTACATACACAAGTTGCTAACTATGTATCTAAGGATTCTAGTTACTAGTCCTTGAGGGAATATTCTGAAAAGAATATCCTCAAGTAAAGTGAAATTAATATTTTCACGTGACGGAATCTAAAATTATTATTTAATTTAATAAATACAATTCAATCGGTGTAGCAGCATGGATTGACTGCACCAAAACAAAACATCAAAACATTAGGTATTAGGTTAAGTCAACATCATGTCAAATTTATGAAGTTACTGTCGTAGGCATGGCAAGCTTGCGCCATGAAAAGAACATGCGCAGAATATAGAAGGCTGTCCACATTTGTAGAACCTTTTATATTCCACCAAAAAAGTTAGGTATAAAAAAAGAACCAAAAAAACTTAATGGTAACGACATGGAATAAAACAGAATTTAAGTTTAACTATATAAAAAAAATGACCTTATGTTCTTTGTAAGTAAATCAAGGAAATTTTATATTTAAATTATTTCGGAACTCAAAAATAAATCTCTAAAGAAATACTAAATACAATGATAAATTTGATTATATGATAAAGAGATAATACGTATAAAATGATTTACTTACATGGAGCTCGCAGCACGCCAACAAAAAAACTCTTCCTTTTTATGTGGAACTCATAAATGAATATTGATTTTATTATTTTACTTATTATTATTAAGATATGTATTTTATTTATAAATTAATTTATTCTTCCTTGCTCCAATTCCGTCACTTTGAAGGTGAACAATTTCACCGGCTGACGTGGCTGCGTTCGTTCGAGTTCTGACCAAAACTGATCGTTCCGTTTCCGCATAAAATCGATCTTCCTTTCCAAGCGATAACAGCGCGTGGGGAAAAATGTCGATTTCAAATCGATCGTAGGCGGGTAATAAAAATTTCTTGAGGGGTTTAAATTGGACTAGTCAGTAGCGTAAACGCTACAATAGGAATGTCTATAAAATGATTTAAGATCGTAACGATGTAACGAGTGTTTTTAACAGTAACAGTAAGTGTTTTTCTAAGAAAGGTCAAAATTATAGACATGAAAGACACTTGTTTATTATGTTTTTTATTAACAATTCATAAACCCCATAGTCTACTTATAGCAATCTAAGTCGATTAATTTAAATAGTTTCAATTCGGGTTTCTCTCTATTTGGTGATTCGGCAATTTTTGCCTCTTTTTGCTATGGGTTTTTTTATTGCTCTTATTGCACTTCCGATTTTATGTAGGTCAAATTCCAAAAATGAAAGTTAGCAAATTAAAGTTAATGCCAACAGTACCGTACAATTAGTTTTATGTCACACATGCTCTTAAGAATCATACACAAGAGAATACACACCATACTAAAATTAGACATTCAATTGGGCTGCCGTAACGAAGTATAACTTTTAAAGTTCTTATTTGAGGATGCTTTGATATTAATCAAGACCTTATGCCTGTTTTATCAACACGAACAGAAAAGAATTCAAGGCAACTACAAACCAATGCAGAAGTCCGAATGATGATTAATACCAAAGAAAGAAGTATTGAATCGAGGGGTCTAATACTTCAAACGATCACTTCATATAGAGGAAAAAGATAAGAAAGTGGCTGACAGAGACATAAGACATATGGTAATACGTGTTTGGCAGAGGAAGACGATAGAGAGAGACGACTGGTGAGAAAATATTGGGAGGCTAGCACCCATATAGAGGTGTAGTCAGTGTGATGATCATAATTTATACCTGTTTCAAAGATGACAACAAAATTGTTGATATAGTTAAATTTGAAAAATTAATAGAAATTCTCAAAACCAAAAACATGGATGAACAAAATATAAAAATAATATTAAACCTTTATTACAATCAGTAAGCAGCATTAAAAATTGGTTGGTCACCTCTATTATTTAATACTTGCTATGAAGACAGAAATCTTAATTAACAATATTAGATATGCTGATATGGTTAATTACGATCTCTTATTATTAACGATATTAGATATGCTGATGGTGGTTAAAGGCTGGTTATGGACGTCAGAGGTAATATGAGATACTCTTATATTGCAATAAAAATCTTCGAAATGTCCTCCCGTTTCACAACTAAAGGGTTGGGGGTTTTGGAAACAGAACTCGGCTCTGCCAGTAAATCCTACTTTCACGTCCTCCAAGACACATATGTCGCGCAACCACTGGGTATATGGCGTACAATGGATCCGTATTACTTTGCAGCGTAGAGAGGGCAAAAGGTGAGTTTCTAGCGCCTTAAAACTAAAACATGTCGACTAAGGGAAGAAACCCCGTTAGAAAATCCTGGTCCTCTAAGCTTGGAAGTTGGAGCGATGGGCCAGTCCCTCACAGAGGGACCAAAAGCTCTTTTGACTAAAACTTCTAACGCCGAGCCTCACAATATAAATGGAAACCTACGACGACGACACCTGGCAAAGAAAAGGACTTTGAAAATTGGTACTTGTAACACTCAAGGTATGCCTCACAAGAAAATGGAAATACTAACTGAAATGACGAAGCAAAAAATGAGTATGACATTATAGTGTTCTCTGAAACCAAAAAGAAAGGTCAAAGAAATGAACAAATTAAAGACTACATTCATATATGGTCAGGAGTAGAGAAACACGTACACGCTAAATAAAGGGTCTTAATTCTTATAAAAAAATCGTTAAAAAAATTATAAAAGACTATGCGTACATCTCAGAAAGAATTCTGACAATGACTGTCACATTGTATGGTATCGAAACAATAGTTGTCGGAGTCTATGTGCCAACGGACGATTCAAATCAACAAGTTAAAGATTCCTTTTTTGAAGAGTTATCAAACATTTGTGATAAAATAAAAAGTCATCAAGAAATAATAGGAGACCTAATGCCAGAGTAGGTTCTTAAATAGAAGATGACGTGGTGGGACGGCACGAAGAAATAGTTAAAAATAGCTCAGGGGACAACTTAATTGAGTTCTATCAACTTTTTGGATTAAAAATAATGAATACCTAATTCCAACATAAAAATATTCATAAATACACTTGGAAACGACCTTCACTCCAACAGAAGTCGATCATACACCATATAATAATGAGACAGAAATCAAAATTTAAGTGCCAAGACTGGAGAGTAGAAAGACGCTCTAACTGTGGGACAGATCACTACTTTCTTTAAATAATATTTTGTGCCCTTTAAACAATACTACAAACAGAACACCGAAAGTGAGAGAAACAATACTAGACAGTACAAAACGGAGAGATATAAATTGCACTTTCCATTTCAACCAAGTTTTAAACATCTTTTTCAATCTAGATTGGAAAAGAAACTAAATAAGATGGAAAGAAATATGGATGTAGAACAAGAATACAGCAACCTCAAAACATTGTTTATGAAGTATTAGGTACAGAGAACAACAAGTGAGTATTATAAAGTTCTAAGTGAGCTAATTTTGTACTTTGACAGTGTTGCTGTTGACGAGCACATTGTGGCTTTTACCAGTCGAATGTATTTTTGGGGAAAGTTAGAACTATGCCATATTTGATATAACTTTTGTCTATTATTTGTCTATTTGTCTGTTTGAAATCTATGAATATTTTATGGACGTCAACGTCATATTCGTAACGATTCGTCGATTTGTACAAAAAACCTTGTACGCTGTGCACAGGAGGGTTATGCCGCAATAATTTTCGCATTTCAGTTTATCCTATTTTTATAGATTGGCCATATAAATCCTGGTTTTCCAGTCGCTATGGATCTTTTCATCATTCTAAATATTGTTTATAAGTATAATCATTTGTCCTACTAGCTGTTCGCCACCTTATTTATATAGATTAGAGAGAACGTTGTAAATACCGAAAGCCTTGTTATATTTTTGTGCTCGTATTGCATGTTTTACCTCTACCATCAACGGGGGTTAACGTCTGTCCTTAAGACAATTCGCCAACGTACTATAGGTGCACGGCACTATAAGAAGAAAAAGCGTCCCTAGGGTTGCGTCCCTTGGAAATAGCTTTTCCAGACTGATTTTATTTCTGTTAGATCACTGGTTATTTGTTTTTCTCAATTTCTTCATTGATTTGTTTGGAGTTAGTATCTTCTTCTTCTTCTTTTTTTTTATGTAGACATGACTCTGTCTGTTTTTCAATGTGCCTCCTGTAAGTTGTCATTGCATCATTTTTGTGGTCTTCCTACTGATCGTCTTCCTATGATCGTTCCATTCTACTCTTCTATTTCTTACCCAGTTTTTGATGTTCTTCACCTTGCACCTATGTCGTATATCTGTACTTCTAGCTCTGTCCCATAGTTTCTTGCCATCCATTTTTCTAAGTGTTTTCATCTCTGCTGTCTCTAACATCATTTTTGTCCTCTTTGTGTCAGGAATATTTCTGCCACGTATGTCATTATAGGTCTGATGACTGTTTTGTAAATTCTGCCTTTCGTTTCTTTCCCAATATTTTTATTTCTCCATATTATTTTATTTAGGCAGCCTGCAGCTCTGTTTGCTTTATTTTCTTGATCTTCCACTTTGGTTTGGAGCTTTCTGTAGCTAGATAATGTGATGCCTACGTGTGTTGTTTATTCTTAGTTCGTTATTCGTGCAGAAGTTGATCATCAGTTCTCCATTTTTGTTTTTAATATTGCTGCTATGTTTTTGCTTCACGCCGGGTATTACTTGATTGCCTATTCGAACGTAAAAATCCCCCAATATTATCATCTTTCGTAATTGGTCGTAAAACGCTTCCCTTGTTGTTTGACGCTTGTTGTTTTCTGGGCCGGATACTTCGATGATGTTCGGGTCTTCCTTCTCCATTCTTATATTTGCTGTTACGATTTTTTCTAATATATAATGACACTCTTTTATGTGATTTTGGTACCTTTGGTGTATTAGTAAGGCTGTAGATTAGTATGTATTTTACTAATACTGATTGACCTTTTCTTTCGTTTTTTGTTTCCTGTAGAGCACAAATGTCTATTTCTTTCTCTTTCGGCACTTGGATTATTTCTTGGTCTCTTGAGTTGAGTGATCTGATATTCCAAGTAGTAATTCCTATCTGGGTTTTGGATATTTTTCGCTTGTCCTTATTTCTTGCCGTAGTCGTCTTTATAGTATCAATCCGGTTTCGAGGCTGTACTTTGTTTCTTTGAGCAGTATTTTTTATTCGATTGGTAGGTTGCTAACCTTACCAATCACCCTCCACATTTTATCCGGGCTTGGGACCGCCTGTGGTAACTGCAGAGCTACTCAATCAACCCTGCAATCACCCCAGGCAGTGTTAGGATTTGTATCCTTCTCTTAAATTGGCTGGATATTTCTACGCTTCCCTTATATCGTTACTTTATAGGTTTTCTTCCATTTTCTGTATATTATCGTTTTCATATATTTTTTTTTTCTTTATCTGGTTCTTCTTTCCGTATATTTTTTGTGTTCTCCCTTTCTTTTCTGTATGGCCTTTTTACAGTCGTCATTGAACCATTATCTTTTTGTTAATTCATGTTTTTCCTCTAATCTTTCCTACTTTGTCAATTACATTTGTTTTAATTTCGTCTCTTATTTACAAAGAAAAAAATACAACTTTGTACGACACATAGACGAAGGAAAATTGGAATGAACCAATATTCAAAGAAGAAGAAAAAGATGCTAGTGGCTGAAGAATGCATGGGCACCTATTCATTATTAAGACCAGCTTAAAATACAGAGCAATTTGCTGTAATTATCGCCAACCTTTAGTAATGTTTAAGATACTTTAGGATGGAGAATCCGTTTTATGCTTCTCATTTTCTTTCTCTTGTATAGAGTCTTATAAGCTGCTCTTTCAATACATGTTCTCAAATATATCCATTTTTTATAAATACCTGGTTTCGAGAATTGTTGTTTTAGATCATAGATCAACCAGATAAAAATTGGCGATTGAATTATTGGTGAAACTTTATTAAAACAGAACCATTATTTAATTCAGCAATTTACCGTATTGTCTATGATAGTTATGGCTTTATTTTTGCATTAAAACAACAAAAGTTCGTATATACTACATTCATTTGTTTCCATTGAACATGCAGCCAAGTTGATAAATTTTGTTTCTAGTATAACTTGGATGTTCGTGTGTTTTATATTCGAATTTTTTTCTGGTTCATTCCATGCTTTAATAATTTTTGAATTCTCCTTTAGGTAAAAAATATCATTTTCTTTAAAATGTCATGTTGAGTTTTTTATTTTTGTGACTTTTCATTAATTAATATTATTATTAATACGAAAATAATTTAATTTTAATTTTAATATTAGAGACTAACGATATACTTTGTGTTCCAATCAAATAAAGACGAATAAAATAAATTAAATATTTTCCACTTCAATTATTAGTTAATATCGAGTGAAAACAACCCTTTGTGATTTAATTAATTATACTCGGATTTATATTCAAGTTAATTAAAGTGTTGAAAGTGATTCCACTGAAAATTCTAACAAATGCTTTTTTCATCGCGACGACATGATGAGAAGAGTGAAAAAACTTTGCGCTGACTTTAGAATTTGTTGTAATTAAAACTTTTAAAAATGTTAAATGTTTTTAATTGCATTCGAGATTTAATGACGGACCTTTTCGTTTTTTTTTCTTTGCTTTTATCTTTAAAACGATTTTGCTTCGCTGCCGAGTTCAGAATTATGATGGACTGTGAGAAAGAGCAGGATTGTGTTAGTAGAAATCGAATGGAATGCATGGTAAATTCTAGTTTAATTTTCTATATATAATTTTTATACTCTGAGCGACGTATCTCTAAAACATATGTTTTAAACCTGTTAAATCCTACATCATTCGTCTACGAATGGTGATTTCGCAATTTAATTTTGATAAATGCCTTAAGAGAAAAAAGTAACTAAAAAGAAAGAAAATGCTTCTTATTGGAGAAAAGCAAAAATTAACTGCAAATCTATAAATGGAAAACCAGAATGAGAAAAAATCAGACTTGACTCTATAGTTCATACTAGGTGAACTAAAAAATTTAAATAAAATAATTATGTGCCTGCAACATAGCGCTACGGATGCTATTCCCAAAATCATACATGCCTAGTGAAATCAGAATCATGGAACGGAATGCAAAATACGTTTGTATTTTGAGAACGATTTCCGAAGTGGAAATTGAAACGTTAATAAACGTATTTTTACCTTTTATTGTGGCTCATTTCCAGTTAAATAGTAATTAAGAAGTAGCTTGCTGAAAAAAATACGTTACGAATACGTTTAATAACAAATGGTCGGCGACTTCTACATGCCAATGACACCTTGACATGTATGTTTATACATGCCCTAGTACTGTAAATTTTACAAATTTTTAAAATCTAATTATTTCAAGGGTCTTACTGAATACTTTTTATTTAAAATAAATGCAGTTTTATTTAAAATTATGTTTATAAACATTTATTTTGACAAAAATAATTCCTTAACAAAAACAAGCAACTATTCTAAAAAGTGAGAAAAAAACTCTAAAATCGTTATATAAAAAAAAATTGCGTTATTTTTAAACTAAAAATTAAATTATCCACTTATAATAACCAAACTTACGCAACTCTAATAATACGAAGTAACTTTAAACTTATAAAAAGTCAATCTTTTTCTGAACATTCCACACATATACCCTTTATGTGTTCTAAGCACATAAATTTATTGCATGAGTAACAACTGTACTTTGTTTTTCGACTTTTCTTGCTTCCACAGTAAAAACAACGACCATTAGATTTTTCAATATTTTGTACATTCAATGTGATATCAAACATTTCTCTGAGTCGCATACTTATCACCATTGGCAGGTTTGTTGCAATTGTCCTACGTCGTGCATGTGGTTCAAGCAGTTGAATACCCATTGTCTCTAAAAATGTTCTTCTAAGTAGTATGCGTTGATCTGTCCGAGCAGAATTACACTTGTATATTGTAAATGAATTTATGCTGGCGATATTCAATATTGCATAAAATATCACCATGGGCTAGCAATTAGTCGATCTTGCACAATTGTAGCTTTCACACATCTTATCAATAGTGTCGACTCCTCCTTTGGTTTCGTTGTAATCAATTATTATGTTAGGCTTACCAGTCTTTGGATCCAATGTATCATCTTCATGATGCATTGTTGACATCAGGAGCACATTTTTTTTCGGTTTTGGAATATACGAAACAATAGTGCATTTATCTTGATATGCAAACATACTTGTAGAAGTAGGCCTATTTGTAGGCACCGTAAATTCCAAAGGCAGTTCTGGCTTATTTCTTCGAAGAGTTCCAATTATAGTTAGCTAATGATTGGCCAGTAATGTGTCAGCAAGCTGCTTACTGGTAAAAAAATTATCAAGAGTAATATTTCTATTTGTACCCCAGATGGGTCTGCACAAACGTACTACTAAATCCAAAGTCTTTGTGGTTTGCTGGTAGGGTCCCTCTGGTTGCTGGCCAACATAAATTTCTAAATTTGAGGTATAAGCTAATTTAGCATCAGTCAAGGCATATATTTTTATACCGTACCTATTTGGTTTTTTTGGCATATAAACTTTGAACCCACAGCGGCCTCTAAAGGCTTCTAATTTTTCATCAACTGTACAATAGTGTGACATGGCGTAGTGTTTTGGCAAATTGGTGTTGAAGTCTTCAAAAAAGCTTCTGATAGGAGCTAATTTATCAACTTTTTATCTCTCTGCACGAGTTTGTTTATTATCAAAGCGAATAAATGCCAATAGAAATTTGAATCGCTCGTATTGCATTGTAAGGCGAAATATTTCTAAGGATTGTACCGTTTTATTCTTGAACTTTTCTGCTATGTATAACAGGCCTATAAGTGCTTTTATTTCTAGTATATTCGTTTTTCTGTAGGTTCTATTCAGAGGATCAGCATGTAGTTCAATATTTATATTTGTATTTTTGTATAAGTTCCAAAATTTGGTCTGTTATAAAACAGCCCCAAATATCACTAAAGATTATTTTCTCCCTAGCATCCCCCTTTACACCTGGTAAATACCTCCATAAATTGTCTGCTCTCGTACGCACTCGTTTATTACCAACATGCTTTCGTCATTTAGTTTTTTTATCCTTACCAAAAAAAATAGGAACTCGCCAGCAAATATTTTGTGCTTCTGCCTCATCAAAAACATCATTTTCTGCTTCTGATATATCCTGTTCACTATCTCTATCGAGATCTTGTATTTCAACTTCATCTTCTTCAGAACTATCCGCAGAATCGTTGCATTCCAATTCATCATTACTATCAACTTTCTCTAGAAGTCTCTGCAAATATTTTTGCTCCTCCTCGTAGTTCATTTCTATTTCTAAAAAGTAAAAAAATAATATTTTATTCACTAAAAATACAAATCTAAAAGTTACAATCCTTACCTTTAATACAGCCGCAAAAGCTAACATCCGTCTCTGAGACCGATATCTTGTGTAACGAACGAACTATGTATCTACGTTCAACAATATTTTAATACGGTTAGGTAAAATATGAAGCTATTGAATGACCTAGCCTGAATATCGGAATAGATCGTTAATTATCGGTATGAATAGGTTAGCTCCGTCTGTGAGACCATGCGTTAGCACTGAAAGGTTTTAATAATGAGATCCCTATCATTACTAAAGAATAAGAGCGTCCTAATACAGAAAGAGCCGTACCGTAGTAGC
Source organism: Diabrotica balteata (assembly GCA_918026665.1). Classification (NCBI taxonomy): domain Eukaryota; kingdom Metazoa; phylum Arthropoda; class Insecta; order Coleoptera; family Chrysomelidae; genus Diabrotica; species Diabrotica balteata. The sequence goes on from OU898281.1 coordinate 101,847,983, forward strand.
CGTACTACCTGATGAGGTACATGCCGAAATCCTAAAACTCTTAATCCACGAAAAGCGTTGGGTTTAATCATTTTAAAACATTTTGTATAAGGGTATAATGTAACTGTTTGTATGGGAAAATAAAACCGTGGTTTCTACCATTTACTTTATAATTTTATTATATTTTCTCACCTGTTAGACTTTTCTAGGACTTCAAATAATTATTTTAAAACCAAAATAAGCCAAATCGATTTAGTCGTTCTGGATTTATTATAAAAAAAATTATAAAAACATAAAATGACGTTTTTTAAACGTCATTTTATATTTTATAACTACATAAGATGTAATTATAAAATATCATAAAATGACGTTTAATAAATGGATCAAATGAACTTAAACTATAGAGGTGAAGTCGTATCAAGCATTTAGAATTTACAATTAAAAAAAAGATAAGGGTCATTCATTGAGATAAAAAATATACAATAAATACACTCACAAAATTTTATTGCAATCGGTTCAGTGGTTTTTGAATATTAGCTTGGTCAAACATTGTGACTCGAGATTTTTATGTATAAAGATATATATATATATATATATATATATATATATATATATATATATATATATAAATTAAATAAATAAATAATATTATTAATATAAATTTTTTATGTTGCAGGTCGCAGTCACGACAAGTCATTCACTCTTTTCCGATTAGGACAGAAGTCGTCTGCTGGAGTGAAGGAGTTCGCCGAAACAGGTCGATCAGATATACTGGAGGAACAAAGTCAAGGAGAAGGAGGAGTGTACGATGAATTCAACGCACCACCGATTACTTCCGGTGTAGGGAGGACCGAAACCGAGTTCTTTGTTGATGGAAATCATTCAAAGGTAAAATGAATTATCCTTTATAGATTTTCTTAGGTTTTAAAGTTTATGTAGGTATCTTTTTCTTTTTTGAAAGAACAACTAAGATAAAACTATCAAAGAAACTATCCTTTTATAGAGTTTTATTTACGTGTGAATTACATAAAATCAGAATTTGTTGTTTATTGAGAGTAAACTAAATGCAAAACCAAATACTTACCATGTAGGGATTGTATAATGAGGATTTTTTCATCATGATTTACTATAGAATTACTAACAGGAGAATTTTTTGATGAAATGATTTCTCAAGTTAAAGTTGATTTTATGTAATCGAATGAATTATCTGACAATAGAGCCGAGGAACGCTACTGAACAATATTGGCAATATCATTTTAAAGTTGTCTACTATAAAATGTGTAATATATATATATATATATATATATATATATATATATATATATATATATATATATATATATATGTATATATATATATATATATATATATATATATTTATGTATGTAATGAAAATTTATATATATATATATATATATATATATATATATATATTATATATATATATATATATATATATATATATAAGAAATACTGGATATTATTGACTGTCGATATAAACAAACAACACAGTTTATTAGGGTTGCAATGATTAGGTTATTAGGTTGGTTCTGACTGCAACCCTAATAGACTGTGTTGTTTGTTTATATCGACAGTCAATAATATCCAGTATTTCTTGTATTTACATGATGGGGTTTTTTGAGAACATCAGGAGAGGATATGGTTCTGCTAGCGTAGATTTCCTAAAACAATGGGCCAATTTTAACATCAAGCTTGCATCACTCAACAACAGAAGAATTTTCCTTCTGAAATGTAGAAAAAATCTTTGTTTTCCTGCACACATAGAGAATGGAAAGTTTAACATCAATAACTTGTTACATCATAAAGGAGGTAAATTAGGTAGTAAAATTCAAAACTTCAATTCAAATTTAAAAACCAAAGTCTTAAATTTAGAAATCTCTGTAACAATAAATGATATTACATACACAGAAAAGAAGTCTATCTATAATCTCTTTACAACGACTATTTAAATTCTTACGTGACATTTTTGAAATAAAACACACTAATTTTGTTCTAAAAAGAACAGATTTTATTAGATAGTTAAAAATATAAAACAAGAGATATTCACTTTAAAATTCAAAATAATGAAGTGCAAAAAGTGTCAACACCGCAACTGTCAAATAAGTGTTACCAATTTATGTCAAAATTTTACCTTCGTTCGATTAGAGTTACAGTGTGTTCCGAACAAATGTTTTTGATAAAAAACGCTTTATAATGCATTTATACAAATTAAATGAAACATATTATTGTGTATTTCTTCAAGTTAACATTAATAGAAATTTTTAAATATGATTTCTACGGGTATATAATGAAATATGTCTAGTGGCTGTAATGTCAGTGTACTCGGTAAAGTGGTTCTAAAAAAGAACACACCTATACCCTAAATATTTTGTGTTGGTATCATGTGACGCCACAGGCTATGACGCCGATGACGTGCATCGGTATATAAATTAGATGAAGTGTATATATATATATATATATATATATATATATATATAAATTTTCAATATAAATGAGTCAGATAAAGGTAAATTATAAGAAGAATTTTTCAACAATATTAACAGAACAAAATTTGTTTAGTTTATTAATGTTTGTATTTTAAAAACGATTTCCGAAGTGGAAATTAAAACGCCAATAAACTTATTAACCTTTAACTGTGGCTTATTTCCATTAAAATAGTATTTACTTTAAAAGGCCCATGAAAATAGCTTCAAAACAGTCCTCCCCCTCCTCTATCCTTTATCCTTCGTAAATGTGGTGACATTATGGTATTTGACGAATAGTTGCTATCCATTCTTCTCTCTCCTGGGTACGGTGTGCTACCTCAGACAAAGAGTAACCGGTAACGCACTTTATTTGGTCTAACCATGGGAGAGGCGATCTTCCTCGAGTTCTTTTACCACCTACCTTGCCTTCAACCACCAAGCTCTTCCATTAGCCTGGTAATGTGTTTAAAGTACCTTAATATATTTTGGTTGGTGATTGTGGCAAGCCTAGTATTGATGTCGAGTTCTGTCAATATTGAGTCATTTTATGCGATTTGCTGTTCAGGGTATGCGCATCATTCTACGATATACCCACATTTCAAATGGCATTTGTTCAAATGGGGATCGTGAGTCAGACTTTTTATTGGTCCTATACGTCAAGTTTCTGACGCATAGGTAGCGATAGGAAAGATAAACGTCCGTACTAGGCGCAGTTTCGGGTTGCTGATTAGGTTCGTATCTTTCCAGATTTTAGTAAGTTTGACCGTTGCTGATCTGGCCATTGTAAGGCGTCGGCGTATCTCTTCTTCTCATCCACCATTGTTTGTGATAACAGAACCTAAGTAATTGAAGCGGCTTACCACTTCAAACACCGCTACGTTTCGTATTTCCGTCTGGTTATTTCTAATTCGATCGATTATCATTACCTTGGTCTTCTGTACATTAATTAAGTCTATATTCACGACTAATAGTGTCTAGTCTGTTTATAATGTATTTAAGGTCAGTTGTTGATGATACTAGTACTAAAGTATCGCCAGCATAGCGGAGATTGCATATATATATATAGCTTTTAGGTTTATTGGGATTTTTCAGCAGTGAAATAAGTGTACTCTTTTAACTAAGTTTCAAGCTTTCAAAAATGTTTATTTTCATCATCAGGAAAAACTGAAAATAAAGTGCTACTGTTAGTAAAGAATCCTCGAAATCTATTAAGTGAGAAAAAATTGTATAAAGAGAAGGAACACTTACGTTATTGAGGTTTATCTTTCGTAGATGTTCTACTTACAGGTGACAATTTCACGCACCACTCATTGATTGAGTCAATAATTAAAATATATAAAATTTGCATGGTGTAAAAGACCAAACTTGACAATTTAATTTACTTTAAAACATAAGAAAAAGACAATTACAAAAGTTAAAATGGCCACGTGTGCCGGCCAACTGTGGAATGTTAGGTTAAGAGTACCTGTCATTCCTGGACATGGCAAATGACAGTACTTCTTCTTATTTCTTTGTCTTATGTAGTACTAATTACACATCAATTTGTTAACAAAATTAGTGTTTAAGTTAAAAACAAAATTGTAAAATGAGAACTATGAGAATTCAGGAAACCTGGAAACTTTACAATGAATCGGTTTTTGAGACATCATTACAACTGTAACACAACAAAACCCTTGTAACAACTGTAATTTGGTATATGTGGGACAAACCACACGCAACCTAGGTAGTCGCTTAATCGGTCACCGTAGCGACAGCAGACTATATCCAGAAAGATCTGCCCTTGCAGAACATGTTAATAAAGAACACCATATAATGAATTATGAATCAGTTAAAATTTTAGCTACTGAATCCAATTACAAAAAAAAAGACTTTTCTTAGAAATGGCATTCATTGCTCAAAATTCTAAAGCAATGAACAAAAGGAGCGACATTAATCAGTTAAGCACTATTTACTCCTACCTATTATATTTGGACACACATTCACAATTCAATGATGTCTCAACAACCGATTCATTGTAAAGTTTTCAGGTTTCGTGAATTCTCATAGTTCTCATTTTACAATTTTGTTTTTAACTTAAACACTAATTTTGTTAACAAATTGATGTGTAATTAGTACTACATAAGACAAAGAAATAAGAAGAAGTACTGTCATTTGCCATGTCCAGGAATGACAGGTACTCTTAACCTAACATTCCACAGTTGGCCGGCACATGTGGCCATTTTAACTTTTGTAATTGTCTTTTTCTTACGTTTTAAAGTAAATTAAATTGTCAAGTTTGGTCTTTTACACCATGCAAATTTTATATATTTTAACTACTGACTCAATCAATGAGTGGTGCGTGAAATTGTCACCTGTAAGTAGAACATCTACGAAAGATAAACCTCAATAACGTAAGTGTTCCTTCTCTTTATACAATTTTTTCTCACTTAATAGATTTCGAGGATGCTTTACCAACAGTAGCACTTTATTTTCAGTTTTTTCTGATGATGAAAATAAACATTTTTAAAAGCTTGAAACTTAGTTAAAAGAGTACACTTATGTCACTGCTGAAAAATCCCAATAAACCTAAAAGCTCCGTTTTCTAACGTTGTCAGCAAAGACTTCTTTTTCCTTATATATATATATATATATATATATATATATATATATATATATATATATTATATATATATATATATATATATATATGTATATATTGAATAACGTGGGAGAGATAATACATCCTTGACGAACACCGGCTTTTAGTTTAAAATTATTGGAGTATATGTTGTTGACGTTTGCTGTGTTGTTGATATACAGTTATGTTAGTAGGTATATTAGATGTTCGGGGGTACCCATTTTTCTCAGTATTCCCCATTTCTCAGTATTTCCCACATTTTATTTCACTTTACATTATCGGACGAGTAGTTGATGAAGCACAAACATGTTTCTACATTAAAGTCTCTAGATTTTTCTATAATTTGTCTGAGATTGTGAATTTGCTCTCGTGTGCCTCTTCCAGGGACAAATCCACATTGTTTTTGTGGGATCTGTGGTAGAGTATTAATAAGTATTAATTTTATTATATATATATATATATATATATATATATATATATATCCCGTTTATAGCGTAATCCGCCTTTGGGTTCCCGTTCGCCAAGCCTGTCTATTCTGCCAGTCTTCTTCAAATAGATTTCTTGCTGACATGGCTTTTGAAATTCCTTGCATCCATGTTGTTGGTGGTCGTCCTCGTTTTCTTTTCTCTGGTGGTACCCATTCTAATATTTTTTTTGGTAGTCTTTCTTCCCCATACGTCTAACATGTCCGTACCATGTCAGTTGTTGTTTTTCGATGTCTTCTATAATTGATCTTTGTACATTCATTTGATTTCTTATGTCCTCATTTCTCACATGTTCTAATCGAGACTTTCCCGCTGCTCTCCTCCAAAAATCCATTTCAACTGCCAAGAGGTTACCTTTAAGTTTTTGTGATAACTGCCATACTTCTGAGCCATACACGATTACTGGTTTCAATATTGTGTTATATATTCTTTTTTTCGTTTCCGGTCTTATATTTTTCTGCCATAGTACTGAATTCAATGCACCTATAACTCGTTTCCCTTTCGTTATTCTGTCTTTTATGGCTTCATCAGTTCTTCCTGTCTTTGTTAGTTTTACCCCCAAATATATACATTGATCGCATTTCTTAATTTTCCCGTCTTCTAAGTCGAGGTCATCTGCAGTATTTTCTCCTCCTAGTCAAAGATATTGCGTTTTTTGTAAATTTACTTCGAGGCCCCATTTTTTGTACTCTTCCATTAGTTTTCTAGCCATATACTCTAGGTCTTCCTTGTCTTGGGCAATAACTACCTGGTCATCTGCATAATGCAGCGTGTATAACGTTTCATCCCCAATAGACAGCCCCATCCCTTTACACTTCTTTTTCCATTGCCTGAGTGCTTCGTCGATATATATATATATATATATATATATATATATATATATATATATATATATATATATATATATATTATATATATATATATTAAATAGTATGGGAGATAAACAACAACCTTGCTTCAGTCCTTTTGTTACCTGAAAACCATTAGTAACCTTATTTCCTATTTTAACTTTTGATATTGTGTTGTTATATAGATCTTTAATAGCGTCGATTAGTGAAACGCTGATACTGGTTTTCTCCAATACTTCCCACAATTTCGCAACAGGCACGGTGTCATATGCTTTTCTTAAATCGACTAAAAGTAAATGCACTTCTCGAGATCTCAGTGTTCTTTTCTCGAGTATATGAGATAAGCAAAAAATACTACCTATTGTGGATCGTCCCGCTCTGAATCCGTTTTGTTCTTCTGATTCAAAAGGACGGTATTCTTCGCATATGCGTTCTTTTATAATTCTCCCATATAATCTGCTAAGCGTACTCGTAACAGTTATACCCCGACAGTTATTGCAATCTTCCTTATTTCCTTTTTTATGGATAGATGTAATCCATCCTTCTTTCCAACTTTGTGGCACTGGTTCTCCGTGCAAGTGCCTATTGAAAACTTCTGTTAGTATCTCGAATAGTTTGTTGGTTCCATTTTTTATTAACTCTGCATATATCCCCTCTGGACCCGGAGCATGTCCATTTTTCAACAATGATATAGCTTTTTTAGTTTCTTCGATGTTAATTGTTGGAGGCTCTCCTTGAATCAGGATTTCATGTTGTTCTATGTTTTTGAATTCCGGTCTTTCTTCTACTAACAGTATTTTATAGTGTTTTTCCTATTTTTCGGGCTCTATGGAGTGTATGGCTATTTGTTCTGTTCTGTTGGATCTGATGTTTTTTATAAATCTCCAGGATTCTCTTGATTTGCGGCCGCCAATATACGTATCTAATTCCTGACATTTTCTCTCCCAGCTTTGATTTTTTGACTCTATTATCGTGGATTTAAATTTATTTACCATTTCTCTATATGCTCTTTTGTGTTCTTGATCCTTTGTTCCCAGCCATCTGTGATATAATTTTTGCTTTTGATCTTTCATTTCCTGTAGTTCATCATTCCACCAATTATTTGTCTTTCTGAGTTTGTTTACTCTTATTCCTAATGCTTCTTTGGCCGCTTGATGTATTCCTTTTCTTATTATGCTATGTAACTCTTCTGTTGTTTTATGTTTAAATTCCTGTGGTAGTTGTTGCTCCAATCTTTTTTTATACAATTCTCTAGTACTATCGTTGTCTAAACTTGTTAGATTATACTGCAGTTGTTCACCTTCTGCTGAGTGATTTTCATTTAGATTTTTGTTTTGTTGGTGTTTACCGTTTCCGCTTAGCGGTAGTATCATTTTAGCTTTTACTAGATGGTGGTCACTTCCACATTCGGCTCCTCGAAATACTCTTACGTCATGCACTTTTATTTTAGATTTTTGTTTCATTATTAGGTAATCAATTACTGATCTTAAGTTTCTTGTAGGCTGAGTCCATGTATATGTATGTATTTCCTTATGTTTGAAATACCCATTCATGATCCTTAGTGAGTTGTGTCTACACATTTCTATTAAGTTATTGCCATTATCGTTTGTAGTGTTTTCTCCATATGGTCCTATTGTTTTATCTTTTATTCTTCTACTAGTTCTTGCGTTGAGGTCACCTAGTATAATAGTTTCCCTTGTTTGACCTATTTGAGAGATAGTTTCATCTAGGACTTCATAGTATTTTATTTTTTCTTCTAGGCGTGCATCATCATTCGGACCGTATGTGCCTATTATTGTTATTTTTAATCCTTTCAAGTTGAGGTTGATCTTTATGATTCTTTCATTTATTGCTTGCCAGTTCGATATATTCTTTTTGTATTTCTTCAATATAAGTATTGATACTCCTCTTTTGGCATGTTCTTCCTTATTAACTTCCGTGTGTATATGTATATATCCATCAAGATTTTGGGTTCCTTGTCCTTTTTTCTTTGTTTCTGAGAGTACAGCAAAATCCATTTTATGTTTTTTCATTTCTTGGATAACATCTTCGATTTTATTTCTAATTCCTTGTGTATTCCATGTACCACAAATCAGTGTCCGTTTTCGTTGCCATTGTCGTCGTCCTTTAGTTCCATCCATATCCCGAGGCTTGGTTTCGGTATTTTTAGCATTACTATTTTTTCCAAGAATGAGTTGCTGGCCCATTGCTAAATTAATTTTATTCTCTCGTTAATTATAGTTAGCATAACTTTACTTGCGTAACAGATCAGGGTTACAGTGCAGTAGATATTACAGTCAGTTGCTGAGCCTTTCTTATAAATGGGTATGAAAGTGAGCTTCATACGCCAGTAAGCTTCGACAAATCATCTGGCCATTGCCCTATGTTCCAGATTTCATTACAGTTTGAACATTACTTCAATTCCTATGTCTCCCATTTCCTTAAGTGCTTTCGCCGTGATTCCATCTTCTCTTTGAGATTTTCCAGTTTTTAATTTTTTTATTGCAGTTTCTATTTCCGATTTTAAAATATGTGGTTCCTATTCGTCATTTATTTCTTCTGGATTCACGTCTTCATGGTCACTATGAAACAACATTTTACAATATTTTTTCCATGTCGCTGCTATGTCATCTGGATCTTAAGAACAGTAAATGTTTATAAAAATTTTGAAGTAATACTCCGTCTCGATTGCAAAAAGACTTCAAATATTTGTAGGATGTATATTTTTTGTGAGACTGCTTACATTTTGTTTTGTATAATATCAATTTTTAATATAATAACTAGCTTCTATGTTGCTTCTTTATTATCTTTAATACGTCATTTAACCTGTACCTTTAATACCCATTTCATATCTTGAATGAACATCTTGTATTCTCCTAGTATGATGGGAACTGACTTTCTTACTAATACCCTAAATATATTTTTAAAAGTTATATCTGATACTTACTAATACTCTTACGCAAAGCCGATTATTAGATGGAATTATATCAAAATTCTTTAATCCAATTAAAATGGAATTAGAAACAACAAGTAATTAATGAAACAGTAGTTCCCACTCAAAATACCCACAAATAATCTCCAGAGATCTAAAATAGGTATAATTAAATTAAAGTTTTATGTTGATTTGATATATTCTGAAAATTGTAATATGTGCTAGTGGGTAGATTTCGGCGCCGTGTTAGATAAATAAACAATCAAATATTGCTAGAGATAAGAATGTGAATTTGAAGGATGTGACTGTGCAATTATGAAAACATTTTTTTAAATTAAACGAAAACTCAAATCATGTTTACTTCTGGACGCAGCTCGTTCATAATTTACAATTTTGAGATGCGTATAACAAGTTTTTACTTACCTTACATTATCCGAAGAATCGGCAGTACTCCTAGACCACCAAGCCAATATCGAATCTGAATTAAAAGATTAAAAGGTAGAATATCAAAAATCGTGTTTTTTGTTTTTTTTTACTTTAACTTTTAACTGATTCTAGTTATTTCATCGTTTATCAAAATTGACCTGTTTTTTTTACGAAAACACCAATTAAAAAAATTAGAAAATAATGAAATATCAATTCTTCTTCTTCAAGTGCCATCTCCGCGGCAGAGGTCAACAATCATCATAGCTATTCGGACTTTTGAGACGGTTGCTCTGAAAAGTTCATTTGATGTACATCCGTACCACTCTCTCAGGTTGCGCAGCCATAACATTCTACGCCTCCCTATGCTTCTCTTTCCTTGGATCTTTCCCTGCACAATCAGTTGGAACAAGATGTATTTCTCTCCATGTGTAATATGTCCGAGATATTCTAATTTTTTTGTTTCCATTGTATTTAAAATTTCCATTTCTTTATTCATCCTTCCCAGTACCTCTTTGTTTGTGACGTGTTCTGTCCACGATATTTTCAGTATTCTTCTGTACACCCACAGCTCGAATCATTCCAGTTTTTTTTATTGATGTCGCATTTAAGGTCCAAGATTCTATTTCATAAAATAAAGTCGAAAAAACATAGCACCTCGCCAAGGTAACTCTTAGTTCCAATTTTAAATCCTTGGTACATAGCACTCTATATAAATATCAATAAGTAAATATTAACAAGCCAATAAAAACTAAATATATCAGAACCGTAAGAGACTTAATACAAATTATAAGCAAATGAACAGTTTCAAGGAAAACGTAAAGTCAAATTGAGACAACTCCAAGTGATATACTACGATTAAAATCGATTAGGTCATTATTAACAAACATAAGATTGTACGAAAAATCATTCTGCTTAATGTGATAACTCTGCAATGAAGAGAACTCATTGTGTGCATAATTTTAAATTGCTGATAATGATTCATGTTAATTCTTGTTAGGTTTTTTAATAGAGCGTATTTAAGCTTTTACTTCTTAGCCTTCTCAAGTACCTTTTACAACAAAGGCCTCTACCAACTCCTTCGATCGACATCTATCCTTAGTAACATACTTCCAATGTGTTCCAGCTATTCTTTTGATGTCGGCCATCCATCTCACCTGTGTGGTCTTCCTCTCGGTCGTCTACCGTAAAATGTTGTATTGTGGCGTTTTAACGTTTGTCTTACGTTAGAGTATAACGTAAGTTTTCGTAACTCAACCTGTGACTTACGAAGCTCGATTTGGGTTTTTTAGCTACTTGTAGCAGGGTTAAAGACGCAAATGGCGCCGGAACTTGTCCGCCAGGATTTCTTTGACGAAATGCCATACAATATTAATATTACTATTCATTTTTTTTTAATTTACCTGCTTCCTGTAATATTTTGTACAATATTCATTGCTTTTTACACTTGCTTAAAACTTGCTCAACACTACATAGTGTTACGAAAGTTCAGTAAGAATTATTCTACATAGAAAAAGTCCCTTGACCAAAAACAAGAAGTGGTTTGAGAACAAGATTCATTCAAGATGAAATCGAAAATTCATAAAACGTCTACTGAAGTTGGGAACGTCAGAAAATATATATAAACAGATGTTTTTGACAGTTTTATTATAATCATCATCCAACCTTTATTTATCACTTCCACTGCTGCGATCGGCCTTTCTTAAATTCCTCAATTCTTTACGATCTTGTGATCTTTGTTGTCAATTTTCGGTGATACGCATGATGTCGACAGCTATCGTGTAGCTGGTTTTTCTTGCTACGTTTATCTGCTCTTAGCCCCCAATTTGTAATTTTGCTTGTTCATCCTGAGTCGCAAAAGAAGAATAAACATCGCTTGGGCTGCATTTGGAAGGATAAAGGATATTTTTAGGTTTAAGATTCCAATGTGTCTAAAAAGAAAAGTATTTAATCAATGTACTTTGCCAGTGATGACCTACGGCGCAGAAACCCTAACGCTCACAAAAACAACAGTAAGTAAACTACAAGTTGTGGAAAGAGCAATGAAGAGAATTATGTTAGGGATTTCTCTACGTGATAGAATACCCAATACTACCATACGCAAAAGATCAGGAGTAACAGACGTTATTGAACGGATAACAACACTAAAGTGGAACTTGGCAGGTTCATGGAGTAAGATCAGTTGATGACCGGTGGACAAAAAGAATTTTGGAATGGAGACCTTGAATACAAGCTTACAGAAATAGAGGTCGACTCCCAACGAGATGGACAGATGACATAAAAAGAGTGACTACATTTTGGATTCAGATGGCGTTAAATCGGACTAAGTGGAAAAGCATGCGAGAGGCCTATGTTTGGCAGTGGACGTTAGAGGCTAGTTGATGATAATGATGATCCTAAGTCGCGTATTCTCGCTACATGACCCGCCCAGTTTCATTTTAGTTCCGCTTTGCGTTCCACAACATCAGCAATACTCGTCCTTCTCAGATCTTCGTTTTTTACTCGTACCCGCAACGTCACTCCCAACATAGACCGTTCGATTTGTCTCTGTGTCACTTTATATTTTAAAGTAGTACGTGAAGCATGACGGTAATATGCATTGGTCAAATACTTTTCTTTTGAGACTCATTGGTATGTTGGCCCTAAGTGTGTCTCACAGTTTTCCAAAGGCTGACCACGCTAAAGTAATTTGTCTTTGGATTAAGCATGTTTGGTTATCCCTGCTGATTCTTCTTTCATAACCCAAATGCGTATATTCCTTCACCAGTTCTACCACTTTATCCTGAATGGTTAAATGGTTATTGGGGACCCTATTTGCCATAAACTTATTTTTGGTTAAGTTTATTCTGAGGCCCACCTTCAAACATGTTCAGCAAAGGTCAATGCATTTAACATATCTGTGGCTTCTCTTAAATTATCTGTGATAAGAACAATGTCATCTGCGAACGGAGATGATTAAACTTTTCGCCGTCTATTTTACTCCTATATGGTCCCGATTGACCATCTTTATCGTGTATCTTAACAGTCATAGTGGGATTTTTCAATGAGTGTCATTACTGTATGGAGGTGATCATTGGTCCCGGAATTTAAATGGAATCCAATGGTACCAGAATTTTAAATTTTTAAAGTTTATAGTTGTCACTGTAATTAAAGTATTTTAAACAAGAAATGTAACATTAGTGACAGCGGTTAGATCAACAAAATATTTAGTAATTGTTTACGGTCTATACAATATCTACTGATTTTGACAAAGAAATAGATACCTATTGTTTTTAAAATTGGAAGAAGAAAGGGAGAAGCGTAAGTAAGAAGAGTAGAAGCTTAGACTAGAAGAGAAAGAACTGACGGAAAATCGTAGACAAGAAAAAGAAGAACTGAAGAAGAAGCGTAGATAAGAACAGTAATAATAAGGTAGACAAGAAGCAAACAGGGAAAATAAGAAGCGTAGAAAGGTGAAGGAGAAGGAGAAGACCAGAAGAAAAAAAATAAACGAGAAACATAAATAAAAAAAGGAGATAGAACATTCAAATTGTTTATCTCAAATTCACGAAAATTGTAAAGTTAAATATAAGTCAAATTACTAGTAAAATAGGTAAATTAAAAGAAGAAAAAAAAACGATTTAACAAATCAATTAATACAACATCAAAACCATTTCAAACAACAACAAAACGATTGAAAATCAAATTTAGAAAGACAAATAGTTGAGTTCGAAAGAAAAATTAATACTCAGGTATTAATTCTAATTTCTTCACTTCTTTATCTAATATTGTTTTAGTAACTATGCTCGAATCTGAATAAAGAGCTTCATCATCTTCCATAAGGTACAATTAGAACTAGCAAAATCTTAAAACCACCGATATTCGATGGCCCAACAGAATGGGAAACTTTCGTTTTTAATAATTATAAGCTGTAGCTAGGGCAAGTTCCTGGACTGCGAATCAAGTGACAGCTTCTATGGTAGCGTCATTTTGAAAGCACAGTCGGCAACCATCTCACAATTTCTTCTTGAGGATACCCCCAGTTATATTTCTCTCGGTTAATTTTTGTATACCAGATATGGCCAGCAGCATCGAAAATAGGTTATTCAAAATGAAAATTTGATATCAAAAGCATAACGAAATCCTGCAAGAATGTGAAGCCGATAATAAAAGATTATTACATTAGGCGTAACCACAGGTATCTAAAGAGTTTCTAGAACAAATTGATTTTATAAACAGGCATTTATAGATGCACTACACTATGTCGAAATACAACAAGCTTTAAGATTACAACATCATCATCATTATCAATGGTACTACAGCCCTATGAAAGAGACTCGACCTTCCAAAGTCTATTACGCCAGGCAGTCCTATCCATTGCCAACCGTTGCCAGTTTGCTGCGCCTATCTTTGTACCATCCTCATCTACACCATTCTTCCATCTGAGTTTTAATGAGTAAGATTACAATATGACAAAGCTCTAAATGAAGCACCAATCTCAGCCCACCAATACGAAGCGACGAAAAGCATTTCCAGATCTCGCCCAAACTTAAAAGGGATAAGATTTCGCGAAAATGAAGAAGTTGCTACTCAGTTAACCTATAATTTATATTATCCCAAATAGTAAGCAAAGTGCAAAATCTTTAACAAACAACACGACACGAAAACAAAAGATGTTTAGTTGCGGAAAAATGGGTCGTTTGCAAAATAATTGCAGAAGCTAAACCTAAGAAAGAAACTAAGAATGAATGAATCAAAGGTCAAAAGGTCGTAGTCGCCTAAATCGACAACCAGAAGCCTACTAGAATAATACTAGTATAGATAGGTCTTTAAGAGATCGATATCCGACAACTGACCACAGATATCCAAACAAGAGTCATCGAAACGAATAAAAGTCGACACCTAAGTCGACAGTAAGGTGCGAGCGTCGGCTGTATTTAATAAAAGCCCCCAAATTCGCACTTTTACTTTAAATCAAAATGGAAAGAAAACGGCAACCATACAAATTGGTAGCACCTGAATGCAACACCTATTTTTAGTAGCTGATCATAGATCTTCAAAATTAAATTTTTCTTATTGAAAATGAACAAAAAGTGGTTCATTGCTTTATTACAGAGTGCTAAGGGAAACAATGATTGGAAAAATATTGGAGTTCATATAAATTGAAAGTTTCTGAACAACTTGAGGTTTTTAGACGACATACTCTTGACGACAACTTGACGACAACTTGAGGTTTTTAGACTCTATTTATAGACAAGATAGATCATGTCTGCTCACTTCTTCAAGACTTTCAGAAATCTTGTATAGGATAGAGTTAACTTTTCCTAACTTAAAATTATTTTCTTCAAAATATAATATATGGCCAACCCTGTACTGGCGAAAAACATTTCAATGAATGCTGATGCAAATGGCATGCAAATTAAACAAGTCTATACCTATAAGTATCTGAGCCATGAGATAAAATTGGGAAGAGATAATCAAATAACAGAGTTAAACAGGAGAATAAAAGTAACATGGGCACCTTACGGCAAACTGAGGAAAGACTTTAAATAAGATATTCTCATGTGCTTAAAAAGAAATGCCTTTGATAAATGTATACTTCCAGTTCTAAGGTATGGAGCAGAATAGTCAACCATTACCAGCAAAGTAATCAGTAAGATACAAATGGCACAGAGAGCAGTGGAGGGGTCAATGTTGAATATATCCCTCAGAGACAGAGTTTTAAATCAATTAGTTAGGAGAAAAACTGGTATTAAGAACGCAGTTAAAAGAATTACATTGCTGAAATGGAACGAATCAGGACATATTACCAGAATCAGAGATGGAAGATGGGCCAAAAAAATATTAGAAAAGAAAAGATGCTTATCGTAATCAAGGACATTCTTCAATAATCTGGTCGGATGACATTAAGCGTATTTAGCAAAACTGGATTTGAGGTGCCCAAGATCAGATGTAATGGAATTATTTATTTAAGGCCCATGTTCAGCACTGGATTCAAAACTACTAATGATAACAAGATTTACTTTTATTGTAAAGAAAAAATACGTCTTTAAAATTAAAAACTAATGCGTCTAAGGCCATTTCTATGTCAACTTAAAATAAAATTAATTAATGGATAAAATACGATAGGTTCGCAATACCTACTTGGTAACATTTTTATTTACTTTTCTCCCTTAAACATTTCTGTACACGCGACAACATATCTCCCGTATTAAGAATACTTGTACAGATAACACAATAAAAAACAAGTCTAAAGTCTCATTAAAGCAACAATTTATTCGCTAATGTAACCTTTACCGGTACTTCCAATAGTCGTAAAACTTAGTGAAAGAGGAAATAGATCCATCAACGACACGTGTCAAGTTTGCAGATGGACAGTAACGAGATTGTGGTACCATTACGAAAGAATGTTTTCTTGAAATAATGTACCGTACTACGCAAAGCACACGATGATGGTTTAGATAAAAGCAAAAGCAACAAACAAAAAATAAAAAAAAAATAAGTACATATCTTCTACAAGTAAATATTAAGTAAACTTAAAACAAGGATTACGGTCATTCAATTTTGAATATTCATTATTGATATAAAGGAAGTTAAAAGTTTAAAATTTAAATTCAAAATGTATAAATCAAAAAACTCCCTTAGTACATTTTTTTAATTTAAATATTTTCTCCCCAATAATTTCTTAAATTAAATTTGTTTAAAAAATATTACTTTGGTTTCAAGTTAAGCTCCACCTACACAAAATGTTTTAATCTCGGCTTCAATTCTGGCAACTGTCAATATACCTCTATTAGTTATTGAAAATTTAAATCCAGTACCGTCTCCTTGTACACCTTGCGGTGTGCCATTGGAATTGGCAAACATACATCGCCTAACTCTTAAACAGCTGTGAGGTATTTCTCAACGTGAACTTCATCAATCAGCCAATCGCGTCCACTACTGGACATAGGCCTCCCTCAGTTCTTTCCAGTGTTCTCTACACTGAGCGGCTTGTAGCCAGTTTCCCGCTACACGTTTTATATCATCGGTCCATCTAGTCGGTGGTCGTCCTCGGCTTCTTTTATAGTTTCTGGGCCTCCATTCCATAATACGTCTTGTCCACCGTCCATCTTGTGCTCTGGCTAAGTGCCCCGCCCAGTTTCACTTAAGCGACGTGGTTCTTTCGATGACGTGTTGAACTCCTGATCTTTGCCTGATTTGTTGGTTTGTTATGTGGTCTCGAAGGCTCACGTTCAGCATTATACGTTCCATGGCTCGTTGTGTAACTCTGAGTTTATTCGCAGATTTTTGCGTGAGTGTTAAAGTCTCAGCTCCATAAGTTTGTGCAAGTAAAACACATTGGTTATAAACCTTTCGCTTGAGACACATGGGAATTGAACTTTTTAGAATATGGCTTAATTTGCCAAATTCTGCTCAAGTTAGGCCTATTCGCCTCTGTATTTCAAGTCCATCTTGTGCTCTGGCTAAGTGCCCCGCCCAGTTTCACTTAAGCGACGTGGTTCTTTCGATGACGTGTTGAACTCCTGATCTTTGCCTGATTTGTTGGTTTGTTATGTGGTCTCGAAGGCTCACGTTTCAGCATTACACGTTCCATGGCTCGTTGTGTAACTCTGAGTTTATTCGCAGATTTTTGCGTGAGTGTTAAAGTCTCAGCTCCATAAGTTTGTGCAAGTAAAACACATTGGTTATAAACCTTTCGCTTGAGACACATGGGAATTGAACTTTTTAGAATATGGCTTAATTTGCCAAATGCTGCTCAAGTTAGGCCTATTCGCCTCTGTATTTCAAGTGTTTGATTGTCTTTGATTATTTTGATTTCGTGTCCCAGATATTTGTAAGTGTCTCTTTGTTGTATGGTATTATTGTCAATAGTTATATTTCCACTCAATACGAGATTTGTTATAAGTTTAGTTTTCTCAAAGTTTATCTTTAATCCTGCTCTTTCAGACAGACTTTTAAGCGAATGCATCATAGAAACTGTATCTTGTAAATTATCTGCGATTAATACATCATCTGCAAATCTTAGGTGATTTAATATTTCTCCATCCATATTGATGCCCATATCTTGCCATTGAGTGCTCTTAAATATTGACTCTAGAGCTGCCGTGAACAATTTTGGTGAATTTGAACTTACAAATGCTTTAAATATATCTCAGGGTAATAAAATCTCCATTCAAGCTTAGAATATATCCACTATTATGCTTTAATAAAATTCCAAAACAAAAACCTTTCGACTTATGATCAATCAAGAACATCTTCACAAGATGTTCTTTCGACATCTTGTGAAGAAGGTGGTATACCTGCTAATTTTTTGAAAATTACCCCTCCTCCAAACAATTCCATATCTCCTCGACTAATACGTGAAAATCAAATACTCCTCTCACAGTATTGTAGTACTACGGCTACCATTTTAGTCCTCCTAAGACAAAACTGTTGTTACTCACGTCATCCCGCAATCTAATTCATTTGATTTAGTTGAACCGGTTTGAAACTTCTATTACCATTAGTGTTCGTAGAGAGCCAAGTAGCATCAGCACTCTACAATATTCTGGTTTTATTGGCTCAGTCTGTCTTGCCGCCTCCTGATATTGTAAACGTAAATTTAACATGCCCTCTCCCGTTGTTTAGTTCTCCTCGGGTTTAAAATTTTACTAACCAAACCACACACTTAGTGGCCTCTCATACTCTATCAAACACTGACAATATGTTGCCAAGCGCCAATAACTTGAAAGGGAAACTCTATTCTCAACTACGCTCGCTTCTGAACACTTACGCTTTTAAATAATTTAAAATATGTATATTCAAATTCTCGTGCCTTTTGAAATAAATCTGATTTCTAGGTCCTAGGTATTAACTGGATCACCTTATTGAGACAATTTCTCTTCTAAGCCACCTATTTCTGAAGGTGCGCCTCCCCAAACAAAAAGAAAAGGGTTGGCATATGTTTTGCGAATGTATGACTCCTTAGGAAAACTGGGGAAAACTCTCATCTTTTATAGTACACTCTTAAGGTTTTTTTATAACATCTCTGGTCATTGCCCTTAGACTGGGACAGTGAAATAAGGGATGATCTATTAATCTCTCTTAGTGATAACCACTAGTTACCACGTGCAAAATTCTCTTGACTTTTGAATAGTATAGACAACAGACGCAAATGTGACAAATTACAGAGTTATTGCAAAATAAAATTGTTCATGCATACACTCTTAAATCTAAATTAAATAGAAAGGCTCAAATTAAACAATTTATTGAATGAAAGATTTATATTAAATATTATAAAATAGGTTTACAATATTGTTGTGGTTTTATGTTTATAAATATTAATTTTAAATATTTCAGCCGCTTTAACATACAAAAAAAAATGTTTTATTTAAAATATTGTCATTTTTACACAAACTAAAAAAAATATCGTACGATCTTTAATATCCGATATAGCATTGTTTTACTATTTTAAAAATTAAATTCATAAATTAAAATTTATAAAAGTTTCAATATCTCCAATTCCTATCAACTAAAATTATTTTTTTTTAGGTTACTTTGTTTTTATTTAACCGAGTAATTTATTTAAGCAATTTAAAATAATTTTTTTTTGTAAAATTTTACTTTTTTCTTAATAGTGTTATTAGTAGAAAAGATTATAAAATGATAGGTAACTTAAATCTTTGTAAATTATGTGTATAAATAAGATCTTATAATAATTAATAATTTTCTATTTAAAAATTAAATCTATACACATCATTTTTCTTGAAATGGTTATTATTTTTACAATTACTTTTCTTAAGCGACTATTTTTACAAATATATTTAAAAATTAAGTATGGTAATTGTATTATGTTAAGAAAAAGAAATTATAAAAATAATGAGCATAAGTAATTCAAGAAAAATTAACAGGTGTAGATAGATTTTCAAATTAATTTTTTTTTTCTTTATAAAATATAATATTAAAAGATATTATTTATACCTACTATCAACTTATCTACTAATAATAAGAATCAACTTAATTCAATTAATTAACTTTTTATAATATATGCAATGAGGTACCCCAAATAAAAAAAAAATCAATTCTCTTTGATACTACTAGAAGTATTGAGGCTTTTATAAATTTTAAATTATAAATTCATTTTTTTAAATAATAAAAGCGCTTCGCTTTTAATTCCTTTATATTTGGTGCATCGTGTATTCTCATGTTAAAAGAAATAGTCTTTAATTTTTTTTCCAAACTTGAACTCTTAATTTTCCAAATGCTACTTTCAGATTGCTTCTTGTTTATAAACAAAGCCCAAAGCACAAACAAAGCTTTGGTATATGGTTTAATATACCAAACGACACAGTCAGACTCTTCCTGATCTGCCAAACGACACAGTTGTGTGTTTGAGTTACGGGGTAGCGCTTACTACCTCGCTTTCACTTTTATTCCTACCTGTCCAAAACGAAGTCACTTACGCGCATGCCAGAGTATGAACAGAAGAATTACAAACAATGGCTTAGAATCTCCAGTTTTACAAACAAAAATTAAAATCCTTAACATAACCTTAAAGATAACATCAATTAACCCTGCGTTATTCAGGTAGTCTACAATCGGAGACCACCTCTTTTCGAACACTTGTTTATCTATGTCATTTTCTCTTACATGCGCATGCATCTCAGTAGATGTTGCTAACGGGCGTCTTATTATAATTTATGGTTTTATTTGTATTCGGCTCTTAAGTTGAGTATTTTGTCAATCATATAACAGTACTGGTCTACGATTGTAGACCACGTGTCCACTGACGTTACAACATCTGGCTATATTGCAGATATTTGATTCTATTGTTTATAAAATTCAAGGTTACTTTTATTTATTACCATTTGATACACTTGTAGTTACTATGATATATTTTAGATAATATTTTGTCTGATAATAGAAGAAGACGGGTGGAACGAAGTAACAACCCGGAAGTTTGGTCTTGATGGTTTGGGGAGATATAAGTAGAAAAGCAGAAGACTCTGATGACGAATCCGAAGATGATCTCGATGTGAATATGAATTTTGCTCATTTTGAAAGGAATGATCACGAAACAGATTTTGAATTAGAAACATCGGAGCAAGAGGAATTGGCCCAGGATAAAGAAACGTCAGACGAAGTTCCAGAAAAATTTACATAAAATATGGGATAATTCTCATGGATCCGGAGTTGAGTAATGCTACCTGACATTGAGCAGGAAAAGGTTTCGATTTCTCATAAGATATCTACGGTTTGATGATGTGGAGACAAGATAAGAGCGAAGAGAAATTGATAAACTTGCACCCATTAGAGAACTTCTGGAAATATTTTTGGTGAATTTCCAAAATAACTAACTATTCCTAGTGAGTATCTTAAAGTAGTTGAACAACTATTAGTATTTAGGGGACGTTGTGCGTTTAAGCGGTACATCCCAACGAAGTCAGCCAAATATGGCATTAAAACATTTGCTCTGATAGACGCAAAAAGGTTTTATACATTCAATTTGGAAACTTACGTGGAAACTCAGCCAGAAGGTCCATACAAATTTGTAAATACCAGTAACGAAATAACTCTTCGGTTGATAGATCCTATCGCAAGTACCAGTCGTAATATTACGGCAGACAACTGGTTTAGCAGTTTGTCATTGATCAACAGTTTACTGAAGAAAATCTTACATATTTGGATACCGTAAGAAAAAACAGAAAAAAGGTTCCTCAAGAGTTTTTGCCCGTCCCAGTTCTGTCTCTTTTTGGTTTTCAAGCTGAATGTACTATGGTGTTATATGTCCCAAAGAAAAGTAAGTCGGTGGTATTAATATCTTTCATGGCCAATGATAATGCTATAGATAAAGATACTGGATATAATTGAAAACCAGTAATGATCACTGATTATAACAACACCAAAATCAACGTGGATATGGTAAATCAATTGTGTCAATAAAATAAATAAAATGGTCTTCGATCGTAGACCGCATGACTAACTGTGTCTCAGTTTACCACGTGCCTAACAGAGGGTTAACAATTGTTTTTTTAAATTGTTACCATATGTGTATTATATACCATATTATTTGTAATATATTCGTGAAACCTACCAAACAGATTTTGACTAAATTATTCGAATATTTTGAGAGTCTTTTTGTCGTTATGTATAAATTACAACAGAACAGATTCCCCATGAAAAATTTTAAATCCCAATTCCACGTTGATAAAATCCTTTAATCGCATAAATCGGACAGAATTACAATGCAAAATTGTACTACCTATTGATTTAATGAAAACAGAAATTTTGATTTTCAATAAATTTGCTATATGTCAAAGTATTATCCACTTTAGAGGAAATAATTATACTTTTCACGTACAATTATGAGTATATATTTTAATTATTACACCTACACAAATAGTATTAACAAGTCATACAATAATATATAAAGTTTAACAAAGCACAGTTTTTATACTCAATGGATGTTATGAAAAAAATTACATCGGAAAATATGGCTTTTAAAAACGTCATAACTATACAATAAAAGATGAAAGAAATAAGAGCATTAAGCTAATTTTCTCTATTGAAATAAAACTAAAAAATAAAATAAAATATGTGTATCTGTAATAATTTGCGCTATCATCCTCTGTACATTAGAGTAGAACTGTTTTAGTATGTTGGTACTCGACCTTAAGGCACTTCCTCATAGTTGGATATTAGGTGGCGTATAGGTTAGTTTTGTAAATAACTATTTTACTATCTGTTGATAATCATTATTTTCGACAAATTATTAAATTTAGGTTACCTAATTGGGGACTAAAAATTTTCGGTAGTAGTGCCGGAATAATAAAAAGATATATTCTCTTGCACTAAGATGTCTTTTAGCCTATTCTACTGCGACCTTTTCAGATCTATTGTGGTCCTCTATTGCTAGATTATGTATTTTAGTCTGACCCTTTTTAAAAGGTCTATAGCTTCGAGACTTAACCTTCGATATAGTTCTTTGCCAGAGGCTTTTCCTCGCCTAATGTAAAGAACCACACATTTGTTTGGCTGTCGCACTGATACAAAATGTAAAGCGATGTTTGTTTCTCTAGGTAAGAGAATATGCACAAGTCATTATTTGCCAATCCCATTAACTTTAACTGCCTAGTCAGCTTACAGTGTCCTGTTGACAGACCTACAATAGCTGTTTTCCTGTCTTTGCTTCCTAGGTCTGCTATCAATTTTGGCGAATGTTCTACTGTTTCGCCTGTCTTTGTCCTGGTAAATTCCTCTACTATTCTAGAAATTTTTGAGCTTAAACTTCCTTATAGCCATTCTTATTACTGCTTTTGTTACGCTCCAGAGAAGTTCCGCTTTAATCATTCAACCAATCTGCTGTCTCATTACCCTTATGATCCACGTGCCCTGATACCCATATTATCGTAACCTTGCTAAAATCTTCTAGTTTATTTAGGTCAACCACACAATTTGACACGAGATTAGAATTATTTATCTTTTCATAATTAAATACCTTAAACGCTTCCTGAGTATCTGTTAAGGTAACAATTGAACGGTACGTTCTTTTTTGCCTTTATATTTCTTCCAAGTATTGATGAATTGCAATTTTCGCCTAGAAAATTGTGACATTCTTCAATAGACTTACGGAAAAATGTATCCCTTTATTTTTTTGTACTGTACCGGCTTCTACACACTTCGATGTTTTTGAGCTATCACTGTACCAAGGAGCTTCTGCTTGTATGGGTATACCTTCTTTCCAGTCTTATCTGCCTGTTATAATAATTTTGAATTTATTGTTATCTACATCTCGCTACTTTTCTATTGTCACCACAAAGAGTTGGTGGAAACTTTATCAACTGCTTCTTGAATGTCTAAAAAAGTGGCCGTTGCTGCCTCTTTGTCCTTTATTGACTTTAAAATAAGCTCATTTAGATTATCCAACGCAGGATTACATTAAAATAAAACACCAACTGTTACACAGCAAAAATCAGCCCCAGAGTCTTTGATGGACTGAAAGTAAAGCAGAGCACCAGCTGAAGAACTTCTAGACTGTAATAGACACTCATTTCTTAACGAATAAGAAATTATAGTACGTTAAGGTACAAGCAACAAAGTATTTTTATATATACTTGGTATTACATACAGTAGCTTAAACTTATTCGTAAACCAGCTCGTAAGGTTTTATTATGAAATTTGGAATGTAGTGAAATTTTGCAATGGATTGTATATTTTAATACGTTTTATTTTGTGATATCGACGATTTATGTAATTTTAATAAATTTTAATTGTTTTTTTTTTGTTTTTGTAAGGTTTGTCCATAAAATTGTACAATTTTCAGTGACAACAAATATTTTTATTTTAATTTCTATAACCCATGAAAGACTATTTGACCTGACCTTATTCGGTACTAGTTATGAATCCTCGTGTATATTTTATGTCTCTTCGAGGTATGACATCTCCTTCTGAGGATGGAGTCAAGTTTCGTAGACACCCTGTTTTAATTTTGCTCTTCTTTGTGTGGGTTGTTTTTCGAGGAGCCAAATCTGCCACCAATCCACAAGCTGCTTGTATAACCAACGATTTCTTCAAGAATTTTTGGGCTTTAGTTAGTGAACAAGTCGTGGTTAGTGTGACTAGGTTCTCACCTAAGACAGAAATTGAAAAAACCACAGAAAACTAGTCCCATTGGTTTGTCTTCCTGTCCTTTGTTTGTTGAAGTACCAACTTTTAAGAAGTTTATCAAGGGAATTTACTTCTTATCATATAGGTTGAAATTGTTTGTTGGATACATTGTCGAACTAACGAATTAGTACTCATATGGTGCTCTAAAAGAGTAATGAAAAATAGCTTTTGATTTGTGCAAATATTTGGTTGATTGTGTGGTACGTCGGCGTGATATGGTATATTTGTACATGAAGTATGGTATCTCGCTACAGAAACGGGAAATGCAATTTCTTATGTAAGGGAAGACGTTAGAAAGTATTATAGACATAAAGTGGATTAGTAATTTCATAACTGTTATGAGTTCGTTGGTGGAAATTTGCTCAGGGGTTAGGTTTGTTTCGTATCAGGTGGTAGACTTAAAAAACATATAGAAAAAAATGTACCGTGATTTCCTTGTCAATTTTGGAATAATATGGGAGCATTTGCTGTATAGCGAGCAAGCGATTTGTATTGTGGTCCACATTTATTAAACAAATAATATTCTTTGGGTGCATTTAGTATTAAAATTTCCGCTTTTTCAACATCTCGAGCAGCACTTTAAATAAACGGGAATTACATTGTTTGATTTTGGAATCACGCAATTTAACCTTTTCCATTTATCCTGATATTCTTCGAGAGTGCATTGGTGAACTTGATTTCATAGTCCATGAAAACTCTTACGAAAGATGTGGGTTTGTTTGGATTAGAGGTACTAGAAAAATCAAGAAGAGGCTGTTAGTTTTAATTATTTTCATTTTGGTATTAGTCTGAGTTTATTAGGTGTTTATAGTTGAACAATATGCTATAACCTTTTGGACATCCTGTGGGGTTTTTGGGTCGTATCCATCCATTGTGACAGACCAACGAGAAAAACAAGCTGATGGATTGATTGTCGTTCTCAGTTTCGAGAGTGGAGGTTAAGGTAAAGGTTAATTGGTATGGGATTTGGGTAAAAAGGCGGTTTGAAAAGGGTTGCTGCTACGTCGAAACCTCGTACGAATCATTTTCTTACTCAACATACGGTATCTGTCCGTCGTACATTACACTATACTGCACTAGTTTTGAGATCTTGGGCTGAAAATCAGCGCTGTTCAGCACCAACTGTTGAAAATCAATTAACAAGAAAAGCAGTACAATAAATTGGTTCCCCCATATTCTCACATAAATTATTTTTATTTTCGACAAAATCTATGATAAACTTGTTTTTTTCGTCTAGTTTTCTTGATTTTCGTGTCATTATGACCAGGTTCTTTTACTCACAAACGTATTTGCAAAGATTTTTCCAAGTATTTCTACAGCAGTTTTTTAAACCATAGTACAGCTTCCTGGAAATTGTATTGGGAACTCCTTTCATTTTACAGCCTATTTTTTTACTATTTTATTCTATTATTTATATTAGAGTATATTATTTAAGTTAATGTTTTTTTCTTCATATTTTATTATCCATTATTTAAGTATTAGTTGAAAATATCGATTGTTGCTAACACAAATAAATAGATGATTTAACTAATTATTTTAAAGAACAACTATATAGGGATAAAAAATTTTACATTTTAAAAGTTTAACTTTGTAAAATGTTACCCTTACTAATAAAAAATTATTATTTTTAACTCTTAAGATACTTTCTTGTATTATTTAAAGCATTTATTTAGTAGATTTAGTAATAGTTTACGTGTTCTGCTCACTAAATTGATTATATCATAACAATTGTTTTACTATCAGTCATAGTGCACACAAAATCCCTTCTAACATTTTTCTAGTTAAAGTACATTACATATAATTAATTGCAATTTGCAGGTGTCACTGATGTCCCGAATTGTGCCCTCACCGGACTGGTTCATCGGCATTGATGGCTTCGACCTTTGCGTCAACGGGAATTGGCTGGACAGCATCACTATCGAGGTGAGTAGTGACTATTATTAAGATCTGTCGTGAATTCAGCTCATCATGACGTGCTCGTTGACTTCTGACCCACTTTCGATCAAGCCTACTTGAAATGCTCCAAGTGTGCAGACTTACAGACAAACTTCGTTAGTTAAAGGAGTAGGTACACTGTTAGATTTGCCAGGATAAATTTGGAATTTCTTGGAGTGCAGGTACTAAACCGTAACAAACTTTATAATTAGATTAGAATCAATTTTCCTAAAGCATATTATATTTATAAATAATATATATATTTTAACGGATAATAAAATAATTAAGTTTCTTTATCTTTTTGCAAACTAATATATTATCTTGATTAAGTTACTTACCAACTTAAAAAATGTTTTCATACCAAAAAATATTAAAATATTTTCCTTTGAGAAAAAAGTGGGTCTTAAATAATTTAAAATCTAACTTAATTTTAAGACTTGTTGAAAGAACTTAGATTTTTAAATAAATGTTTAGAAATACTACTGAATATGAGATTAAAAACAAATTCATTGTATACTAAGGTTTTATGGTACTAACCAAGTTGGTGGTACCGTTTGAAAAAAAAACGATTGAGTTAGGATCATGAGGAGCTCAACGTAAACTAAAGTAGGTATCTCCTTTTTACCAGCACAAAGATAATCATGAAGATACCTATTCTGGCGAACCCTTCTTTTAGAGGTAATTCGGCTAACTCCTAAAAAAACAATGATATTAAGTAAAATGACAAGGAAGATAAAAGCAGCTACAAATTTAAACAAACTTTTGATTTAATAAATAGGTAGACTTAATTATACGTTACAGCATATCCTGTATAAGGTGACTAAAGTTCCCAAAAATATAAATGGCTAAAGGCTCAAAGGTGAAAAGATGGATAAAGGCCTTAATGTTAAAGAAAAATACGTCAGTACGAAACACTTAGTTTGCCATGCTATTTTCTATGTGAGGTTGATGGATGAAAAGTTGACGATGTTACTGCGATATTAGATCTAGTTATTTAATAGATGGTAAAACCTGTACTGTATTACACCATTGATTTTCAATTTTATTATATGCAAAATAAACTTGGTGATAGATTAGTTTCCATTCCATGGATTTATAATGCAGCTTGGCAAAATATTCTTCTCCTTCTTCTTCTTTTGATGTAGACATCGTTCCATTATACTTTCTTTTTCTTACTCACTTCTTGATGTTATCCACCTTGCATTTACGTTGTCATCTAGCTCTCTGTCCCATAGTGTCTTGACATCAATTTTCGTCTGTGCTCTGGCTAGCATTCTTTGTCTCCTCTATGTATCAAGTCTTATTTTGGCGCGTATGCCAATAATAATAGAAAATCAGTGGCCCTCTTAAAACCCTAGAGAACCGACTATCTTACTCGCTGAATTAAAGATGCAACTAAATCACTAATGAGAAATAAATCCCCAAGTATTAGTTCAATACCAGATTTTAATAAAATTAAATATAAAGAAACATTTGATTTATGTATTGTTCCGTTCAAAAGTTAAGGGGGGAAGGACTTTTAAAAACCGCACTGTATATGTTGGCAGTAACAAAACGTAGAAATATCTGAAAATAGAACTAATAAAAAAGTTGAAAATAAAAGAAGTCATTGTATTTAATTTTGTGTATAAGTAATTGTAATTGTGTACCATTATATTTAGTTTCCTTTTCTGTCAATCGCTGTCACATTTACTTTCTGCTTAACTATCATCATCATCATTATTATCCTCACTGTCATCACTATCTCCGTTATTTATATTTATTATTTATGTTATCTCCGTTATTTATATAGATCTTTTTTCTGTTGCTATTACGTAGTTTACGTAGTTTTTCCATTTCTCTGGCGCAATGACTTGGTACGCTGCTGTAATTAAATTTTGCATTTCAACTTCTTTAAAATTCGCTTGCGTCCAGCTATATACCGTTTCACTTCACTTCAAACCATTTCGATTTGATTGAGTTCACAGTGATGAGATGGGAGTCTTAGAATCTTCACATTGTGCTTTTTGGCAATATCTTCTGTTATGTACCTGTCATATTTTGCTTTGAATGCCTTGAATACATCAAGTATCTCGCATTTTAGGTAGTCTTCTTAAAAAAATAGATCCTTTGATAGAAGCCATTCTTTTATTTTTTCTTTTAGTGTTGAACTGTTGGAAATTTGTTATGACTTTCTGCTATGATAGGAGACAATGTCCTTTACCACAACAGTTTTTTTGGCAAATTTAGCATTCAGTTATTTTCGAACCAATCTTTAAAGGTCAGTCCATCCATTTTGTCTTGGTAGTTCTGATTATTTTCTTTGCCAAAAACGTGAGCTCTGCTCTATCAACAAATCGACTAGTAGATTTTTCGTGCAATAAAACGAACCGTGCACCACGAGCTGTTGGACCTTTAAATCCTGTTGTCAGACTACGAACAGAAGCATCGCGATAAAATATAATTGTTTGATCAACCCATTCTTTTTCCACACTGTGCCCGATATATGATGAGATATTGAGATGAGACCAAGATAGAGAGGTTCTACATGCAATTAAACGGAAACATAAGATCCACAAAAAAGATGATATATTTATTGTTGGTGATGAGAGATTTCAACGCCAAGGTTGGAAAGGAAAAGTGGACGGATATGTGGGCGACTTTGGCTTGGGAGAAAGAAATGAAAGAGGGGACAGACTTGTCGAATTGTGCCAAAGCGAGGAGATGGTAATAATGAATACAAATTTTAAATTACCTAAAAGAAGACTTTATACTTGAAAATCACCTGCGGATTCAGAAGATAACATTGTTTGAAACCAGATAGATTACATTTTAATAAAATCTAGATATAAAAACGCTATAAAGTCTCTGAGAACATACCCCGGAGCTGATATAAATTCAGACCATAATCCATTTTTAGGCGTAATGCAGATAAAATTAAAGAAGATCCAAAAACAAACAAATATACTACGGTTTGATGTCTCAAAGATAAAAGAAGAACCTATACGTTAGAGCTTAAAACAAGAAATAAATGATAGCTTAAGGAAAATCAAACAAGACGTGATAAAAACAACAGATGTTAATGACAAATGGAACATGGTACAGGAAACTTTAATAAAGGTAGGAGAAAAGCTACTGCAGACAAAAGTAAGAAAAAACAGAGATGGATGACTTGAGAAATCTTAGATCTAATGGAGGAAAGAAGGAAACATAAAGGCAGGAGTAAGACAAAATACAAGGAACTACAGAGATTGATAGGAAAGAAAATAAAAGAGGCCAAATCCACCTGGCTTGCTAATCAATGCAGTGAAATAGAGGTATGTGCTAAACAGTATGATAACTTTAACATGCATAAGAAAATAAAGGAAATCGAACAAGCAATACGAAACGCAAAAAACGGAAAAACTGTAGGTCCAGACGAAATACCTGCAAAACTGCTGAAATGTCTAGACAATGAAACTCTACCTGTAGTTCTGGACCTATTTAATAAAGTATATAAAACTGGAAAAATCCCACAGAAATGGTTGGTGTCCAACTTTGTAGCAATATTAAAAACAGTATACGCCAAAAATTGTTCAGATTATAGGACAATTTCACTAATAAGCCATACCCTCAAAATATTTCTAAAGGTGATTCATGGAAGAGTATATAGAAAACTAGAAGATGATATGGATGATACTCAGTTTGGGTTCCGCAAGGGACTAAGAACGAGAGAGTCATTGTTTGCTTTTAATGTCTCTCATAGATGATTAGATATTTATACCTGTTTCATCGACTTCAAGAAAGTATTCGACAGGGTCCGACATGAAAAACTAATAGAAGTACTAAGACACAAAGATATAGACAGACGAGACTTACGAATCATTATCAATCTGTATTGGAATCAAAAGGCCAATAAAACATAGAAGAACAAAAGTCCGAAAATATAGATATAATAAGAGTAAGACAGGGCTGTGTTCAGTCACCATTACTGTTTAACGTGTACAGTGAAGCCATATTCCAGGAAGCGATAGCGGATCTGGGTGATGGAATCTCTGTAAACGGAAAGAATAATAAATAACATAAGATTCGTTAGTGACACCGTTATAATGGCAGACACCCTGAAATCGCTACAAGAATTGGTAAATAGAATTAACGATTATTGCATTAGATACGGACTAAAAATAAATAAGAGAAAAACTAAATTTATGATTGTCTCAAAAACGCAACATGAAAATGAAAGATTAATGATAGAGCAAACCCAAATAGAAAAATTAGAGACATATAAATATCTGGGAACCTGGGTTGATGACAAAAATGACCAAAGCAGAGAAATCAAAGTCCGAATTGAAACTGCAAGGCAAGCATTTGTGAAAATGAAGACAATGCTCACAAACAGAGACCTTCAGTTGCATCTCAGATTGAGGGCTCTAAGATGTTACATATTTTCTATATTACTATACGGAATGGAAGCTTGGACATTAAAGAAACAACACATAAGAAAAAAAGAAGCGTTCGAAATGTGGTGTTACAGAAGAATATTAAAAATTCAGTGGGTTC
Source organism: Diabrotica balteata (assembly GCA_918026665.1). Lineage (NCBI taxonomy): Eukaryota > Metazoa > Arthropoda > Insecta > Coleoptera > Chrysomelidae > Diabrotica > Diabrotica balteata. The sequence goes on from OU898281.1 coordinate 101,878,834, forward strand.
AAAGGAATACCAATGCTGGGGTACTACGACTTCTAAATAAGGAGTTAGAAATTATGAACAGCATAAACAGAAGAAAACTAGAGTATTTGGGTCACATAACCAGAGGAGAAAAATATGAGCTGTTGAGAATTATTATGCAAGGAAGGATCCAAGGAAAAAGAAGCATAGGAAGAAGACGCATCTTCTGGCTGAGGAACCGTAGAGAATGGTTTAACTGTAGTTCAATACAACTTTTCAGAGCAGCAGCCAACAAAGTGACCATAGCCGTTGTGACATCCAACCTCCTATAGGAGATGGAACTTTAAGAAGAAGAAGTCCGATATTTACCCATGATTCATCTAAATACACTGTGTTGTATCCTTCTGCACGGTATTTACGAATTGCGCATAAATAACGATGACGCCACGACATGATTTCTGGTTTTTCAATCAAAATTGAATTTCTGCCACGTTTGATAAACACAAAATCCATATCACTTCGCAAGCGATGTAGCATGACCCGTAAAAAGTTGGTCAAAGTTTCTTCGACATTTACAACAGCTAATATGGTGTTTATTGTGGGTGGTATGTTGTCACGAAAAAATTGATGAACTATTCTACGAATTTGGCCCCTGACACCTTTACCTTAATTGTTGTCACGAGAATTACCAAACTTTCGCTTCTTGGGCCTGCTCTTTGGACATTGTAATCCAGCAGGTGACGAATATTCTATGCGAAACAAAGTCTTTTCCTGCGAACACCGCTCATTTCTTCATTTCTGACACTTTCCTAATTAAACTTGATACAGAATCGTTGTTATCCTGATTAAGATGATAATTAATAATATTTATTAGTATCTGCTTCTCTGAAAGTTTCAGAGCTTGTTCACATTTCCATTGAACAATTTTTCCATTTTGCGGTAAAAACTCGGCGTCAAATATAACAATAGCCAACAACATAAAATAACAATAATTGCCAACAGCAAATCACAACAACAGCCACCCCAAATAATAACAATAACAAAACAGTAACAGTACATCCAAGATGGTACAAATAATCTTCACTCGAATATGTTTACGCGCTCCGAAGAACAAATAAAGACTTATTAATGCCCTGGATATATCAAGCTTTTAAACATATTCTGTACAATAATTACTCTAATTGCATCTTAATTACTGAATAACTTAAAAGAAATTATTTTAAAAACTTTGAAACAAATGTTTATTTAATGCACATTTTGTTATACTATTTCTACTGATAAAAGATAAAAGTTGATAAGTTACTATTAGAAACAAATAATGTATGGAAGTATGTAAAGTTATTAGCAAAGGATATTTGTAAATTACATAAAATTGTACGTGAGGACTTGTTGAGAGCTCCTGGTTTCTTCCGTTTATTTTGAAAGATAGACAATAGAGAACGCCATCGGTCACTTCATAAAACTGGCAACGTCTTGGCAAAATTCCCATAAGGTAAGCATTGCATATCTTACCCTGTACAGACTAGTCACTTTGAGAAAAATGCGTAGAGGAGTACGACAGGGTTGCATTTTGTCACCTCTGTTATTTAATGTATATAGTGAAAGCATCTGTCGGGAAGTCCTTTTACAAGCAAACGGAGGAATCGTAATTAATGGAGAGATTGTAAATAATATTCGATACGCTCGATACAATCATCCTAATGTTTCTAACATCATCTTAATGTTTCTAACATTACTCTTATAATTAATTTACATATCCACCACTCATTCTAGTACCCTTTCATTGATTCTTATAACTTCCTCAAAATTTTCAAGGAATTTTTTTCCTTCTTTTTAGCAATTTCCATGTTTCCGGTATATGTGACAGTGTTATTTTAATTTCTAATGCTAACATTATTTGAGGTTAAGGAAGCCTTAATATTAAATAAAAACACTATGGATAAATTGTGACTAGCAATATAGATTCATTTATCGCTTCGGGGCGGCGATCGGGTCCACCTGCTCGAAGAATTAACCGGGGATTAGTGGCGGATTACACGGGTCGGTCCAACAGACCAGGACCCGTCTCCAACCAGTTAGACGGCGGCTATCGATTTTCAGTCTGATTGCTAATGGGCGAAGGCCTGGATTAAGGAAAATTTCAATTAGGCCCGCCTTTTAAGCTGTGTTATTGTAGCTCTGGATTAAATATTAAAGACCTTTTTGTTAAATGGAGTATTATGTATCTTACGGAAGTAAAATAATGGATGTAGTTTAGATAAGCCGATTTGTTAATAGTAAATAATTGGAGTTTATCGGTTGGTTTCAATAAGCAGCAGTAACCGAGAGAATTATCAGTATTTATTATTCTTTCCGTTTTTCCTGCAATCATTTAATAAACAAATCTTGTTTTCTTATCACTAACAACCTAAAGGAAATATGTCCGTCATTTTATCCCTGTTGTGCGGCTACATTTAAAAATACCCCTTCAAAAGCATTCAATAAATTATAATAAAACTAAAAATATTAATACCCAATTACGCCTATGAGAAAATTAAAAAAAAGATATAAGTGTGTTGTCAATACACATCTTGAGATCAAAATTGCCCCAACAGCTTATATTGTCACCTGCTTCTGGCGACATATGGTATATATTTTTCTTACGTAGTCTTAATTTTTTTAATAAATGAAGTAGACCAAAAATACCCATGAGAAATTCATAAAGTCTATTCGGTGAACTTACACAAGTTTACGATTATGTAAATAAGCAACTGATTTTAGTGACTAACTAAAAAAATCTCAATAGTTTCTCTTCAAAAAGGATGACAACTTGGACCCCGAAAATTACAGAGGAGTTAATTTATTAAATACAACACTAAAATTAACAAAAAAAGTGATAACAAATAAACTGAATAAAATTATAACTAGCAGAAGAACAAGGTTTTAGCTCGGGAAGATCATGCACCAACGCTATATTTATAATGTGTCAAGTGCGAGAGAAATCATTAGAATACAATAAACCGGAATAGCTATCTTTCGTGGACCTTAAGAAGACATTTTAAAAGACGTTATCCACTTACTGTACGCAAGAGAAATACCTTCAGAAATAATCAAAACGATCGAAAATATCTAAGAAAACAACACAGTAAAAGTAAAAGTAAAAGTAAGAAGAACTAACCGACCCTATTGAAGCTGGCAATGGGATAAGACAGGGAGATTCCCTGAGTCCTCTATTGTTCAACCTCATTATGGATGAAATAATTAAAAAAGTAAGAACTAAAAAAGAATACCAAATGGGAGAAAAACAACTTAAAATAACCTGCTATGCAGACGACGCAATACTCTCTGAAAGTGAATATGATTTACAACGGCATCGTATACTGCACCAATTTAATACAACCACCAGAAAATTTAACATCTTAATTTCCCTAAAAAAGACAAAATGCATAGTTATAACAGCAAGATGTAAATTGGAGCTGGAAGGTCAGATAATAGAACAAGTGATGGAGTTTAAATATCTAGGCAATATATAATCTAGCTACGCAAACCTCGAAAGTGAAGTGGAAGATCAAGTGAATGGAGCAAACAGAGCCGTAGGCTGCCTGAATGAGGCAATATGGAGAAATAAAAATATCGGGAAAGAAACGAAAGGCACAACAGTCATCGAACCAATAATGTCATACGCGGCAGAAACAAAACCTGGCACAGAGAGGACAAACAGGATGTTAGAAACAACAGAGATTAAAACACTTGGAAAAATTGATGGGAAGACGACACTATGGAAAAGAGCTAGAAGTACAGATGTACGACGTAGATGCAAGATGGAAAACATGAAGAATTGGGTAAGAAATAGAAGAGTAAAATGGAACGAGGATATAATCCGAATGACAACAAATAGAGTACTAAAGACGGCAAGAGACGGTTCCCCAATACGAAGACCACGAAAACGATGGAACGAAAACTTACTGGAGGTACTTTGAAAAACAGACAGAGTCGTGTCTCTGTAACAACAACAAGAGGAAGAATAACTAATAAAATATATTTAGGTTGATGCTTTGAAGCATCTTAGAGTATTCGAACCTTGTATAAATTAGGAGGCCTCCAAAATTATCTTAACGAAATAGATGGATACAGAATGTCTATTCTGATATACAAGAAATGAGGTAAATTTGAAACATTAGACTAAGAAAACTGTAGGATTTTTTACAGCTGCAAAACTAAATCACATAGTGTGGAACGGAATGGCTTAGTTAATTTTTTTCTTATTTCTAGCGTCATTTCTGAATAAAAAATTTTTATTTAAAATCCTTTATAAAAGCTATATAATAAAATACCCCAGTGTTGACATATTGATCAGAGACATGGACCATCTCCAAGGCAGACGAAGACCTTCTGCTTATATTTGAACGAAGGATCCTGACAGGAATATTTGGTGGCACCTGTGAAAATGGTGTTTGGAAAAGGAGATACAACTACGAGGTATACCACAGATATAAACAAATATTTGGTGGTAAAGACGCAGTATCTCTTATAAGAATAGGAAGACTAAGATGGGCAGGACATCTAGCAAGATCACAGCAGAACAACCCTCCTAGAAGAATCCTTATGTTACAACCCGTGGGAAGTAGAAAAAGGGGTAGGCCAAAACTCAGATGGAAGGATGGTGTAGATGAGGATGGTAGAAAGATAGGCGCAGCAAACTGGTAACGGTTGGCAATGGATAGGACTGCCTGACGTAATAGACTTGGGAAGGTCGAGGATCTTTCATAGGGCTGTAGCACCATTGATGATGATGAATAAAATACCCAAACGGCTATATTACAATTACAGAACGTTTTCGGAATGTAAATTTTATCATTAGTGTAACCTGAAAGTATATAACCACTTGAATTAAAAAGAACGTAAAATTTGAAATGTTGACTAAGATAAATGCAAAATTTTGTTAATACTTACGAAGTATACATGCTATGAGCCACTAAAATATATGGGTACAAACCCATTAAATGTTTTTAATTTAAATTTGTGTTACATTATATATTATTAAAGATTAAGATGTTCAAGTTACCGTTAGAATTGGTAACATGGCGACGTATACATAAAGTTACTTGGTCCTTAGACAAAGTGTCTACGAGGACCTGTTATTAACAACTGATAAAAATGACATTATTGACATGTTAGAACGGATGTCGGAACAAAGCAGTCAGTGCAACTTACGGTAGTTGTCTAAATATGACAGAAGCCAGTAATATTTAAAATTGAATGAGTTAAAATTATAATAATATTAACAGTAGCAACCATCAACAGCTGGATTGGACGATAAAGACCTGCGAATAATTACAAATCTATACTGGCATCAAGTGGCAAGAATAAAGGTTGAACAAGAACTGTCGGATGAAATAAATATAAAAAGAGGAGTGAGACAAGGCTGTATATTGTCGCCTTTACTTTTTAACTTATATTCGGAGGAAATATTTAAGGAAGCCTTAATGGAGACAACCGAAGGTATTATTGTGAATGGAGTAACCGTCAACAATATTAGATATGCCGACGATACCTTAGTCCTTGCCAATTGCGGAGAAGACCTTCAAAATCTAATGAACAAAATAAAACAGACTTGTGATCAGTATGGACTAAAACTCAACGTTAAGAAAACTAAATATATGATAGTTAGCAAACAAAATTATATACATGATGACGGTATAAAAGTCGGAGATGCCACACTGGACAGAGTAGAGAAACTCGTGTATCTCGGCAGTAATATCAATGAGAGCTGGGATCCAACCGCAGAAATTAAAAGCCGAATAGAACAAGCCCGAGCTGCCTTTGTAAAAATGAGAAACGTACTTTGCAGTCATGATCTTAGCATTGACCTTAGAGTTCGTATGATATCTTGCTACATCTTTCCTGTCCTGCTGTATGGAGTAGAAGCGTGGACCCTAACTGAGGCTATGCTTAAACGCTTGACAGCCTTTGAGATGTGGTTATACAGACGACTACTGAAAATAAGCTGGGTCGACAGAGTTAGAAATGAGGAGGTCCTTAGACGGCTGAACCAAACAACACAACTGGTCAATATAATAAAGAAACGCAAGCTGGAATACTTCGGTCATATTATGAGACACCCTGAAAAATATGATCTTTTACATCTGATCATTCAGGGAAAGATCCAAGGTAATCGTGGGTCCTGGTAGAAGAAGAACATCATGGCTGAAAAATCTAAGGCAATGGTATGGAAAATCAACTACATCGTTATTTAGAGCTGCTGTCAATAAAGTCACGATAGCGAATATGGTAGCCAACATGATATCCAACGATCGATAACGGTCATGGAACTAGAAGAAGAAAGAAGCAACCATCAATGTTGTAGGTTGTAATGTGAATTTGTCTTATATTTATGTTGAGACCATTGAAAAAATTGTTTTATAAATTAATGTAGGTAGACTAAAGTACGGTGAAATTTTGTGGGTAGGCAACTAACTATACATAAGTCTGAATTTATTTGTTATCAACTAAAGATTTTAACAGGTACTTTGTGTACCAAATGTTGCATAACATACAGGGCCTTTTGTAAGAGAAAATGTTAAATAATTGGTGAGGCACTATTATTTTGAACACCAAATACGAAATTATGAACAACCAAAAAATGTTAGTAACAGATAAATATTGCTAGCTACATTTTCACATCAAACTCACCCATGTACCTATACTCCAGTAAATGATCCGTTTTGAAATATGATTTTCCTCGTCACAACAAATTTGTTTCAAAATTTGGATTAAGGTTTCCCTTGCCCTTCACTTTTCTTTTGGACTTGATTAGATTAGATTAGATTTAGAGAGGTGGACTTTTGGCCTCTGCGACTTCGACTGCGACCTTTTCAGATATATTGTGGTCCTCTAGTCCTAGATATCATTGTTTAGCCTGACCCTTTTTATAAAGTCTTGTATCTTGGAGACTATACCTTCCATATAGCTATTTGACGGTGGATTTTCTTCTCCTAATGCAAAGAACCTCACATTTGCCAGACTGCCCCACTGATATAAAATGTGCTCTGCTGTTCTTTTTTCTTCTGTTCTGCTCTTCTTCAAGTTGACAAAACTGAACAGAACGTTCTTTCCTGCCTTTTTATTTCTTCCACGCAGTGTTAAATTGCCGTTATTTCCGCCTGGAAAGCTGTCACATCTTTAGATAGACTTACGTGGAAATGTATCCCTTATTTTTTTTTCAACTATGCCGGCTCCCACATCCCATATTGTACGTATAACAATAGAAGTTAATAGATAAAAGAATGGAAAAGAGAAGTACTTTTGAAGTGTAAAAATTTTTAATTTCTAGCTGAGCACTTTTGATTTAAAAAGCCATCCTCAGAGCCATGGCCAAGTTGTAAAAAGCAACAATATTATAGAGGGATATAAAAAGAAAATTTCATTGAAAAAACACATAAAAGACGGAACGTTGGACTCGACTACTGCCCGCCACTTTAACTACATCCAATAGGTAGGGTTCTGACACCAGTACTATGAACAAATTTTTAATGTGTTTTTGTAGAGTCTTTTATGTGTTTTGTAGAAGAAACTTTCCTTCAAATTTTTTTCCTTAAAAAATTACGGATTCTCTTATCAAATAGAATCCCTCTCTAGTAGTGTGCTTCTAAAAATCTTCTAGGTTCTTAATAGCAGCAGTTATTACTTCATGGTCGACCATGTGCTATGGAATACCTCACCCAAAAAAGTGGACAGAAGTTAGGCAAAAAAAAACTTAAAAAATTAACTTTGTATAAACAACTTCGTACACTTTGAAATATTTCCTTGCCATTTGGAGATTGAAAATAATTACAATATTAATCAGAATATAACTATTTACCGTTTTATTTGATTTCAGGTTGATCCCATAGATGCCGGTACCGACAATGGATTTACCTTTACAGCGCCGAACTGGCCCACCGACCCTCAAGGAGAGATTTATCGAATTACCGCTCACTATCCGGCCCACCCAGCAGGATCGTTCTTTTATCCATACGTAAAAAGATTGCCTCCCATAGGAACGTTCCAGTTTATAAAAGTAAGTTAATATATTAACCCATGATACTTTAGTTAATTAATGTATTGTTATGATTCGGAAATATATATGGGGTTTTAAAATACAGACAAGAGAGCGTTGACAAATATTGTTATTTCTAGTGTGTTTACATTTCATGTGTTATCAATGAATTTTAAAAGCAACATTACGGTGAAAATTTATGTGTAAACAAATTCCTAGAAAAAAGATTAGATTCTAATAGATACTAGATTTAACATATTAGTTGTTAGAAATTATGTATGAATAGAGACAGTTTTGTTTTAAGGATTCAAAGAAAACGATTAGGGATTTTACAAATGTTTGAAATATCCAAAACCGACTAACACTTATATCGGAAGCCATTTGATAGAGAATTTTAATTTATGCAAAGTCTGTTTAGTTAAGTATTATCGGAAAAGCCAGAAAATATAAACGTAATGTACTTCATAGAAATTGAAAAAACTAATTTGTGTGCTTGTAAAGATATGATTAGGTTAGGAAGATATAATTAGAAGAGAAGTGGTATGTTTGTTTTTTATTTCTCGAAAGTAGAGTGAAGGGTTATCTGTTCATGGCCCTCGGAAGATTGACATCGTGAGTAGAAAGAGTTTTGCATGCTGTAAGGTTCTTCTTACTTAAGGAGAAAAGGATTACGTTTTATCATAAAAGAAAATAATTTTGTTTTTCAAAAGTGTTTAAAGAAAGTGAAAGCAGTGGTGGTTTTCTTATGTGCTAATCGTGAAAAGTGAAGCATTTTATTGCAACAATATTGGTCGGTACAAACAAAATTTATCATTGCATCGGGAGAATTTAAAATCCAGAGGGGATAAGAGTTTTGGTTTGCGAATGGTGGTTAGAGAGCAAATCGGCAAGAGGGTTCAGAATATTGTTCTGAAGCTATTTTCTTGTGGCATTTTAAATTAATTACTATTTAACTTATTTATTTAATAAACATATTTTAACCTTTAATTGTGGCTTATTCCCAGTTAAATAGTAATTAAGAGGGTTCAGGTCATACAATCTTAAAAAGAGGGAGAGAGAGAGAGCAGTTTTGGTAACTTCAGAAAAATAGTATAGGTAATTTAGTAAGAGGATTTGGACTGCGCAGTTTCTCAATTGCCAGAATAGGAACAAAGCGATATCTAAGTTTGTTTTGTTTTTATATGTGTGTCATAAATACTTTTTAAGGTATTTTATCGAAAATAACGTGCGGGATAGTAGCTAATACGTGTTTTAAAATCGATCTTTTAAAATTATTTTAAAAACTAGTAAAATACTAAAAAACTTTTCGTTAATTAGTGATCCAGTAGTGTAATACCAAAAATAAATATAACAGAGACATAAGTTACTTTAATCATAACAGTTTTTACTATTATCAAATATTATTTAGAAATATAAGCTTTTAACCTACAAAAGCTATAACAGGTATACCAAACCTATTCTACTACAGACTACGAAGGTTGTTTGCCAGGACCGTACTCCAATTACAAATGATTTCACAATCTGAAACTGACAATCTGAAATTCCCACAACTAATAATACACCAAATAGCTCCTCATCAAATCAATTTACTGAATCACCTACAGATACTTCTATAACCAATCAAACGCCACAATCCAATATATTTAGATCAAGAAAACAAGCAATTATTTTTGATTCAATTGAAAATACTAAACTAGATGATTATTTATCCGCTCTGAGTCTTCTGATACAACCAACTCATCATCTTTTGTTCGAAATTATCAAATAATAGTATATAATTTAGCAACGAGGATGAGCAAACAAAAATGAAAAAATTTAAATAAACCAATAAGTCTTACAAGTTCGTAGACTAATTAGCCCCAGTCAGCGATTAGTATTGTCCAATGTCTGTCCCTCAATCCCACACTCAGTTCTATTATTTGCATTAAAATCACATGGATTAAATCTTCTGTCACCTATAACATTCCTAACAATAGGAACATCAATACCACAATTCCAGCATATTTTGCATCTACTCAAAATCTATAAGATAATCCTATCCAGAAACGTTTTTCCTAAATTATGGAAAAATTCAATTATAATACCTATTCTAAAACCAACTAAACTAAAATCAGATCCATAAATATACCGACTGACATTACTCACATGTAGCCTAGGTAAAGTATTATAAAAGATAATATACAATAGGCTTATGTGGTATTTAAAATAAAACAAATTAATTATTCCAGAACAATATGGTTTCCGAAAACATCGCTCAACTTTAGACAGTCTTGTTGACATAGAATCAGAAATCCACGGAGCATTTGCAATAAAACAGCACTGTGTTGGAATATTTTTTGATATAAACAAAACATATGATACAGTTTGGACATATTCAATCATTAAAACACTCAGCAACTGGTTAATAAGGGGTAACATATTAAAACAAATTTCAAATTTTCTTGAAAACAGACAATTTCAAATTCGAGTTAACAGAACATATTCTCAAATTAAAATTCAACAAAATGGTATACCACAAGGATCATACTTAAGCACAACTTGATTCTTAGTAGCAATAAATTCAATAATAATACAAATTAAAAACCCCGTCAAAGCTAGATTAAACGTTGAGGACCTAGTTATTTTCTGTAAAGGTAAAAAACATAACAACGATTCACAATCATATTCAAAAATGTTAACACATATTGAGAAATGGTTAGCTACAAGTGAACTTAAGTTTAACACTTCAAAAACAAAAGAAAACAACTGTTTCTCAAAGAGAAATCAAATCCAAAAAAAGTATTATATCTACATGAACACAAACTAGAGTATGTAGAAGAAATCCGATTCTCGGGTATGATGTTTAATAAAAATTAACTTGGTATAAATTTACTACGATCACTTGCCTTTAAAATCTGGGGTGTCGATTATTTAAGTTTAATGCTTATTTACAAATCCATAATTCGATCAAAACTTGACTACGAAGTCATCGTCTACAACTCCTCCAAAAAATACATTTAAAGTCACTGAATATTATCCAAAATAGATGTCTACGCATCTCTTAAGGTGCTTACTACACAAGCCCCATTCAAAGTCTCTATTGGAACAGTAGAGAGTATTTCAGACGACAATATCTAAGCGTAACATAATATGTAGCAGCAGTGTTATCAAACCAAAATAATCCATTACTGCATAACGTTTGTGCTGATTGATTTACAAATAAATTTCAACAAACACATCAAATTGACCATTCTATTTAATTTCATGCCTGGCTTTTAATCGATGAAAACTGTACACACACAAAATTTAAAAAAAAACCCTCTGTGGCTCAGTGGTAAGAGCACCTACCTTTAAACCTAAAGGTCGTGAGTTCGAATCTCATCTGGGTGGAGAAATTTTCGTTTATTAAAAATTAATGAATGAAAATAATTTCTATCCTTGTGCGATCGGTACTCACCGGAGGGACCGCAGACATTCGGATACAATTAGCGTCTCTTAGCAAAGACAATGACGTCGACTTTGCTAAGTATCAAGACAATTACTCGACACACACACACACACACACACACACACACACACACACACACACACACACACACACACACACTGCACTAGGTACCTGACTGTACCATGCCAATGATCTTAGTTGTCGAGGCATTAATTCAATAATAAAAAAAAAATACAAAATTAAAAAATTCAGTGGTATGAAAATTCGTTTTACTTACGCAGGAGAAGTTGTCTTTTGTTTTTGCTGTTCTATTTTTTTCTCAATACAAATTCAAACTAATCATAAAGAACTTATAACAATAATTTAACTTAATATGCAGGAAAAAGGAATATAAAACAATGCGGGAAAAGCACCCTGTTACAAATTATAGAACATTTTTGCAGACGAACCAAATTTTTAGCTCCGACACAGATCGATTTACTTCCCTCAAAACAGACGCGAATGTGAAAAACTCTTTACTCCAACCGGTGTACCGTCATCATCTTTGACATAGAAGGGCACAAATATTGTCAAATCTTATATTTATTTTAATCTGCCTCTTATATTTATTTTAAGAATTCCTTCCATACTTAAAGATTTTATAAGCGAACTGTTGATTCCTAAATCGTTTGAAACATATCATATTTTCCTGTGTACATAAATTATATTACCATTTCCCCTTAATTAAAATAGGTACATCGTTAAAGTACTACAAGAGAGCATAATAGGATATCCGATATTGCACAAAAAGTAAACATACACCACGCTCACGTTACCGGTTTCCCTCCTCTGCCATACCACGCCATCTGCCTTCTTTATTACCACGATTTACTTCATTAAGGTGAGTAGCTAACATCGAACAAAATAACGCATATTGGATTTTCTTGTGCTTTCGGTTTTCCTTTCGGAAAAGCGGAAAACGGCTTTATTCGAGACCCCGACGCAAGTAATAAGTCTGTTAAGGAAAGATAAACAAGCCCTCTCCCTCAGTTTGCTCCTTTCAGGTTAGATCATAAAAGCCGTGATAAATCGGTTACAGGGTGCTGTTTGTTTTTCCGGGGGACAAGCGCCAGATGTTGGTATCGCGTCAGTGACAAATATTAGAGATAAGGCACAAGTTTGTTGGCTTATAAAGAGTTCAGAACTTTTACACACAATAGTTGCGGGTTTCGCAGATATTTCACATGAAAAATCAATATTTAACATATAAAGCATCAGGCGCTTGCTACTTATATAGAAAGATATTGCTGAATATTTTGTGATAATATATACGTTATGTGTGTATTTGAACCAATTTTATTTTTGTAGCTTACTAAACCTTTTATGTGTAATAATTTATCACCCCCGTTCAGAAGTGTCCTATTTATATTGCTGCTCTCACTTATAAATTCACTCATTCCAGATGCCTGCGGTTGTAACAAAAAAAGAGAGAATGGTCTTGGTGCACCAATATGGTAAACTATAAAATGTACCTTGGTACACTAATAAAACTAAAATGTTTATCAAAGTAAGAGATTTTACCGAAATGGGCAATGAAAAAAAAAATGTAAAAAATATGAATTTACCATATAATAAAATTAAAAACTGGCTAGCAGGCTATGCGGAGAATGACCCCTTGACACTTAAAGAAGGATTCAGCCAATTTTCATGCTCTACAGAGACCGTAAAATATGACAACTGATGAAAAGGAAATCAAAAAGGAATTAATTAATAAAAATATAATTAGATATTTTCACATTCACATAGATATTCTAAACGTGATATTTCACGTATATCTTTGACTTTAAAAATCACCTAGATAAACAAAACGCATTTTGTCCAGTAGCGAGAGACAAACAAATAGCCCTTTTTTACGTGCAATGTTTTTTTACCATGGAATATTAGTGCTTAATAAGTTGTTTCTGATCAAAATAATATTATTGAAATTAGTGGACGTCAGCATTTTGTGGGTGATACAAATGGAGAAACAAGAAAAACTAAACTAACTAAAAAACTAAACGATTTAACTATTCACAAGACGCGAGCAAAGTAGTTTTTTTGAATCAATAAAGGAGGAATCTGTTGATAGCGTGACATCTTGATTTGATCTGTATTAGGTCCAAAATCTCCTATAAGCGCATATTACGGAAGCATTATATGCTCATCATTATACTGTCTTTTTACGCATTTGGTGTGATAAATATTTTAACAAAATTTTCTGTTTTTATACATGGCTTGAGCATGAATCAAGAAGAGGTGTGGCAGAAATAAGTTTCACGTTGACTGACTTTATAAAAAAAAACTAATTTTGATCCATATATTATACATCTAAGATTTTTTTCGGATGGATGTGGGAGTCAGAATACAAATTCCTGTATAGAAATTATAATAAGAATAAAAGTCACAATAAAAATTACGATGACGTGTCACGTTCGTGGCCATTCGTTTATGCCTGCTGATCGAGTTATTGGTCAAGTCGAGCTAGACCTACGTGCTAATGCTTTTATAAAGTCACCAGACAAATAATATGAAATCTATTCTAAAAAAGGACAAATACGCAAGCTGAGGTCCGATTGGACTTTGTATGACATAAAATATGCAACATTCATAACTCGAGGCAAACAAACTGCTGGGGAAAGTAAAATCTTGTATAAAACAGAGGTATTTTATAGAATTGATGACTCTTTAAAAAAGTTTTCAAGTTTAATTTAACCACAGAAAAAACTAAGTAACATAGTACTGCCGGAATTGCCAATGTATCATGCTGTTATGAAGGAAAAACTATATAGCTTATCATAATTTTTAGTTAATCTATCAGGCAAATAATGGGCATTAGATCCAGAGATAACTTGGTCAGATCCAATTTTGAAAGAGCAGTATCGTAAAAATACAATTAAAAAAGACCAGACCTGCGATGAATGTAAAGATGGAGAAAAATATTGCTGTCTTTTGAAGTCTTTTTTTGGCTAGCAGTTTTTCTCCCTTCCTAAAAAATGTTAAAAATGGACAAAGTGCTATATGAAAGCCTACTCCACAATTGGTAAAATATGGAAGTTGCTCTAAGAGATGAGTATGTGCCATGAGAGTATTAACATGTACCTTCCGAGGTATCCTATTATGCTGAAACAAAAAGAACGGGTACTAATGGAAATCTTTAATCTTAACAACAAATTTAATGAATATTATTTAGGTCCTTTATTCTATTCTAAATATTCTGTTCTATGTTGACAGAAGTGCTAATTCTATCATAGGCATAGGTTATATGTCATCTGTGCTAATTTCATTTTAGTCTCCCTACTTTCTGTCAATAAAATTTTCTAACGTAGTGGGAATATAATTGTTTGCCTGTTTTTGAAATTTATAAGTTCTATGTCTGCAGAATTCTCTTGGGGTCAGTACTTTCATTATAATCTAAATTCTGACAGCATTTTCAACATTCATAACCTGACTTTTTTTGAAACCACGTTTCCAGTTATATGTATGTAGGCATCTTAACAGAATTTCACTAAGTAATATTTATTATATTTCATTTTATCCTTGCCATCTGCTATGTGTTTCATTGTCATTTTGTAAAATGGCAACGAAGTTAAACCTCTTTTGATGTTGCTTTAACACAGGCTATTATTTTAAGTTTGTTGGCCGTATTCAAGGTTTATTGACCGTATTCAAAAATCTATTAGCTCTGTTTAAGATTTTATGGAATATTTCTGAAACTAGCCAATTGGGAGGCCACACAACTGTAATATGGAACAAAATGCTCTGGAAGACCTAATTACCTAATTGGGAGGCCACAGAAAATTGGTATCAAGCAGCCCATCGATGCCGTGGTACCATAAGTTGTCACCGCGGGGGAACAAATATGGGTTCTAAACTCTTTCTATTGCCTCCGGGTGCTCTGTAGAGGGCTTCATAGACGTCAACGAAAGCACCTCTACCCAAGTCTATTTACTGGGTATAGACTTGTAGAATTTTCTTCTGATGAGCTCGTCTTGAAAAAGACGAGCTCATTTCTTACATGACTGACAACTAAGAAATTCGAAATAAACATCAGGTTCTAGTCTTCGGTGGCTTGCCTTGACAAAGGCAAGATATTTCTTACATGAATAAATAGTAGTCGAAATAAAACACCAAATATTGTTGAGTAACAATACTCAGCCACAGAGTATGGAAAGCTAAAAAGGAAGCAGAGCCCCGAGAGCACTAAGCTCTCGGAGAGCCCGTGAAGGACTAACTTGTTGACCTGAAAATCGCCTATTTTTATACTTTCTGAAGTAGCGATTAGGGATTTCCAGGTCAGGGAGGGGCCAACGGGAAAATAAGGGCGGGGCGATGCGTCTCGAACGTGAACTAGTCGCGTCCGAGAACAAATTATCCCCAAATTTAATTTGCTGTAAAGCATTGGCAGGGTTATCTTTTGCTACTTTGCTATCAGCTAAGGGTTCATGGTTTAATT
Source organism: Diabrotica balteata (assembly GCA_918026665.1). Classification (NCBI taxonomy): domain Eukaryota; kingdom Metazoa; phylum Arthropoda; class Insecta; order Coleoptera; family Chrysomelidae; genus Diabrotica; species Diabrotica balteata. The sequence goes on from OU898281.1 coordinate 101,894,707, forward strand.
CCTAATTTAAAACAAGACGAATTCACACTTGAGATATTGAGCTAGATGAAGTATAAACGATAAGCTCCCATGGCTGATTGAGGTATTATTTTTATAATAGTAATTCAATTCTCTTAGGTAGTCTTATCGCTACACTCTTCAGCGTACTTATTTACATTTTTGGTTTTCACTCTTCGAATATATTTTGTCCACTATCAATATTCCAATCAATAACATATTAAATTTTTCTTACCAAGAAAACCTTCTTAACTTTTTTCGTTTTCTTCCGAAACGCTAGTTTCCTTCAACGATTAGTCCTTCCGTAATTAGACTTACCTAAAGTTCTGATCTATTGCCAATAACATTCTCAATTATTGTTGCTACACTTCGGTAATTAATATTAGATGTACACATACCCCAATGTGAAGCTTTATGTTGTGACTTCAGTGTTATAATTTCTAATAGGACGTCTAGTCTGCCGTGTTAACTTAAAAGAGCGTATCTGCTTTAAACTAAGTAGTTTGCGAGAAAAATCAGTTTTAGTGGTTTTGATTAGGCAATCGTGATTTTTTAAAAAGTTGCAACTTGTACCATATAGAAGTTACCAAATAGGTTTATCTATCATGTGACAGATTTTAGTAGAGTATCAACTTGGGAAAACAACACTTTTGACAGACACGCCTTTGTCACTTAACATGAGGTATATAATTAAAAATGTAACTACACGATTTTTTGAAAATATTTATTGCATTAAACAAATTAACGTTACAATATTAATGTTGTATTAATTTCGTAAGTTATTCTTAATAATTAGGAGAAAAGTTAAAAAAGTAAACAACAATACAGACTAACTAAAATATCATACTTAGTCAAACAAATATAAATAATTAATACTTAATTTTCTGCTCCGAAATAGTTATTATAATATATTAATCATCAATTATTGTGTCCACATTTTCGCTGACAAACATATTTTTCCAAAATATAATACGATTTGGGGGCATTATTGGACCAATTTTAGTGATTATATTCTGGTTTCTTTCCATGGTAATACCTCGTGGTTGAGAGATAGAAAGTGGTTTTGCAATGCCATTTTTTGGATATTACCCTTTAAAAAATTGGCACTTATGATTTCTCCTTCAAAACTAGTTTTATAACCTAATGTATGGAAACATCTCATGAACTGAACTTCCACCATTTGTTGAAGGTACGGACGGGGGAGCAACCTTGTTATTTTATATTGAGATAATTCGTCTTTCCAGTTGTAAAAATCATTAAAAGCCATCTCGATAACTTCAACATTACGTGTTGACGTTTTAACCGCATTTACAAAATCAACAAAGTCATGTTGATTTTGGGACTATAATATATAATAACTTCTTCGGAATCCCTAGTTTTGTTTAAAAATGCATAAAATGTGCTAACAATATCAGCCTTTTTTCGTTCAGAAATAGCTTCGTGCCACAGAACAGCAACTGTAGAAGTTTTTAGAAGTACCAACTTGAACAAAGCTCTCATTAAAGGCTATCAGTCTAGGAGTAAATATAATTTCTTTGAGGTAGTAAGTATCGGATATTGGGAGCATCATCACCTACAAAAAGATTGTGTAACGTCAAATATTCGATACATATTATAACAGATATTATTCAAAATAAAATTCATACCTTCTGCAGATCAGCTGTATAATTTCTACAATCGCCCGACGATCTGAAATCAGCGTTGTACATATCTCGGGCCTTTATAAATTATTCTCGATGATTTTTATATGTTTCGCATTCAGGAAAAACTATACCGTCATAACACGTATGAGCTTTCTTTTTTATGAATTTCGTATTTTTCACAAGTAAAACACTCTTTTCAAGCTTTGCAAATGAAATATTAAGCTCACTAACAATTTGACCATATAAATAATACGAACATTGAATACTGTACTTTGCTTTAAATGATTCATACATTAGTTTTATAATTATCTCGCTAGGCAAGTATAAACGGTTCGGAGCATGTGCTCGTCTATAATGCGATGTCGTAGGGTTGAAGGACTGTATATGACTAATGATTAAATTTCTGTCAATTTTTTTAAGCTGCCTCCTCGTTTATCTTTGTTAGGTTTAAGCGATAATTGGAACTTCTTAAGCTGTTCTAACTGGCTTATCATTTTTTCATGATGTCCTAAAGTTATCAGATAAAATATGTTACAGATATTTTGAGGTATTCTTTCTTCATCTTGTAACTGATAGATAAAATGTAAAAGAGCGCCGAGAACTATCTGAATTTCTAGTTGCGCATCATTATTTTGGGAATCTTTAAAATGGAACTTGAATAAAAAACTTTCTGTTCCTCGGAGGAACGATTACAAAACTGCCTATTTATATCTTGCCGTCGAAGAGTTGAAACTTTATTACTGCAATTTTTTTTTGGGTGTAGTCAAATAGCTTCCAGATTTTTTGTGTTTATTGACTAACTTTGCATTTTTATTGATTGCCGTTCACTTAAACTATCTTCTATCTTTTTCCGTTTTCTTAACTGTCCCTTTTTAGTACATTTTTTGCTATCTAATTTGTCTATTGTGCTTTGTATAATACTGTGAATTAAATTATTAAAATAGTTATAATTATTGGTAGTACGATGTTTTTCCGTATCTGTCAATAAGTTGTTTAAATTTAGTTCCGAAATAGCTGATGAGCTCGTTGTTGAAGCAGGTTGTAATAGGATATTGCTAATAATATGTATATTTTGGTCGCTAACGTTATTATCTCTGTCCCAAAATACTTCACTTCAGGTAGATGTTGAAAGAAGTTAGTCTCTATCTCTGTCATCAGACACGTCAGATTCTGACTGAGGTATATTCGACAGCTCGTTATTTGTTTCTGCGGAATTTAAAGCCAGGTCCATCAACATTTTACCTCGTCCTCTAAATTATGCTGAAATAAATTTTTTTATCAAGTAATTTGACAAAGCAATGAATATTTTTATAGTTTTTAATAGAATATACATAATATAAATACCTATTCGCGATAGCCAATTCCGACAGGGGGCGCTGAAGATTTTAAAGATGGACGATAGCTTCGGGAAAACAAATATTTTTGTTATTTGATCTCTAAGATATAAAACGTTTAATATAAATCATTTACACGTGTGTTTCGCCAAAGTCAAAGTTGGAGTACGTTCTTCAAAGTGTATTTGTTTGTGATTCGAGTTTATACATAAGGTAATTGACTCCCAAACCTGAATAAAAATTAAATTAAATGTTTGTTTTTCTACAGTATGTCTGAAACACGGGAAGTAAAATTTACATTATCTTAATTATTTATATGGTTGCAAGATCGGCCGAGATCTTTAGTTGAGGGTGAGGCAATTTTTGGAGCTGGCCACGTTATATTTTGTAAATTACGCCTTACGTTTTTTACTAATAACTTCATGAGACCGTTGGGGCAATTTAGCTAATGGAACAGCATTTTTTTTCAGTCTTCTTAATTTAGTTTCATATGTTACTATAAAGTAAATTAAGTATAATTATATTAAAATATAAATAATATTTTAATCAACACTTGGAAAGTAATCGTTCTCAGTAAAATGTAAACTGCACACAGTCACGTACTTGGCTATATGTTTGCCAATTCACAAAATGCATTGCCAAACTTTTCTCATATACTCGTTCAGTGGAAACTTATGTATGGAATTTTTTTGTAAATTATAATAGGATGAACATTGAGGAACACTGCAATAGTTTTTTGAAGTCGAAATTATTGTTAATTACAATATAAACCGGTCGCTAATGTGTATACAAAATAATGACAATTTCAATGTTTTCCCGAAGTGGATGCTTTTGAAATCTACCACCAGGCGTCGCCCACTTTGCGGTTTCTCGCCAATTTGGTGTGAAAACTAAAGTTACATAACCTTATTTTCGAGATAATCAATAATTTACAATAACTTCAGAACCAAAAATATTTACCTTGGCACATACGTACAAGGTAACAATGTGTATTTGTTTAACCGTTTATATAAATTAGTAGAAAATATACTTACTAGTTGTTTCTACAAAATTATTATCCATATTTATTATGAACAACCAACTAAACACATTTTATGAAAACACGAATAAGTTAGGTTAGAAATAAAGTAAATTGACAGTTTACTACTTTTCGCGCCAACATAATAATATCTTGAAATGTTAAGTGAATAGGCCCTATCTGTCGAAAACTTTTTAGTTGCGGCTTTTAGTGCTAACATTTACAGCTACGGCTTTTAAAGCTAACATTTTAGTAGAACATTCAGATACGGCTATTAATTTAAGCAGTATACCTATATCCGGTTTAATTGCAGATACGGCTATGCAACTTAGGTAGATTTGTAGAAAAGATTACTAAATAACGCATGGGATGTGAAACTCGTTTTTAATAAAAATTGCAATTATGTCCTTTTGAGTTAACACGGCAGTAAGTTTTGCGAGTTTTTTCTTGGTAACGGTGATCGGCAAGTTATAGTGGCTTCCCACGATCGGCAATTCTACAGATCATCGCGGACAGCCGATCAGCACGGACGGCAACGCACCGCAGACAGAGCTCTTCCTACGGTCCGTGCCAGTCTGTGTTGGTCCGTGACAGTATTGTTTGATTATATCATAAAAGGCCACTCAGGCTTGTAAACATCATTAGTCCCACTACCAGTTCCTATCGATTCTCTAACTTTTGTTTTTTGCCTTCTGTATGTCGACATTAAGTTATCTCTCTTCTTTTTTAATTTTTTAATCGAAATAGTAATATTCTTCCATTGATTTTTTATTCGGTTGCATGTATCGTATGCATCGTTCCGGTTCTTATGTTCATCTTGATACAAATTTAAAAACTCAAAAACAACTTGGTTTGTCCATTCTATTTTTCAGTAAAAAACTGCAAAACAACTTTGACAACACTACAGACAACTACTCGTGTCAGCGAATGAAAAACTTCTGACTTGCACTTGTCGTCTGTTAAAACACAGACGCGCTAGGATCGCGTCGCACGAGTATGTACCGCACCTTTGATGTTACCGACTTTAGATGGATAGGACGCACCAGGACGGACGTGCCTGGGCTACCACGGACGAGACCCTTCCCACGGTGCGTGGTGCGTGCTGGTCCGCTTGCGTCCGCAATATCGCAGACCGTGGGAAGCCGCTATTAGGTTTACACCATTAAACTCTTGCACGGTACATGCCATTTCGCTTACCAGATTATCATGTGACTCAGCGTTAGCCCCTATCGATTAATTATGTTAATTAATAAACATGACTGGTGACATAATTTCTTAATTGATAAAAACAGTTTGAAAACAATTTCCGGATTAGAACTCGAAACACGTTAAAACGTAATACGCATTACAATCAATTTAGCTTTAATTTCATATAATTACAAGATTTACACATGTACACCCTTTTTTGTATAGGAGTTGAGATTAAATCAAAGCTTGTGTAAGGCACGATCGCATGCCTGAAATAGATCTGTTCTCCACTGGGAGTGTGGAAGAGTACCTCTACCCGCTACCAACTGGGTAACTCACAAGCAAAAACACAAGCTAGAAGGTGGACTAAAATAACTAATAAAGTAAAAACTCTGAATCTACCAAATAAACCGTGGAAAATTAATGAGCTGCATAAACCATATGATATATAATATAAAGACAACAAGAACGCAGCCGACTTAGATTTTAAGCGCGGATGTATGTATTGCTGTCGAATTGAACTAAGAGATTGAAAAACGCATTTATTAAAAGTTATTCCTTGATGGTCTGTTTCTTTGAACTATCTGTTATATTTATTTTGTTACGTCTCTTTTGCATATTGCAGCCTGCATAATATAAATGCAAATATTTTTCGATTTAAAGTTTGGAAATGTATGGACCAGTAGCATTGTTGGTATAAATAACAAAACGACTAATTCAAAATTAATAATTAATACTAAATATAATGAAATGCGGTACGCTATAATTTTGTTAATAGCATTTCGGTGGCTTATAAAATTAGTTTGGATTTATTATGGATTTTGTAGTCGATGAAACCAGAAATTGCTAAATTGCCTTCTCTCTAATTAACTGATTATTGGAAATTTACTCGTTGCATAACAAACACATATAAAACATCACCTTTCAACAAAAGCTTTTATTGAAATTAAAATTTTCCTTTTTGGACTAATATTTTCGTTTTAATTAGATCCTGTTTTGTTTAAATTTTCGCGTTTTTATTTTTCTCTTTTATTTTACTTTTTCTACAAATTCCTTTTATATTCCGGCTTTCTTTTCCTTTATTTTTACTAAATTTTTTTACTAAATACCAATTTTTTTAAAATTGGCCTTGCCTATGTAGTTATATTGTCTTTAAAGTCGATAATGTAACATTGTTTTTACTTTTGTTTTAATTTTTTTCTCTTACAGCCGTCTGTTCTACTCCAAACTGCAGTAAAATTGGCTTACTGCGCACTTTTCATTAGCTATTATACAAGTTCTCGAGACTTTCAGCAACATTCGATATACCTTTTATTTGGGCCTGGTATACCCAGAGCTTTTGTATGGAGGTTAAATTAAACCACGTTAAAACAACACTAACTTCTGCCGAATCTGATTTACTGTACAGAAAGTTTACCTATACTACCCTGATTGGAGTCACTAATTGCCTCCACATTTTATTTGTAGACTTAAAAGAGTTACTCATTTCTGAGCCCTCTACTGAGCCATCTAGTTTGTCACATGTCGATTTTTTCCTACGAGTTGGCACAAAATTATGTCACGCATGACAGTGCGTTCTTACTGTGCCAAGGCTATATTTACCCATAGTTTTTTAGCTCTCTGGAACATTGCTTAAGCCAGTTTTCTCACAATCTTATTCTTGCCAATAAAACTACAGTTAATGACGTAGCTACTGCTCATATGTCAATTAATTGATCTACTCATGTCTCGCAAAGCAGAAAACCAAAAAAGGTATACCGACGGAAGGCAACCGTATATACGTATGTCCATCTATTGGTCGTTTTTAGTACGGTGCAGCTAAGTTGGAAAAAGAGGCATGTTAACTTGGGAAAGGATCACTACAGAAGCAATGCGACAATTTTGTGGCATTGTAGTTAGAAGACGCTGATGATGTACAGGGCAAAAACTAACAATAACCACAGAGGAAGCTACAGCTACCTGGGGAAAAGAATGCCACACGTTGAAACGTTTAAAATAAATGGGAAAGGATAATGCGAGTGAATAATAAAAGTAAAATGTAATGGCATGTCCCGCAAAACAGAAAACCAAAAAAGGTATATCGATGCAAGGCAACCGCATATACGTATGTCTGACTATTGGTCGTCTTCAGTACAGTGCAGCTAAGTTAGAAAAGGAGCATGTTAACTTGGGAAAGCATCACTACAGGTGCAATGAGACCGATTTGTGGCATTAAAGGTCAAAGACTTTTCCAGTTAGAACTCCATCCCGTCGATCACGTGCGGACTCCTATAAAATGTAGATACTTTTCTGAACATCTGTGTAAAGCAGTTTAAAGTTCTGCTAATAATCTATGTTTCTTTAAAAATATTTGTTGATTGTTTTGTATGGCGATGTGTTTTGCAATAGCTAATCTCTCGTAGTGACCAAGTAATAGTTTATTCAGAATTCAGTCAAATGAGTAGTTAGACTGTGTTGTTGTTATATTGTGCCACAGCTACAGGAAATGCGGCAAATCTCTGGAGTTAACAACGGTTCTTTTGGATATTTGGCCGGTTTTAGACTTTCGTGTATCGTGTTTGTTAGTTTGAACATGGTCCTCACAATTACGTTTTGATAAAATTTAGTCAATTACCTTCGTTACCTCTTTAACATAAGGCAAGTATCATAAAGGTACTATGTTTTCTGTTACTTTTTGGTTTTTGTTCGGAGATATATTAACCTGTACTCTTTAACTCCCTTCAATGGACACTGGACAATATTATTAGGTAATTGATGGATTCGACCGTTACTTGATGAAAATTCATTTTATGTAACAATAAAACACTGAAAACTTTGTTTTCAAACTTCCACAAAATTTATTTTAAATCTTATCACTACAGCTATTTCGGCTGATTGCCTTTCCCAAGTGATCTATTTTTGGCTTGGGTTTACAAATTTATAGTATATAATAAAATAGGTTGAGGAGGGGAGAACTGTTTGTCTCAAGTTGGTCATTCAGAATTATATATCTGTTTTTTAATTTGTTGATTTCCATAGATTCTAACAAAGATAGCTTGAGGCCTTTATTTCGAATGTGAAGAATTTTGAATTTGTCATTAAAAGAATGATTATGATCTAGAAGGTGAAGTGCGTATGTCGAATCTGTTTTTCTATTCTTGAAATCTCTTTTATGTTCTGCTATTCGTTTATCATAGTTTCTACCAGTTTGACCAATGTAAGTTTTTGGGCAGTCGCCACATTGAAGTTTGTACACACCACTATTTAAGTGTTTTTTATTTTGTCTCTTGTTATTTTTATTATATTTGCCTAGGTTGTTATTTGTTCGGAAAGCTGGTGTTATTCCTTTCTTTTTTATGTGTTTGGCAATTTTTGTTGTTGTTTTGCCTGTTATTTTGCTATTACATATACATAATTAAATAAACATGTTTTAGATATTAAACTCAAATTGTAATTGTAAATATAAAGTAAGTATTTGTTTGTAATTTGTTAGAATATAAAAAAAATAAAAAAACAATAAAAAAGAAAATTAAAAACAAACAAATAAAACAAAATAAAAAAATATAAGAAATAAATAAGAAATAAAAAAAAACTAAATAAAAAAAAGGGATAAAATGAGTAATTTGGACAGTCCATAGTAAAGTAGCTATTGAATTAAGTAGATAGCTGCAAAAGAGTTTGCTGTGGAACTTTAAGGACCTCATCACCTATTTTATATATAAATAACTAAAAAACACCTAATAGAAACAAAAACTAGATACAAATTACCAAAATAAAACACTATATATGAGTCCGCTAGACGCAAAACTCTGTATTTGCAAAAATTGTAAAAATTGAGTTTTAGCTGACAGTTATTTGTCACATGTTATAGCTATCTGCTGATGTAGAACTTCAGCAGCAAAGTAAGGTATTTACTAAGAAAAAGGCATTAGAAATCTTGAGTCAGACGCAAAACTCTGCATTTGTCAGCCTATGCCAGTTGCATAACTGTGTAATTGCAATTGGCCAATCGCTTATATTGTTTGAGTCACATGACACGTCTCATGTGCACATGTCAATTATTTCATCATTCGCCATTACCGGTTTCACTGTTTGTTATTTGAGTACTAAAAACACCAAGTTTATTGCAAATAATTAACATTATGGATCTTCATGTGCATATTAGACCTTGTGAAAAAGGAAAAGGGAGAAAACGAGTTGTACAAACAGAAAAATGGAAACGAAATGTAATGAAACTTAAGAGGTAAGAGGTGTCTACAATTAACTAGATAGGTTTGGGACTTATTGTCAATATTTTTAGGTATAAACCTAAGGATTTACCCGGTTTTCCCACCTGTAACCATACAAAGAAAGTGTATTGTTGTATAGATTTAAAGATGCGAGACATTCAGCGTTTCCATAATAATCTGTATACAACAACTGACAAAATAAAACAAGATATTTTTTTGCTAAAATTTTGTGAAGGTCAAAAGCCCAAGAGATCAGGTACAAACCTACATGGAATTTCAATTAAATATTTTGTTCCTACAGTAGAGGGTGGACTTTTAAGAGTAAGCAAGACAGCATTTCTTGGAATAACTCATTTAAGTTCTGAAAGAATAGAGCGTGTTGTAAGAACGTTTGTTATCAGGGGTGAAATACCAAAAGAGAGAAGAGGGGGAGATACAACAAAAGGTAGATTTGATCCAATAAAATTATCTATCCAAACATTTATGGGGCGTTTGAACAGTGCAGAGAGTCATTATAATAGAGGACGATCGACTAGATTGTATTTACCATGTGATCTGAATTTTACAAAGCTTTACAGAATGTATTGTCAACGTCATCCACATCATTCCGTAAAGTTATCATATTTCTGAACATACGTTAATGAACACTACAACATATCATTCGGCACTCCCTTAGTAGATACTTGTTCTGCGTGTCTCAGAGCGAAGGAAATTTGGAGAAAAGAAAATTCAGAAGAAGGTTATAACAAAGCAGAGAGTTTATCCGTTAAGAGCTAAAGCCTTTTATTCTTTGTTAAAAAATGAATCAAATCATAACATACAAATATTTTCTTTTGATTGTCAAAAAAATCTTTCTTTGCCAAAGCTTTGCCAGGCGGCTTATTTCTCACAGCAAATAAATTTTTATAATTTCACCATCGTGGCTGGAAATTCTAAATCCCATCTTTCTTCTGCAAATGTGACGTCATATGTGTGGCTGGAGTTTGAACATCCAAAAGATTCAAATGCTGTTGCCTCTGCTGTACATGATACTCTCATAAAATTCAACTTTAAAAATCAAATCGAAAAAGTTCACCTATTTGCAGATGGATGTGGTGGACAGAACAAAAATAGCACGATGATGTCTATGATAATCTACTGGTTGGTTTATGAAGCACCTGGTCGCATCAAGGAAGTGGAGTTTACGTTTCCTGTTGTTGGTCATTCCTTTTTGCCACCAGAGAGTATCTTCGGTATGATAGAAAGGGAGATAAAAAAGAAGAACGTTGTAATAAACAGAAAAGAATATGAAGACATAATTGGAAAACACTCAAAGGTGCTGAGACTTGGTAAAGACTGGCAGATATCAGACTGGAGAAAGACGAGTGACGTTGTTGTTAAAAAACCTTCCCAGTAGCATTTTAAATGTAATGCAACAAAACGATTTATATTTTCTAGGGACAAAGATTATATGGCTACGGTAAGGGGAGAAATATTTTATGGTTCTGACATAAGGTTCAGCAAGTCTATAATACGAAAAGGGAAAAATATTTCTTTATTGAAACCAAAGTTACAACAGATTGGATGTTCATTGAAAGGAGATAAATCGTCCATAGGCACTCTCCTTAGAAACCATTTTGGTGAAAATTGGAGAGACCAGCCGGATCTCAAATTTTATAAAATTATAGATACTGGCGTACAAGCAAATAATAACGAGAGTGCTGCAGAAAATGATCATATTGATGATGAGGACCCAGAGGAACTTAGAGTTTAGGAATTAATATAAATATATACATATTATAATTTGTAATACCTTTTGTACTTTGGATAAAAATAAACTTCACTAAAAGTTTACTTCCACATGCTTTCTTCCTTATTCCTAACACACTAGGTTTAGAAAACAGACTAATATAACAACTATTATCATGTATTTGCAAATGTTAGTTGCATAAATCTGTATTTACATAGTTCACTTGCAAAACTCGGTATTTTCAAATTTTTCTTCCTTTTCTAGCAAACCCATTAACTTTTCTAAGAAAAAAATCATTATATTTTACCTAATAAGGCATTTATCTATCACAAAAAAGTGCCATTTATTATGTCTAAGGTTTTTTGCAAAATTTATCAGTTTTTTGCAAATAACTCAGTTTGACTTATACAGTAAATACAAAGTTTTGCATCTAGCGGACTCATATTAGAACTCCGCCTGTGGTGACTAATGGGTGGATTGAATAGCTCAGGAGTCACCATTGCCGGTCCTAAGCCCGGGTAAAGGAGGAAGGTTGGGCAGTGTGCTAACAACCCACTCCCGGAAAAACACACTGTAATGAAACCTAAACATTTGCCTCGGAACAAGGGGAACTTTCGGAAACGACTAAAGCTACGAAACATGGACTATGCATTTGGAAGTTGGAATGTGAGGACGCTAAATAGACCAGGAGCTCAAACTGCACTTCTACAACAACTAAAAAGATATAATCTTATGATCACTGCTCTTCAGGAGACAAGATGGCTGGGGAAAGGTGTCAGGGACACCAAAACGCACACAATTCTATATAGTGGCAAAGAACAAGGAATCAGAGAATGTGGAGTTGCATTTGTGGTAGATAATGAAGTCAAAAATCATAGACTTCCAGGCAGTGAATGAAAGGATATGCAAACTAAGAATTCGCACCCACTTCTTCAACCTTACTATGATAAACATCTACTGCCCAACAGATGAACAAGAGCAACATATAAAGGAAAGCTTCTACCAACAGCTGGAGATAGTATATGACAACGCGCCAAAAAATGACATTAAGGTTATAATGGGTGATATGAATGCCAAAATAGGCAAGGAACCGCAGTTCTATGGCACAACAGGGAAACACTCACTGCACAATGAAACAAGCGAGAATGGGGAGTTTTTGATAAATTTTGCCACCAGTAAAAACATGGTTATAAGCTCCACATGCTTCCCACATAAAGACATACACAAAATGACGTGGATCTCACCAGATGGAACCACAACCAATCAAATTGACCATGTGATGATAGACAAAAGGGCAGCCAGTAGTATCTCTGATGTGAGAACACGACGAGGAGCATGCTGTGGATCAGACCATCTTTTACTGCAAACCAAATTTAGGTGCAGAGTTAACAGAGAAAGAAACGAAAGACAACAAAGAACAAACAAACTAGACCTGGAAAAACTGAAGACTCAGGAATGTAGAGAGAAGTTCGAGCAAGAAGTCACAAATGAGCTAAGGACACAAGAACTGCACTCCATAGAGAGCAAATGGAATAATATCAAAACAGCAGTGCTGACAGCAGCAGCGTCCACCGTGGGAAACAAGAAAAAGAAGAGAAGAGGAACATGGTTTGATGACGAGTGCAGGCAAGCGATAGAAGAAAGAAACGAAGCGCACAAAATGTACATAACAAGAAGAACACGGGAAAGACGAACATCATTTGAAGTCGCAAGACGGAAAGCAGACAAGATATGCAGAAACAAAAAGAGAGCTTATGAAAATGGACAAATAGAAGAAATGGAACAAAATTTCAAAAAAAATGAAATTAGAGGAGCTTACGAATACCTAAAAAAGATAAAAAGTGGATATAAACCTCAAACAAGCCTATGCAAAGATGAAAGTGGGCAAATAATCAGTGACCAACAGAAAGTCACAGAAACCTGGAAGCATTATTTTCAGACCCTACTTGGAACACAAGTAGATATGGAAGATGAAATGGGTACGAACCATGTAGAAGAGAACGAAGTTGAAGTAGAAGCTCCAACCATAGAGGAAGTTCTCGAAGCTATTAAGGCCCAGAAAAACAATAAAGCCCCGGGAGTTGACGAGATTCCAGCAGAACTGTATAAGGTAGGTGGCAACCACCTATCAAGTCATATCCACGCGCTTATCAAAGAAATATGGCAAGGAGAGAAAATACCCGACGAATGGAAGAAAAGTATAGTATGCCCAATCTATAAAAAAGGAGACAAACTCCAATGCAAAAACTACCGTGGAATTTCTCTACTATGTACAGCGTATAAAGTCCTCACGTATATTATAAACCAGCGACTCCAACCACTAGCAGAAAATATTATTGGAGAATATCAGACGGGCTTCAGACGGGGAAGATCGACAATGGATCAAATATATTCAGTCAAGCAGGTCTTGAGCAAATCGTGGGAACACGACATTGATGTTCACAACGTGTTTGTAGACTTCAAACAGGCATACGATTCAGTCAAAAGGGACAGACTATACTATATATTGGCAGAATTAGCAATACCACATAAGCTAATTAGACTCATTAAAGCCACAATGGATGAAACTCAGGAATGTGTACGAATACAAAACAACCGGACAGACTTTTTCAAAATCTCGCAGGGACTAAAGCAGGGAGATGGGCTGGCACCAACATTGTTTAACCTGGCACTGGAGTATGCGGTCAGGCAAATGCAAACTGGACGAGAAAACCTACTGACCAATAAAATGGTTCAACTGGCTGCCTACGCCGATGATATTAATATTATGAGTAGAACATCAACAGGAGCACAGGAAGCATACGCAGAGTTAAAAACACAAACGAAAAGGCTAGGTCTGGAAATTAACACAGAAAAAACAAAAATAATGGTACAGACGAGAAGAAATATAATCCCACAAAACATTATACATGAAGATGACATTGAAACGGTTGGAAAGTTTACATACCTGGGAGTAGAAATATATGCCGATGGAGCAGAGGATGGAGAAATACGAAAAAGGATAACGCAGGCAAACAAAGCTTATTTTGCCCTCTCCCATATATTTCGGTCTAAAAGTGTCCACCGAAATACAAAGATGAGAATATATAAAACTTTAATTCGGCCAATAGCACGTTATGGCAGCGAAGCATGGGTCCTGAAAGAAACATCCAAAAACAAACTCGACACATTCGAAAGAAAAGTACTGAGGAGAATACTAGGACCTGTGAGGGAAAACGGAATCTTCAGAATTCGATATAACAACGAGCTCTATCAACTGTATAAGGAAACACCCCTGTCAAACTTCATTAGAATCCAAAGATTGCCATGGGCCGGACATGTGATACGAACGGGAGAGGATAGGCTACCAAAACGAGCACTGAACGCCAGAATGCAGGGAAAGAGACCAGTTGGAAAGCCAAGAAAGCGCTGGGAAGACACAGTAAGCAGCGACGCACAAGCACTTTTAGGAGTCCGTGTTTGGAGAAGAGCAGCCACAGACAGACAAGGGTGGAGGCAAAAAATAAAGGAGGCCAAGGCTCATTTTGGGCTGTAGTGCCGTAGAAGAAGAAGGACTCATATTAGAGATCAATACTATTAATAGATTTGGGATAAAATTATATACGAAACAATGACTAATAAAAAAATGAGAAGAAATTTTAAGATTGGCGAATAGATTTACTGTCTGTATTCATATAAACACAAACAAACAACAACAAAACCTCTTTGTAAGAGACACCCGCGAGCCCAAAAGCGTCTGGTCTTTGTCGTCTTATTATTAGCTGACGCAGTTGTTGCCGGCGTATTAGTATTAAAAGTCGGGAAGTCAATGCACGCAAAGATTCAATTTTAATTATAATAGTTTATAAATCTAATATTTTTTACCTATACTGTGTCTAATATCTATATAACCATAAACAAAAAAAATCAACACAACCTCATTGTCACTCACATTATAAGTAACAACTTCAAAGTAAACATAATTTTTTAAAACATCGTAGAAATGAGGAATTATAACCAATCTCATATTATATTATCATATGATAAATCATGTAGCGTAAAGATCCCATAACACATTAAATATTAATTTTAGCAAAACAATAAAAGAGATCAAAATTGTATAAAATATAATTGTCTCTATTTTTAAGTATGTACAATTATGTCGGAAAGTTAACAATAAACGAGATAGTTTAATAATTATGCTTGCTCTTCTATATGAACAATAAAATTTGGGGAAGCTCTCCAGGCAAGTTCAAATGTTTTTTTAAAATCAAAGGTTTTTCATACGACTTTCCGATGTTGCCACCGTTAATTCCACCTGACGTTCGGCGACTGATGCCCATTTTGCTTATTATCGAACACTATTCAACTCCTACAAATAAAATTTATTCGGTATAAAAGTCATATCAAAACACGACGCTACCTCCCGTACTATTACGCAGATGATCAAATTGTTATTACGCACAAGACAGGGAAGATTTTGCATATATCTCAAGGAAACTTGTGGAAGAATATAGAGAGTGGGATCTGGACGTCAAGTAGTGTTAAGATATGGGGCAGAAGTATGACAATTAACAAAAAAATATAAAAGCAAACTATTAAGTACTGAAATGGACTTTTTGATGAGACCTGCAAGAAGATCTTGGTTAAAGCACATAATAAATTACAGTATTAGGAGAAAAACAGGAGTACAAAAAAATATACTGGATATTATAATATTCAGAAAAACAGTAACTTGTATGGTACGAACACGTCAGATAAATAAAAGAAAGCAAAATCTCCAAAAAAAATTGTGGCTGGACCCCAACAGACAAAAGGAAACGAATAAAATTAGCAACAACATGGACGAAGGGCATCGCCAAAGCAATAGTAGCTGAAAGAATACTTAGCGAAGACGTTTGCCAAAATAAAAGGAGTATCGATTAGGAACGGAAAGGCGTATTACGGTATAAGAAGATCGTTTTAATAAATTAAGAATTAATTAGATGTTATATCTTTTGATTATTGTTCAAATTTAAGTGATTTTAAAACAACAAACTACCTAACTTAAAAAATAAACTTTGTTTAGTAAATAAATTTATCCATATTTATATAATTGAAAAATATTCAAGAAATATTTACAAATTTGACAACTGTACATCTCAATGCTGCCAAGAAAATATTACGGCAATATAACGATCTTATCATAAACATACAGTGACAGGTTATTCTTTCAGGATGACATATTTATGGAATATTATTTACCTCAGTAATATATTAGTAAATATTTTCTCTAGCCGAATATGCTAAACAAATGAATTGTTTTAATAAAGAAAATCGATGTAAAATAAAACCATTTAAATGTTGTTGATAATTTTGTTAAAAATCATTCGATATGGTTAGAATTTAGTTGGATTTATGAGGTATTTTGCACTCAATGAACTCGATATTACTAAATTTATTTTCGGATAATGCATTGATTAATGCATCTGCGGTGTTTTGTATTCGTTCATCAAAACATCACCCGATTGTAATCAATGTATATAATGGAAATTAGCGGTTGGTAATAAAATTGAAATATAAAAATAGTACAAAAGTACACTTCTGGACAAAAATAAAACAAAAATGCTCGAGTTTTTTATGACAACAATGTATAAAATATAAATACATTTTATAAAAAATAAATATAAATATAAATTATCAAAATTTCTTTAGAGGTATGAAATCGAAATGAAACAAAAACGAAAATGAAATGAAAATGGAGCGAAATATCAATGACGACATAGAAAGAAAGAAATTAATTGGGTTCGGGTATGTTAAAAGAATGCCAGAGTGCTGATGGCCTAGAAGAGTACTGGAATGGATCTCTCCTGAAAGAAGAAAGAGGGGACGACCACGGAGAAGTTGGTGCAACGATACTGACAAAGCATGAAGCAATAGCGGCAAGAGACTTAGAAGAGGCAACTGCATATGACAGAAAAAGATGGAAATTGGGGCGGAGAAGCGGCCTTATATATATATATATATATATATATATATATATATATAATATATATATATATATATATATATATATATATATATATCGGAAAAAGGAGTACGACCGTCAATCCAATATATATATATAAGGATCACTCAGACGAGTGGTGGGTTCTTATATCGGTCTCTAGGTGGAGAAATAAAAGACAAAGTTGATAGGCTACTTTATCTATTTTGAAGACGTTTCGCTTTCGAGTTTTGAAAGCATCATCAGTTCATCTAAAAAATTATTACAATATGAGAACCACAACAATCATGGAAACGATGTTAATTGTTACCTTAAAAAGATATGTAGCAGTCAATGTTATTAACAAATATGTGAATGAAACTAAGTAAATGGACATAGTACGCTGATCTTGTATAAACAGTTAAGCAACTAACAACATATATGAACTTGTAAAAAAATTAGCACAGCAATTGACCATGTGGTCCAAAATAAATTCAATGTTATTTAATGTTAATAAGTGAGAAAGAACCAAGAAAATCATAAATAACTTCCAACTATTTAATGGATATTAAGCTTTGATTTTAACTTTAGGTAGCATTATAAGTAATATTAATAAAATTCTAAAAAATAGTGAATATGAAGTTACCGATCAAAGCCCTATGGATGTCGCCGTGAAAATGGCGTTAGATGAAACAGGAACGAACTAAACCGCAAAAAGACAGCCAACCTTGAGGTCAAAATTACTTTTGACAGATCAACAAGGTGTAAATACCAACCCAAATTTTGGGCGGTTAATTTAATTTTAACTGAGTTTGGATGACTACCAGGTTGCAAAGGACACAACAGTGAAAAAAGTTGGTAGTGTAAACACAACTCCCCTCACTAACCAGCCCAAATTTACAAACCGGAGATTTTCATTCAAACTCATAATAATGTAATGACGTTAATCATTATGGCAAGTTAAATAGCCAGGTGGTTAACGATATTATAATTTCCAAACAGCCCAAGGTTCAATATACTTGGAGCTGTGATTTGTAAAGGATTCTATGAATCAATTACAATGTTTGTATTATTTTATATATAATTTGAAACACTAATTAAAGAAATTAGTGTATTGAAATGCAATATGGGTTGCATATGTAATAGTAAAATTAAGTAAAGAAATTAAGTTATTTAATTGATATATTTATTTATTTTATTTCTATTTATGTATATAAATTGTTTTATGAAAAGTGGAAAAAAGTTCAACTAGTACACCTAATATGACATTAATGTAGTGAAAAGATTAAGTAGCCTAATTCTGCAAAATTAAAGCATGATATATCTGGCTCAAGTTACTTATGTCAGTTCTCTTATTCAATGCATTAGGATGTTTTAATATTGAACACATTTCCAAAAACTGTCTTTTAGCTAGATTGCGTTCAGTGGCAAGAATCTTAACTTCATTAAAATCCACTTCATGTTTTGTATTTATCGCATGTTGTGCTAGAGCACAAGTGTGTTTCGATAAATTAATGTCGCTACGATGTGAAGTGAGACGACCTTTCAATGATCTACCAGATTGCCCAATGTAACATAGATCGCAATTAGCGCATGGAATTTTATAAATTGTGTTCACTTGTTCCAAAGTGGACAAGGGTGTTTTAGTTTTAGAGAACAAATTTCTAACAGTTTTTGCATTCTTAACAGCAATTTTAACAGGTATATTATTTTGTTTATACAATTTAATAAGCTTCTCAGTAACTTGAGGGAAATATGGTAAGGAAGAGTAATGCGTGATAGTATTCTCAAGATCGGTATTATGCAGAACAGTGCTATTTATAGAATTATTAGAGATGTTTCTAAGTTGGTCACCATCGGGTATGTCATAAATTGAGGATCCATAACTATGCGAATAAAGGTATTTATTGATGATAGAGGAAGGATATGAATTCTCTATTAGAATATTTCTCAATAACTTAAAGGATTCCCTTCGATTAATTGGATGTGTCAATTTATTTAATCTAAAGCTTAAAGCTTTTATAAGGTTTAGTTTGTATTTCATAGGATGACAGGAATGGTAGTTAAGGAACCTATTAGAGGCCATTGATTTTCTATACCAACTTGTGGTTAGGGTGTTGTCTCCCATTCTGATGACACGCATGTCAAGGAAGGGTATACTATTGGTGGTAGTGTCCTCAAGTTCAACAGTGAACTGTAAATGAGGATCAAACTCATTAAAGTGGGATAGGGTACCCTGAACCTTGTCAGGTGGTAGGGCTAATAATAAATCATCCACATACCTTTTAATAAAAGGGATTTGAAAATCCAAAAGACCCAAACGGTCAGAAATCAAATCATCCAATACAAAGTTAACTAGGATGGGAGAGATTGAGGAACCCATAGGTGTACCAAATGTTTGAAGGTAAAATTTGTCATCAAAGACTAAAAAATTAGTGTCAAACACAAGTTGCAACAGTTCTGCAAATATATCCCAAGACACCGGGCAGTTAGGTT
This sequence comes from Diabrotica balteata, assembly GCA_918026665.1. Classification (NCBI taxonomy): domain Eukaryota; kingdom Metazoa; phylum Arthropoda; class Insecta; order Coleoptera; family Chrysomelidae; genus Diabrotica; species Diabrotica balteata. The sequence goes on from OU898281.1 coordinate 101,914,264, forward strand.
TGATAGAATTCCAATGGTTTTTTAAGGAATGATTTGATTTCTGACCGTTTGGGTCTTTTGGATTTTCAAATCCCTTTTATTAAAAGGTATGTGGATGATTTATTATTAGCCCTACCACCTGACAAGGTTCAGGGTACCCTATCCCACTTTAATGAGTTTGATCCTCATTTACAGTTCACTGTTGAACTTGAGGACACTACCACCAATAGTATACCCTTCCTTGACATGCGTGTCATCAGAATGGGAGACAACACCCTAACCACAAGTTGGTATAGAAAATCAATGGCCTCTAATAGGTTCCTTAACTACCATTCCTGTCATCCTATGAAATACAAACTAAACCTTATAAAAGCTTTAAGCTTTAGATTAAATAAATTGACACATCCAATTAATCGAAGGGAATCCTTTAAGTTATTGAGAAATATTCTAATAGAGAATTCATATCCTTCCTCTATCATCAATAAATACCTTTATTCGCATAGTTATGGATCCTCAATTTATGACATACCCGATGGTGACCAACTTAGAAACATCTCTAATAATTCTATAAATAGCACTGTTCTGCATAATACCGATCTTGAGAATACTATCACGCATTACTCTTCCTTACCATATTTCCCTCAAGTTACTGAGAAGCTTATTAAATTGTATAAACAAAATAATATACCTGTTAAAATTGCTGTTAAGAATGCAAAAACTGTTAGAAATTTGTTCTCTAAAACTAAAACACCCTTGTCCACTTTGGAACAAGTGAACACAATTTATAAAATTCCATGCGCTAATTGCGATCTATGTTACATTGGGCAATCTGGTAGGTCATTGAAAGGTCGTCTCACTTCACATCGTAGCGACATTAATTTATCGAAACACACTTGTGCTCTAGCACAACATGCGATAAATACAAAACATGAAGTGGATTTTAATGAAGTTAAGATTCTTGCCACTGAACGCAATCTAGCTAAAAGACAGTTTTTGGAAATGTGTTCAATTGTTGCCGAGAGGGGGCATTTGGGCCTGTGGGACCCATCGCCGGCTCTTCGGACTTCTTCCTGTCTCCGGAATTTGATCGGGTGTTGACCATCTTTATTTGTCGCTATCAAAAGGGTTAATAATCGCTACTGGTATAAAGTAACAGTTACCGTGACAAGTATCGGTTATAGGTAACAGTTCCAAGGAACGGTTACGAAATAACGGATCAAAGATAGAAAACAGAACAGGTACAATAATCTAAGTATTCCTTGACTTACGGAAGGAATAGCTTAGTAAACAAGGAAATAAAATGGTATATAAAAATACAATGCATAGAAAATGTTTCTAATTGTTTCTTGACTTACGGAAGAGACAACTTAGAATGAAAAGTAAAATACACAAGAATAAAAGAACAGAAAAGTGCAGAAATATTCCTAAGTGTTTCTTGACTTACGGAAGAAACAACTTAAGACAGAAATATAGATAAATGAAATATGTAAATATGAAACAATGTATGGAAATATTTCTAAGTGTTTCTTAGAACAAAAAAACAAACAAGAGAATCAAATATAGTAAAATAAGAATACAAATATTTGTAAGTGTTTCTTGACTTACGGAAGAAACAACTTATAATAGAAAATAAGAAAATCAAATACAGAAAAGATATGGAAATATTGCTAAGTGTTTCTTGACTTACGGAAGAAACAACTCAGCATGAAATGGTAAAATAAAAGAGACAAATATATTAAGAAAATATCTTAGATAAATATCGGAAATAATAATGCAATAATGATTGTGAAAATATTTCTAAGTGTTCTTTTGACTTACCGGAAAAGAATGACTTAGGCACACAATAAAATTAACAAGTCAAATATCAGAGAAATATTTCTAAGAGTTCTTTGACTTACCGGAAAGAACTACTTAGACACAAAGTACAAAATCAAATTTATAAAATAGAAAAAAGTAAGGTAAATATTTCTAAGTGTTCTTAACTTACGGAAGAACAACTTAGATACAAAATACAAGAAAAATAAACAATCAAAATAATCAAATAAAATATCAAATAATCAGTATATGAACAAATATAAGTCAAAGTAATATTCTAACCTGAAAAGGTCTGAATATACAATAATAAAATATAAATGGTTATTAGGAAATAAGAAATAAAACAATAGCTTAGTCGGAACAATAATAGCACCGACTAGGTCTACAGAAGAAGAGGCAAGCTCGACTGACCGATGAGAGAAATTCCGTCTGCTTTTATATACAACAAATTCTTTGTTTTACGTAGTAAAAGTGGAATTTCCCTACATCGAGTCAATTAGAAATTCGGATTTGCCCACACTTGGAATTTCCAAGTATTTCTCCGAATTTCTAAATGCATCCGGCACGGCGGTCAGCTTCTGCCTGATACGCCTCCGGAGACATCCCCCCTCCTCTGAAAGACCTAACGGTGCTAAAAGAAAATTTATTGATAAATCAAAATCAAAATACATACAATAAGAAATCCTTAACCTAAGAAAAAAAATACAATACAAATACAATTCAAACTTAAGATATATCATACTTAAAATTATAGTGTTCCAGGCGGTCCAGATGGTCTAGGTGGGTCGTCTGCTTCCGTCAGGGCTACTTTATTCACCCTGAGGAGGTCCTACGACGTCGTGAAGATATAAGGCTACTCAATTCACCTTGATATCTCCACGTGTCGTAATGGGACCTTATCCTTGGTCGTCTTTGGTGGTCGGCTTCGCTGTGGTTCCTTCATCCCGTCCGTCCGGAGGGGTCAGGGTCCTATGGTCAGCATCGTCGACCATCGTGAACTCTTGGAGGAGATTCTCTTCAATCTCGCTCCTGGGTGCGTCTTCCGAGGTTTGCTGCTCGCGTCTCAGAAGTCGTTTTTTTCTCTTGCGTGTCCGGTGACTTCTCCGGATTTCCTCTCGAAGTGGTATGTCGACCGGACCGTCGAGGATGGGGTCGGTGGCCTCCTCCTCGTCGCCATGCTCCATTGTCTCTATCAATAGAAGGCATTCGGCGTCTGGCATGTCATCTGCTGTTAGGCTAGGTTCTTCCTCCTCGTCGACGTCCCCCATCGTCTCTAGTAGTGCAAAGCCGTAGGCTTCTTCTTCTTCTTCGGGTGTGCCTGTACTGATGTCCGCTGTTTCGGTTTCTTCGGTGGTCGGCTGACGTGGACGGTTGTCTAGTACTTCATTGTCCTCTTGGGTTGACTGCTCTGCTTGTTGGGATGGGGTTTGATGGAATTCCAGCTGTTGTAGTTTGGCTTGCCTTTCTGCTGGGGTCGCCCAGTAGATGGTGGTTCGGCAGGCAGTACCAGCGTGTAGACATTTTCGGGGTATGTCCACATTGGCTTCTTCCTGCTCCAACCAAGGCATCCCTAACACAACGTCGTGGTTCAAATCCTCCATAACCATGCAGTTTACAGTCGTGTCCAGAGTATCAATGTTCATATTGACTGCAGCGGTCCCTAGGGTGCGGGATGTGCTGCCCGTGCATGCCAGCTGAACCAGGCCTGGTCCTCGTTGCAGGTCCCGTCTCTGGATCAACCTCTGGTGAACGAAGTTCCCGGAGGCACCGGTGTCGACCAAAATCTTCACTTGTTGCCCGTTGATCCTTCCATAGAGTTGGGGGGAGGCCTGCTGTCGAGGGTTGTACCTGAATAGGATACAGTTGGGGCACCATCTTCACAACAGGGTTCAGTTGGCGCCCCGATTGGCGTTTCCCTGGTTCTGTGGGGTTGGAGGTGGTGGTTGGTTCATTGAGGGCATCCTGTGCTGTCCGCTGGGGTTCCTCCATTCGTCTATCGCCTCAGGGTGTCGTGGAGCGTTATCCTGACGTGGGGGACGGTACGGCTGTTGTTGCTGCTGCTGAGGTTTGCCGGTCCGGCGGATGTCAGATTCCATGCCCTGGGCGATTTTCAGAAGGTCTTCCTCGGTCTTGGGGATTTTCGCTCTCAGGCAGATCGCGATGTCAGGTCTCAGTAAGTTCGCTATCGTTATACATCTCTGGTCCTCGGGGGTATGTGGCATGAGACGTCTGAATAAGGCAGATTTCTGGTTAATGAACTCCTCCGTGGATTCGTCCCTACGTTGATGTTCTCCATAAAGCTTCGACGTCAGTGTTGAAATTGCGGCAGGGTCATTGTATCTCCTTAGGAGACGGTCTCGAAATGTGTCATATGGAAGGTCCGTGTGCGAAAACTTCTGGGCCCATTTCTTCGCATCGCCGTGGAATGAGTTGTCAATGAGATAGTCTATCCAATTGTCCTCGTCTACGTCATATTTGGTCAAGAAATTCTCAGCTTTGGTTAGAAAGCTGAGAGGGTTTTTCCGGTGTCCCGGCCTGAGAACTGAGGGGGCTTCATATATGAAATCCTGGGCTTCGGTGGCTCAGGGTGAGGCATCTGGGGTGTAGTGCCTTGAGTGGTCGATAGGGCCGTCATCGCTTGCATAAGAGCAGAGATGAAGTCAGCTGTGGAAGGCTGGCTCGAAGACGGTCCTGGGGTCGTGGATTCGGTTTTTTGTTGGGCGCCATGTTGCCGAGAGGGGGCATTTGGGCCTGTGGGACCCATCGCCGGCTCTTCGGACTTCTTCCTGTCTCCGGAATTTGATCGGGTGTTTGACCATCTTTGTTTGTCGCTATCAAAGGGTTAATAATCGCTACTGGTATAAAGTAACAGTTACCGTGACAAGTATCGGTTATAGGTAACAGTTCCAAGGAACGGTTACGAAATAACGGATCAAAGATAGAAAACAGAACAGGTACAATAATCTAAGTATTCCTTGACTTACGGAAGGAATAGCTTAGTAAACAAGGAAATAAAATGGTATATAAAAATACAATGCATAGAAAATGTTTCTAATTGTTTCTTGACTTACGGAAGAGACAACTTAGAATGAAAAGTAAAATACACAAGAATAAAAGAACAGAAAAGTGCAGAAATATTCCTAAGTGTTTCTTGACTTACGGAAGAAACAACTTAAGACAGAAATATAGATAAATGAAATATGTAAATATGAAACAATGTATGGAAATATTTCTAAGTGTTTCTTAGAACAAAAAAACAAACAAGAGAATCAAATATAGTAAAATAAGAATACAAATATTTGTAAGTGTTTCTTGACTTACGGAAGAAACAACTTATAATAGAAAATAAGAAAATCAAATACAGAAAAGATATGGAAATATTGCTAAGTGTTTCTTGACTTACGGAAGAAACAATTCAGCATGAAATGGTAAAATAAAAGAGACAAATATATTAAGAAAATATCTTAGATAAATATCGGAAATAATAATGCAATAATGATTGTGAAAATATTTCTAAGTGTTCTTTTGACTTACCGGAAAAGAATGACTTAGGCACACAATAAAATTAACAAGTCAAATATCAGAGAAATATTTCTAAGAGTTCTTTGACTTACCGGAAAGAACTACTTAGACACAAAGTACAAAATCAAATTTATAAAATAGAAAAAAGTAAGGTAAATATGTCTAAGTGTTCTTAACTTACGGAAGAACAACTTAGATACAAAATACAAGAAAAATAAACAATCAAAATAATCAAATAAAATATCAAATAATCAGTATATGAACAAATATAAGTCAAAGTAATATTCTAACCTGAAAAGGTCTGAATATACAATAATAAAATATAAATGGTTATTAGGAAATAAGAAATAAAACAATAGCTTAGTCGGAACAATAATAGCACCGACTAGGTCTACAGAAGAAGAGGCAAGCTCGACTGACCGATGAGAGAAATTCCGTCTGCTTTTATATACAACAAATTCTTTGTTTTACGTAGTAAAAGTGGAATTTCCCTACATCGAGTCAATTAGAAATTCGGATTTGCCCACACTTGGAATTTCCAAGTATTTTCCTCCGAATTTCTAAATGCATCCGGCACGGCGGTCAGCTTCTGCCTGACACGCCTCCGGAGACACAATATTAAAAACATCCTAATGCATTGAATAAGAGAACTGACATAAGTAACTTGAGCCAGATATATCATGCTTTAATTTTGCAGAATTAGGCTACTTAATCTTTTCACTACATTAATGTCATATTAGGTGTACTAGTTGAACTTTTTTCCACTTTTCATAAAACAATTTATATACATAAATAGAAATAAAATAAATAAATATATCAATTAAATAACTTAATTTCTTTACTTAATTTTACTATTACATATGCAACCCATATTGCATTTCAATACACTAATTTCTTTAATTAGTGTTTCAAATTATATATAAAATAATACAAACATTGTAATTGATTCATAGAATCCTTTACAAATCACAGCTCCAAGTATATTGAACCTTGGGCTGTTTGGAAATTATAATATCGTTAACCACCTGGCTATTTAACTTGCCATAATGATTAACGTCATTACATTATTATGAGTTTGAATGAAAATCTCCGGTTTGTAAATTTGGGCTGGTTAGTGAGGGGAGTTGTGTTTACACTACCAACTTTTTTCACTGTTGTGTCCTTTGCAACCTGGTAGTCATCCAAACTCAGTTTAAAATTAAATTAACCGCCCAAAATTTGGGTTGGTATTTACACCTTGTTGATCTGTCAAAAGTAATTTTGACCTCAAGGTTGGCTGTCTTTTGCGGTTTAGTTCGTTCCTGTTTCATCTAACGCCATTTTCACGGCGACATCCATAGGGCTTTGATCGGTAACTTCATATTCACTATTTTTTAGAATTTTATTAATATTACTTATAATGCTACCTAAAGTTAAAATCAAAGCTTAATATCCATTAAATAGTTGGAAGTTATTTATGATTTTCTTGGTTCTTTCTCACTTATTAACATTAAATAACATTGAATTTATTTTGGACCACATGGTCAATTGCTGTGCTAATTTTTTTACAAGTTCATATATGTTGTTAGTTGCTTAACTGTTTATACAAGATCAGCGTACTATGTCCATTTACTTAGTTTCATTCACATATTTGTTAATAACATTGACTGCTACATATCTTTTTAAGGTAACAATTAACATCGTTTCCATGATTGTTGTGGTTCTCATATTGTAATAATTTTTTAGATGAACTGATGATGCTTTCAAAACTCGAAAGCGAAACGTCTTCAAAATAGATAAAGTAGCCTATCAACTTTGTCTTTTATTTCTCCACCTAGAGACCGATATAAGAACCCACCACTCGTCTGAGTGATCCTTATATAATATTTGGATTGACGGTCGTACTCCTTTTTCCGATATATATATATATATATATATATATATATATATATATATATATATATATATATATATATGTTATAGTATATATATATGCTTAGTGCGCCAAGCAATTAATTAGCTAATTAATTAATTAATTAATTAATTAAATGTATTTAAATGATGTGATTATGGTTCTATTCACACACTTTTTAATTCTTTTATCTCAGGGTTATATTCGTGTTTTAATATCTATGCTTTACATGTGAAAGGTAAGGTCCAAAGAATACCGGAATAATAAAAAAACATATATGATATTATATTGAAATAAAAATAATGAAATAAAATTCACACTCAAATGTTTTCAATAAACAATATCTCATAATAATGATTCTAAAAATTTTGCTCTACGTACGTGAACCTTCAAAATTAATGGTACAAACAATATTAGTTTAAAATCTTAAAATCCCAATTATTATTCTAAATCTCGTAATCAAAATATTTATATCTTTTCTAAATTAATTGTAAAAATTGTGTTGTCAATAAAAGAAAAGCTGTAGAAAAACAAAACTATCTCTCTCTGATGATGAGTGGTCCAAATCCTTGTTCCTTGTAGCCTATACTATCTATTATGGCCTGAGTGAAAAATAACTCTTGGAATATCTTCTCTTTACGATAAACTGAATCTCTCGTTGGCTTGAACAGTGAATCAGTGACTTGAATATAAGTAGAAAAATATGACTTACAATCTTTTACTGGATCAGCTTCTGTCAGAGACACTTACTACACGAAAACTCACAAATTTTCACTGCTACTGCTTCCTACCTCTGAAAAACTACCCGAGAACAACGGCCGTTTGCCTTGCACCATTGGAAATCAACTTCCTTTCTTTTTTCCTCCAAATCTAACTAAAAGTCTTATTCTCAAACCAACCATCCCACCTTTTTCAATCTCATCCAATCAAAACGCGTCATCTCCCATTAATTTCGATAACACAAGCACATTTTTACCTACAATTATAAAATTTCCTAAAACTCATTTACAAACTAATCTTTTTCTACCAATTCTTATGAACTAACAAAAAATATCTTTCTAAAATATATTCTATTGTCCTAATTACTGCATAAATTTATTTGGAAAACCCGCTTCCATTGTCTAAGATTTCACTTAAGCTCCTCACATCACTCAAATATATTTTAACAAAGAAAATAATTTCTGCACATCTTACGTTTTGTTCAATATAGGTAATCCAAAGATAAAGGACTTTCATTCTTCGAAATGTTTGTAGTTTATTATTCGACTTATCTGAATTATTTAAATTTTTTGAACTTTGAAATATTTTAAGCAAACCAATATTTTTCTCGATTTTACATATCATAACAATATATATATATATATATATATATATATATATATATATATATATATATACAGAAGGTTCAGATAATAATAAAAAAAATTAGCATAATAATATGATTTTTAACTAATAAACTTAAATAGTGATAGTGAATAAAAGCAATAATTTATAAGTTATAGACTACAGAATATTATAAAAATATTTATATGAGGTATTTTTAAGAAATTAGCATAATAATAAGTTTAAAAAGTTTTAATAATTATAATATTATAGATATATTTTAGTGAGCCATGTGCATAGGCAGCCAAATATACACTGAATAATTGACACTGTATAATAATGACAGAAGAATAAATTTCAACAGAAAGTGACATTTGAATAATAATTACGGATGTAAAATAGTGTTATGTATTAATTTAAGATTTTTAGTTTATATATAAGTGTATATTCTGATCTAAAAAGCCTAAATGTTCATTAAATTATCCATAGAAAAATTAAGAATTTTCTAGAGCATTTAAATAACACGTCAATATAAGACAGTTAACCCTATTTGCGAGGTAGACAAGGTGCTGGCGAGGTGCTGGCTGTATACCACGTATCACAAAAAAAGAGGTTATTCTTTGTAATTTGGTATATTTAAAAATCCTTAAAAGGGCTACATCAAAAAACACGAACGTTTTCGGAATGACAATTCCATCATCAGGTTTAAAAAAACACTAGGTTGACATGCCTGAGCCACCAAAATATTTGGGTAAAAAGCCTTAAAAATAAATGTAGTTACAAAAGATTGTACATAATGTTGTTTTATGTGATGTTTGATATTAAGTTAAATTTGGCTTCAGCCATCAAAAAATAAAGGACCCCATCACTTAATTATCGAACACATTAAATCATTTCATTCCACGATTTCCCATTACAGATGGGAGCATGCTTCAAATGTGCGTTACCTTCCAGGAGATGTTAATGTAGCACTTATGCACAGTGAATTCATCAACAAATTTTCTTGTGACACGCAGAAGGTTATCATGTTGCCAAGAGTGAACATGTTCAAGAAAGTATTATTTCTAAAGCGTTTAGTAGCCTATCATGAAGCCTTTGCACGTGTAGGGAGAAAAGGTAAAGCAAAAGTATACTCCATTTTGTGGCATGAAGGAATTTCAGGCCGCAATAAAGAAGATAATGTTAGTGCGTAATGTTTTTAAAACAACACAGATATTGAAAAAATAGTTCTTTGTTTAGACAACTGCTCTTCCCAAAATAAAAACTGGTGCTTTTACACATTTTTAGTGTACATAATAAACTCTGATGACATTGTAGCTAATGAAATAGTTTTAAACTATTTTCAACCTGATCATTCATTCATAAGTTCAGGCAATTTTCACCATCAAGTACAGCAATCACTAAAGGCTTAAAAGAAAACTTATGATTTTGAAGACATTGTTAATGAAGTGAAAAAATCCAAATCTGGAAATGTCAATGTATACAAAATGCAACATTTTGATTTCTACCACTGGCCCAATTTCGTGTCACAACAAAAGCTAAAATCATCGTCACGTTTGTGTTTAAGTGACATAGTTAATTATAGCTGAACGAAGCAGTTATCTTTTGTTGTGCAAGACAAACTATGATGTAATGAGCCACTACCAACAACTGGACTTTTTACAAAAAAAAAATCATTTTGCAACATTTTGATTACTACCACTGGCCCAATTTCGTGTCACAACAAAAGCTAAAATCATCATCACGTTTGTATTTAAGTGAGATAGTTAATTATAGCTGAACGAGGCAGTTATCATTTGTTGTGCAAGGCAAACTATGATGTAATGAGCCACTACCAACAACTGGACTTTTTACAAAAAAAAAACAATGAAAGGAATTAAACTGCCCAGCCATCATACTGTACCGTGTGGATTTCCAGAAGATAAGAAGAAAAATATCCTTTAGTCATTAAATGAATTACTGCCAGAAAATCGAAACCAATTTTGGAAAGACTTGCCTACAAACATCTCAGCCAAAAGACTGAACCTATTGTGACATTACTTGTACTTATGTAAAAGTATTGGTTATATTTTATTTTTTATAAGTTTATTTTTCTTATACGAATAGATTATAAAATATGTTAATGCTGTGATCTTTCAACAAACTATTAAAAATGTAAAGCAGTACATACGGCAAATATAGCCATTCACATTACTAAGGAAGAGTGCCGTATGTACGACACTATTTTATATTTGCAACCTTTTTTGCATTAAAAATTAGAATTATAAAATAAATATTTTCATTTTTGTTTAGCATAAATGTACTTGCAGAATAAACAATGAATAACTAAAATATTTTTATATTCAAAATTACAGCATCCTTCTAAACTTTATGTCGAGTTAAAATCCTACTATTTTTACTTACGGCACTTTTGGTTAGCTGGGCAGATTAACAATTTATAAAAAGTATTCGTAAACTCCTAAAAAGTCATGCCGAAACGTGTCATTCTTAAAAAAAAAAGACAATTTTCGGTACTAAATATTTATTTTTACCTACCTACCTCCCTAGTAAATATTTTCCTTTAATAAACCATTTCTGAAAGTCTAAACTTGTTCATTTTTTATTCCAGATAAAAGAATACGAATTAAGTGAAGTATTCCATCACGAAGAAGACGAACATCAATACGAAGTGCTGAAAATGGAACATTTGCCACACAACTCTATCAGTGTCTTCAATGGCAACAATGATATTCAAACAGCTATCGAAGAAGAACGAGAAGAACAAGAGCCACATCCGAGACAAAAACCGAAACCAAGACCTTTGAAACAGTTTGCACTTTCAACGCCCTATTCTACGACCCCAATGAGAAATAATTATTATACTGTGGATGACCGGATGTCAAACACGATGTATGAGTATATCCATTTCTTTATTTTTAAGTTTATTCGTTTTTAGTATACATATGAGATCAAAATGATCATATTTTAATTTTTAAAAAATATAACCTTTGTTCACAACTGAAGATATGATTTTAATTATATTGATCTTTATGTGTATCTATGAAAGATGGCCATACTTTTTCAATTTAAGTGTCGTTTCGGAAAAATGCTTTTTACGATTAAAAGTTTTATAAAGTTTTATAAGTTAAAAAAAAAACACAAACCTTTAATGCCAAATATAAAACTCGGGTTAAAGTATATTTACGACGAATTCTTAAATATTGAGATAAATACTTCTTCTTCTTGTAGTGCCTATCCATTTCGGATATTGGCGACCAACTAAAGCCAACGAACTACAATAATTAAATGAAGAAATATTTAAAGCAGTTAGAAAAGACACCCGAAAATACAATCAAAAACAAATTGAAAAGATAGAAATTATCATCTTACAACTATCAGAGAAGAAACCCTTAAAATAGTTAAAGACTTTTACAAATTGCTGTACACAAGCCAACACAAAGCAAAGAGCAAAGAATATCAAATACTAAAAATATTAACAAGGAAAAAGGACTAATTATCAAAACTACTACCGAAAATCACAATAGACAAAATAAAACTCGCCCTAACAAAAAAACTAAGAATAACAAATCTTCAGGCTAAGATTGTGTAGTTACATATGCAATCAATTGGACAGTAATATACCCGACAAATGGCATAATGCTGGGGTATAAGTCTTTTTAGTCACCTGTACAAACTCCCTACAATAATAGTAACGACTGTCTTGAGAAAAAACTTGATTTCTGCCACCCAATAGAGCAAGCGGGATTTCGTACCGGATTTGGAACAAATGATCACCTACAGAGCATTAAAATGATAATAGAAAAGACTATTGAATACAATCGACCACTCGTTCTGGCTTTTGTAGATTTTCATAAAGCCTTTGACATGGTAGAATTTGACAAAATCCTGGAAGCACTACAAGCATGCCGCATTGACTACCGATATACAAGGTTAATTTACAATGCCCACAAGAAGGCAACTGTCGGTGAAACTACATAAAAACACGGATCATATCCCAATCAGCAGAGAAGTCCAATAGTTCGACCTTATCGCCTAAATTTGTTTTCTGTACTACTAGAATATCCTTGTAAAAAACTTACATGAGAAGAGAAAGACCTGAACATTGACGGTAGAAGATCAACAAAAATTTAAAATTAACAGACGAAATTGTTTTGTTTTCGGACAACCTCAAGGAGATATGTACAATGCTATATGAAGTTCTGTTAGTGTGCGCCAGTTTGGGTCTTAAAATACAACAAACATCTCCAAAACAAAATGCATGACGAATCTAGTACCTAGCGGAAATATCAATATTGGAGACAACGAAATAAAGCTGGTAAAAAAAACGTATACTCTGGACACGGCATAAGGATCACAAGAGACAATCAAACATGCGAACTATAAAGGAGAATAAAGCTATCATGGGCAGCTTATGGAAAACTCAAAGACATCTTTAAAAGCGATCTATCAATTTTTTTTGGAAGACTATCTATGAAGACCTATGGTGCCGAAACTTTGACATTGACAGCTACAACTTCTAAAACGCTGCAAATAGTTCAGAGGAAAATTTAAAGGTCAATGCTGAGTATATCGCTTCTGGACCGAGTTAGAAATGAAGACTTATGACGAAGAACAGGAGTTACCGATGTAATTTCCCGAATTGTCACACTGAAATGAAACTGGGCCGGATACGTTGCCCGAATCAGTGATAAAAGGTGGACGAAAAGATTGCTTGAGTAAAGCCCGAGGTTAGACAAGAGAAGTAGAGGAAGACCCCCTACGCGTCGGATTGACGATCTCAAGGAAATGCCAAGAAATTGGATAAAAAGAGCTCAAGATAGAGCACAATTGACAAAAATGAGGAGGCCTATGTCCAGCAAGAAACGCAAAGGGCTGGTTAATAATGATGATAAATAAGTTTGGTAGTAATTTTTAACAGATTCATCGTTTCGTATAGTTTTTCTCTATCGATTGAGACGTATCTTCTTCTTCTTTGGATGCCGTCTTCTTAGCGAAGGTTGGCGATGACCTCTGCAAAGTCTTTCCTATTTTGGACTTTCCTTATTAAACTTTGTCTAAAGTCTAATCCTGTCCAACCTTTGATGTTGCGCAGCCAGGTCATTTGTCGTCTATCCGGGCCGCGTCTGCCTTCTATTTTTCCTTATATAATAAGCTGAAGGAAATTATACCTGTCGTGCCTAAATATGTGTCCAAGATAAGACGTTTTACACTTCTTGATAATGTGTGTGAGTTCGCGTTCTCTATTCATACGCCTTGAAACTTCTTAATTTTTAACGTGGTCGGTCCATGGAATTTTCAGCATACGACAAAATACAAACATCTCAAAGCTCTCTAAACGTCGTAACGAGCTGACTGTTAAAGTCCACGCTTCCACGCCGTGTAATAGTACACTTTATACATAACACTTTATCATGCAGTATCTTAGGGACAAATCAAGATTACGGGTAGTGAGTAACTGTCGCATCTTTAAGAAGGTGTTTCTTGCCTATTCTATTCTACATTTAACCTCTTGTTCTTCGTCTAAGGTTTCATGTATCCAACAGTCTAGATACTTAAACTTTTTCACTTGTTCAACTAAATTGTTGTTGACTTGTATCTTTATAAGTGGTGTGTATTTTTTTGAAATTACCATTGTTTTTATTCTTTACATTCACCTTAATGCCGTATAGTTCTCCTTCTCGCACTACTTTAGTTAACAGAATTTGTAGTTCTTCTTCACTGCCAGCAATTAGTACGGTATCATCTGCGTATCTGATATTGTTTACGATTTTTCCATTGACTTTTATTCCTTCTTGTGCTTCATCTAGAGCATGTGCAAAGATGTCCTCTGAGTACAAGTTTAATAATAATGGTTATAGTATACAACCTTGTCTAATTTCTCTTTAGATGTTTATTGTTTTAGTATCACCCATTTCAGTTCTGACAGAGGCGTTTTGGTTCCAGTATAGTTCACGTATTTTATTAATGTCGTTTATATCTAGGTTCTTTTTTTGCAAGCATTCTATTAGCTGATCGTGTTTGACTTTGTCAAAAGCCTTTTAATAATATATAAAGCACAAGTAGACATATTTTTGTTGATCTCGGCACTTTTGCATGAGAACAATGAAACTGAACAAAGCTTCTTTAGTTCCCATACCGTTTTGGAAGCCAAATTGTTCCGGACCCATTTCTTCTTCGCATTTTTTGTAAATTCTGTTATGGATAATTTTTAGAAGTAGCTTCAGAATATGGGGCATGAGACTTATTAATCGAAAGTCGTTACATTTGTTTGCGTAGTTTGATTTAGGTATAGGGACAAACGTAGAGTTTAACCAATCTTGTGTAATTCTACCAGTCTTGTATATACTGTTGAAGAGTCTTGATAATAGTTCTAAATTGTCTTGTTCCAAAAGTTGTATAATTTTACTATTAACGTAGTCATGTCCAGAGGCTTTTCCGGTTTTCATATTTTTTAAGGCGTATTTTATTTCTGATGTTAAGATGTGCAAGTCGTTATTTTCGATGTTTATTTGTCTATCAATATTTATTCTTCTATCCCCTGAGAAGACTTGTTCTCTTATTGTTGTTTTATCGTTCTTGAGTCGTATGCCTGCTTAAACTTTATAAACAGAATGTGCAAACCTAGATTTTATTTCTAGCTGTTGTGCAATACTTGTTTTATGGTAAGAACCTGATCAATTATAGACCTTCTTCTTTGTAATCCTCCCTAATACTTTTACCCCATAACTGATCGATAAACCAAATATGTTTTACAATATCGATTTTTCTGACGAGTGCTTCTTTATGTTGAATGGCGAGATATGTAGCATTTTCCATATATAAAAGCTTGCACGTCATTCAAGTTCTGTGTCGTCAGAACACATCAGAATAGGTAGTAAGTGAGGAATTTTTAAAATGTCAACTATTTTTCAAACTATTAAATTAACAGTAAATACACTAAGTTTTAAGAAAAAAAATTTATTAAAAAACCTTTATAAAAGGTATATATTTAAAAACCCTAACGGGCTAATTAAACAAAACGTTTTCGGAATCCATATTCCATCATCAGTGTCCTAGAAAATATACCTAACCACTTAATTAAAAAGAACATGAGGTTGAAATTTTGACTAAGGTTAATGCAAAGTGTGGTTAATACTTACTAGGAGTACATGAATTTAGCCACTAAATATATGGGTAAAAACCCGTTAACAAATAATTAATTACATTTGGTATACGATATTTCTTATAATATTTTATGATGTTAAAGTTACCGTTGGATAAGGTAACATGGCGACATATGACTCCACGTTGAAGTTGCTAGTCCTGAGATGGTGTGTCTACAAGGACTGTATGGAAGCAACTGATTGGAATGCCACTGTTGACAAGTTAGGGTGAACGTTGTAACAGAGCAGTCAAGATAACTGTATGCGTCTAGTTAAGACAAAAGCCAATGTTATTTAAAATTGTTAAAGTAAAGTAAATAAATATAACTGTATCAACCATCATTGTTGTTGTTTTAAAATTCTGTATATAAGATGGGATGTATGAAAAGAAAAATATGTGGTTATAGTTAGGCAACTATACATGTGTACAGTAGTGTGGTAAAATAGATATTTAAATATAAGGCCCTTTATGTTTCTACAACATTTGGTACCTGGAAAATAGAAACTAGACACATGTGGGAAGTTGGGTTCTTGAATTTTATTGTTGTTGGTGGGATATGAATGAATATATTTAAAATATGAAAGTGTTCTTGAATGAATAAAAATAAAACTTTTGTAGTATGATGTTCATGTAGTATAAACTTATAACTCAATTATAGAAGGCTCTTTATGTCAAAAAATAACATTTGGTACCTGGTAAATGTAAAACTTATTGAGTTATAAGCTCATGAACATAAATATCTGGTTGTGTGTTAACGGACTAAGTGGCTTAGGAGTTTTGGTGTATTAACAATTATATGAAATAAACAAAATTTGATGGTTAGGACCTGATTTTGTATTATGTTGATAGTAAAGTAATCTACTTATAACTTAAGAAAGACCCTATCTGTCATAAAGCAACACTAGGTACATGAGAAATCTAAACATCAAATCAAATTTTGTTCATTTTATATAATTGTTAATACACTAATACTTCTAAACCACTTAGTCCGTTAACACACAACCAGATATTTATGTTCATGAGCTTATAACTCAATAATATATTGTTGTTTTTTGACATACAGGGCCTTCTATAATTGAGTTATAAGTTTATACTACATGAACATCATACTACAAAAGTTTTATTTTTATTCATTCAAGAACACTTTCATATTTTAAATATAGTCATTCACATCCCACCAACAACAATAAAATTTCAAGAACCCAAGTTCCCGCATGTGTCTTGTTTCTTAAAAATCCTTTGTAATAGGTATATTTTAGGCCCAAACGGGCTAAGTTAAAAAGACAAAACGTTTTCGGAAACCATGTTCCATCATCAGTGTCCTAGAAAATAGTTAACCACTTAATTAAAAAGAACAAAGGATAAAATTTTGACTAAGGTTAAAGAACAATGTGGTTAATACTTACTAGGAGTACATGTATAAGTATTAACCACATTGTTCTTTAACCTTAGTCAAAATTTTATCCTTTGTTCTTTTTAATTAAGTGGTTAACTATTTTCTAGGACACTGATGATGGAACATGGTTTCCGAAAACGTTTTGTCTTTTTAACTTAGCCCGTTTGGGCCTTAAATATATACCTATTACAAAGGATTTTTAATTAAATTTTTAATACATGGTATACAGCCAACTACAGGAACGTAGATTCCTTGTGGATGTCTTGTTTCTATTTTTCAGGTACCAAATGTTGTAGAAACATAAAGGATTAAAATCACATATTTTTCTTTTCGTACATCCCATCTTATATACAGAATTTTAAAACAACAACAATGATGGTTGATACTGTTATATTAATTTACTTTACCTTAACAATTTTAAATATCGTTGGCTTTTGTCTTAAGTAGACGCATACAGTTATATTGACTGCTCTGTTATAATGTCCACCCTAACTTATCAACAGTGTCATTCCAATCAGTTGCTTCCATACAGTCCTTGTAGAAACACCGTCTCAGGACTTGCAACTTCAACGTGGAGTCATATGTCGCCATGTTACCTTATCCAACAGTAACTTTAACATCATAAAATATAAGAAATATCGTATACCAAATGTAACTAATTATTTGTTAACGGGTTTTTAATTATATATTTAGTGGCTACATTCGTGTACTCCTGGTAAGTATTAACCACACTTTGCATTAACCTTAGTCAAAATTTCAAGCTCATGTGCCTTTTAATTAAGTGGTTATATTTTCTAGGACACTGATGATGGAATATGGATTCCGAAAAAGTTTTGTTTAATTAGCTCGTTAGGGTTTTTAAATATATACCTTTTATAAAGGTTTTTAATAAAGTTTTTTTTAATATATGGTATACAGCCAACTACAGGAACGTAGATTCCTTGTGGATTAGTTTTAAGACTACTGCAACACATTAAAATACATAAGAAAACATTTTAATACAAAATTATATATTCTAAATTTTAAACTTACCTCTTTTTGAGCTTTAATAACAAAAATGTCCCGCCATTATTTCTTGTTCAAAATAATCTATCTTATATAAAAGCTTATCAGCTTACTACAGACTTTTATTTGTTTTGGCATATCACAATCACAATACACAACAATAATTAGTTTTTAAAGCTATTAATCTAAATTTAAAATGTATTTATAAATACAATGTTTTATTATGATCAAATTGTGTAAGAAATCAAAACATAACCAAAATTTTTACTCTAAAAAACCGGCAACACTTTATACACTTTTGCCACCCGCTGAACTGTCAATAATATTTGATATATTTCCGCATCAGTTGCGTACAGTTGTCTAATATATTTAATTAAAATTATTATTTTGTGGAATATTACTTCAAGAGTTATTTCATAAAATTTATATTATTAATGATAATAAATGTTTTTGGTTATTTATAAACCTGGGATTATTATAAAATACCGTTAACTGTATTATTACAAATTTTAGAAAATGACGATAACCTGTGACAGAATCAGATAATGTTTCAGCAGGACGATGCACCGCCGCATTATGCTTTTCAGGTTCGAGAGTTTGTTAAAAGAGCTTATCGCTCACCATAGAGTAGTCGTAGAGATGCAATAGGATGGCTAACTAGATCTAGAGATTCCATGAATTCAACTGTTTGTAGACCACTCAGTCTGAATTCCGGAGAATAACACCTGGGGTGTTAAACGTAAAATCTCCGTTGAAATTCAAGATTCTATATAAGTTTGTAGAGTTAATTTCTGATAATATATTGGTTCATTTAATTTTTTTTGGGCTTGTATTTATTTTTAATTTTTTAAATATTAAAACGTGATTCGTCCGTAACTTATCGTTCGATTTAAAACAAATAAAACGGCTGTGGGAGTCACTCTTTCAAATCATGGGTTATTTGACCCCTCGTCCTTTTAAATAATTTGTAAAAGGTTGAAATCCCCAGCAGAGGGTTGACGTATTTTTTTGTAAAAAAGCACAAAATTTTCTTTGCAAAATAAAGTAAATACAAAGCCGTTACCACTGCGTCGTTATTAAAGAGGACATATTTTCTCATTTAGTGCGCTTCCTTATCACTATTCAATCACTATCACTGTCTTGAGGAATGGCTGATGCAATGCGGTATGTTATATCAGTATTGGAACATTCAGTAAAAAACATCTGTATTACATTTTTTTCCTATTTCATTATATTCTTTTACACCATCTGGGTCACGGATCCTTCCCTTTTTTATCCAAATAATAATATAGAAAAAAATGAATGAGAAAATTCTTGTTAAACGAAGAGATATCTCGTCTTCGTGCAAGTGGCGCATTTTTTCGTAATAAAGGCTGGCATCATAAAATGGTTTCCAGAACAGTCGGAAGAGATAGGGTGGAAAAGTTGAGATAATAAAAATAATTCACTTAATATCGTGATAAAATCTTTATGGGGAAATTATGCATAACAATAAAATTCATCACGGCTTTCATTCTTTAGGAAAATTTATGAAAGGCCATTCTGGGTGTTGTCGTGTCATCATGAAAATATAATGAAGTGGATACTATAAGATTTAAGCAAATTATATGTTATAAAAATATGATTTTTTTTTACTCGTATGTCATTCATCCAGCATTCACTATTTTTATGGCTTATGTCAAATATCTACTAAACTTTTTTATATATAAAGTTTGTTCTAATTTTTATTTCGACGGGGTAGTCGTTTTCTTCTTTTTTTTTTAGTATAATTGTCATTTTTACCCATCTTACTATTTTTTCTGGCACGTGGAACTCTTATAGTATTTCTAATATTTATTTCTGTCTATTGTATCGCAGGCAGCTTTGAATTTTGCAGCAAAATTTGATCGGTTATTGATCTTATCTTGCAAAATTCTCCCTGGTATTCTCCTAGATTCTTCTCTACATATATTTATAATCGTTTTTTAATTAGTACGGCCAGCATTTTACATATTACCTCTAACCAGGATATTCCTTTATAGCTTGCGCATTCAGTTTTATCTCCCTTTTAGTGTATAGGAATTTTTTTCTTTATCGTACTGGTTGCCAGGAGAGCTCAGCGGCTAGTTTGGCGTCCAAAAATTAATAGACCATTTAGCGTTACCCAGGGTGCACCACGTGGAGGGGATCTATCATTACACCCCACTGAAGTCACTGGACTCAACAAGACTTAATAAATGGAAGTCTACCGTAGAACATATTGATTTCTCACGTTCCAGTCGAAAAGTATGGGGACTGATCCGCAAACTGGGCAAAGCAAGCAGAGCGCAACACTTAAACAGATCAACAATTGAGCCAAATAAAATAGCTAATAGAATAATTGAGTGAGTCCCGAGCTCCATATGAGAAAACTCATACATCTACCGTAAAAAGAGCTCTTAAATAACTTAAAGCAAATACTCCCGCAACATCAGAATACTCACGTGCCTTCTCATTGGATGAAATAAACGAAGCGCTTAACCAAACTAAAACAGGAAAAGCAGCAGGCTTCGATGGAATGTATCCTGAGTTTATAGTCCACACTGGTACAAAAACACGACAGTGGCTCAAAAAATTATTTAACGACATTGTGAATACAACTGTGCTACCCCCAGAATTCAAAAGAACAAAAATTATCGAAATCCAGAAGCCTGGCAAAGACTGCCTGAAAGTTACCGTTGCCTTACTCAGTTGCTGTTATAAATTACTAGAACGACTTTTATATAACCGAATATGTAACACCATTGAGGATGCTGTACCAATTAAACAAGCTGGATTTGGAAGAGGACGAAGTTGCTGTGACCAAGTGCTGTCCTTAACTACATTTATTGAAGCTGGCTTTGAAAGACGCGAAAAATCTGCCATAACATTTATAGATCTCACGGCTGCCTATGACACGGTGTGGAGAGAGGGCCTTATTTATAAGCTGATGAAAATCATACCTTGCTTCAAAACTTGTCAGCTGATAAACAATCTACTGACTAACAGACTGTTTCAGGTATATATGATGAATGATGCACAGAGTAACGTTAGAAAACTTAACAACGGCTTACCTCAAGGCTCAGTGCTAGCTCCTTTATTATTTAACCTTTATACAGCAGATATACCTGAAACAAAATAGAGAAAATTTGCTTATGCTGACGACCTGGCCATTGGCTTCCAAGATAATAGTAAAGAAGCAGGAGAACGAGCTCTAAACGGGGACTTATCTACACTAAGTAACTATTTTAAGAACTGGCGCTTACGTCCTAACACAAGCAAAACTGAAACCTGTCTCTTTCACCTGTCGAATTAACTTGCGGGCGATACTCTCAATGTAACTCTAAATGACACAGCTATCAAACATAACAACAACCCCAAATATCTAGGCGTCACACTTGATAGAACACTCACCTTCAAAAGTCATCTTACAAACGCAGCCGGTAAACTAAGAACACGAAATAACTTAATATCAAAAATCATGAATGTGTTGCTTGTGTGAGTCCATATCAAATAGGTAAAGAAATAATAATAAGACTTACTCACAATCAATTTAATTTAACAATTTGACGACCGGTTTCGCTTTCTACAATTTGCAAAGCATCTTCAGGTCTAGATACAAAGTTAAACTAATGATGCCGGTACTCTATTAATTGATGGATGGTAGGTCATGGTTGCAAAAATCATGTATTGTTGATTGGAGAACTTTAATGTGCTACTGCAGTTGTTTTGACAATAAACGGGAAGTTCTTGAGGAGAACAGATTTGATCCAATGAATTAGAGATAGGTATATTGTGGTTGTTTGTCAGATGAAAGTGATGTTCTTTACTATTGTATTATTTAAATTATTTACACTTATATCAGAGATATATTTTTGGAATGTGTGTTATTTATTGAGTATTTATGTAATGAAGGAGACAGTTTTATGACAATGAATAGGAGTAGCTGTACCGATTGTGTGGTTGTGCAATTATTTTGACTTGTAATTATCAAGTCTATTGGCAAAATTAATCAATTATTGTAAAGTAAAGTATATAAAATTATTACCAATTAAGACAATCAGGGACAAATTAAACACACATTAACAGAAACAGAAACACTAAATGACGGGACAAACATTGAATTTAAAACTTAAACTTGGGGAATGGAAGAAACTGCCAGAACTACATCTTACTGTTGGAAGTAATTACAGTATGGCTAAATAGTGCACATACAAGCAAAATCGATGTCCAACTTAACCAAACCATGAGAACAATCACTGGAACAATAAAATCAACGCCAGTGAGATGGCTGCCTACTCTGAGCAATAGTGCTCCACCAGATCTACGCCGTACAGCAGCATTAGTGAGAGAGTACCAGAAAATTGTAGCCAACGTACAATTACCAATACATCAAGATATCCCAGACATCTCAAAACAGCACCAACGATTGAGATCTAGAAATTCTCCAATACGATCTGCCCGAAAAATTGGTAATTCCTATGATATACATAGGCAATGGACAACAAGATGGATGCCAACAGTAGAATCGGACTATATTAAGATATCCACCCCAACTCAGGGTTTCATCGGATCAAATCTGCCCCGGTCCATTTGGGCAAGGCTTAATCGTATACGTACCGGACATGGTAAATGTGCTGATTCGCTGTTCAGGTGGGGTCGTGCAGAAAGTCCACAGTGCGATTGCGGAGAATCTAGACAGACCATAAGCCATTGTGTTTCAGACTGCTTGAATCGTGCCTACCGTGGAAACCTCCAGGACTTTGCGGAATGTTCCCCAGAAGCAATTGAATGGCTTTGTAAATTGGACATTAATATTTAGTGTCATTCATTCTATTCATTCTATTTTTACTATTTTTAGTGTTTGAATAATATATATAATATATATGTGTGTATTATTGTAATTGTATTTGTATATTTATCGTACTGTGAAAGTCCGTACGCTAAATAAATAAATAAAGTGTATAGGAACTTTAATGGACTTGTTCCATACTTGAGGCCTTTCTTCGGCATCCCACACATCTAGTATTAGCTCACTAAGTTGGTTTATTAAAACCTCTTCTCCATGTTTTAAGTTCTCTGTCACGATGCCGCTCTTTTCGGGGCTTTTTTGATTTTTCATAGCTTTTATTATTTTTTCAATTTCTTCTCTTGTGGGCTTTGGCATTTCTTTTATTACTTTTTGAGGTTTAGGAACATTATAATTTTTTTTAGTAGTCACTCTGTCGTTTAGCATCTCTTAGAAATAGTCTTTCCACCTTTTACATATTTGGTCTTCGTTCACTATACATATTTATTGTAATTTTTGTTAATTGCTTCTCTCATATTAATTCTAACCAAAAAGATGATCATAGTATACATCATTATATTGGCCACATTTTCATGTACCAGAAAACCCACTCCAAAAATTCCTTTTATCTCCTTCACTTGTGCAAAACGTATATGGACTAATCTTTTTAATGTTGTTTCATCTCACATTCTAATCACTCACCGAAAACAAAGTATTCCTTTTTACTATGACAGACTATAAAACCTAGTGTCTTCACCAAACACGCACGAACAACGAATCCTTTTGAAGTACCGACAGCCAACGGAACCGTGCCAAACAATTGCAAACATTTGCAATTGTTTGGGAGCGTTCTGAAATCTGTCTACACCAACCAAATAAAATTGTTTGCTAACAGTTACAATCATTTGCAAACATTTTACGCGCTTGGTGAAAATGCACCTTAATATGACTGTTTTGAATTTGTAAATAACCCTAGGTACTTACTTTTGTCACTTCAAACACTATTTTTTACTGAAAGCGAGTTTATTTTTTCAGAAATATCCCACAGTGCTATTACGAAGCCTTTTTAAATTCTCATGTGTAAACAAACCGTAAATTATTTTTCGCTATTAATCACGATATTTGGGATTTTAGTAGGAGAAAAATAAATTTAAAAAAATCCACAAGGAAAACAATTCCTGTAGCTGGTTGTATACCACAAAAAAAATTTACTTTTATCTGCTTAGTATACCGTTGCCACTCATTACAGTATCATAAGCATACATAAAAAAATCCCATTCACTTTTATCCCTGCCGTTTTAAATGTATAACACTGTTGCTTTAGCTGAATATACATTTTTGCTTTAATCGGTTAATAGCGACAATTTGTTATAACTTGTAAGTAACAGCTTATTTTGATACGTGTGCAATTTGATCGCTGAAATAGTGTACACTTTGCAAGAAAGAATCGAAATTGTAGGTTTATACTACAAAAATAATAATTGTGCAAAAGCTGCTGCTAGAATTTTTAATGAAACACGCCACAATAGACATGCAACTCATAAGTGTGTGATTGAAATGATGCAGAAAAACTTAGATCAAGAGGGTCAGTTTACAATAAAAAACATAACCGACAGGAACTTGTAAATAAAAAAGCAATCCAAGCAGCTGTTTTAGGGCAAGTTAACTTAGACTCTTAACAATCACAGTCACTGTCAACAATAAGCAGAGCAATCGCTGTTTTATCTTCTACAGCCTTCCGAGTCCTCTATAAATTTAAGTTTTATCCATATAAAATTAAATTAGTACAAGAGTTAAATGAAGAAGATTTTGATCGTCGTCCCGAATGTTGCGAATTAATGATAAAATGCATCATTAACAATCCACAATTGTTAAACAATATTTGCTTCTCGGATGAATGCTCATTCTCATTAAACGGTTTGGTGAACAGATATAATTGCCGATACTGGGCTGAGAGTGATCCACATATTGTACGCGAATTTCACACACAGCATCCTCAAAGGTTAAATGTATGGTGTGGTATCCTACGTAATCACATTATCGAACCCTTCTTTATCACTGGAAACTTAAATGGTGCATCGTATCTTGAATTATATAGGCAAGTGGTTGGTCGTTAGAACAATAGTAGCAAATGATGATAACCTTTCCGATGATTTGGTTGTATTTCAACATGATGGAGCTTCTCCACACTTTGCTTTACCTGTGCGATAATTTTTAAACGAAACGTTTCCCGGTCCTTGGATAGGTAAAAGACGACAGATGATCGATTGGCCACCTAGGTCACCGGATTGAACACCCCTAGACTTCTTCTTGTGGGAGTATTTAAAAACAAAAATTATGCTACTCAACCAGAATATTTAGATTATTTACAACAAAGAATAGAGGATGAATGTCGACAATTAAATGCAAACGTGTTAAGCAATGTCAGAGAAGAATTTCAAAATAGATTGTACTATTGTATAGAAGTGAAAGGCAGTCATTTTGAACAATTATTGTAAAAATTTTTAGTAGTGAAATGTTTGTTCTAAACGTGTGTAATAAAATTGTTAAAAAATATTTTTTTTTGAATCCAATTTTCTTGCTTTTGTATTTACTTTTCTCATAAAATAATCACTTTAAGTATCATGTTTTATACATTTCTGAAATCAGAAATACGAATTAAAGTGTTTTTTGCGTTTTTCCAAAAAAATAGAGGTTCAAAAGTTTTTTAAGGTGGATAGTTTTTATCTGAAAAGCACTGTATAACTACTTAAAAACTAAATAGGTACTAAAATTTTTAAATAACATATATGTTGCTTTTGTCTGCACATTCCCAGAGTTGTGTGCCATACACCCAGATATGCTTAAGGATTTGTTTATATAATAGTAACTTATTGTACATCGACAGTTTAGATTTACGATCAAGGAGCTAACACATTTTTTTTAATTTGTCTCCGATTTATTTTCTTTTTAATATGTTCTTTCTATTTTAAAGGAATATCCAAGTACATGACAAGTACATAGATAAGGTGTGGCATGTGATCACTTTGATGTTTATTACTATATTTATCTGATATTTCAAAGAGGTAAAATCAACGTGTCTTCATTGATTTTTATTTTTCCACTCTACCTCCCATGGGTTTTTTCTTTTTGTGTATTAAATACTTTTTTACTTTCTTCATTATTTTTACCTACGGTCGGTATAGCTATATCATTAGTAAATGTATCTTTATCCAGTAAACGACCTTAAGTAACACTCGCTTTATATTCTCATATTAATTTCAGAGTACACCTCTTCTTGCTTGACTTTAAATATTCTTCCCTCTAGGTAACATCAGATAATGTCGACATAATGTATCGGGAAATTTTTTGTAGTTTTTTAATGAGTCCTGGGTGCCAGCCAGACTTTATAAAATACCTGAGCGACGTCAGGAAATGTAGCAGGCATAAAAATTGCACCTCTTATGTTTTCTCGATGAAGTCAGTTAGTGTATATTTGGAACTTGAGTGTCTATTTTTAGAACTAAACTGATGTAAAGGAATTAGATTTTTGCTTTCTATTATTGGTTTTAATCTTCTTAGGAGTAGTTTTTAAAATTTGAAATTTTTGGCAGGAGTTATATTGGCATATAGGAAAAAAATTAGGGGGTTTTCCTATTTTTGATATCATAATAGTTAGATTCATTTTCCAAGCATCTGACAGAAGTCGAAATGAGGCGTCAATAATATGCGTCAATTTGACTATACCTATTTTTGGTAGTTTTTTTAAATATTTTGTTAGATGAGATCGTATACACGAGCGTTTTTAAAACTAACATTTGTCTGTATTTCTTCTGCAACTGCCTTAGGAGTTACCAATTTGATTTATGTTTATTCTGGATTTTGGTGGACCTCGTCATGTATGATTTCATTTTCTTCTAGTTGAAACTTTTTTTTAAATGGAAAGTAAAAGTCTTCATCTCACATTTATTACCTCTCGCCCGTCTCTTGTCCAGTGCTCTAAGAAGGACAGTGGGCATGTTCTTTTTTTTTAACTTTTTCACGCCGAATATTCAGTTTCTTTGTCATTCGATAGTTCTTACGAGAATTTATCAAGAGACTCTTTTTTTTATATTTGCATTTCTCGGCGTAGCCTTTGTATGGCTCTATTTAGTTTTTTAGTTTTATCGTCAGGTGCTCTTGTAGTTTTCCACCTTTTCCACAATCTTCTTATTTTTGCGACTATTTCTCCGGTTTCTATAAAATAATTTCTATCAGCCATTATTATTTTTATTGTGGGTGTATGTATCTATGCTGCTTGTTGGATGTCATATATAATAATTATAGGAAAGTCGGGAATTATGAAATATATCCGGTAATATAAAATACCATATTTTCTTCAAAACTACTTGTACCATCTATGCTCAGTTGCTATTAATGTCATTCCAATTAGTTAAAAGTTCACCCACAAGAGTGTTTAGTTTATTACCATTGCCATTGAGCGTTTGGTTGTTATGACAGTTGATGTGATTTCGGTGCATATATTATTTTTAGGCAAGTACATTAAAGTTTTATTTCAAACACTTTTTAAGGTGATTTCACTTGATATTATGGTTTAATTAAGTAGATGAATAATGTAGGTAAACCTTAAGGTATAGATACCGCCCATTTTAAATACATTTTTTTTTTTTGGTCTAACCTTAAAATTAATATAGACGGCAATTATAAAATAGATTCCATTTTTTTTTCTTCCTATGCCGTCACTATTAACGGAGGTTGCCAACCACAGTTCTAAAAGTTTCTCCGTCTTTTGCTACGTGAAACAATTCTTCTACAGTCATGTTTGTTCAGTCTCGAATATTTCGCAGCCACGACTTTCCTTTTCTACCTATTCCCTTTTTGCCATCGACTCTACCCTGCATGATGACCTGCAGAAGACTATATTTATCAGTCCTTAGTATGTGTCCAAGATAATATGCAGTCTTGCGTACTTTTATTGTTCTCAACCATTTTTTGTCTCGACCCATCCTTTTCAGCACTTCATTGGTAATCTTGGCAGTCCATGGAAATCTCAATATTCTCCAGTATATCCAAAGTTCAAAGGCTTCAACATTCTTAACTATTTGCACTTTTAACGTTCATGTTTCTACCCTGTACAATAGTTGGGACCAGGCGCAATATTCAACAAACCTCAGTCTCAGCACAGTATTCAGATTTTTCTTACAGAACAATTGCTTGAATGTTAAAAACTCTGCCCTTGCCATTTCTATTCGTACCCTGATCTCTTGGTCTGGATCTAATTCTGTGTTGATGTAAGAACCCAGATATTTATATTTTGTCACTCTCTCTGTTTGCTGTCCACCAAGGGTTAGTTGTTCATTATTTATTGGACTCCTTGATACTATCATCACCATCATCAATGGCGCTACCACTCTTAGTGAGTCTGATGCAGTCAAAGAAGATCTAGAGTCTTCTAGAAGATCTAGAAGACTCTATATCTTCTTTGACTGCATCTTTCCACCTTTTTCTAGGCTGCCCCTCATGCCCTGCTTATCTGAGTATATTTGCCTTTATATATCTGACTAGATTTTCTTTTCCGAATAGAGACTCTAGCTCGTTATTATATCTGCCCCTCCATTCGTTTGTCACGCTGTCTCTGCAAGGGCCATATATCATTCGAAGAATTTTACGTTCCCACACAAGCAATTTATTTACTTCTCTTTTTGTTAGCGTCCATGTTTCGTTTCCATACGCGACTGCTGGTCGTATTATGGTCTTATATATCCGGATTTTTGTATCTCGTGAAAGAAGTTTTGACTTCATTAGATGTTGCATTGCAAAGAAAGATCTGTTTCCTACCATTATTCTCGTTTCAACTTCTCGCTCTAATTTGTTGTCATTTGTGATTGTTGCTCCTAGATACTATCATAAATTTGATTTTATCTGTGTTGAATCTTTGTTGAAGTTGATATCTGTGTTGAAGTTTGTAGTTCTTCTATACTCTCAGCCATAATTACCGTGTCATCTGCAAATCTCATGGTGTTTACGATTTCTCCACCAATTCTTACTCCCTCTTTACTTTCCCATGAGGCTTTTCTGAATATGACCTGTAAGTACACGTTGAAAAACGTCGAAGACAAGACGC
The DNA here is from genome assembly GCA_918026665.1 of Diabrotica balteata. Lineage (NCBI taxonomy): Eukaryota > Metazoa > Arthropoda > Insecta > Coleoptera > Chrysomelidae > Diabrotica > Diabrotica balteata. The sequence continues at coordinate 101,943,227 of OU898281.1, forward strand.
ATCCTTGCCTGACCCCTCTTGCAATCGGTATATTATTGGTTTCTACATCGTTCACCTTTACTACTGCTTTCTGATTCCAGTATATAGTCTTAATAAACTCAATGTCTGTTTTGTCTAAATTGATGTTTTTTAATTCATCTATTAATTTCATATGCTGCGCTCTGTCAAAGGCCTTCCTAAAGTCTATGTAGCATACATATACACTCTAGTTATATTTTCAACATTTCTGCAAGAGTACCGTCAACGCAAATAATGCCTCTCTTGTACATATGCCTCCTTTGAAGCCAAACTGTGTTTGATCTATCTGCTTCTCACATTTCTTGTAAATTTCGGGTTTGAACAATTTCCAAGAGAATCTTTAAAAGGTGGCACATTAGGCTTATCAATCTATAGTCATTACATGATTTGGGATTGTTGTTTTTTGGTAGAGGTAAGAGTGTTGTTTTTTCGGGTGAGTTTATTTATATTACCGTCATCTAAGGCTTTTAATAGTTCAACTGGAATTTTATCAGGACCCGGTGCTTTTCCTTGTTTTGTATTCTGTAGGGCATGCTTTACTTTTGAGGGTAAAATTTGTAGGTATTGTTCTTCTTCACGTATATCTTGTTCATTTTCCCTCTCGTCACGGAAAAGATGGATTATGTATTGTTGCCATACTTCCTTTATTTTGCTCTCTTCAGTGAGTATTCCTCCAATATTATCTCTTGTTATCAGTGTTCCTCTTTGTCTGGTGTAGCCTGTAAGTTCTTTAATTTTTTATGTAAGTTTGAGGTGTCATGTTTGTTGCTGAGTTCTTCCAGTTCCTGGCATTCCTAGGTCAACCATTTCTTCTTAGTCTTTCCGATTTTATATTTGATTTTATTCTTGATGGTTTTATTTATTTTATTTCCATTTTTATTTTGTATTTACTTCTTTCAGTTATTAGCTCAACTATTTTCGGTGTTATCAAGTCTTTTTTAGTGGTTTTCTCTTCTTCGCCTAGGGCCTCTTTTCCCGCTTTTAGTATGGCTTTTTTTATATCTGCCCATTTCACGCTTTCTTCAGTTAATTTATTTATCTCTGCGTTTAGTTGTTGTTGGCAGTTGCCGTCTTTTAGGTTTTTGGTGTTTATTTTGGTGGTTTTAACTTTTTTCTCCGGTTTTCTGAGTTTATTGTTGACATTAGCTAGTAATAGATTATGGTACGTATCTGCATCTGCGCTTGGATAGGTTTTTGCACTTTGTACTCCATTATGAAACCTTTTGTTTGGTAATTCCATATTACCCGACAAAAAATTTAAATTTTCAAAGAAATTTCTATGTCTGAAATGCCTCGAATGATTAACAAAATAAAGAATAATGCCACAACCACATCGTCACAACTAAAGAAGTGGAATGTGGAATATATAAAAAAAGTGGTGATAGCAGTAAGAAGCAAAAGAATATTCGAAGGCATTCAAAATATTTAACGTGGCTCTTGCCACTCATTTTAGGCTTTGTAAAAAATGTGCAATTGCGGGTGAGGTATGCCAAGCAGAACTAGGGAAAAAAACCTATTTGGCCAGATTATCTTGTAAAGAGATTTTACGAGTTTTTAGCCATATATTAATTGGTTTAACTCATGTATACCTGGTAATAATATACTGTTAATGGACTTTTTAGTGCGAAAACGTTTTGTAATGTAGCCCTAGAAGGTGATTAGAGTGCCAGATTTTAAATTATATCTCACTAACAATTTATAGACTGATGACAAAAAAAGTCCGGATATTATATAATACTCCAACAAATGTTACTAAATTGTGACTCAATTGTTTACTCCAAAAATGTTTATCAAAGCATTAGTCTATAATATGATAACTTAAAAAATAAAGTATTAAATTAAGTTTCACCAAGACCAGCATATAAGGTTTACTAAAATATTCTCTAGATTTTTTTCTCTAAAATTCTAGGAATAACAAGTTCTGGACTAGTTCTGGACATAGAGTGAATGAACTCAGAAAATATATTTAGATCAATTCCAGGTAACTATCAGAGAACGATACTTTCACTTAGCCCTATTTCTTACAAACATTTCATTATTCGTCTGTTTATATTTCGGAAAGAAAGTAAAAATCAATGAGTAAATAAAAATTAAAAACAAATCTTTAGTTATAACCTAGCCATTTTCTTCATCGTGTATTTTCAATTTCCTTCTTTTGTTTTTTAAATTGTTTTAATTAGTTCATCTTTCTATTTGTTTCAGAAGCCAACGAGACGATACAGTAACATCGGCGGCGATTCCGGCCGTCGTACCGAGAGGAAACAAAAACGCCATCATGAATAGCATAGCGGACTCGTATCTGGCACATAAGGATAAGAAGCACAAGAAATACCACAAAGTTAAGAAAAGTTACCCGAAGAAATTCCGTAAGTTTCGCAACCTTTTATTTATCTACAATTGCGGTAAATGAGTTTCATTTTGTTGTTTTCCGTCGAGATAACAAAGGATGTTATGTCAGATGGCTCTAAGCGGGATTTTCTTGTTTCACGAATGACAATAATGAACATGGAAGGAGACGCTTTGGTCCGGGAAGGAAAATGTGCAATGTTTTTTGTTTAAAGCTTTGGGAATATTTTAATTATACATGAATTTGACATCGCAACAACTATTTTACTTGCAGCTTTCTTTGATACCAAAAGATAAAAATAAATGATTGTCTTTAAAGACAATTTGAAACATAATAGATTCTTAGCCACAATACAAGAACTTTCTTATGTAGAATAAGACAAGTTGTCAGACAGGCAAAGGAATGGCAAATTACAATCATTTTACGACATTTTGGACACTTGATTAGAAACACATTAATTTAGCAATATAGTAAACTTTTAATTATGTTTAAATTTAGTTGTAGAGTTTTAATCTAGAAAATTATTGAGACGATTAGGCGTTTCTAGGCTTTTGTTTTATCTTTTTAAGATGTTCCTCTTCTTAAGGTGCCTTATCCATTACTGAAGGTTGGCTATAACTACAGCAAATTGCTCTCTATCTTGAGCTGTTCTTAGTATCGAATGTGTGTTCATACCTGTCCAGTCTCTTACACTCTTCAACCAGGAGCATTTTCTTCTTCCTGGATCTCTTCTTCCTTCCACTTTCCCTTCCATTATAAGTCGTAGGAGTTGTATTCTTCTCCTCTGTAAATATGTCCTAGATAACTCATTTTTCTGTTTTTTACAATATTTAGGAGTTCTCTCTCAGCACCCATTCTTGTTAGAACCTCTTTGTTGGTCACGTGTCGGTCCAAGAGATCTTTAGCATCCTTCGAAAAACCCACATCTCAAAGGCTTCTAACTACATAAGATGTTTCTAACTATATAAAATCAAAATTAATGTATACGGTTGAACTACGAGTATTATTGAACTGGAGATTTTAGTAAAGGTACAATATATAGGGTGTTTTATTAAAAAAACCAAAGTGACTTACGATATCAGACAAATGGAAAATTTGGCAACATTGCAAGAATAAAATTTGAAATCTATATTATGCAGAATAATTGTATTCTGTATCTAATAAGAGTTTAAGCGATAATTGGGCGTTTCCAGACTGTTAGTTCAGCAAAGGACTAAAGTTAAAAAAATATAATGAAATGTCTCGCAAACAGAAAATACTACGCTTCTCAAAACAGAAGGGAGACAAATTGAGTCTGGAAAATTACAAATACAATAATTTATTATAGACAACACTTAATGATATTAACAACCAAAGTAATAAATAAATTGGGTGAAATTAGAACACTAGCAGAAGAACAACAGGGTTTTCCTTCTTCTAGCATGCATTGCCGCTATATTTATGCTAAGGCAAGTGCAAGAAAAATCATTAGAATACAATAAACCGGCATATCTGTATTTCGTAAACCTTAAGAATGCATTTGATTGGGTCAAATTCAAGGAATTTATTACTTATTTACTTACTTATCCACTTATTTTACTCAAAAAAACTACCTCTAGGAATAATCAAAACGGTTGAAAATATCTTCCACAAAACAATAAAAGTAAAAGTAGAAGAAGAATTAACTGACTCCATTGAAACATGCAATGTTATGGGGCAGAAAAATTTCCTGAGTACTCTATTGTTCAACCTGATTATTTATGAAATGATAAAAAAAATAAGAACTAAAAAAGGATATCAAATGGTAGCAAACCAGCGTAAAATATTCTGCTATGCAGACGACGCAATCCTACTCTCTCAAAGTGAAGATAATTTACGACGTATGCTGCACCAATTTAATATACCCGTCAGAAAGTTTAACATGGTAATTTCCCCAAAAAACAACAGAATGAATGGTTATAACAGCAAAAGATAAGTGGAAGATCAAGTAAATAAAGCAAACAGAGCCGCAGGTTGCCTGAATAAAACCATATAAATATCGGAAAAAAATAAAAGGGAGAATTTACAAAAAAATCATCAGGCCAATAATGACATATACGGCAGAAACACGGCCTGACACAGAGAGAAGAACAGGATGTTAGAAACAACAGAGATGTAAACGCTTGATAGTAAAACACTATGAAACAGAGATAGAAGTACAGATGTACGACGTAGATGTGGAGAACATTAAGAACTAGGTAAGCTAAACTGAAATGGAAATGGGCTGGACATAACGAAAGTCTTACGGATGGCCGATGAAATAAAGAAATCGGAAATTAACGTATATATAAAGTCAAAAGACCAAGAGAAAGACCGCAAATGCGATGGAGCGACGATATTAAAATAATTGCAGGGCCAATGTGGAAACGGATTAAAAACAACAAGGATGAATGGCGAGAATTAGGAGAGGCCTATATTCGGAAATCCGAAATAGAGAAAAGGGCTTAAAAAAAGATATAGAAGAGTAGAATGGAACGATCATATAAGCCAAATGGCAATAATAGAGTAATAAAGACGGTAAGAGACGGTTTTCCAATGGAAGGCGTTTAGTAGGAAGACCACGTATACGATGATACGACAACTTACTGAAGGCACATTGAGAAACGGACAGAGTCATGTCTACATAAAAAGAAGAAGAAGAAAAACGGTTAAGTGTCGATCAAGCCTCCTCCTTTATTCAGGCTTGACAAACAAGGGTTATGCTGGGCTTATCGTCTACCATGCTCAAACCTAAGACGGAGTTACGAATATTGTAAAGAATAAAAATAAATCACCAAAGGAACCAATAATACTTAACTCGGAGTAAACACTCGTGTTAAACATCTAAAACAAATTGCAAACCCATGCCATGTTCTTACTAGATCTCATAATAAAGGGTGTTTTTTTACAGGTATAGAAATGTAAGTTGGTATCACTTTTTTACCTGTCGTCCATTTTGACAGCTGTCAAGTGATTCATGTTAAGTTGGGTTTGGTATTTCAACATGAATAGACTTGACGCCTGAAAAACGCTTCCAAATTGTACAAATTCATTTTGAAAATGGTGTTTCTGTTCGAAATACATATCGCGCTCTACGTCCATTTTATGGCCAAGATAATAGTCCATCAGAGCAAGTAATTCGATTATCTATGGAACATTTTTACACCACGTTTACTCTAACTGATAATATGAATCCACAGACACGTCGCACAGTTCGAAGAAGTTGTTGCTGCTAAAGCGTAGCATACAGGAAGACCCGAATCAGTCTATCTGCCATCGTGCACAACAGTTGGATACGTTTCCATCCACTTTATGAAAGATTTTGCAGAATATCTTTGTGCGCTTATAAAGTCCAACTCGTGTAAAAATTGAAGCTACATCATCACCTAGCAATGCGTTGAGTCGATGAGATTGCCGTTCATTCGGATTTTCATAATTTTTGTATTTTGCGCATTTTATTTAGCGATAAAGCTAACTTTTGCTCGAATAAGTTTGTTAACAAACAAAGCTGCCCTATTTGGATTTAAAATAATCCTCAAATGTATGTTGAGAAACCATTACATCGAGAAATGCTGATTATTTGGTATGCTTTATGGTTTGGTGGAACCATTGGAGCGTACTTTTTTAAAAAACATGCTGACCAGAACGTTGCAGTCAATGGTGACCGCTATAAAGCAATTACTGCTTTTTTCATTCCCAATTAAACAACCGTCATATACCGGAGCTGTCATTTCAATAAGACGGCGTAACATGTCACACAGCTCGTGTCACAATTGATTTATTAAAGAATCCGGTAACGCTTCTTCTTCTTCATGTACCATGTCCTTTCAGAACGTTGGTTACCATCATAGCTAGTTTAATTTTATTCACTGCCACCCTAAATAGCATACTTGTATCTACACCATACCAATCTCGCAAGTTCTTCAACCATGAGGTTCTTCTTCGTCCTGGACTGCGTTTGCCTGCTATTTTTGCTTGCATGATATTTTGTAGCAATCTATATTTGGGACCTCTCATTACATGTCCGAAATATTCCAGCTTTCTCTGCTTGATGCTTTTTATGATCTCAGTAGTCTTGCTGAGACGTTCTAGTACTGTGGAGTTACGAATCTTCTCCACCCAGGAAACTTTTAAAATTCTTCTATAGCACCACATTTCGAAAGCCTCAAGGCGATTTAGATCAATTTTATTCACAGTCCAGGACTCGACAGCATAAAGTAAGACCGAGAACACGTAGCAGCGAAGTAGGCGGATCCTTAATGCCAGTTTTTAGGTCTCTGTTACATAACACCTTGGACATCCTTCTAAAAGCAGCTCTAGCCTGCTCTATTCTGGATCTAATTTCGCCGTGATTTTCTGCATTACAATTTAATTGCTGTCCAAGGTAGACGATTTTATCAACTTGCTCAAGTTTGGTATTATTTAAATATATAGACGGTTTTATATTCTGTTGTTTACTTATTACGAGTATTTTGGTTTTCCTTATGTAAAGATCCAGACCTGCCACCCTACAACTCTCAACGACACTATCAAGTAGTGTTTGCAGATCTTCTTGACTAGAAGCTAGGAGTACTGTATCGTCCGCATATCGCAAATTATTGATGACTTCGCCGTTCACAAGTATTCCTTCTTGTTTTTCAGAAAGTGCTTTTCGGAAAATTCTTTCGGAGTAAACGTTAAAAAGCAGGGGTGACAAGAGGCATCCCTGCCGTACTCCTCTTTTAATATTGAGAGCTTGGGAGTCCACACCATCTACTAAAACTGATGTTGTTTGATTCCAATATAAATTTGCAATTATTCGAACATCTCTGCCGTCCAAGCCAATGTCTTTTAGAGCTTCGATCAATATAGAGTGCTTAACACGATCAAATGCCTTTTGAGTCAATAAAGCAACAGTATACGTCTACAGATATATCACGACATCTTTGAGTAAGTACGTTCATTCCAAACAGTGCCTCTCTCGTTCCAAATCCGTTACGGAAACCAAACTGAGTGTCATCCAGGTATTCCTCACATTTATTGTAGATTCGACCACGTATTATTTTTAGAAAAATTTTCAATAAGTGGTTTTACAAACTGATGGTTCTATAATCAGCACAGGTTTTTGCTGTTGTCTTCTTAGGTAAAGCTATAAACAGTGAGTTAGACCAACCATTAGGTAGTTGTCCGCTGGTATAAATGGTATTGAAAAACGAAGTTATAGCCTCTAAAACATTGCTATTCTTTATAAGCTTATATATTTCAGTTGGAATTTCATCAGGACCAGTCGCTCTGCCATCTTTTGATGATTGTATGGCCTTTATAACCTCACAGCGTGTTATTAGGGGTCCGTCGCAGTTAGTAATATCGGGAGGTAAACTACTCCTATCGTCTTCGAATAGGTTCGTGACGTAATTTTCCCATTCTTTAAGTTTGTCCTCTACTTCGAATATTACTTTACCATTTTCATCCTGTAGTAATGCATTTTGTTTCTTATTAAAGATACCAGCCGCTTCTTTTACTTTTTTATATATGTTAAACGTGTCGTATCTTTTTTCGAGTTCTTCAATGTCATGACACTGTTTGGCTAGATGTTGACTCGCAACATCTAGCCAAACAGTAGGTAACGTTTGGTAACCGCATATTTTCACGTTTCGGACCGTGAATTGGCCTCCAAGATCGTACGATTTAACACTGCTAGACTATTTTATGTGGGGATATGTAAAGGCTAGGTACGCCAATAAGTAAGAAACGATTGACTACTTGAAGGACAACATTAGCCGCGTTATTGCCGATATACGGCGACAAATATTAGAAAAAGTGATCAAAAATTGGACCTCCAGATTAGACTTCGTCAGAGCCAGCCATGGCGGTCGTATACCATAAATCATATATAAATTATCATGCCAAGAGATTATCGTGTGAATAAAGTAAAATTTTAGGTCAATTTATAAAAATCATTTTTGTTATATTTCGTTTCAAAGTTCTATACCTCTAAAAAAACACCCTTTATAATAAAAATGTATCTTATCGAAAACGTTGCTATTATGTGTCTTCTTGTATTGTGGTAAATGGTTTAAACAGTTATTTGGTATTCTACTTAATCTACTTAACACAAAAAGTAAATAAAACTGAACATTGAAAGAATTGATAACGGTAAACAAATTTCTGCGAATATTCTTATATAGAACTTTGATTAAAAATTATTATATTGCGTATTATTTCAGGTCCACCACGTGATTGCCGAGTATCCCAATGGTCCCCTTGGAGCGCGTGCAGCAAGTCATGCGGCATAGGCGAAATGCAACGTCGCCGAGAGGTCACCAAACACGCCAGGAGGGGAGGAAGACTGTGCCCGCCATTGGTGGAGACGAAATGGTGTGGATCAGCAAGATCATGCAACAAACAGTACTTTAACTGGTAATTAAGATCTTTTTCGCCATGTTGAATGTGTCTTTTTGTGAATAAACACTTTGTGTTTCGCAACGATACCACGTTTTGGACTTTCAAGACTCTGGCTTTAGGCTTTCGGCTGGAGACGCGCGAGTTGGGTGGTTTTGGTAAACGGCGAAAATATGCGATCTTGAATACACATCAATATTATAAGTATTTTTAAAGATAATAATTAATGATAAGAAGGACAATCGACTGTTTGCTGAACGAATCTAATTCGCTTTTTTGTTACCAGTTTCCAGACAAAATTCTTTTGTACTAAAATCAAACTTATTGATAAAAAAATCAGTAAATATTTTACACAAAATATCCCTATCCTGCTTTTTATACTTAGTATATAACGTATAGAATTTTTAACGCTATCTATTTATAATAAGAACAATTAACTCATTTTTAATATAATATATTAACTTTATTTTTTGTCTAACGTTATCTCCATACGTAGGTTTGTGATCGAATTATCTGTTGACGTATGATCTACCAATCTCTAAGCGATTTGTTCCATCTATTTATGTAGATCTTTTAGCCATGAAATTTGCCATCAAATGATAGACCCCGGTTGTCGGGTTAAGTATCCCACAAAACATGTATTTTGTAATTAGACAAAAATGATGAACTTTATTATTATTTATCTTCTTTACCATTTGCATGAGGATTTTTACAATAATTTTACGTTTAGTCCACAAAAAAAGGGTATTCAGCTATAATAATACAATACCATCTTTTCTATTACGTTGTCGATGGTCTAGGTCTCACCTCCGTATTCAAAACAGAAAACATAATGACAAAGTAGTCGAGTTTGAGTACTTGAAACCTACAACCACTAATGTTAATCTTTTTATACTTCAATTTTTATATCACCTGTAACAAAAAAGTTTAAATGAAATTGGCAACTTAAAAGAACATTAAAGGAACTTTATCGATGACTAGACTAGGCTTTATGCATAATGTACATGTGTGTGCGTTTTTAGAATCCTATCAAAACTAATGTAAGCCAATATTTAATTTAATAAAACTTGATGCAGTTATTTTACTATATCTCGCTTTAGGCAGAATTTAATTTATTTTGCGATAACATTTAAATATTTTAATTAAAATAGTTATAAAAACTTTTAAACGTGCCATGTTCCAGCAAAAAAAGCGAACTAGGGGACATTTTGTGTAAATTATTATTGTTTATAGTTTCTAAAAAATATAGAAAAGGATAAAATTACTTTTTAATCAATTTTTATAAATTTTAAATATGAAGGTTGAACACACAGTGTATAGACATTCAATTATAAAAAAGCTTATGTTCATTACAGTCGTAAGGCATTATTGTCTTCTTTTTTCATTGTTTGTGTTTAACCTTTTAACATCTGTAAATTTTAGTGCCCTTTTTCTTTATTTGTCATCTACGCAACGGAGGTTGGCAATCATTTCGGCTTTTTTGATCTTAGATGCGGCTGCTCTATATAATTCGATTGATATGCGTCCATATCATTCCCCTAAGTTACGCAGCCATGAGATCCTTCTCTTGTCCTGGATCTTCCCTTGTATAATTAGTTAAAGTACGTTGTATCTCTCACCACGCATGGCATTTTACAGGTATTGCATCTTTTGTATTTAAATGGTTTCCAATATTTCCAGTCTTTTGTTAAATCTTCTCATGATTTTGTTGATTGTTACATGCTCGGTACATGATGACTTTAGGATTCTTCTATATATCCACAATTCAAATGCTTCTCAATGGTTGCCGCATTAAGGGTCCACGCTTTTCATTTTATAGAGCAGAGTCAAGAAAATATAGCACCTTACTAGCGTAACTCTTAAGTCTAATTTCAGGTCTCTCGTGTATAGTAGCTTTCTCATTTTATTATTCAAATTTGTTTATACTCGTTCTATTCAACTTTGGTTTCTTTGCAATAATCATTTGTGTGATTAATTATTGTGTCAAGATAGTTGTAGTTTTTTACTTGTTTAAGGCTTTCGTCATTGTTTTGGGTTTTTAATAACCTCATAAATTTAGAGTTCTTGATGTTTATTGAGAGTCCATATTATCGTCCTCCTCTAGAGGTTGTCCATCATTATGACAGTTTCCATTAACCTTTATTTCAGCTGTTTTTTTTATAATTTCTTTAGAGTATACGTTGAACAGTAGTTACAGTAATACACATCCCTGTCGTACCCCCTCTTTTAATTTCGAACTCTCTAAATTGTATTTATTATTGCGTATATATGCCCGCTCCTTATATTATTATCATCATTCGCAGTTTTCAGTTCACTGTTAAACATAGGCCTCCCGTAAATAATTAATTTGCATTCGATGTTGAGCACCTTTAATCCAGCTATGCTGGATGGATAATCATCGTGTCTAGGTCTCCATTTTAAAATTTTCTTTGTCCATCTTAGTTCTATTTTATCGTTGTAATTATCTTAACTGCATCCATAATACCAGTCTTTCTCCTATCTGTTTGATTTGAAACTCTGTCTCTGGGGGATATATTCAACACTGACCTGTCCATTGCTCTCTGTGTTACTTGTATCTTATTGATTACTTTTCTGGTAGCTGTTAATGTTTCTGCTCCAGACGTTAGAACTTGAAGTACACATTGATTAATGACATTTTTTTAAAGCACATGGGAATATCTGATCTAAAGAATTTCCTTCTTCTTCAGTGCCTTATCCGGTTCGGATGTTGGCGATCATCAAGGCTATCATGGTTTTGTTGACTGCTCTGCGCAACAGCTTCGCTGAGGTCATCTCAAACCATTGTCGAGTTTTCAACCACGAGACCCACTTTACCCTGCATAACGAGTTGAATAATTCGACATTTTTCTTCGTTCCGCATCACGTAGCCGAGAATTTCCTTATTTTTATGTAAACTGCTCATGTTAGTCTTATTCTCCTGCTTGACAATGCTGTTTGATTGACTTAAATATTTTTCCACTTATTGTTTCTCATAGCACTCTGTCTGTAATAAAGCGGTTAATACTTTACGAGAGATAATGTCATCTTGCCTAATACCCTTGCTTTCTAAAAATCTGCATATTGGTGACTTGTTGTAGTCTTTACCTTTCCTATCAAGGATTTCATTACTTGTAGGTGGTCATTCAATCCAAACCCACTCTTAAATCCGACTTAGTAGGTAACAAGGTGATAGGTCTGTAGTTGCCAATTTCTATTACATCTCCTTTTTTATGCAATAGTACCGTAAAGCCATAATTCCATTTTTCTGGTGTAATTCACTCAATGAGAAAGGCATTATAAAGAGTTTTTTTAAATTTTTATGGCATTCGCCATCTAGTTTTATTATTTCACTTACAATGCCATCTATTCGAGACTTGTTGTTGTTCTTTAAACCTTTTATTATGTTTTGTTTTTTAACGCTAATTTAATTTCCTCTTTGGTTGAGAATACTGCGATGCGATGCTAAATGTTCTCTGGTCTTTTTTTATGATGTTGAATCGTCTTTCATGAACGAAGATAGATGCGGAAGTTTGGAAGCATTTGAGATATGACTATATCTGGGAATATTTAAGAACGCGTGGACTGATCTCATAAACGAGGGGGTCATAAAAAGATTTTAAAAAAATAGAAAGGTACTGACCGACACCAACTCTTAAAAGCAGCAGTACAACATTTTTCATTTCTCTAATGCTCTAATTATTTAAGATTTCTGGTTAAATCTCATATCTCCTACTTTTTGTTGATGTATTCTCACAAACATTAAATTTTTTTATCTTTATTTTATTGCTTTAAGTACTCACAGACATTTAGGCATTTGGATGCAATCGAAGAAGAAAATAGGGGAAAATTGGAGTAAAGAAAAAAAGTAAATAAAAACCTTTTTCTTTATGTTCTGTAACAAACATTTGTAAATACTATGGTTGCCTGTTATGGTAAACTGTATTAATTGAACGTATTCTTTCAATTCAGTCAGTAAGAATTTTTTAATATATCATTTTCAAAGCTGCAGATCTCTTGATTTTATTGACAAATTTTAATTTACAGAACTAAACTGTGTATTCAATCTTATATTAAAAAAACATCTAGAATCTGTAAAGCATGTCTATTATTATGTACTAATTTTAACTGCCATATAATATATACTTCAAAAAAGTTAGCATTTTTATATATTCAATGTAGAGAGTAAGTGATTAATGTATCACTATACAAAATATTTTTAATGGTAACTTATGATCAAAATTCTACTGATTTAATGGAAATGCGCATAGAAAAATAGTTACTTCTAATTTGAAGGATTTGTGAGAAGGTGAGAGTTGGATTTAACACCGTAAGAGGATATCAAATTTCGGCTAACATATGCAAACCTTATTTTTTCTCATTTATCTGACCACTTATGCAAATAAGTGGTTGTTTACAACATTCATGTTTTTCGGTTCAATTCTGAAACTTGTGCACATCTTTTGAAGCACCGCTATAGATTCTTCTATTAATCACTTCACAAAGGTGCCATTTTTCCTCCAAAGTACAGACCTTTAAATGAAAGTCGTTTTGGAGCGAACTGAGGTAACTATTTGATAAAGAACACCAGCCCAGACATAACGGTGGTCTAAGTTAATGTTTAATCAAAAGTCTACGGGATCGAGATATTGCTGTTTAGTCCAGTCATCAACGAGTTGACCCCCAAAAATCATACAAACAAGCTGAATTTACTTTAACCCCCGATGTTCTCCCTAAAACCTTCCACGTAAGGTGGCAAAAACGCAAAAAATCGAATTACCAAGAACCCGTACGCCGAAGAAAAAAATGTTTGAAAAAAATGTAGTCGAGTTGATTTTAAACAAAAATGGTTATTAGCACTTTTTTGTAGAATAAACCGTTCTCTCAGAAACAACGCTTGATGCGACCGTCGATTGTAAATGTCAGTTACGTGCGCTTAATCAATATTCAATAAAATTTGTATCAACTAGACGGTAAGAATTCGATATCTTTTGATTCAAGAGCCGTATCGACAAATATCAAGATGCGTTTTAAAGGCAAAGAGTGCAGTTTTCGTGTGCAGTTTTTGTTTTCTCCGAAAATAAACTCAGTTTTATACATTTTTTTTGAACCTATTCTCTATCCTTCCATTGTTGGATATAGGTCTCCCCCAGTTCTCTCCATCTTTCCCTATCTTGAGCTGTTCTCTGCCATGTGGGACCTCCTTGTTTCCTGATGTCATCTTTCCACCTCATCTGTGGTCTGCCTCTTGATCTCTTTGCATTGTATGGACGCCATTTTCCGATGGCATTGTTCCATCGTTCGTCTTGGAGACGTTCATTGTGTCCAGCCCATTTCCATTTCAGTTTTGCTGCTTGTTCTATCGCGTCTACTGTCTTTGTTCTGGTTCTTATCCATTGATTACGTTTTCTATATTTAAGTGATACACCCAACATTTGTCTCTCCATCGCTCTTTGTGCCTTACTTATCCTATCCAAATTGGCCTGTGTAAAAGTCCATGTCTGTGCTCCGTAGGTGAGCACCGGTATTATGCAGGAGTTATATACCTTGCTTCGTAAATATAGAGGAATTGTTTGATTTTTTAAAACGTAAGAAAGTTTTCCGAACGCTGCCCATGCCATTCTTACTCGTCTCGATATTTCGGCTGTTTGATTTTCTCTGTTAGCTCTGATTGCTTGTCCTAGATAGATATACTCATTTACCTGTTCTATTTTTATTTTTATTGCCTCTTGGTCTTCTGTGTTTGTCATTACTTTTGTTTTGTTGAAGTTAATTTTTAGGCCTTTTTGCAGTGATTTTTCATGAAGTTTATTCAGCAATAATTCCAGTTCTTGTTGTTCCGAGGAGATCAGGAGTATATCATCCGCATATGGTAATGGTGATAGGTATTTAGGTATTTTCGGTTAATACATATTCCTCTGTTTTCCCAATCTGTTGATTTAATTATGTCTTCGAGGGTCAAGGTAAACAGTTTAGGTGAAATTATATCGCCTTGTCGGACTCCTCGTTTAAATTTTATATTATCCGGTATTAATTTGTCGTCCAGAATTACGGTCATGGTTGCGTTTTGGTAAATATCATGTATCAATTGTCCGTATCTTGAATCTATTCTACTATTGACCAGAGCTTCTTCAACCGCCCAGTGTTCAATGCTGTCGAAAGCCTTTTCATAATCTACGAATGCTAAGTACAGCGGAAGGTTGTATTCATTGGTTTTATCAATTAAGATTTTAAGCGCATGTAGATGGTCGATTGTGCTGTATCCTTTCCTGAATCCGGCCTGTTCCACTGGTTGATAGTTATCAAGTTTATAGGTTAGTCGGTTGTTTATTATTCTTGTGAAGGTTTTACATAGTTGTGACAAAAGGGAAATAGGACGGTAGTTGTTTAGGTCTGTTCGGTCCCCTTTCTTATGTATTAAGATTGTGTTGGCATTTCTTCATTGTTTAGGTATTTTACCTTCAAACAGACATTTGTTGAACAGTATTTTTAGCATTTTTTTTATCGTGTCTCCTCCTTCTTTTAGCGGTTCCGCCAGTATTTTGTCCTCGCCGGCCGCTTTATTTCTTTTCATGTCGTTTATGGATTTTTCGATTTCATCTTCAGTTATTTCTGGTAATACCTCTGAGCCAACATTTTGTATTTTCCTCGAGAGATTCTGTTTAGATGATAGTGGTGGGTCATTTTTAGAACTGTATAGGTCTGTATAATATCTTTCTGTGATTTTTACTATTTCTCCTAGATCTCTTTCTTCATTGTTCTCAGCTTTAAGCATTATTAGTTTTCTTTTTCCTGTATTTGTCTTCATTGTTTTTAAACTTTTGTTCTTATCTATGATTTTCTTAATGCGGTCTTCTTGGTATTTCTTTAAATCTTCCTTTATCTGTTTTCTTATGGTTTTGTTCAGTTCGTTAAACTCCACTGTATTTCTTTTGTTATCATTCAGTAGTTGTCGTCGTGTTTTTAGTATATCTTGTGATTTAGCGCTAATTTTTTGTTGTTTTCACTTTTGTTTATTAGCAATCTTCAGGCCTGCTTCTAGTAGTTCTGTTATTATTTTATCGTTTAATTCGTCTAGTTGCAAACCCTTTAGCTGTGATATGTCACAGAAGTGACAGTTTTATACATATGGTAAATAAATAAACGTGGCTCGATTTTTCTCATTTTTTACGATTCTTGTAAGATCAATAAAATTGATCACTTTCATTGACTAGTCGTAATAACATTTCCATTCCATTTTAGAAACCAATTTTTAAAACCCATGACACGAAATTGTAATTTTGAGTTGTGGCAACAAATATGTGGCATTTGAAATATGAATAAAAAACGCAGAATTTAATTATTTACATTACAAATGATCGCACGTCATGGAAAATGCCTCCAAGAAGATGGTTTTTGGATTTAGTTAGCAAAAGTTTGGTTATTTTGAAAAACATACTAGTGTAATACAAAAAAATTTTTAAACGTTTTAGATCGTTTTTTCTGTGAAAGTTTAAACCCAGCGTTTTGTAAGCATATTTCAAATGCCTACATTTGTTGCCAAAACTCAAAACTAAAATTTCATGCTATAGGTTTTAAAGGTTAATCTCAATTCATTGAAATCTCATAATGGTGAGTAAATGAGAGGTATAGATTGTATTGATCTCATGAGAATAATAAAAAATGATAAATATCGCGCCATGTTTATGTATTTAAGACCTTTATAAACTCAAACAAGTCAACAACTTCATACCAGTGAACGATAGAATCCTCCTGTTACAAATAAATACGTCACCGGTGAACACAAACATCATACAAGTCTATGACGTATAACAATGAGTATCTTTGCAGCTGAGCATGACTTAATCGTGCTAAACACATTTTACAAACTACCGCCTAGACGCCTGTATACGTGGAAATCACCTAGAGACAACGGAGAAGACGTTATTATTAGAAATCAAATAGACTATATGCTTGTTAACAAAAGATATCGAAATAGTTTCAACAGTGTTAAAACCTACCCAGGCGCTGATATTCAATCTGACCACAATCCTTTAGTGGGCGTGTATAGAACTAAGTTAAAGAAAATACGCGGAAAAACTGTAAAAAAACATGACATGAGAAAACTGAAATGTAGCGAAGTAAAAGAAATAGTCAGCAAAACATTAAATAGAAAATTTAAAGAAATCGATAATACAACGGAAAGCACAGAAGATAAGATAGAATCCCTTAAGAAAACAATAGACGACATTAAAGACAATTTTATGAAGAACGAAGAAGGTAAGAATAAGACATGGATGACGACAGAGATTCTGCAACTAATGGAAGAAAGAAGGAAAAACAAGAACGATAACTCCATGTATAAAACATTACAGCGAGAGATACAGAGAAAGATCAGAGAAGCCAAACAGAAAGAACTGGAGAAAAAATGCCAAGAAATCGAAATTCTCCAAAGTAAATACGACGACTTCAACGTGCATAAGAAGGTAAGAGAAATTACAGGTAAATGTAAAAACAGAAGAGTAAGTAAACTTGTTAATGACAATGGAGAGATAATCGTGGACAAAGAGAGTATCAATGATACCTGGAAAAATTACATAAGAAATTTATTTTTTGATGAGAGAGAGAACCAGCCCCCAATACCTACGGAAACAGGACCACCTATACTAGTGGCAGAAATAAGAGCAGCCATAATATCACTAAAAGAAGGTAGAGCTCCAGGACCAGACGGAGTACAATCTGAATTTCTTAAACTTCTTGATGATGAATCTTTAAGAGTACTATGTAAAATCTTCAATAATATCTATGACACAGGCAATATCCCAAAAGATTGGCTACTTTCAGAATTTATTACCTTACCAAAGAAACAGGGAGCAAAAAAGTGCGGAATAGGCTATAAGTCTAATGAGCCATACATTAAAACTTTTTCTTAAAATTATACATCGTAGAATATACAAGCTATGCGAAGAGAGAATACAAGACACACAGTTTGGATTCATGAAAGGCGTAGGTACAAGAGATGCACTGTTTAGTCTACAAGTATTATTTCAAAGATGCAGAGATATGACTTGCGATATTTACACCTGCTTTGTGGACTACCAAAAAGCATTTGATACAGTTCAACACCAAAAAATGATGGATATTCTAACAAAAGCCCAAATGGATGATAAAGATCGGCGTATAATACAAAATTTATACTGGAACCAATCAGCCACAATAAGAACGAATTTTGGAGGTGAACCAACGGAAATGATCCAGATTCTACGAGGCGTTAGACAAGGTTGTATACTTTCACCTATATTATTTAATCTATATTCAGAGGAAATATTTAGTGAAGCCTTGGAAAAATGCGAACATGGAATACTTCTAAATGGAGAACGCCTAAACAACATCCGTTATGCAGACGACACCGTTATTTTTGCAGACAGTTTGAACAGTTTACAGCAACTAATAAACAAAGTAAATGAAGTAAGTGAAAGATTTGGACTTCAAGTAAATATAACAAAAACTAAATTTATGATCATCAGCAAAAATAAAGTTAGAGACGCTCAACTACTTATCAATAATACACCAGTGGACCGAGTAAAACAGTATAACTATCTTGGAACAACAGTAAATGAACAATGGGATCACTCACAGGAAATAAAATGTAGAATAGAGAAGGCTAGGAGTGCATTCAATAACATGGCCAAACTCTTTAAAAGCCACAATCTTAATCTGGAGATAAAAGTAAGGCTCCTACGATGTTATATCTTCTCAATATTGTATTACGGAGTTGAATCCTGGACACTAACTGAAGCAATGGAGAAAAAACTTGAAGCCTTCGAGATGTGGCTATACAGGCGAATTCTAAGGATATCATGGACAGACAAGATAACCAACGAGACCGTATTACGAAGAGTGGGCAAAGAAAGAGAGGTGATGTATACCATTAAAAGGAGAAAGTTGGAATATCTCGGACATATAATGAGAAACAGCACTAAATACAGATTACTGAAGGTAATCCTACAGGGTAAAGTATTCGGAAAGCGAGGAATTGGGAGAAGGAGAATATCATGGTTGAAGAACCTGAGGAAATGGTTCTCCACAACAACAACGAATTTATTTAAAGCAGCAGTTAATAAAATAATTATAGCCAGAATGATTGCCAATATTCGGAACGAATAGGCACTGAAAGAAGAAGATAAACTCTAAGTTTATTTGCGGCAAAATATAAAATTTGTATACAAAAGCTGAAGTCCTTAACTTTAAAAAAATGCATCTTGATTTTTGTCGTCAGTACACTCAAATCAAAAGATATTGAATTTTTACCGTTGAGCTGATACAAATTTTATTGGATATTGATTTCGCGCGGATACGTGACATTCATGTGACACTCTAAATCGACGGTCGCGTCAAGCGTTGTTTGTGAGAGAACTGTTCATTCTATACAAAAGGGGCATTCTATACTAAAAAGGGGGTTTTTACCCCCTACGAGGGGGTTTTAGAAGAAAGTCCGGGGGTAAAACGTTTGACATCTTTTTTATGGTCCCAAAATTATTATTTTCCTGCGAAATTCCGCTTGTTCGTAAGATTTTTAGAGGTTCAGTGGCATTTTTGTCTCTGTCGAAAATAGTAAAAATTTTCCAAGAACCTCATCGATATAATGAAACTTTCAAGTTTTCGTATTTTAAATTCTTGGTTTAAAACATCAAACTTTGCTATACTGGCGTCAGTATTAGATATAATGGTAAACATAATAGAAAACCTCTTTTTTTTAAATGCATTGATTTGCTGAAATTTTAAAAGTGGCTAGAAAATAGCTCAAAGATTAAAATCCAATTAAAAGTTTTTCAAAGCTTTTTTATAAAAAACTTCCCGTTTTCCGATTATTCAATATCATCTGTTTGGATTTTTGTATTCGATGAATAAAGGTCTACTTTCTGTCATAATTTTGTTAATATTAAGTTTATGGTAATAATAAAAACAATAGTACATTGTTTACCGGGTAGGAAAAGCTTAACATTCCTGGACGACTGTGAAGATTGCTAAGTCGAGGCGCAAGCCGAGACTTAGCAACACAGAGTCCAGGAATGTGGCTTTTCCTACGAGGTAAACATACTATTTTTCCGCAAATCGTTTAAAATTCGACAGATATTGATTGATTTAAAAAAAAAACGCGATAATTTTATTCCCAAATAAATGGTGCTTTGAAATTCCTGATAAAATTTACTATGGAAACGTATTGAGGTTGAATTGTCAAACTTGACGCTTATAAATTTAATTGCTGGTGTTCTCGAAAGTAAAATGATAAGTGATGATGAAATTTCCATTCCTGGGACTTCTCCAGAGCTGGTTGAGGCAGTGAATACTGCTTCATTAGAATTATTGCCAAAGAAATCAAGAGAAAAGTACGAAAATTTATGTAGAACACTAACAACTGTACGGAAATATCATTTCCTTACAGTAAAGAAATGACATTTCCTTACAGTAAGGAAGTCCTTACTTTTTCTTCAAGAAATTTTGACAGGAAAGTCAAAATTTCCTGGCGATTTGCGGAAAATTTCTTTGTTTTATAAGCTTTGTTTTATATCCAAACAGTTTTTCCAATAAAATCTAAATTTTTGAAGTAATTCGCAAAGAACTTTTTAAAAACATACTTTTTGACGTGTAATTTCTGAGCTTTTAGTCCCGAATAACTCCAAAAATATTGACTTTTTGAAAAAACTATAAAATATATTTTTACCTTAGAATTTAAAGTTCTAGAAACTATCATAGTTCTTTTTGATAAACTTTTTCTACCCTCGACTTGGGATGGTATAACGCTGTTGCCACATCTAAAAACTTAATAACCACTCTCTTTGAATAAATCAATCAGTAATAAGTATGTCAAATTTCAGCACTTACTCTCTACAAAAATGATCAAATAATTGGAATTTTACTAAAATATCTCTGCATACAGCAGAGAATAATTAAACGAATAATTTGCTAAACTTTTAGTCCTTTTTACATTATAAGTTAATACTTAAATATTTTAGATAAATTTTATTGTTAAAATTAAAACTTAATCCCTCTTTATTAAGTCGTGCTAAATCTAATACTTAAACAATTAAAATGAAGTACGCACATTTTGGAAGGTACTTTGATAATTTATTAAAAGGTTAATTTTTATTAGGGTATTTCTTACAGATATAGTGTGTGTATATATGTAGAAGTAATTTTTTAACTGATTTTTATTGGCATGCAATGTAGTTTTTCAAAATATATCTTTTGGCGTTAAAAGTACTTTCCGACACCATATGTTTAGATGGTCTTTTTAGAATTTTTCATCAAAATATATTTATTATTAGCGGTAACAATATTGCCAAATTGCTTTTTTCAGCTATTGAATACTAATATACCTATTTATTATCATGTATCTACAGAGAGCCATTTTCATAATCAGTGGACAATGTTTAAAACCTCTTCCGCTATTATCTTTTATTTTGGAATATATTGTTAGTTTGTTATCAACATTTATTGAATTATTTACAACATTTATTGAATTATTTATTATTCTTGGTTTCAAAACCTCTTACGATTTTGTCAGATGCCTAATTTCCATGACATTTGATCATTCCATTTTCTCTCCCTCTATAAGGTCGTTTGCGCTTATTATCTTAGCTATTCTGCTCAAGCATTTTGTATTTCTTATCCTCAGGACATGCCTGTACCTAATCAGTTACTTTCTTTTTATATCTGTCTTTATTGAGCCTTTACGTCCGTTCGTCGTCTTATATCATCGTTGTGAATTCTGTCTCTGCGGGATACTCCACTAATCTTCTGATCCATTTCCACTGCCTTTAGCTTTCTGTTGTTATTTTTCGTTAGTTTACGAGTTTCTGTTTAGTATAAGAGACTACTTTTTATATCGTTGATCATATGTATTGTATTTTCTTCTTTTTTCCTTCCTCTTGACTTCATAATATATTGTTCGAACAACATATCGCTCTTCTAGCTTGCGTTAATCTTCCTGTTTTTTAATCATCTTTCCCTATTGAGCCAAAAATTCCAAGATACATGTATTGGTTACAGAACATTATTTTGTCATTATTTTAATGTGATACTCGGAATCTTAGGTTTTATTGGCAGATACTTAGTTTTTGCTATATTTATTTCAATACTGCCACTTTCTTTATTTGTAAGATATTTCGATATGTATTCCAGATAATTTTTATCATTTGCTATGATGACCTGGTCATAAGCAAACTGCAAGATATAAACACATCTCTCCAAGGTCTACACCCTTATTGCTGCATGTCCATCGTTTTAACGTTTTCAAAACACGCTATTTAAATATATAAGTTAAAGACAATCGTATCCTTCTAGTAGTCATCAACTCTCTTCTCCTCTTAATTCAAGTTAGGCACTATTTGTTTCCAGAACTTGTTGAGACCTTTTTACCAAAACCTGCTCTTTCAATAAACCATACCAAAAATAGTATTGTCTAAATAAAAATTAGCGATTTTTAGCAGGTAAGATTTACAGAAAATATAGATTATAACTTTAGTGGCTAGTATGACTATACTAAGACATCTAAAATTTGATCGACTAATCTTCGGTCTTTTCTGTGGAAGTGATTATCACAGGCTTGGGTTCCTTTGAACCCACAGTCTAAGTAAAAATGTTTTCTATTTAACTGTATAAACTTAATACGATGGAGTTGGAAATAGGGTTTCCAGTTCAACCTGTCCAATCCTTCCTCGAAATTCTTGTAGGTATTCGTCTTCTTCCGAAGACTCCATGTGGATCTCCATTGGCAGCATACATGGAATTTCCGGTCAGATTTTGATTTTGATTGCATATGCCTTGCCATAAGCCAAATATAATTTTAATACATAATTTTGTTTGGTCTTGAAGTAAAAACAGATGATTAATTATTAGACTTAACAATCTCTGTTGATGAAAATTCAGTACTACAAACGCCTTTCGATATAATTTTTGCAAAAAAACGAACGAACATTTTAGTCCAGTAATTAAACATTTTGAGGATCAATATAAATTAAATGAAAACATTTTTTTAATGGTCCCTTTTTAACTGGACTAAATTATTTTAACAAGTATAAAAGAAAAAATTGCTTTTTTACATAAAGGAAAATAGTAATTTTGACTTAATTTTTTAATATGTGGTTGAATACTTTTGTGATGAAACTAGGGCGTTTTAAAACTCACATATAAAGTAATTTGATAAACAACAGAATTCAAATTTAATATTTAGAATTTTTATTTATTTATAGGGTATTATAATGTATGCAGTTATTCCGGGGGTAAAAGATTGATTAAACGATATGCTAGATTTTCCTTTCAGTTTCTACTAGTACCATCTAGTACATTGGGACTGTTTTGTATAAAATGCTGAATCAAAATGCAGCAAGTAGGTGAAAAAAGACATATGATTCGGACAGCTTGTTGTGATCATTACAAATGCCATGATTAGGAAGAGAATAATTCAGAAATTAAATGATTTCTCGAGCTTTACGAAACTGTGGCATTCTTATGATAAAACCACATTATTTATATTGACATTTTACAATTGTACACAAAGCTTGGTTATCCTGTAGAAACATTGTAGGAAGATTTAAAACAGCTGTATAGGTGACGAATCAATCCAGCCTCCCCGGTATTTTTAGTCTTTTCACTTTTTAGACAGTTACATAATTGCTTGGAAATGTTTGTATAAAAATTACCTGCTTAATCATCAATTATTTAAAAAAATTTTGTCTATCATAAAATTAATTTGACGATAAATTTTGCCAATGGATGAACTTTTGTTGAAGATGATAAAAAAATATTTAAAATTTTAACAAAAGAATTCAACCATCCGGAAACGTGAATGTCCATACCAAAAAGTTCTTTGTAAAAATCAATCTTAAGACAGTTTCTTTTGTAAATATAACATAGGTACAAACCTTAGATATTAGTGCAAAGTCAATGGATATTTCTATGAAAAAAAAAATTAAAAAAAATCTAAAAAAAAATTCTCTTCTCATTTATAATTGAATATACTTATGGTTCCCACTCGAACAATATTCCGGTATATAACTCGAGAAAAATCCAATAATTGTGTCAATTTATTAAAAACTATTAAAATTTTATGAGTAAATAGTTGTTTTTGCTGGAACCGTAAGTGTGCATGTACAGTATAAGAATCGGAAAGGTGACTAGTATAATCATTTTGTTTATAAGTTTAAAATTTTATTAAAATAGCGAAATCAAAAGTTTAGCCAAATAAGACAAATGTTGTTTACGAGTTTATTAAAAATAAACTCGAAAATCATTATATACCTAATAATAACACTTACAGGTTATGTTCCAAAATATTTAATCGTTTCTAGGTATTAGTATTATTCTTATACTTTAAAACGCCCTCTGAAACCTACTTTATTAGTCACCATAACCATCTTATTATTTTAAAAACCTATTCTACTAAAGAACTTCTTAAATTTACTAAATAGATAGTAATACAGTAATACCAGGTCCGGCATTAGGTAAACAAATTACCATGCAATATCTGAACAACACTATTAGGCCTTGAGTGAGCAGGACAGTATAGTAGTGTATGACGTTTTCATTAAAAAAGTAACCTACATGGGGTAAAATCTGTAATATTTCCATTAAATGGACTAACTAAGCTCTGACGGTACAATTGGCGGGGATTTTGTTAATTTGTAAGGTGAGAATATCAATAGATTAAGATATTTACTCTGAATGTTTATATTTTAAGGTTATGTTATGGTATGATTAAAACTTATTATTAACTAATTATTTTTACTGTATTTTAAGCAATTTTGTTGTTGTTTTTATCGGGGTTATTTCAGAATTACTCAATAAATCATTGAGTTTATTTACGTAGTTAAAAAATATTTAAATTAATGTTTTAATCTTTTTTAAGTGCTAGTGATTTTATCCCCTAAAAGGCAAAATATATTCGCTTTCTCGTAGTTTAAATAGTTAATAGTAGTTTTGTTGTCATTACTAAAAAATTCGGTATCTCTAATATCCTTACATGTTTACTAGTCATTATATGCACAGATCAAAAAATAAACTCAAAAAACCATTACAATATTCAAAAAACATTTTCCAAACACTCATTATGGCAATTTGATAGAAAGGTTTCCACAGAATATTTAATTACACTTAAACTACGATAAAACAAATATCTTTAGTATTTAACACGATAAAATAACTTGCAACGAAAAAAGAATAAAACATCATTTTAAACATTTTTCAACTTGCTAAATATGAAAAATATATAACCCCCATAAAAACGTTAACAAAATACGTTAAAATACAGTAAAAAAATAATTATTTAATCAAACAATGACATAACTTTAAAATATGAACATTCATAGTAAAAATCTTAATACTTTGATATTTATACCTCACAAATTCATAAACAACAAATAATACCAATCACACAGAATACACAAATTAGAAATGTTTGAAAAGGTTTTTAAAATCCCCACCCCTTGTGACGTCAGACAGGTAGTCCGTTTAAGAGGCTTCTAAAATTTAACTATTAAACAGTCCTTTTATATTTCCACGTACATTGACATTCTTTAAAGACCTAATATAGAGAAACACTAAAAAAAATTTTAAAACTAAAAACTTTTCAATTAAATACGACAATGTCGCATAGTGAGCACTTCTAAGCTACTTTTAACCTAGAAATTGGCCAAAAACTGACCGTCGGAAGCCAAAAAACTCAAGAAAATAAAAGGTAAATTGACAGTTCATTAAATATAATATCTTGTTGAAGAGCAGCTTATATTTTGGCTTTTTTCTCTATGGTAAAATGCTGGTGCAAGCGTCATGGAAGAAAATGATTTATATGATTTTTCAAATATGCGACGATTCATTACCTGTAAGCTCTCAACATGTCATGACCAGATACAGGAACACTAATGGTTATTTGATCACTATGAACAGACTTAAGTTCGCGTCATATTACCATGAACGTATAGTTTCCGGCACGTAGCGTTTCCAGTCCAGCAATCGGACTGCGCGTGCACATTTTCATACAGCAACGTTTCAGTTTGGTGCGGTGAAGATGTGTTCTCGCTTTTGCAAATATTTTCTTTTTTATTTGCATCATAATAACATTTATCATTTTATTTGTATAACATTTCTTCACCGCGTACGAGTTCAATTAATTTTTCAAAATCCATTTTAACGTGTACTATTAAACACATGTGTAAATGGCAAAATAGCCTAGAAAATTATTTCTTTTTAGAGACTCTGTATCAAAATCAAACAATTACCTAAATATAACGAGGGAGAAACGACCGACGGACTCCTAATTCACATTATCCGCACCAACAGGTTTCGACTCGTTTCATAGCGGTCGCCATCCGTAAAATATTGTTTTCGAATATACTTAATGGATACGTAAGGTGTCTGATACGATACGTTTCTAACAGTGTGAATTGTCATATTTAAAACCATTTAAATTATATTTTTCTGTTACTAAACGCTACGGGCTGGAAACGCAACGTGATTAATAATATACCACGACCTTTAGCGGTAAGAACGTTAGTTTTCTCTACTGAATTACTATCTTAATTAGTGGATATTTTATGTGACCATTGAAATGAGTGTAACTTTCATGCAAAAAATAATAGTTTTTTTAAAGAAATCGCAATCTTCATAGACTAATCTAGATAAGCCTCTTCAACAAATGTCTTACACTTATCTACTTAATATAACCAAAAATACATTTCAACAATTGACGTATCACGTTTTAGTTTGTGTTAAGTTAGTATAAACCGTTTTGCGGAACTAACTTCTTTTACGATACAAATATTCTTGTTAAAAGTTTCCTTAAATGTTCTAATGGATAAATATTTTAAAGTCTACGTATCTGTGCTATAAAAAGCTGTGGTTTCTCTTTTTTGTCACTGTTAAAATGTTATACATATTTATAATCGTTGGTATCGATTTAAAACTTCAAACAAATTTGTCTTTACTGTAATAAAAACATAATTGGTCTTAGACACGAGACCATGTCTATTTGTTTATCTAATTCACGATATACGTTTGTCACTTTTCCCGATCTTAGACTATTTCTATCGACAGCAGTGTGCTCATCTTAAACCAAATGACTTCTTAATGAAATTTAACTTAGGCTAAGTTGATTAATATAAGTTGTATATGAATGTATAATTGTACTAATATATGGTTTTTAGTTTTGAATATGTCTGGCTCATATTATGTATGTATCAAAATCAATAAACGTTATATTTAGATAATTTATAGTTTTATCTTTGCTCCTTTTACAGTTGGAGGGTGCCGGTTTACAACATCCCTTCCATGGAGAGGCTTATATGCAACAGTGTCTCTTTCAGCGGCTTTGTTCTTGCTGTAAGCCCAATTAGTCCGCTAGCCTTCAACAGCTCAGTAGACAAACTAAAATGGACTTTCAAAGTTGCTTTTATCTGGCCTGTTGAATTGATATATTGAAATAAAACAATTACTTGTTTAGAAAGAAACTGTAATTGAAAAAAGAAAGGGCAAGAAATACAGCTTATAAAATTTGAGTGTGTAACTTATCGTAGGAACTTAATTTGAATATTACAATTTGCGAACGAAAGCGAAAACACCATAACACTTATTCACATATTACGGCTTCCCGGTCAATTGCGTAAACTGCAACGTGGAGAATCCTCTCCGAACTTTTGAAATATAGATGTTAGCCCTACGAAAGTCGCTAAATCACTAGCCCCGCTAAAATATTTTTTTTGTTTATGAATTTTGAAAAGCCGGTCTGTCGTCAAGTAGGCGCTGTGGGCGGGGATTAACATTCTCAGAAACAAGGTCTAGGTAGACTGGATTTATTTAGGTAACCGACGCGAAAATAGAATTATTTGATACAAAATAGAATTATTGGTTTGGAGATATAGTTCTCCAACATTCCCCCGGCGTTAGAGCCTTGTGGTCTAACCTACTCTTCTTTATCTTGCATAGGGAGAACTGAAATTTTAGTGACTGCCTTTGTAAATTTGCCATTGATGGTCTTTAACTTGACCACTCTGACTTTGCCATCTTGACCGGGCATTGTATCAACCACCCGCGCTAGAGGCCATTTTAGAGGAGGTACATCGTCCTCTTTTAGAAGAACTAAGTCATTGACTTTTATGTTATCCCTTGGTCGGGACCATTTTGGAGAGTTTTGTAAGCGGTTTAAGTAGCCAACAGACCACTTTTTTCAGAAACTTTGTTGTACCTTTGCAATTTGCTGAAACATGGATAGTTTATTTTCCGGGATATTTTCTAAATTTTGCTCAGGATGCGCAGTCAGGCTGGAGCCTATTATAAAGTGTCCAGGACTGAGAAAAGTGTAATCCGAAGGGTCGCTGGACATGGCACAGATATACCTTGAATTCATCACAGCTTCAATTTGAACCATGACAGTATAAAACTGTTCGAAAGTGAAAGAAGAAGAGCCTATTAGTCTACGCATATGATATTTAGCGCTTTTTACTGAAGCTTCCCAGATCCTAGCCCAATGAGGAGATCTAGGGAGAATAAACTTCCATGAGATTTTATTTTCAGAAAGGTATTCCACAATGGTTTGAGAATTTGACTTATTTTGAAAGAATTTGTATAAGTCATAGAGTTGGTTTCTTGCACCAGAAAAACATGGGGCATTGTCACTGTAAATGACGGTTGGGGGACCACGTCGAGAAATGAAACTTTTGAGAGTTAATAAAAGGAAGAAGTTGTTAGATCAGAAACAACCTCAATGTGCACAGCTTTGGTCACCATGCACACGAAAATGGCTATGTATGCCTTGATTTTTGGAGCTTTACGGAGTGAAGAAGATTTTAACAGAAAGGGTCAACCATAATCTACACCTATTTTTTGAAAAGGTCTTGTTGTAATAGACAACATATCTTCAGGTAAGTTACCCATTAGCTGTTGTGCAAGAGTGCACGAAAATCGGAAGCATGTGGTGCAGTTGCGAATAATTCGTTTTGCTTCCTTTAGACCATTGAGAGGCCAGAATTTCAACCGAAGGTTTGAGAGAACTGTTTGAGCACCAGCATGTCCCAATCTGAGATGTTCATTTTTGATGATAAGATTGACGGTATGATTTTTGGATGGAAGCAGTATCGGATGTTTTTGCAAGTAGTCTATGTCGGGGCAGTTTGTAAGTCTGCCTCCAACTCTAAGAAAATTAGAAGAATCTACAAATGGTTTTAGTGAAACGATATTTTTATTTGAAATCAATTTGTTATTTTTAAGCTCCGAAATTTCTTTTGAGAATGCATCACCCTGTATTTGCTTGATAATGAAATCCATAGCATAATTTAACTCCGCCACAGAAAGAGGTTCAGAAGTTTTTTGTTTTTTACAATTAGAAATAAAACGAAATACGTACGCTACGATACGTTTTAAGCGTGAAATATTTGAAAAACGTGAAACAACTCTCATCCAGAAGTTTTCTCCTGGATGAGAGTTTTCGTTTTCGATGAATTTTCGTTAGAATTTACCACGAGGCTTATTTTTCGTTCCTCGGGCAGGTTTTCGAGAACTTTGTCATTTGCTAGATTGGAAACATTGAAATTTTTATCTTGTAAGCATTTAGGGCCTTGCCACCAGAAATCGCTATTGAGAATTTCAGAACCAGACATTCCTAGAGAAAGAAGATCTGCAGCATTTTGCGCAGACTTTATGTGAAGCCATGTAAAGTTTTGAGTCAACTCTTGGACAAGTGCTACCCGGTGAGCCACGAAAACCGACCACCGACTTGGGTGACTTTTACACTACGACAGAGCTACCTGGGAGTCTGACCAGAGTGTGACTGAATGAAATTTTACAGGTTGATTTTCAAAGATAGAAATTACTTTTGTAACAAGTTTTGAAAGAAGAACCATTGCGCACAGCTCAAGCCTAGGAAGTGTTACCGTCTTTAACGGAGTTATCCTTGATTTGGAAGAAACTAATGCACAGGATATAGTCTCATCGGCATAGAACGTTCTCAGATATACGCATGCGCCATAAGCTGCCAAGCTACTGTCTGAGAATCCATGAAGCTCAACCTTTAGAATTATTTTTTCAGAAAAGTAGAAACGAGGAATCTTTAAATTTTTTAAATGTGAAAAGTCCTGTAGAAACTTGTTCCAATCGTTTAGAATATTTTTGTCCGAAATTTCTGTGTCCCAGTGTATTTTTTGCAGATAGAGTTTCTGCATAAGCATTTTGCCTTTAACAATGAAAGGATTTATGAGTCCCAAAGGGTCGAAACATTGTGCTAATGCAGACAGAATTTTTCTTTTTGTTACTGGTGGGCAGAAATGATTTTCGGGGACGGAAATTGTTATTTGGTCTTCCGCAGGGTCCCATTTTAGGCCTAGAACCTTGCTAGAAGTAGAATCGAAATTTAGGTCATATTCCTGAATAGTATTTTTAGAATATTCTGAATTAATTTGTTGTAGGAATATGGATGAATTTGAATGAAATTTATGTAATGTAAAACCATGGCGGTTTAGAACAGAATTTAATTGCTGAAGTAGTTTGAGCAATTCTTGAATATTATCTGACCCACATAAACCATCATCTACGTAGAATTGGGTTTCGAGAAAATGCGAGGCCAATGGGAATTGAATTTTATTTTTATTTGAAATCTCTTGCAAGACTCTCGTCGCAAGAAATGGGGCACTGTTAGTCCCGTATGTAACAGTATTAAGTTGAATACATTTTATAGAATCGTGGGGATTGTCCCTCCACAGAATGTTTTGTAGAAAGCGTTGATCTTTGTTGATCCACGTCTGTCGAAACATTTTTTGAATATCACAGGAAAATATGAATTTGTATTGCCTGAAACGAACTAGAATATCGAATAGATCAGGTTGCACCTGATACCCTTTTAGTGAAATATCGTTCAGACTTTTTCCTGTAGAGCTTTTACAACTAGCATCCATGACGACACGCAAAGTTGTACTTTTATTTTGTTCGTTGATGACGCACAAATGTGGAATAAAATATTTTTTGTCATAATTTTTATTCACGAACGAAAGAGGCACATATTCAGCATGTCCTGAAGAAATATATGTGTCAATGAAGTTTTTGTACTCGACAAATAATTTTTTATCTTTTTGGAATTTATTTTCGAGCGAGAGAAAACGCCGTTTGCCTATAGAAAATGAATCACCCAGTAACTGGTGTTCTTGTGCACTTTTTAAAGGAATATCTACTACAAAACGTCCAGTTTCAAGGATCTTTGTAGTAGTTTGAAATATTTGTTCGGCCAGCTCGTCAGCTTCCGACAGAATAGGTTTTTTAAAAAGTTCTTCCATGTTCCAAAATTTTGTGAGCAGCTCGTCTGTGCTACACGTAGAAAGTAGAGCAACCTCTCCAGAAACATTGTTTGCTACTGTAGGGGTCGTCAAGTGAGGAGCTATCACGCCGGCGATTAGGTATCCCAGATGCGAAGCCTGCAAAATTGGAAGCCTGGGGCCAAGAGGAATTATTTCTGGAAGAATTAGGTCGTAGTACAAATCTTTTCCAACCAAAATGTCTATTTGACTGGGTTTGTGAAAGGAATCATCGGCGAGAAAAACGTCCCCTGGAATTGGTAATTTTTTTGTAAGAATGCGGAACTGTGGAAGATTGCAAGTAATATTTTCTAAGATAGCATATGAAATTTTGAAAGATTTTTTATTAAAGTTAGAATGTATTTTTATGTTGACCATCTTTTTTGAAATAGAGTTATTTTGGCCTATGCCAGAGATATTTAGAGAAATGTCATATGGCTTATAACCCAGCCTATCAGCGAGACACCGGGTACAAAAGCTAGTCTGACTTCCTGTATCGAGTAACAATCGGGCCGTTAAAGGGTTCCCGTTTTGTCGAAAATGGTGACTTTGGCCGTAGCTAGAAGTATGTTTGAATTTTTTACGGACAAAGCAGAAAATGAATTTGCAAGAGGTTCTTGCCCTTGAACCGAAGGACCTTGAAAATTTGAATTAGACGAATGTTCGCGTTTGTAATTGTTTGAAATTGTAGAAGTTGACGGACTTTCATTATTGTGGGTCGTAGAAAAAGTATAATCTTTACCCGAAATGTGAAGAACAGTGTTATGGCGCTTTTTACATATGGTGCATCCGTGTTTTGAGGAGCAGTTTTTAGAATAATGCCTACCTAGGCAGTTTACGCAGAGACCTTTTGAATTTACGAATTTTATCTTGTCATCATGCTGAGTGTTTTTGAAAAATTGACATTTATAAATTTTATGTCCCTGTTTTTTGCAGTAAATACAATAAAAGTCAGAAACTAAATTATTTAAACTATTATTTTTATTTGAATCCTCTGATGTGTTATTACTGTATGCATGATGTGAAACTTTTACGTTTTTGGTTTGCCTAGAATTTGTATTTTCCAGGCTTTCCAGAATAATGCACCTTTTTTCTAGAAATTTAAGAAAAGCATCTAAATTTGGTACATCTGTATGATTTCGCTCAGTTTCAAAAAGTCTCCTTGTTGAAAAGTCTAATTTGCTTTCTAGTAGAAAAACTAAAATTATCAATGAGTTCTGAACTTGAAAATTGCAAATTTTTCAACAGTTGCATATTTTTTGTTACAGTAGTTAGAAAATTTCTGAGAATCTGCGGTGAGCTGTTTCTCAGTGTAGGAATGTCTAGAATTTCTGTTAAATAAGAATTTATGACCGTAACCTTATTTTGATAGCGGTTTTTTAGAATATCTAAAGCAATTGAAAAATTTTCATTTGTGACTTTCAAAGAATCCACCAACTTTAGAGAATCACCCTGTAGATAACTTTTCAAGTAAAGAAATCTTTGGATGTCAGAAAAGGACTGATTTTTTATTATCAGTGTGTCGAATAGTTCGTAGAAGCTTTCAAAATCACTTACGTGTCCAGAAAATTTGTTTATACTGATTTCTGGGAGTTTTACGGCCATTTGTTTATTGGCGCTCCCTGTATTAGTAATTTCCAATGATTTAATTGTATTTTGAAGTTTTGAAAGAGTCGCGAAATAATTTTCTTCAAATAAGGCACGGTCACATGCTTGAGAATCGTCCAGGAATTCAATTTCATCCTGTACGCTATTGAAGTCAGAAAAAAGGTCTTTTAACCTTTCTTCTCGTGTTTTGAATGAGAAAATATCTTTTTCTGAGTCGCGGTTTATTTCTAGCCACGCTTGAATTCTAGCAACTGAATCTAGAATAGAATGCTTCTTTTTTGATAATTTGTTTAAACCTTTATTGCTCATTGTAATAACTTTAATTTGTTTATTTTTGAATGAAATAATTTCTTTTTGAATTAATTAATTCTGAATGATTAATTTTGAATTTATAATATAACAAACATGCGATAAGCTAAACAAAAATTTAACTGAATAGTTCTTTTCTGAAATAATTTTGAATTTATATAGAAAAGTTTGTGTTTGTACGTCACCCCTGGGTTCTTGGTACTTGAATGTGGGCTGCTTCTTCCTCTCTGGAGTCTGGAATCAGCTAGTCCTGGAACTGCATTTCTTGAAATTGTCCTGGTTTTTTAAACTAACACTGTTTTGTTCATTGAATGTTTATTTGTCCGTAGAATAAATAACGCACTCACTACGTCTCTAGAAATTATTGTCTATCGACGAGAATATCCGAAATACGCGAAACTTTTAATGTCTTTTTGAATGCGTAGAATTAAGAAGAAACTTGTATTGAGTGTTTTTAGGCCAGAAAGTAATAGGATCCGAATACGGTTTGAAGTGATTAAAATTCGGCTCGAAGTGAACAAAATGGAGGGTGCCGGTTTACAACATCCCTTCCATGGAGAGGCTTATATGCAACAGTGTCTCTTTCAGCGGCTTTGTTCTTGCTGTAAGCCCAATTAGTCTGCTAGCCTTCGACAGCTCAGTAGAGAAACTAAAATGGACTTTCAAAGTTGCTTTTATCTGGCCTGTTGAATTGATATAGTGAAATAAAACAATTACTTGTTTAGAAAGAAACTGTAATTGAAAAAAGAAAGGGCAAGAAATACAGCTTATAAAATTTGAGTGTGTAACTTCTCGTAGGAACTTAATTTGAATATTACAATTTGCTAACGAAAGCGAAAACGCCATAACACTTATTCACATATTACGGCTTCCCGGTCAATTGCGTAAACTGCAACGTGGAGAATCCTCTCCGAACTTTTGAAATATAGATGTTAGCCCTACGAAAGTCGCTAAATCACTAGCCCCGCTGGAATATTTTTTGTTTATGCATTTTGAAAAGCCGGTCTGTCGTCAAGTAGGCGCTGTGGGCGGGGATTATCATTCTCAGAAACAAGGTGTAGGTAGACTGGATTTATTTAGGTAACCGACGCGAAAATAGAATTATTTGATACAAAATAGAATTATTGGTTTGGAGATATAGTTCTCCAACAACAGTTTAAGTGAAAAATTAAAAACATAGAATAAATCCTAATCTCCTTCGCAGTCCATTATCCTACGCAAAGATATGTTAATGTTCTGATGTGTAATTGACTATTCAACTCTATTCGGAGCTTTGAGAGTTACTTCAGGAAGATGCTTTGACCGTACTTTCGACGGTCAGTCTTTACATGAAGTGATATGACCCAAGTAACTCAGAATTATTATTTTTAGTTTTTGAAGTATTTTAATTATGTTTATATGTATAGGTACTAGGGTGGAGCCAAAAAACATTTTTTTTATTTCGAAG
Source organism: Diabrotica balteata (assembly GCA_918026665.1). Classification (NCBI taxonomy): domain Eukaryota; kingdom Metazoa; phylum Arthropoda; class Insecta; order Coleoptera; family Chrysomelidae; genus Diabrotica; species Diabrotica balteata. The sequence continues at coordinate 101,977,644 of OU898281.1, forward strand.
TTGTCGCCGAAAACTTATAAAATATATAAAAATATATAGACAAAAAAATATTGGTCAAGATCTTCTAATTTCGTATAGGCTTTAAAGGATATAATATAAAAAACATCATTTTTCAACATCAACTTCAATGCACAAAAATACTATGAAATCATTAACTGGATGGACTATGAATTATCTCCTCCTCCATTGCTGGCAGAAAACAGTGACCAGGTTAAATCGTGTATCGACAGTGACTTAACCCCTAACATTATTTTTAAGCAATGTCCAATTTTTTTGCAAAATTGGCATTTTTTTTAGGTTATCTAATTCAACAATTTAAAATAACAATCACCAAAATGACGTTTTTTCATATTTTGGCAAAATTTAGGGCCTATGCGCAAAAAACATAATTTTGTCATTATTTTTTAATGTGACACTCGTAATCTTAGGTTTTATTGGCAGATACTTAGTTTTTGCTATATTTATTTCGATACTGCTACTTTATTTATTTGTAAGATATTTCGATATATATTCCAGATAATTTTTATCATTTGCTATGGTGACCTGGTCATCAGCACACTGCAAGATATAAACACATCTCTCCAAGGTCTACACCCGTACTGCTGCATGTCGATCGTTTTAACGTCTTCAAAACACGCTATCTAAATATATAAGTTAAAGACAATCGTATCCTTCTAGTAGTCATCAACTCTCTTCTCTTAATTCAAGTTAGGCACTATTTGTTTCCAGAACTTGTTGAGATCTTTTTACCAAAACCTGCTCTTTCATTAAACCATACCAAAAATAGTATTGTCTAAATAAAAATTAGGGATTTTTTGCAGGTAAGATTTACAGAAGATTATAACTTTAGTGGCTAGTATGACTATACTATGACATCTAAAATTTGACCGACTAATCTTCGGTCTTTCCTGTGGGAGTGATTATTACAGGCTTGGGTTCCTTATAACCTCCAGTCTAAGTAAAAATGTTTTCTATTGAACTGTATAAACTTAATACAATGGAGTTGGCAAAAATTGACATTTTTTAGGTTATCTAATTCATCAATTTAAAAAAACAATCACCAAAATGACCTTTTTTCATATTTTGTCAAAATTTAGGGCCTATGCGCAATTGGAAGAGGTTAACAGATTTTAATTTTTTTTCTATATAATTTTTCGCCCTGGTACATCTTCAAGATAAAAAATACATCATAATTCCAATAGAAAATTATCATAAAAATTTGGTACTCAAAATATAATATATAGTTTATATTAAATATCGTTGAAAAAACAGTACACTAATTACCTTTAGTTTGCAGAGTGCATATGACAGTTATGCTATTATTTACAATTTTGCCTTTTGTAATTTTTTTATAGAAGTATCACAAAGTTTTAGTTATAGTAAACAAACCTACAATAGTGTGCCTAAACAATTATTTAGTTTATTTTATACAAAATTTAAAAAAAGACGATAGGCGACGTCAGGTGTGTGTTCATTAATTCAGATTTTAAAAAAGAATGTGATGTGATAACTAACGGCCAGTGATACCAATATCTTCTGTAAGGGAGGTAAGTAAGATTACAGTTATATTTAGAAATTCTGCAGGATTATTACCAATTAGAACGATGTCCTCTGCAACTCTTAGAGGGCTGAGGTATTCTCCATCAATGGATAGGCCTTTGTTCTGCCAGTTCATTTTGCTTAATATATTTTCTAGAGTTGCAGTAAAGAGTGCGGTTTGTCAATGCCTTGTTTGGAGCCTTAAGATTAATGCTAGCATTATTTCATATCCTTTAGATCTATTTATTAGTTCTCGCAGCATATGGATATAACCTAGGGTACTAAATCCACTTGTTAAAACTGGCTTCTTGGCTGTGCAGAATCTAATGCATTTGTTTTGTGTGATATCTTTGTGAATATCTTGTATACTATTGGTCAAGACGTATAGATCTCTAGCTTTTCATATCCTCTTTGCTACCTTTCTTATTATTGAGAATTATGTTTGCTGTATTCTAATGGTCTGGTATGCATCGTGATCTTCGGAAGCTCGTAAATAGACCTGCTATGATTTTTTAGGATTTTTTGCTAGTATATTTAAGCAGTTCCACTCTTATGCCATCTGTTCCAGCTGCCTTAAATTTTTGCAATTGTCGATTCTACTTCTTCCGGAAGCACTTTTTGTACATATTTTTGGTTACTGATCGCTTCTTGAAGTATTTTAATAGCAAAAAATACAAAACGGATACTTGTATGTACAAATATGGAAAATAAAACTTTACTGTCGAAATCCATACAGGTTAAAACCATTATTCCAAACTTTGAACATCATAATTATTATTCTAATAACGCCTACATAATCCCGTCAGATGCTCTAGAGAAGATTTTTCACATTTTCTGCAACAATATCCTATTCTTCGACTATTTTTTTGTGCTGCAGTACATACACCGTCCATGAGTTTGATTTTTGGGAGCAACATTCTCAGTTTCTATTCCACATATTTTAGAAAGACGCAAACTGATTATCCTGTGCTCGTCGACAAGTGGGTTAAGTAATTGAAATCATAAATTTTCTAAGAATTTTTTCTATTAACTTTTGTTTGGGTATTCAAGGAGTAAATGGCGTAATTATTTATTCTAGCGACGTTCATGACACTATAAAAAGTGACCATTCGCCAACGACAAGTTGCACGAGCAACTTGTAAGACTAAAACCGAACATAATGGATTTTTCTGATCTTGCTAATAACATGTGAGGAGGTATCTCACGTTGATTTGGACGTAATATCTCAACTGTAGTAAGACGGTGTTGCCTAAGAATCTCCGTCATAGGTAAGCTAGTAAAAAAGTTGTCAAGAGTGACATTTCTATTTATTCCGTAAATAGGTTAACAAAGACGAGGCACTAATTCCAAATTAAAGGTATCCCGTTGTATTTGCCCAGCAGGCTGTTTCCCTATATACGCTCTTCCAAATTTGCAGTATAAAACATGTTGGCGTCCACTAAGGTATATATTTTTATTCCGAAGTGATTCTGTTTTTTGGGCATATAAATCTTTAAAGAACACTTACAAGTTTAATGCTTCAAATTTTTCATCAATCGTGGTTAATGCTAACATATATTCTAATATTTGGAAAAGTGGAACCAAGCTGGTTGGTAATTTCCCTAATTGGAGCTAATTTATCGGCTTGTAATCTTTGTTGCCTGGTAGCTTTATCACCGAAATGAATATATTTCAACAAAAACTGAAATCGTATTCAAGACATTCTTCTTCTTCCTTATCCGTTTCCATTAAGGAGGTTGGCGACCATATTTCTAAAAGTTTCTCTGTCTTTTGCAACGTTGAATAATTCGTCTACAGTCATGTTTGTCCAGCCTCGAATATTTCGCAGCCATGACTTCCTCTTTCTACCAGAGGAAAGACTATATTTATCCTTGCAGAAGACCATATTTATCATTCCTCAGTGTGTGTCCAAGGTATGCAGTCTTGCGTACTTTTATTGTTTTCAACAATTTTTTGACTCGACCCATCCTTTTCAGCACTTCCTCATTGGTGACACTCGCAGTCCATTTAATTCTCAACATTCTCCGGTATATCCAAAGTTCAAAGGCTTCAAGCTTCTTAACTATTTGCGCTTTCAACGTCTATGTTTCTACCCCGTACACTAGTTGGGACCAGATGTAACATTCAACAAGTCTCAGCGCAGTATTCAGATTTTTGTCACAGAACAATTGCTTGAATTTTAAGAACGCTGCCCTTGTTTTCTATTCGTACCTTGATCTCTTGGTCTGGATCTAATTCTGTGTTAATATAAGCTCCCAGATATTTATATTTTGTCACGCTCTCTATTTGCTGTCCACCAAGGGTTAGAATAGTACGAATAGTATGAGATAAGACACGAAATGGACAAAGAACTATTGGCAGACCAATAAAAAAATGGTACGACAATTTAAACAGTTTGGAAGGCTAATATTGCAAAAGAAACAGGCTTTAAAGCCTACATAATGGAAGGAAGAAGAAGAACCAAAGGTTAGTTGTTCAATATTTATTGGACTCCTTGATACTATTATAAATTTGATCTTATCTGTGTTGAGATCGCCAGATTTGAGATCGTGTGAATTAGAATCGCCATAATGATATCCACTCTCCGATAGGAGAGGCACTCAAAGAAGAAGAAGAAGTGTTGATGTCAAGTCCCATTTGAATACATTTACTATTTATTGCATCTATTAACGTTTGGAGTTCTTCTATACTCCCAGCCATAATTACCGTGTCATCTGCAAATCTCATAGTGTTTATGATTTCTTCACCAATTATTATTATCTCTTCCCTTTCCCATAAGGCTTTTCTAAATATGACCTGTGAGTACACATTGAAAAGCGTCAAAAACAATCGCAATCGGTATATTATTTGTTTCTATATCGTTCACCTTTACTACTGCTTTCTGGTTCCATTATAGAGCCTTAATAAACTCAATGTCTTTTTGTCTAAATTGATGTTTTTTAATTCATCTATTAACGTCCTATGCTGCACTCATTCAAACACCTTCCTAAAGTCTATGAAGCATACATATGCACTCTTGTTATATTTCCGACATTTTTCTGCAAGAGTACCATCAACGCAAATAATGCCTCTCTTGTACCCATGCCTCCTCTGAAGCCAAACTGCGTTTGATCTATCTGCTCCTCACATTTCTTATAAATTCGGTTTTGAAAAATTTTCAAGAGAATCTTTAAATGGCAAAACATTAGGCTTATCAATCTATAGTCATTACATGATTTGGGATTGTTTTTTTTTTGGTAGAGGTAAAAATATCGATTTAAGCCATTCCTCCGGGATGTTGCCCCCTGTTGATGTTGATGTTGATGTTGATGTGGTTGAGAATTCGGGTAATTAACTTAGGAAAAAAAAGAATTCGGGTAAGTCTCTTTATATTACTGACATCTAGGGCTTTTAATAGTTCAACTGTAATTTAGTCAGGGACCATCCGAGACATAGAAAGTCTGAATATATTTATAGCCATTCCGTTTATCCTAAATAAATCTTCAGCGTTTTTCCTGTTATCTTTAAGTAACAATTCTTTCCAAAATGTTTGGAGAATAAAAGCAATTCCATATTTCTGAAGCTTTATTTTTATACCTTATATATTCCTTGGACCAGGTAAATTAATGACAAAATTTTCAGGGTATGTTCTGATGCTGATTCTGTTAATGCAGAATAGTTTCCCGACCTGTTAGGTCCATCTCTATCGATAAGACAGGATATTCTTTCAGCTTATTTGACTGACATTTCTTTAAAAATAGGTGAGTTTTGTTTATTTTCAAACTCTTCTTCTGGGTCTATATCCTCAATAGTTTCTTAAATATGGTGGTCTATCAAACTCCCATCGCCATTATCTGGTTCTGCCTCTGGATCAGTTAAAGCTTCTCCATGATGCCGCAACAGCCGTTTTTGTTCCCACTCTTAATTCATTATAAACGTATGCCCTAAAATATAAACCAATACTGCAAACAAACAATCAAACAAGTTATTTTTACCTCAAAATGTAAAGGTAAGTATAACGTCGGTTTGTGAGACCGAATCGTATATATAATATTCAAAACACTGTCCACTTGCTAAATTACGACTGAATAGACACAGGTACGTTCGAAAGGAGACTACATTATAATGCGCTCCCTAACTTTCGCGTGATTGGTTGGTGGGTGGGTCCCAATTTAAAAATTGGCGGGTTTCATGTTTATTAAAATAACAATAAAATTGAGGTATTGTGGCAGAGTATATCGCTAAACAATTTATTAGCAATATATTGTGGTATTTGTACAAAGCGGATGATATTCACATTTTAGGATTAAGCTGACTAGTACTGGTTTATTAGAAATTAAAATTTATTTTCCTTTTGACATCATGTAGGTAAAATTAAATTCAGACATTGTGTTTATTTAATTTTGATATGCTAGTGATGCTTTTTTTTATTAGATATATAGATATTGTTTTAATTATTTGTTTAGGTAATTTTTTATTAAGATTCTTTTATTAAGCTTATTAAGATAGAGGTTCCTCTTATTATTTTTATTTCTAGAACATTCATTACCATTATTATTCTCATTAGCTTTCTCTATGTGGAATCGGCTTCTCTAAATATTTTCCTCTAAACTTTTCTGTTCTCTTCCAGGGACAAAGTACCTCTCCGCTTTTTATATGAGATTATGGTTTTTCAGAAACATGTAATTTCTGTTTATCCCCTTTTTTACTGCCCTACATTCAGTACCATACATCATAGCTGGTCTAAAGGCAGTCCTATACAATTTATCTTTTAGTTTCCTTGGTACCTTTTTTATCATACATCACTCAATTTGCCTCTTTCCTTTACCTTTAATTGAAATATTAGAGATAAAACGGTAATACCAATCCTAAAAGCCGAACATTATCATCTTTTATAAGTTCTTGTCTATCCAAGCCAACTACTCTATCTGGTCTTGAAATTTCATCTTTAAAAGAATATTCTAAATATTTTGTTTGTATCCAACTTAATTTTTCATTAATAATTATTTAATAAATAAATAATTAATCATTTTTCTTCAAGGACCTGTCTCAGCTACTCTTTTCTACTAATACCCAGGAGATTCAGTTGTTATCTAATCCAGCACAAATGAGAATAAATATGGGCGAAACCCTGATTTTCACCCATTTTTACACAAAATTTGCCAGTTTCACCTGTAATCGTTCTAACACTATAATAGTTGTTTTAACACTATTATAGTTATTACTTGCTCATACTTCACTCACATATTCAGCCGGCACTCCTTTCCTACTTAATCTCTGCCACAGTAGGTTTCTGATATCTTCATCATGTACTTTCTCAAGTTTAATAATACAATGTAAATTCACTCTAAATTGTTAAATTAGCTCTTTTAATAAAAATTGCTTGTTGTAGACCTGCCTTGCCTAAACCCAAATTGACATTTATCCATTTTCATTTTTTAGAACCTTACACTAAATTCTGTTAGATTTTACCACAAATGTAGGATAATAAAAAGATATATTGTGAATTGAGTGCTATGAAAAATTGTCATTGTCAACAAAATGAAGCAGAGGTTTACTGGAAATAACGATTGCAAACCAAATAAAACACTAAATAGCTATATCTAAAATATCTTTATTCTTTATTAAAAATCGGGGAAATCAAAGGAGGGGGGGCCGTTATTGGTGCAATGGCGAAGGAAAACCCCTCTAAAGCTCTCCTAAATTGTATAGGACTGCCTTTAGACCAGCTATGATGTATGGTACTGAATATAGGACAGTAAAAAAGGGGATAACCAGAAATGACATGTTTCTGAAAAACCATAATCTCATACAAAAAGCGGAGAGGTACTTAGTCCCTGGAAGAGAACCGAAAAGTTTAGAGGAAAATACTAAGAGAAGCCGATTCCACATAGAGAAAGCTAATGAGAATAATAATGGTAACGAATGTTCTAGAAATCAAAATAATAAGAGGAACCTCTAAATCTTAATAAAAAATTACCTAAACAAAAAAATTAAAACAATATCGATATATCTAATAAAAAAAAGCATCACTAGCATATCAAAATTAAATAAACACAATGTCAGAATTTAATTTTACCTACATAATGTCAAAAGAAAAATAAATTTTAGTTTCTAATAAAACTGTACTAGTCAGCTTAATCCTAAAATGTGAATATCATCCGCTTTGTACCAATACCACAATATATTGCTAATAAATTGTTTAGCGATATACTGTGCCACAATACCTCAATTTTATTGTCATTTTAATAAACATGAAACCCGCCAATTTTTAAATTGGGACCCACCCACCAACCAATCACGCGAAAGTTAGGGAGCGCATTATAATGTAGTCTTTCGAAAGGTACAGTGAAGTGCAGATTGAAATAAAAATTAGCGGGACTCAAACCGCGAACATCTGAATCAGTCGGTGCGAGAGACATAACGTTATGAAAGTTTATCAGAGTACCGTTTATAAATAGGGGCAATAAACTACTGCACACTAAGCAACTTCATATAATTTTTATGAAAGCATGTAGGGTAAAACTTAGGTCCCAACAGACAAGGCAAGAAAAAAAGGAGACAATAGATGTTATAGATTGTAATGTAGTGTCCACCCTAAAAGCAGTAATAGTATTAGTAATACTTAAATACAAGAAACAGAAAAATAATACAAAAGCGACAATACTAAATTATAATTATCTTATGCATTATTTTAGAAAAAAGCGGAATCCAACTCTGTGTCTCTCATTTGTATTTGTACTTTTCTCGACTGTCGTGTCGTTTGTCCCGGATCCGTCATTCACTCGTTGCTGTCTGTTTCTGCTGAGATAAATGAAAGCCGGGTATTAAAATATAGGTTTGTTTTCGCTGAGTTTGTTGCTGGAAAACACAGTTTTCCGATTCGAAAAGTCTATCTCAAAGCACTCGCCAGAAATGGAAAATAATTGATGTTTGTTAAGCTGTTGAGAAACGGATAATGGTTGAGTGGCCTTTTTTCCGCCCGGTCTGAATAAAAAAAAAAAGAAAAAAAGAAAAACGAATGCGAGAAGAACGTTTGCAGAGTGTTTAATTAGATTTTTACCTCCAAATCGGAGTTAATTGAAAACTGCTGTTAAAACAGGAAGTGATACAGTATTCGAATTAATGTTTATACGAGTAAGGCAATGAGAATACCCTTTTGTGTTTTTACGTTTGAAGAACATTAAAATTTTATTTCACATAATACAAATTTATTGAAGATAAAATTACTTATCCCTAGAGCAAATTAAATCATGAGACCTTACAGATTTTAAAGAGAGGAGAAAAATAATCTGACTAGCGGTAAGAGTTAACTGGGTATAATTGTAATAATGCTGGACTGAATGCATTATTGTATTTTGCCAGCAGTTGCAGGTTCTTTTTAAATCGTTAAAAGAGAATAATGAAACATTATTATTTTATAAACGTTTTTTTATTATTTTATTTTACGTTTATTTTATTTTTTTATCGCGTATAAAGTGGATGATTTAAGCCACTCCATTGCTGACTCAGTAGAGATTTATTTCATTAATAGATTTTGGTTTACTTTCAAAATTTACTATAGTATTATATGACATATTATTTTTACGTATTTTCCACATTTATTTATAAACTATTTGAAAATTAATATCATTCTATATTTCGGTACCTTTTTTTAATTTTTCATTTATTAGACTTTTTTACTTCTTATGTACAATATTTATTGATTTAAAGGCCACTATGAGAATTCAGGTAGACAAAGATTCGCAAACTCCATTAATCAGAATTTGTAGAGGTGTCAGACAAGGGGATACAATCTGACCCAAACTATTTACTCTGGCGTTGGAAGACATTTTTAAATCTATTATTTGTATAAACGGAAAATATTTAAATCATCTAAGATTCACCGATGATGTACTCCTGATAGCAACAACTATGGAACAACTGCGAATAATGATTTCAGACCTAAAAAAACATCTCTTAAGAAAGGACTTAAAATGAATCTAAAGAAAACTAAAATAATGACTAACACAGAAGACAGATCAGTAAATATCATAAGTGGAACAAACATAGAACACGTCCACGAATATATTTACTTAGGACAAGCTATCAGAGCAGACATAAGTAACCAGACTAAAGAAATAACCAAAAAAATAAGAATGGGGTGGGCTACATTCGAAAAAGTCTCATATACCATCAAAAACCAAAAAATACCTTTAAAATTAAGAACGAGGGTATTTATTGCATATGTCCTACCTGTTCTGACATATGGTTTCCTGACGTGGACGTGTACCAAGAGCAACTTAATTATTATTTAACTGGGAATAAGCCACAATTAAAGAAAAAAATATATTTATTAACGTTTCAATTTCCACTTCGGAAATCGTTCTCAAAATACAAACAGTAAATTAAACAAATTTTGTTTTTTGTTACATAGTGAAAAATCCTGCTAATAATTTAATTTTATCTGACTCATTTATATTGACAATTCAGACATACATTATGCATTTTAAAGTAGACGACTTTAAAATGATATTGCCAATATTGTTGAGTTGCGCTTCTGGGACGACTTTACTTATAAGATAGTTCATTCGATTACATGAAATCAACTTTAACTTGAGAATATCCGTCAGAAAAAAATCATAGCATGTAATTCGTATTTGATTTACTGCTATTTGCTTAATGATATTTAGAACTTTTGGTCTCAAAGTTGTATTTTGACATCGGAATTTTTATTAATCTATGTAACATACTATGATAGGCTGCCAATTTATGTTGTGTGGGATGATGAATTGTGTATAGTCGAATGAATTGTGTATAGTGTGCCGGAGATAATGTAAGCCGGGAGGCTTGTCTGGTACACTAGACCTAGGAGCAATATCAAATGTTGTTCGTTTTTTACAAACTATTCCTAATTTCGTACATCGCATCTTGTATTTTGACAAGTTCCATACTTCGCTTTTTTTTTGGTATATTTACGTGCAAGAAGAATTTATAGTTTAGGCACATTCTACACAATCTAATTTTACAGACGTTTAAAAATTTTATGGGCAGCATTCGGAAGACTCTCATACGTTCTTAAAAATAAAAATGTACCTCAAAGACTGCGAACCAAAGTGTTTAATTTCTGTATCCTACCTGTACCTACATATGGAGCTCAAACCTGAAGATCAGAAAAACTCAAAATGCTATGGAACGACAGATGCTGGGTATCTTACTCAAAAACCATAAAACCAATGAAGACATTCGTAATATAACAAAAGTAAAAGATTCTGTCGAACAGGCAGCTAAACTGAAATGGAAATGGGCTGGACATAACTACGTCTGGACGTCTTAAGGATGGCCAACGGAATAAAGAAATCGGGAATTGGCGGCCATATGAAGCCAAAACACCACGAGAAAGACCGCAAATGCGCTGGAGAAACGATATTAACAGAACTGCAGTGATTATGTGGAAACGTCTTACAAACAACACAGACGAAGGGCGAGAATTAGGAGAGGCCTATATTCGGCAATCCGAAGAGAGAGAAAGGCTTAAAAAAAGAGGTAATGAAATTTTCCGTTGTTTCTATTATTCAAAATGATACATGTTTTAATTTTTTATTTGTAGCTAATCGTATACCAGCGTTTAAACTGCCGATTGATAGTGAAGTAAATAAAGAAAAGAAAAGAAGGTTTTCCATAGAATATGTGACCTCAAGTTATGGAATCGGCGTAAGCACTGTATTATAGAAAGATAACAAATGTATCCGCCTGCCATCGACCTATGTTGAAATCGACAATTGTAATAATTTCAGTGACTATTGCGAAGAGAAGGGGCTTCTATCTCTTTCAAAATTCCGTGAAGAGATAGCCTTGTTTCTTTCAAAAAAAACCAAATATGGGTCGACCATCGTCAGATCGAAATGGTGAACCTGGTTCTTGTAGTAAAACTAGTTCATCTGGTGCTGGAAAAAGAGCGGTTTATCAAGTTGCTGTTGGTAACGTACGTTTTGATGATGAAAACCATTTTTCAGTTTGGGTGAATAGAAAAGGCAGGAAGAGGTGTAAGCTATGTAGAAAATCTGATCCGCAGCCTGTTTTAAATTTGACCTCCACTTATGCGGTACAGTCGATAAAAATTGGTTTTGGGATTACCATTATCAAAAATAACATGTTCTATACTTATTTCAATTGTAATTGAAATTGCAATATCTCAAACATGTAATAAGAGGCGAAAGATTTAACATCTTGAGAATCATAATTTAAGGAAAAATAGAGGGTAGGAGAAGCGTAGGAAGAAGACGCGTTTCCTGGTTGAAGAACCTGAGAGAGTGCTTTGGTTGCAGCTCAAGGCAATTGTCCAGAGCAGCTGTTTTGAAGGTCAGAATAACCATGATGATTGCCAACCTTCGTCACAGAGATGGCACTTAAAGAAGAAGAAGATACTTATTTCTCTCAATAAAACTTGTTTTATAATAAACATCTACCAAAGTTATTTTTTACTCATAATCCGACAAGGTTGTCTACAGACGATCGTCACTATTTCTCACCTAGCACTCATTCTAGATAAGACTTTTAACAGAAAATTTAAAAATAAGTTACTTGTATAAATGTTAAATATGTATTTACTTGAAAAAAAAAATCAACTTTACAGATAATTTTCAAGATAAGGAATTTTCTTGTTAGAGGATTGATAATAGAAATGTAAATAAAATAATCGACAAGACAGTAAAACTTAGCTACAGAACTAACAATAGGGAATAAAGTAAAAATATTATTTGATGGATTCGACCGTTACTTGATGGAAATTCATTTTATGTAACAATACAACACTGAAAACTTTGTTTTCAAACTTCCACAAAATTTATTTTAAATATTATCACTACAGCTGTTTCGGCTGATTGCCTTTCTCAAGTGATCTATTTTGGCTTGAGTTTACAAATTTATAGTCTCTAATGAAATAGGTTGAGGAGGGGAGAATTGTTTGTCTCAAGTTGGTCATTCAGAATTATATCTGTGTTTTTTAATTTGTTGATTTCCATAGATTCTAACAAAGATAGCTCAAGGCCTTTATTTTGAATGTGAAGAATTTTAAATTTGTCATTAAAAGAATGATTATAATCTAGAAGGTTAAGTGCGTATGTCGAATCTGTTTTTCTATTCTTGAAAGCCCCTTTATGTTCTACTATTCGTTTATCAAAGTTTCTACCAGTTTGAACGATGTAAGTTTTTGGGCAGTCGCCACATTGAAGTTTGTACACACCACTATTTAAGTGTTTTTTATTTTGGCTCTTGTTATTTTTAATATATTTGCCTAGGTTGTTATTTGTTCGGAAAGCTGGTGTTATTTCTTTCTTTTTTATGTGTTTGGCAATTTTTGTTGTTATTTTGCCTGTATATGTAATCGAGCAGAAGGTACTGGGTTTTTTCTTTGGTGGTGGAAATACTAATTTCAGAGCTTTCTTGTGTATTTTTTGATTTAACATTTTATTAATTGTTTGTTCGTTGTATCCGTTGTTTACTGCTATCTGCTTAATTATATTTAATTTTGTCTCAAAGTTGTATTTTGACATCGGAATTTCTGTTAATCTATGTAACATACTATGATAAGCTGCCAGTTTATGTTGTGTTGGATGGGATGACGAATTGTGTATAGTCATGTCAGTATGGGTACGTTTATGAAATATGAAGAAGTCATGTTTGTTTTGAAGTCTGCTAATTTTTAAATCTAAAAAATTTATGGATTGATTTTGTTCTGTTTCTATTGTAAATTCAATATGACTATGAAGTGAATTAATATATGATAAAAATTGGTCGAGTTGCCTGTTAGTTCCTGTGAAACATACCAGTACGTCGTCTTCGTATCTCCACCAATATAAAAACTGTTTGATTACGGGATGTTTTGAAATCTTTGTCTCTAGATGATCCATAAAAATATCTGATAGCAATGGGCTTAGAGAATTACCCATTATAAGTCTTGCACTGTTATTTGTATAAAAAAAATTTATACTGCCCAAAAACTTACATCGGTCAAACTGGTAAAAACTTTGATAAACGAATAGCAGAACATTAAAGGGCTTTCAAGAATAGAAAAACAGATTCGACATACACACTTCACCTTCTAGATCATAATCATTCTTTTAATGACAAATTTAAAATTCTTCACATTCAAAATAAAGGCCTTAAGCTATCTTTGTTAGAATCTATGGAAATCAACAAATTAAAAAACACAGATATAATTCTGAATGACCAACTTGAGACAAACAATTCTCCCCTCCTCAACCTATTTCATTAGAGACTATAAATTTGTAAACCCAAGCCAAAATAGATCACTTGAGAAAGGCAATCAGCCGAAACAGCTGTAGTGATAATATTTAAAATAAATTTTGTGGAAGTTTGAAAACAAAGTTTTCAGTGTTTTATTGTTACATAAAAATAATATATTTATATCAGACTAGCGGGCCCGACAGACTTCGTTCTGTCAAATAAATTTAGAATTTGGCAGTTTATTTCTTTAATTCTCTTGAACAAAACCATCACTATGATAATAGGGCGGTGTGTGGAGGTCAGCTCGGTTGACCTAAGCATTTTGGCCACCCTTTTGGACCCACTAAAAATCCCGACTAGGATGTCTGTCAAAGGACTTCAAACTAAGAGGGAAACTTAAGGTTCAAACCTGATTGAAAAATAATCTAAAGGGATCATATAAAGTCTGTGCTTCAATGACAAAACATAGAGATAATTAATTATTTCTTATTATTATTAACGTACGGTTAATAACCGATGTAATAAAGAATAATAAAATAAAACGTATATTCAGTAATCTCTTTATTGTCGAGTAAGTGAATCATAATTATTAACAAAAATCTGTTTTATTTTTATTGTAGTACTTTATGGTATACAATGTTTTTGTTTGATTACCTGGTAAATACACAAACAAATCTGATGGTTTTTTAACACGGGAACAGGTAACATACAATTGACCATGTGAGATACATGGGTTTTCAAGATTAATACCACAAACACCTAATGATTGGCCCTGGGACCTATTTATGGTTGTAATAAAAGCAAGCCGCACTGGAAACTGTAGTCGTTTAAATTCAAATTGTACATATGTAAGAATCATTGGGATGCGTGGTATCAAAACGTTTTCTCTTTTACACTTTACTTTCAGTATAGTTGCTTCTATCACGTTGTTTAATAATTTTTTTATCGCTAACCATGTGCCGTTGCAAAGACGCGCTTGGTTGATATTTCTCAACATTATAGCTACCCATCCAACCTTTAATTAAAGATTGTGAGGTGACAATCCTAAAATCCAGCGAGTTTAAAAATTCAGGTGGATAGTTGACTATATCATCTTGGTTAGTAGTCAAATCAACTGATTTATATATCCTCAATTTGCCTGTTTTTGTTCTTAAATTTTGAAATTTAATTGATTTACATCTGTTTTTTTGCAGCCAATATAGTCCGTTCGCTCAACCAATCATGGTTTCTGTAATTTTAAGTAACATCTGAAAACACCTTCTGGAAACAAACATTGGTTTGTTTGACAGATACAACGACGTGAAAACTAATGCAATTTATGTCGCGTTACGAAACTAAAACAAAAGAAAGAATATTGCGAGGCCAATCAAATATATAGCTCTTACATTTTTTGTCTTTTCAATTTGGTCGGGTCCATGATATTATCAGTTTTGTGTGAATGCATAAAATTGAATGCGTTGCAGTCCAACGCGAACACGCACACACACGAACGCGCACACAAATACATTTGATTGAATTTGTACCTACTTTGTGCAGCGACAATAAAGCGCAAATTAAATATTCGACATTAGGAACCTACGTTGTTTAGACAACAGTAATGTAAGTGCTTGTAATTTAATATAAACTTTATTGAATAGTAATAAAGTTCAAATTGACTCTACATTTAGTTAGAAAATATTTGTATGTTAAAAAAAATGGCTGTTTTAAGGTTTTCCTGGATAATATTCAAATTTTTTATGCCGTAAAACCATCCTTAGACTTCAAGTATCATTTTAAAAAAAGAATTGTTAAGATCGGTCCATGCGTTCTTGAGTTATGCGCTTACCAACATATTTTTCAACATATATTAGAACTGGAAAAGATACAATAATGGTAACAAAATAAAAATAATTTAAAATAGATTTTCGAAATGGAACCCTGCAGCCTGTACACATTTTTGTTGCCAATTGTTAATTGACGTATTGAATTACGGATACTCTGGGGATCGTTCGTAATAGTATTACAACAATGTATAATTCTATCAATTAATTGTTGTCGGTTGTTAATATTCACTGCGTAAACTAGTTGCTGCAATCGTCCCCAAATATGGTAATCAACGGGATTGAAATCAGGGGATTTTGAAGGCCACGAAATAGGACCTGCACGTCCTACCTGTTGCCATAAACATTATTGAGATGTTGTCTCACTGCCAGTAAAAAGTGTGGGGGTGCCCCATCATGCTGAAAATACATCCCTCGGATAGCAACGTTCGCGTTGGCAAGCAAATTCGGCAAAATATTTTGTAGAAAGTTCAAATAGACCTGCCCTGTTAAAGGACCATCAAAAAAGTGAGGACCTACTAATTGGTTATTTATGACACCAATCCACACGTTAACCGAAAACCTTAACTGAGAACGACGTTCTCGAATAGCATGTGGATTTTCTTCTGCCCACACATGTGAATTTCGTGAATTATTTATCCCGTCTCTGGTAAATTGGGCTTCATCTGTAAATAGTGTCCTGTATAGCGTTGGTCGATTATTGTTAATCCATCTACAAAATTCCAACCTATCGATCTCATCT
Organism: Diabrotica balteata; assembly: GCA_918026665.1. Classification (NCBI taxonomy): domain Eukaryota; kingdom Metazoa; phylum Arthropoda; class Insecta; order Coleoptera; family Chrysomelidae; genus Diabrotica; species Diabrotica balteata. The sequence goes on from OU898281.1 coordinate 101,993,952, forward strand.
CCAGCATGTAGTCGCTGAACCATTTGAATGTGATACGGATATAGATTATTTTTTTGTAAGACTCTACTTACTTTTGATTGAGTAACATTGAGTTCTCGACTTACTTGTCTAGTGCTTATTGTAGGGTTCATAGTAACGGCGTCCATAATGTCATCTTCCTGCGCTTCATCTACATGTGGCTCTGTTGTTCCACTAGGAAAAGTGCCATTTTCTCGCAAATTATTAAAAACTGACCCAAATGTTGGATGACTGGGAGTTTAACGATTAGGAAATCTCCTGCGATATTCTGTACTAGCAGCCCTACCATTCCCATTACAGAATCCATAAACAAATATTATGTCTGCATATTCTGTGGTCGAAAACTGATGTGGCATTTTGAACGAAAGTAACAAAAGCTCTACCAAAACTATCACAATGTACTTAACGTAGATATGACAGAAGAGATATGTATTCTTGTACACATAAATAACAATTGATAATGACAATAATGACAATGGGTATAAAATATCAAGAAACGTCAAACGGTCAACGCCAACCTTCATTTTAAACTTTTTTAGATTTATTTTTATTTAGTACAGTAGATGCAATGTATTATTATTTGACATAAAATTTTAATTATTTACAATCAACAAAAATTAACACATACAACAGGTTTGACTTTTTAATCAATTTAATTTTTTATTTACCGAAAATAATGCCCCAATACGATCTATGAGTAAAAATTTAAAATTGAAAAACAATTGATTCTATGGTAGAGATAATACAAAGTGACAGTAAAGATGTTAATTTTCTACGTATTAGATTATGTTGTAGGAATTCATTTTAATTAAAATGTTTGAAATTTATAACAGTTGTTTAAATTAATACCTTATAATTTGATACTTCATTATGGTTGTTCTATTTTTGGTAAGATTTGATCGTTCACTAAAAATTTAATAAAAGTGCGACAACATTGTCGCATATGTCGTTTTCATTGGATCATTATGTAGTTTGAAAGTCACTTCTTGCATTTTAAAAAAAATATGTACAGGGTGTAATATTTAATACGAATCCCTAAATTAATTTTTCCAAAGCCAGTCCTGGAATTTTTTAGTTTAGCTAATACCAGTCGAATGCTTGATAGTAGTGTACTGTATCATGCAAAAATTTAAAAAATCAAATGAGCCGTATAAACACTACAGTAAAATGAAATAAATGGTTAATTACACAAATCACCCTGTTAATTAATAAAGAAGAGGAGTTGACATTTTTTAGTGGCCACATGATATGCTCCCTGAGGGACTCTACATATGGTAGAAGTATGTAAAGTTCCTCATGACTCACCCTGTATATATATATATATATATATATATATATATATATATATATATATATATATATATATATATATATATATATAATGAACCAGAAGTATTTGCTGACCACGTAAGGAAGTAAACTTTAAATATTGGGTATGCAGCAATAAAAATGAAAGGTGTACTCTTTTAAATTTTTATTTCAAGCTTTCGGACATTGGTTATGTCCTTCATCAGGGAGCTACAAATGTGATGAATAATTTTTACAAATTTGTATAATTAATTAAAAATTCGATACTTACAAAGTTAATGATATTGTCTCATAAATGATGTTATAAAAATTGTTGATAAAATTTATCACAGTCTGTTGAGCTAAAACCTATTCCTATATTTGAAATTTTAAAAAATTACTTAACATTCACACAAACTTAATTATTTATAAACAAATCTATGACATTGATATTGACAATGGCAAGTGAAAATCTCACATCCCTAATATCAAGCAACTGCTAGTACAACAAATTATAGGCTTATTATTAGGTAACAAAAATTATTAAATTTAAACAAACTAACTTTGTAAAAATTCATTTTTGAGGAATTTTTTTTTTTTACAAAGTTAGTTTAAATTTAATAATTTTTGTTTACACACAGATACTGGGGTCATACAAAACAAAATCACAATAAATTGTAACGTTTTTAGAATTACGACCTTATTTATTTATGTTAATTTAATAGGATTTGTTTTAAAACATTGACAGGTTGAAGTTTCACTTCCTAATGATATTAACAAATATAAAATAATTTATATTTCCACGATATACCTAATAATAAGCCTATAATTTGTTGTACTAGCAGTTGCTTGATATTAGGGATGTGAGATTTTCACTTGCCATTGTCAATATCAATGTCATAGATTTGTTTATAAATAATTAAGTTTGTGTGAATGTTAAGTAATTTTTTAAAATTTCAAATATAGGAATAGGTTTTAGCTCAACAGACTGTGATAAATTTTATCAACAATTTTTATAACATCATTTATGAGACAACCTCATTAAGTTTGTAAGTATCGAATTTTTAATTAATTATACAAATTTGTAAAAATTATTCATCACATTTGTAGCTCCCTGATGAAGGACATAACCAATGTCCGAAAGCTTGGAATAAAAATTTAAAAGAGTACACCTTTCATTTTTATTGCTACATACCCAATATTTAAAGTTTATATATATATATATATATATATATATATAATATATATATATATATATATATATCCAAAGAAGGCTTAAGAAAAAAAAGAATAATATTTAATTAAAGAGACAAAGGTAGTCACCTGAATACATGTAACGCTCCATAATAATTATTAACAGATAATTGCAAAATAACGGCGAAATATATTGTCTTGTCCTCATCCCCCTGATAATTCTTATTCATATATTCAAAGCAAACATATTATACGAGTCGGATGTCATCATCTGAGAATATAACTAGATTGACTTCCCGCTTCGTCCTCGTATTTCCCCCATTTCATCATAATATAATAACGTCATTAATGATCTAGAGTAAATTATCATCCCCTTGCATATGAGGGGTTGACAAGGGTGGACGATTAAAAATATGCCGTTGAAACAAGGGGTCTTTAAGGTTATACTACAATATTTAGAGGACTGAAAGGTATTTAAGAGTTGGAGATAATTTGATTGTTGTATTAGTATAAATGGGTGATGTACGAAATTAGTATAAATATATTTTTATCTCACTTTTTTGGTAATTTACGTGCGGATGCGAATAAGCACTTTATGAACTATTTAATTTTATTTTAGATCCCTTTTCTGCAGTTGTACTTATATATTTATACAGGGTAGTCCTTAAGTATTTGTACAAAAAGAAACGGTAGATTCTACACTTTAAAATATTACGATTTAAGCCAACTTGCTGTAATAAAATGTTGATATTAACCCTAGAACATTAACCATTCGTAAAATATACGAACGCCGATTGTTTTCTTAAGAATTGGCAACCTTGCATGAATTTTGGACGCATAGTGTTCGTGTACATGAGTAGCTTCGTTATTCAGTCTGCCTAGTACATTCACGGTGTAGTTGTCTTTTTTTGTGCACTGGTTACCCGCAAGATCTCAGTTGCTTTGTAAATTTTACGAAAGGTTAGTGTTAACGTAAGTTCTTTTATTTTGGTATTATTATTTTCTTTTGTCATTTACAGACCATTTAATTAAAAAATGGCTAGAAAATTTGGAGATAAAAGGCCCTTAACCCAATTAGAATTGGAATTGGAAGCCGAAAAAATATTGATGGGTGAATTTGATGATGAGAGTCTACAATCAAATAAAGAAACTTCTAGTTATTCAGAAAGTGAAGATAGAGTACAAAATTTCAGCCCGTCTGAATCTGAGTACGAGCCAGAATTTTCTGGTGACGAAAGCAGCGATTTTGAGCATAGCAGTCCTAAAACAAAAAAAAAGAAAGTCTAATAACTGCTCTACCTCTGTTTCTATGCCTCGTAGTTCATGTATAGTTCAATATGAGATTTCTTTTGTGCAAACCGACATTCAACAAGAACATTCATTTCAACAAATTATAACTCAGCCTCATTAAAACAAAAAAGGTAATCAAGAAGGGTGTTTTCAACAAGTGGAAGAGCGAGAAACCGAAGACATTGTGGACGAATCTGATCCTCATACCAATTTGACTACAAGTCTCAAAAGCAAAAATGGTCATCGCTGATGTACCTACTGTATCTAATCTTCGGAAACGTACCACCAAAAGGAATATTTTGCATATTATTCAAGGGCCATCTGGACAGGCAAAAGATGCTAATACACCATTAGATGTATTTCAGTGTTTGATGAATGATTCTATGTACGAAAAAATTCTGTTGCACACCAATACTCAAATCAGCCTAAAATCTAAAAATTAAAGTTGCTAAACATACTAATTCTCTCGTAACAAGGGATGAATTAAATGCTCTTGTTGGACTACTTATATTTTCTGGAGCACAAAAAGATAATCATCTTCACAGTAGAGAGATGTTTGATTCCAAAATGTCTGGCTCCGTTTATAGAGCAACAATGAGCTGCGAAAGATTTGATTTTCTTCTACATAATCTTAGGTTCGATAATAAAGCCACAAGAACTGAAAAAAGAAATTTAGATAGGTTTGCCCCTATTCGAGAAATATGGGATGAATTTATTTTTAATTGTTAAGAGTCTTATCGACCAGGTAGCTATATAACTATTGACGAGCAGTTATTAGCTTTTAGGGGCCGGTGCACTTTCATGATGTATATCCCGAATAAGCTGGCCAAGTACGGAATTAAAATTGTGATGACTTGCGATGCGGGTACCAAGTACATGTTGAACGCAGACCCTTATCTCGGCAAACATACGCACACAAATGGGGAATCTCTAGGAGAATACTATGTTAAAAAGTTGACTGAAACTATTTAAGGAAGTTACCGAAACGTCACAACGGACAATTGGTTCACTTTAGTGAATCTTGCTGATACTCTTTTGAAGCCTCCTTACAATCTTACAATTATTGGTACTTTGCGGCAAAATAAACGAGAGATACCTCCTGAAATGATTAATCTTAAAAACAGAGAAATCGGAAATTTAAAATTTTGCTTTGACCAATCCAAAAAGAACAAAACCGTTCTAGTATTGTCAACAATGCACGAAGGCTCAGTTGTTTGTCCAACTACTAAAAAACCCGAAATAATATTGCACTATAACCAAACAAAGGGTGGTGTGGACAGTTTTGACCAAATGTGTGGCCATCGCAGTTGCTCCCGAAAAACTCGAATATGGCCGCTGTGTATATTCTATGGAATAATCAACATAGCGTGTATAAACTCTTGGATTATATATAATCATAATTTATCAAGAAATAATCAGGAGCCAATAACAAGAAAGGCTTTTATGTTAAATATCCATCAAGAACTCACAAGATTATGGCTTGAAAAGCGTTTTGCGATGCCGATTTTGCAACGCTCGGTGAAGCTTCTGATTAGTGATTTAATTAAAATTCCTTTGGAAGTTACTGAGAACAATCAACCTTCTAACAAACGTACTACATGTTACATCTGTCCCTCCAAAAAAAAGAAGAATGACGTCACTTCATTTCAATCACTGCAAACGAGCATTTTGCGCAGAACACCGTGCTCGTTGTTGCGTTACCTGTGACGTAGATGCATAAATTTTGAAATTTTTTTGTACAATTTAGATATAAAAATGTTCCTTTAAAAAGTTAATTAAAATATCATCTCAATTTTTTGTTTTACTTTTTTGGAGTTGAAAAAAAAATCGTAAATATCACGAATGGTTAGTGTCTACGGGAGTGGAAATTAAGGTTAGGGTTAAAAAAGATACAGGGTGTTCAAGTTGAAATTTAAAATTATATTTTTCACTATAACTTTCATGTTTAAAGACATTTATATACATTTATATACATTTCGTGTCAGCAATAAACCAGTAGATGTGGTTAACAGATTAGCTGAACCTATCTATAATTCAGAACGAAATATTACTGCTGATAATTAGTTCACCAATCTAACTCTTGTCAGCGATTTTGAAAAAGAACAGATTATCATATGTAGGGACAGTCAGAAGAAGTAAATGTCAACTACCACCTAAATTAGTGAGTATGGCAAACAGATCATTACAATCTAACTTTTTTGCTTTTAGTGAAAATTGTACTCTTGTATCGCATGTGCCAAAGAAGGAAAAACGTAATTTTAGTATCTAGAATGCACTTCGATGACATAGTAAATTCAGATACGCACAAGCCAGAGATAATTAATAATTACAATCAGATGAAATTAGGAGTTGACACTGTAAGACCAAATGGTTGGTTCGTACAATATAGCCAAAAACAGCAGAAGGTGACCTATGGTGATATTTTACGTTATCTTATACGTTGCTGGGATCAGCTCACAGTCCAATCGCATGCTAAATCAGAATTCAACAATAAGACGTAAAAATCGTTCTGTTTTCGTAGAAATTTCGTTCATTCGAAACCTTTCAAGATATTGTCAGAGCAAATAAAACGGCGATCGGATATTACTACAAGTATTCAGAGACCATTGCAGCTTCAGCTTTAGAAACATAAGAAGAAAAGTTCAACCAGTGGGGCAGATCCAGGTGTTGCTAAAACGGGCAATAATAGAAAAAGGTGTTCTTCTTACTATGCGACAAAGACGACGCATTTGTCCAAATACTATTGTAAATGTTGTACCACATTTTTATGTCTTGAGCATAGCAATATTCTATAAAAAAGTTGTTATAACCGCTTTACTAATTCTTCCATTGATGAATCTGATGAAGTTGAGCTAAATATAATTATGTGTTTGGGTTATTTTTGCCTTAGATTAGTAACAATAATAATAGTTATTACATGTTTTTATTGTGTTATGTTCTTAATGCTGTAATGTGTAAACGAATGTATCTCTGAGATACACCGCGACCTATACAGTACACTTTATAACCACGACCTCCGAAGGGTTAAAAACCAAACGTACAAATAACGTTAATCCAACAAAATAAAGAACAAAACTATACAATAACAAGATTTACAATACAGAATAAAGTATGTATATCATTCATTGATTTTATATTCCGTGGGTTTAAGCACACTCGAGATAAAATTAAAAATTGCTTTAGCGGAATCAGGTGTTGGCTTGTCAAGAGAAAGAACAAAATTATTTAAACTGGATAGACAGTCCTCACTTTCAGGTCACATTCATGCATAAATTGGTCAACTAAATAAAAGATAGTCTTAAATTTTTTATTATTACAAATAGTGCAAATTTCATTTAGACTGATGCTGTGAGTAGCTCCACTAAGTAAGTTTCACTTTGTGGTTATTGCAAAACTGAACTATTATTCGGGTTGACATGGATTGACAAATTTAACAAAAGTCAGCTTTTAACCCTTTCCAGTTAGTGTTACCTAAATTATCCATTTATAACACTTAATATAGTGTTCTGGTAAAAAATGATAATAGGAAATACGTTTATTATTGCACTTATACTATTAACAATTTAATTTTGTACATGGAAACTATAAAAACAATTTTTATTATTTTTTAAACATAGAAAAACATTGCACTTAGAACACTTTATTCTAGAGTAAGACTTTATATATATAATTTGCACCTTATGCGATTTTGATCATGTAGTGGACAGTGTTCTACGCTATCAAATCGAACATCTTACACTGATACAGGATGAATTACTTGTCTGTTATTTGGTGTATTCTCCTCAGAAGGATGTCCTCATTTTCCGAATTGAGATTTAAATTGGAAAAGGGTGATGTGTTTCACTTGTTTTTGTTTGCAGTGTCTTCGGTACAGCAACCAGGAGTTGACAATACATGTATTAATAAGATTAAATATTATTATAAAATAGAATCTTTTTAGTGTAATTTTGATTTTATATAGTTCTACAAGCATATCATGCAAATCCACACCCCTTCTACCCCATCGATATATTAAATTCTTTGACAATTGCTGGCCGTTAGATTTCTACATAGGTTTTTCTCTTGTTGCACCATCTCTTTACTTCATTAAGAGGATATTTTCCTATATAGTTCGATGCTAATATGACAGGCTTATTGTCATAATATTTAAAAGTAGTAATATTTTTTCTGCTGTCTATTTTTACATCAGAGGATCTACGACATTTTGCCATTAGAACTTTGTCTTCTGAAAAAAGACCACCTGCCCGTTGCTCACTTCTTACAGCCCCTGCAACAAGGAAGCCCCGTTCTTTATGACTAATAAGTAGATTATAAGATCTGAACCAATTACCCGTGAAAATCTTGAAATACAGGTGGTTTGGCAGATTTCTGACCAACTTCAGTACTATTTTCTCACTAATTTCAAGACCTGATTTATCTTGGACTGTTTCCCCATATATACCTCTAAATCGTATAGTATGCCGCCGCATCCTGCTCTTCCCGAAAAGTTTGATTTTGGTAGTTTTGAACATACGATCCATATGAAATAAAAAAGTATATTGTAGTTTTGTATTTTATTGACAGAAACAAAATTTATACTACTTCCCAATGATGCCATTTGGAGACCTCCACAATGCCCCAATGATTCCATTTGGATTCATTGATATTTATAATGTTTACATAAATAATCTTGTAAATATGAGCAAACTATATTGCAAATTATCGAATAAAAACAATGTAACAAGGAAAAAAAAATTTTTCGTGCCAACTGGTTCAATTACTCACTAGAATGATTCAACATTTACAGAGAATTGATGATCGTTGTTTCACTAGAAAATTTTACATTGAAACGTGACAAAGCTTACTGATAGAATTGTCAAATAAATTAATACAGCGTCTTCAGTGGAAAGGTGAAGCAACGCAATACCGTTCGCCAAATCGACATAAGTAGTTTCCTTTCGACATAATTTCCGACATAAGGATTTCTGCATTAAAGTGCAATAGACTTTTTTACTAATACATTGTATAAAATTTTAACACGGCCAGTTATTAATCTAACAAAGTATTCTGGTGTGTTCAAACGTAAAAGTTAATTTTTTTTTAAACTGGATTTTGATTTTCTTCACAATGTCATAATATCGGAGTCCCCGAACTGGTATACAATTAGCAACAATACTTAAAACTGGTGATTCAAAGAGATGAACTATAAAGGTTTAAGAACTTATTTTACTTCTTATAATAAGAGGTTTGACAGAAGCGATGGGAAGTATTCCTTTTGACGTTATTGACACTGCCATTTTTCGAAATAGATAAGAAGAGGTAAAAACAACACCGAGATGGGTCAATTTATTAGTGACATTGATAATATGATGTTTATACAAAAATTATTAACCTAAATATGTCTCTGGTTAGAAAAACATATAATTTTAGTTTTCTGGGTGTTTACTTTTAGTTTATTTTAAGTTAACATAACCATGTAAAGTATTGAGTTTATTTCCGACATTTCTACATTTTTCTTCTTCTTCTAGTTCCATGACCGTTATCGATCGTTGGATATCATGTTGGCTACCATATTCGCTATCGTGACTTTATTGACAGCCATAATATTTCAGCCATAATGTTCTTCTACCAGGACCACGATTACCTTGGATCTTTCCCTGAATGATCAGATCTAAAAGATCATATTTTTCAGGGTGTCTCATAATATGACCGAAGTATTCCAGCTTGCGTTTCTTTATTATATTGACCAGTTGTGTTGTTTGGTTCAACCGTCTAAGGACCTCCTCATTTCTAACTCTGTCGACCCAGCTTATTTTCAGTAGTCATCTGTATACCCACATCTCAAAGGCTGTCAATCGTTTAAGCATAGCCTCAGTTAGGGTCCACGCTTCTACTCCATACAGCAGGACAGAAAAGATGTAGCAAGATATCATACGAACTCTAAGGTCAATGCTAAGATCGTAACTGCAAAGTACGTTTCTCATTTTTACAAAGGCAGCTCGGGCTTGTTCTATTCGGCTTTTAATTTCTGCGGTTGGATCCCAGCTCTCATTGATATTACTGCCGAGATACACGAGTTTCTCTACTCTGTCCAGTGTGGCATCTCCGACTTTTATACCGTCATCATGTATATAATTTTGTTTGCTAACTATCATATATTTAGTTTTCTTAACGTTGAGTTTTAACCCATACTGATCACAAGTCTGTTTTATTTTGTTCATTAGATTTTGAAGGTCTTCTCCGCAATTGGCAAGGACTAAGGTATCGTCGGCATATCTAATATTGTTGACGGTTACTCCATTCACAATAATACCTTCGGTTGTCTCCATTAAGGCTTCCTTAAATATTTCCTCCGAATATAAGTTAAAAAGTAAAGGCGACAATATACAGCCTTGTCTTACTCCTCTTTTTATATTTATTTCATCCGACAGTTCTTGTTCAACCTTTATTCTTGCCACTTGATACCAGTATAGATTTGTAATTATTCGTAGATCTTTATCGTCCAATCCAGCTATTTCCAATATTTCTAGCATTTTGTTATGTCGGACTTTGTCAAAAGCTTTTTCAAAATCGATTGCACAAATATACACATTTTGATTTATATCTCTGCATCTCTGTACTAGCACCTGTATACTAAACAAGGCTTCTCTTGTACCCAAGCCACTCCTAAACCCAAATTGAGTATTGCTAATTCTGTCCTCTAACAGCGTGTAAATTCTGCTGTGTATTACTCGCAGAAAGATTTTCAAAACGTGACTCATCAGACTTATTGTCCGATGTCCGCATGTCTTTGGACGATGTTTCTTAGGTATTTTGACAAATGTCGACTTTAACCAATCAGTTGGTAATATCCCAGTGTCATAAATTCTGTTAAAGAGATTACACAGAGCTTTAATTCCATTTTCTCCCAAAAACTTTAGTATTTCAGCACTTACTTCATCGGGGCCAAGTGCTTTTCCATTTTTTGCCGTTTGTATTGAACGTCTTACCTCACTTTCTGTTATAGATGGACCTAATATAGCAATCGGTGTATAGTGTTCTACTCTCTTATCTTCAAATAATTCAGAAATGTAGTTTTTCCATTCTTTTAACTTTTCATTGATGTCTAATATTCTGTGTCCGTTTCTGTCTTCTAAACTTTGGGATACTTGTTTCCATTTGTTTCCAGCGACCTCTTTCAATTTCTTGTGCAGATGAAATGTATCGTGTTTCTTTTCATATTGTTGAATTTCATTACATTCTTTACTATGAAATTGTGTTTTCGCGTGTCTTATCTTCTGCCTGATTATTGCGTGGATCCTCTTGTATTCGTTTTTATCTTTATTTCTGACTTCTCTTCTTTGATCTATAAATCTCAGTATTTCTTCTGTCATCCACCCTTGTTATTTTCTTGCTTTTAGCGCACTCAATTTTGTTTCTTGAACAGACTTTAACAGTCTACTATTTTTAGGCGAGGATAATAATGTCATCTACATACAATAACATTAATAATTCAGTATTTTCATCTATAGAGATCCCGCGACAGCCTTTGTTTGTGAATTAATACTATATGTCCCACAGAAACATTGGCAATAAAGGAAGGCCTAATACTTCTTGACTACATCGAAAAATGACGATGTGTCATTAATTGTAATGAATATTTTGCCTACCACTTAGGGTATTATTATAAGGGGTTGAAAATTGGGCACAGAAATCACTGGGGTGGAGATAGCGTAAGCAAAACAAACGTTTTCGAGCAGCTACTCAGGGTTTTTCTGGAGAGCTGGATCGTGGATAAGTGAATAAAAAGATGGGATTGGATTGGGGTAACTACAAAAAGTAAAGCAAAAAGCTTCTCAAGCCATTTAAAATGGACGCCGCTTAGAAGAATATTTCTGCTGGATGAAAGAAAAGGCTCTTCCTTCCTAAAAAATACGAAAAGAGGTTAGAAACTTTTTTAAGAAAATAAACAAATTGGTTTAGAAAAAAATTAAATATTTATTGTTGTCTCACCACAAACAGTTACCTACAACTATAAATAGTACAAAAAATACTATTTAAATAGTTACAAAAATAAATACATAATAACAAAAAAACAAGCTTACTATGTTCTATTCGTTTATATACTCTAGAAGTTGGAGATACTATAAGAATTGTTAATAAGCGATAAATTGTAACGGAAAAATTGTAAATGAAAAATAGGATAAAAAAAACGGCATATATAGTCTAGAATGATGACATGGGACAAACAAAATGAAGATAAAAGCTGTTCACTGGGACCGAAACTTTGGAACTCGGCTTCTTAAAAACCCAAACGCCACTGGAAACGCAACTGAATACAATGGAATTATGTGTTTATCGTACAAAGTTATTGTAAATGCCGTTTTACAAATATCTCAGATAAGAGACAGCATAAAAATAAAACAAAATAAAACAGTGACTACTCTTATCAAAACTGACACAGTACATTGAGTCAAATTCAGTACAATACAAACTACATATTTTCCTTATGAAAAGACGAAAAACAAAAAAATTATGAATTTGTAGAAAAATTCGGACTCCAATAAAACTAAACACCTTTAAGAGAGGCCGGTCTTACCGAGATTGATGTAATTCTCTTCCCTGTAATATTTTCTTAGCGATCTAAGTGGATATTTATTTAATATTACGCGAAAACGATCAAAAGAATACCAAGGAAATACACATATATGATATAGAAACAAACTTTAAAATGTGTTTATTATCAACTGCAATGATGCACAAGGATTAAAATTACTTTTTCGATGTTTTAGCATATACGAGGTGATTTCAATATATACCAAAGAAAATAAAAATGCTACATAGCTTGGGCACTTATAGTGGCATTCGCGTAAAAATTCTACAGTAAACCAACATGACGTGAACTGTCTCCACAGCTATACATTGTATGCCGAAGTAAAGAGTGGTTAACTTTATCAAATGCACATTTAAAATCGACGATTATGACAAAAATATTACGTTTTCGAAGCCGGAGCTATATTTGTATAGCGAAGGAGACTGTGTATACATTGATAGTGCAATCTGTATTCATCTGAGATCCTGACTACCATTCTGGAAGTAAAGAAAATTTCTCGCACTATGGCATGAAACGCTTATATAAAATGTGTATAAATATTTTGCTTAAATAACTTGGTACGAACTGCCTTGATAATTATAAACTCCTTCCTTTGACCTTTTTTGTGTATAATTATTTTGATCTCAGGATGAAGGAACTTTCTTTTCCTTAAGTGTTTTATTGAAAAGCGAAGATAGGTTAGGTTAGTTTATGTTAGGTATAAATGTAATTGTAAAGAAATTCAGTATTTGTAATTTATAAGACATATATTGTTCCTCCGAAAGTTTCAAAAGGTATGATTTATTGGTATTACTATGATTTTACCTTACTATAATAATATTTGAGCTTGTAGGTTACTAGAAAGTGATCAGAAGAACAAGGGATTGCGTCAACATATAAATTGTCTACGACATTTAAATGTATACTGTTTATTCAAATCAGATCAATTATACTTCTCCCTAGAGAACTAGTAAAAGTGAACTGAGCGGGAGAGACTGAAAAGGCTCATTCAAGATTTACGACGTCAGAACCCCACAGAGTTGCCAAAACATCAGAATAGTTATTAAGTGAGGAATTTTTAAAATGTCAACTATTTGTCAAACTATTATATTAACAGTAAATACACTTAGTTTTAATACTACTGTAACACACTAAAATACATAAGATATTCTATATTTTAAACTTAACTCCCTTAGTGCTTTAATAGTAAAAACGTCCCGCCATTATTTTTTGTCAAAACAATCTATCTTATATGAAAGCTTATCAGCTCTCTACAGACTATTTATTTGTTTTCGCATAGCACAATCACAATCTTCTTCTTTAAGTGCCGTCTCTTAATCGGAGGTTGGATATTATCATCACTATCTTTACTTTATCTACTGCTGCTCTGAAGAGTTCTATAGAACTGCATTTAAACCAGTCCCTTAAATTTTTTAACCACGACACTCTCCTTCTTCCTATACTCCTTCCTCCTCTTATCTTGCCCTGTATTATCAGCCTTAGCAGTTCATATCGCTGTCCCATCATTACGCGTCTCAGTTATTGTAACTTTTTTATTTTTATTGTGTTTAATATTTTGCATTCTTTGCCCGGTTCTCGAAATACTTCCGTGTTAGTTTTCTTCCGTGTCCATGCTATTCTAAGCATCCTCCTGTAACACCACATTTTAAAGGACTGTAACTTATTTATATGTTCTTGCTTTAATGTCCAGCTTTCAAGTTCATATTGCAGTATCAAAAACACGTAGCATCTCAGTGCAATTACAATACACAACAATAATTAGTTTTTAAAGCTATTAATCTAAAATAAATAATTATTTATAAATACAATGTATTAATATATATTATATTATGATCAAATTGTGTAAGAAATCAAAAGATAAACAATATTCTTACTCTAAAAAAGCGGCAACACTTTATACACTTTTGCCACACGCTGAACTGTCAATAAAATTTGAAGTATTCCCTTATCAGTTGCGTACAATTGTCTAATCTATTTAAATAAAATTATTATTTTGTGGAATATTAGACTTAAAGAGTTATTTCATAAAATTTATATTATTAATAATAACAAATGTGTTTGGTTATTAATTTAATATAACTCTAAAATTTCCAATATAATGATGATTACATTTTTTTCGATTATTACACCATGTTGACGACTATAAAAGATCGAGCAGTTCCGTATGTGTTTTCGTATTATTAGCTGTGTTAGGAAAATTTTAACTCTAAGGTTGACGTTCTGACAATTTTAAATGTAAGTGATGTCACTTTATATAAATTGTGACTTGCAAGCATTTTTATATGAAAAATGCTATATACAGAAAGCCAGAAAGAGTTCTGCCTCTTGTATTTAAAGCCTTGTTATGGCTGGATCTTATATTAACAAGTTAATATTTTTAAGTAGTTTGCTATGCAAAGAATCAAGGTCTGAAATATGTGAGTTACAATCGCTACCAATGATTGTAGGTATGATTGTCAGTATTATATTTTTTCGTAACATCATTTAAAGCTTATTGAAATATCTCGAGAGTAGTGCTTAAATCCAAACTAGGTTTAAAATATACATTGCAGGTGAAAAATTTGCAGAATTGTTTATATAAGGTATGTGGCGAGTAGTGACGACTACCTATCAAGTCACATCCACGCGCTCATCAAAGATTTATGACAAGAAGAGCAAATACCCGACGACTAGAAGTAAAGTATAGTATGCCCGATTTATAAAAAGGAGACAAACTCCAGTGCAAAAATGCTACCGTGGAATTTCTCTCCTATGTACAGCATATAAAGTCCTGACGTATATTATAAATCAGTGGCTCTAACCACTAGCAGAAAATGGGTGACTATTGGAGACTGGATCAAATATTTATAGTCAAACAGATCTTGAGTAAATCATTGAAACATGACATTGATGTTCACAACGTGTTTGTTGATTTTAAACATGCATACGACTCAGTCAAAAGGAACAAACTCTACAATATATTCGCTAAATTGTCAATACCACACAAGCTAATTAGACTCATTAAAGCCACAATGGATGGAACTCAGGCATGTGTAAGAATACAAAAGCACCGGATAGACTTTTTCTAACTTTGGTTAACCTGGCGCTGGAGTATGCGATTAGACAAATGCAAACTAGACGCTTATGCCGATGATATATTAATATTATGATTAGATCATCAACAGGAGCACAGGAAACATACGCAGAGTTGAAAACGCAGACAAAAATGTTAGGTCTGGAAATGAACATAAAAAAAATCAAAAATAATGATAAAGACGGGAAGAAATATAGTCCCACAAAACAATTTACATGAATATGGCATTGAAACGGTTAAAAAGTTTACATACCTGGGAGTAGAAATATATGCCGACGGATCAGAAGATTGAGAAATACGGAAGACAATAACGCAGACAAACAAAGCTTATTTTGTTCTCCATTTTTCTTCTTACTTTCAAGCTCCTGATGGAGATCAGTTAAATGTTGCCTTTAAATGGGAGTCAGGTCTGATCTTATGGAGAGGATGATTAAATTTGGAGAGGATGAGCGTGATAATAATCTACTTTTCTTTATTACGTTAGGCAACTTCAGTAAGGGACATTTTAAATGGTCGAGACTTACCGTTGATTTTACGTAACAAAGTGCCAGTGGTAATGCATTTAAAATATAATCACGTTTTTCGCGCTCTCTTTTTTCTGCCTGAAATTCTTCAAATAAGATTGAAGCTTTGGGGTGATTTTCCGAAAACGTCTGACTGAGACACCTGGTAAGGGACGCCGAGAGAAAGGTGAGTTGTTGCGTTAATTGCGCGAAGTGTAGAGTTGTCATTGGCCCAGCAGGTGCATTCCGCAGGCAAATTTTATGAAACCATTTTGTGTTTTTTGGAGTATCACCATCGACCAACAGAAACAAATTGACCAGAAAATACGACTATACAACTCGTGGATGGTTTTGTGGCAGTAATAGCATTAAGGATTGGTTAGAGATTTATTAATATATTAATTTATTAATCTAGATTATTAGAATAGGTATATAAACTTTTATATAGGTATATAAACTAGTACAAACGCAATTAACTCATGTCAAATATTTAAAGATATTATTATATATCGTCATATTACTGCGAAAAGTCACTAACTAATAATTTTGTAGGTTGGAGTTATTGGATGTTTAAGAGTGATTTTATAAATTATCTTTTTTACCAACTTAAACACCTGGTATAAAAGTTATGCCAGCATTTTTCAAACAAAGTTTATTTTTTCATAATGTTTTGAGAAAAATATGGAGTGAATTTTTGCACAACAAAATTACATGAAATATTAGTTAGTTACTTTATTAATTAATATCTTTAAGAATACAAAATAGGGTTTTAAAAAATCATTCAGTTTCTTCAAACAATACAGTATGCCTCGATAGGAACTCTAGACTCATAAATTGTTAGGTTGTAAATACTTAACTTCCTACAATATATGATAAGTTATACATAAGAATGATAAGTTATACAACTTGCAAAACATGTTTCTATACATTGAGTGTGATACCGAAATGCGATTATTTTCATTACAGTACTCTTTATACAAGAAGTACATTTTTGTGATGCGTCTAAATATCACCTTTGAGTATTTTTTTGCAGTAATGTGACTTCATTACAGGATAGCTCTCAATGTGCTGTTTAACAAAAGCCATATCATCGTCTTTACACTTATTGTGAGGAGTCTTTTTGGCACGGTTATCACACTGCCGTAAAATTTGCATTCTCGCTACCTTCAAAAGTTCTATTTATACATTCACTTACTGTTTAAACTTTTTTGAAAAAACTTACTTTTGAAAAACATACTTGGTATTTACCTTTGTTTTTCATTACGTAGCATTCCCTGCCATGCTTTCGCTTTTTGGAAGGTTCCACATTTGCTCCAGGTCGCGCTGGTGGTTCTTGTTTTATAAATTTTAAGATAAAATCCATTTGTCTAGTATAACTAGAAAGACTCCAAAATGATTTGCAAATATTAAGCCTATCCGTATCATTAAAATGTGTGTTGCATTTAAGTTTTTAAGTGTCACATTTAACTTTTTGAGGAACTTTTGCAGGTCTTTCTTTTTTTGTTTTATATGGCAAACAATCAAACATTTTTTTCCTCTCAATATTTCTACTCTAATTAGAAGGATCTGCTTCCTGACTCCTCATTTGGTTCCCAATGTTTATCCTTAACAGAGTCGTCGTCATCCGTTTCATCCTAGAGTAAAAAACATCGTAATAAAGAGTGTTTAAACCAGGTTCTAGTAATTAACAATCATAAGAAACAAAATTATCATTACAGCATAATTGTCTGCCACGGGTAAAGTCGAATACTCGAACTGTTCCTCAGAGTTTGAAAATTTACTGCATGAAGCGATCTCAATTATACGGGTTGTTTCCTAAAATAATGATTACTTTATTCCTAAAATGTAAAAAAAAATGGACAAAAAAAAACAAATTTGTCCAGTCAGTATTAAAATTACCAACCTTTGTTGCAGCTGCACCATATGTTTGGTTGAACAAAGTCTCACAGTTGTTTGAATTTATGGAACTGTAGTTTAGACTTATGTCTTTTTCCCGGTTATTTGGTTGCCAACCTGTGATTCTATTGCAACACATATTTGGTTTGGTCTCCATTCTTCTAGATTTATTTCTTGGACTGCGGTTATATGTACTGGATCCTAGAATTTAAAAAAGTTGATATTTTTACTGGTATTTTCATGAAAGGGACGAAATCTATAATGGAAAAGTAGAAACCATTTTGCAACATGATTTTATCCACAGTAGAAAATATAAAAATAAGTCTTACCATACAGTTAGCTCATTTTAAGGTCAGTGAGAAAATGTCAGTGACTTTTCGCAGTAATATGACGATATGTTTGAATTATAAAGACACACGTCGGAACAGTACGGTGTCACGACGACTACTTACCACTAAGAATGGCAGTTCGGTTAAAACACTCGTATTAGGACATGTACACGCAAATAAATTATAAAAAATGATCCTTTTCTAAAAAAACTCTATTCCAAAGATAATCCATGTATGTCCATACCTACACATTTTCAAAAAAAAATAGCAAAAATCCCCTATTCAAGCGACAGCGTATAGATGTAGCATTCAACGGCATTTCAACCCTTTTTAGCGTAAATATTTCGTGTCCACTCGAGCTAAAGAAAAAAAGTAAAAGGGTGGCTTTCTAGGGCGACCGATAAAAGCCCGAAATGACAATATAATGCCCTCCTGAAGGCATTCGCTTCATCGCCGTCGATATGTATGCGAAAAAAGGAAAATAACGCCATGCAGTAAGATGTGCCTCTACTGTAGTGGGATGGAATGGACTTTTGTAAAAGACATTAAGGAGTTAGTAAGCAGTTATGTTTAATATATAGGATAGCTAATAGCTATAGGGGGTTTAAATAGCGTGTTTTTTGAGTAAATCTTGGATATGAACATAATATAACATATTGTTAAAAATACGAATACACCTTCCGTATTCTTGAATCATTTTCATGACTGTGTCGAATAATTATTCAGGTTTATCTCAAGATGAAATTTTTTTTAATACATTTTAAAATAAAGGTTTAACAGTAAAATTCTGATAACTATATGTTGGTCATATATTTACCCATTTTATTATTATAATGGTATTACTATAATAATATATTATAATAATACCATTATAATAATAAATTATTATAATAATCTATTATTATAATAATACCATAATATATTATTATTATAATATATTATTATAATAATCTCTTCATTTTAATGCGCTCGAATAAATTGATATATCGACACTTTAGAGGTAAAACTCGTTAAGTGACGTATTGGGCAAAAATGAATTAAATTTTTTAAAATTTGAAAAAAAAACTCTCCCACGTGATCTTGTACAGATATGATCATAAATCAGATAACCAAAAAATTAATGTCACTGGTGAGGGTCGTCGCAAACTTGAAATTATTGTAGAACTTCCACCAGCATACAAATGTCTCCTGCCCATAACAAAGCAAAAAAGGTATGATTTGCAAAAATTATGCAGGTCAGGATTAATACCAAAAGAAACTCGTTTGTGGTATAAAAAATTACCCATTTCTACTACAGATACAATTAAAAGACTTCCAGAACCTGACGAGGATGAAGATTCTACAGATGAATAAAATTTTGTTTCTCTAATTTGACTAACTTTTTTCGAATACATTTGAAAATAGGTTATGTTGTTTTAATTTCATTATACACTATTATTAATGCTTAAAATGGGAACTGGTCAGGACAGTTACGTTATGAGTTCTGACCATCTCGTAAGGGAATAAGGTCTCGAGTTTTGTAAGTGTGTCAATACTCACTACTAAAGAAAAAATTACTTAAGTACACGTTCTGTTCACTACGTACATATTTACTTCAATAAGTACTGTCCTAAACATAAATATTTTAAGAGAAAAAATCTATTAAGTACTCTTTTACATTTTCTGACGAAACTGAAAAATCAAATTTTGAATTTAATTGTCAAAGAGCGTCTTAAAATAAAGTACCTACCCAAAAATCAATCAAATCGGATTAAAAATAAATGTTCTGTGTCCAAAGATATTGCGAATAAGTTAAAACGTTTCTAAATTTCGTCATTTTATTGTGTCTTGACTACGTACTTGTGTCATTGCACCTAAAAAAATGTATTTGGGGTTATTTAAAATTAATTTGTGCAATTAATCACAAATTTTTGACTGACAATAAAATACGCGAGTTTCTGAAAAAAAAATCATAATGCGAGTAAATGCGAAATCACTGAAGAGGATGAGTTGATGAGAGCGGCGCAATCGGAAATGGAAATCGATGCCGCTTGCAAATACCAGACGTTTAGCGGATAATTTTTGTGAACGTAAAGGTCGGGTTACAAAATCCTAGTACATAGGGTGTTTCAAATACCGAGAACAAAATTTTGATAACTCTTATGTTTGTTTGTCTCTTCTAAACACAGTATTTTTACGGGTGATGTGCCATGCAAATATAGTCCAGGATATGACAGTAAAAAGAATAGAAATTAAGAGAAAATTAAAATCTGCGGGCTTTACACCAACAATAAAGTCGTTTCAATGTCAAATACAAGAAGAAGAAGAAGAAGAGTAAGAAAAAGAAGAAAATTGAAATCTCCGAGCTTTATACCAACAATAAAGTTGCTTCAAGGTCAAATACAAATAGAACATGTCCTATTTTTCTCATTTATTGGACTTTAAATCAGTGTCACCAGCCTGTGTAGATGTGGCGTGAAGTATTGCACTTTGCATCTTTAAGTCGTATGTCAAAAGAGATTTTAACTAGTTTTTATAATGAAATAATTAGTTATGGAAAATATGTGAGTTTATTATCCTATAATAAAAGACAGAAAATAAGATTATGTATTTCTCTTAGGAAAAACATAATTTCAAGGCAGGAAACTCTAGTTTTATTAAAAAATTGTTTACTTTTCCCTTTCTTACATCTTTTTATTCAAATAGTTTTATTATATGAAAAATATTTATTAATAAAAGATTATAAAAGTCTTTTACCTTTTTCTTTACTCCTGACTTTAACCTGGTCTGTACCCTCTTTAATGACAGAGAGGTTACACAAAAACCGGTACTCGGCTCGGGCTTCAATTTAGTAGAGGTTTCTTGGTCGGGGCTCTTACTACAGCTCAAATATAAAGAATCAATTAATTAAAGAAGTACTGAAGATAAAGGGACGAGAAGTTAGCAGATAAGGAGAAGACAAGTTAGAAGATAAAGCGAAGACAAGTTCGAGGATAAAGAGAAGAGAAATAATTGAGCACCACCCTATTTTTAGAGGAACAGGGAAACCTAAAGACATATAAAATAAGACAACACGAAAGGTAAGGTACAGTTAAGATAATCACGTGAGAATATCATAAACCGTGAGAAAAAAGTTATTATGATTGTGCGGTACACACTTAATACTTCGACATATATATACACTGTTTATATGATAAATCAAATAGTAATATCAATTATAATGCCTAAAAGAGATACATCATGCAAAAAATATAAATTTATATCATAACAAAAAAAATAAAAGGCAAATAGTTATCAACAAAGTTATGTTGAGGTATAGTAGTTAAAGTAAATGCACTATAACAATTTTTACTGAACACTTAGCACGAGATAAGTTATTGCACATTTATTATTGAATACAACAAAAAATATCTTTTTGAAAAACAGTTCTGAATAATGTAGTATTCTCAAGAATAGAAATAAAACAAGGGATATTGTGATTGCATATACGTCAATATTCGTCAAATATAAGTTTTTATGCCTTGAGAATACGTAAACATTTACTAACATTTTGAACGTGATCACCTCAAATCTATACATAATATTTATCATAAATATAACCTACATTAATATAAAACAAACTGTTCGTAATTTATACGCATATATTATATCGTAAGTTTATACCCATAATAGTTCATTCCGTTTAACTATAAATAGCAAAGTCACTAAACTGAAGTCATAAATCAACGTCTTATGATTTAGGTATCAAAAATGAGCTTTAGTCATTAAAAATATAGTTACTTACAATATAACAGGCAACAGGTGGACACAGGTAGTGACGTTCTTTTATAGAACGCTCTCAATAAAAGCACTGGACGTGTGGCCCCTGTCACAGGTACTTGGGACTGCAGGTACAGTAAAAAATTACGATCTTCAATCCGCAATCTCTCAAATTCGTTTAGGCAGACGAAAAGAAACAAAGAGAAACAGCAGTACAGGTAGTAGTAAATAGCAGAGACGAACAGTAGAGACGAATGTATGACATGAGCAGTAGAGACGAACAGTAGAGGCGAATTTAGAGACGAATTGTAGAGACGAACAGTAGAGATGAATTGTAGAGAGGAATTGTAGAGACGAATGTAGGGGCAAACGGCAAACAAAAGTGACTTCGTTTCTTCGGATTGAAAGACGTCTGTTTAACAAAAGAGAAAATAGTTAGTATAGGAAGCACTGTGTAAAGATAAATAAATAAGGGTGAAGTGAAAATACACTTACCGCCGTATGATGAAAAACATATCGCTCTTCATAGGAACCAACTCACTCGGAAATGAATTCGAGTTCTGATCTTAGACAAGCTATAAGGATAGAAATTGAGTAGAAGTATTGGCTGAAGAGTGCTACTCGAAAATGATACTTAAATGGCAAGGCTAGTGTGGTCGTATTTGTAACCTAAACACTTTGTCTTGGCTAGATATATTATTTCAGCGAAAATCAGCATCTCGGCGTTTCTGAGAAGATAGACCGGGTATTCGACAATAAGCACTGATTCCTTTGTTACCAGGAAGGGTTATTATTTAACAAATGATAGATAAAAAGAGCAGAGAACATTTGGCGAACTACTTCGTTGTTAAAAAAATGCATGACAAATTGCTCATAGCTTTTGGGTTATTTAAAGCTCCTAGCAAAATATACACATAAGCGGCGAAGGGAATTATTTAAAGAAATTTTAAACATGCTTTAGGTCGAGTTATTATACTTAAGCAAATGTTTTTATCATCTGGAAAGTTTAAAACAGGGATTAATCAACGTTTCCAAGAGATATTGGTTTTATTGATTACTTCTGAAACTTCTGAAACAGGAAAGGCTGGGTTTCTTTAAATTGCTTAGCATTATAAGATAGCAAAATAAAAAGTATGGAGTGGTATGGATATAGTACCGAGGTTTTCAGATTCCGTTCATGATTCTATCAAAAAGATAGCAGATCAAAAAAGACAGATTTATAAATCATTAAGTAGGTATAATGAATAAGTAAAATTTGTATATTGAATTCCAGATTTTAGCCAATGGAAGTGGCTGTACAGTTGAGATGATTCAATTGAAAAATCAAAGTGGAGACAATTTCTAGGACGAATGGCTAAATATAGACATTATTGAACTTCCTTAAGTTGAAGATGTTTGAGAGCCCCATAAATATTTTTGTGTTATGTTATTTTTTTATTTTTTATTAAATTGTTGTTACATAATTTAACTTTTAAATCTAATAAATTTATTTGTTTTCAATGCATGTCCAGTTTCCGCCAGTTCCATTTATCTGACATATTTCTGTTGTGACTTTTCTACTCTTTCTCTACATGAAGCCGTTTGTCTGCTACTAGTTTTGTTCTTTCTTCAAATAGACTCACTACCATCGATATATTGTAGTATATCGATGTTCACTTTTTTATTATTCATAGTCTCCTTCCTAAATTATTCTTTAAAAATGCAGAATTCATATCCTACGGATAAAATCTATAAATATTGTTACGATTTTAAATGTTATGGCATATAGAACTGTAAATATTTTATGACTAATTCTTTTTTATTGATTCTCGTAATTTGTAGGTCAAAATATACCTGAGCTTCGCTACCAGTTGTTTACAGAAATCTCTAGACACTAATTTTAGTGAGTCATCCACGTCTCGAGGTTGAAAAACGAGTCGAGCGCCTTCACCAAAATACGAGATTATTCAGGAAGTTTGCCGAAAGTTCCAGATGACAACAGTTGTGTATATAAATGAAAGATTTTTGTATTTGAGTTAGTCATAAGAAGATCGGTAAACGCGATATTTAAATGTAACGAAACGTGAAATAAATACATTTGTAAAGTTATTTAATAAATTAGTAATTAGCTATCGTGAGTTTTAATAAATTAGAATATAGACAATAAATTAGAATAAAGACAAATAAATTAGAGCAATAAAAAGACGTCACAGTGGTGCAGAAGTGGGATTGTAGATAAATTTAATTTGATTTTGAAAAAGACTTTTGAACTTTTGAAAGGTATTGTTCGTCGGGAACATCCGCGTAGTCCAGTAGTGATCGTTGTACGAAAGAACATTTAAAAAGTACGTGTGTGCCTGACCAAAGATGCTGCTAGTAGAACTTTCAGTGAAACAGTTGCGTGAGCAACTAGAAGAACGCGATGAAGACTGCAGCGGGTCCAAGAAGATCCTCCAAGAACGACTGAAGACTGTTCTCAACAAGAATGGAGACGACCCAGAGACATTCCAGTTCCAGTCAGCAGAAGAAGCCGTTTTAACGAAAATAATTGATGGAAAATTCGAGACTGTTTCCAAAAGATTCGATGAAACGTCACAAATGATTGAAGAATCTTCGCAACAAAATGATAGTAAATTTGAGAACGTCTCGCAAATGATTGAGGAGACCTCTAAAAAAAATTATGATAAATTCGAGAACGTTTCCAAAAGATTGGATGAAACGTCTCAAATTATTAAAGAAGTAGGTAGACAAAACGACGAGAAACTCGAAAATGTGTCTAGAAGATTCGACGAGAAATTTGAAAATGTTTCTCAAATGATGGAAGAAACTTCTAAAAAGAATAATGAGAAATTTGAAGAAGTCTCTAAAACATTTGATAAAGTTGAAGAGAAAATCAAACAGTTAGAGACCATGATAACTAACACGAGAGTGCTACCACCAATTAATACGGTAGCTTTAGATCCGGTAGAGATAAAAGAAGACGAGACAAAATGTAAGTTGGAAACACGGCCGAAATTTGAAGGAAGTGGAAGTTCCGTTCATGTCAAAGTCCCAACTTTCGACGGAAAATCATCATGGAACAACTACATGAAACAGTTCGAATCAGCTGCAAGAGCGAATGGATGGTCTGAAAAAGAAAAGGCTGTAAACCTGACTATCGCTCTTCGAGGAGATGCCTTAGATGTGCTCCAGACCATAGCCGTAGAGGAGACGGATGATTTCGAACAACTGAAGAAGAGGTTAAATATGCGATATGGCCACGAACACTTAGAGCATGTATATCAGTCGCAGCTCAAAAATCGAAGACAAAAGAAAGATGAGGCTCTTCAAGAATATGAAGTAGATATCGCCAGATTAGTGCGATATGCTTATCCAACAGCTCCCGAAGACATGATGGAAAAGTTGGCCGTTCAAACGTTTATTGATGGTCTTCGTGATCATGAGATGCAAAGAACACTACGATTAGCTCGTCACAAGACGCTGGTTGATGTCTTATCCGCCGCCCTCGAATACGAGTCAGCTACGCAGGCCTCTGGCGGTTACAGTAAAGTTAGGACTGTAAAAGAGGAAGAAGATGAAGATAAACTGGACCAGCTCTTTAATATGATAAAAAGCATGACACACAAGAAAACGAAGACCATAAGACAGAAGACAAAACCAGAACGCGTCGGCCTTAGGGGAGCAGCTTCGACCCAGAACTTTACCAAAGACCCTCTGATATTAATAGCTTCTTTGAAATGTCGTGAAGATAGTGTATATGTAGATGGAGAAATAAATGGTAAAAAGTATACTTTGTTGGTGGATACCGGAGCGACCAGAAGCATTATACGCCCGACAATTATAAACAGCCAAAAGAAACTGTTACCAACGAGATTGCGACTTCGGACCGCCACAGGTGAAAATGCCAACATTCATGGAGAAATCCAGGTACAATTAGGAATTGGAGCAGAAAAGTTCGTCCATACGGTTATAGTTGCTGACATCGAAGAGGATGTTATATTAGGAATGGACGTAATGAATGCGCATGGATTCCAATTGGATTTTAAGAATAAGGTAATCAAAGTTGGTAACGAGGAGGTATTTCTCCATCCACATGATGACAACACTATGCAAGCAGCCATTAAAGAAGATACAGTCGTGCCTGCGAGAAGTGAAACGATAATAGTAGCGCGGCTACAGGGAATTGTGGACGAAGGAACACCTGTTATGATGGAGCCTTGGAATCATGACGACGAAGTTGGCCGTGGAATTATAATGGGAAAAGAATTAGTGACTTCGGCTAAAGAAATTCCTGTGAGACTTATCAATGTCAACGACTATCCAGTCACCATCAAGAAAGAGACAAAAGTAGGAACTTGCGTACCTGTGACATCCATAATTCGTCAGACGACAACGTCTGATAATTCCAACGACAAATTTGAGCAAATGATTGCAGTTGCTGGACAGTCTCTGAATCAGAATGAGAAAAGGAAATTAAGGGAATTTCTTCGGCAGTATCGTGATATTTTCGTACCAAAAGGAGGAAAGACGGGAAGAACTACCGTTGTTAAGCATAAAATTGATACTGGTAATGCTAAGCCAATTCGTCAAACAGCTCGACGATTACCACAGGCGAAAAGAGAGGAAGCTGAAACGATTGTTCAGGAAATGAAGAAAGACGGGGTGATAGAACCTTCTACGAGCCCATGGGTCTCTCCGGTGGTCCTGGTTAAGAAGAAAGACGGAACAACGAGGTTCTGTGTGGATTACCGTTTCCTGAACAACGTTACCAAGAAAGATAGTTATCCTCTGCCTCGGATCGATGACACATTAGACACATTGGCTGGAAGTAAATTATTTTCTACTTTGGATTTGAAGTCTGGATACTGGCAGGTAGAAATGGACCCGGTAGATAAAGAAAAGACAGCCTTCACCACAGGATCTGGATTATGGCAATTCAACGTTATGCCATTTGGACTTTGTAACGCTCCTGCGACATTTGAGAGGCTTATGGAAAATGTGTTGAGAGGGCTATCTTGGAAAACATGCCTAGTTTATCTAGATGACATAATCGTCTTGGGGGAGACATTTGAAGATCATCTGAAGAATTTAGAAAACGTTTTTAATCGACTTAAAGCTGCCCAATTGATGTTAAACCCTAAGAAGTGCCAGCTATTTCAAGGTAAAGTCAATTATCTGGGTCATATAGTCAGTAAAGAAGGAGTGGCTGTGGATAAGGGAAAAATTGATTCCATTAAGGAATGGCCAAAACCAACTGACAAACACCAAGTGAGAAGTTTTCTGGGACTATGTACTTACTACCAGAGGTTTATTAAGAAGTTTGCAGATATCGCTAAACCATTAACGCGACTTACAGAGGAAGCAAGAGAATACCGCTGGGATGTAGACTGCCAGAATGCCTTTGAGACCTTAAAAAAGCATTTAATCACAGCACCAATTTTAGGGTATCCACTGCCAGAAGGAGAGTTCATCTTAGATACAGATGCAAGTAACGTGGGAATTGGAGGAGTGCTGTCTCAGATTCAAGGAGGACAGGAAAGAGTCCTTGGATATTTTAGTAAAGTTCTCTCAAAACCTGAGCGAAATTATTGCGTCACGAGAAGAGAACTTCTGGCAGTAGTAAAATCAGTAGAGCACTTCTATCAATACCTCTATGGAAGGAAATTTTTAATCCGAACCGACCATGCCGCCCTTAAGTGGTTGATGCAGTTTAAGAATCCAGAGGGTCAGATAGCCAGGTGGATCGAACAACTCCAAGAATATGATTTTAAGATTGAGCACCGGGCCGGAGTTAGCCACCGAAACGCTGATTCTCTTTCCAGAAGGCCATGCCCAGCAGAGTATTCTCACTGCAACAAAACGGAATCCAAGGAAGCAGCAGTGCTAAGAACGACGGTGGTCCACGACGACTGGACGCCTACCAAGATCAGGGAAGAACAAGAGAGAGATCCAGTTATACAGAAAATCCGAAAATGGAAAGAAGAAAACCGTCGACCACCTTGGCAAGAAATATCGAACCTAGGCTCAATAGTTAAGACGTATTGGGCCCAGTGGGACTCATTTATCATGGAAGATGGCTTGCTCAAACGAGTCCTGGAAAATGATGACGGTTCAGAGAAGAGAAGACAGTTGGTGATTCCAAAGAGCAGAATAGCCGAAGTACTTCGTCAGTTACACGACAGTCCATCAGGAGGGCATTTTGGTGTGAAAAAGACCTTTCAGCGAATTCGGGAACGGTTTTATTGGATGAACAGTTCCGACGATGTAAAAGACTGGTGTAAGAAATGTACTATTTGTGCTACGAGTAACGGGCCTTATCGAAAAAGGAGAGCTCCTATGAGACAATATAATGTTGGAAGCCCGTTTGAAAGAATAGCTTTGGACATTGCTGGGCCATTTCCAGAAAGTGATAATGGAGGCAAGTACATGTTGGTAGTAATGGATTACTTCACTAAGTGGGTCGAGATTTACGCACTTCCAGACCAGAAGGCCGCCACCGTTGCAGATAAGTTGATCCAAGAATATATCAGCCGATTTGGAGTGCCTTTGGAGATCCATAGTGACCAAGGCAGGAACTTCGAAAGCGATTTATTCCAAGGAATATGTGATAGACTAGGTATGAAGAAAACAAGAACTACGGCTTATCATCCGCAATCGGATGGTATGGTAGAACGAATGAATAGAACAGTTGGCAAGTATTTGACAAAGATGGTATCCGATCATCAGCGAGACTGGGACCAATATCTTCCGTTCTTCACAATGGCCTACAGACTGCTGTTAATGAATCAACAGGCCAGACACCAGCCAGAGTCCTATTCGGACGCGAGATGCGACTACCTTGTGATCTAGAGTTTGGGTGTCGACCTGGAGAAGATGTAGCAGGTGAAGATTATGTGATCGAATTACGAAGAAGAATGGACGATGTACACGAGTTGGTCCGTTCCCATCTCCAAATCGCTAGTGACCGAATGAAGAAACGGTACGATACACAAGCCGAAAAGGGGTGTTTTAAGAAGAACGATAAAGTCTGGCTTTATAACCCCAAAAAGCGAAAAGGTTGTTCTCCCCAAATTGCAGCAGTTTTGGGAAGGTCCATACCTCATTATGGAGAAGATCAATGATGTTATTTACCGAATAAGCAAGATTCCGAGAGGAAAGCCGATGATAGTACACCATAACCGGTTGGCGTCTTTCGAGGGTGACCACGACGTAGATGAAGAAGTGGAAGTAAACCAAGTCCAAGATGTGTCTGACCTCACGTTTGAGGAATTCATGGGTGCCTATGGAGGTACCGGTAAAGCAAGACATGGTGTTACCACTGAAGAAAGGCAAGATCTACTCGCGCTTCCCGATGACTACTCACTGGCCCTTACCATCCCGGCCAGTATCAAAGATGCGCCAGGGTTGGCATCCGTCTTTCGAAGGAAGTTTGGTCGAGTTGCAGAACTTCAATGCCAAGTGCCAGCTCCTGGTAAAACCTTGAAACTTCAAGATGCATCACGTTACCTTTTCTACCTGGTAACAAAAGACACTGCCCGTGACCAACCTACCTACCGAGATGTATGGGAAGCCTTACTTCAGTTGAGAGAGCACGTACTAGAGTCCGACGTGCAAAAGTTAGCCATGCCAAAGTTGGAGTGCCGCCAATTAGATTGGAGGGTTATACGAAACATGGTGGAGGAAATCTTTAAAGACACCGAAGTCCAGGTGTTAGTCTGTTGCAATCCGCATAGTTACTGCTGCGGAGAGAAAACCGTTCCTTGTCATTTCTATACAACTGGAAGTTGTAAAAGAGGGTCCAGTTGCCGATATCAGCATGTCGTTCAAGTTCCAGTCCCGACAAGGTTCCAGGAGGAACCATCTTTTAAGAGGGGGGCAATGTTACGATTTTAAATGTTATGGCATATAGAACTGTAAATATTTTATGACTAATTCTTTTTTATTGATTCTCGTAATTTGTAGGTCAAAATATACCTGAGCTTCGCTACCAGTTGTTTACAGAAATCTCTAGACACTAATTTTAGTGAGTCATCCACGTCTCGAGGTTGAAAAACGAGTCGAGCGCCTTCACCAAAATACGAGATTATTCAGGAAGTTTGCCGAAAGTTCCAGATGACAACAGTTGTGTATATAAATGAAAGATTTTTGTATTTGAGTCAGTCATAAGAAGATCGGTAAACGCGATATTTAAATGTAACGAAACGTGAAATAAATACATTTGTAAAGTTATTTAATAAATTAGTAATTACCTATCGTGAGTTTTAATAAATTAGAATATAGACAATAAATTAGAATAAAGACAAATAAATTAGAGCAATAAAAAGACGTCACAATATGATTTTTTATTTAGAATAAAATCGTAGTTGTTTGTGTATAAAAAATATTAAAATTAGCTTTTATTGCTGTTATTATTATTCTCTATTTGCCATTTAAATTATATAATATTTATTTTTATATTTAATTTAATCCTACCCTATCCTACTATTCAATATAGCAAATTGTAATATGTTAAAGATAAATCATTAAAATTGTGAAGAATCAGCTCACAAACTAGTGTTAAAGTATTACTGGTTAGTTCCATTTTTTTATTTATTTTTAAGTATTAATTTCTTTAAAACTATTCTTTTTGATTATAATTCTACACATCTCAATATTCTAACAATAAAAATATTTATTTATATTAGGTATCTCTTTTAATAATATATTATGAGTATTGGTTAAAAGATTATAAAAAGTATTCTACCTTTCCTTGTTTTTAACTTGGTGCAGGCTGGTTTTCTATTTAAATAAATTATCCTAAAATGCAAAATGAATTGATTAACATTTCTAGTAACTACAGTTAATTTCTATTATGTAATGAATGCTAGATTTTCTTGTTCTATCATATAAAAAAAATAAAATTACCACTTTTTCTGTTTCTTTAGCTATGTTGTCCTTATTTAAGTTATTTTAAATTATATTTTGTCTACAAATCAACAGTTTTCACTAATTACATGTAATTTCCACTAATTTTTACCTCCTATTGAATCTGCTCTTCTTCTTCTTCTTAGCCTTCTGTCGTCCATGTTTGGGCATAGGCCTCTCCCAACTCCTTCCATCGGTCTCTATCCTGAGCAACATATTTCCAATTTGTTCCGGCTATTCTTTTAATGTCATCGACCCATCTCATCTGTGGTCGTCCCCTTCGTCGTTTACTTTCGTAAGGTCTCCAATGTTGTATTGTAGTATTCCAACGTTAATCTTTCTGTCTAGCAGTGTGGCCCGCGAAGCTCCATTTAAGTTTGGCAATTTTTGTTGTTATGTCCTCGACTTTTGTTTTGGATCTTACCCAGTCGTTCCTCTTTTTATCTGACAGTCGTATACCTAACATTGCTCTTTCCATTGTTCTTTCTGTTGTGGCTAGTTTATTCATGTTTGCCTTGGTTATTGTCCAGGTTTGACATCCATATGTCATGATAGGAAGGATGCATTGGTTGAACACTTTGCTCCTCAAGTATTGGGGTATTTTGCGGTTCTTAAGTATCCAGCTAAGTTTTCCAAATCATGCCCATGCTAGTCTTGCTCTTCTAGTAATTTCCGCACTTTGGTTCTCTTTGTCAAGTCACAGGATTTGGCCTAGGTAGATATATTCCTGGATTTGTTCTATCTCACCGCCGTTTATAGTTATATGTCTGGGGTCATCTGTGTTTGTCATTATTTTTGTTTTTTTCATATTCATTTTTAGGCCGACGTATTGGGAGCTGGCTGCTAGTTCCCCCAACATAATTTGCAGTTCCTCGAATGTGCTCGCTATAATCACTATGTCGTCAGCGAATCTGAGGTGGTTTAACTTGTTGCCATTAACGTTAATACCATAGGTTGACCAATTTGTAGTTTTGAAGACGTCTTCTAGGGCTAGGTTGCAAAACTTTGGCGATATTACGTCTCCTTTTCTCACTCGTCTCTTAATGGGGATGGGATTTGTATTTTCGTCTAGTTGTACTATCATAGTTGCAGTTTTATATATATATTACGTATTAGTTGCCTATATCTCGGATCTATTCTACAATTATTAATAGCTTGTTATATGGCCCACATCTCGATACTATCAAACGCCTTTTCATAGTCGACGAAGGCAAGAAATACGGGTAGTTGGTATTCATTTGCCTTCTCTATCAATGTTCTCATTGTCAGCAGATGGTCTGATGTACTATATCCTTTGCGGAAGCCAGCCTGTTCAACCAGTTGGTACCTAATTATCCATTTTGTAGGTTAACCGGTTATTAATAATTCTCATAAATACTTTGTATACTTGACTAAGCAACGATATAGGTCTATAATTCTGTAGATCATATTTGTCCCTCCCTTTGAATATCTTACTTATTACTAAATTCAGCATAATTTTTTGTACAATCAGGACTTACTAATCAATTTTTAAAAACAATTATTTTTGTTTTTTGATTATATGTCCAAATATATCTTTGTTCAAACAAACAACAATAAATAACATCCAATAATAAAACCATTGGTATTACTGAAATAATGGCACTTGATGTAAAAATTTATTTGAAGCCAAAGAAACTTTGGCATCCAAGATCTTCTTCTTCCTCTTTATAAGCAATTCTGCTTGTTCATTGGCGCATTAATACCTATATGGATGGTTGTCACTCCATCTTTTGCGTGGTCGTCCGATACGTCTTCTACCGATTGGTGACTTATCTCTTGCTATTTTGACGACACGGGTCTCCCCCATTCTGCTAATGTGGTTATTCAATTGTTTTTTCAATTTAATGTTAATTTTTTTATACACTGTACGTTACATTGTCTTCTAATGTTTTCACTTTTCTTTCGATCTATCAGCGTATTTCCTGTAATTCTTCTCAGTGCTCTATCCTTGCCATTTCCAGTAGCCTTGGCATTGTGGCTGTGTTGGCTCTTATTTCTGAGGCATATGCCATTATTGGTTTTACACACGCTTTATAAATTCTGGACTTTATCTCAGTGTTAATGTGTCTGTTTCGCCATAGTGTTATTAAGGCAACCTGCCAGTCTATTTGCTCCTTGTACTTATTCTCTTACTTCTTTGTCCAGGTCTCCATAGCTAGACGGTGTAATTCCCAGGTATTTTATTTTCATTACTTGTTTAATACTGATGCCATCAATTTCTATTTTACATCTGGTTGGTCTTTGCTGACTACTATTGTTTTAGTTTTCTGAAATGAGATTGTCATATTAAATTCTTTTGCTCTTATGTTAAATCTGTGGACCAGTCTTTGCAGACTATCTTCATCTTAAGCTATCAATGTTGTGTCGTCTGCGTAACAGAGTATTTTGATTTCGTTATTTCACATTCTTTATCCTCTTCCTTTTGTGAACACTCAAGAATTTATTGACAAAGAAATAGATGAAAAAATTCGTGAATTTCATTGTGAGTTTATTCTTGGTGTAAAACCCGCATTCGATGAAATTTTTCTTTAACTTTTTTAGTTTTTGAGTTATTGTAAAAAAGGATTTTTTGAGAAGTTCCGAAAATAGCGTCATTTCTTTAAACTCAGATTCTTTTCAAAGCTAAACTTTTTAAACCAGTTAAACTTCAGAATGCAATGTTAGCATATAAATAAAGTAATTATTATTAATGAAAAGCCTCAGTCAGGGTGGTTTTGATGTGGATGAGATTGTTACGGTCAGCATCAGAAAAAATATAAGTAGAGTTTATTTTAGGTATAACTCAAGTTTTAACGTAGTTATTAACCTTAATTTTCATGGAAATGACTTTTAGCAGTAGTCATTTTAAAGTTTTTACCAGATCTATAAAAAAATTATAGTTTTCCATGAAAAACTTATCGTTTTCCGGTTATTCAACATCATATGTTTATATTTTTATATTCGATGAATAAAAGTCTATTTTCGAACAGCTATAACTTTTTAAATCTTAAGTTTAAAGTTCTCCTAGCTAATATATTCCTCTTCCTTACTATCGATCCACAGACTAGCTTCCTCTTTTAAATGGTTTTTTTATTGTTTCTTTACAAGCCTTAAAACCATCGACATATTTGTCGTAGTAGTGATCGTAGTCTTTTTTCAAATTGAAAATTGATGAAAAGGACTGGGTGTGTTTTTCGCACATCCCGCCAAATTGGATTTTTCCTCACCTGTATTCTGTATGACTGTAGTCATGTCCGAATTTTCGATGCGTCTTAATTTTCAACTTAGCTTAGCTAATGACGACGAAATAATCAGACATACTTCTTTACGGTTGTCTTAAAAAACTATAATAACTTTCTACCATAATAAAAAAACCTTAATATTTCACTACATAAACTCCCGTGAGATAATTTTCTAAAATTAAAAATTTTACAAAAAGTTTGGCCCATGGGGGGATCGAACCCACGACCTTCGCGTTATTAGCACGACGCTCTAACCAACTGAGCTAATGGGCCAGATATCATCAGTCACAAACTACACGAATTTTAAAAACATGACTAAAACATTTCGCTATTGGGGGATATAGAATCAAAACTCGCTTTCTTCATAATTTTCCTTTGTCACAAATCACTAAAAACTTGTAGTAAAAAACAAAGCATTACAGTTATCACACGGATTTAAGTTTCACATTATAGAATTTAACGATAGAAATTGATACTACATAATGAGTGAAATCCATTTCGTCAATAATTAAATAATTGTCATTTTTGTTTGGAGAAAGCGAGTTTTGAGCAAATTTTGGAGAAAGCAAGTGTTGAAACAAACTCGTTAGAAGAAAGAAAGTTTCGAAACAATTACCTTTTTGGATATGGAATTTTAGAACTTTTGTTTTTTCGCCGAATAGAATAAAAGTAATTAGCTTGATAGTGGACAACACATATTATCGGTTCCAATGATGGTATAGTTCTTGGAAGATCATGCCTTCCAATAATATGAAAATAAAACTGCATTTCTTCAATACTCCAGTTATTTCCATAATTGAAATCAAATAATAATATAAGAATACCTTCGCTTTTCTCTTTCAGTAAGTCATAAAACGCGCGAGACCGCAACTTGTGTACCCACCCTTTTCTGAGTCATGTATGTAGTCTTTTCTTGTTGGTCTTTGCACATCTTCTTTTTTTTTCCAAGTTCTAGGCACGTTGAACATACGCCAACTAAATAAATTATAAACTTTAATCAAATAAAATAGAAATATCGAGCACAGTTTAATTCATTTAATCTTGCAAAAATACTTCCGCTTCCTAGAGCATCAAATGCCCCTGAATAT
Source organism: Diabrotica balteata (assembly GCA_918026665.1). NCBI lineage: Eukaryota > Metazoa > Arthropoda > Insecta > Coleoptera > Chrysomelidae > Diabrotica > Diabrotica balteata. Next base: position 102,029,065 of record OU898281.1, read on the forward strand.
AGGGAACGAAAGTACTTGGACAAGATTACATTAATTAAGCTGTGCTCGATATTTGCCTTTTATTTTATCAAAGTTCATTAATTCGAGCATCCAACCTTATATCAACCTAAATTATATTTACGATTGATCAAATTTCTGAAAAAAAAAAGAGGTTAATCTTTGTAAATGGGTATATTTATTTAAAAAACCCTTAAAAGGGCCACATCAATAAAACAAACGTTTTCGGACCACACAGTCCATCATCAGGTTATTAAAATCGAAAATGCCTAAAAATAAGTATAAACCATTTAGTTAAAACAAACGAGATTGTGAAATTTTGACTATGGTTGAAAAGCAAAAGATGGTTATACTTACTAGGTCACAATGCCTGAGCCACCAAAATATTAGGGTAAAAACCCTTTAAATTACATTTAGTTATGAAATATTGTACATTGTGTTATAAAATAACTGTGATGTTCAGTATTAAATTAAATTTGACTGTAGGTAACACATGGTTCAATTGGGTTCCAGAGCCGGTGAGAGGGAACCTCTGCACTCGGAGAACAACGTGGAACTGATTGACAAGATACTTTTGAAGGATGAAGATAACAGAATGTCAATGTAACAAAAACTATAATAGTTGTACATAGTATTACTACAGCCAAAAGATTCAACAAGTTTTGATGATTTAAAAAAAAAAAATTTAATATTACATATTTAAAATTAAAAATTTAATTTAATACTGAACAATTTAATACTGACAAGATACTTTTGAAGGATGAAGATAACAGAATGTCAATGTAACAAAAACTATAATAGTTGTACATAGTATTACTACAGCCAAAAGATTCAACAAGTTTTGATGATTTAAAAAAAAAAAAATTTAATATTATTTAAAATTAAAAATTTAATTTAATACTGAACATCACAGTTATTTTATAACACAATGTACAATATTTCATAACTAAATGTAATTTAAAGGGTTTTTACCCTAATATTTTGGTGGCTCAGGCATTGTGACCTAGTAAGTATAACCATCTTTTGCTTTTCAACCATAGTCAAAATTTCACAATCTCGTTTGTTTTAACTAAATGGTTTATACTTATTTTTAGGCATTTTCGATTTTAATAACCTGATGATGGACTGTGTGGTCCGAAAACGTTTGTTTTATTGATGTGGCCCTTTTAAGGGTTTTTTAAATAAATATACCCATTTACAAAGATTAACCTCTTTTTGTTATACGTGGTATACAGCCAGCTACAGGAATTTTTCCTTGTAAATTTCTGAAACTCCACTTAGTTCCATGCCAGTCTTAATCATCTGTTTTTTGTCAAGTACATTCTACATACCTTTTTTATATTAGGTTCAGGTGGAAGATATTTCTTACCACCCGAAATGGAGCAATAGCATTGTTTTAAACAATGGCAATAGTGTGATTCGCTTGCCTTAAGTTTTTTTATGAATTGCATTACAGTCTCTTTCTTTCGTTGAAATTTTTCAAGTTTTTTAAATCCACTCCCTTTTTCAGACATGGGTGCTCCATCAGACTCATAATATTGCTGACTAATTCGAGTTAATATACGGGTATTTTACCTGTAACCAGTTAGTGATAAAGTATCTACTTAGCACGTGCTTTTTTCGCCTTCTTTATATTGTTTTTAGGTCGTCTTGTTTTAATTTTGTGCATTTTTATGCGCATTACGATAGGTCCATCTTGCTCAATTTTTGTTTTGTGTTGATATACTCTTTGGTGAAATCTTCTGATATTCTGAATCGTTAACGTCTTACATTTTAAGGCACCAGAGTTGTCCCCACAAGTAGGAAATTCTGGTAGATGTTTAGAAGCGTCTCTGAAACAAAATAAACGTATAGTATTTCACTTTAATAACAAAACAAGCTGCAAATCAATATCTATATCACCAACTACGACTGAAATTAAAAATGAATTGTCTCAACTTACAGGATTTTTTTCTTCTTTGTTCTTGCCCATTCATTTTGCATCGATGTTCTTTTTCTTGCCTTTTTACCAGGTCCTACAGGAGTCGCTTGAACATCCATTATTGGACATACTTAGTTTAAAAGAAAAAACCATGCATTATCTTAGTTTATCATTGATGACATGAATTGATAAGTAGTGTAAACCTGTTTATTTTGTACTTAAGTTAAAAATATGTTAAACAAATAAATCAAATACTCCGCTTAAAAAAAAAAAAACAAAAAGTGTTAGCAGAGCGTGGTTTCGATCCACGGACCTCTGGGTTATGGGCCCAGCACGCTTCCACTGCGCCACTCTGCTGATGTTTGTTACGCTGTTGGATACAATTACTAGTCAAAGCATGGAGTAAATAAAATTATGATATAATAATTTTATTTAAATTATAATGTAAATAATATTAATTAATAATATTTAACAACCGCTAGAATATTTCTTATCCTTTTTTTCTCTCCGAGAGAAATTTTTTCTCTTTGAATAATCATCATCATCACTCTCTTTGCCTTTATCTGTATGCAATGGAGGATCGGCCTTACTAATTACATTTCGCCATAATTTTCTATCTTGACTCACATCAATATCAATCAATTATTCGCCTTTACTGACCAGTTCTGCTTATGCATCTCTCCCAGGTCTTTTTTGGTCTTTCTCTCCTACTCCTTTAAACATGTCCGAACCATGTACGCTCTCTCATTTTGCCATTAATTAGTGCCTAATATACTTATTCTTACTTTTATCTTTTTTGTCACTCCGCTCGTCTATCTAAACATTGTTATTTTTTCCACATATATTCGATGTACCAGTTTCTTGTTAACTGCCCGACATTCGGTTCCGTGTATCATAGCTGGTCTTGTGGCAGTTTTATAAAAATATTGTGTAAGCTTTATTTGAATATGTTTGTCCTACAACACACTACCTGCTTCGTCCCACTTTATTCATCCCACCCTAATCCTACTGCATTAATCTTTATCATCGATTTTCTCATAACTCTGTATCAATTTATTTGTAGTGGCGGACTAATGCTAAATCGGGCCCTAGGCAACATTCTAATTCCGGCCTATTTTTCAGTGTTGACACAATATTATTTTGTGTTTGGTAATTTGGTTTCTAAGCATATAGTTTGTAATTATATTTAATTATCGGATTGCAAGCGAAAATTAAGATGGTTAAATAAATTCTCAGTATTGTGTTTAAATTTGGAAATGTGGCAATAATATAATTTTTCTTAATAAATTACTACATGGATACATGCGAAATAATATTTTCTTATAAAAATCTCTCTCTACTTATGAAAGTCTTGAATTATAATATGTACTTCATTTTTCACTTGTATAAACTTTCAATTAAAATTGATATTTTAAAGAAGTTTACAGTGATTTGTTTAAGCGCCGTAAGTACTATTTTCCAATTAATCATAGTTTGATCAGATATATCACTTTTAAGCATCAATAACATATTCTCATCAATAAATTGTAGTTACAAGTTAATCAAACAACTAGTTGTACTCTTATCGTTATTCATCTAATTTGGTAATTACCAAACCGATCAACTAATTTTAAAATAAACAGAGTCGGACTTTATTTGATTTAATCTATATATAAATAAAGTCCTCTTAAGATCGCATACAGAGGATTCATCATGTTCGTAACATCAGATAAAAGTTCCAATGTAATTAGCTCTGTCCCACAATATACCAACACAGTTAAATCCGACTCAAAAGCTCTAAGCCAATAACATACACTATAACATACACTATATACACTTATAGTCCTGAGCAAGCGATCGTTTTCTCTTCAAAGGATGGCTTACGCCTACTAGACTAGCTCATACCACTAGGAGCACTTATACAGCCCAAAAACATCCTATGTTCTTCAAGGCTGTCCGATAATCGAGTATGCATATATCTAGCGAGCAAAGAAATTCTGGATAACTTTATACAGGTACATGATAGTGTAATACTAATAAACGATGAACCAGTTTAAGCTAGAAAATATATTACTCCAGCAGATAAATTAGTTCCATCAACTGTGTGCCCCTCATTTCCCCGTGATATTCTTATTCACGAATTAGACAACCTAGGTCTTAAGCTAATGTCATCAATGACCTTTCTTCGTATTAGCTCTACCTTACCGGAATTCAATCATATTTACAGTTTTAGAAGACACATTTTTATCAAGCCTGTTTTGAATCCTTTACCAGAATATTTTTTGAATAATCACAATAACAAATCCTATCGAATTTTCTTACCCCAACATAATCAGTTATGCTTTAACTGCAAACAGCAAGGACATAATGGACATAATAATAATTGTAAAAACCCCACATAGATCTTTTAGAAAACGCACCAGGTATTCCAAATATTATTACTACTATAACTAATTATACATATGATTTTCCTGGATTACTAGCAATGATAAGTAACTTATATCCTCACATAACAGATAGATCTCTTAAAATCAAATGTACCAAACTTCGTATGAACTCTCTTCTAACGACAACGAAAATGACCTTTTACTTGACACAGACCCAGAATCTTAATAAAATTCAAACTTTTTTACAACTAGAAAGTAAAAATGGCGTCGTTTAATTCAATTATTTAGTGGAATATAAAATAAACGGATACTATGATAACTTACTGAAGTTAAAAATTCTACAATCAGAGTATCTACCAGATATTATTTTATTATTCTTCTTTAATAAACGAATTTTAAGAACAACCAAGAATCTTGTTAACATAATTATCAAAGTTTATAAAAAAATAGAGGAAACCAAAGATTAGCAAAAGGTGTAGTGATAATTCTTGTAAATAAGAAATTAACCGCAAGTAGGCTACCCCTACAAACTTATTTAAAAGCTGTAGATATTTCTCTAGAAGGGACCACAAAAATAAATATTTGCACGATTTATTTAGCCCCACGACAACTAATTGATAAACATGACCTATTTAACCTCGTAAGACAAATATCTTCTCTGCGTATTTTAACAGGTGGTTTTAATGCTTACAACAGTCTTTGGGGTTCTACATATCATGACAAAAGGGGACTTATTATTGAAGAATTAATAGATCAGTATAACTTATCACTATTGAATGATGGACACCCTACAAAATTCAATATGTAAACAGGCAAATCAACGCCCTTGGACTTAACGATAGCGGATAATAACTTCTCTGCATTAATAACATGGAACAGATTAGACTATACTTACAACAGTGATCATTATCTAATAATAATCACCAATAACTTGTTCAAGCCCAAAAATGGAAAGCACACCTCTAAGTGGAAAACGAAGAAAGCAAATCGGACATTATTTGAAGATATCATAGAAAAACACAAAAACAGTATTGACACAGACATCGAAACCTTCTTCAGAATCATCTTAGATGCAGCCGAGGTAACTATTAAAAAACAGCACTTGTTACAAAACATAAACCAGTTCCTTGGTGGAATGAACAATGCAATACATCGATCAAAACTTCCAAGCCTTTAACAAATACAAAAGACATTAAACACTTAACAATAAAATCGAATTTCAAAACCTTAAAGCTAAAGCTCAGTTAACAATAAAAGCTTCAAAAAGAAATTCGTGGGCTCAATTTGTGTCCAGTATAAACAGATCCCCTATGACCCTATATAGACCCCTATGTCTGCAATGTGGAATAATGTCAAAAAAATATCTGAAATACCGGCTTATAACAAAATCACTCAACTAAAGAAATATAATAGAATAATCACAGATGACATAGAAATACCAGAAGAATTTGCTAATACGTATAAAAATAGATCTAATACAAGCAATTATAATAAAAATTTTATCAACTTTAAACAGAACGAAGAATCCAATGTAATTATACCGTTTGTAGATGACACAGATGCTTTAAATACCAAATTTGCTTTAAATACTAATGAATACAAAGATGCATTAAACTCATTTAAAGAGACTGGTGAGGGTCCAGATAATATCCCCATGGTTTTTCTTAAACATTTACCTGAGAATGCACACAATCATCTTCCCAACATATTTAATATTATTTGGACAGAACAAGAATTTCCAACAGCTTGGAGAGATTCTGTTATAATACTAATATTAAAACCAAAATGTCCCAAAACAGACCCTGAGTCTTATAGACCAATTATTGCACTGCAATACTATACTGCATGCAAACTATTAGAAAAAAGTGTCAACTGTGGTCTCCTCTGGACATTTAAAGATAGAAATATTATTATTCCAAAACAAAGTGGTTTCCGACAAAATAGATCAACGCTAGACAATATTATAGACCTTGAAAGCAGTGTACATGAAGCCCTTAATAAAAACTGTATTGGAATATTCTTCGACATTGAAAGAGCCTTTGATACAGCTTGGCGCCACCGTATCATCAGATTACTGTACGATTTAGAAATTAAAGGACATTGCCTTGCATTTATAAAAAAAAACTTCTTATTTAAAAGGTATATACAAGTTAGAGTAAATGGTAATTAGTCGCCAAAAGTGGAATGAGAAAATGGAATTCCTCAGGGATCTGTTATAAGTCCTACTATATTTATAATTACCATAAATGATGTTCTACGAAATTTAAAACTTCCACAAAGGCCGCTTATATGCTGACGATCTCGTAATATTTGGTCAAAGCAAAAACTTAAACACTATCTCACAATTTGCACAGAGTTTCTTGTTAGATATTGAAAAATGGTCACAGGAAACTGGATTTATCTTTTCAATAACTAAAACTAAATATATAGTATTTTCTAAAAACAAAGTCAGTACACCAAACTCATTATATCTATACAACCAATCACTACAACAAAAACATTCGCCAAAATTGCTAGGAGTTACTTTTGACAGAAAGTTGAATTGGAAAAAACATATTAATTATCTAACATGTAAATGTTACAGAAGATTAAATTTACTAAAAATTCTAGCACACAAGAATTGGCGTTCAGACAGGAGTACATTGTTAAGTATATACAGAACTATTATACGATCACAGCTAGACTACGCGTCTACAGCTTACTACTCAGCATCGAAAGCAGTCCTTAAAAAGCTTGACACTATTCACAATACAGCACTCAGAATATGTCTGGAAGCTTTTTGTACCACGCCGATTGAAAGTATACTTTGCGAAGCAAATGAATTGTCGTTTAATGATAGAAGGGCTTACCTTAGTCTAACGTATGCAACAGAAATTAGGGATAATGCAAAAAATCCTGTCTATAGAAATACATTTACTTAAAATTAACCAAACCTTAATTCAAATCACTGTTCTGTTAAACCTTTCTATAAAAGAATAAAAGACCATTTGCACCTGTTTGATATTGCCATACCTGAATGTCTAACATACATATATGACCCTAATCCACCTTGGATTCAAAACATACCATCATATAACTTTGAACTTACGTCATTTGATAAAAACTCTACTAATCATGATTTAATTAATTCCCATTTTAGAACAATCCTTAGTCGTTATAAAAATCATACCAAGGTACACACTCATGGTTAAAAATCATCCGAATGTCTGGGAGCGTCTGTAGTAACTCCAGAGAAGGTCCTTAAATTCAAACTATTTAATGTTAGTACTATATATACAGCTGAACTGTATGCTCTCTGTCGCTCTATAGAACTAATCAATCTGACAACAAACTGCAATATATCTTAACAGACTCACGTAGTGCCATACAAGGTATCCGACAACTGTATCCAAAAAACCCGATTTAAAAATTAAAACGGTTCTTCTTCAGGCGTCTTCTTCTTCTTAGCCTTCTGTCGTAAATGTTTGGACGTAGGCCTCTCCCAACTCCTTCCATCGGTCTCTATACTGAGCAACATATTTCCAATTTTTTCCAGCTATTCTTTTAATGTCATTAACCCATCTCATCTGTGGTCTTCCTCTTGGTCGTTTACTTTCGTAAGGCGTACATCAATCATAATGTGATAAATTTCATCTGAATACCATCCCACATAGGAATAAAAGGCAACAAAACTGTTGACCATAGTGCGAAAGACGCGATAGTGAGTGACGTTTTCGAAATCGTAAACACATCGGTATCAAGGGATATAAAAGCTTATGTAAAAAAATCAATCTTAAGTGAGTGGCAAAATAAATGGAAAGTGTTGAATTCAAAATTAACACAAGTGAAACCCAGCAGAGAGACATGAATGTGTTACCAACGTTAAGAAGCCAAGAAATAATAGTAACGCGCTTCAGAATCGGACATACTAGGTTAACGCATGATTACTTAATTAATAAGTGCGAACCGCCGCGATCCAGTATCGATCGTTCTTTTGACCGAGTCAGTCGATAATTTCGTTAAAGGCCGAGCCGGTTCCTAATTACTTGGTGTTTGTTTTTAACTTTTTACATATTAGACAAAAAATTAAAAAGTGTATACTAATAATTGATACAAAATAATATCGGTCCCCGATGGGGGACAAAAATAAACAAGGGACGTCTTTTATGACGACAGATACTGACATAAATAACAGTGATTCCAATTTGAGTGTTAATAATATTAATAATAAATCTAGTGAGGATAGTGATGTCCAGAAAACAGCGAAGCAGTTGGAACCGAAAACATTCAATCTCCTCTCAGATAAGTACAATGTACAAAATATTTGGGTATACATAGAAAGTACCGACAATAACAATTTGGGTAGATTACATCCAATGACTGTTGGTCATATTCTTTTTAAAAAATTTAATCTTAAAAGCATTCTTGAAATTAAAAGTATAGGCCGAAACCGGATTAAAGTTTTATTAAAATCACTTCTAGAGGCAAATAATTTAGTAAATCATCTACAACTGAAATCAGAAAATTTAAGAGCATTTATACCGAACCATTTACTGGAAGTTAAAGGGCTAATAAGAGACGTGGATACTCGTTTTGATATTGACTATCTCATGGAAAATATCGAATCAGACTCACGCGTTATTAACATATATAGGTTAAATAGGAAAGTGCAAAAAGAAGACAAAACAGTCGAATTTGTACCAAAAAAATCTATTGTCGTTACTTTCGAGGGGAATATTTTACCAAATCACGTAGCTTTTAATCGAGATTTTTTCTCGGTTGGACAATTTGTAGGAAGAGTAACCCAGTGTTACAAATGTTTAAGATATGGGCACGTATCTAAACAGTGTAACAGCACTCAAGAAAAGTGTATAAATTGCGGTGAAATTAAAGACGATAAACATAATTGTGATAGAAATATGATTTTTTGTATACACTGTAAAAGCAAAGATCACGTATCTATCTCAAAAAAGTGTCCCTCTTATGACAATCAAAAAAAAATTAAAAATATAATGATAGAGCAAAAAACCTCATTTAAGGAAGCCAAAGAAATATCTGAAAATTCCTTATCCAGTTTAGTAAGTCACAACTCCTTTTCACCTCTAACAAATTATGACAAACATTTTCCAGAACTTCCTAACAACGAACGTAAATCTTTATCTCAGCCAAATCGTAATCAAATCTCTTCAAATTTCAATTACAATCAAAATAATTCCTTTTCTCAACACACTCATGCGAGTGCTAGACCTCCAATCAAAAAGAAGAGAAAATCAAACTCTCCCACTATCCAATCACCTGTTCAAAAACCATTATTTCCATTCACCTTTGGACCTTCACAACCTTTGACAATAAATTCAAATAAACCAAACTACTCTAGTTTGGAAATCAATAAAAGTAGTATAGCTAGCAATTTATCGATTTTTATCATGGACTTTATTAATAAAATAATTTCAAGTAACAATAAACAACCTATTGATATTAACAAACGAGGATGTGGAACTTTAGATGCTCTAGCTACACTTGTAACGGACATACAGAGTAACTTTTCTAGAAATAACTATTTGCCTACTTTATCTCTAGATATAGAAGGTGCTTATGACAGTGTGTGTTTACCTCGATTAAAAGACAAAATGATCAATCAATTTCAAATACCCACAAATCTGGCACAAACCATAATTAATTTCTACACTAATAGACGCTTATACGTTAGAAACTATAAAAATGAATTTCTTGGACCACGTTATAATAGTTGGGGATTACCCCAGGGATCAGTCTTAAGCCCTTTTCTTTTTAATCTGTATACTGCTGATTTTCATAGCCTTAATATACAAAGTATCACTTACAAAACAATCCAATATGCTGATGACTTCCTAGTTTATACAGAAAGGACTAAATATGAACCTTCCATTACAATCTTAAGAAAATTACATGAACATTTCTCAAACTGGTTTTGTGAAAATGGTTTTAATTTATCAACTAATAAATCAAACGTGTGCATTTTTTCCCGACATAATATTCCGAACATAAATACTATTTTATTAAATGGCCAAAGTTTAAATTTCTGTAAGTCAATAAAATATCTAGGTATGTTTCTAGATCAAAAGTTAACATGGAAAGTACACATCGAGTATATGCTTGACAAAAGCAATAAAGGTCTCAATTTTTTAAAATCAATTTCTAAAACTTGGTAGGGTGCTGACGTAGAAACGGCTTTGCTTTTTTACAAATCTTACATCAGATCCATTCTGGACTATGGATGTATACTTTATGGATCAGCAAGTAAACAAATTTTAAATAAAATTGATGTATTTCAACGGACTGTTCTACGTACCTGTATTGGAGCAATGAAGTCTACTCCAATAGCTCCATTGCATGTTGAAGCTTTAGAACCCCCTTTAAATTTTAGACGAGATTATCTAAGTGAAAAATTTGTAGTGAAAATTTCATATATCAACAATTCTTTATATTCTGACATAAGCTCACTAAATACCGAGGATCTAACAAACAGTTACTGGATTCATAAAAATTCACCAACTCTTTGCACGGCCTTTAGAGCCATGTGTAACAAAAAGTATACCAACAGTATTAGCAACCTTGATATTAACGACTATTTCGCATTTTTTAATAAAGCTGATATACACATACCAACATATTATAGTACTCCATTATTAGATTCATCCATCTTAAATTCTTATATAAAAAAATGGCCCATGGCAACTGTAATCTATACAGATGCATCCAAATCATCGGAAGGGACCGGATGTGCTTTCTACATTCCATCCAAGTCAATGGAAAAAATGTTCAAACTACCTCTCAATTACTCAATTTTTAGTGCTGAAGCACTTGCAATTCTTGAAGCCTTGAAATATTTCGACAGTTTAAACAATAATGCAGTTTTAATAATATCCGATTCATTATCAGTTTTATTATCTCTCAAAAATACAAAGTTGCCCAATTATAATTCTAATCCTTTTATTTACCAAATTAAGAACATGCTTGTCAACCTTAAAAATAAAAATAAAACTACGAATTTTATTTGGGTAAAGGCTCATGTTGGTATAAAACATAATGAGCATGTTGATTCTATTGCAAAAGCTGCAATAACCTCGGCAGCTGAAATTTTACCAGATGAGAGAATTTGTGTTCCTGATGCTTTTCTCATCTCTAAAAAAAATCAAACAGATCGTTGGAACACTTCCTGGCAAACTTTTTGCGACCATTCAACAACACAATACGTGCATATACAACCACACATCCCTAATTCCAGATGGTTTAAGAATTTCAATACCGCTCGTAAATATACAACAACTTTAATAAGATTGAGATTTGGCCACGCTTGTTATCCTGTTCATCTTGCTCAAATTAAAATATACAATTCAGACTTATGCGAAACTTGTCAAGAACAAGGAGATCTTAACCACATCTTTTTTAAGTGTTCCAAATATCTTCAGCATTCAGGAACTCTTTTAAACAACTTACAATCTCTGCAAATATTTCCTCCATATCACATAAATAACCTGTTGGCTACTAATAATAAAAAAGTCTATGATTGTTTGATCAAATTTATACATAGTGCAAATGTGTGTCTGTAGTCAATCTTAGCTAAGCTCGTTAACCTTTGTTTTAACCCAATTGTTGTTTACCTTTCTTTCCGTGACCTATTGCTAGTAATGTCTTAAACAAATGTCCTGATGGGTCCCTGGACGAGAAGTGAGTATCCCTGTTTTTCCTTATATTTGTTTTTTCTTGCTATAATTTTCTCTTTTTATTTGATTCAGTTATAGGGATTTTATACGGTTTTTTGACTCGAATAGACACACTTTTTGCACTATAGATTATACACTTATGTATGTATACACTTGTATATGTACACGTATGTATGCACTTATGTGTATGCATACATTTTATTTTTTTTATTTTTTTTTAGTATTAATTATATTGGAATATTAATATTATTAATTTTTCTTTTATTATTTCTCTATACGTAATTGGCTAAATAACTAAGTGTTAAAGCCACAAAAAAAAAAAAAACCTCCGCGATGTGAAACGTGTACTACAATAACAATAATGCATATACTATGTGAATGTCCCCTCTCCAATCAAGAACAAGATACCAGGAACACTTTTAGAAGCTCTAGGTGCAGAATGTAACTTCAACAATACTCTGAATTTCTTGAAAGACATTAATAAGTACCACAATATTTATTAAACCAAATTGTAATGCAGTAATTGTACCTAATGTAATTCACTCTAATTCAAATTTTCGCTAAAGGCTATTTGGTCGATGCGATTTTCTAAATAATAAAAATCTCGTTAAGCGTTAGCGCCGTTAGCGTTGTTTGGTTCGAAAATAATTTACAGACCTAATAGTACAGTAAGTTGTTGCTTTCAGTATAATTTAAACAATCTCATTTAATTTTTTCCTGCTAGCTTAGAAGAAGGAGGAAATAGTTAATTTTCTTGTGGTTTGTTGAATTGTGTAATAGAAGATGATTCCAAAGATTCATTTATTGATTTTAGTGGATTTTTTATATAATATTCTCGCATGGCATCTGTTAAGTATCTGGATATAATGCATTGTGGTTTAGAAACCTCTTAGTTTCATCATTGCTTTGAGATGATTTTAAGTTTATATTTTCTTATTTTATTTTATCTTGACAATCGGAATTACTTGGTTTCTTCTGCTAGTCTTTTTCAAAAATAGTTTCGGGCACAAAAAGGTGAAATTTGTGAAAATGATGACGAGTTATAAAAAAAATCAATTTTTGGCCCCAAAAAGTACAGGTCCTAGGCACGTGCCTAGGTTGCCTAGGACTTAGTCCTCCCCTGTAGTAACTTTATCTTTAAATGAACATTCCAAATACTCCATTTTCGCCCTAGTAACTAAGTTGTAAATACTTTTCCTCAAAAAGAGCTTGTCTCTACTGTTTAAATTTTTGTTCTAAATAAATGTCTTTCAGTATTTAATATATCATCCACATCGTCAGCATACATTAAGCACCAGAGAATATTAACCTGTAGTCTCTATGATATATGATCTAACGCTAGTGAGTATAAAGTAGAACTAAGCACTGAATTCTGATATAATCTTACTTTCACATGAAATTTGTCCGTTTCTCCCACACCTGTCTTAACACTATTTGGTATTTCCTCATGAATAGGTATTCCCACAATCTTCACATACCTACTCAACGGGAGCCAGTTCTTACTTAGCTCTAACCACAGAATCTCTCGAGGAACTTTATGCTACCTCATACGAGCGTTTGTTTCTTTATTTATGTCTTTTTCCATAGGCTATCTTTTAATGAAAATTGCATTTTTTGTTAATCTGCCTTGCATAAAACTAAACTTATTTTCAGATATTTCGCTTTCTTCCCGTATCAGTGTACAGTGGTGAACCTAGAATTCTCATGTGGTGGGGTTTTGGTTGGGCACCGATTTTTTTATGCTACCTCCATTTTTTTGTCCTTAAAATTTGTGAGTAACAGCAAAGAATATAGATGCTTATAAGCATCTATATTCTTTGGTAACAGTGTCGGAATAGTGGCCCTGCGGTGAGGCGGGCTGTTAATCCCCAACCCCCCCTGGGTGCGCCACTGTCCGTGTAAAAATTACTCCAGCTCATATTTATGATGTGGGAAAATAGTTTATGCATTGTAATATAATTTCTCCTTTTAGGATACTTCAGTTTGGATAATGATCCAGTTTATAAAATGTTACTTGACAATCATGTTTTGCTAACCGGATGGCGACGCACCACAGCAGAGTGGCGCAGTGGAAGCGTGCTGGGCCCATAACCCAGAGGTCCGTGGATCGAAACCACGCTCTGCTACAAACTTTTGTATTTATGAATTTTTGTTAATTATTTCCCTCACTGTTACACCATGAATGTAAAAAATAATAATAGAGTAATAATAATATATAATGAAAACTTTACAATAAATTAAAAATTTGATATACTGACACTCACATCTCCATAGATAACTAGCCATTAAAGAGTCAGTGAGTAAATATATCTAGACCACGCTATTAAACTGTAAGGTAAGCAAACACACAGAAATTGCAACACGTGTAAAGGTAACATCGGCATTCGGTAAGTTGGACTATCTAGTAAAAAATAAAGACCTATCCATACATCTTAAAACAATATTTATATAATATAATAATATACAATAATACAATACTTTTATTATACCAGTGAGCACATATTGACTTGAAACCATAACACTAACAAAAGTCAGCGTGCACAAAATAAAAACTTCTTGCTAGATAGAATCAGAGACGAGGAAATTCGAGGAGGACAGTAGTTACAGATATTATAGAAGAAAGAAATATGAGCAAGTGGAAACAAACATCTCATGTAGCGAGACGCACAGAACGAAAGTGTTTAAAAAATCACAGAATGGAGATCAATAACGACGAAGGTGTAGGTGTAATAGCAGGTAAACAGTATATATACGAATTGGGCAAAATCATGGACGTATAAATAAAGAAGGACCGGGCTATTTACATCTGTATTTGAAGCCATGAGATCGTCACAGTCATAGACACAATTGACGTTGTCATATTATTTTTTTTCCAAACGACTCTTCGAAATAATTTTCGATTTTTAGTATAATTTAATTTTAATTTATAGATAAAAATGTATTATTTAGTTAGTATAAACTATTTTTAGATATACTCATTTCGAAACCAAGGAATTAAAAGAAAAACATTAATTTTTTAATTTATTAAAAGAAAATATATTCTGATAATGTTAACTTTATGTAAAACTTGGCATTATTAGTAATATTAACCAATCGTAGTGATTTGAGGAAAAGGAATATGGCGTTGTACTGTTTACCTTTGAGTTGCTATTTTCCTTTTTTGTGACATTTTAGTGAATTTGTTAATATTTTCATCCAGAAATGTCATTTCGTTCGTAAGTAAACATTGGAATTACGTCCATGAGCGTAGTACAGGGATGTGATATTACTTAATTCTTGACATAAATTGAAATTAAATTTTGTGAAATAAAGTAAATTTTGTCGTATTATAAATACATTTATTTATTTTTTCTAATCTACACTATAATTGCTATAAATATATTAATTTCAAAGAAATATCATATGCAGGTTCCCAGTAAAGAATCAACAGCTGCTAGATATGTGGTTGTCTATGTTCGGCTTAAATAAAGAACAAGTAACCAAAATTGCTATGGTCTGCTCAGAACACTTTAGAAAGCATGATCCAATTATGCAACCAAGTGGACGGGTTAATGTGAGGAAAGGAACTGTTCCAATAAATATTTATCATAAATCATCAGAACTAAGGTAACTATAACGAATTTCTATGTAATTTACTATACAGAGTATAATAAATATAATGCACACGCATAGCATATTAATTCAATGTTTCAGTTCTACAAACGATATGGAAAATAAAGAAACAACTTCCAGTAGTATTGATATGGATGATTTTTATGGACCGTCAAAAAGGTGAGTTTGGACCGAATTTGTTAATTAAATTTACAAATAAATCTAAATGTGGATTTTAATTACTTATTTCATTTTAATATTGAAATTACTCACAGTATTTTAGGAGTTTCATTGATACTGAAAAATGTAATATGGAGACAGACTTGGGCCTTAATGTAAAATCTAATTCTCCTAAAAAGGAGGTGAGTTTTGGAAAAATTTTGTATAAGATTATTTCAATCTTAAACCAATTTTAATATTTTTCTTTAATGTACATAAATTGATTATTCTAGATGTTTAAATGACAATGAAGAAAACAAGGAAAGTATAGATATAAAAAATGCACCTTCGAGCACCATTACAGCATCAGAAACTGAAACTGTAGAGTTGTTACTTGGTGATAATACTTTTCATATGTTCCACGTAATATTTATAAAAAGTGAGTTCTTAGTTTAATTTATAAAAACAAGTATTATAACTATGAAAACCTAATTATGTGTTTTAGATATAAAACCATTGAAGACATGTCTAGCAGCGATTTTTCAACACCTGAAAGGATCAAAAAACATTTTAGAGTGTTAAAAAATACTGTTAAGAGTCAAAAAAGTAAAATAAAGTATTTACAACAATATGTAAGAAGAATGAAAACAAAAATTACATCCTATCTAAAATGATTAAAGATTTATAAGAGCCCGACTTATGTCCTTTCTTATTGAAATGAACATTTTATCACGAAGTCAATTCAGCTTTTTATCTAATAAATGTACCAGTGATGCTATGTTTTCTGTACTACATGAGGTCTATTAAGCATTAAACAATAATCTTTACGCTGCCACTGTTTTTTTAAGACTATGCCAAATCTTTTGATTGTGTAATTCAGACATTTTGATAAAAAAACTAAATTTCTACGGAATTCGAGGTATTTCTTTGAATTGGTTCCAATCTTGCTTGAGAAATAGGAAACAAGCAGTTAGAGCAAATAATACTGACTCTAGACACAAAAGCATGTATGTAGAGTACCGCAATATTGAGTACTGGGTCCTCTACTTTTTCTTATATTTAGCTTTTCATGCAAATAAAACTTCTGATCAACTTAAAATAAAAACCTGGCCGACTATAATTTACTTTCTTTTAACATGAATAAGACAGTAGCATTATCCTATAAAGGAACTCTTCAACCCTTGCTTCTTAATAACAGCCAGATCAGTATCGTTGTTTCTTTAAAATTTCATGGTATTTTTACAGACAGCAACCTTACATGGTTCCTTTATATCGATTTGTTAAGTAAGAAACTAATCTCAGCCAGCTATGCAATACGATCTGTTTCGAAGCTGAATTTAGCATCTTCCAAAATAACATATTTTTCTTTGTTCGAGTCTCATCTTCGATATGGTCTTCCTTTTTGCGGTTCTAGTACAGCTACCCAATATAATGTTATTTTTAAATTACAAAAAAGAGCAACACGGTATCTTTTTGGCCTCAGTAAAATAATACATTTTAGAAGCTACATAAAAAATCACGGGATTTTAACTTTTCCCTCTTTGTATATTCTAGAAACTGTTTTCTTAATTGGTAAATACCTACATGTTTTTTCAGCAAGACCCAACCATGAATTTTCCACCAGAAATTCAACCTTTGATATGTATTTATCAATTTCGTCCACTGAGTTAGTAAATAAATCTATATTATATTCGGCAAAAAAATTATACAATTAATTCCCTTTGCAACTTAAATCTACAACTTCTTTCCTTAAGTTCTGTAAATTAACAAAAGCCTATCTATCTGAAAGACCATATTATTCAGTGGAAGAGTTTCTTAACGAGAAATTAAGAAATTACAGCACGTTTATGTACAAGCAACTAAAGTGTTATATATTTGGGTATCAAATGCAGCAACTAAAACTTATTCGTAAACTCCTAAGGTTTTATTATGCAATTTGCAATTTAGTTAGATTTTGCAATAAATTGTAAATTTTATTATCTTTTATTATATGACATATATATGACATATATATGACCATTTTTGTAATTTTAGTAAATTTTAATTGTTATTGTTATTTTTTTTTACTTTTTGTAAGTTTTGTTCATAAAATTGTACAATTTTCAGTGACAATAAAGCATATTTCTATTTTAGAAACCTATCCCATCCATAAGGTTTAATGTGTTTATATATTGTTGTATATGTGGTTTGTTGTTCATGTTTTGCTAAACAATAGTTAATGTTTTCTTACGTTTATTAATATTTTCTTAAATACATATTCCTGAACTTTTATCTTTCTTCTGCCTACTGCTATGTCTAACATGACTTCTAATGTTGCCAAATAACAATTAATCTGGAGTTATAAACCATAATTCACTACATTTTTTTCAACGTATCACTCACTGGATAAGAGAAGAACTACTCAATACCCTGAACAGGTTAATGTATGGGGAAGAATTTTTTAAACTTTTTATTACTTGTGTATTATTTTAGTTTAAATAAAATATTATATAAAGTACTTTGCGATTTTATTTACCCCATCTTTATTCTTTTGTATAAATCAATTTTTATAAATATATTTATTTCTATATACTGAAAATTAAAATTATTCATCGTTCGTTGTTTCTCACTTATTAGAAATATTTTATATGTTTACGATACTAAAAATAAAAGCAATCAAACCAATAGTCAATATTTATTCAAATGAAAAAACTGTTTTAAATATCTTTCAATTATTGGAAGGTACGCCGATGTCTTAAAATGAAATGCCACAGTCTATCACCTCGCCTCTTTCCCCGCGCCTATAAACTTTTCGACTTCAAATTTAGGCGAACAGAGTGCATGGCATGCCCAGTCCATCTTTATTTATACGTCCATGGGCAAAATAGAAATCGATGGAAGGAAATTAAAAAGACCCATGCAAAGAAATTAGTAGATACATTATGAAAAAGAAGAAGAAAATTACATTTTAAGAAATGCCAGTGTATGTTTGTCAGATAAATATACAGGGTGATTACATGCCTTATGCAAATATTGCTAGTTTTCAAGGCACCGAGTGTTTAAAATTTAAATGAGGATTTTAATTTTCGCCATAATTTTGTACATTTTTCATAATTTCTATTTAAAAATTGGAAATTTTACATTTTTCGGGCACAATTATTGCTAATTTAGGCAAAGAACAATTTTTTTTTTCGGGTTAATTAGAAGTAAAGTAATAGAAAAATACGAAGAACCTTTAGATTCTACAAAAAATGATACTCCTGTTTGATTCATGTAATTCGATCGTGTTTCGAGTTATTTGCTTCTAAAATTCTCTATTATAAGAGATCTATTCTAATTAATTCTCTATTACAATAACAAATTTTGCTTTGATTAACAAAACACAAACAAGTAAATTAAGAATCCTCATGCTAAAAATGTGAACTTGAACTTAATTCTTAAATAGAAACTGAAAACATACAAAATTAATGCGAAAATTAACAGCCATATTTAAAGTTTAAACACTTGATATCTCGGAAACTAGCAATGTTTGTATAAAGCTGGGCATTCACGTTCCGACTTGAGGTCTTGTTTAATAGGACTACTAGTTAAACATTCGTCTCCACTCACGCTCCAACTTGCTATTCAACTAGAAGTCCAACTTCAGTTCTAGTTTGTTTTCGCGACAGTGTATATCGCTTAACCAAAAAATATATCAAGTAAAAACTACGCAAAATATGATTGGGAGGAGGAAAATGGCAGCATTATGCCTGGTATCCTTATCATTTGAAATAAAGAAAAAAAATGTTGGATGAAGAAATTATTTGTTGATCATGTTAACTATTGTGACACGATATTGCTCAATGCCATTGATGAGGATGATTACAAAAACTACCTCAGAATGAACAACTTCACTTTTTTGCTGTTGCTGGAAAAAAGTTGGTCTACTCATTTCATTATTGGTGTTGATATTCTCTGTTTGATGTGATGTTGCCATTTCTATCCTTGAGTTTGACTATTTGTTTATTTACATTTGTGAGTTTGCGTCTCATTATTTTCATACTCTTATTTTCCTCAATGGTTTTAATAATTTTCTCATATTTGTATTTTCTTAGGTCTTTTCTGATTTCTCTAGATACTTCCTTGTTCATTCTATTTATATCGTCGTTACTAGAGTTTTCGTCGCTTCTCAGTATTCTTCTTTGTTCAATTTTTTTCTGTATTTCCAGACTAATTTTTTCTTCCTTCACGCTTTTTGGACAGCATTTCTTTTGAGCTTCTGTTATTGCTTCTACTATTATGTCATTTAGGATGTTAATATCATTTGTTGATGATTTTTTCTTGAAGGAATTTACCGATATGATCTTCAAAATTTTGTTCGTTGTTTGGATGTGCCCATATGTTTATTTGCTTCTTTTTTATCATATTGTGTCGTTCATAGGTGGTATTTAACACAATGGTGGCTCTCGCCATACGATGGTCGCTTGATTTTGCAAATTTATTTCGCACTGTCACATTTGTAAATATGTATCTTTTATCAGTGCTTAAGTAATCGATCTCGTTTGTCGTCTTCCCATCTGGGCTTTTCCACGTCAACCTGCGGTGAGGTTTCTTGTAGTAGTAACTGTTTATTAGGAATAGGTTTTTCTCTAGTAGGAAGTTTAAAAGAGTGTCGCCACGGTCGTTTCGTCCCTGACTTCCAAAATTTCCAAGAGCAGTTTCTGCTGGATCCAGTTTTGTTCCTATTTTGGCGTTAAACTCTCCACATATAACTGTGAAATGTGTATGGTTGTTTGTGATGGCTGTGCTTAAATCATCATAAAAGGATTCGATCTCCTCGCCTGTATATTCTGTTGTTGGAGCATAGACTTGGATAACTTTTAGATTATATCTAGTATTTATTTTGAACGTGGCATATGTAACTCTAGTGGATACTGATTGGACAGTTTTTAGATGTCCTGCTAGCTGTTTGTTTATGAAGAATCCGACGCCTCCTACTGACTCATGCTGTTCTCCGTGATAGTAAAACAGGTGACCGGATTTTAGGGTCTCGAGGCCTTCACCTCGCCTTCTTACTTCACTAACTCCGACGATGTTCCATCTGATCTTTTCTAATTCTTTTTCCATTTCTTTATAGCTTTCATCAGAAAGTAGAGTTCTAGTATTCATGGTTGCAATTTTGAAAACTGTTTGTTTTTTAAAGCATTCTCTTGTCAAATTTGTGTCCCCCCAGAATCCTTGTGACAGACTGATAAATCAGTGTGAGAGTGTCTACTCACCTGGGTAGTTTCCGTTTTGTTTTAAAATCTGACATTTGTAAGAGTTTTTGGCTAAGTGCAATGCTACGCAAGCCACTGCGTGTTGGCAAGGTTTCAGTTTCAGCCGCCCACTCTGGGAACAGACGCTGTTTGCAGCCGAACACTCTGGGTCAGACGCTACTGCTGTCGCAGTATCATAGTCGCTTACCTCATAATGTGAGTGACGCCTGTGAGTATCTGGAATTAAACCCACAGGATTTTTACTTCCCATAGCCTTAATCCAGTAATGACATTACTGCGGTATAATGTCATATCCTCAGTTGATCCGCGGGTACTTATTTGGCAATGTCTTATTCGTAGCCACAATATGAGTTAGAAATTAAATGTATTTGACGTTTGGACTTCCACTTCGGAAATCGGCATCAAAATATTTCGAAGTTGAAGTGAAAACGTCAAGTAAATTTAATTTCTAACTAATATTCAGTCTTATTTCCAATTAAAATAGTAAATTTTCAGATTTAGAAGATGCCACAAGAAAATAACTTCAGAAGAAGATAAAGAAACAGTAACTACTTCTAATTGCAGTACAACTATGATTTAATTTTTGTTGTTTGTTGATACTTCTTCTGTGGCCAATCCGGAGTGTTGGAAATTGTACCTGTGTGGGAGTGTCTAAAATAGATCTACGTATTGGAAAATGATTTGCCTTACCAAAAAGTTGATGATTTAACATTTATTGTTGTAGATGACAATTTAAAGTTTATTTTGTATTAAATAATTTCGAATTAGGGATCTTTGCGTAAAGTAATTCATAGATATTTCATACGTAACAGGTGTTGAAGGTCAACTGACTGAGGAAATTTTCGATCCTACCTGTGATCCGACTTCCAACTTCACCGTTCAAGCTCCCACTGCATCATCAGTCGGAAGTCGAACCTTCAAAAGATATTTCGATTCGTACCACTTGTTGTCTAACTAATCCAACCAGCCCACTCACGGTCCAATTTCAGATCCAACTACAGAAGTTGGACCACTAGTCGGACTAAAAATCGGAACGTGAATGGTCTGTTTTAGACATGTTGGACATAATCATCACATTTTAAGGTCAAGAATCTACAACTCTGAGATGAGACATTCTTAATGAATTATCCTGTATATCTATAATCGTCTCTAACTTCTTGTAAAACTTTATTTAGGTTTGGTATTTTTTTTTGAAAAAAAAATTCCATGAATTTTCCTTCGAATACCATTTGTGGCCAATTCATTAATTTCAATAGGCTTTTTTCCTCTCTTTAAGTGTTCGTTTGTGTTTGGGTTAGTTATACCGTATTTTTTTCTTTCTGATAGGAACTTATATATAGTTGACTATGTTGCGAACAGTGTTTGTGGGAACCTGAGAAACCAGAGCATCGTGTACATTTAGGACAATAGTCTTCTCTCTTGGTGAATAGATAGACTTACTGACTGCACGCAACAGTACCGGTGTAAAACTTGATGATGTTGAAGAGGAAGCCATTACAAACAATCCAACAAAACGAGCACTAACGAAAGGTACGTATATGTTCGTAGGTATATGGAATAACAAATCACTCACGCACTGCATATAATTCGCAAAAGAAATATTTGAGACGCTAATTACTGCCGTAGACGCGGAAACACCGACGGGCCGTAAATTACATGTGTTCAAAAACGTACTAAACAAAAAAATTGTTTTTGTTCGTAATAACTTCACCCTTTCAAGTTAAGTTTCGAATATAAACTAAACAGACGAGGCACGTGGCCAAAGCCGGCATCTATACCCATTATATTATTAAAAATCTGGGGAATTCCATCCTAATTATCTTGCAACGGATAGTACCTTCGGATATGAATACCAGGTTTTCTAGTAAAGTGATTAAACGCGAAGATTAGTATTGAAATATCTAAAGAGATAAGGTATTCTTATTTACAAAATTGTTAATGGTTAAATTATTTTTTTTTATTAATATAATATAATAACCAACATTAGCCATGGAAGTTTTAATTGTTTTTTGATAAATATATTAGTATTAAAGCATTATTAATATTAATATTAATTTTAATGAATAAACACCTCAGGAACGCCTATGATGATACAAATTTAACGACCGTTAGATGACTTTAATTAAACAAATGCTGAACTGATAAAAAACCCATATTAGGGTATTGTCTAATAACGATAAACAAAGTAAATGTTGTAAATTACAATAATTATGCCAATATTACATGTCTATGGTTTTATTTAAAAGAGTAAGTTGAATAAAAAGTACAAAAGTTTTAAAAGTTTTAACAGACAAGGTAAGGCCCACAAATTGTTATAAAATAGTCTATTTGATTGTAATAAATTAATAAAAGAGCAAATAAATAAAATAAATATTACTTACATGCCGGTACTCTATTAATTGATGGATGGTAGAACATGGTTGAAACTACTATGTATTGTTGAATGGAGAACTCAATTCTGTTATTGCAGTTGTTTGACAGTAAACGGGAAGTTCTTGAGGAGATAGATTTGATCCAATGAAGAAGAGATATGTGTGTGATTGTTTCTTAAATGAAAGTGATGTAATATACCATTGTATTATTAAAAGTTATTTATACTTATACGAGAGATATATTTATGAAATGAGTGTTATTTATTGAGTAATTGTTTTATGAAGGTGACAGTTTTATGACAATGAATAAGTGACAAGTAAATATAATATTAGAATAAAAACAATTAAGGACAATTTAAACACACTAAAACAGAAAACACTTAGAAGGGACGAAACAAACATTAAATTTAAAAGGGGGAAAGGACTTTAATGCACTACATCTCTGTCTTGGGCACAATGAGTTTTTTATGTTTTATCTATTATATTTTAGTGGTAAATTTGACAGATGTAGGTTAGCATGTGACAGTTCTTCTTGTGTTTTCTCAATACTGTAAGTTAAGTTATCTAGTTTTATGAAATCTGCTGTTATTAATGAATGTCTATAAATTGTTTCAATTAAGATATCAAAAGTAAATTGATGTGTTTAATATTGGCATACTTTAACAATCTTTAATTAATTAAATTTAATGTAACAATAGGGATAATTGAAATACATCCTACAATATAACTATAAAAAAAAAAAAAAAAAAAAAAAAAACAGTCTAATATCCAAATTACTGAACAAATTAAAGTGATTCTTTGGCAACTGAAAATTTACATTTTATAATAAAATGTATAATAAGTTTACAAAGTTTTTTATTTTTATTTGAAATTTTTGTAGGTATGAGTTATCTGTCCTGGTGTTTTTTAAATATTTGAGATCTTTAATTTAAATTCTGATATATTAATATATTAATATCTAATATACTAATATGTAACCAAAGCAACAAATGGATAATTATTGATGGTAATTAATTTATGGACTCAAGAAATTGACTGAATTATAAAGCCTTCAATAATTACTTGGTAGTGAAGGTATTGAAGGCTTTATTAAAAAATATTTGCACACCCCCACAATTTTTACATCTAAACTTATTCATTGTCATAAAACTGTCACCTTCATAAAACAATTACTCATAAATAACACACATTTCATAAATATATCTCTCGAATAAGTATAAATAACTTTTAATAATACAATGGTATATTACATCACTTTCATTTAACAAACAATCACACACATATCTCTTCTTCATTGGATCAAATCTATTTCCTCAAGAACTTCCCGTTTACTGTCAAACAACTGCAATAATAGAATTGAGTTCTTCATTCAACAATACACAGTACTTTAACCATGTTCTACCATCCATCAATTAATAGAGTACCGGCATGTAAGTAATGTTTATTTTATTTATTTGCTCTTTTATTAATTTATTACAATTAAATAGACTATTTTATAACAATTTGTGGGCCTTACCTTGTCTGTTTAAACTTTTAAAACTTTTATACTTTTTATTCAACTTACTCTTTTAAATAAAACCACAGACATGTAATATTGGCATAATTATTGTCATTTACAACATCTACTTTGTTTATCGTTATTAGACAATACCCTAATATGGGTTTTCTTTTATCATTTCAGCATTTGTTTAACTTTGTATCAAGACCTGAGGATGCTTTGCATATTGTAGAAAGCGAAACCGGTCGTCTGATAGTTAAATTAAATTGATTGTGAGTAAGTCTTATTTATTATTTCTTTACCTATTTATAAATTTTATATTATATTATAAGGATATTTGCAGACTAAATTGTTCACGTGTATGTCATTTTAGTTCTACCTTCTAATTTAACATCAAGAAATAGCATAAACATTAAATTATTGTATTGAAAAAAATATTATTTTGCTTTATATTTTAAACATTAGATAAAGACTTATCTTATCCTTTCATTAGACGTTGAGACCTTTTATTACTTGTACAAAAATTTCTCTTTTTCTATTTTTTTATAATATTAGCTGATTTATAAGTACATGTTAGTCAGTATATCTATGTTTGTCTGCAAATTAGAAAATTATAGACAGCGAAGAACGTATGCCCTAATTTTTCCAAATGAAACATGCTGATTTTATTGCGACGTACTATAAAACGTCCAATATTCTCGCAGTTATAAAAGAAGTGATGTGATTACTACAGGTATGTAGCAATATATATAAATTTATATATATATATATATATATATATATATATATATATATATATATATATATATATAAGTATTTAGATATTATTATATATTAAAGTTATTGAAATCGGTTATTAACTATAAATTTTGTAGTTTGCAAGAATATTTGCAGTTTAAATTATTTCTATCTATCTATACAGCCGTAGTTGTCCAATTTTTGACATAGGCCTCCTCTTCCTTCTTCCACGTCTCTCTATTGTAGGCAGTTTGTATCCACTTCGGGCCTGCGTGTTTCTTCAAGTTATCTGACCATCTCATTTGTGGCCTTCCTCTTTTTCGTTTGTAAATGGTCTCCAGTGTATAATCATCTTATTCCATCTGTAGTCTTTTTTCTTATGGTATGTCCAGCGAACTTTCACTTAGGCTTTACTATCTGCGTTGATACATCGGACACTTTTATTTGTTGCGGATCCAAGTATTTCTTTTCTTGTCTGATACTTTGATGTACCCAGAGAGAGTGATATACATAATAATTTCACTGAATCATAGATACAAAATGAAAGTTGTACAATGTTATGCTCCAACATCAGCACATGAAGAAGAAGAAATCGAAAACTTCTATGAAGATTTAACAACAGCATTATCGGAAACAAAATGTCATTTTACTTTTCTTAGGGGGAATTTCAATGCCAAGGTAGGAACTCAAATTGATGATGCAGAGACGGCAATAGGAAAACACGGTTTAGAAGGTCGAAATGAGAGAGGCCAGACACTACTAAATTTTCTTCATAACCATCAGTTATATTTGATGAATAGCTTTTTCCAAAAGAAGCCACATAGACGATGGACATGGGTAAGCCCAAATGGAAACGTAAAAAATGAAATGGATTTCTTCATAACAACACATAAAATATATGTCAAAGATGTCACAGTATTAAAACAAGTTGGCATTGGTAGCGATCATCGAGCAGTGAGAGCTACAATACAGTTAAACTTAAAAAATGAAAGAACAAGATTAATAAAGAGAAGAGAATTGAAAAAATGGAGTACACCAGAAAACACAAAAGAATATGTGAAAGCTATAAATCGGGCCTTAAACCACCCTCTTTCGACAGATGTTGAATCCGTAAATAATGCAATCACAGAAGCGTTAATGACTGCACAAAAACAGTACTGTGCTAGACCAGCCGGAAAAGAAGAGAAACTGAGCGAAAACACCAAAAAGCTCATTAAAGAAAGAAAAATCAAGAGATCAGAGCAGAAAGGCGACTCAGCTGAACTCAGCAATCTGAACAGAGATATCTCAAAAGCAATTCGTAAAGATCAGAGGAAGTATAATACTGAGAAAATACAAAATGTGATTGAGCAAAATGGAAATATGAAAATACTCAGAAGAAAGCTTTGTGATGGTAAAAAGGAAATTGTTAAACTAAAAGACAAGGAAGGTAATATAACAACAAATAGAGAGAGAATAGTAGAGATAGCAAAAAACTTCTATGAAGAATTATACAAAATCCAGTTAACAGAAGAAGACAAAACACAAATTAGAGAACGCAGAGTAATGAACCAAGGATCCGAACTTCTGCCTACCATAACGATAGAAGAAGTGAAACGAACTCTAAAGGAAATGAAAAATAACAAGGCTCCGGGAGATGACCAAATAGTAATAGAAGCTGTTAAAGTAGGAGGCAAGAAACTGCTGGAAGTAGTAACTGAACTACTCAACCTATGTCTAAACCAAGTTATTGTCCCTACAAAATGGAACAATGCAATTAGTATCCTAATACACAAAAAAGGAGATATATCAGGCCTAGAGAATTATAGACCGATAAGTCTGTTGTCACATCTCTACAAATGGTTTACCAAGATCATCACAAAACGTTTAGTACCAAAATTAGATTTCTATCAGTCTAAGGAGCAAGCTGGATTCAGGAAAGGTTATGGAACAAATGACCACCTACAAGCACTTAAAATACTAATTGAAAAATGTGTTGAATATAATAAACCACTCACGTTGATTTTCATAGACCGGCAGTATTAGGAGCATTAGAACAAAGCCGAGTAGACTATAGATATACAAATTTGATAAAACATATATACAACAACGCAACAGCATCTGTTAAACTCCATGACTTTACCGATAAATATAGAATTGAGCAAGGAATTAGACAGGGTGACACCATCTCCCCGCAACTATTCACTGCAGCTCTGGAATATGCCTTTAAAAAACTAGATTGGGCTAAAAGGGGAATAAATATTGATGGTGAATACTTAAGCCACTTGCGCTTTGCAGATGATATTGTCATTATAGCCGAGAGTTTAAATGAAGCTCACAAAATGATGGAAGAACTAAAACAGGCAATAGAACAAATAGTCCTGAACATAAACTTTGAAAAAACAAAATACTTGACCAATTTAGTTCCAAGTGATGTTATGAGGGTAGATGAGAACGAAGTACATCAGGTCTTTAGCTATATCTATTTAGGGCATGAAATTAGAATAAGAAAAGACAATCAAACTTGTGAGATCCACCGTCGCATAGGCTTGGGATGGGCAGCATTTGGCAAGATACGAGATATTCTAAAAGGAACGCTACCGATTTGCTTGAAGAAAAAGGTTTACAACCAATGCATACTGCCAGTAATAACATATGGTTCCGAAACAATAACTTTAACCAAACATTCTGCAAATAAATTGAGAGTAACCCAAAGAAAAATGGAAAGAGCAATGTTGGGAATAACTAGAAGAGATATGGTACCAAATAGGATAGTGAGAGAGAGGACTACAGTGACAGATGTCATAGAAAAAATTGCACAAGCCAAATGGAGATGGGCTGGACATATAGCACGTTTAAATGATAATAGGTGGACCAAAAGACTTATAGAATGGAGACCTAGAGAAGACAAAAGACACCGAGGCAGACCACCAAAAAGATGGATGGACGACTTGATAAAAACAGTCGGAAATTGGATACAGAAGGCGCAAGATAGAGAACAGTGGAAGAACATGGAGGAGACCTATATTAAACACTGGATGCAAGAGGTTGAGGAATGATAATGATGATGATGACACTGATGTTCAGCATTTGTCTTTCCATGGCTCTTTGGGTCTTTGCTATTTTTTCCATGGTTTCCTTTGTAAACGTCCAAGTTTGAGAACCGTAGGTGAGAACAGGAAGTATACATTGGTTGAAGACTCTTGTTTTTAAATATTGGGGGTTTATTCTATTTTTTAGTATATGGGAAAGTTTTCCGAATGATACCCAAGCTAACCGTATCCTTCTCTTTATTTCTAGGGTCTGATTTTCTTTATTTAATTTAACTAACTTTCCCAAATATACGTATTCTTTTACTTGTTCTATAGGTGTTTGTGCAATTTTAATTATTAATTCGTCTGGTTGGTTGGTCATAATTTTAGTTTTATTTTAAATCAATTCTAGACCTATTTTTGTTGATTCGCTATTTAATTCATCCATAATGTTTTGTAATTTTACCGGTTTATCTGTTATTATTACAATGTCGTTTGCATATCTCAAGTGATTCAAGTATTGGCCATGTATGTTAATACTCCGTTTTTCCCATTGTAATTTCATAACGTCTTCCAAAGCTTGATTGATTAGTTTGGGTGATAATATAGTGATCATATATATTGGAAATTAAGTCCGTATAGCTATAATCTAGTCTCCCTATTTGTAAAGAGTTCTTTACTGCCCAGTGTTCCACCTTGTCGAATGCTTTTTTAAAGTCTACAAATGCCATATACATTGGGATTTGTTATTCGTTGGCCTTTTCAATTAATATTTTTATCGTAAGCAGATGGTCACTTGTACTGAATCCTTTTCTAAAATAGGCTTGCTCTCTTGACTGGTAATTATCTAACTTAGTTGTTAATCTGTTTGTATATTACATAGTTTAGTAGTTTAGTTAACAGTTTGTATATTACATTAAGTAGCGTTATGTACCTAGAGTTTTTCAGATCTTTTCTATCGACTTTCTTAAATAGTAATAGAGTTATTGCGTCGTTCCATGTGGTGGGTATTTGTTTGTTTTTGTGTTCAATATTTTATTCATTAGTACATAAAGGAATTCAACTGTAGTTTGAAAATCCCCCCCCCCCCCCATTTTTTAGCATTTCCACAGTTATTTCATCTTTACAGGAGATTTGTTATTCTTCATTTCTTTGATTGTCTTTTTTATTTCATTTTTACTGATTTCTGATTGTAGGTAGAGTTAACGTTCTTTATTTTCAGTTGTAACTGATTACGGATTTCTTGGGTTGGTTTTTATTCTGTTTTATAGAGATGTGTATAATATTCGTGCGTTATCTGTAAAATGTCTTTTACATTGATGGTCACCACTCCTTCTTTGTTCTTTATGCTATTAATTTGTATGTTTCCCAGGTTAAGCACTTCATGTTTTTATTTTTTTCAATTGTTTTCTCTATCTTTTCTTCCTGTCCTCTCCGTTTACACTCCTTGATATTTTTCTAACAGTTTTGTTTATTTCTTTGTATTTCATTTTATTTCTGTCCCCTTGTTCTAGTAATGTTCTTCTTATGTTTAGAAGAATCTTTGTTTCCTGGGATATGAAACTTTCTTTTTTGTCGTTGTCTGTGCTATTTCTTTACTTACTTTCGTTAGAGTTTCAGTAAATATCATGTTTATTTTATGGATATGTTTGTGGTCTATATCTTTATTTGTCAACAATATTTCCTTTATTCTTTGTTCGTACAATATCAGTTTTTCCTATTTTATTTTTTTCATGTCTAATTTCTGATTATTTTCCATTTTCTTTCTTGCTTAAAATCCACTATCAATGATCAGCTTGGCTCGGACTAGTCTATGGTCGCTACCAGTTGAGACGCGATTTAGGGCTGTTACGTTTTTAACCATGGATTTTTGTGTTGAACGAATATAATCAATTTCGTTTTTAGTTTCACTATTGATTTTTTTTCTTTATACTCCGTGTGGGGTATAATCCCCCATCGGACGCGACCCCGGGTGGCGGATAGGGAAAAACCTCCCAGATATGGGTGGTACCGGGGAAATGAAATACTCGGCGTAAACCAAAACTAGCAAAACAGTAGCGTCTGATCCAGAGTGGACGGCTACGAACAGCGTGTGACCCAGAGTGGGCGGCTGATACAGAACTCACCAACCCGTCTGGCAAGTGAGGTGTTTTAATGCCAAAAAACCCTCTTCAGGAAACATGTAGAATTAAATTGTTTACATGTATATATGTTTTAGTTCTATATTCTAATTTAACATGAAAAAATAACATAAGCATTACCATGTTGTACTGACTGGTTTCATTATGTCACAGACCCATCGTAAATTTGGATTTCTTCTTGGTCTCTTGAGGCCTCTTGGATACCACAGTGTAATTCTAGTGGACCATCTATTGTCCCGTCCGCTACCATTTTTAAGATTTAATTCTGTAGATTACATCAGTGACCTTGGTTTTCGGTCTGAACCATTCTATTCTTTTTTGATTTCTTATTGTTATACCTAGGATGCATCGCTTCATTGACCTTTGAGTTTCTTTATTATCTGTCTCTTTAGTGACCACGTTTCGCAGCCGTATGTCATGATTCATAGTATACACTGATCAAATGTTGTTTTCTTTAGGTTGAGTGGCATCGTCGATCAAAGTAAATCTATCAAAAGATGATCAGGCCACTTTCATTCTTCTATTGATTTCTGAAGTCCCATTTCTAAGTAAGGAGCCAGATTTATATTTAAATTGTCCCTGCTATGCATACTCATTTACGATCATAAGTACAGTGTTGTTTATTATTATCTCCTTCATTGCCAACTTCATTGCTAGCTGTATTTAGAGTTTGCGGCAAACGTTTGTTTAAAGTAAACGTTGTATCGCATTTAGAGTTTTAGAAGTGTTAACTGCGAGTAACTCCTAAACTCCTACTCCCACGTTCTCGAAGACATATATGCCGCGTAGCCACGGGGTATATGGCGTACAATGGATGTGCGTTATATATAGCAGCGGAGAGAGGGTAAAAAGCGAGTTTATGGGGCCTTCAAACTAAAACATGTTGACTATGGGAACAAAATTCAACAGAAACTCCTGGTCCTCCAAGCTTGGGGGTTAAAGCGATAGGCCAGTCCCTCATCATCTGGAAAAAACTCTTTTGACTAAAAATTCTAACGCCGAGCCTCGGAATATGGATGGAAAATTACGACGACGACACCTGGTAAACAATAAGAGATATAACATTACACCTTTGATCTCAACCAAGTACTAAACATATTTTTCAACATAGATTAGAAAAGAAACTAAAAGAAATGTGGATGTACAACAAGAATACAATGACAAAAAGTACCACTACCCACCATGGATGACAGAAAACGTGAAAAAAAATGATACAAGAAAAAAACAAAATATATAATAAAAAAAAATAAAATATCTAGCAATAAAGTATCATATCAAAGGGAAAACGAAAAATTACGCAATAAAATAAAAGAAGCAAAAAACAGTTTTTTTGAACAAAAATGTGTCTAAGTAGAAAATTTAATTGGTGGTTCTCAGACTACGAAAGCATGGAGAACTATCACTAATCTAAAGAAAACACCCATAACTCCTTAAGCAATTTAATTTCTATAGAAAAGTGGGCAAATCACTTAAGAAATTTATTCCAAGAGTCCAGATTGAAATATATGGGAGACGAATACACTATGGAAAGACATATTAACATTTAAGAATAGTAACATTAATACTAACAACGAGGTCCGTACTGCTTTAATTAAAATGAAAAACGGGCGATCTCCAGGACCTGGCAATTAAGCTGTAGAGTTACTTAAAGTGAGAGGTCCACACCCAATAGAACGAATAACTTTTCCAATTAATCAATGCTGCCAACAAATTAAAGTATCATCTGAATGGAAAATTTCTAATCTAGTGTCTATCATTACAAAGGGCAATTGAAAAGAGCCTAACTGCTACAGAGCATTAAGTGTCCTACCTGCTTTCGAGGGATTGTTTGAAAACATAATAAATGGAAAAATTTAAGATGATGTAGGACATCTAACTAGCGAACACCAAAGTGGATCTACGCCTGGTAGATTTTGCACTGATAATTTGTTTATACTCCAACAATTAACAGAAAAAGGAATAGCAGAAAAATCACTGCCAGGGAATGAAAATACCAATAGAAAATTACGTACTGTTTTCCCCGAACTTTGCGGATGATCAAGTCGTCCTAGCTTAAGATTCTTATGATCTATGAAAAAAAAAACAGAATATTTAGTTATCAATTCAGATGCAAAGTTTGAAGTCTTGATGGACGAAGACGTGGAAATCAAACCAGTGGAAAAATTTAAATATTTAGGTGCACTCATTGATAGAAACCGAAATTAAACATTGAATTAATTAGGGACGTAAAATTGTAGGATGTCTGAACTCCTTATGGTGGGATCGCAACATTTCCAAAATGAACAAAACAAGAATAGGACAAACCATGGTTGAATCAGTTTATTATTTACAGTTTTAATCACAATGATTAATGCAGACCTAAAGAGAAGATTGTTGGCAGTTGAAATGAATTATTTGAGAAGAAGTGCTAAGACATCAAGACTGGAAAGGAAGACCAACGAATCTATAAGAAATAACATTAGTGATACAGAAACGGTCATTGACAGAATAGAAAGAAGAGGTTTAAAATTATTTGGACAGCTATTGAGAATGCCTGACGAACGTTGGCCCTAAAAACTTCACAGATCGAAGCCCCCTGGAAGAAGAAAAAGAGGTAGACCTCCACGCTCATGGAACGAAGGAATTAGAGGAGCGATGGAATCGAGAGGTTTGAAGGAGGAGCATGAATTTGAACGGGAATACAGCGATAGCCGTCTCCAAAATGTATTGTATTTACAAGTTGGATCCTGTAATAAAAAAATTATTTTACTTACATAAAGACATGCTAAGAAAGAAGCAATAAAATAGAAAAATTCATTCAAATTGTAGACTTCGATTTTTTTCTTTATCCTCCCTGTATGAAAATTAATTTCTCTTTGGTGCTTGAACATTTTATTTGTCTGCATATTTTTTGTGAAAACAAGTGTCCACTCGACCAACATTTAAAAACTTCCACTCATAAGTTAAAGCTAAAAAAGATTCTCCTAGGACTTAGAGCATTAGGATCCGCTCTGCAATCGATTCATACATCTTTTCAAAATGTTCAAGATCAAGATAAATCAAAAAAAGAAAAATATTTGTTTAATCAAGACTTGTGTAAAGCTCTGTTAGTAGCAAACTCATTTTTGTCACTATAGTTTAGCTACTAAACTTGCGCTCTCCCGCTCAAGTAGCTGCTTCTATAGAACTATTTAGAAAATTCATTTAAATTGTAAATGATTAAATTTTTTCGCTAGAAGTATATAAATAAATATTTAAACCAATATACTGTTCTTTGTTGTTTAAACATAATATATGCAGTTAATTCATTGATATTATTTTAGGTTCAAGATGAATATTGAAAACATCAGAAAATTAGCAGTCCACAGACCTTGCATTGCTCTTTTGAGAATTCATAAATATTTCCCAAGTGACGATGAAATCACACATCCGGAGAAAAATGGATATTTGTATAAATATATTTTAATTAACTTAACGACGATATATTATTCGGTTGGAGCTTTCATCCATTTGATTAATAGTGCAAAAAGTAGGACTATAAAAATGGCATGGTCTAAATAATATATCCGTTTCTAAGCATATGTTATACAATTTAGCGGTTCTATTCATTTTAAAAAGTATTTATTTTTAAAGGAATATTTGTCTTTGCTCAAATTTAAGCCTTACTTGATTTAACCCTTTCTGTTACCGTGTTCATGAAAAAAGGCAGCAATATTCTGTAACACCTATCCTTAAACAGAGTGCCTACTTAAAAACCTTTAAGTGATACCTTTCATATACACTTAACCTAGTAGGCTTGCGCCTATGTGTATTGCAAGAATGGTTTTCATTACCTGTTGTCTTGTGTATGCGCTCAGTATAATACCGAGCTTTTAAATACAACATGTTTAATTTACTCATTGGTGTAATTAGTTTTGAACATATTTCAAAAGTTTGGCATCTTTAATAGAAAATGTAACGTATATATACTATCTTTATTGTGTAAATTTGGTTCTTTGATTTAAGCTTCGGCTGTAAAGTAAGCTGTATGCAATCTGCAATTTTTTAAAACAGGGATTTAAAGTACGGGTGCCAATAATTTTGTCTTATTTGTTTAACTACGTGGATTGGGATTTTTGAAAAAAAAATTAAATTTTGGCGTATTTTGGAGCAGCGATTACACTTTCGTCCAAAATAATAAGTGTCAGAAAAGAACGTACCTATAGATTTTCGTCCAAGCCTCTTAAATTGAGTTATACAAGTTTGTCCAAAGTTTGAAATGTTTGGTACAAAAACACTTGGATGAACCCAAAACCAATCTTTATTTGACTACATATCAAACACAACTGTCCATTGTTTTACCTGTAACCCCACTGAAGTATAATGCGATAATTAGCAATACATGAGCGTCGTGAGTGGAGTTTATAATTACATGACCAATACATTACATCACCCAACCCTAAAATTTTACTTATAACTAAATTTAGGAACACAACAAAACTAAACTTCTAAATACTATATTTCAAATCCAAAGCGTTTTGGTTCTTTTCTAGATCTTATGGGACGTCTATGTGTGATGCCTGATTCTTGGATTTCCTGTTGAGTTTGTAGCGGCTTGGATAAACTCTTGACCATCCTATAACTTAGCAAATAAATCATCGATCCGTGGTAACAGATATTTATCCGCTTCGATAAAAGGATTAATACTTATTTTGAAATCACCACAAATCCTAACACCTCCATCATTTTTCAAAATCGGTACTATCGGTACCCGAAAATTTAACTACAGATATATTGCATAATGCCCTCCTGGACCATTTTATCTAATTCCATCTCTACCTTGTTTCTTCAAGAAAAAGAGGAACCACTCTAGGTTTAAAAAATTTAGGTCTGGCATCTGGTTTAATATTAAATTTTAACTGAAATTTATTAAATGTGTAAAAAAACTGAAACGACTGGGTAACAAAAGTCGAGGACATAACAACAAAAATTACCAAACTTAAATGGAACTTCGCCACTGCTGGATACAAAGACCAACGTTGGAATACTACAACATTGGAGACCTTACGAAAGTAAACGACCAAGAGGAAGACCACATATGAGATAGGTTGATGACATTAAAAGAATAGTTGAAACAAATTGGAAATATGTTGCTCAAGATAGAGACCGATGGAAGGAGTTGGGGGAGGCCTATGTCCAAACATGGACGACAGAAGGCTAAGAAGAAGAAGAAGAAGAAGAAGAAGAAGAAGAAGAAACTAATTTTCGAAACCAAATTCAGATTGTTGCTTTATTATGTGTCTTCTAAGAATTGCAAGGCAAAATAGACGTTGATAAAGATGTTATTAGAGACATGGGGAATTTAAAATTTGCATTCCACGTCATATCTCCTAAACTAAGCAAAAACCCTTAGCGAATTGGTTTCTTGTACTCGTTCAGAGTAATCGGAATAAAAAGGAAAGACAGTTAAGATTTAATTTCACGTTTAGTGCATCAATGTAGCCGCTTATACGTATTTCGGCCTAATAGACCTCGTCAGAACGGCAATTCATTGTCGCTCTGAACGTGAAAATAAATCTCTTCTGCCTTAGGAAGCAACTCTAATATGGCTTCGAAAGGACGTAAATAGCGACATCTGATATTAAAATCCGTAAGAGATCTAGCAAAAGGTATATAATTTAAAAACCCAATTGGGCTATATCACAAAACGTTTGCGGAATCGATAAACCATCATCAGTGTCTAGGTATACATGTATGTAGCTACTAAATATATGGGTAAAAACCCGTTAAAAATTATTTGTTTAAATTTAGTTTACATTATGTGTTATTAATTATTATGATTTTAAAGTTACCGTTAGGTTTGGTAACAATAATTACAATATTAATTTACACAATATTAAATTACAAAATTGGTATTACAATAATTAAAATATTTTCTATGTTTTAGATGGAAACGGTTTATATGTGGATGTAGATATTTTAACGATCGTGTCCTATCATGGCATTTCGTTTTTTATTCTCTTCTATTTGTTCAATATTAAGAAGCTTGTGGTGCTTTTTAAGCAGGTATCAGGTAATATTAGACTTTTGTATTAAATAAAGATCAAAAATTATAAACGTATATTTACGTAACATAAATATACGTACATACTAGAGTATTGTCAACTGAAAACAAAGTGACAGTAAATAAACTCATAATTTGGATCTAGTACCAAAAATATTAAGCTACTTCTTTTTAAGGACATTTCATGAACTTTAATTTGGTCATGTCTATTATGAACTGAAACTTTAAAATTCTGAAATCCTTTACCAACTTCTACAGGTTTTTGCGACCTTTAGCCTTATTAGCGCATCTGTTTAATATATTTTTTATCATGTAGTTGTCCCGATATATTTTTCTAGTGAGTTATGCTGTGTTCATATTTAGGCTTTTTGAAGACGTGGTTGGTGTTTTTGGCACTCCTACGGCCGTTTATCAGCTCTTACATTGCCGTAAATTTCTCATTAAACTGAACCCCACACCAGAGTGACACTGTTATGTTTCACAAGTATGTCGAGTCCTTTTCCACACTAGCCTATAGTCGACTTTGGGAGTCTCCATGGCCGCTTGACTTTATGTGCATCTGCCTATTTTTGCAAACCCTGAAGTTATGAAGTCTTACTTAATCCAAAACTGTATATATCTCTTCCTGGCACACACGAAGGTATATTTTCCTAGTAAAATAGAAAATACTAAACCACTAAATTAAAGATTCCTATGAATATCTCTTAAATAAGTATTTTATACATCCTACA
The DNA here is from genome assembly GCA_918026665.1 of Diabrotica balteata. NCBI lineage: Eukaryota > Metazoa > Arthropoda > Insecta > Coleoptera > Chrysomelidae > Diabrotica > Diabrotica balteata. Next base: position 102,066,534 of record OU898281.1, read on the forward strand.
AAAATAAATCAAAGGCTCTCAGGTTCGAGTAACTTTAGATGGTCCGAGGGTGCTACGAACGAATCCCCCAGATTTAACTTTAAGATGTTATTCATAAAGTAGCGAATTGGAACATCAGTATTTTGTGAATCACAGAAAAGTTACACAACCTACTTAATGAAACGCCACAGATGGAGTAGCACCACAGGCATGGAGCTGTAATAGTGATTGATAATAAAATTGCGAAATCTTTTATAGATCACATATCAATATAAGCGAGGATACACTGGTAACTTGAAAAGAAAGCATTCTTATATGGAATAATTAAATGAAAAGATATTAAGTTAGAAATCACCGAGTTTACACTAAAAATAGTAAGATAAAAAGAAAAAACAGTCAGTGTTCTTCTAAAAAGTTTTACAAACTATGTCTATATAGGGAAAAGTAATTAGTGAAGACAATCTTATGCAGAAATAAAGACAAAGATGATAATGATGATAGTAGTAGTATTATATTTATTTAAAACTAAGTATATATAATTTGATTTTTAGATTTTAAAACATTTGGAATGCCAAGAAATTTTTATGAAAATATACGTTTGATGAAAAAGTTGGCTATTGGATATTACATCTATCATTTAATATTAGTGGTAGGCGTTGGAACCTCTCCACTATTCTTTATTAAAAACTGCGAAGAAATGAACGTGCAACTCAACATGACCGAGCCTTGTGGTATAGCCCCCACTTGGTTACCATTCAATTTGTTGGATGAGTTTGGTATTCGTATGATTGTTCTTATTTATCAGGTAAATTACCCTATTACATAAGTAAAGGGGCTATACCGTTATGTCATATTTGATGGAGGCGTCCACTATTGTAGCATAATTTAGTGTTTTTATTGTTGTGATCAGTGTTCTTAATGCTGTGTGATAGTTGTCAGTATTCAAATATTTGTTTTGTCATTGTTATGTCAAGTTTTATGCTAATAGGTATTTTACTCCAATTTTATTCGCATAAATATTCAATACAGAAATATTTAAGAGCAATTAAACTAGAGGTTGATCAAAACTCTTAAACTTTCGCCAAATAATTCAATCATTGGTATAAAACATTCAAGATTTTTTTTGGCAAGCAATTAATTTAAAGATAAATCACTATAAAATAAAGATAAGTACATGTTTTTAATAAATTTTGTCTCCCATGTAGTCTATGAACATACATTTATCCTATAAAATTTTTGGAAGAATTGTATTTTAAACCAAACAAGTAAACGAATCTATAGATCAGTATTCACAACAGTTAAAGCTTTTGGCTAACAATTGTAATTTTAAAGCAGTTTCTTTAGAAGAAAATAAAATGAATATATTCGTGATGCTCATTCAATCCAATATCAAAGATCACTTGAGTTTAGGTTTTTGTCGTTTTCTATCAAGCATTGTCTAAATCTAGATCTTTAGAAAATTCTTAAAAACAATCTGATACATATAAAGCAGCACTTATACGGTATCTTGTAGTCATCAAAATTTTAGCTTCTGTTAAAACGAAACTTGCTCAAACTTGATAATTTTGTGGACATCCAAGACAATCTTGATCTTTATGTCCCGCAAGGATTGCGACTGCCAAAACTGTCATAAAATTGGATATTGAAATAAAATGTGAAAGCAATTAAAAAAAATTAAAACGAAATCAATATCTGCTTCTACAATTTTATTCGCTTCTTCAATAGAAACACCTCAATTGCTTTCAAAATGTATAGCCAAGGTAACAGTTAAGCGACTTAATGTCAAAGCCTTACTAGATACTAGAAGCTCAGATTCTTTTTAACATCATGAATTAATATAATCTTAAAACATTTTCAACTAAAGGGGGAGTTTCTATGGCATCTATGTAACTCAACAAATATTCAAGGCTATTGTTAAATAAATATCCACATCGATTTAGGAAAATATAATCAAACCAAAGATTAAGTTTTATCCAAACTTTGTACAGATGTCATTTTGGGTCAAGGTAATATAAAGCAACAGATGATGTTTTGTTTTGTTTGATGTAAGTATTAGAAGTGTATTTAAGAGGACCAACAAAACCTCTTAAGATATGTTGTCTTACTGAAGCTTAAGTTAGGCCACCTTCGTTTTTTGCTAATTTAACAGAAAACTGTCACCCTATTGCTACTAAATCTCCCAGACATTCACAGGAAGATGAAGAACTTATAAAACAAGAAATAAAAGACCTCTTTTTAGAAAAAAAATAATTTAAAAGCGTAAATTACCTTGGAAGGGCCCAAGTTTCGGTAACTAAAAATGAAAATCATAAAAACAGCGCGTCTCATGGTAGTTGATTACTCCAAGCAATAAATAGATTTACATGACTTGATGTTTATCCGCTGCCGAGTATCGATTCATTACATTTTAAGCTTAATTTATTTAAAATTTGCATATTATTAAACTTCAATTGAATCGTTTATTTCAGAAACCAAGCGACAAAATATCAAAAAATGTGTTTTTGTGCAGAATCTTTTAGTGCAGAAATAACCTTTAGAATAGAGGTGTGCTTATTAGTTCTTTAAGACGAACTAGTTCAAGAGAACTATTTACAAAAATGAACTAGTTCAGTGAACTAGTTCGCGAAAGAACTATTTGTAGGACCGAAATCGAAATCAACCCTAACATAACTAGTTGCCAGATGTCTCGTCTCAATCATCACACAAGCTCGGCGCCGGCCGCCCGTTTTCTTCGGTTTTCAGTCAGTCTTGCACTACTGTATGGCATACAAGGAGTTCGGATTCGGAACCATTTCTTTTGATTGTATGTTTAGGTTTAAATGTTTTAAATTATTATATGATTTGTTAGTTGTTCTTTATGATAATTTATTTTCTTAATCAATCATTACAGATGAGTAACAGACGAAATAGAAGTTTTTTATGAGATCATTTCGAGAAAAACGATAAAAATCAAAGATCTGCAAAACATAATTACTGTGGATGTGGTGTTGGTATTGCAAGTGGTTCACTGGGCAATTTATCAAGACATTTAAAAATGAAACACCCTGCTATTAATCTCAAATATCTTAATGTTGAAAGATACATAGAAAATGAACACGAAAAATCAGAAAATACATTTCAATAACCTCAACCTTCAATGTCAAAATAAGTTTCGCTAGTAAAACAAGCAGGGGAAGATGGAGAGGGACTATAATTCGACCCGTTCGATTCGAAATATATGATCTCATTCATTCATTATTTTTTTCTTTAGAAGTTGAGACACAATTTATAATGCAAATCGTTCGCAGTGAACTAGTTCTATGAAAATTAATGAACTAGTTTAATTAGTTAAGTTGAAAGAATCGTTCATTTGAACTATTTCCATGGTGAACTACACATCCCTACTTTAGAAAGAACCCAACCGCCCTCGCTTAGGTTCTTTCTGCGATAAATTGCACTCACTCGTGACGGTTGGCGATAAATTTTGTAACTTACTGTTTTGTTTGATTTAAAGGTTAGGTAACACTGAGTGATTAGTTTTCGTGAGTTTTCGATAAAAATTAGGTGTTATTTTGTTGTTTATTATTACGTTATATAGTTCTTAAGCCACGTCAGATAGTACAGATGATGAACCTACTCCTAAGTGTAGGAGTGGAGTTGTGCACGAAGAAAAATACAAACGGAATATTATTCGGCATGCTAGGCTCAAAGGATTTCAGTACGCCTCATACAAAAGAAAAAAGTTTCCAACAAAGCCTTAATGAATGATATAAACTGTAAGTGCAATTTGAAGTGTTCTTTGAAACTTACGGATGAAAATAAAACGAGAACTATGGGAAACATTTTACTCTTTAGAAAATAAAAACACCCAAGACACATACCTCGAAGGTTTAGTGAAGGTTTTGCCTAAGAAACGTAGACGCAAAAACCGCAGGCCTAATGTAAATAATGAGCAAGCTCAAGAAAACCATGATGTGCCTACTGATGACTTGCCGAACCAAAAATTCCATTCATACAAGTATAACTTGAAAGTAAATGGTATTCTTACTTAAGTTTATAGAGGTGTTTTGTTAAAAGTATTTGCAATGTCTGACAATCGAATCAAAAGAATAAATAAATGTTCTGACCTTCACAAAACTCCGGAAGTTACGAGTGGAAAATCTAGAAGTAGAAACGCTCTTCCAGGTAACGTTTGTGTGAGAATTAAGCAGCACATTGAGAAATTTGATGTCAAGGAAACTCATTGTGGGTAAAAACCTACAAAATATCTTAACGCATGCAATGTTTATTTTAGATAAACCTGACCTAAAAAATAAAGTAGAGTATAGTTTTTACAATAAATTCTTTAAAGAAAACTTTGCTTACTGTTTTGGTAGACCACAAGTAGATGTGTGTTCAACTTGTGAAAGACTGTCGGCTAAATTGAAAGAAAGTAATCAAAAGACTGATATGTTTTTTGTACACACTTATGACAAGTCAAAAGAAAAGGCAAAAAAGTATTTTTGAAGTGTGTATATTTTTAATAATTCCTAGCTGATCGCTTTCGGCTTTATAAAGCCATCATCGGAGCTATGGTCAATTTATAAATATCCACTACAATGGAGAGATCTCATTTCCTTATATGTTAAAATATTGATTTTTTATTTAATTACTTAGTTGTTAAAATTCTTAAACATGGTCGGGTTCTTACACCCGTACCATGACAAAAAATTTTTTAATTTTTTAATGTGTCTGTGAAGTCCAGTGTCGGTTTTTTGTATGTTTTTTTAAGAATTTTAACAACTAAGTAATTAAATAAAAAATCAATATTTCAACATATAAGGAAATGAGATCTCTCCATTGTAGTGGTATTTATAAATTGACCATAGCTCACACACTTCAAAAATACTTTTTTGCCCTTTCTTTTGACTTGAAAGAAAGTGCTTGGGTGATGATGCTAAAAGAAATGTAGCTGCTGAGAAAATGATACACTTAAGGCGAGCAAAACAGTTTAACAAAGCCATGGATGAGGTAAGGAAAAACAAAGATGACAACACGATCGCACTAACCTTAGACTATATGCAAAAATACCCTTGCCGCACATACCTGTACAGGAGGTTTTTTACATGAGGCAGCTCTGAGTAAATGTGTTATCGTTACACGATTTGAAAACCAATTTTTCCAAACTGTACGTCTATCACAAGGGCGAAGCAAACAAAAGTCCTGACGAAGTATGTTTATTGCTACTTAACTACTTCAATGACATTCCAGTTAATGTGAAGTATCTGATATTGTTTTGTGATGGGCCATTAGGCCAAAATAAGAATCATACAGTTTTGCGGTTTTTACTATACCTCTATGATTTAGGTAGGTTTGAAACAATAACTTACAACTACCCTGTACGTCGCCACTCATTTTTCCCATGTGACAGAGAATTTGAAAGCATAAAGCGTCTGTTAATAAAGATGGACTGGATTTATACTCCTAATGAAAATGCAGAGCTCATGCTAAAATCTAGTAAGTCTGACCGATTTACTGTATATTACCGTACGCTAGACGATGTTATTAGTTTCAAAAAGTGGTGGCCCAAATCATATAAGAAAATGCCAAATTCGGACGAACTATCAGGCAGGAAAGTATCCAAAGAAAATTAGCAGCCATTCAAAGTGTCCCAATACAAGCAGTTTCTCTACAACAAGGATACTCGGGGAAAAGTGGTCGCACGCGCCTTCATTGCAGAATTAACAACATCTACCTTCACATTGCTAAAATCTTCCAGCCCACCGGAATTACCAACAGAAAAAGCTTATCCTTTGGGGAAAGTATGTTTACTTTTATTTCGCCAAAGTTGTTAAACCTTTTTGCTTTTAGCTAAACATTTTTGTAGTCTATAACAAATTCGAAAATTTTATCTGGTCTTGCATAGTGGGATTTTCGGTTTTAGGTCTCGATCAACAAAAAAAAGATTAATGTTGTAAAAAAATTAATGGAATACACTGTTGGATATGAAGCCTTCTATGACACTATCATTCAATGGCCAACGATTGACATGGAGTTGCCAGAAGACTTGCCAGAAGCTCAATAACTCCAGATCTTTCTGTATAGACATACTATGGGTATAGTGTACTTGTATTTTTTTATCTAGGCCTATTAAAAATTATTTTTTATACTAAACTGTATCTGTTACTTGCTTTTAACATCAAAATAGGTAAATATTGATGGTTTGACTTAATTTTAATACTAATTTTAAAAAAATCACTTTAGATACACTCATTTATTGCAGAAACTAAGTGCAATGTTTTCAAATAATTTATAGCTTAAAAACTCAAAGGAAAATATATGATTTTATAGCATGTTTTTGATTCAGTAAAACAATATTTGTAGGAGATTACACTTATACCTAAGCTGCAAATCAGAAGTTGAAAAAAGCGCATTTAGGTGGTTTCTAAAATAAACAATTCAATTCAGGAATCTGATAAACCATTTACAGCTTTCGAGGTAAATGGTTGCCTTAACCAATGGAGTATCAAGTTTTTAGAGAGCTAACGCTAAGCTAAGCTATTATTAAAAAAAAATCTGCAAGGTATTTACGCTTATTTAAATGACGTAACAATTGGTGTTGTGGATCAAAATAGCCATGACTTAAATTTACAGAATTTTCTAAATGTCCTTTAGAGGTCCTTTTTCTGGTCTCGGTGAGAATACGTATATCTATTTTTCTTTCCGCTAATTCTTTGAATACTGCTACTTGTTTGGATCTAAGTCCTTGTACCGGGTGGTCCAATAAGCCGATCTCTCGGCTATATATCAGACACTATTCATGTTATAACTTTAGGAGAAAACATTCCTTAGTAAAAGTGGCCAAGAGAAATCGCTGGAAATAACTTTCAAGATTCTGGATTAACCGATAGAGGGCGTAACCTGCGAAGAAAATTTTGAAAACCAGTTTTTTGGGAAATATGCCAATTATACCAAGTGTTAAATAAGTAAACTAGAAAGAGGCATAAATTCTGCACAAATTTGTTCAAGTACTTTTTTTTATTTTTTCAAATAAAGGGTGGGGGAGAGTGGGAAAGTATTTGTGGATGAATACCTATAACTTTGGTTTGGATCAACCGATTTTAACAAAATTAGTGACATTAGAAAGAGTATGGATGAATTAATTTTTATCTACTATAAAATAATTGCATTTATTTTTAATTGTCGTAAGTAGAGGGTACTTTCGAATAGAAAAAATTAAAATTTGTTTTTCTTCAAAATTTTTAATGGAAACACCTATTTATTGTAAATTATAATGGAACTGGATTAAATTCGTAACAAAATGGCGCAAACCGCATGTTAATAGCTTTTATCGAACTCGAGATATAAATAAAAACGCATAAACATAAGTAAGTATAGTATTGACACACCCTGTATTATAAAATAAATTAAAAAAATAAGTCAGTAGGTCCTTTCAATTTTTTTATAGCAGAAAACTCTTAATGTTGATACCTATTTTGACCATTGTTATTTCATATGATTAAAAATTGTTTTTTTGAAACTAAGTAGGCTACGACAATGAATTTGACAGGGAATTCATATTGTTTATTTATTGACAGCAGTCAAAATATTCTTAAGAAGTGTTATATGTATTATAATTCGAATTGAAAATTGCATTTTTTTCAATAGATATTAATATTGGTAATATTAGTAATTAATTATCAGTACTAATATTTCGTGATGAGTATATCAAATTGTATGATATGATTGGAGTTTATTTCGAATATCACCAAAATGGCGCTATTGCCTCACGTATATATTCTATAAGATATCCTGGCAGTAGATATTGTGGCAAAGAACTAGAGATTTCGGACTACTTATATGTGGATTCTGTTGAATTAAAGCAAGAACATTGATTGATTATCTTCGGTCATAACTCTACTACGTCGTTTTAAAACAAGGACGAGAAAAACTACCAGTTTCTCTTAATATTTTTGCCTTTCTTTCAAATACTTCTTTGTCATAATATCTCCTATCACGATATCTTACAAAATATATACGTGAGGCAATAGCGGCATTTTGGTGACATTCGAAATAAACTCCAATCATATCATACAATTTGATATACTCATCACGAATTATTTGTACTGATAATTAATTACTAATATTACCAATATTAATATCTATCGAAAAAAGTGCAATCTTTAATTCGAATTATAATATAGCACTTCTTAACAATGTTTTGACTGCTGTCAATAAATAAACAATATGAACACTCCATCAAATTTATTGTCGTAGCTTACTTAGTTTCGAAAAAACTATTTTTTACAAAATAGGTATCAACATTAAGATTCTTCTGCTATAAAAAAATTTGAAAATACCTACTGACTTATTTTTTAATGTAATTTATAATACAGGGTGTGTCAATACTATGCTTACTTATGTTTATGAGTTTTTATTCATATCTCGAGTTCAACAAAAGCTATTAACATGTGGTTTGCTCCATTTTGTTACGAATTTATTCCAGTTCCATTATAATTTACATTAAATAGGTGTTTCCATTAAAAATTTTGAAGAAAAACAAATTTTAATTTTTTTTATTTGAAAGTCCCCTCTACCTACGACTATGAATACTAAATGCAAGTATTTTATAGTAGATGTGAATTAATTCATCCACACTTTTCTAATGACACTAATTTCATTAAAATCGGTTGGACCAAATAAAAGTTATAGGTATTTATCCACAAATACTTTCCCACTCTCCCCCACCCTATATTTGAAAAAATAAAAAAAAAGTACTTGAACAACTTTGTGCAGAATTTATGCCCTTTTCTAGTTTACTTATTTAACACTTGGTATAATTGGACATATTTCCCAAAAAACTGGTTTTCAAAATTTTCTTCGCAGGTTACGCCCCCTAGCGATTAATCCAGAATCTTGAAAGTTATTTCCAGCGATTTCTCTTGGCCACTTTTACTAAGGAATTTTTTTTCCTAAAGTTATAACATGAATAGTTTCTGATATATAGCCGAGAGATCGGCTGATTGGACCACCCGGTACATTCCATGTAGCCAATATAATTTTCCTTTTCCGTTGCATTAGTCGTCTTTGTTTTGATCCATCCTTTGTATTAAGAGGCTTTTGATCGAATTTTTTAGCATTTATTTGTTTTGACAAGGGATGAGTTGCTAGCCCATCGCCTCAACCCTCCTCCTTTATCCGGGCTTAAGACCGGCATCAGCATATACTGAGCTACTCTATTTACTCAGCACTTACCGGAGCTGGACACAACTTTTATCATTGCATTATTTTCTTGTTTAAAGTATCAATAATTTTGGATACAAACATAGATACTATTTAATTAAACCATATTCATATTCTAGTCGTTAAAAAAATAAACACTGAAGCTGAAGCAAAAAGAAAATTGTTATGTGTTTCATCATTGGTTCCACTGTGGAAGCATAATTTTTACTGCACGACACCAAATGCCAAACTGCGCTTGTGCGAAGCTTTCAGCACAGAATAATAAACAAACAGAATGCCCACTCTACATGGAAAATTAAGTACGCGCATCTCCTTTGCGCAGACGTTCCGCCATTTTTTAGAGGGAACCAGTGTTGTTGGTGTGCATAGAAAAATTAACCGGGTTTAATTGACTTAGGGCAATCATAGACATACTATACAATAATATTAACATTGTTAAATATAATAAGATAAATATAATATAATTAAACATAAATATAAACAATTACATAACCTCACATATCATATGTCTGTGTTATGTGTTTCCTTCTAAAACATGGCGCGCGTGCTGAAAAACTTCAAAGGCGGCATCTGAGAGTGGGCATTCTGATTGTTTATTATTCTGTGCTTTCAGGCAGATTTACTGGGGCGTACCTAGATCTTTGTCGTTGGGTTTTTCTTGTATTAAATATGATATTATTTATTGTCCAAAAAGGGTAATACTGCAGCGGATGCACTATCACAACGACCTCTCATAAGACACGATCTGATGAGCCGTTCAAAACCCACCACAAAAAGTGTCAAAATTGAGCAGACTAACTTTTTTAATCATTTTCCACAAGAAATAACATAGGGCGCCTCCACCATATACACTTTAACGGTATGGCGATGGCCTTTTTACTTACATATTATTATGTCAGTTAAATAAATTGTAGTTAGTAAAATACAGATTTTAGAATGTTTATTTAGCGTAAACATTCCTTTTATGTTCAGCATAACGTAAAAGGGCTTTCAATAATAGAAAAACATATTCGACATACGCACTTTACCTTCTAGATCATAATCATTCTTTTAATGACAAATTTAAAATACTTCACATTCAAAATAAAGGCCTTAAGCTATCTTTGTTAGAATCTATGGAAATCAACAAATTAAAAAACACAGATATAATTCTGAATGACCAACTTGAGACAAACAGTTCTCCCCTCCTCAACCTATTTCATTAGAGACTATAAAGTGTAAACGCATGCCAAAAATACATCACTTGAGAAAGGCAATCAGCGGAAACAGCTGTAGTGATAATAGTTAAAATAAATTTTGTGGAAGTTTGATAACAAAGTAGTGTTTTATTGTTACATGATACAATATTGGGTATGAAAAATAGGGTAATGTCCATTGTTGATGATAATTTATTACAGAAAAATCTGGACATATTATACAAAATTTTTCGAAACAACGGCTATCCTAAACATGTTTTAAAAAAACTCATTTACAGCAGTAATTTCTATGATGGTCCTGTCGTTGATTCCAACAATGAGTCAATCAAATATAAAAAACTCCCCTTTATCAATGGTCTAACTCATTCAGTCATATCCATATTTAAAGATGCTTCCAATATTAATCTAGCTGAATACAATACTAAAAATAGCAAACAACTTTTTCCCAAAATTAAAGATCCAGTACCAACCTTATATAGAAGTAATGTGGTATATGAAATACCGTGTCTAGGATGTGAAAAAAGCTAGATTGGCCATACATCGCAGTGGCTAAAACAACGTATCACACAGCACAAAAGTGATTGCCGCTTGGGAAAAAATAGTTGTGCAGTAGTCGAGCATTATAAAAACACCGGTCATCTGTTAGACTATAACAATGCTCGTATTCTAGCACAGACTGACAATTACAAAAGAAGGTTATTTTTGGAGATGTACCACATCAACAAAAATAAACAAACTTTAAATTATAAAACAGACACAGGGCTATTAAGCAACATATATTGCAATATATTGACCAAAATTTAAATCTCACTCACCTTAATGATTAATCATACTAACTAGCCTTAATGATTAATTAAAGAAATAATACTCCTCTAATGTTTTCTTACATTGTTAGTTTTTGCATTTTAAATAACTTTTAGTTCCTTCCATCTCATTTATTGTTAACGAACGTGCTCATATATATTTACATTTTAACAAGCATATATACATTATCAAAAATGTTTATTTTAATATCTAGTTTATTTATGTGCAACATATTTTAAGTTCTGTAATTATTGTAAATCTAAGTGTACGTCAGTTTTTTGAAATGTTTGTTTTTTTCAGTTACTCCTGATGGAGCTGTTAAATAAATAGCGAAATATTGAGTCTTAGAAAAAACAAAGATTTTTATTTAATATAGACCACATATCCGATATTTCCAACATACTGATATATATATATATATATATATATATATATATATATATATATATATATATATATATAATATATATATAACACTGTTTTTGATGGGTTGGAGTCAATAAAAGGGGCTATTTGTTGACTATTTTTTACTCGAGCTTTCAATCAATTGTGATTACAATTTTTATCAAGAGCTTCTAAAAAATACAAAATGTCTTACAAAGTTGAACTAGAAATAAAAAATTTTTTGTTAACTCACCAAATAAAATTAGTTTTTTATATAAAACTACTGCTTACATATTAAATACAAAAAATATTAATAAAAAAATGTTTTATTCTAATAAATGTTTCTCTGAAAAATTTAGATGAAGTTTCTTAAGAAAAAAAAATTGAATTTATAAACAAAAATAGAATAGCTATAACCAGCCTAAATGTCATAAATACTAACTTAAAAATTTTTATTTTTGACATATTATCAAAAATAAAATTTTGTTTAAAAAATTCTTCTTTGTTTAGTAACAAAAAGAAGAAGATTTATTCACCATTGATAGATGCCCGAAAAAATGTAACAAATACTTGGAAAATTCAAAATGTGATATTTTTACTGACTGCATAAATTAAATAGAAATTATATAATTATAAATTTTGCTTAAATTTTGAATTGCTGACCTTTTGTTTAAATTATTATCCCTTTTGCTAATACAAACCATTTCCAAAAAAGTTCTTTTAAATTTATTACTTTCATTACATAAAATTTTAATATTATCAAAATCCATAATATGGTCTTTGTCTATTACATGCTCTGCCAAAGCACAAGATGGTTTCTTAATTCTACAATCACTCTTGTGAGAAATAATGCGATTTGAGAGATTTCTTCCCGTCTCACCAATATACTCAGCTTCACACTGAGTACAAACAATGCTGTATACTACATTTGTTTGATCTAATTTGTCTATAGGATATTTAGTTTTGGAATATAAAGATGAAATAGTTTTGATGTTCTTTGTTGCTATTTTTATATTGTCAATAACCTTTAATGTTTGTATTAATTTAGGAGTTAATGATGGTATAAAAGGTGAATATCAATAAATCTTCTTCTTTTTTGTTACTAAACAAAGAAGAATTTTTTAAACACAATTTTATTTTTGACAACATGTCAAAAATAAAAATTTTTAAGTTAGTCTTTATGACATTTAGGCTGGTTGTAGCTATTCTATTTTTGTTTATAAATTCAATTTTTTTTCTTAAGAAACTTCATCTAAATTTTTCAGAGAAACATTTATTAGAATAAGACATTTTTTTATTAACATTTTTTGTATTTAATATGTAAGCAGTAGTTTTATATAAAAAACTAATTTTATTTGGTGAGTTAACAAAAAATTTTTTATTTCTAGTTCAACTTTGTAGGACATTTTGTATTTTTTAGAAGCTCTTGATAAAAATTGTAATCACAATTGAAAGCTCGAGTAAAAAATAGTCAACAAATAGCCCCTTTTATTGACTCCAACCCATAAAAAACAGTGTTATATTTTTTCCAAACGAGTCACCAGTACTTCTTTTTTCTTACTCTTATATATATATATATATATATATATATATAATATATATATATATATATATATATATATATATATATATATATTTAGATTATTTAGATTATTATATATGTATATATATATATATATATATATATATCCGGTATTTAGGCGGGACACGCCTTTCCGGTAGGGATCTATGGAGGAGTAACACCGAGCCGCAAGCCCTTATCTCTTGCCGTACTGCTCCACCATAGGCCGATCAGACACCAGCATATTCTAGTCTAAGCCACAGATTCATTTAGAATTTCAAATTGCTGCGTTAGCCTTTTTGTTTTCTGTACACCGAGCTCGAGATCGAACTCACTTCCACTGAACCACTCGCACTGAAGCGAGTGAAAAACCGGCTGCTCAGCCCGCTTGGCTATCTGACCGACTTTTTTTTTTCTTCGTTATTATTTATCTAATATCATTTAACCAGCGACCTTTTAAGTTTTATACAAAACACCTAGTATTCATAATATTGACAAACTCTTACGAGGGATTTAAATACAATGTGTTTGCTCGTTTTCTCTGTAGTTTATACAGAATCTCCACGTTTATATGTCTACTTTTTCTATTTTAAAGTATTATCAGTGCCCAGTGCGAACACCTTTGAGTCTAAGTTAAGTTGTTTGAAACTTTAAGAGTATAAACAAAGAATTTAGGGGCGACACAAACTGTTCTTTTTTTTAATTTTAATTACTAATTTACTTATCTTGATGGTGCCATAGGTTAGCAGATGATTAGTGCAATTTGTATTTTTGTCCAATGTTTTACGGAATGTTGTTGATTATAAATATATGTGTATAGATTACTAAACTACTTTTATCAAAAAGGCTAAGAACTATGGGAAAGAATGGTTAAGTGCTATGTTTGGTCCGTACTTTTGTATAGTGCAGAAGTGTGGACGCTAAAAGTATCGATCATGAATAAAATTGAAGCATTGGAAATGTGTGTTCATAGACAAATGCTGAAGATTTCTTGGACAGCAAGGAAAACTAATATAAGTACTAAGGAGCGTTAACAAAGATATAGAACATCGAAAAATGTCTTATCTGGAACATATAGTAAGGGTAAGTCGATATAAAATATTACAACTGATCCTTAAAGGCAACAAAGAGGGCCGTAGAGGTGTAGGAAGAAACAAGTTTCTTGGTTAAAAAACATTCGTGAATGGACTCAGATACCAAATGCAGGACAATTATTCCATATTGCAGAAGACCGAGAAGCCTTTGCAATGGTGGTGCGGCTGCCTGATGATTTGTAAATTAAACATGGCGTAAAGATGCATGTGTGTACGTGTATTTTGTGTTGCTGTACAAGTGTGTGCGTTATGTTTAATTAGTAAATCTACACTTATGAAATAGCTGTTATCATGTCCTCAGTTTATCAGATTGTTTATTTGGTTATACCTTATTTACACCTGTCCTAATATTGCTGCTCTACATAACCATATGGCGGTTTGTTATTACCAATTGGAACGTACCGAACTAATTCTTAATTTTATTTTAGATATACTGCTGTTTTTTTACTAACCAAATCTCAGGTTTCATAGCCTATTGTATATGGGAAACCATAGAGCACGTCGTCCTAAGATTCGAGCATGTGAGAGAAACCTTCGTTGAAGCTTTATCTGAAATTGATCCCCAACGCAGAAGATATCAGTTTCGTAGAGCTATTAAGTATCATCAGGCAGTAATGGGGTAAGTTAATTAAGTCAAAGTACCTAGTTTGATAACTGTACTATTATTTTTAGCATGGGAAATCTATTGAACGAATGTTTCAGTCTATGTTCTCTATTGCAGTTTGCGATGGGTGCCCCCATAATCGGTGTTTGTGCCTACAAAATGGTTACGGTAAGATGTTTATTATAATTATCTACTATAACTTATTAAAATAGTAGAAATAAATACAATGTTCGTTATATTAAAGAGAACTGAAAATGAAAATTGTATTTATTTTTTAATTTACGTAACCAATCCGATATCGTATGGTAAAATGTTATATCCACTATATTCTTCGTTATGGTGCCGAAGGTTAAACTGTTAATATCATGATGAGTAAACTGAAAGCTTTTGAGAAGTAGCTGTTTAAAATAATTTTAAAAATACCATGAACCGATCATATTACGAACAAAATGGTGTTGCATATAACGGAATAGATAGAAAACTTTTGACTACTGTTAAAAGAAGAAAGACAGCATATTTGGGGTACATAGTCAAAGTAAAAGTACGAGTTGTTGCAGCCGATTATGATGGAGAAATCGAAGGAAAAGGGGTTTGTCTTCTTCTTATTGCGTCGTCTCGTTTTAAAAGTTGGCGATCCAAATTAAAATTGTAGCAAATGGTGTCCTAGTAGAATACAAATATCTTGGCAAAAAAACATTCGCGACTGGACCAGATTAAACACACAACCGCTTTTAAAAAAAGCCAAAAATAAAGACGAATTTGCAATTGTTATGGCCAACCTTAATGGTTTTCTTTGGTTCCTAACCAAATGTTAGAAGATGGGTACCACCTGAAAATGCAAAACTGTTTGAACGTACGGTCGAAGAAAAATTACAAAACGAAGAAACAGAAAACATAAACATCGAACAACAAAACCAGAAAATAATCAAAGCTCTGAAACAAGCACAAAAAAAATGTTGCCCAAAAAACCAAAAAGACGAAGAAAAACTAAGTCTAAGCACGAAAACTCTATTAGAGGAAAGAAGACAACTAACAGAGAAATACAGAACCAATCTAACAAAAATGAGACAACTAAACAAACAAATCACTAAGAACATCAGAAAAGATATAAGAGACTACAACACCAGAGAGATATCAAAAGTCATAGAAGAGAACAAAAGTTTAAAGTCTTCAGAAGGAAACAGCAAATAGGAAAGAAAAATATTTACAAACTGAAAAACACAAAGGGCGAAATAATAACAGATTAACAGGAAATTCTACAAACTGTCGGACAATTTTACAGCGAACTCTACAGCAAAACAGAAGAAAATGTTCCAACTGACAACACACCAAAGGTTCTAAACCAGGGCTCGGAAGACATACCAGATGTTACTGTTGATGAAATCAAAAAAGCTCTCCTACAAATGAAAAATAATAAGTCACCTGGCGACGACGGGGTCGTTGCCGAAGCCATAAAATTAGGAGGCGAGAAACTGATACAAATGCTTTTCATACTTTTCACAGAATGACTTGAAAGAGGAACAACACCATCACAATGGCAAAATGCAGTGATCATTCTAATGTTTAAGAAAGGAGATTTAACAAATCTCGTAAACTATAGACCAATCAGCCTCATCTCACACATATACAAGCTTTTTACAAAAGTTATAACAAACAGACTTTCGAACAAAATGGACTTTTACCAAGCATGCGAACAGGCAGGATTCACGTCAGGCTTCGGCACAAACGACCATCTACAAGTTATTAAAAGCCTCATCGAAAAATGTATAGAGTACAATAAACCCCTCGTCCTAATATTTGTGGATTATGAGAAAGCATTCGACACAGTAAACCAACAGAAAATGCTAGAAGCTTTAAAAGATTGCCGAATAGATCACCGCTACACCACTGTCATCAAAAATATCTATGATAATGCCACGGCATGCGTCAGACTCCATGAAGATACACACAAGTTCAACATTCATCGTGGAGTTTGCCAGGGCGACACCATTTCACCAAAACTGTTTACAACATTATTGGAATACATGTGTAAGCGTGCAAACCTAGACGAAAAGGGCATAAACATAAATGGAGAGCAGCTTAGTCACCTCAGGCGCGCGGACGATATAGTCCTGATAACAGACCGCATAGATCATGCCATCGAAATGTGCGAAAGACTCTACCATGCCTCTACACAAGTGGGTTTAAAGATCAATAACTCAAAAACACAAGTGATGACAAACCTTGTTCTGAGTGAGAACATCAACATAGCTGGAACAAGTATAGAACAAACATCAGCATACAAATATCTGGGACACGAAATTCGCTTAAGTAGAGATAACCAGACCAATAAACTAATGCGTAGAATAGGGTTGACATGGGCAGCTTATGGAAAGCTAAGAGATGTTTTCCAATCAGCTCTTCCCATCTGCTTGAAGAGAAAAGTCTTCGATCAATGTGTGCTGCCGGTTCTAAGCTATGGTGCAGAGACGCTAACACTTACTAAGACGTCCGCAAACAAAATTCGACCAACACAGAGGGCAATGGAACGGTCCATGTTGGGATTAACCCTGAGAGACCTAATACCCAACACAGAATTGCGCCGTAGATTGGGAGTAACCGACGCAATCAAAAGAATATCAACCTTAAAATGGAACTGGGCAGGGCACGTCGCGAGAATGAAGGACGACAGATGGACAAAACGCATTCTTGAGTGGAGACCCAGACAAGATGCCTTTAGGAATAGAGGACGACCACCAACAAGATGGACGGACGACCTGAAACGGACACATCAAAATTGGATGCAGGCGGCTCAGGACAGAAATTTGTGGGGTGAACTACGGGAGGCCTATGTTCAGCAGTGGACGAGTATGGGCTGAATGATGATGATGATGGCCAACCTTCATTAGTGGAGTCGACACTAGAAGAAGGAGAATATATTAAAAATATACACAGTTGCGTAGTAAGTTGCCTGATGATTTGGCTAATTATCCAACAGATTTATGAATATTGGTTGGTGTAGTTATTGAAAAGAGGTTAATATCTTTTGTCACAGTTCTTCAATATCTGCTGTGACCTTTTGAATTAAATACAATTCATTTAACATGCCTCAAATGTACGCATCCAGTGGTGTCAATTCAGATCAGGTAAGTAGGCTGGGTACTTAATATTTGTTTATACGAAATTATTCTGTTTTGAAAATGTTTGTGTCGTGAGGAAAGGGACATTATAGCTGTTTAGCTAGTGGCTCCATCTTCTTGAAATCATTGCCTTGTCTAAATCTTGTGTATCAGCAGATTTATTTCACGTACGACAAAAATTTCGTAAATCTCTAACAAAATGTAAAATAATGTTCTCTCTGTAAAGCTGCTGATTAAGTGGATGCACGTTCCTATCTTTTTACAAAATAAGTACCAATAATTCTACGTCTAGATACAGCACACCAGATGTTAACTCGTTCACTGCGGAGTGGCTTCTCTGCAATAGCATCTTCTTCTTCTTCTTACGATGCCTATCCGTTCCGGATGTTGGCGATCAACATGGCTATCCTAACTTTGCTTGTTGCTATTCTGAATAGTCTGGTTGTCGATGTATTAAACCACTTTCTCAGGTTTTGAAGCCAAGATATTCTTCTTCTCCCTGGTCCTCCCTTTCTAAATACCTTGCCCTGAAGAATGAGTTGCAATAAGCCGTATCTTTGTTCATTCCTCATAACATGGCCAAGATATTCTAGTTTGCGCTCTTTGATGGTGTTAATAATATTGCATTCCTTGCCCATTCTACGCAGGACCTCAACATTAGTCACACGATCCACCCATGAAATTCTTAAGATACGTCTGTAACACCACATCTCGAATGCCTCGAGTTTTCTTAAGGAAGCTTCGGAAAGTGTCCAGGTCTCTACGCCGTATAATAAGGCAGAAAATACATAGCATCTAATGAGAGAGATTTTGGTAACAAGTGGTAAATCATGACTTCTGAAAAGAGACTTCATCATTATGAACGCTGATCTCGCTTTTCCTATGCGTTGTTTTATTTCACTGGAGTGATCCCATTGGCTGTTAATGTTGGTACCAAGATATGTGTAGTTGTCCACTCTGTCAATTGGATGTTGGTTAACCAAAAGCTGTATATTTAATATTTCGCGCTTACTGACTACCATGTACTTTGTTGTCTTCGTAATAATATCAAGTCCGTGTTCTCTACTTATGTTATATATGCAATAGCATCTAGGCGTATAAATTTAAGAAATTGAATTGTTTGTCCATTGATACAAAACATAAATTAAATATTCGGGGATCTCCGTACGCTAGACTTAACACTCGTCTGCAGTAAACGTCTCTCACACATTTGTTTGCAAAGTTTAGTCTTTGTCCAATTTAAACGCAGCAAGGATAACAACCAAATGATTTGAACAGTCGACCTGTGAATGTTTAAAATATATTTAGTTTTTAGGTAGTGTGTCATCGTTATCATTCTGGCTTTACAACTTTACGTGGGCCCTAGCCTCCATAAGAATTTTTCTCCAGTCGTCCCTATCCATTGCCTTTCTTCAAAAAGCACGTATTTCCATATTTCTCATGTCTTCATCGATGTTATCAAGGAACTTTGTTCTGGGTTTTCGTCTTCTTCTCTGATTGATGGGTCTATCAAGGACTGTTTTCCTAGCTAGATTATTTTATTCCATCCGCATTACATTCCTTATCTACCTCTACTCCATAAATTGGTTCTTTTCCTTTGAAATATCGTAACATGTTTTCATAACTTTGTTAGAGTTCAGTTCTCTGATCAATATGTTAGGACTAGGCGTATGATTGTTTTGTAAAGTTTTATTTTCGTATTTTTCGATATATTTGTGGATTTTTGAACCCAAAACAGCATCTGTTGGCCGTGCAAATTCTGCGGTATTATTTTCAGTGTTAAGGACTGCTCCCAGGTACACAAATTCGTTCACGCTTCGATGACGTCGTTTTCTATAACAAGTAGTCGTAGGATTTGTGGTTGTGTGCTTACTTTCACATAATTCGTATTGTTGGTGTTTATTATCAAACCCATTTTTGTAGCTAATTCTTTTAATGCTACATACGCCTCTCGTATAGCGTTTAACGTTCTCCCAAGAATATTGATATCATCAGCATAGGCAAGGATTTGTACTGATTTATTATAATATATTTAACCAATTATTGTGATTTGTGACATACGTATTACTTTTTTGAGAGCCAGATTAAAAAGTATACAGGAGAGAGGGAGTCTTCCTGACCCAACTCGTTATTTGTTTTAAAAAATTCAGACACTTCCCCCTGAATTTTTCTCTTTTATTCAGAGTCGTATGTCACTTTGTAGTCTATAAATATGTAATGACCAATACCGTTTTCGAGTATTTTTTTGTTTTTAAATGTTTCAGGGTTGCAATCAAATGAATTGTCGATTTACCACCTCTCAATTCAACCTGGTATTTTCCTACTATCCATTCTCATATGATGTCATACAGTGACATAGTACTGTGAAAAATATTTTATACGCTGCATTTAGAAGCTTAATTTCTTTGTGGTTAAAGCATTCAAAGATATCTCGTTTTTGTGAATAGTGCAAAGTATTTTATTATTTTAATCATTGGAGAGGAATAATTTCTGTGTCTATATTTTTTTATAAGCCGGTGTAATGCTTTTTAAATGCATCTTCAAAGAATCGTTTGTGGTTCATCTTCCCTCTCGTGTGTTCATCTTAGCTCATCTCTTTCGTCTTCCTTGTTTTTTCCCCTTTCTCGATATTAAATACCTGGTTAAGGTATTACATCCATCTAATAAATACATCTTTTCTTGTTATAAATAGATTGCCATTCTGACTTCTGCATTTCTTGTGGTTGTCTTGAATTCTTATCTGTTGATGTTAATTTTCTTATATAATGCTCTGAATTATTTCTCCCTTCTAAGGTTTTTGATATATTAAAGTTCCTTATTTAAGTGCTTTCGATTTTTCTTTTATGTGCCCTCTTTTCTTTTCGTCTCTTTGTCTGGTAATTCTCTACAGTTGTTCTAGTTCGTCGATAAACCACTGATTTTAACGAGCACAAATTTCTGTTCCTATTTTAACTTTCGCTGCTGTTTGGACCTCTGAATTTATATAGTAGTAAGGACGAGTTAAATTCTACAGCACTTAGGCAACAATTGACTCATTGTGTATCCTCCTAGAGAGCTGTCGCCCTTAACTCATTGTCTATCCTGCCATTTCTAGGAAGGTGGACAAGTCACAAGGAGACATCTCTCTTATGTGGGAAGGTGTGGACCAGGACTTGCCTAACGCGTACTATCGTATTAACGATAACTCCGTGCATTCACATAGGACATGCTCTATAGTTTCGTCTTCTCATTCACACTTCCTACATAGAGGTGTGTCTGCTAGCCCCAGTGTGTGGAGGTGTTTGCTTAGTTGACAATGACCAGTTAAAAATCAACTGGCAAGCGTAGGTTTTTCCTGGTCATTTCCAAGTACTTCTTGGATGCTGACTCTTTAAGGTTACTTAGTGTTATCCTGGCAAGTTTACATCCTTACCCTTTTTCCTATCTTTTACGGTTTGCGTATGGGAGTGACATTTGACAATTTCCGCGATTGTTGTCGCTGACCAACCAAAAAGAACCCCAGGCGGCTGTTTGGATGTCTTTCTTTATTTTGGTCTAGTGAGAGTCTAAATCTGTTCGGTCTTCTTTATTTATATTTTGATTCTTTAGCCTGTTGGTAATGTTTTTTAAGTATCTTTCTTCTGCAATTGTCACATCTCTCAGCTAGAGACTAGAGCTAGTAGGCCGTGTGTCGAAGATATTCTGGGCACTTTCAGATCTGATCTAGAACGCATCCTTAATTATTGTTGATAAAAACGAATTGTTTTTAGATGACCGAAAGAGCAATTACGCTAACGCAATACACGACCAATGTTCGGAAATATTCCAACGATTGCTATCGGAACACTGTTAATGGGGGCCGCATTGTTAAACACTTTTAAAATTTAATTATTATTACGGCCATTTCCGTATTAGCGTAAATAATGTTCTACTATACATAATTTCTCCTCAGTTATTAGAATAATTTTCACGACGGTTTTAATAATGGAGCACAGTTATTATGACAGTTACACTATATTACAACTATTACTAAAAGACAGAGCAAAAAAATGGCTAACTACTTTAATCTACATATCCCATTAATACAGAGAACATTGCTTCCGGCGATCATCAACCAATTTACTGGTAAACAGTGGAAATAACAATACAAAACAATACGGGAGATAAAAAGTTCTCCAGTAACGAGGCTGAATACATGATAATGTTATTAAAAAATGTGAAATAACCCAATCAGATCAATCAAACATGCATTATAAATTATTGTTAGAATACAGACCGCACTTTTAATTTTCAATTTATAAACAATATCAATATATAAATTACTTCTTTAGTCTACTTTTCTATTTTTCATACATATTATTTAGATAATATAAAGTGTATGACAATTTATTTTAATCGTAATAAGTTATATAAAAAAATATGGTTGCTATGCGCATAAAAATGACATTATTTCTCCCGAGTAATGATCGCTTATATTAAGGTAATTCTTCTGTAATTGTTATTTCCGAGCAATGCAAGGTATAATTGTTCGCTCCAAATAACTTGTATTTACTTAGTAGTCCAGTAGAATTACATACGAGGGTTGTCTTTAGAGTTTTGTATATTATGGCCTTAAAAACAAAAAATATACAGACTTAAAGTACTTTATTTTTTTTCACAATATATCCTACCAAAATCGATATACTTTTACATACATTCAAACCAATTGGTAAAACAGTTATTCCAGTCATCAGTTGGCACCTGCAAAATCGTTGTTTTAAAGACATCGATGGATTCTTCTGGCGACTGAAATCGTGGCCCACTCATTAAATCCTTATTCTTTAAGATCATAAAGAAGTCGTTGGGACTTAGATCGGGGCTAAACGCTGTATGGTATAACAATTAGATGTTCTAAAGCTCCAAGGTATCTATTGTCTTTTGGGCAGTATGAGCCCTTGCATTGTTCTGATGTAGGATGATTTGTCAGTGTGTGTTGCTTTGTCAAAATTTTACGATAACTTTTGGTAAACAATCGGTTATATACCGAAAAAAGTAACCGTGCTTCGACCTTTTAAAGAATTATGGCCAGATGGTCAGATTTGGACACAAAAATTGAGATCATTTTCTTTGACTTACTTCGATGAAGGAGCACTTTTGTTTATTTTTCCTCATGGTGAAACACCCACACAGCAGATTGTCGTTTATTTTTCGATTCGTATAAATTCATTAACAATTCTATAATTTTTTAACAATCTTTGTAAAACTAATCCAATGTTCTTCAACACCAATTGACGCGAAATACTTTTTGCTCGTTTGTGAGCAAATCAGGAATCCAACGGAAAACAAACTTCGTAACACCCAGTTTTTTACGTAGAATCTTTTGGATCAAGATATTTGAAATTCCCAAAGATGACTGTATCTCCCGGTATGTTACACGGCTGTCGTCCTTAATTAACTGACGAACCGCATCAATGTTTTTCAATCAATGTGTGACTGCTGTTTTGGATGGACATGACCTGGATTCGTCGCTGAGACTCTAGCAATCACGTTGAAATTTGCAATACTAGAAGAAATAGTTAACTGGTGTGATGTTTCATTTTTAAATACAGAAACCATTCTCCGAAACTTGTAAAAAATTATTGCTCGAAAATGTTGTCAGCTAAGATCTATTTTTCGACCAACTTGCTAATTTTAAAAATTCACTGTATCTAAACGACTTATTGTATCAAAATAAAACTCTCAATTCATGTTAACAAAAGATTAAGGTTACATTTGTGTTGGAAGGTTTTATTTTTGGCGCCCTCTAAGCGGCTATATGCAAAAGTGAAAGACAAACTTCCTATAAAGCATATTTTAATTCGTAACAGTGTCTTATAGTGAAAAATAGTTATATTTAGATATAGTATTAAACCTTTCCAGTGATTTAATTTTGGTCCTGTGGGTCATTGTTTAACCTTCATCCAGACAGATAATTTTTCTGACGTAGTAAGACAGAGTGTGTCAGTCGGACATACGGTAACAATATTACGGTTTTTTATATTAGAATTAATAAAATATGTATTAATTATTTTGAATTTTTATTTTTAGCTAATAAAGTAATAACTAGTAGGTAAGTGCTCGGTCTATAAAAATTAAAAAACAATGCAAATCTTAACCTATAATTCAAAAATAATTATTTTCTGTGTTGACTGAGATGTGGCAATTGTGGCAGTTGCTTTTTCTGCATAGTTCGCCATAAGTGATCTGGTTGATTTAGTATTTCCTACGTTTGATCTGCAGATAATATGGGGCTTATAAGTTGTTCTGCTATTTCAATTATGAATAGACGTATTTTTTCGTGTCTTTTTATGTTCCAGTTTGGATGCAGATTGATCCGTATAACATAAGATGCTAGACAGCATACATCTAACATATTTATAAAGTATGCAAAGTCCAACTCCACCTTTTGTTTTATTATATGCGAGAATAATCTCTGGTTTATGGTTCATCTCCTCTCTAATCTCATTCAAGTAGTGCATTGTTGACAACACTATGACACTTTTCATAGGCTTAGGTACATATGGTACCAATGTTGCCTTTTTTGTAAAACCAAATGTAGAATACTGTAGCTTTTTCTTCTTAGATGGTTGAAACTTAGGAGGAATAAACTTTTTATTTTTTCTAACGTATCAACAATTATTAAACCATTAGATAGCATTTTATAAGTCATATCTAAGTCCGTAAAATAGTTATCACATGTAACGTTACTGTTGGTTCGGTAATAAGGTTCACTTAGTGATTCTACCACTTTACGTCCCAAACCAGTAGCTACTGGGTTACCTTTTTTGCCGAGATATGGAAACGCATTTAGAGTATAAAAAGCTTCTAAGTCACATGCACACCATATTTTGATTTCATACTTGTCGGGTTTTAAGGGAATATCTTCTTTAGACGTACATCTTCCACGATAAGGAATCAACTGCTCATTGATTGTTATATTTCGTCCTGGAAAATAATCCTTTTTTAAATTTCCTAGTGCTTGATCCCATATATCCCGTAGAGTAGCCAGGTTATCTTTTTTACGTCTTTCTCTCTCCGACTCCGACATATCAGTAATGGTAAATGTAAAAACTAGTAAAAAGATGTTGTACTCTTCTGGAAGCGACAATCAGCAAACTCATCCAAATGGTGGCGGAATTTTGGTGAATAAACTTATCAATATTGCCAATATCAATTACTGGGTTTATTCCTCTATTACAATCAGTAATGATATTACAACTTCATACCCGACAAGGTAAAAGCAAACCCATATCTCTTCAATTTTCTGAGAAGTAGTTGATGTGAAACACATTCAAATGCTTTACTCAGGTCACAAAATGTAGCAGACAGATAATATCTCTGCTTAAAAGCCTCTTGCATCTTCATCGCGATAACTATGATCTCCCTTGTTATATTTAGACCCCGTCTAACACCCAACTAACTATTTGTAAACACATTTTTGGATTTAAAATACTTAACAATCATTGCTGTCATACATTTCTCAAATACCTTTTTATTATAAAAAAAGTAATTTTCGCCTATAATTGCATGAGTCTTCATTGTCACTCTTCTTATATACTGGTACTCTTAATGTTTTTTAGAAGATCAAGAAATATGCTTTCATAAAACCAGTTAATTAGAAGTGTCTTTAGAGAACTAGCAATACGATGTTTTACTCCTTTTATTAAATCAACAGAGAATCGGAAGTAGATCTTACTTTTTCTATTCACCAGATTAGTTATAATATATATCTCTGAGTTTAATGAGAAAAACACCTTGGAAGGAGAGTAACACCAAAATCGAACGGATTGAAGAAGGGTTGAATCTGGGTTTGAAAGTTACAAGCAACATTATTGAAGAAATTATTAAATTCTTTGTTTCCAACTTGCTCTTAAACTTGTTTATGTGCTTACTTATAATATTCTACATATATTTAATTGGATTGGATTCCCTTGTATAGCAGATTTTATTTCTAATTTATAATTTTTAATTTTTGATTTGTTAATAGATTTTTATGAGCCAATGTAGGAAAGCCATCAAATCTCACCCCTATTAAGTGCAAATAGTCTCCTCTCATGGACTTCAAATCATTATTGACCTAGTTTATTAGTTGACTTTGTAAGAGAGTACAGCAAGGAGTGTAAGAAAGCCTCACTTAATATATTATGAAATGCAAAGAGTTTAGTTTTAGCAATTAAGTCAAAGTCTTTTGAAAACTCCCATTTTAAACCCTCGACATATCAGAAGAAAGATCATTTACCCTTTTGTGTAATTGATCTAAAACAGTTCAAACAAATGCTGAATCATTATTACTAGTATGTACAAGAAAATTATTAAGCTGGCCACAGGGATCAGAAAATGCAGTGTCAATAACATTCACATTACAGTCATGATGATTTAAACTCAAAAATGTATTGTCCAGACAATTCTTCCCCTTATTAGTTCAATGACCAACTGAGCTAGCCCAAAGAAAAAAACAAACTACATATTTCAACACATTTTTAAGTCACATTGAATTTCCCTACAATAAATAGATTACCCTTACCAGGAGCAATAGTTAACGCTCATACCGTTACT
The DNA here is from genome assembly GCA_918026665.1 of Diabrotica balteata. Lineage (NCBI taxonomy): Eukaryota > Metazoa > Arthropoda > Insecta > Coleoptera > Chrysomelidae > Diabrotica > Diabrotica balteata. The sequence goes on from OU898281.1 coordinate 102,093,029, forward strand.
TTCAGAAAAATACCCAAACAAGCAGCTGGTTGCCTATAAGCTGAAAATATATGTAATTTAAATATAATAAATACAACAGTTTTTCAAAAATACAACAGATTTTTACATATTTCACAACATTCATGGCGTTTACTTTATCTATCAATTTAATGGACTTAATATCTGAATCTTCCTCTTTGCTGTCTCGGAAACTTATAGCACTCAATCTATAATCTGTTATATATAAGGCTTCAATCTCTCCATTTGTGTGCCAGTGATCCGTTTCACAAACAATGTCATAGTTTCTTTTAACTAAGAAAATTTTAAATTCATTTGCTTTATTCTTCATTGAATATATATTTATGTGAAATACCTTAGTTTATTCTTTTGTTGTTCACCACCCTCAATCTCTTGACACTTAGATGGTGTTTTTTTAATCAAGGACTTTAGCATTTAGTTTCATGATCTTATCACATTCACTTGCTTTTGCTCTAAAAAATTTCCATCTCTATTGTCAAAAAAGTCTTTAACCGGTTCATATGAAATGTTTTTACCTCTACACCAACTGGCCAGAAATCGGGTCATTACATTTCGTCTTTGATAAAAAGAGCAGATATTTCAAAATGCTTTAACATTATGTTCCTAACTAGGCAATTTCTTTTCTGTGATGATAGTATCTTCCATACCCCTGTTTCCTATAGGATTTGACAAATATGAGCTTTTGTGGAAGTTCTTCTAATTCTAATTCTGTATAAATACAACCATGGTTTACTCTCTTCTCATATGAAACCTCTGGTATTTTCGTCTGGACTTATCTCTGCAGTACAGTAAAGATATTGTCAAATAATAACTATCTTGGTGTAAATAACCTACTGTAATCTACAACATTACTGAAGGTTTTAGCTATAGACTGAATATTATGTGATGCTGACATCAAGATGGGTTCCGTTTCTCTTTTTTTTTTCACTTTGTTGGTATGGTAATTACTGGTTATGTTTTTTTTATTGGAGTTAACAGTTTTTTTGTAAAAAAATAATTCTTTGTAATAATAAACAAGTAAATTTCTTTTAGAATACAATTTTTATTTTAAATTTTAGCATTAGTCGTTTAAGCAAATTATTTTTATACCTCTAATAAATTTTGGCTGTCTTTTGATGCTTCTATCTCATTAACTTTTTTCATAACATTTTATCAAATTCTTCTTAAAAACTTCTTAAACACTTTTTTGTGCAGCTTGGATGAAACACATTGTAACACAATTTGCACAATGCTATTTTGCACTCTTTTTTATGCAACATTTACAATAAATTAAAAAATTATCTCTATCAACTAAACGTGCGTCTTCATCGCCTGCTATCTTGAGAAACTAAAATTGTCGTTTAAAAAATGACCCACATGACTAAAACTGAATCCAATAAAATGGCTTTGGCTCCACATTTTAGTTTAATTCTATTGGGCTATAATTAATAGTTAGAACCATAATATTACTTTAAATTATTTTTTATGAACTATTTCAGAGTTTTGAAATTGATGCCATTGTTTTGTTTATTGGTTGGTCATTTACAACATTTTTTGTAAATTATGGTGGACAAAAGCTCATGGAGATGGTAAGATATTTTTAGATTTTTTTCTAATAAACAATTATACATTTTTTGTGATCTTTTTAAATATACTGAAATGATATTGTGTTCCAAAATTATTGTTTATTTGCTTCTAAAACGTATTTAGTTTGATCCATAACTGATACAATTTACAATAATGAAATAATAAATAGTACATTAATAATTTATAATATATTTGTCAATCTTTGTTACAATTTGTATTAAAAACGTGTACCGTAGCGATGTAAACATTGTAACAGTAACATCATACTGGAATTTAAAACCCTGTGTGGGTCCTTGCCTCCTCAAGAATTTCTCTCCAGTTGTCCCCATCCATCGCCTTCCTCTACCAAGCACGTATTTCCATATTTCTCATGTCTTCATCGATGTTATCAAGGAACCTTTTCTGGGTCTTTCTCCTCTTCTCTGGCCAATGGGTCTATTAAGGAGCCTTTTTTTAGATGGGTCATTTTGTTCCATTTCCATTACACTCTATACCTACTTCAGACGCTCTATCTTATTATATTTTACGATATCTGATTTTAAGTAAATTCTATAAAGTTTGAAATTGTATCGTCTCCTCCACACTCAATTCTCATTCACCTTTCCACGGTTTTACTAATTACTTTTCTTTCGAAACATCCTAACATGTTTTCAATTCTTTTTGTTAGAGCCTAGGTATCTGCATCATATTTTAGGACTAGGCCTATTATGGTTTTGTAAAGTTTTACCAGTGTACTTTTGATATAATTGAGGGTTTACAAAGGAGATTGAAAACAAAATAGCACCTGTTATTTTCAATCTTAAAGAGCATTCACAGATATACAGTGTAGGTAAAAGTTTATGGTCGGTATGGTAAAATTTAACAGGATATCTAACACAGATATAAAATCATATTTTTAGCGAATAGACAAAGATAACAATCATATTTTCCCTTGTTCTCCCCTTCATAAATTTTATTGACGCCCATTGTCCATTAGTGAGACGATTAGTTCCGATCAGAGATATTTTACATATTCTCTGGTTTCGATCCTTGTATAGCTAAGAAACTAGAGGTGGGTCCTCTAGTTTCTTAAATTTTTATCGAAACCGTTTGTCGTAAGCTGTAACTAGTTGATTATTGACCAGTCTTCAAATTAGCGAGTACACAAACATATTGGTTATTATCGTTTTTGTGTGTAAGTATTGAAGTGAAAGAAACTAACGAAGGATATATTTATTATAACTTGAAAAATAAATTAAACAATACAAATAGTACTTATATGTACATTACACAATATTGCATCGCGAATCATCTAAATTGACATTTAAAAACATAAGGTTTTCCACTTTTCTTGTTAATCGTGTTCTTTTTTATTTAAAATTAAACCAGATTTTGAACATGTGTTCATAGGGAACAGATTTTGTTACAATACTACAATATTTTATGAATATAGTGGTTAAGTTAGGATATACATGGTGATGGTTTTTCCACCACGGTAATGGATAGTTCCAATCTCCGTTCGAAATTTTTTGTGGGTAATATATCATCAGACAAATACATGTCGACTTTTTTATATCTATCGATACAAGTGTATGTTTAGATGAGTCATGTCCAATAAATTAATCAAATATACACCATGGACTTAAGTCATCTTTATTAGTTTCTTTTTCTTGTACTGGTTGATTTTCAAGATTTACTAAACTTATGCAAAGGCTCGTTTCATCCGTTTTCCATAGTTGGAGAACAAGCTTTTAAATAGTTCGCAGAGTGGATTCCTGGATATAAACCGCCAGCAAGAAAAACTTTGTCAGGTTCCTTACTTTTGGAATGTTATATCAAATTGAGCAAAATGAGCAAATTATTAGATCACAAGTTGTTAAAGAAGTAGAAAATATCTGTATTACTACTGACCTCTGGACATCTGGAGTAACTAAGAGTTACATCGCATTAACAGGACAATATTTAACCGAAAATTTAGAATTTCAAACGGTCTTATTAGGCTGTTGCCATTTTTCTGAAAACCATAATTTAGAAAGTGAAATTATTAATCAGTGGGGTCTAAAACAAAAAGTAAATTTTGCAGTAACTGATAATGCCTTTGATATGGTCAAAGCTATTAAAGATGTTTTGGAATGAAAACATTTAAATTGTTTTGCTCATGCGTTAAATTTGTTGGTGGAAGACGCACTTAAATGCTGTCGTGTACAAATAGATAAAATAAAAAGTCGTTTTTTTTTTCGTCAATTCGGCAAAAAACGCATTAAAAAAAAACACCTTATTTTTTTTGTATTTTTAAAGTATCAATTACAACATAACAAAGTTCCCAAACGGCCAATCTAATACGTGGAAACTAGGTAGAACTTAACCTATTACATGCTAAAAAGAATGACTGAGTTAAAAGAGGCAATCCGTTTCACATTGGTATTAGTTAATACAGACTTAGTCTTAAACCAAATCTAAATAAAAAACACTGTATTATTGATTCTCAACTTTCTCAAATTTTACGCCCGTTTAAAGAAATAACAAGTACAATGAGTGGCCAACAATACTTGATGGGTAGTTCAGTGATTGTTATAGTACGCTTCCTGCAAGAATCTCGCAATAAAATTTTAGCAAACGGTAACCCTACATCCAGAGTATCCGACGTAGTACAATTAATAATATCGGGATTAGCAAAAAGATTTAGAGGGATAAAACAGAGTGGTACATTGTCATTATGTACACGTATGGAGTCACAATTTAGAGTCCAGGGTTTTTCTGATAAAAATGAAGCTAAAAAAACAAAAGAAAGAGTTAAGAAGCTGGTTACTTCTATAATTAAAGAACAAGAAGATTGAACTATTAAACATCAACCAGTACAAGAAAAAGAAACCGATAAAGATGACCTGAGTCCATGGTGTATTTTTGATTAATTAATTGGAGATGACTCATCTAAATATACACCTGTATTGAGAGTCCATTATAACGGTGGAAAAACCATCACCATGTATATCCTAACGTAACCACTATATTCATAAAGTATTGTAAATGTGAACACATGTTCAAAATCTGGTTTAATTTTAAATAAAAAAGAACACGGTTAACAAGAAGTAAAGTAGAAAAACTAGTAATTTTAAATGTCAATTTAGACGATTCGCAATTTAATAATAACTTGTAATGTAAATGTAAGTACGATTACTATTTGTATTGTTTAGTTTATGTTTCAAGTTATAATAAATATATCATTAGTTTCTTTTACTTCAATAAATATACACATAAACGATAATAGCCATTATGTTTGTTTATGTAGGTACTCTCTTACTTGAAATTACTTTTAAACAATCATAGTTACTTGTTTACGAAAATTGCTTTAGTCGCGTTAAGAGCGTAGACGGAAAATTTCAGGCCAATGCTTTTTAAATGCATTTCTTTTTTTTTGGTATCCTGAGAAAACTAACAAATATTTTTGAAAAATTTAAATGCAGAATAAAAGATTACATTATTACCGAGGGCCGAAAGTCCCTTAGAATAAACAAAAAGTTTTTTGAATGAGATATTTAAAATCAAAAATCACACTAAATTTTCTCTTATAACTTTAAAACAAGCAAACAAAGCAAAAAACAAAGAGATCATCACACAAAACTAAAAAAGATAAAGACAAAGATACAAATGCGGTTATCATTGGAATGATTAAAAAATTGATGAGGAGAAATGAAGAAATGATGAAATAAAAGCAAGTGAGGAAAGAATAAGCCAAAAACAAAAAATAGGAAATGATGTAAGAGAATTAGAACTTAAAAAAGAAGTAAAGGAACTAAAGGAACACATAAAGAAATATGGTAAGAAAAAAACGATAATATTAGACTTAAAATTGGACAATAGAATCATAAAAGAAGGAATGAAAAATTTCATAGCCAGAGAACTACAAGTGAAAATAATATTAAGGAATACAACAAAGACTCGGGAGAATCTGCGTTATTTAAACAGAAACAATGATAGAAAAAAAAGAGATATTGAAAAACAAGAACAAGTTTATAAACGAAAAAGAAGAAAAAATAAGCAGAGTGACGAAAGAAGAAAAAGAAAAAGAAAAAATGGCAATAATATGATATAATAAGTATTTAAATATTTAAAACAAATAATACTATGTAAAATTCAATCAAAATTTGCATTTAGTTTAAAGTTTTCTTCAAAGCTAAATATGAATATAAATTTTTCTGCGCCTGTAATACAAAATGCTATTTTCTATACCCTTTTTGATAATACCATTAGGTACATTGTGTTAATAAAACTTTATTTCCGAATAGTATAACACATTAAGGCCGTTTTATCACTTAATAAAAACATGCAAACTGACAATGACAAAAACTACTGAGGTTTTATTTTATGTAAAATACAATTTTTAATTAATATAATATTAAAAAAGTCCCCAGTTATACATAAAATAAAAGCTCTTTATTTAAAATGGTAATTATTGCCGTGCTAGTGTATGTTTCATTATTAATTTAAAATATATTTAAGTAATGTGAGTATTTTAAATGTACCGTTTTTTTTTTTTTTTATTAAATTTGCAAATTTACAATCTGCTATTACAAGCTATTAGTAAATGTGATTATTGCAAATACATGAGAGGAGAAATTATCCATTGATAACACTCCCAATACTAACACTAACAAATTAAATTAATGTATGATTATAATTTAAAACTAAAATTGAGATGAAAAGTAAAATTAAAATTAAAATTAGTGTATAAAGTCTGTTGGCCACTGTCTCTTCAATCTTCGTCTGACTTCTGGTTGGAGGTGTAGTTGTCTTGCTTCCTCGTTGGGGTGGGTTGGCAGATGTTCTAAATAATTTCTTGTTAGTCTGCTGATTTCGTCTTCAACGAACGGTATACCAGAGTCATCATGCAGAGTTTTGTTACTAACGTACCACGGCGCGTTGAAAATCATTCTGAGTATTTTGGATTGGATTCTCTGAATGATTTTGGTATTAGAAGGCTTTGCACAGCCCCATAGTTGCACTCCATATGTCCATATAGGCTTTATTATGCACTTATACAATAGAAGTTTATTATCTGTTGATAACTGTGATTTTCGGCCTATTAGCCAATTCATTTGACGTATTTTCATGTTGATTTGGTTCTTTTTGGCCAATATGTGTGCTTTCCAAGTGAGTTTTTGATCAAGTGTCATTCCCAGGTATTTGACTTCTGTTTTTACTGGTAGTAGTATATTGTTCAGTCTGATTCTCGGACATATGATGTTCCTATTGGTGAATGTAATTTGATTAGACTTATTATGGTTAACTTTGATTTTCCATCTATTCATCCAGTCTTGTACTAGGTTCAGGTGTATTTGAAGGTTTCTTGATGCTACTTGGGGGTCATCATCGATGGATATTATGGCGGTGTCATCTGCGAACATGGCTACTGTGGTCGTATTTGTTGTTGGGATATCAGCAGTGTATATGAGGTACAGGAGGGGACCCAGGACACTTCCTTGAGGGACACCGGATTTTATGGGATAGTAATGAGAGGTTTCTGTAAGGAATTTGACTTGAAAGTAACGTTCTGTGAGGTATGATTTTAAAAGAAGATAGTGAGGGGTGGGAAAGGATGACTTAAGTTTATATAGGAGGCCGTCATGCCAAACACGGTCAAAGGCTTGTTCTATATCCAGGAAGGCAGCAGTGCAAATTTTTTTCTCTTCGAGGCATACATTAATGTTTTTTACAATCCTATGGCACTGTTGTAGAGTTGAATGGGCTTCGCGGAAACCAAACTGGTGGTTTGGAATCACTGAATTAATTTCGATGTCTTCTGAGATTCTTTGGAGCAGAAGTCTTTCAAAGATTTTTGACATTATTGGAAGTAAGCTGATTGGTCTATATGAAGTAACATTATTTGGTGGTTTATTTGGTTTACTTATCATAATTATTTGTGCAAACTTCCAATTAATCGGGTAGTAGGCTAATCTTATGATACTATTATATATCATTGTTAGTAGGACAATTGCTTTTCTCGGTAATTTTTTTAATATTAGCCCGGTGATCATGTCGAAGCCTGGTGCTTTGTAGTTATTGCATCTAGAAATTTGTTCTTTTACATTATTAGGAGTAAAGAATTTGATTGGTAGCATCATTGGGCATGGAGTGTCTAAAAAGTTTTTAACTTGTTCTTCGTCATTATGGTTATTAAGTTCAGGTGCACCAAAAACGTGTGAGAGATGTGCAGCAAAGATTGATGCCTTTTCTTGTTCAGTTTTTCCCCAGCTTCCATCGTCTTTCCTTAGAGGTGGTATGTGCTGTGTAGGCCTCTTGAATGATTTCGTTGCTTTCCAGATGCTGTGGTCTTCTTTTGACAGGCTGTCGATGAATAGTTCAAATGTATCATTCCTCGCGTCTTGTAGAGCAGTTTTAAGTTGCCGTGTTAATCTATTGTATTCATTTTTGTCTATAGGATTGCGACTTCTTTGCCATATGCGCCTGGCTCTTCTTTTTTGTGCTACAAGACGTTTTATATACACGGGTATATTGGTGTCACTTGGTTCTTTGTCATTCTGAGGGGGTGTAGCTATTTCTGCGGCTGCATGTATCGTTTGGGTGAGAATAAGCACAGCGTTATCGATATCGTCTGGTTGCTTTAATCTTATATTTAAATTTAAATTTTCATTTATGTAAGACTCGAATACATTCCAGTTGGTCTTTAATGTTGTTAACTTAGGGATATGCGGACGTTTTATAATTTGCGTAGATAGTGTTACAATTATGGGAGTATGGTCGGTGGACAGATCCCAGGATGGTTGTATGTCAAAATAATTTAAGGCCATGTTATGAAGGATAAAGAAGTCAAGTAGATCTGGGATTTTGTTTGGATCTGATGGCCAGTAGGTGGGTTGCCCTGTAGATAAGTAAGAGCTGTTTGTATTAGCTATGGCTTGCCTAAGATTTCTTCCCTTTGTCGTACATAGTCTCGACCCCCAGTCTGTATGCTTGGCATTCCAGTCACCTCCAATCAAGAATTTGTTTGATAGCTGTTTAAAGAAGTCTTCATATTCTGCTGTGGAGATATTATGCCTTGGAGGGCTGTACATTGCCGCGATGTTAAAAGACTGTGGTTGAGAACTGATACAGATTACTGCAGCTTGTATTTTTTCCGTCTGATACATTGTTTCCTCATAGTGTGGTATGGTGTTACGTATAATAATAGCAGCGCCACCGTGTGCTGTTCCATCAGGATGGTTGGTGTTGTAAATAGAGTAATGAGGGATCTTGAACATCGTTCTGTCAGTGAAATGGGTTTCCGATATGAGTAGAACATCAATTTTGTTATGTTCAAGAAAGTTAGTAACTTCTGTGTTATGGTTGCCTAGGCCGTTGGCATTCCATTGTGCAATTCGTAGTGACTTAAGTTCCATTACTGAGTTTATTTATTACTGTGGAAAGCATGTTTAAGATCACGCTATTTTGATTTATTAGTTGTGAAAACATAGATTTGAATTCGTTAAGGAAACTCTTCATCATCTCTCCAATGTCATTGTGTGTATTGCTTCCATGTGTTCCACTTGTTACTTGAGCGTAAGTTGCTTGATTTTGGTTGTATAAGTTCGTATTATTATGGACATCATTTACAGTTGTTCCACCTGTTGCTTGTGTGTAAGTCGCGTGATTTTGATTGCTTAAGTTCGGATTATTCTGTACTGTATTTCTGTTATATGGCAGTTGATTGTTCGCTGGAGTGTGCGATGATATTCCTCTTGCTCTGTTTCTACTGCTAATTAACTCTTTATATACTAGGCATCCTTTGTAATTTGCAGTGTGTGCTCCATTGCAGAGGGCGCATATGGCAGGTGTGTCTTTAGGTTTTTTACAATCGGCTGACATATGGTTGCCTCCACATTTGACACAGCGATAAGGTCTATTACAGTATGTCTTAGAGTGTCCATACAATTGGCATCTGGTACACTGGACAATATTATTCTTTTTATACGGTGGCTCAATAACTATTTTCGCGTTGTTTATAAATTGAATTTCATATATTTTTTTATTATTTTGATTAGGTTCTATATCGACGTAGAACATCATTAGAGGGTCCTTACTTACTCTATGTTTTATATTTACAATATTGCGTACTAAATGCCCATGTTTTTCTATTTCACTTTTTATTATATTAATGGGCACTGTATGATGTAGATTACGAATTACAACTCTGTATGCTCTATCCTCTTTCATCTGGTACGTATGATGCACAATTTTTTTGCTGTTTAAATGTCTTACTAGTTTTCGGTATGTTTCAGAGTCCCGGGAATTTATTTTTATTGTGTTGTTTTTTAATGCTGTACAATAGAATGTCTCTGTTTTTGCTACTTCCGATAGATTATTAACCATTTTATTGTATTCAGTAACACCATATATAAAAATTGGTGGGGGTTTATTGGTTGCTGGAGTTTTGTTGGTATTTTCTGTACTGTTATTGTTGTCGTTTTCGTTTTCATTTTGTAGAATCTGAAATTTATTGCTGGTTACTACCGTGTCTTCGTTTTCTGTTGGTGTCGGAGGATTAATTTTACGTTTTTTGTTACTATGTTGTATAGTTTGCCATTCGTGGATGTCCGATGACTCAATGTCGCTGATTTCCTCTGAAGATTCTTCACTTTGTAATGTATGTGTCATCTCAATAGAATCATAAGCTTCATTTAGAGGTGTAGATAATGTGGGATTTATTGTAGGATTGTATTGACAGTTTGAGGAAGATTGTAATAGTACTTGGTTAGGAACATAATATATTGTTGTTGGTGGATTGTTTAAAATTTGTGCTGAATTTGGTTGTGAATTTTGTGCAAAAAGGACATTTGGGCATTCTGGTTGAATTTGTTGTTGCTGATATTGAGTATTTATAGGTTGACCATTAACAGTAGCAGTATGAAAAGGAACACTCACCGATAAATCTGGTGGACCACTCATTTTAATTGTTAAAACTGTATATTTTAATTTTTAAATAGTTTATAAATAGTATATCCACTTGATACACGATAATGACGGTAAAAACGCGGCCGGAGCCCGTTTTTAATCACACTGTAAACTTTCGCCTAATTTGTATCGATGCGATGTTTGCAGGTCGAGAGTCAAATGAATACTAAATGTACCGTGTGAAAAAAAATAGACAAATATAAATAGGCAAATAGACCAGCACGTTTACCAGAAAACATTAAAGTTGTTGTAAAGGAAAATAAGAAAGAATATCATCTCGTAGTTTTCTTTATACCAATGCATTTCATCTTTAACTTGATGGAAATCCTTTTTATATAACAATAAAAAACTGAAAAAATTTGTTTTCAAAACTTCTACAAAATTATAAATTCTTATCACTACATCTGTTTATGCAGCGTGTTTTTCTCAAGTGATCAATTTTTGATATGTGTTTACACTTTATAGTCAACTAAATAGGGATAGGAGAGAGAACTAATTGTCTCAAGTTTGTTGTTCAGTTTAAGTCTATATTTTTTCATTTGTTGAGTTCCATAGATTTTAATAAAGATAGTTTAGGGACTTTACTTTCGATGTGAAGAATTTGAAATTCGTCATTAAAAGAATGATTCTGGTCTAGAAAGTGAAGTGCGTACGTAGAATCTGTTTTTCTTTTATTGAAAGCTCTTTTATGTTCTGCTTTACATTTGTGAATAGTTCTAGCAGTTTGACCGATGTAAGTTTTTCGCCAGTCGCCACATTTAAGTTTGTATACACCACTGTCTAAGTACTTGTTCTTTTGGTTCTTATTGTTTTTAATATATTTGGCCAAGTTGTTGTTTGTTCTAAAAGCTGGTGAAAGAAAACCTCAAACCAAAGTTTTAGATCTTAAAATTCTCTAAAAAGATTCCTCTACCCGTGTGGCCTCAAAAAACTTCTAGCTATTCTATTGTCTTTAGGTCTCGTTCATATACATTTTTCTTTAAGTGCTAAAGGTTCAGTTTAAGTGAATATACTTACGCGTCGATCATTTAGGTGATTTGTGCTATTTTATGGCTCTAAAAATACCTAGGATTTTCTGTCTTTTCAACTTTTAAATGATGTTCGTTACATGTTATATGTTCGTTTATTGTTACTTAGTGTAGCTATCAGACCATCCATGATCAGATTCCGCAAGAGAGGAGATCAGACTCCCTTGCGAACTGCATCTTGGTATCTGTACCAATATTGTATCTCACAGTAACTTTGCGTAAATCACATAGTTCCGCAGTATGGAATCTATCTATCTGCAGCTTGTTGCGTTTTATGCGAATCGTGCTTCTGATTTCTTCGTTGGAAAAATGTCTTGCAATATTACCTGTATAACGATAAGTTCACTCAGCATTATCTCTTGGTTTTCTAGAAAGTACTTCTCATCTGTATTAGATAGTGTATAAGTGCCGTTTCCATACAAATTCCTGATCTAAACGCATACTTTTCCTGATGTATCGGATTTTTAATCAATCTTCTTCTCCACGTGCCATCTCCGCGACGGAGGTTGGCAATCATCATGGCTATTCTGATCTTAGATGCTGCTGCTCTGAATAGTTCAATTGATGTGCATCCGTACCATTTCCTCACGTTACGGAACCATGAGATTCTTCTTCTTCCTACAGTTCTCTTGCCCTGGATTTTCCCTTGTATAATCAATTGAAGTAGGTTGTATCTCTCATTACGCATAACATGCCCCAGATTTTGCAGCTTTCGTGTCTTGATGGTTTCCAATACCTTCATTCTTTTGTTGATTCTGCTCATGACTTCGTTGTTTGTTACATGCTCGGTCCATGATATCTTCAGGATTCTTCTGTACACCCACATTTCAAATGCTTCCAACTTTTTAGCAGTCAACGCGTTAAGCGTCCATGCTTCCATCTCATAAAGCAGAGCTGAGAAAATATAACACCTTGCCAGCCTAACTCTCAAGTCCAATTTTAATTCTCTTGCACAAAGTACCTTTCTCATTTTATTGAAGTTTGTACGTGCTTTCTCTATTCGAACTTTGATTTCTTTGGAGTAATCGTTTGTGTGATTAATTATTGTGCCAAAATAGTGGTAGTTTTTAACTTGTTTTAAAGCACTACCGTTAATTGTCAGGCCTTCACCATTACTTTGGGTTTTTGATATCCTCATAAATTTGGTTTTCTTGGTGTTTGTTGATAATCCATATTATTCTCTATAATCAACTATCTTGTTCATTAGCTTTTGGAGGTCTTGGAGGTTGTCTGCTATTATAATAGTATCGTTCGCATATCTAATGTTGTTAATTAGTGTTCCATTGACCTTGATTCCTGCTGTATTTCCCTCGAGAGCTCTTTTCATAATTTCTTCAGAGTATGCATTGAATAGTAGTGGTGACAGTACACACCCCTCACCCCAAACTTTTCGAACTCTTCTGATGTGTGTTCATTAAGGCGTACGTGTGCCTGCTGTTTATAATATAGATTTGTTATAATTCGAAGGTCATTGTGTTGTAGTTGTTTTGCTTTGAGGTATATATAGATATATATATATATATATATATATATATATAATATATATTATATATATATATATATTATATATATATATGAGGATATATATTTTGGTTCACATCCAAGCATCTCTGGATTAGTAGGTTGAATGCAAAGAGAGCTTCACGGGTACCTACGCCATTACGGAATCCAAATTGAGTTTCTTCAATATCCATATCAAGTGTTTTGTATATGCGTTTATGAATGATCTTTAAAAACAATTTAAGTGTGTGAGACATCAGGCTTATGGTACGGTGATCGGTGCATTTTTTAGCATTTTTTTTTTTGGGAGACAAATGAATGTTGAGGTAAACCATTCGTTGGGTATGTCATCCCGATTGAATAAATTTTATTAAAAAGCTTTAAGAGGACATCAATGTACTCATTTTCTATTATTTTAGGTTCATGGCAGTTGATCTGGCCCAGGGCTTTTTCCGTTTCTGGTGTTCTTTAGTGCATACAGTATTTCTTCCTTTGTAATTTCTACACTTGTTTCTCTGTCCTCAAAAGACAAGTCTTGTAGGTTTCCTTTTTTGTCGTCGAAGAGCTCTTCCATATACTCTTCCCATCGTTTTTAGTTTTTCGTCAGTCGTATTATTAGGTCGTATTTGTTCTAAAGATTCTCTATCTCTTTAAATTTTTCCTCATAGTAAGTTTGTTTTGTCTTTTTAACCAGTACACCATCCTTAATGTGCCTAACTGCTCATATCCAATGAGTAGTTTTGCTACTCTTTAATACAAATGCTTTTCTTGCTAGGTTTGGATATAAAAGCCACTGTTGTATGCCTTTATTCTTTCGGTTTGTACCCCATTCCTAAGCATACCTTGGTAATGGTTATTTGAGATAAGGTACGCTGTTCCAAAAATTATTCCCTTCATTATCATCATCATCATTTAGCCTTTATTATCACGTCCACTGGTGGACATAAGTCTGTTTTTCTGTCACGAGTAAGCTGAAAATAGGTATTGTTGGTACAGTATGTCAATATCATCCTGCTCTTATTTGGTTCTGGTTAGTTTTAATGTCTTATCTAATGGCATATTTGTTAATAAATTATTTATATCAAAACTTATGAAAACATTTTAGTAGTATTAAATTCAATATTACATAATTAAAAAAAATGTTGAGTGTTCTTTATAAATTTATTATGTGTATATTTGCAATTGGTTGTATAATACTTAATAAAAACTTTGACATGGGTTATCAATAGGTCTAAGTGGTATTGAATTTTACAATTTTTCATTCTATAAGTGGTTTCTACACTGTGAATTGTACAAACAGTACTCTAAAATACCTGTGTTTTCGCATTGTAGAATGATTCAATCGGCTTTTCTGTGTATTCTGCACCCTGGTATGATTTTGAAGAAAGTCTTAAAAAAGACATTTGCATTGTAATAATGAGATGTCAAAAACCAACTTTACTTAAAGCTGGAGGTTTTGGAGCTATGAGTTTTTCAACGTATCTTATGGTAAGAGACATGTTATTTTAAAGGTCTGTTATAAATACTCATGGTGTTTCATTAGATTTTAGACATAGGTTATACATTAGATTATAGACAGCTATCAAAATAGCCGCCAGTTAAAATAGTGTTGCCAACTTACATTTCTATACCTTTAAAAAAAACCGTTTCAATTTTGTATGTACTGGCTTCAGTTTTATTGAATAGTACAATTATTTTAAAAGGATAAAAGGCGGCGTAGACACAACTGTACCGTTCTTTATATTCCTACTTAAAAAGTCTTCGCTTAGAAACAATTTTAAGCTTTAAATGAAAAGAATGTATTATTAGTGGTATGTTTGAACAATTTGTGTAAAGAATACTTGATTATATCATAATCATCAATAATAATATAGTTATATATAATAATATTAATTAATAATATAGGTATATTCTGGCTACTACAGCTCTGATAATAATTTTACCCATTTTAATCTCTACAGTTATTTAAAATTCTATAAAAACTATTGACCATGACAGAAATAATTATTTTCTAAAGTTAAACCACAAACATTGATTGGTTTTGTCACTTGTTTATCGTCATGGCGAATGCCAACCATTCGAATATTAACTTTGTTTAAATTTGAATGGCATGTTGGTTGGTATCATCGGAATTCTTGGAATGAGAACTTCTTTCTTTTTAAATTTTCCTTTAAATATTGTCACGTATATTATATTGCTTTTGAGGTTTTACACCAACAAATACAAACACGTGGGAACCTGGATTTAAAAAGTAATAAACACGAGAAAAGAAATAGCAAAAGTTCGATTGTAAAAATGACAACACCTCTCTGCAACAATAACCTTAGATTAGAACTAAGCAAATGAACTCTGGTATTAAGTGTTTTTCATAGTAGAAAGTTTACTTGAAAGTAGGATACTTAAGCAAAAACTCATAAGTAAGTTACATTTCTGTAATATATGATGTTGCAGAAGGGTGCTTAGAATAGCATGAACGCAGAAGAAAATAAACACGGAAGTATTGCGAAAGATGGGCAAAGAATATGAAATAGTTAACATAATAAAAATAAGAAAGTTGCAATATATAGGACATTTTAGAAGGTGTAAGTATTGGAAGAAAGCGAATGTCATGGTTGAACAATTTAAGGGACTGGTTAAAATGTACTGAATAGAACTTTTGCGACCAGCGGTAGATACAGTAAACATTGTGATGATAATATCCAACATTTAATTGGAAGACGACAAATAAAGAAGAAGATTCTTGTGTTGACATTATATACATCAGTCCTATATAACTTGATTAAAAAGATATCTTTTAATGATTTTGTTGAAGAGGCAGCATGTCGGGATCTTCTCTTTTTTATGTTCAACTTAAATACATAAGTATATGTTTCAATTTCTGAGACATAGATTGGCGACTAACATAAACTTCATAAGTTGGCAAATAGCACCTGAGCAGGCTGGATTTGTAAAGGGCAGAGGTACTAGAGAACAAATCCTTAATGTACGAAACATCATAGAAAAAACCAGAGAATACCAGATCCCGATATTTATATGTTTCGTCGATTATACAAAGGCCTTTGATAATGTTAGATGGGACAAACTATGGAACATATTGACGACAATGGGTGTACCTAAAACACTTGACTCACCTTATTAGCAAACTGTATCAAGATAGCCTGGCATATATTCGAATCGACGGATATCTGTCTGACAAATGCACTTGGAGAAGGGAGTACGCCAAGGATGCGTTTTATCTCCCTTATTATTTAACATCTATTCGGAGTTCATAATGCGCAGAGTTTTGGATGGTTGGGAGGGAGGAGTAAACCTAGGTGGTGTTAAGATATCTAACTTGCGTTTCGAAGACGACACTACACTTCTAGCCTCTACTCCAGAAGAAATTATTAAATTATTAAAAAAACTCGGAGTAGAAAGTGCTAAATTTAAACTCATGGTTAACTGCAACAAAACCAAAATCATGGTTATTGATCGCCAACAACAGTTTCCTGAAACCCAAACTATTGCGGGATGCATGGTAGTCTCATCTATGATATATCTTGGAGCTCTAGTTAACAACACAGGCAGTTGTGAATCCGAAATTAGAAGACGCATTCAACTAGCAAGAGCAGCAATGAGTGAACTAAACGGGGTCTGGCGTGATCGTCACATTACTATGACAAACAAAAAGAGACTCGTTTCAACTCTGGTCTTTTCCATATTTTACTATGCATGCGAGACATGGACAGTCAAAGAATCAGATCGACGACGTATAGACGCCTTTGAAATGTGGACATGGAGACGCCTGCTTCGAATTCCATGGACGGCTCGCCGTACAAATATCTCGGTTCTGGATGAAATTAAACCGGATCAGCGTGTACTCTCCAGTACCGTTTACTCTAGAATTTTAAAGTTCTTTGGCCATATCCACGAAGTGATCACAAAATGGAGCGGTTGGTGGTTCAAGGAAGGCCTCAGACTCAACGCCAACGCGGAAGATCTCCACAGCGATGGGCGGACATTACTAAAAAGCTTCTCAATAAACAGTATACTGAGGCAATACATATACTGATGACCGCGACCAGTGAAGAAATATTATCAATCAAACTGTCCGAGCTGCTGAAGCCCAATTATGAACCACAACACATCTACTAAGATGTTAATGACTGTGATGATGAGATTGGCGACTGCCTACACCGCAGATCAGATAAAGAGATGAATTCTACACCACCTGAATGATCAAGATAGACGCGAAAATTTCGTGAAATGTGTATTAATAATTCTGCAGAGTATGAAATAACAATATTAGATGATTTAAAATAAAAGAATAAATATATTTTTTCATTAATAAATAAAACGCTATCTTGTTAAACACTGAGGTACATTTATCTTAGTCAATTCCCCTTATAGTCCAAAGAAAAAAAAGGTAAAAAAGTACCCTTTTGGGGACTTTGACCAGCTAGGTACCTGAGAAGGATTTTAAGTTTAATGGACCAAGATAACCCATATATTTCCTGTAGTGGCTTTAGTGACCTTTTTAAAATTATTAAACTCACAATCACTCACAATTTAGACTAACAATCTTCAGCAAAATTTTTTTCAAATTTATTTTAATTTTCTCCACCCAAACCAACCGCCGCGCTCTGGAGTCCTTGACCATCTCTCGACTGTGTTTAGTGTATCATATAAGCTACACAAGTGCGTTCGTTTGTTTTTTTGTATTTTCTTTCTGTTTCACAAAAGGTTAAAAGTGGTGTTGTGAAAACTGTTTTTATTGATTAATAATATAATTATCATATAGGTGGCATCATATGTACAGTGTGGAAACCACTTATGGAATAAAATTGTTTGTGTCCTTATTATAAAAAAATAATCAAAAGCTCTGGGACACGTTAAATTTAACTGTGCGCTTTTTAAACATAGGTTTAAATGTACAGGGTGATCCACGCAAGTCTGGCATAGTCCATAATCCTTATTTTTAATGAAACACCCTGTATATTTTTATGTTTTTAAAATACTTTTAACAACCTGATTTCAATGAACTATATCATGTAGGGTCTATAATGAATAATACAAGGTGAAATTTTGAAATTAATAATTTATCACGTGTAATGGTATTATTTTAAATTAGCTAAATACAGACAATAGACTTCTACTCTAAGTGTCAGTACACTGTATATTGGGGAAAATTTCTGTTTAGTAACCGTGTTAACATTTTTTGTCGTGAATAGGTAAAAACTGTATAGATAGTCTGCTAATTAAACTAAATCGGTAAATAATGCGGATTGTTATCAATCAGTTGACATGCTGTTGACATTTTACATTAAAATAATAAATTCTTAATTAAAAACTAATTCATTGCAGAAATAAAAATGAAATATTTAACTAATGCCACCGAATTGAGATTTAATGAAAGTGAATATTTTGTTAAGTGTCGCAGAGAATCCAACGTCAAGTTCACGTCAAATTGCACGTCAAAATAATGTGAGTCACACAACTGTCCTAAGGTGTCTCCATGAAGAAAACTTCATCCATATAAATTGACATTTGTGCAGGAGCTAACAGAAGACGATCCGGATCGTAGAATGGATTTCTGCAAAAGAATGATGGATAAAATTAACAAATGAAATAGCTCTTGGCACAATTCTTTTTTCTGATGAATCAAAATTTAGATTGAACGGAGAGGTAAACTGACAAAACTGTAGATATTGGTCAGCGGAGAATCCTCATTGGATGCGTGAGACACACACTCAGTATCCTCAAAAGTTGAATGTTTGGGCAGGTATTATAGGAGATCATATTATTGGTCCTATATTTATAGATGATAATTTGACAGCGGAAAAATATTTAAGCATGCTAAGAGACGATGTTCTTCCTTAGTTGGCTAACTTATATCCCAATCCAATAGATCCGACCCTACCGCATGAAACTGTCTGGTTCCAGCAGGACGGTGCAACACCCCATTATGCTTTAATGGTGAGAAATTACTTGAATGAAATCTTCTTCAATAAGTGGATTTGATGAAGGGGACTAGTGAGCGGCCAGCTAGGTCGCCAGATCTTACGCCTTTGGATTTTTTGTGGGTTATCTCAAGAACAAAGTATATGCAACACAATCAACTATCATTGAAGACCTCAAAAAGTAAGGATAACTACAGAAATACGGAATATTTCACCTCAAACTTTAAACAAAGTTCGGAACGAGTTTTATAGGAGACTGTGTTATTGCCAACAACAAGGTGGAGAACATGTTGAGCATTTATTTTAATGTAATCCAATCAATTACCTCGGGTATTCTATGAATTCATTGTCTTGAAGAAAATACCTAATTTCAAAATTTCACCTTGTATTATTCATAATAGACCCTACATGATATAGTTCGTTGAAATCAGGTTGTTAAGGAGCTTTTAAAAACATGAAAATATACAGGGTGTTTCATTTAAAATACAGATTATGCACTATGCCAGACTTGCATTGATCACCCTGTACATTCAAATTTATGTCTAAAAAGCGTACATTTAAATTTAAAGTAAGGTATCTCAACGTTTTTTATTATCTACTAAAATAAAAACAATTTTATTTCATAACTGGTTTCCGCACTGTATAAAAAATGGCAAGGACGACTACCGTGGATAATGTTAGACTATCTCAGGAAAAATAAACATAAGGACAATTTGTTCTTATTCTGAGAATGAAAATAAAATGGGGATATAGAAGTCAGTATCTCACAAGTACCTTACTTTGTTGGAAAATATAAAAAAGTAAGTGGGCAAAGCACCCAACTCTCACATAACGAACAATGGAATAACTCGGATGATAGGAGAAAAAATCGACCAACATGTTTCTCATATAAAAAATTGTGCAAATTCATGTGCCTTAAACATTTAACATTGTGTATGTGCAGAATGATATTAAGATAATATGGTCTTAAGCAATGACCAACTTATTTTAAAATTAACAATAACATTTTTTATTTATTTATGTATATTTACTTTTTTCTTTTGTAAAATAAATATAATAATCATTTACAATACTTGCTTATAAAAAAGGTTACATGTACCATATATCACGTTTTCATGTGCAAAAAGGTATGCGGATTCATAGTCCGCCGCCACTATGGGTGCACAGAAAATGAGCGCTAGTCACGGAAGGTTAAGAACTTTCGTCTGCCAGTAAAAAGTAATGCGCTTTGAACGAATTTGGATCAAATTAGTAAACATGTTGATTGCCAGACCGACAGTGCAATAAGTTCTTCATGCCACGGCGGTCGTATACGACCGATTTGATACGGTCTGTGATATAGTTCCTGTTTTGCCAGAGGTCGTGTAGAGAAGCGAAGTTATTGTAGTATTCGACGGCCGTGGTATATAGTCGACGCATATACATATCAGTTTTCATTTTGGTTAAATAGAGAAGACTGAAATGATATCGAAATTTTGACAAATCTTTATTTTGAGTTAAAACTATAAAACTGTAAAACTATCCATTAAAAACTAAAAGACATACAAGAGTTAGATAAGAACACAAAAGAAATTAAAAATTATCGGTTATTTGGAGTGTTTGTTGAAACAATCTAAACAAAGGTGTGGTTTACCTTCACAAGTGTCACAGTAAGTTACTACTTTTTTGACCCGATTTTTTGTTATGTTTCCCCGAATCCAACCTTTACAGTGTTTCTTCATTTTATCATATGGTTCTTCTTATTTCACCAAAGTTTGAGTTTGCATCAATCTTTTTGTAGTTCTTATTTGTTGTTGTTCCCAATGTTGTCTTCATAAGTTAAGAGCGATTACATGCTCTCTAAATTCAGTTATTTTCATCTTTTTATCGGCTGGTTGGTTGAAAATAATGTGCAAATTTACGAGTGATATACCAAGAGTAAATTCCACAGCCAGCTTCCTGTACCATTTCAGTGACTTTCGCAGAGGTGAATTATAACTTGCCGTCTGGTCTGACTGGTCGATTGAGGACTTTGCCTCATTGTATTTGTATTTCATTACACTCTGAAGTTTATGAACAACACCACTTCGTCGCTGAATCACTCTAGTTTCGGAAGTGTGTTTGGTAGTAACAAGACATTTATTTTATTCTTCTACTTCAAAACGAAGATGCCTCTCTCGTTTTCAACTCAAACGTTTCCCCTTTTTTAATTGTTTATTTATTAGTGAGTTTTCCTGTCAAGTAAAATGTTAGCTCACTCTACACTTGCATAGTAGTTATCAGCTACTATCGTAAGCTCTGAATTCAAAAGGCGTAGTGCTTCATTACTAGCCGACCTTGGAAATAAATAGCAGACTTATCAATATGGAATATATGCCCTGGTGTATAAACTGCTTAAAAGTTTTGAAATAAGTTTATCTAGCAATGGTTTGACTTTTTACAAGCGGTCATCATCTGTACAAGTGGTATTATCGGATAAGTGCCACATTCTTACAAGGAGCTGAATTCGGTTTCTAGGCATAATTTTCGGAACCATACAATTTTTGTAGAAATTGTCAGTGCTCCAGTATTTGTCAATAGAAGGCAGCCTCACAAGTCCCATATAACCACAAGTCCAATAAATTGTATTCATTCTTTTCTGTTGGTTGGAACCCATCGATTAGTCTAGATTCGTTACTGGTATAACCAGTGTCGCACAAAATCTGGTTGGTATACAAGTTAGTTTGATTATTCATCTCATCTATAATTTCATCGTCCACGAAAATTTGAAAAAATTATAGATGGACAAATATTTTATAAGAGCTGCAGCGTAATTTGCCTGTAAACCATCTTTCGCAGAATACTTGAAAATCTTGTGATTGTCATTAGGTTTTTTCATGAGAATTGTTAGTATCCATCAGCAGAATTTTGATCGCGAAAATAAGCTTAATGTCTAATGTTGATTGTGCGACTACGTCTACGTCATCTGCCAAGGCGAGTATGATTTTTGCTTCCCATCTGGTTTAATTATTCTGGTTTAATTTTTGGATATATTTTTCGCCGAGCCCGATCGTTGCCATCTATATAAAGTACATTAAACAAGGACAATTTTTTTTACAAACTATAACTGAAAAATAAATATTTTATAAGGATTATTTGCATAACGTAATTATTAGAGTTATATAATAGTAAAAAACAATTATTATTTCTTAAAATAAAGTGGGAAGTCGCGGTAAAATGATGGTTGGTATGGTTTTGGAAAGCAATGAACGTTCAGGTAAGATATAATTCTCATCATATATGTTCATATCATATTTTTGGATGTAAATAATTGCTAAGATTACTGTTTGAAGTACGTACCTATACAAAGATCAGAGAAAAAAAAACATAACTAATTCAATATTTTAAAATTATACAAATCGTCAATATAATAAAAAATAATGAAATAACAAAACCAATCTATTGCAATATTTACATAAATAGCAAATTGTATATTTAGTTTTTTTGAGACAATTTCAGGTTACAAAAAATTTTGTGTTTTTCATATGACGAACCTAATGATCGTTCCTTGATTTTGACCTAGACCTTTATTCTTACCGTCCAGCGATGAAGAAATTGCATATAGCTTCAATGGGTCAGAAGCGGAAGAAAAATAAATTTGAAAAATAAACTAGCAAGCTAAACACTCTTGTTGCACTGGCGTTGGTGATCTTTCATTTTGATCAAATAATAATATGTTTTGTTGGTTTTGTTGATCGATTGTAACTAAAAAAAAGTCAGCTATTTTTCTGAGGAAATAGCACTGTTTGATTCCAAAGGCTGTAGTTGGACAATATTTTTTGAATTTTCACCCAAAGAGTGTATTTCTTTGGGAATGTTATCCCGGTGGTAAGTGACGTAGATCAGCATGGCTCTTTACCAATTTCCCTTTTTGCAACAAGAGTGTTTAGCTTTCTACGTTTATTTTTCAAATTTATTTCTTCTTCCGCTTCTGACCCATCGGAGCTATATGCAATTTCTTTATCGCTGGACGGTAAGAATAGAGGGTCTAGGTCAAAATCAAAGGAACAATCATTAGGTTCGTCATATGAAAAAACAAAATTTTTTGTAACCGTGAAATTGTCTCAAAAAAACGTAAATTATACAATTTGCTATTTATTTAAATTTTGCAATAGATTGGTTTTGTTTTATTTCATTATTTTTTATTTATATTGACGATTTGTATAATTTTAATAAATTGAATTAGTTATTGTTTTTTTTTCTCTGAATCTTTGTAGTAGGTACGTACTTCAAACAGTAATCCTATGCAATTATTTACATCCAAAAATATGATATGAACATATGATATGAAAATATAATATGAAAATTATATCTTACCTGAACGTTCATTGCTTTCCAAAACCATCCACCATATTTTCCGCGACTTCCACTTTATTTTAAGAATAATAATTGTTTTTTACTATTATATAACTCTAATAATAATGTTATCGATACTCCTTATAAAAAATTTATTTTTTAGTATAGTTTGTAAAAAAAATTGTACTTGTTTTAATTACTTATATGGAAGGCAATGATCGAGCTCGGCGTACCCAAGAAACTAGCTGAGGTAACACAAATATGTGTAGGTAACTCTTTTGCACAAGTTAGAATAGGAAGGGGGGAAATATCAAATGATTTCTGCGTAAATTCTGGATTGAGACAGGGAAATCCGTTGTCCCCATTGTTGTTTAACCTGGCCTTAGAATATGTCATGCGAAAAATATATCCAAAAATCAAACCAGACATAACTGCTCGGGGAGCAAAAATCATACTCGCCTTTGTCGATGACGTAGACGCAGTAGCACAATCAACATTAGAAATTAAGGGTATTTTCTCTAGCTTGAAGAAGCTGCATTAAATATCAGTCTAAAAATAAATGAAGATAAAACAAAATACATGGTCGTCTCAAAACAAGAACGACGGCGAATAAGGCAAAACATTACTATAAATGATCACAACTTCGAAGTGGTTAAGGAATTTAAATATCTAGGAGCAACAATCACAAATGACAACAAATTAGAGCGAGAAATTGAAACGAGATTAATGGCACGAAACAGATCTTTCTTTGCAATGCAACATCTAATGAAGTCAAAACTTCTTTACGAGGTACAAAAATCCGAATATATAAGACCATAATACGACTAGCAGTCGCGTATGGAAGCGAAATATGGACGCTAACAAAAAGAGAAGTAAATCAATTACTGGTGTGGGAACGTAAAATTCTTCGAATGATATATGGCCCTTGCAGAGACAGCGTGACAAACGAATGGAGGGGCAGATACAATAACGAGCTAGAGTCTCTAGTCGGAAAAGAAAATCTAGTCGGATATATAAAGGCCAATAGACTCAGATGGGCATGGCATGTGATACGAAGTAACGACAATCGCCTTATGAACAATATGTTCTGGGAAAGGCCAGATGGAAGAAGGTCTGTAGAGCGGCCTAGAAAAAGGTGAAAATATTGCAGTCAAAGAAGATCTAGAGAAAATGGGAGTGCGACAATGGAATTACTGGCACAGGACCGACAAACATGAAAGGCAATAGTAAACGCGGCAAAGACTCACGAAGAGATAGCGCCATTGATGATGATGATGATGAATGTACTTTATAGTTATCCTAGCAAAATTTTTAAAATTTATTATTGAACACACTAAGGTATGAGATACACTCTCACAGACACACGACAATAGCTCTAAAATAAAAAAAACACATCTGTAAAAAGGGTTAGAAAAGGCCATAGCTATACTTTTAAAACTCATGTACTGAAAATATGTGCGATAGTACATTCTAAGCAGGGTACAATGAACAATGAACATGAATGTGCTCATGTACGTGCATTTTAAGTATAAAATAGGTTTAAGTACTCTCATGTTACCTATACTTAACATTTGCTTTATACATTCTCAATGATAAATACGCATATTTTTAACATATACTTTTTATGAATAGCAATGTTCTATGAACCTACTAAGAACATGAAATTGTTTGTGGGTATAATTGTGTTATTTTATTTTTTCTAATATAAATATAGTGGTAGTTTCTTATTGTGGAACATATTAATGAGGCAATCATTTTAAGAAAAGAACATGTTTTTAGATATTCAAAGGAGCATATTCGTTCACTGCACTTTTAAACACAATGTTCGATTAAAGAGAAAATAGTACTAGTAAAAGTAAAACATCAGCACAATTTGGATGACAGCGGTGTATTTTAGTAACACTTGAACTCTACATTTTTTTTTTTAATATATATTTTTAAAACAATATCTCATTAATGTGTAAAGGATATACAAACAGGAATATTTTACCATGTCAATTTGTCTATTTGCCAATGTATGACAAGTATTTTAAACTTTTCCTATTCTTAGATATATTGCGAATGAGAGGTGGTTCCTGTCTCGTGTTCTTTTGTATACTTTGTCTGAAAGTGACTAGTCTGTACAGGGTAAGATATGCAATGCTAACCTTATGGGAATTTCGCAAGACGTTGCCAGTTTTATGAGTGACGATGGCATTATCTATTGTCTATCTTTCAAAATAAACGAATAAACCAGAGTTCTCAACAAGTCCTCACGTACAATTTTAGGTAATTTACAAATATCGTTTGCTAATAATTTTACATAATACTATACATTATTTGTTTCTAATAGTAACTTATCAATTTTATCTTTTATTAGTAGCAGTAGTATAATAAAATGTGCATTAAATAAACATTTGTTTCAAAGTTTTTCAAATACTTTCTTCTAAGTTATTCAGTAATTAAAAGAAATTAGAGTAATTTTTGTACAGAATATGTTTAAAAGCTTGATATATCCAGGGCTTTAATTAGTATTTATTTGTTCTTCAGAGTGCGTAAATATATTCGAGTTACGATTATTTGTACCATCTTGGATGTACTGTTACTGTTTTGTTATTGTTATTATTTGTTGGTGGCTGTTATTGTGATTTGCTGTTGGCAATTATTGTTATTTTCTGTTGTTGGCTATTGCTATAATTGACGCCGAATTTTTACCGCAAAATGAGAAAATTGTTCAATGAAAACGTGGAAAAGCTCTGAAACTTTCAGAGAGGCAGACACTAATGAATATTATTAATTATCATCTTAATCAGGATAACAACGATTCTGTATCAAGTGTAATTGGGAAAGTGTGAGAAATGAGTGGTGTTTGCGAAAAGACTCTGTTTCGCATACGACAAGAATCTTCATCATCTGCTGGATTACAATCTCCAAAGAGCAGGCCCAAGAAGCGAAAGGTTGGTAATTCTCGTGGCGACAAGTACGATGAAGGTGTCAGGGGCCAAATTCGTAGAATAGTTCATCAATTTTTTCGTGACAACATACCACCAACAATAAATACCATGTTAGCTGTTGTAAATGTCGAAGAAACTTTTTCCAACTTGTCACGGGCCACGCTACATCGCTTGCTGAGTGATATGGATTTTGTGTTTATAAAACGTGGCAGAAATTCAATTTTGATTGAAAAACCAGAAACCATCTCGTGGCGTCATCGTTATTTGCGCGCAATTCCTAAATACCGTGCAGAAGGATACAACATAGTGTATTTGGATGAGTCATGGGTAAATATCGGACACAGTGTGAAAAAAGAATGGGTTGATAAAACAATTACATCTCATCGCGATGCTTTTGTTCGTGGTCTGACAGATTAAAAGCTCAACAGCTCGTGGTACACGGTTTGTTTTATTACACCCAGGATCTACCAGTGGATTTGTTGATGGAGCAGACTCACGTTTTTGGCAAAGAAAAATACTCAGGACTACCACGAGGAAATGGATGGACCGACCCTTCGAAGATTGGTTCGAAAATATCTTAATGTTAAATTTGCCAGAAAAAAAACTGTTGTGGTAATGGACAATGCCTCTATCACAAGCAGAAAGTTAGAACAAATTTCCAACATTTTTTTTATGGTCTACAAATTCTCTTGGTTTATTGGATTTATTGGGCTTATTGACAGTCTTATTGGATTTATTAGGTTTATAGACCACAGTAAATGTAATGACCATATTTAAAATAATGAGGACCATTTGAGGACTTAACCTAATCAAGACATACACCCACATGTGACTGCAGCTCGTCAGAAATCACAACTTTTAATTGGAGGACCTAACAGCTAAAACACACAAGCAGCACATCGAAGCAATAAGTAGCACTTATTAACTGTTAAGCTTTGGCAGGGTTAATTATTGTTTTTTTTTATTGTTTTTAATAAATATGTTTGGTTAAACTTTGTCTTATTTGCTATCAACTAAGAACTCAGGTTCAATCCCATAGTTTAAGACAAGACGAACTCACCCTTGAGATACTGAAGCTAGGCAAAGTATAGACGATAAGCCCCCATGGTTGATTGAGGTATAAGTTTTACAATAGTACTTTAATTCTCTTTGATAGTCTTATCATTATACATTGGTATTTTTCAACAACTTGGCATTGACAAATTTCCACATTAAATAATTTTAAACTGTTTGTTCTTGTTTAGTGTAGTGTTTTAATAATTTTATGTTTAATGTTATGTTTATTACACTCTGCACTTGTTGGATAGCCACAGCCACCTTTACTTCCAAGCCATGAAGTAAAAAAGCATACACCGCATTCTATGACGTCGGTAAGTCCGATAATCAGCTGTAAGGTCTACCTAATTAAAGGAATTTGAATTTTAATAAACTGATATTTTGAAAACTTCAATTCATTACAGAAATATTTTTAGGGAAATTAAATGAATAAAACCTTTATATTTACCTAATAAATATATATAAAGTTTTATTATAATTTAGGTTATATTATCAATAAAATAATCACTAGAGTAAAATTTATTGCACTTAAAATACAGTGTCAAACAGTTAATCTTACAATCAAATGCAGTCAAGAATCTCTAGAAATTTTAAATATTAAGTACTTAAGCATATAAATAACAAATCCAGTATCGATTCGAACTTCGGACAATTAGGACGTTAATAATTAGCTCCGTTGTAAACAGAACCAACCGGTTTTCGACGTATTTAGGTTTTTAGTTTAGGTGTTTGTAAATAAACATATACATTTAAAGTTATACAATTGTTTTAAAAGACTCCCCTAATGGGGGAGTCTAGTGATCCTAGAACTTGTGCGGGTGTTTTTTTAAAAACAAAGAGATTAGTGCAGTTGAAAATCAAATTCATATTAGTAATGTAGAAATGGACACGGATATAAACTCATTAAAAGGCAATCAAAACATGGGCGAAAAAAACTTCTGATAAACCACACACAAACGAAACTCGTCTGTTCAATGTTTTGTCAGATAAGTATAATTTTAATATTATTCATGTTTATATAGAAAGTATAAACAATGAAAATCTAGGACGTTTACATCCCTTATCAATTGGCCATATCTTACATAAAAAATTAAAAGTGCCAAATATAATTGAAATTAAGAGCATTGGTAGAAATAGAATTAAAGTTATATTAAAAAATTTAAAGGATGCAAACGACTTAGTACAAAATTGTAATTTAAAAAATGAGAATCTAAGAGCTTATATACCAAATCATCTTTTGGAAGTTAAGGGTGTTATACGAGGTGTGGATACACAGTTTGATATGGATTACTTGTGTGAAAACATTGAATCGACAGCAAAAGTACTACAAATTAGGAGAATGCACCGCAGAGTAGAAGAAAATAATGAGATAAAATATAAAACCTAAACAAATGATTATTGTCACATTCGAAGGAAATATTTTACCTGGACAAATATCTATTAACAGAGTCTTTTTTCCAGTTGAACAATTTGTTGGTCGTGTAACACAATGTTACAATTGTTTGAAGTTTGGGCATGTATCCAAACAATGTAAAAGTACTTCCTCTGCATGCATTAACTGTGGTTCAGAAAAAAATCAAAATCACAAATGTGAACAAAAAGATAAATTCTGCATACATTGTAATACCAGTGGACACGTATCTATAGATAAAAAATGCCCTTATTATGACACTCAAAAGAAAATTAAAAACATTATGTTTAGTTATAAAGTTTCATACACTGAAGCAAAATCTTTTAGTAAATCTTCTTTTGCCGGCTTTGCAGGGAATAACAAATTCTCACTTCTGACTAACCTTGATGAAAATTTTCCTTCTTTAACTGCAAATCAACAATCTTCTTCATCCGAACCTATTTGGCCAAGAAAATATCGTGTACAAAATAATATGTCTCTAAGTCAACCTAGTACATCTAGGAATATAGATAATTTTGAAAGCACTAGAAAGAAACGTAAAGCAGGATCTCCTATCACGTTATCTCCCACTCAACCTCCTTATTTCCTTTTCAATTCGGTCCATCTAAATCACTGTCATCCAATCCACATAAAACAAATACTGATGATATCGAATTTATTAAAAATAACTTGTTTAAATCTTTATTTACATATTTTGATAATTTTTTTAATAAAATACAAACTATCGATGATATAAAAAATATAAATAACGAAACTCTTAAGCATGATATTAGCCTAGTATTGGAGGGTACTTTTGCAAATAAATAATTTTCTTGAAGATTATGCAATGGAATGCACGTTCTGTAATATCTAATAAAAATTCTTTTGTTCAATTTTTATCACAAGAAAGTGTAGATATTGTTTTTATTGAGCGAAACTTGGTTTTAAAAAAATGTAGCATACAGCTTTAAAGGTTATAACCTTATTCGGAAAGATCGTGATGATGGCTATAGTGGAGTAGCCATTCTAGTTAAAAATACTCTCAATTTTAAAGAAATAAATATCCTTAGCAATTTTAATGATGAAATTCTAGTTTGTGGATGTGCAGTAAATTATGGAAAAAATTCGATTAATTTTTTATCAATTTATCGAGCACCAAAAACTAAAACTAAAACAGATGATTGGGTTAAAGTTTTTTCTCAAGTAAAAGCTCCCCTTATAATAGGTGGAGACATGAATGCACATAATGTAATTATGGGGATCTAAAAAAAATGATAATATTGGAAAGCAACTAGAGATGGTAGCAGATGATCTAGAGTTAGTAATATTGAACACTGGTGGACCTACATGTTTAAATCGGCCTGGTGTTAATGATTCTATGTTAGACGTTACTTTTAGTTCTTCAGATATTGCAAAAAAAATTACATGGACTGTTTTTCTTAGATACACTTGGTTCGAACCATTACCCTATTTTAATAACAGTTGCTAACGCCTCCCATTCAAATGAAAAAATTTTACCTAAAAGTAAATGGAATATTAAAAAAAGCAAACTGGAAACTGTATACAGATGTTGTAGACTCTCTCTTTGAGAATAATATGGAATTTGAAAACACTGGCGAAAGTATTGCTTTCTTATTAATAGCATAAATGAGGCTGCAGAAAAGGCAATACCTGCTTTTAAACCTTTCACTAGTAAAAATCATCTTCCGCCTCCTTGGTGGGATAATGAATGTAGTAATGTTGTGAATAACAGAAGACAAGCTATTAAATTATATAAGAAATCTCCTACAATGGCCAATTATATACAATGCCAAAAATTTGTATCAGAAGCCAAAATATTTCTAAAAAATAAAGCTAAAAAGAGCTGGATTGATTGGTGCTCAAAGTTGAATAAAAATTTACCATCAGCAAGCTTATGGAATCAAGCTAGAAAATTAAACAGAAAACCAATTTCTTCTATAAAATGTTTTGGACGATTCCTTAGAAGAACAATTTTTTGATCAAATTGCTCCACCGTCTGTAAAAAATTGCAAAACTTTTGACTATTCTTTCAATAAGCAATATCATTTTTTGTTGGAATCTTTTAATACCTTAGAATTGGAATTTGCCTTAAAAAATCGAAATAGTACTAGTCCAGGTTTAGATAATATTAAATATCCAATGTTACTATATCTTCCCAAAAGTGCCAAAACTTTACTATTGGAAATATTTAATGATATAATCATGAATAATTCAGTAATAGCTCAATTTCAAGATGTAATCATTATCCCCATACTCAAACAAGGGAAAGATCCTAATTCCGTTCACTCATATAGACCTATCTCACTTATGTCTTGTGTACTGAAAACTTTGGAACAGATGATTAAACATAGATTGGAATGGTGGATAGATAAAAAGAAGTTACTTCCAGATTTGCAGTTTGGGTATAGAAAAGGCTGTGGTACCATAGATGCACTTGCCACATTAGTAACGGACATTCAGAACTCCTTCTCAAGTAATATTTATTTACCGACAATAGTATTAGATATAGAAGGAGCATATGATAGTGTTTGTCTCGATATTTTAATGGAAAAATTAATAAAAAATTTTCATATACCACAACAATTGGTAAACACTATTCTTAACTTTTATTCCTGCAGAAAAATTTACCTGAGAACAAACAATAATAAACTTATAGGTCCTCGTTATAATAAACAGGGACTACCGCAGGGATCAGTTTTAAAGCCCTCTATTGTTTAATATCTATACTGCAGATTTACATAACATTTTCATTAAAAATATCAACTTTAAAATAATACAGTATGCTGATGACTTTCTTATGTATTCTTCTACCAAAAAATACGATAACTGCATTCAAACTTTAGAAAAAATACATGATAGATCCAAAAATTGGTTCAAACTAAATGGGTTTGAAATTGCATCAGGTAAATCAAGTATTAGTATCTTCACTCGACACAATATCCCAAAACTAAATCAGGTAAAATTGAATGGGTATGATTTTAATTTCAGTTCTTCAATTAAATATTTGGGAATGATTCTCGATCGTAAGTTAACTTGGAAACTTCACGTTGAGTTTATGTTAGATAGATGTAAGAAGGGTCTAAATTTCCTCAAATCAATTACAAAAACATGGTGGGGTGCAGATGTGGAAACTTCTTTGCTTTTTTTCCGATCTTATATTAGATCAATTATCGATTATGGATGCATATTATATGGTTCAGCAAGTAAACATATTCTGAAAACAATAGATGTGTTTCAAAACGCAGCATTGCGTATTTGTTTAGGTGCCATGAAATCGACGCCAATTAATGCTCTACATGTGGAAGCTCTGGAAAATCCCTTGGGCTATAGAAGAGAATACCTTAGTCAAAAGTTTGTTATTAATATACAAAATCGTAACACTACTCTCTACTCAAATATCAGAAAATTGAACGAAGAAGATTTAACTAATCGATATTGGAGACTTAAGAACTCACTCCACTTTGTGAGGCTTTTAGAAGCCTGACAAATTTTGATTACAACTTTAAATCAGAGGATAATCTTAACATCGAACATTTTATTCGTGCTTGCAACCCATTACTGTGATACAACCAAATTACCATGTAAATTCTTCTGTTAGCTCGAATATTTTGAGGTCCTATTTATCTAGTCTGTCAGACTCTTTAGTTATTTATACGGATGCCTCAAAGTCTATTGTTTGGTACTGGATGTGCTTTCTACATTCCATCAACTAATACAGAAAAACTTTATCGATTAAATCCTAGTTTTTCAATCTTTAGTGCTGAAGCTGTAGCAATATATGAAGCATTAAGATACTTTGAAAACACTCAGAATACATCTGTTACAATAGTATCTGACTCATTGTCTGTTATGTTAGCCATTGAAACTTTAAATTTTCCTAGTAATAACTCAAATATATATGTCTTTCAAATTAAAAAACTTGTTTATGACATTTATAAAAACCGAAGAGTTGTTCATTTTTTGTGGGTTAAAGCACATATAGGTCTTAAATACAACGAACATGTTGACCTATTAGCTAAAAAGGCCATTGATACCGGAACGCAAGCTAGTCACCAAATCTGTAGACAAGACGCATTAACAATAATTAAAAATAATATCAATAGTAAATGGAAACAATCTTGGCATACATATAGTACGCATTCTTCCTCGCAATATGCTTCTATACAGCCTTCATTCCCAAGTGATTATTGGTTCAAAAATTATTCTGTTCCACGAAGGTATATAACATCCATAATTAGAATAAATATTTGACACACGCCTGCTATCCTAGTCATCTGTCCAAACTAAAAATCGTAAATTCAAATTTATGTCCAGACTGTCAAAAAGAAGGGGATCTAAATCACATTTTCTTCGAATGTAAAAAATACACAAAACAAACTGAAGATCTAATAAAAAATTTAGTTAACATCAAAATTTTTCCTCCGTACAATATGTGCTATCTGCTATCTCTAAATATAAGAGTTGTAAATGAATGTTTGATGGATTTTATTTGCAAAAGTAAGCTCAATATTTAACTGTAATTAGAATCCTAACCTCTGTTTTTACCCCATTTGTTACTACCTTTTATCCGTGACCTAATCTAGTTTGTCTTAAAAGCAATGTCTTGATGGGTCCCTAGACGAGAAACGAGTTGTCCATGTTTTATCCCTATCCTATCCTTAATAATAATTTATAATGCTTAAAATTTGTAAGGCTACTTAAGTTTGAATTTTATATTATCTTTTTATATTGTTACTACTCAACTTTTTTTTTCTGGGTAGAATATTTTCATGTTGTGACTGGCTGTATGGCACTTGCCTATGCCATTTAAAAAAAAAAAAAATAACAAATCCATTAACACGACATTTAAAAAAGAGTATTAAAAAATACAAGACATAAAATTTGTTCAGTAAAAACTTTGTTTTAAAATTTGTTCTAAAAAAAACAGTGTAACTATTATGATTAAAAAATTCATCCTAAGAAATCCAGACACAATATAAATATGGTTCTAATTAATCTAATTAAAAATTAAATATTTTACTATTTACTTATAACTTTTGTTGAATTTTCATACTTAGGTATACGAAAGTAGCAATTTTAAATAGGTATGAATAGGTTTCTTGTCATATAGACCAAGTTAAGAGAGGTTGTTCAAGATAGTGGCTGAATAATCATTAAACAAGGGGAAATGAAGGTTGCTAATAGTAACTATTATTAATTATGTATCATATATGTGTGTGTCAAGAAAAATAAAAAAAAGTCAGATCTTGAAGTTCATTTTAGTATAATTTTAATCTAAGAATTCTCACATTTACAAATAGATAAATCTAAGAAATCATATCTAAGAAAAAGAACAAATCAAAACATTGGTCCTTCGAGCCGGATATTTGTGGCTATTCCACGCCATACAACCTATAAGATCCACGTTTGCCGACAACGTTGAACGAGACAGTCGCAGAAATACATCGAGTGCTCCTTTGCCCAGGCTTCAAGTCAAGTATACAATCCGATTGAACACATACTGACGATTTCACTGGACGGGACATCGAATCATCAAAAATCAGGGAAGTGAGCTTTTGTTCCTTACTTATCTGCCTTTCATTTCAATTTCCTAACTTATTCTTTTTCAATCTTGAAATTTATTGTTCATTGTTAGTTTACTTTGACACATAATAGTTAAAACATTTAAATTTGAATTAAAATGGGGGATTTGCCTACGTTAAAAAAGATAAGAGCATCTCTTAAAGCGCGATTAACCTCATTTATTAAATTCATTGATAGGGACTCAACCCAAGGTGAGATAAATGAGCCAACTCGCGCTGAAATTGAATTGCGCATCGAAAACGCAAATAGTATTTATACTCAATATCAAGAAACCCAATTAAAAATAGAAAGTTTACTGGACGCAATAATGAGGAAGAAATAAATTACAGAGAAACGTTCGAAACATCATTTTATTCAGTTATAATTAAAGCAAAACAACTGTTGACAACAACCTCAGCTAGTGCCTCCAGTACATCTAGTTCTACTAGTGAACATTTTGCATCCAATCATACAAATACAACCTCCAATATAAAACTTCCTTCTATTGAATTGCCAAAATTCAGTGGCAACGTAGAAGAATGGTTAGATTTTCATGACTTATTTGATTCGTTAGTTATAAAAAATAATAGTATATCTGAAATACAAAAATTACATTATTTAAGAGCATGCATAACAGGTTCTGCTGAGAGAGTTATTGCTTCTATACCTCTCTCTGCTTCTAATTTTACTGTTACATGGAATCTTTTGGTTGAGAGATATTCTAACAAGGAATTGTTGTTGCATAACCATATTAAAGCCATATTCAATTTAAAAGCAATCAATAAAGAAGGTTCATTTTCAATCAGAAATTT
Source organism: Diabrotica balteata (assembly GCA_918026665.1). Classification (NCBI taxonomy): domain Eukaryota; kingdom Metazoa; phylum Arthropoda; class Insecta; order Coleoptera; family Chrysomelidae; genus Diabrotica; species Diabrotica balteata. The sequence goes on from OU898281.1 coordinate 102,128,096, forward strand.
AATTGATAAATTTTGTAGCAATCTTAGAGCTTTGGAGGCATTAGAACAACCAGTCGAACATTGGGATGCCCTTCTCAAATATATTCTTTTGGAAAAATTAGATTCTGAATCTGTGAAAAGAATGGGAGAAGGCCAACAATGGTAAAGTCAGTCAAGTTTCGGACATCATATATTTCCTAAAAACGAAGGCAGATACTCTAGAAAGATATAATCTAAATAAACCCAATATTCAAGGTACTTCTGTCAATAATCATGTCAAATTTAGACACAACAGTACCAAGGCTCTTGTAAGCACAAAATCTTCTTTTCTTTCTTGTCCTTTATGCAACCAGCAACACAAACTGGTTCACTGTAGTCAATTTCATTCATTAGACATTCCTGCCCGTATCAATAAAGTACGTAGATTTAAATTATGCTTGAACTGTCTGCATTCTGGACATCAACAAGCTACGTGCAAATATGGCGAATGTAAGAAATGTAACCAGAAACATCATACTCTTCTCCATGAATTTATTGAAAATCCACTAAATCCATTGTCTCAGGTCAATGATCAAGTAGTTGCTTCTCAGAGTAGTCCTCAGACACTTTCTAATACTTCTCAAAATCAACAAATCCTTCTATCAACAGTTGTTGTCCAAGTTCGTGACCATTTAGGGGTTGCTCATAATTGTAGAGCTCTTTTAGATAGTGGAGCTCAATCTAATTTTATCACATCAAGTTTAGTTGATTTGCTGGGTATTTCAAGGAAGCAGGTTAACATTTCTGTAGTGGGTATCGCTCATGTTTCTTCTAAAATAAATCACAAATGCAATATTGTTATTAACTCTTTACATCTATATATTCTTTCCCCTAGAGTGTTTAATCATTCCACAAATATGTGGACAACTTCCAGTTTGTAAAATTGATGCATCTTCGTTGCCCATACCTGCAAATATTCGTTTATCAGACCAAATTTTCATACTCTTCGGAAGTAAATATTCTGATCAGTGCTAGTATTTTTTGGGACCTGCTATGTGTGGGTCAGGTCAAGTTAGGTCCTGAAAAACCCATACTTCAGAAAACTAGATTAGGGTGGATCATTTCTGGTCCTTTAATAAATACCAGGTGAATAGTCAGCAATCTACCATATGTGGATTATCACACAATATCGAAACTGACGGCCTTTCTAGGTTTTGGGAGATTGAGGAGTGCTCAGGTACTAAACTTCAGTCTCCAGAAGAGTTATTGTGCGAGGAGCACTTCAAATCAACCTTTAGGAGAAATTTGGATGGTCGGTTCATTGTGTCCATTCCTTTTAAGTCACAGGTTGACTCTTTGGGAGAATCCAGATCAATAGCTCAAAGAAGGTTCTATAGCTTAGAAAAAAGGCTTTTAATGATCCTATCATGAAGGAGCAGTATGTTGCATTTATGCAGGAATACTTGGCTTTAGGCCACATGTCAAGAGTTACTGATTGTACTTTGCCAATACATAGTTATTACTTTCCTCATCACGGGGTGATGAAGCAGGACAGTCTCACTACAAAACTCAGAGTAGTGTTCGATGGTTCCTGTCCGTCATCATCTGGTCATTCGCTCAACGATCTTCAGATGGTAGGTCCCGTCATGCAGAATGATTTGATATCTATCCTGTTGAGATTTAGAAGGTATCCATTTGTTGCATCTGCGGACATTGCCAAAATGTACCGCCAAATTCTTATTGATGATACTCAAAGGTGTCTCCAAAGAATCTTATGGAGAAATCATCCGAAAGATCCTCTTCATTCATATGAATTAAATACAGTTACTTATGGCTCTACGTCAAGTAGTTATCTAGCCACTAGATGTCTCTATCAGCTATCATTAGAGCATTCTGATACATTTCCTCAAGCTTCTAAAATCATAGCTGAAGACTTCTATGTTGACGACTTGTTAACTGGTTCTGATTCGTTAGAGGACTTAATCCTTAATTGTAAACAAGTCTCTGAAATTCTTTCAAAAGGTTGCTTCCCACTTAGAAAGTGGACGTCAAACAATTCTTTATTTCTTAAGTCCATCCAGGAATCTATTTCATTAGACACTCCTTCCTTTTTGGTGCCAATGAAAACACAAAGACACTTGGGTTACAATGGTGCCCTAAATTAGATTCATTGTCCTATTCTATTGATTCAAATGTTACTCCCAAAATTATCACTAAAAGATCAATACTTTCTGGTATCGCTCAAATATTTGACCCTTTAGGTCTCTTAAGTCATCAATCATTAAAGTCAAAATCCTTATGCAACTCCTTTGGTTAGAGAAGTTAGACTGGGATGAAGGAGTGCCATTGCATATTCAGTCTGAGTGGTTATCTTTCAGAGATCAGTTGCACGAGTTGAATAAATTGCAAATTCAAAGAAATGTAGTTCTCCCTAATTCTGTTCTTATTGAAATGCACGGATTCTGTGACGCAAGCGAAGTTGCTTATGGCGCGGCCATATATATTCGCAGTGTTGATAAAAAGGGTAACATTTTTATAAATTTACTTTGTGCTAAAAGCAAAGTAGCACCTGTAAAGAAACTGAGCGTACCTCGCCTGGAACTTAGCGGAGCTTTGATCTTATCACGTCTTTCTAAAATGGTTATTACTTCTTTGAATATTCAGTTCAATAATATTTTTCCGTGGTCTGACTCAACCATAACCTTGGGCTGGATAAAAACTTCGTCACATGTACTAAAAACTTTCGTTGGTAATCGTGTTTCAGAAATTCAGTCAACACAGATCCCGAAAATTGGAGACATGTACCTACGGATTATAACCCTGCTGATTTACTCTCTCGAGGAATTGAACCTCAGGTTCTAAGCTCTTGTTCATTTTGGTGGCACAGCCCATCATTCGTGCTAGATTCTCCTGAAACTTGGCCAGTTCAAGTATCTTTTGATAAAGAAAAACTTCCAGAGTTTAAAACTATTAGCAACCAATTTATGATAGTTTCGTCTACTCCATTATTTGATTTTGAAAAATATTCGAGTTTTTCAACCTTGGTAAGGTCAGTGGCTTACTCTTTGCGTTTCTACTACAATTCTCAACGAAAGAACAAAGCCACTCGTGTTTTGAGGCATTTAACCACGCAGGAGATTAACAATTCTACCCTTACTCTAGTTAAGTTGGTACAAGCTGAAGGTTTCCCATCTGATATTCAGTGCTTAAGAAGAGGTAATGCAGTTTCTTCTAAAAGCAGAATCTTATCACTTAATCCCTTTTTAGATTCAGAAGGATTACTCAGGGTCGGTGGTAGATTAAGTAATTCAAACTTTTCTTATCAAAAGAAACATCCTATTCTAATTCAATCTAATCATAAGTTTACTATTCTGTTTTTCCGTCAAGAGCATATCAAGCTGTGCCATGCAGGACCTCAACATCTCCTAGCTCACGTGCGTGAGAAATATTGGCCTTTACATGGAAAATCATTGGCTAAGAGAACGGTTCGCGAATGCTTGCGTTGCTTTCGCTTCAATCCCGATCAAGTTAATCCCATCATGGGAGATCTTCCCCAATCAAGAGTCACCCCCTCATTTCCATTTGCTGTTACAGGAGTTGATTATGCCGGTCCATTTGCCCTCAGAACTAGTCGTCATAGGGGCGCTTCTTCATATAAAGGTTATATTAGTTTATTTGTTTGCCTATCGACAAAGGCCATTCATTTAGAGGTGGTAACGGATCTTTCCACCGAAGCCTTTATGGCGGCAATAAAACGATTTATAGCTAGAAGGGGCAAACCATGTCAGATGATGAGTGATAATGGAACCACATTTGTGGGTGCCAACAATTCTTTGTTGGAATTGGGTAAATTTTTGAAAACCAATTTTAATAAATTCCCTGATATGTGTGCTAAATCTGATATAAATTGGAAGTTCATACCGGCTCATTCTCCTCATTTTGGCGGTCTCTGGGAGGCTGGAATCAAATCGGTGAAGACTAACCTCAAACGAGTTATGACAGATACGAAATTAGATTATGAAAGATTTGTTACATTACTAACTCAGATTGAAGGAGTATTAAATTCTCGTCCTTTGAGTGCTTTGTCTTCTGACCCTTCTGATCTTTTGCCTTTGACACCAGCTCACTTCCTCATAGGAAGAGCCATGGATTCCGTTCCTGAAATAAATCTATCAAACTCATCCATTACCAGTTTGTCTAGATTCCAGCAGTTGCAGCAACTTCGCCATCATTTTTGGAAACGTTGGTCTCTGGAATACATCTCCGAATTGCAAGAACGGAAGAAATGGAAAGTCAACCAAGCTAAAATTCAGACTGACACACTCGTCCTCATCAAAGAAAGAAATTTACCTCCTTTAAACTGGTGTCTTGGGCGCGTAGAAGCTTTGCATCCCGGCGCTGATGGAGTTACACGAGTGGTTACCATAAGAACTTCAAAAGGACTTATAAAGCGAGCTGTTACAAACATTTGTCCACTTCCGGTTCCTAGTGATCAAAGTGAAGGTGCAATCACGCCTTAAGTTATAGAACCGTTAATGCGTCTTAGTTAAAGAACATTTGTTTAATTTTTAAACTTAAAGGTTTATAATAATTATTGAAGATGTATTTGTTCATTTTATTGCATGTAATGCATTTCCTCATTTACTTGCTTACCTGTTAAATTGAAAGCGATCCTTTCAAGGTGGGGGGCATGTTCAAGATAGTGGCTGAATAATCATTAAAAAGGGGAAATGAAGGTTGCTAATAGTAACTATTATTAATTATGTATCATATATGTGTGTGTCAAGAAAAATAAAAAAAGTCAGATCTTGAAGTTCATTTTAGTATAATTTTAATCTAAGAATTCTCACATTTACAAATAGATAAATCTAAGAAATCATATTAAGAAAAAGAACAAATCAAAACAGAGGTATACATGAAAAATGTGTTGAATGTAACATATCATTTATAACTTGATATATCGATTTAAAATAGCCTATATTCTCAAAAGATTTTTGAATGTAATACTCAATTTTGTTATCACTTATCTAAAAAGCAAATCTAAATGACAAAGTAAGTTCTCTAATTGTGACCATCTTGTTAATTAACTATATTGTAAAATTCCATTTCAAAATCATTACTACTTAATACTAATTTTTCCTTACATTGACGATTACACTAATATTACTGCAACTATTACACGATGTGTTACAACAAATATTATCACACTTGTGTCCCAACTGATGAATGTTTAATACATAGAAATATACACAGTCACTTGTAATTTTACTTGTCCAGTTTTTTTAATGGATATTATTGTCTAAGTCTAATTGCCATAATTATGTTATCTCTTGTTCCTCTTCTTATGCAAAAAGTTTCTTCTGTCTTCGGGATTCCTTCTTTCTTTAGTACGATGAACAGTTACATATGATGGTACTTCAGGAAATAATATTAGAAACTGCATTGCCTTTTTTTTTTTTTTTTTTTTTTTTATTTACTAATAATAGTCGCTTCAACCACCTGGGTCATTAGCGACATTAGTTTACATTAGTTACATTATATTAAATTATATAAAGATGTTTCTTTTAGAAATCTAATTAAGTTTTTAGTATTTAAATGTTCACCTAATACTGTTTTTAAGTCACTGGAAATATTGTTATTTGTCTGTTAACTGTATATATTCCACATTCTGTTAGAAGATGTTTAACAGTAATATTGACTTGACAGTAATCACACACTGAATGTCTTCTTTACTTATTAGGTGCTTTATGAGTAAATATTGGTATGAACTAATCGAAGTCGAGAAATTTTGACTTGGTCAGCTCTTTTTAAGTTCACTAGGCGCCACGGTTTTCACTGTCGATTTAATTTCTTTTAATTTAGATTCCGTATAAGTTCCACTTATTTTGCCACGCACTAATCACTTTTTCTTTAACGAAACTGTTTTATATCACTGCAGATTCGTCTTTGACACTATTATAGCTTGATCATTTTGGTAGCTTCTCTTGCTTGGAGGTCTGCGTTTTCATTACCTTGTATTCCCGTGTGAGATGGAACCCCACATAAATTTGACTTCTGAACCAGATTCTTGTAAGGCAGCAAGTTCTTTCTTGACAGTAAGGCTATAGGGTTCTTAGTATATAGTTGACCGAATTGTTGTTAAGGAGTTTAGAGAATCTGTGATAATGACGGAAGAAGAATGGTTTGTACTTTTGATCTGAATGAGGGCTTGTAATATTGCATATAATTCTGCTGTGTATATAGAAGTGGCTGGCATTAATTTAAATTGGGAAGGGAATATGGAGTGACAAATGCTGCTCCTACGTCATTTGCAGATTTGGAGGCATCTGTATAAATGCAAAAGCTTTATCTGTCTGGTTAATCATGATTTCGGGAATCATGATTAACCAGGGAGGTGGAGTTTTTACATTTGAAGGAAAGAGGTCAGAAATTTGGAGTTGTAGATCTTTTAAATTTCTTCGAACTCTTTCGTAGATTGGTGGATCGAACCTACTTGTGTTATAAGCTTCTAGGTAACGGTCCGTAAATGCATTTTGAAATACTGGGTGAAATTTGTTGCTAGCGACTGATGCTGCATACGAAAAGGCATAAATAATTTCTTCGTAGATTAAGAGGTGGCTCTCCTGTGAGGCATTGTAGATTCTTAACGGTGTGGTTCTAAATGCACCTATGGCAATTCGAAGTGCTGTGTTCTGAATGACTTCAAGTTGCTTGGTAACATGTTTTTTAGCGGAGGCATACACAATAGCCCCATAATCTATTTTTGATCTAACGAGTGACTTATAAATATTTAATAACGTTGTTTCGTCGGATCCCCATTTTTTATTTGATAATGTTTTCATTACATTTAATTCCATTTTGGCAAGACTTTTTTATTTCTAAAATATGTTGTTTCCATGTTAGTTTGTGGTCAGAATACCATTCCGAGAAAATTAATTTTTTCTGAGAATTTGAGCGGCTCGCCAATACATTTATTAAAGATGTTCTCTGTGGCCGGTGCCTTCTTGAGAAAAGCATGCATTTTGTTTTTAGTGGGGAGAAATTGCACGCCCTCTGACATTGACCATATCTCTAATTTATAAATAGATTCTTGTAGGTGTTTTTGAATCATTCTCATATTCTTGCCCTTTGCAAATAGAACCAGATCGTCGGCATATAGTCCTTCCCTTAACTAGCGGGGAGCAGTGATCCAGTATATCGTTGATAGCCACGAGAAAAAGAGTTGGGCTCATTACTGACCCCTGAGGTGTTCCGTTTTTTCTGAATTTTTTTTGAATGAAGTGGAATTATCGGCGCGAACAAAGAAAGCTCTTGACTGAAGAAAGTTTTCTATGAATCTTAGCATATTACCCCTGATTCCCCATTTGTGTAATTTTGATATAATATTAAATCTCCAAAACCGTGTCGTATGCCTTGTTGATATCGAAAGAATACTGCGATGGTCTCTTGATTATTTGCAAAACCTTCGTGTATCTCTGACTCTAAATCTACTAAGTTGTCTTACGCATGATCTCTTTTGACGGAAGCCGCTTTGCTGAGGAATTAAAAGTTTTTCTTGTTCTAAGTACCTCATCAGTCTTTTTGTTTTTAATTTTTTTCTAGAACTTGCATGCTACATTAGTGAGTGATATAGGACGGTACGAGTCTATATTTTTCTGTCTTTGTGTTGGGTTTGATCAGAGAATATAATGCTGTCTGACCATACAGTGGAAAAACCAGAATTTGTCCAAATAAAATTGTACAATTTTAATAGCCCAAGACCTTCCATTTTCTGGTAGTTGAACAAAAAAATTAAATGGTATAACCGTCTGGACCTGGAGCGGAATTTTTTACTTGACATTAGGCATCTTGAGTTCTTGCATTGTAATCGTACATTAGTATATTATACTCGTGAGAGTGGTACTCCAACTTTGTTTTCTCTGCGCTTTCTTTCTTAAGCTTAAAAAGTCGGTGGATAGTTATCGTTACTTGAATTGGTCTCAAATTCACTGGCGAAATAGTTCAGCAATTTCATTCGGTCGGTTATAATTATTGTTATCTTTCTAGGAAAGGTATTTTGGTTGAACATTTTTTTCCAGATATTTTTCTCCTATTTTGCCACACTTATACTTGCTGGATTAGAACTATTTATACTTGAAATAAATTTTTGCCATGACGTTTTCCCGTGAATTTTTAAGAAATATATCAGCTTCCGCTCGACGCTTTTTGTATTCTGTCATAGTTCATTGGTTTTATGATGCTTAAACTATTGAAAGCTCTTTTATATGTTTTTTAACGGCTTCTTTGCATTCTGAAGACCACATGGTAAAGGTTTATGATATTTTAGTGTTTTTATTTTTCCAATATGATTTCTCTGCTGCTTTGTTGATTATTGATATGAAGGTATCTATGTCTTTATCTATGTCATTAAGAGTAACATCTTTTATGTTGTTTATTTCATTTTGTACATATTTTTGTAAAATTTTCCCAGTTTGCATTTTAATATTCCATTTTGATGCAGTATAGCAGTACTGGAGTCTTTTAGTTGTGGAAAACGCAATTTTAATTGGGAGTGATCACTTCCGTATAGGACGGAATAACGTCCCATTCTAGAGTTGGGGATAATGTTGGACACATAACGATACATCAATAGGCTGATGACTACACCCGTTTGAATATAAAACCTCGTGGGCCTACCATCGTTTTAACAGAATTAAGATTTTGTGAGGTCATAATAACTTCCCTAATTTGCCTCTAGCGTTAGTTTTTGTTGAGCCCATATGGGGTTGTGTGAATTGAAATCGCTAAAATAATACGAGGGCTGGGAATTTGTTGCAATAGGTTATCAAAATCTTCTTTGGTCTATGGTTTAAATCTGGAATTACATATATGTTGCAAATATTGAGTTTTATCGACGTAAATAGCAACCCGCCACTAGCTATCTCAGCGTTTTGGTCTGTGTTATGAAAAAATTTGTGTATTCTTGAAACTTGAATGCGTGGTTGAGATATTTAAAGGTTGGTTTCTTGTAAACAAAGTATCAATGGGTTGATTTCAGAGATAATATGCTTTAACATTTCGAATCGACTGAGAAGCATTTACGTTCCATTGTATTATGGACGCCATTTGTTTCTATTTATTATATGCTTTACGATGAAATCGAAAGAGGTGTCGGATTCTTCTTCCAGAAGTATCTTCATCGCTACCGGGTCCATTTTTAGTTGTTTCATAATCTTACGTCTTATTTCTCGTGCTCTGTTTTTCATACTTCGATTGGTGTAAATAAGGGTGATTTTAGATAATAGTTTTCAAAAAATCATCAACGTTCTCCGTATATGTTCTAACTAAGCTTATGGGTATCTTTGTCTCCTTTAACATTTTCAAAGAGAATCGACCATTTGGTCAAAACTGAGTTTTAACGATTCTTCTTCGAATATTCTCCTAGTTTGGTTCCAGTAACGGCAATATTTCATTAGATTTTGGTTGGTGTGTTTTGGCCAAGGATGATTCTTCTTCAGTAATAGTTTTAGTTTTCTTCTTTCTCTGAGTAGTGGTACTAGCAAATGTAACTTCAGTTTGTGTGGACGGAGGAGGTGTTATTACCTTCTGTAATACTACGTTTGGAATTGTTTTATGTAAATATTCTGATTCCATTTGTTCTGAGTGGGCAAGGAAATTTCTGTGGTTGGTTGTTTTTCTATTTCGTTAATTATTATATTGTGTATTTGGTGCTATTTTATGGGTTAAAGGTTTGGAAGGTGAAGATTTATCATTTATTTGTTGGTCTGTCGTAATAGGGATTTCATTGATAGGATTTCATTTCGAGTGGTAGGGATATTGGTATTGTTGCAGCTCTGGACTTGCTGTTAAGCAATTATTTGAGAAATGGCCTGTTTGGTTACACTTTGAACACAGCTGACTTTTATGAGACAAGAAAATGCGATATGATATATTATCGTGAGATAGTACTATCGAGTCTGGAACTGTATTGTAGGAGGTGAGATATATGATGTAGCGTCGAAAACTAAGAATGTGTTTGTATTCAGGGTTGGTTGCGGCAATTCTAAGAAAATTTAAAGGAGATACTAAGTTATAGCCTTGTTCTCTGAGTTCTTGTTCATATACAATCATGTGGGATAGATGGGCACACATTAGATAAACAATAAACGTTGGCTTGGAGTAATAAATCTGCGAGTTTGAATTTGTTCTGAGTTTACTGTAATTATTCCATTATCAGTGTTCATGAATTCGTCGACCTTTGTCACACTGGATAGATAAACACATATTCTATTGTTAGATATCCTAGACGAGAAAAGTATAATTTTTGGATTAATTTTTCTCTTTAAATAAAGATACTCCTCTAGTTTATTCCATTAAGGGAGTTGAAAACTATAGCTTGATTTTTTGATGGAATTTTGGTTGGCTCAGGGCTCTCGAATAACTATGTTGTTGATTTGTTAGAGTTGGTGTTATTAGGAAAATATTTGTAGCTCCATTATTTTTCAATAACAATGTGCCCCCTCAGTACGGACCTGCCTTGAAGCAGGTCCAACTACTGATAAGAGGCACGAAATATTACGATAATTGAAAAACCTGTCTTTGTTTTTATTTCTCACTTTTTAATAAACTGTTTATTTACTTTTAAAATAAAATAATATATATCTTACTTTAGTTATAATGTTGCATGGAAAATTTCACACACTTTATCACATACACAATTTTGCATTAGAAAACTATTGATATTGATAAATTTATGATTATAAACTTCGCATTGCCTTTTAATTTGGGAAAAATTAAACTTTTCAATGTGTACATTTCAACTTTAATCTTCTCATGTTCAGTCCGCTGAATATCATCTTCATGAAACTGTTTGGCACATACTAATGAAGATTTGGTAATTGTATAGCCTTCTCTATGAATAGAGCATAACCCAGTATACCTTCATTGGGGATCTTTGGGAAACGAAAACGTACTTCTCGCCTGTTTCGTTTTTAAAGTACTGGCATAATTGGTTTTTGCAACCAGGTACACAACAATGCCAGAGCATCTGTAACAAAACACAAAAGTATTATTATTGTTGTTTTTTAGTTTTACATATTTTGTAACAAGAAGCAAAAGTAATATTATTTTCAGTTTGTTTTGTAGGTTATATTTGTACTTGTCTTTTAAATTGTCGTTAAGAATCTTCTAAAAGTTTCTAAATTTAATGAAATTTATCATGTATATCAATTTTCTAATTAATTTAAACACAATTTACAAATAAAACATTCAAATAAGTTAAAAAAACACTAAATTAAACAAACTTTACAAGCCTTCCCATATGAAATTTTAAACAAAACAAACCACGGTCGGACTACCACGCGTTGTTGCCAAATTTCTACTTCATGGCTTGGAAGTACAGGTGGCTGTGGGAAGCCCAAAACTGACGAAATGCTCCTGATGATGCTTTAGAAAAGAAAAAAGTACTTGGGCAAGATTTAATTAATAAAATTGTGCTCGATATATGTCTTTAATGTCATCAAAGTAAATTTCCAACAGTTTAACACTAAAAAAAGATATTCCAAAATAGCTTCTGTCAAAGGACCTATTTTGTGAAGAAGACCCCATAAAATGCGAGTTACTTATGTAGTCAAGGCCTTCAAAGTCAAAATATGACAGGTACATAACAGAAGATATTGCCAAAAAGCGCAATGTGAAGATTCTGAGGCTCCTACCTTATCACTGTGAACTCAATCCCATCGAAATGGTTTGGAGTGAAGTGAAACGGTATATAGCTGGACGCAACGCGAATTTAAAAGAAGATGAAATTGAAATTTAATTACGCCAGAGAAATAAAAAACTACGTAAACCACGAAATGAATTGATAATTTGTTGGATGATATCGAACCAGTTATTATAAATATAAATAACGAGATAGTGATGACAGTGACGATATTAATAATGATGATGATAGTTAAGCAGAAACTAAATGTGACAGCGATTGACAGAAAAAGGAACTAAATTTAAGGGTGTACAATTACGATTACTTACAAACGCATAATTAAATACAACGATTTCTTTTATTTTCAACTTATTTATTAGTTTTATTTTCGGATATTTCTACGTTTTATTACTGCCAACATATACAGTGCGGTTTTTAAAAGTCCTTCCCCCCTTAACTTGTGAATGGAACCATACATAAATAAACGTTTCTTTATATTTTAGTTTTATTTTTTATGAGATTTTTATATATATATATATATATATATATATATATATATATATATATATATATAAACAAACGGTTTGTATAGCTAGCACAGACTTTAGAATTAAAAACGAACTACTTGTGTGACATAAATAAAACGCATTTCTTAATTTCTATTTTATTTTAATTTAACCCAAGTATGTTAGTAAATATTATTTATGTCTGAGATCCACTGACAGAAGGAAGCCAGGCAGGGTCGTTAGTGGCATTAGCACTTAAGCTACCCTCAACACAAAAGATGGATAAGGCTAAGTAGTAAGAAGTGACGTTTATTTTAATACAAGTTTGCAAAGAAGTATGGCATCGATGTTGTGCATTTACTCTGTACAGACTAGTCACTTTGAGACAATCTATAGGTGGTGCCTCATGAAAGCAAAATTTTGAAATCCGTATATATTCTTCCGATAGAGCTATTTTAAAAGGCAAGAAAGCATTATAGAAGTAAAAATCTTGATATATCTGTTGTAATAACCTTCTTCTTCTTCTTCTTCTTCAGCCTGTGTTTCGTCCACTGCTGGACATAGCCTCTTCCATTTGCTTCCATCGATTTCTACTTTTGGCAATTCTCATCCACTGCTTGCCCGCGACTTGTTTGATATCGTCTGTCCACCTCTTCTGCGGTCTGCCTACTCCTCGCCTGTTCTCTCTTGGTCTCCAGTTTGTTAATCTTTGTGTCCATTTTTCGGGATTATCTCGGGCAACGTGTCCGACCCATTGCCACTTGAGCCTTGCAATACGTTCTGAGACATCAGTAATTTTTGTTCTTTCACGAATGACGTTATTTCGAATCCTGTCTCTCAAACTAATCCCTAGCATGGCCCTCTCCATTGCTCTTTGGTTGTACTGAACTGCTCTAAGGTTTTCTTTGTGAAGGCCATGGTCTCCAGTCCATATGTAGTTACAGGCAAGATACATTTGTCATAAACTTTACGTTTTAGACACATTGGTATATCTTTATTCTTCAAAATAAAGCTTAATTTGCCGAAAGCTCCCCAAGACAGTTGTATGCGTCTTTTTATTTCGGCTATTTGATTTTCTTGTGCCGATTTTAATGGTATGTCCAAGATATATATAGTGTCTACATTTTCAAGACTGACGTTGTCAATAACAAGATTAGTTTGTAAATTACTCATTATTTTTGTTTTCTGAAGGTTCATTTTGAGACCTATTTTATTTGACTGCTGGTTTAATTCCTTCAACATTTGCTCCAGTTCCTTGATATCTGTACTAAATAATACTATGTCATCCGCAAACCTCAAATGACTCAAACGTACACCATCAATGTTTACACCTTTTTCCTCCCAGTCAAGCTGTTTGAATACATTTTCCAATGCTAAGGTAAAAAGCTTTGGTGAAATAGTATCACCTTGTCTAATACCTTTATCAAGGCGCATTTTTTCAGTTTTTTCGTCTTCATTGATTTTGATGTGGAATGTGGCCTGTTCATAAATGTTTTTAATGAGTGTAGTGTACCGTGAGTCTATTCGAGCATCCTTCAGGGCTGACAAAAAGGACCAAGTCTCAATACTATCGAAAGCCTTGTGAAAGTCGATAAATGCCATATGTAAAGGTACATTATATTCTGTGGTTTTTTCTACTAGTGTTCTGATGGTTTGTAAGTGATCATTAGCGCCAAACCCTTTTCTAAATCCCGCCTGTTCAACCGGTTGATATAAATCAAGTTTTTGTGTTATGCGGTTGGTTATTATTCTTGTTAACAATTTGTATAAGTGTGACAACAAACTAATAGGTCTGTAGTTTTCAATATTAGTAGTGTCTCCTTTCTTGTGTAAAAGTATTATTTCGGCGTTTTTCCCATAGGCTGGGTATTCTTTTTTTCTGTTAGACACTTATTCAGTAAGACTTCCACAACTTCTACAACGATGTTGCCGCCCATTTTTAACATTTCAGACGTTATACGATCCTCGCCGGAGCTTTTTTGTTTTTCATTTGCTGTAAGGCATGTCTAATTTCCGAAGAGGTTATTTAGGGAGGGTTTCTCGAGCCGACGTTTAGAATTGTTCTGTGGTCTGTTTCGGGGTTCTGTATAGTAGATGTATAAAGATTCTTATAGAACGTTTGTATTTCCTTGATTATTTGAGTTTTATTCGGTCACCGTATTCCCCTGTTGATTTTTGATTTTAGTTATATTTGATTTTCCTTTAGTTAAATTTGATTTCAATACTCTCATGTTTCTATTGTTTTCGATGGTTTTGCAATATTTGTTTTGTTTTATAATGCCCGCAAGTCTGACCTTATGCTCTTTTTAACTTTATTGTTGATAGCTTTATACTCTGGTAATTCTTTCGATGTTCTTCTTCTTTCTTCCATTAAATTAAGTGTTGTTTGTTTCAGTTTCGTTTTTCTGGGATTTTTATTTTTATCACAGATCTTTTTTGCAGTTGATGTTATGTCCGTTCGTTAATTTTTGTGTTATTTCATTTATATCTTTCGTGTTGAATACTGGTAGAGGCCCTAGTTTCTTTTTTAGTTCACTTTGTAATACCTAGGTAAGTTAAATTTCAATAATAATTTTAAAGTAAATTCGATTTCGGTAGTTGAAACATAAAATGTGTAATACATTTTGTCATTGTAATGGTATAATTGAGATTTACAAGAAAAAAATTGCTTGCTAACCTATTTGTCTCTAAACCTTTATAAAGAAAAAATTCTGTCGTCACTATCGTCTACAAAAAAATTATCACTTGAATCAATACCTATAATCATATTTCGACAACTTTCGAACTATCGAATTTAAAATAAATTGTTATGTATGGTAACACTATTGCCAAAAAAGAACATTTGTGAATAATAGCATTAAAGATTTAAGATAGGTTAAATTTACAATACACTCGTAATAATACTATTTTATTGTTTTAAAACCATTAAGGTAAAAAGTTACATAAAATGTGACGCGTATGTACCACATACAATAGAGGTTAAAACTACTTAAAGACGCTGACCTCAAGCGACAAAATTTGACAACAGATTAGTCTTACTACAATAATTACAAATAGATAAAAGTACGATCCATTACTTCCATCAAATTTGGAGATACGAGGGTTAAACAGCAGGTGACTGTATGTACCACATATGCATGCCTATCGGAAGAATATAGTGAGAATACATGAGATATGAATATTCCTGTTTGAATACCCTTCGAGTATTATTTATAGTTAATTTATATTAAGTTGCAAATAAAAAGTTTTTAAACAGAGTGTGTTTTTATATATTTTAGTAAAATTGCCATTTTAAATATAAAAGTGTCATCTACTGCATTTCGAAGAAAAGGATAGAGAATATCATAATTTTAGACTCACTTTCCTTTGTACTCGTCCAATAGTTTAAACCAGCTTTGGTTATGTCATTAGTCGGCTAGCTTTTGTCTCCTCTTCTACCTACTGTTCTGCCAATCTCCATTTTAAATTAGTTTCCTGGATTTCTTACATTTGAAAGTTTTGTCTTATTGCAAATACACGTATTTGTTTTTCTTTCTCCCTGTCCCTCACAGCCTTATTCCGAGAATATTCCTTTTCATATCATTTTATTGCATTTTATGTACCATTTCAAGTATTTAATACTCATACAAGTAATAAAATTTTTTGTAAAATAATAGATATTGCTGTATCTGAGATAGAAGATTTGTTTAAGTATATAATCACATAAACAATAAAAAACATCGGGAACAATGTTTTAAATAACGTTGTCCAAGAACTCAAAATATTTTTTTTTGTTTTGGAATTAGGTACAAGACCTATTTAGCCTGACAATATAGGTTAAATACATAAAAACAATCTCCTATACTTCCTTCAAATTCATGGCAATTTCCTAACCGTTCGTTCATTCGCACCACATTCACTCAATTTCCTAACCTTCCCATTGAAAACACTAATGTGTGACTATACAAAAAGGATTGAACAAGAACACACGCTTCACGCTAAGGTGCCCTTCATAGCGACTTTTTTTAACACAAACAATACAGGCAACGGTTAAAGGTAAATGACATTAAAGCAAAGACAATGGGAAATACAACACGTAACGTCCTACCATTTCGGATTCACACAACAACACTGAACAGGGCAGTTTAGATTTTCCGTTTGGTACGTTTGAAAAATTCCCATAAAATTGATCTTATTGTTGAATTTCGACTACCTAAATAAAGAATAGAAGCAACGTTCGGCGGCAGAATGATTTTTTCTTGGGAGATGACTTGAAATAAAAATTTTATGGCTTCTTGATTAGGTATACCGACATTGAAATATACAGTGGTTAAGATAGTCATAACTGCCATTACATTCACATATATCAGTTTCGAAAGTTTTATTTGTATAGGTAAGTAAGCATTTACTGTAGCATGTCCAAAAGGCATCTAACGTACATAGTATAAATTTTCCGAGAGATGGGACTTCTGTCACTTGGAGGAGTAGATGGAAGAGTTGGATATATACTGCACTATGTATTTTTGCTACTGTTAGTTAAGGATTGCCACTCAATTTCCCAATTAAGTCTAACATATTCCTTCCTAACCGAAACTATCCCTTTGGGCAACTCGTTGTACTCTATACCCACTAAAGTAGCGTCTTTAGCAAAATGGTCTACTTTTTCATTGCCTGGAATATTAGAGTGACCTTTAACCCACACAAAGTTAACAATTATTTTTAGAGAATTAAGATTCCTTAGCTTTCAAGCGCATCTACAATTAGTCTGTTAGTATATATGGTTTAGAAAAGTGTCTTAATGCGAGGAGGACGGACTGTGAGTCAGATAAAATTATATATCGTTCGAAATATAATCTGCTATTAATTATCCAATCCAACGCCTTGACAATGGCTACCAATTCAGCTGTGAATATTGAACAATCTGAAACTCAAAATATTGTAAAATTACATTTTCTGAGTAAATCTAGTAAATTTACAACAAGGAAAGATGTATTGAATAGGTGAGTGGAATACTTTAATCAGAAATTTAATATAAAGGAAAAAGAAGACAATCTGAAATAGCAGAAAGATAAGGTAAGCGGAAGAGACAAGGGAAAAGGAACCACCAACTATTCTTGAAGTTAAATATGCAGTTAAAAACCAGCCAGAAACAAATCACACACAAATAGATAATCTCCCACTGAACTTAATAAAGAAGGTGGCCATCATCCCATAATGGCACTACAGCAGCTCATAAAATAAATATGAACACAAAAATCATCCCCAATGATTGGAATATTGGAATGCTTTGCGCCATAAACAAAAATTAAGATATCTTTAAATGCTCCAACCACAGAGGAATTACGCTTCTAAATTCAGCGTATAAAATATTTTACACAATACTATGTTACCGTATGGTACCATATGCACAACGGATAGGAGAAAAATACTAGGCTGATTTTAGAGGTGGTAAATCGACATCAGATTGCAACAGTGAAACAAATTTTAGAAAAAACCCTGGAATATAGCATTGATACTTAACATATTTATAACATAAAAAGTAGCATACGACAATAGAAGAGAAATGTTCAAAGCAATGAAAGTGGAATACCAAATCAGTTGGTAAATTTAACAAAACTAACTCTTGAAAAAGTTGAATGTAGAGTACAAATTCAGGGGATCTCTCTTCAAACCTTTTAAAACAAATAACGGGATGCGCCAAGGAGACCCTCTCTCCTGTATACTGTTCAATCTGGTTCCAGAAAAAGTAATACGTATATCACAAATCACAACAAGCCAGTGGTTAGTATAATAAATTAGTGCAAATCCTTGCCTAAGATGTTGATATCAATACTGTTGGAAGAACAGAAACAACAAAACAGGTAATAAAAATAAGCACGTAATAACAGTTCTTATGACCATTTGTTATAATGGTCATATGTATGAAAAATACAAAAATAAAACTCTACAAAACAATCCAATCCTAACATATTGTTCAGAGACCTGAACTCTAACAAAAAGTAATGACGTCAACATGTTCCGATGTTTCAAGAGAAAAGTACCAAGGTGAATCTATGGAGCAGAGGCTATGACTCATGCATTGTTGTAAAGCCAAAATATGAATGATAAAACAATAAGAATTTATATAGCTTATATTCTAATAATTCATAGTCTCAAAATCTCTCTAGTGCAGAACACGGTTTCTGTTTCAAAATCACTTGAAATTAATAACTAAAACAAATAGAATATAAACTATGCTATCTTCAAGCTAGTATCTTTAAGTACTCTTGTTTCTCTCTTTGTTTACTCGCAGCTTTGTATATATGTAGTTGCCTTGTTCAATAGACTATTTAGTTCCTCATTATTTCACCTGCATCAAAATTTTTTTATGGAATCTCCCAAATTTTCTCTCAATAATCTGACTATTTGTTAATCTGCGTAGAAACAATCTGTTAATAGCCAATACCTTCTTCAATCAACATCCTAGAAGGCTATACACATGGAAATCATCTGCAGACAGAAAAGACAAAATTGTTAGAAATCAAATTGACTTCATTTTGCTCAATAACACATTTAAAAAGTACATACAATCTACGAAAACATAACCTAAGCTAATATACATAGAGATCACAATCCAGTTATAATGGATTTTAGATTCAAAAGATTTCTCAGAATAAAAAAAAAACAGTGACAAGAAATATAGACACCTCGCAACTGAAAAACCCTGAACAGAAAAAAGAAATAAGTATCAAGCTTGAGGAAGAAATAAAAACGATCGAAAACTTGGTACAGACAGAGATTGAAGTGACATGGACTGCTCTAAAAACAAAAATAACAAAAATACAAGAAGAAGACATCGGGTACATAAAACACAACAAAAAACAAGAATGGATAACGCAAGAGATCATGGACCTCATGGACGTAAGACGAAAAACATAAAACAAGCCCAATAGAATACAAGCGAATCAATAAAATCATTAGAAAAAAGTGCAGGGAGGCGAAAGAAAACTGGATGTCAACAAAATGCCTAGAAATCGAACGACTTCAAGAAAAATATGACACCTTTAATATTCACAAAAAAGTAAAAGAAATGACAGGTAGACACAAAAAAAGACAAGCAACAATATTAAAAAATGAAAATAACGAAATAATTATGGTACAGAAACAAACTAAAGAGATGGAAAGTATACATACAAACTCTTTTTGATGACGATGGACGTTGTTCTCCACCATCCACAGTTAATCGAATAAATGAAAAAGGACCAGAAATAACCAAAGAAGAAGTGATTCACGCAGTAAAATCTCAGAAAGATGGAAAATCCACTGGTCCAGACAATATCAATGTCGAAATACTAAAACTAATTGCAGATAACGAAAGTAAAAGCCTAGACTTAATAACAGCACTATTCACTAAGATATATGACACAGGTAAAATACCAACAGACTGGCTAAAATCAACATTCGTAGCATTACCAAAAAGATCGAATTCCTCACAATGCGATGATTATCGAATATTAAGCTTGATGTCTCATGTCCTATAAAACTTTTCTCTCAGAATTATACATACACGAGTTTACAAGAAATGCGAGTTTCAGATGAGTAACACTCAAGATCCGTAGGAAGACGCCAGAACTCATGGCTGAAAGACCTAAGGAGATGGTTCGACCGCTTATCCGGAGAAATCTTTCGCGCAGCAGTTTCCAAAACCACAATTGCCATTTGGATCGCCAACCTTCGAAAGGAGACGGCACCATGAGAAGAAGAAGAATTTGTTAATCTGCCTATGTTCTCATCTATGCTTTTATCCCATAAAAAACTGTTGGTTCTATCATCGTCTAGCATCGATGTATTTCGCCAGAACTAATTTCCTTTTAAAATAATGTTTTAAGGTGGACTTTTATGTAATCCTTCTACTATGGAGCCTTAAACTCTCTCCACAAAATGTGCAACTGTTTTACTTAACGTTGGCGTCTGACTGTTGCGCACAACTGTACTGAAATTAAATTATGAAATAAAAATTTACTCTAAATTCTTAATTAAGTAATATAATTCTTAGTATTAATATTCAAGTTAAAATACACTCATAATATCTGTAATAAAAAAAATATGTTTAGATTGTGTGATATTTTACCATTTATTATTATAAAAAAAGAGATTACACGCTTAGAATATTCCCTCATGTTATATTTGAAAATAAAATAGTATAAACCAAATATTTGTTTTATTTTTATTCACGTTTATTAAAATACGACAGTTTATGTGAAAATGTTGTTTTGGTCATTCGTTTTATTTTCACAGTATATTTTGCGTTATATTTTCAGGTATTACAATTTTTTCGCGTAGAGTACATTTTGAACTCTCATTGAATTAGCTGTAGCTATATGGGACTGCATGTTAACTGAAAATGAAAGTTACCATTGTATTTAGTTTTCTTTTAACATACGGTGAAACCTGAGTAATATGTAACATGAACACGAACTCACGTGTATAAAAATTTTGACTGACCTACACATTATTCATATTCGTTACTAAATATTAGAAAGATGAGTTGAAACCAAAATATTGTATAACACTAGAAACTTAATTCAATAATAAAGACTTAAGTTGTCATAACTATTTCATTTTACCGATAGGTAAAAGAGTAGAATGCAAAAACTTGTAGTTGGTTCCAGTTCTACTCCACTTAGCCCCTTCTACTCAAATCCAATTCTCAATTATCAAAGCTAAAAGAAAAAAGCTAATCTCAGCATTAGAAGTATTTACGCACCAACCGAAGAAAAAGATGACGAAAAAGACATGATCCCTAGGCACTGGACTATATTAGCAGGAGACTTTAATGTGATATTCGGAATAGAATAGGTTAGATGGGGTTAGGTTAGGTAACTTTTGTCCCACCATAGGCAAGGAAAGCTTACATGCAGAGTTAAATGAGAAGAGACTGGGAAGAGACTGAGAATAGGTGGGAAACGATTTTCTCACAAAGCTTTTATCTCTTGATAATAGAACGATTAACCAAATATATCATCTAATCATTGATGCAAGACACTGTCCCAATCTTCTGGATGTTGATTTTTTTCAGAAGAGAAAACGTAAATAGTGATTAGTATTTGGTTAAATCACGGTTTAAAGAAAAACTATCCAACAAAAAAGGCAGATCGAAAAACAAAAAACAAATAAAACTTCACAAAACTAAAAGATCTGGATATAGTAAATGTATATAGAGAGCAAATAAAATAAGAAATAAGGACAGAAAATGTAGAAGAAGAAGAAGATAAGGGCAGGATAGAAATAAAGATTGGAACAACGTCGACTGATAAAATTTAATGAAACCGAATATAGACACCAGCAGAGAAGAATAAAAATGGTGATCAAATTAGCCAAAGGAAAATAGATGAGAGAAAGGTGCAACGAAATGGAGCATGTAATCTCTAAACACGACTTATTTAATGTGCACAAAAAGCTAAAAGAAATGAGTAATATATATATATATATATATATAATTTTGAATGTACTTACATGTTTTGTGGACTTTTAAAAGGCATTTGGTGAAGTACAGCATGTAAAATTAATGCAAATACTGAAAAATATCGGAATAGATGACAAGGATATTCATGTCATTAAAAATTTGTACTATAATCAAACTGCTACCGTAAAAATTGGAGATAACTACACCGATAAAATCTTCATACAAAGATGAGTCAGACAAGGTTGCATTTTGTCGCCAACATTGTTCAATGTTTACGCGGAGCAGTTATTTAAAAAAGCACTTGAGAAGCAACCATACGGAATAAAAATCATCGAGGAACTACTTAATGTGATTAGATATGCAGACGATACAGTACTTATGTCAGATAATATTAAAGGTCTCCAAATTCTGCTCTATCGTATTCACGAGGTAGGAGAGAAAATGTATATTAAAATAAACTTAAACAAAACTAAATTTTTAGTAACAATAAAACACTGAAAACTTTGTTTTCAAACTTCCACAAAATTTATTTTAACTATTATCACTACAGCTGTTTCGGCTAATTGCCTTTCTCAAGTGATCTATTTTTGGCATGCGTTTACAATTTATAGTCTCTAATGAAATAGGTTGAGGAGGGGAGAACTGTTTGTCTCAAGTTGGTCATTCAGAATTATATCTGTGTTTTTTAATTTGTTGATTTCCATAGAATCTAACAAAGATAGCTTAAGGCCTTTATTTTGAATATGAAGTATTTTAAATTTGTCATTAAAAGAATGATTATGATCTAGAAGGTGAAGTGCGTATGTCGAATCTGTTTTTCTATTATTGAAAGCCCTTTTATGTTCTGCTATTCGTTTAATAAAGTTTCTACCAGTTTGACCGATGTAAGTTTTTGGGCAGTCGCCACATTGAAGTTTGTACACACCACTATTTAAGTGTTTTTTATTTTGGCTCTTGTTATTTTTAATATATTTGCCTAGGTTGTTATTTGTTCGGAAAGCTGGTGTTATTCCTTTCTTTTTTTATGTGTTTTGGCTATTTTTGTTGTTATTTTGCCTGTATATGTAATCGAGCAGAAGGTACTGGGTTTTTTCTCTGGTGGTGGAAATACTAATTTCAGGGCTTTCTTGTGTAGTTTTTGCTTTAACATTTTATTAATTGTTTGTTCGTTGTATCCGTTGTTTGCTGCTATTTGCTTAATTATATTTAATTCTGTCTCAAAGTTGTATTTTGACATCGGAATTTCTGTCAATCTATGTAACGTACTATGATAAGCTGCCAGTTTATGTTGTGTTGGATGGGATGATGAATTGTGTATAGTCGTGTCAGTATGTGTAGGTTTATGAAATATGGAGAAGTCATGTTTGTTTTTAAGTCTGATAATTTTTATATCTAAAAAATTTATGGATTGATTTTCTTCTGTTTCTATTGTAAATTCATATGACTATGAAGTGAATTAATATACCATAAAAATTGGTCGAGTTTCCTGTTAGTTCCTGTGAAACATACCAGTACGTCGTCTACGTATCTCCACCAATATAGAAATTGTTTGAATACGGAATGTTTTGAAATCTTTGTCTCTAGATGGTTTATAAAAATATCTGATAGTAATGGGCTTAGAGGATTACCCATTATCATTGTCTTTTTTTTTCCTTTGCAGAGAAAGGAAATGGCACTGGCAAAGCCAAAAGGCCAGTCATGTTTTCTCATAGTTTAATCATCCATTTCCATTGTTTACATTATATACATATTAATACTATATACAAGTTAAATTAAGATAGAATATTTTTAGTGTGTTAGTAAATGCCAAAAATGTGGAACGTTTCACGATTTTGCGTGTCATCCTTGCGCAGGGGCCATGCTAATCTTCTCTGTATCGTTCCAATTTTAGTATATGTATCGCCGAAGCGAGTACATTATTCTCATTGTCTAGAGACAAAAATTTGGAAATATTAAGTAAAATGCAAAAATTTACATTTAGAAAAGAAAATAATCTATTTGCTGAAAATCGCTACAATATATTCAAAAACTTCTAAATAATACAAATCTAAACAATAATGTCAGTGTAGGAAATGTTCAAAATGCTCTCCACGAACGTTTTGGCAACCACCATCAACCGTGAATAGAAATTTCTTCTAACGTTACTTAACATCTTAGATATGATCGATCTACTCACAAGCGTTATTTGTCTTCGTACGTCAGCTTGATCAGTGGATTTAGTTTTGTATACAACACTTTTCACATATCCTCATAAGAAAAAGTCTAATGGCGTCAAATTGGGGGATCGTGGTGGCCATTTCCATCGATCCTCGCCTCCTTATCCACCGATTTGGTGGATGCTACCATCCTCCGACATGGATTTGGTAGGGGTGATGCTCCAATCTTGTTGAAACCATATCAAATTCGCTGCTATTTGTGAGTTGCCTGGATCAGGATACTAGTTGATTAACGTTGGCACTACATTATAATGGAGCAATGCTAAATAATTATCGCCATTCAAATTGCCATCTATGAAAAAGAGAAATTTGCTGATTAGAATGACCGTGAAGAGTAAAAGTACAGTCATCAGAAAACAAAACATGTTCTAATTGGATCATATAGCTGTCTGTTCTTTTCGAACAGATGTATGTGGGTGTTCCTTAAACTCAAACATAACTGCCAATTTAATATCCTCACTTATTGCATTAACAGCTTCTTTTTTTTTACCTTCCTAACATGGTCCAGCACGTAGAATTGCTTCACTATTTTACTAATTGTCCCTTGAGATATGTGCAGCAAATCAGGAAATTCTCGTGAAATAAACGAGCTACTTCCATTTGCACCCGTGTCTTATCTCCATGGGCCAATCATCTGTATAATTGTAATTTTGTGCTTTCTGGTAAATGAACCATTTTTCTGGCCTTATGGGTAATGAAATTCAAACGACTATAGCACTGACAACTACTTCTGTTAGGGCACAATAAAAAATAGGCGTTTTAAACCAAAGTAAGCAATTTTTTTTACATATCATATCATACAAAACATATCATTAAAAGAAAAGCTTAAATAGTTTTTACTTACTTTATCATTACCAAGATCTAAATGGGCAAGAAATATTAAGACTATGGTAGCGACTTTCGACAAATAAATATTTTTTTTATAAATGTGAATGCATTTAAATTTATATTTCCGAAACAATCAAAGATGGGTATAGGACATTGTATTCAAAAAATGTCTCAAATGATATGAGAAATCTAACAATTAATTAATATACAGGGTGTTCTATTTAAAATAAGCAAGTTGGTATTGGCCACCGATATCTAATACACCCCGTATAAAAAGATTTTATGGAAAAAAATGCCCAACTATAAATACTAATCGACGTGTTCGACCGTTTTTTCGGATACTATCTTATTTCTGTATTAGCTAATTTATTCGATTTGGCTGACACACAGTGTATGAAATATTTTAACTTCCATCGGTAACTGGAATTAAAAAACTGGTAAATTGAAACACAAAGACTTGGCAAAAGGATCACCGAGTCGCAAGGCCTTATCTCTTGCAGTACTACTCTAACCATAAGTCGATCAGATACCAGCATCTGCTTGTCTAAGCAACAGATTCATTTTAGAATTTTAAAGTAATAATCTAATGAAAGTATTAGAACTGTTAAAGAATACACCCGATTATCCGTTAAACATATAATTTTATTAAAAACTAAAATGTTGACAATAAATGTCGAAAAAACTTTGGGTCTAGAAAGTAAATCACAAATAAGCACGGGTGGGAACATGGGGTTCAAGCTGTTAAATAATTTTTTTTATTACCTTTTATTCCTTTAGATCAATTTGTGCAATTAACGATAATTATTTGTCACGAATTTCTAAATTTAATTAAATATTAAGTACAATTTTCCCAAGCTTTTCTAATAAAGCCATAACTCTAATAAATATATTTTTAATTACACATTACTTTTCTAGTGCATAAACCAACAAAAATAAACTTAAAACAATTAATCTTCATAAAATCAAAACGAATCTTTGCCAAACAAATTGATTTTTGACTACAATTTATATTCCTCATAACCATTTATAAAAATTTGTCGAATTCATAAATGATCAGTGGGATCAACAAGTGTATCCATAAACTCTCTCGTCAAATGTAGCCCTGCAGGGAGTCTCTCCCCTAGTGAGTCTATTGTAATTGAAATAGCATGATGTTTTGATTTTTACTTGAATACAGGAACGTATTTTTAGTATTTCTTTTCTTATAAAGAGTGTAAAAGAAAAATTTTCTATACACAAAAAATATTTTAAAAATATTTTATTGTAATGTATTGTAATTAATTAATTAATGTATTGCATCATCTCTACAAATATTTTAAATTTAAATTTAATTTAAACCATTGTTTTTCTTGATATGTGTGTTAATTCGTTTGTGTTATGTCCCATTTATTTTAAATTTTATCATCTTAACAATCGTAAAATAGTTTCGAAACACAAATTCAGATTTCTGCTTTTATCTGTGCTTCTAAAAAATTGCAAAGCAAAACAGACGTTGATAAAGGTGTTAAAAGAGACGTGGGGAATCTAAAATTTGCATTCCACGACACATCTTTTCAACTAAGCAGAAATCCTTAGCGAATTGGTTTCTTGTACTCGTACAGAGTAAATCCGAAAAAAGTGAAAAAGACAGCAAATATTTGATTTCACGCAAACAGCGCCTTTGTATCTGTTGATACGTATTTCGACCTAATAGGTCTCATCAGAACAGTTATTCAAAGGTGTTCTCAACGTGAAAGATCAATATTTTCTGTCTTTTAAGAAGCAACAATAACATGGCTTCGAATACGGACGCACTAGCGACATCTAATTTAACAATCGTAAAATAGTTTCGAAACACAATTCAGATTTCTGCTTTTATCTGTGCTTTCTAAAAATTGCAAAGCAAAACAGACGTTGATAAAGGTGTTAGAAGAGACGTGGGGAATCTAAAATTTGCATTCCACGACACATCTTTTCAACTAAGCAGAAATCCTTAGCGAATTGGTTTCTTGTACTCGTACAGAGTAAATCCGAAAAAAGTGAAAAAGACAGCAAATATTTGATTTCACGCAAACAGCGCCTTTGTATCTGTTGATACGTATTTCGACCTAATAGGTCTCATCAGAACAGTTATTCAAAGGTGTTCTCAACGTGAAAGATCAATATTTCCTGTCTTTTAAGAAGCAACAATAACATGGCTTCGAATACGGACGCACTAGCGACATCTAATTTAACAATCGTAAAATAGTTTCGAAACACAATTCAGATTTCTGCTTTTATCTGTGCTTTCTAAAAATTGCAAAGCAAAACAGACGTTGATAAAGGTGTTAGAAGAGACGTGGGGAATCTAAAATCTGCTTAGTTGAAAAGATGTGTCGTGGAATGCAAATTTTAGATTCCCCACGTCTCTTCTAACACCTTTATCAACGTCTGTTTTGCTTTGCAATTTTTAGAAAGCACAGATAAAAGCAGAAATCTGAATTGTGTTTCGAAACTATTTTACGATTGTTAAATTAGATGTCGCTAGTGCGTCCGTATTCGAAGCCATGTTATTGTTGCTTCTTAAAAGACAGAAAATATTGATCTTTCACGTTGAGAACACCTTTGAATAACTGTTCTGATGAGACCTATTAGGTCGAAATACGTATCAACAGATACAAAGGCGCTGTTTGCGTGAAATCAAATATTTGCTGTCTTTTTCACTTTTTTCGGATTTACTCTGTACGAGTACAAGAAACCAATTCGCTAAGGATTTCTGCTTAGTTGAAAAGATGTGTCGTGGAATGCAAATTTTAGATTCCCCACGTCTCTTTTAACACCTTTATCAACGTCTGTTTTGCTTTGCAATTTTTAGAAAGCACAGATAAAAGCAGAAATCTGAATTGTGTTTCGAAACTATTTTACGATTGTTAAATTAGATGTCGCTAGTGCGTCCGTATTCGAAGCCATGTTATTGTTGCTTCTTAAAAGACAGAAAATATTGATCTTTCACGTTGAGAACACCTTTGAATAACTGTTCTGATGAGACCTATTAGGTCGAAATACGTATCAACAGATACAAAGGCGCTGTTTGCGTGAAATCAAATATTTGCTGTCTTTTTCACTTTTTTCGGATTTACTCTGTACGAGTACAAGAAACCAATTCGCTAAGGATTTCTGCTTAGTTGAAAAGATGTGTCGTGGAATGCAAATTTTAGATTCCCCACGTCTCTTTTAACACCTTTATCAACGTCTGTTTTGCTTTGCAATTTTTAGAAAGCACAGATAAAAGCAGAAATCTGAATTGTGTTTCGAAACTATTTTACGATTGTTAAATTAGATGTCGCTAGTGCGTCCGTATTCGAAGCCATGTTATTGTTGCTTCTTAAAAGACAGAAAATATTGATCTTTCACGTTGAGAACACCTTTGAATAACTGTTCTGATGAGACCTATTAGGTCGAAATACGTATCAACAGATACAAAGGCGCTGTTTGCGTGAAATCAAATATTTGCTGTCTTTTTCACCCTTATCATCTTACCTTACAATTACAATCTCCACCCAAAACTTAATTATGGGGCTTTACTTATTGGTTTATGTGCCTTAATAAATATATATCCATGGACATTATGTGGATATAATACAAGATAGACTGAGCGTTGCAATATTAGTTCGTTCCTCCAGTGCGACAGAGAAAACTAATGCAAAGCATTTCGTGTATTCCTTTCTAATTTACCAGATTTATCGACCACGTGGCCTAAATGACCAATGAGAATGTCACGTGGTCGATAAACCCGACCCATTAGAAATAGAGGCAGGGACTGCTTTACGTCATTTTTTCTGTCGCACTGGGGGAACGGGCTGGTGTTGGTTGCATCAGTCGTTCTTACAATGTCTATGTCTTAGAGTAGGGAATTTTACTCGTCAAAGGAGTCACCACAACGATAACAAAAGTAAAGCCAAGTAAGCACCAAACACGTGTGCCAGAGGTGTATCACCTAGGCCAATAAGAACAATATAAAACTACATAATTAAATTCTAAATAATGGTAATGATAATTTTAGTTCAATTTTCTATTTTTATTAATTTTACATAGCATTATGGAAGACGTACTACGCAAGATTTAAATAACTGACAGTCTTTGAAAAAATAAAGCCGGATTAGGGATTAAGGGATGTGATAGAAGCAATCAACTTTTTGAATTATTGATTTAATGTCCATCAGAAAAGAAATAGAACATAAATTAGAGGACGTACAAAGTGGATTCAGGAAAGGACAAAACACACAAGACCATATATTCACCATGCAACAAGTAATAGAAAAAGCCTTAAAGAAAAATAGAGAAATATATCTGAGCTTTATAGACATGGAAAAAGCATTCAAATCAATCAAAAGAAAAGATATATGGAAAAGCCTAAAGAAGAAGCAAGTAAGTGAAGAACTGATAGAAGCAACAAAGAGTATATACATGAAAACAACAAACACAGTAACAATGTCATATATGCGGTCAGAACCATTTGAAACAACTCAAGGAGTTAGACAAGGAGAAGTCTCAGCCCAGTGCTATTCATAAATGTAATAGATGAGATAGTGAAAGAATGTAAGAAAACTTTCAAGAAATAGTGCATCGTTGGAACAGAATGCTAATGATAAACGCTGAGATGTGTATATTTGCAGACGACATAGTATTAATTGCGGAAACAGCAGAAGAAACTGAAATATAACTTAGAGAAATGGAACCTAGAAGCAAGCAAATACAACTTAAACGTAAAGAAAGAGAAGACTCAGATAATAAAAATATCAAAAAAACAAGCAACGGAAGATCAACTAGAAAATAATATACATCATCATCATCATCATTGGCTCGACAACCCTTTTTGGGTCCTGGCCTGTTCAAGGATTCTTCTCCATTCTGACCTGTTTCGAGCTTTTTTTTCCAGTTTTTTAATTTTTAATGTTGTTATATCATTTTCTATTTGTTCTACGTATCTCAGCTTCGGTCTTCCTCTTGTTCTTTTTCCTACTGGCACTTGTTTGAATATTTTGTTTGGTATTTCGCCTTCTTCCATTCTTTCCACATGTCCAATCCAACGTAGCCTTCCTATTTTAATGAATGTTATGATATCCGGATCCTGGTATATAGTTGTATAATTCAAAGTTATACCTTTTCTCGCCAAATCCCGTTTTCTTTTGTGCCCTTATATATGTGTCGCAAGATTTTTCTTTCAAAGGTGGCTAATAACGTTTTCCTTCCCTTTTAGAGAGTGTCCAGGTTTCTGAACCGTATGTGAGTACCGGTCTTATTAAGGTTTTGTATATTTGGCATTTTGTTTTTCTGGAGAACGTTATCTGATCTTAGAAAATAATTATAGACCAACAAAAAATAATACAGACAAATTCATACAAAATACTTAGGAACAGTAATCAACAACAAAGGAGACAATCGAGGACGATCTTAACAAGAGAATGGAAAAACATAGGAAAACTATTCCAAGCACTAAAATAGAGGATTCTTTAATAACAAAGAAATATCAACAACGACCAAGATGACAACATCATCATCAATCAGCCAATCGCGTCCACTGCTGGACATAGCCCTCCCTCAATTCTTTCCAGTGTTCTCTAGCACTGGGCCGCTTGTAGCCAGTTTCCCGCTACACTTTATTGTCATCGGTCCATCTAGTCGTGGTCGTCCTCGGCTTCTTTTATAATTTCTGGGCCTCCATTCCATAATACGTCTTGTCCACCGTCCATCTTGTGTTCTGGCTAAGTGCCCTGCCCAGTTCCACTTAAGCGTCGTGGTTCTTTCGATGACGTCTTGAACTCCTGATCTTCGTCTGATTTGTTGGTTTGTTATGTGGTCTCGAAGGCTCACGTTCAGCATTGCACGTTCCATGGCTCGTTGTGTAACTCTAAGTTTATTCGCAGATTTTTGCGTGAGTGTTAAAGTCTCTGCTCCATAAGTTTGTACAGTAAGAACACATTGGTTATAAACCTTTCGCTTGAGACACATGGGAATTGAACTTTGGGAAAGATGACAACATACAAAACAATATATAGACCTACAGTGACATATGGAGCAGAAAATTGGATACTAAACAAAAGGCATCAAAGCAGAATTCAGGCAGCAGATATGAAATACCTCAGAAGAACGATCGGAGTAAAAAAAACTGATAGAATCAGAACTGAAGAAATAAGAGTAAGACTAAAAATCAAACCGATTCTCGATTTAATCAAGGAGAAAAAATTGGCATGGTTCGGACATCTAACCCGGATGGACAATAATAGACAAGTAAAAAGATTGTGGGACGCCAAACCAATAGGGAAGAACAGAAGAGGAAGAACCCATTAATAAATGGAACAGTGACATCTCGCAGATACTGTCAGAGTAAGGGTAAGACTTGGCAGGAAGCAACACAGATGGCATACAATAGGAAGGAATGGAGAAAGTTAGTCAAGAGCTAGGACACCTCAGAAGATTGTAAAATATTGTAATTTAATGAATTGTAAAACGGCCCAACACCGAAAGGTACAAATGGGTCTACTGATTAAGTAAGTAAGATTTATTGTCCACTAAACAGTATTAAGTTTTTATATTTATTTTGAATAACAATATCATATTCATTTTGTTTTTTGTTATGAAATGTTATCTTATGTTAAATATTTATTTACTATTGCTTCAATTAAAAAATATATATAATATAAAGCAACCCCTTAAAATATGTTCTTATAGATTGCCAAAATATTGTTCAAATTGAACGCAACTTAAGCATGATTTTATTTTTTAGAATAGAATATAAAATTGGGTTTTTCCCAAATTTTACTCGTTTTTATTTCGTAAAAAATGTTCCGATCTTTTGCAAATTGCGATCACATCTTTAGACGGATATGTTAATCCTCCTTAATTTTTTTGTAATTAATGAATTTTAAATTTGTAATTAAGTATTTATATAATTAATTTCCAGACAATGCATCTACACATTTTACTGTGCTTTGCAATTTTCGAGCTATAAAACCTGCTATATAAGTAATTATTTGAATGGAACACTCGCTAATTACAGTCGAATTAATTATGTAGTCATGTTCGCTCCAAATAGTTTCTAAAGATTGTTCATAAAATGTTTCTAATAATTGAACTTCAGATGAACAAATATTTAACTCATGTTTGTTTTTTAAATCGACTTGAACCACTTAAAGTAGAAATATCGTCCAATGGAACACAATTTCCTAAACCAGCAGATCGAATTTCATTATACATTAACAGCCTCTGATAAGCAACATTTAATTGTCTGGCACTCAGAATAATATTTTATTCCCCCTTTTTTTATCGTATACTAAAAAAAGTTTAACATGATCTTGACTAACTTTGAACAAAGGAAGGTAATGTAATAATTTTGTCTGAACAACAATATCTTCGTACAAACCAAGAGCACTTTTTAATGAAACGATAACTCCCATAAAATCCTGTTTTTTTTCCCGAATCGGTTACTAATCTTCAATTACCAAATTTAAGATTTCAGAAGTAATAGCCTCTTGTACAAACTTTTTTGTTTGTTCTATATTGCTATCACATAATGCTTTCTTAAAATATTTTGGTCTTACTGAACGACTGTTTAAAATATCAAAAACAATATTTGTAATTTGTATAAATTTTATAGTAGCTTTACAGCCGGAAAATTCCTTTAACTCATTCATTTAAATCATTTAATTCATTTAAACAATAAAAAAGAGCGTCGGTAACAGAACTAACAGACGCACTTAAAAGTTGAACCGCTAGACGTACTTTCATGTTTAGATTAAAAAACGTAATTTTTACGAAGTTTATTAGCCAAATGTAAACCCTGCATAATAAATATTCTACATAATTCCAATTTATAGAATTTCCATCTTCGTCAATTATTGTATGACGTTTATCTCCAAAGGTGTTCCTAATTAATTTAACCATATGACAAGGGTCGTAGAATATAAAAAAATGTATCTTGTATTGAATAAAGGGTTTTATATTGGCTAATTTCCTGCTGCATCCCAGAATATGCGTCATTGCATCATTTGTTGTTGCCCTGTCAAATGTTTATAATGTTAGGTGAACCCCTGTTTCTGTTTAGATCAACTGAAGATATTGATTAACAAGATTAGCTTTTGTGTCCCATTTAACCCGTTTATAAAAGAATACCCAACTGAAATTTTCCATCTTCCATTAACACAATTCGCCATAAAGACAAAAGCATCTTTGGCTATGCCATTGCTACCATTTTGCAAATCGTTTCCAAAATCTGAAATTTTGTGAAATTTTGTCCCTTCCTATTCTACGTTTTTACGTATTGAGATTTCGTCCATTAAGATACCAAAAGATTTTATCATTATATTTTTTTTAAATGTCAAGAGATAGATTTGTGAACCCAGGTTCTCCGTTAATATTTCTGAACCAGATGTATATTGTTGAAGGATGTGGAAGACAAGTTTGAA
Source organism: Diabrotica balteata (assembly GCA_918026665.1). NCBI lineage: Eukaryota > Metazoa > Arthropoda > Insecta > Coleoptera > Chrysomelidae > Diabrotica > Diabrotica balteata. Next base: position 102,161,131 of record OU898281.1, read on the forward strand.
ATTTTTCCCTCGCATAATTATGGAGAAAAAATATTTAAAGTTATTGCAAATTGTCTTAATGTAGAAGAATAATTCATTTTTGTTATACAAAAAGTTATTCAAAAGTTATACTTTTATACGTACGGTCGGCGTTGGAAATTTGCATGGGAGTGAATCTGTGAAACCATTACATATGAAGAAAATGAGTAAGAGAGAGACAGAAGATATATTTTCTCTCTCTTCCTCTCTCGAGAATAAAAATGTTCCTTTTGTATATATTTAATATTATATATATATATATATATATATATATATATATATATATATATATATATATATAAGAAATACTGGATATTATTGACTGTAGATATAAACAAATAACACAGTTTATTAGGGTTGCAGTCAGAATATTGGCCGGGACGTTAAAAAAACTCTTTTACTTTTTTGTCGAGCTTTCGGAATGGTTTTATTCCTTTTTCAAGACATAGTCGTTGAGATTATTTATATAAGCATTGACACTCAACATTTATAACACACATTAAAATATACAATTATGGACAGAATACATTATAAAATTTTAAAATTTATTGTAAAAATAGTATAAACTTGGTTGATGGCATGTTTTACTGGTGTATATTAACTCATGCGGTGTTTTTTTTTTTTAGGCATGAGTTAATATACACCAGTAAAACATGCCATCAACCAAGTTTTACTATTTTTACAATAAATTTTAAAAATTTTATAATGTATTCTGTCCATAATTGTATATTTTAATGTTTTAATGTGTGTTATAAATATTGAGTGTCAATGCTTATATAAATAATGTCAACGACTATGTCTTGAAAAAGGAATAAAACCATTCCGAAAGCTCGACAAAAAAGTCAAAAGAGTGTTTTTTAACATCCCGGCCAATATTCTGACTGCAACCCTAATAAACTGTGTTATTTGTATATATATATATATATATATATATATATATATATATATATATATATATATATATTATATATATATATATATATAATATGTATTAGTATTGTTATTTATGTGATATGTTTTGTATTATTTATTAAACGTTTATAATTATTTTAGGCTTTTGTATTTCAAAATAATCACTGTTTGAGCGAGAACTGTCAATTTTGAAATCCGTTAGTATCATATCTATCTAATTGGCAAATCCTTTACGTGTTTGGTTCATACGCTGGTGTTTGTGAGTTCGAATCCCAGTTATGAATTTCCTTTTTTATTTTTGAAATATTTAAAAACCTCATGTTAATCTTATTAAATATATTATGTAATATACGCAAAAATGTTAAATTTTAAAATAAAATGAAAATTTACAACATAATCCGAGTTGTTGGTTTTTTATTTTTATCTTCGTAAAGTAAGTTATGTATATTGACAGTTTTAAATACTTATGAATATTACATTTTAGTTTATATTGTAATATTATATTGAATTATGTTGCATTGTATTTATTGTATTGTAATTTTTATATTAATCATAAAATAAACAATGAATTTTACTGCAGAGTATGTGTAAAAAAAATTTTTTTGCATTCAACTCCTTTTATTCATATTACGAAAATAAAAATATATATTTTCATTAAAATATTTAAAATCCTTCATTTACTATACTCCTTATACAGGTCAAATGTTTATATACAACAAACGATGCTCCATATACCTAATTCTTTTTTTGTAACAATAAAACACTGAAAACTTTGTTAAAATTTTTATTTCTTCTTTCTGCTCTCTTTTACCTATAGCATTACATATGTACCTAATGCTTGTGCAGATTGACTCCCATATAAATTTTTAACGGCGAACGCGTGTATAGAAGTATAACTTCTACCGGCAGTCCCACTGGATTGCCACACCCGTTTTTTGCCTAGTTTCTGTCTTGCCAGTTTTTTATATATAGTTGACATGTTTTTAAATAAAATTAAATGTTCCTGTAATAACAAATTTTTTGATTGTAGCTCTTTTATCAGACATTTTATAGATCATATTTTTTTTTTATTCTTCTTAATTTTTATGTTTAATTAACCGCATTTTTTTTCTGCCAGTTTTAATCTCTTCACTTGAACACTGAGTTCATCTTTAGTGATAACAATCACACTCGTTGATCCCACATCAATTGACTCTGCATATCTCTTTCTCTGTAACAATAAAGTACATCAAGAGTAAATTTTTTGTGAAACTTTTAGTAAAACGTCAACACAAAAACATTATTAACATTAACATATTAAAACATGATTAAATGAGCATAGTCTCACTGTGATCCAAGTTAATTTACTCAAAACATGACTATGTATTATAAATATATTATGATAAATAATTATTAAGTCATGCAAAACAGGAAAAACCAGACAAATAAATATTTGTTTAATAATGGTGCACTGTACGGTTCCATTTAATAATTAAACGGCACTTTCCCATCATTTTCAACTTAAAGGTTCATATCAGTACTTCAAACTAGTTGTACTTAACCTATAATTTTTATTGTGGACTCAATGTAATAGTATATTACATAACGAGAGTTGTAAGAAGCTTATTACATGCGAGTAAAAAAGTTGCGCGCGAGCCGTGTAGCGGCGAGCGCAGTAATTTTACAAGCATGTAATAAGCTTACAACTCAAGATGTGTACTATACTTTTTCTACCATTATTTTTGTTTATAAAAATAAAAATTAAATTACCACTATATTTACACTGACAGATTAATAATTTTTAACCTGTCAAAACAACGCCTGTTAATTCGTTTCCATGGTAACTCGACCAACTGACTTACAAGGCGTATGTGATATTACATATTTTTATAGAACTGAAGCGTAATTTTTTTTATTACGTGCTAGTCATTACGTGTCAGTATCTGTTATGATGCATTTACTTAGCATCCAAATAGTAGGTAATATACAATTTACTAGTAAGAGAGTAGAAAAAATTATTTAAACAAACTGGAAATGATTTAGAATAATACCTTTCGAAACCCTCCTTTTGGCTGCACACTCTTTGGCAACTCAAGAAATATAGTTGTTACTCATGATACAATGAATACAAGGTATGTTATTGCGCACGACATTTGACAGCTGGCCCTGGAGTGGTAATTAATTTTGAAACTATGTATATGATACTTTGTATATATACTACTATATTTGAAAACTATAATTTTTTTCTAAATGTTTTTGTTTTGGTTATAGTTGGATAAAAATATATTTTCAGTAGCGTAACACCTTTACTTTTCCCGGGGATTCAGGCGAAATATTTATTTTTGTTTTCATGCAGATACTAATAATATAAGCACTCTTTTTGTACACAAATCCGTTGAAATTTAAAAATTTTGTGCAGAGGAAATATAGTGAATCGGTAAATAGTGACAGGTTTGCATATTCTGATTCACTTTCAGTCATTTACAAGCAGTTTTACTGAAATAACAACAAATTAGATTACAATAAATAAAAATCTAATTTATAATTCAATATGGTAGGTTTTAGATGAGTTGCAATGAAATTTTGTAAAATAAAAATATACCTACACATTACTATAACCTATCGATTATTATATGCAAAATTTTCTTACCAAACAATACAATAATATGAAAATAAGGCACAAATTAGTTCAAATGCAAAACACAATAAATATCGACTTCAGACGACTTTACACCGACAAGACAGAAGGCTTGTATAAAAACAAAAGTTCGACAATAATATCGGTTATCAATGGTCACGATTTTAAATTGCAAGTTATGAGATAATAAATTTATTTAGTAACTCAATACTGACTGAGTCATCTATTTGATTATAGAAAAATAATTTAGATATATACTTACATACATATGTCTCTTTATACAAATATCCACTTCACAAGGCCTTATAGTCCATTTCCATCATATTGATAGCACATTATGTATGCAAATCCCTAAACTGTTGATACGGGTGACTCAATGAAAAATAGATATTTGTCAACAAGTTTACAGAAGTATATAGGAAAACAATTTTAAATTGAGTATGACCACCAGGTATACAGGTTGAAGCAGAATAGAATAATATAAGTTTTGAGAGTTACTAATCCCCAAATAAAGTTGCCAGTGTCGGAGTGATGGAGATTAAGAGGTACTAATGAATTTACAAGAAATATAAGATGTTTATTTTATTGGTTATATATAAAAATAATCTGTGGTCATAACAGGGGCCGATTTGTAAAAAATGAATATTATTTTAATTAAATTTCACTTTAGATTCACTGCTTTCTTTAGAATGTAAGGAATCTTCAACTCCAATGTTAATTATTATCGGTTCCAGCCTTGCATCAGTCATATTATCTAAATTCCACATTTTATTTACTTCCTTTTGAGCATGACTAACAGCATTTTTCCAATTTTCTGGAGTTAATTTTGATAAGGAATGTTCTAATAATTGTTGTAAGTATTCTAATTTAAAAGTTTTGTTGTTGCGTTCGATTTCACCCTTTACTTGAGACCATATATTTTCTATCGGATTCAGATCACAGTGGTATGGGGGTAAACGTAAAATAATTACATCACGGTTTAATGCCATTTAATCAATTATATATTTTTTGTAAGCTGCTTTATGTTGCCTTACAATAGGTAATAATTCCTTTTTTGTAGAATTCTCCTTGTACTCAATTGCGTGTTTATCCAACCATTCGATTATCTCTCTTTTTTTTCTATGCCGTTGTTGGCAATTTCTGCTAGTCTTGAATGGTAACTTGCATTATCCATGACTATGACAGAATTTTTTGGAATTAAATCCAACATTAGCTCAAAATATTCTTCAAAAACATCAGCAGTCATCAAATGCGTACAAAGAGCCGAACACAGAGAGTCCAAAAAGTATGTTGAGCAGCTTCTTATTACTTAAGTCAACGACGCAAGTCTAAATTTTTATTTTTATAAATTATTAGATATAAAAAATAAAAAATATCAATGCATGAAACAATCATTTTTTATGTCTAGAAAGGAAAAGTATGTATACTTTTATTGTCTGTAGGTATAATGTTTTATATTATTCTAAAACGATATTACTTACCTATCTTTCTAAGAATATAATAAATAAATCTCACATCAGATGCATCACAACCATCTGCATGCATGGTAGCTGGCATCAATTCACACCTTATTTATGATTAAATATTATAATAATATAATTTTATCATGTCTTTATTATTACTATAATTAAATTAGCCAAATTATATAAAAAAAAACTTAAAATTAATAGTACATTGTTTACCGGGTAGGAAAAGCTTAACATTCCTGGACGACTGTGAAGATTGCTAGCAACAGAGCCAGAATGTGGCTTTTCCTACGAGGTAAACATACTATTTTTCCGCAAATCGTTTAAAATTCGACAGATATTGATTGATTTAAAAAAAAACGCGATAATTTTATTCCCAAATAAATGGTGCTTTGAAATTCCTAATAAAATTACTTGGGTTACTATGGAAACGTATTGAGGTTGAATTGTCAAACTTGACGCTTATCATGGTAGAACACTAACAACTGTACGGAAATATCATTTCCTTACATTAAGGAAATGACATTTCCTTAAAGTAAGGAAGTCCTGACTTTTTCTTCAAGAAATTTTGACAGGAATGTCAAAATTTCCTGGCGATTTGCGGAAAAAGTCTTTACTATACAACTACATTCAAATGTTACGGGAATAAGCGATCTTGACTACGTCATGCGCGAAAACGAACCGATTTTGGAACATTATCTATTATACTTTGTGTTCATTGTACCATGGTTGTTACTGCTTGATGTAACAATTTCATTTTTTCTGTTGTAGTTCCATAAAATAAACTATTTTTTAATTAAATCAAAGTACACATACATTTGATGTGTTTGTGAACAAATTCGTAAAAATTGGATGATTACATTCAATTCAAACTAATAATTCAACCTAACGGACCAAGTCGATAGCCATACATATCATAATGAAAGTTTCCTGTTTATTTTTATTTTGTTTTTTTTTTGCTTGTTAGTATGTCTGGCATTTTTTATTTTATATGTTTTGTAGAAAAAAAATTCTGGCATAAGATATAATTAATAATATCAATAGTAGACAGGAATTTAAAAACTATCTCTTCAGTTGCAAAGGAGCGATTAACAAATAATAAACAGATTATACTTTACCAAAAAATATTCCCTTCTGCTTACACGCTTCCTACGACGGTGCGGTCCCTATCTGGGGCTGTTATCCCGTTGTATCCTGTAATGTCCTGTGGCTTGGCTAAGTGCAAGACCATGTATCAGTGTTAGTTACGACGTTTAACTTGCCCCGCCGCCATGTGTAATTTCAAATAAGCGGTGACATGGTATAATAGCACCACATTAGCACGCCTTTTTCGACCGTACGAATGGGGTTGTGGGCGAAATTGTAACGACCGTTACAAGTAATTTTAAAAAACCAGAGAGATTTTTAATGTCGGAATGCTCTTTAAAAGAACATTTGCTTTTTTTAAGAGGGAGTGGATGGGAAGTAATAAAAAAGGACTGCGCTGAGTTGTTATTAAAAGTTACTTTAAATTTATAAAGCTAAAGCGGAACGCTTAATTTTTATTTGTATTTTTTACAATTGCGTAATGGTTATTGCAGAAGTAGGATTTTTTTTTGCTTTTGCATTTTTTTATCATACAATATGTTAACAAGAGCAAAAATTTAAAAAAAGTAGAATAACCGCAATAATCAATTATGCAGTTTAAGCAATTTATTGAGAAAATAACAAAAAAAGGTGGAAAGATTGGTAGAAAAAAGAACGCGAGATAGCGAGACTAGTAAAAAACCATCAACAGAATAATATACATAAAAAACAATCAGAATAAACAAAAAAAGCATACGAAAATTTATAAATACAGTTCTATTTGTTTAAAATAGTTTACAGGCCGTATAAGCCTAGGGCTTAAAAATAATTAAAACATTACTATATAATGTAAAATAACCTAGATGAGAAAAAAAGAGAGCCTAGGAGCTTGGTTCTTTTCATCTTCTTCTTCATGTGCCATCTCCTCTAAGAAGGTTGGCAAACATCATGTCAATTCGCACTTTCGATACTGCTGATCTAAAGAGGTCAGCAGAAGTGCAGTTAAACCAAGCTCTCAAATTGTTTAACCAGGAGATGCGTCTTCTTCCGCGACTCTTTCTACCCTGTATTCTTCCTTGCATTTTTAATTGCAACAAGGTATAACGCTCATCCCTCCGAACACCTCGATATTCGTGACTCTTCACCCAACTTATTATTAATATCCTCCTGTAGGCCTATAACTCGAAGGCTTCTAATCTGTCCGAAACATCTTTCTTTAACACGTAGCATCTCAGAAGTCTTATCTTTAAAGAAATTGAAATGTCCCTGCTGCAGGGTACTTTTTTTAGTTTGTTAAAATAATTTCTCGCCTGTCTTATTCTTGCCTTAATCTCTTCTGAGTACTTATTATTTTCGTTTCGTTAATTATTGTACCCAGATATTTATATTTTTCAACTTTTTCAATTTGTTTTCCATGTATTGCTATGTTTTCTTGGCGCTGTTGGGCTTTTGTAATTACCATAAATTGTGTTTTTTGTGTTTAGGGACAGTTCATATTTACTTCACTGACTTCTACCCATCGAGCAAAAAGATAAAAGAGGAAATCTAATCGTAATGAAAAGGAGACCAAAAAAGTGGCCTCTGATGGCGGACATATCCGGAAATGCAAAGGCGCTAAACTTAAATTTTCCAACACTTGTTAACAATACCTGTAAAATATTTTTCAGACAAGAAAGTTTTAATTAAATATCAACGATAATAGTCTAAAAAGTGACATAATTGGTAAAAAACTTCAATATAAATAAAATTTCATGTGACAGTTCGGACAAACAATAACATAACCAAACTAAATTTGACTTCTTAAACAAGGAAAGAGACTGTCTTTCCTTGTTTAAAGTGGCCTCTCAAGATAGCACTTCCTGTCTAACAATATTTTTGTCCCCACTACCTTTACATTCCCTCTTTTATCTTTTTGCTCGATGCTTCTACCACTCTGTCAACCATTTGTTGTAAATCCTCAAGACATTCCGCTAATAAAATAGTGTCGTCGGCAAACCGTATATTATTGATTTGTCGGTCATTTACTTCTATTCCCATAGTTACTTCTTCTACTGCTTCCTGGATTATTTCCTCCAAATACAAATTAAACAAAGTAGTAGACAGGACACAGCCCTGCCTGATGCCCCTCTCAATCTGTATTTCATTTGAAAAGACGTTGTTCTCTTTGACCACAGCGACCTGATTATAATAGATAGCGCTAATGATACTTATGTCTCTCATATCTAAGTTTTTCTTTTCAAGTAATTCGATAAGACGATTATGTCTGACCTTATACACTGGCTAATTAACATCCATGTACCTGTGCACGAGTACATTCACAGCGAACAGAGCTTCCCTCGTTCTTAGTGCATTTCTAAATCCAAATTGTGTGTCACTTATGTCCTGCTCAAGTTTGTTGTGTATTCTCCATTGTGTAATCTTAAAAAATATTTTGAGCGTATGACTCATTAAACTTATTATCCGGTAGTCTTGGCATTCGTTTGCATTTGGTTTTTTTGTTAGTGTTATGAATGTTGACATCAGCCAATATCTGGCAATGATTCCTGTACTGTATATTGTATTGAATAAGTCGACCAATATTCCAATTTGCTGTTCTTCTATTAACCGTATTATATCTACAGGTATATCGTCAGGATCTTTTGCCTTATTCTTTGTTCGCTTTATCGCCTCTAATACCTCATCTTCTGTTATGTCTGGGCCGTTGTCGAACTTTTCCTGCTCTAGTACTATCTCAGTCCGTTCATCTTTAAATAGCTCTTGAATATACTCCTGCCATCTTTAAGCCTTTCACCGACGTCTATAATTATTTTGCCGTTTTTATCCAGTAGAATGTTTGATTTTTTCTTAATATTAGTGCCTGTTATTTTCCTAATTTTTTTATGAAGATTTAAGTTATCTTGTTTCTCTACCAACTGTTCAATCTCTTCACATCTGTCGCTATTCCATCTTTCCTTTTCATCTCTGATCTTTCTCCTTATTTATGTGTGTATAATTAATATTATACATATTTTTGCCTTTGGTTTTATAAGATCTCCTTGCTTCCATGAGATCCAGAATCTCATCTTTCATCCATTCATTTTTGTTCTCGATCAGCTTAGGTGTTAGCGTTGTCTCACATGTGCGTATAAGAGCATGTTTTAAACATATGCCATTTCCTGTTTGCACCTTCAGTAGGAATAATTTCTATTTTGGTGAGCTCTTTCTTAATTTTTAGTGTGACTCTTTTGTTGATGGATCTCTCAAATGGGTTACTTGTATCCTCTCTACTTTAGTTTTAGCCACAATCTTTTTTAGATTAATTCTTAACCTTCCTACAACTGGGTTGTGATCTGATCTTATATCAGCTCCAGGGTATGATTTTACTGATTTTATGGAATTTCGGTATCATTTGCAGATGAGAAGTTAGTAAACTTTTCTATATAGTGTAATAATTAACCCAACGAAAACTTTCGTCATGGAATATAAGTTTAAGGTAGAATTTCATCTTTAAAAACTCTCACTATGCAAACCGACTTTTAGGTGTTTTCAAGAGCACAACGGCGTGTGTTGAAGGGTGGGTGATCAGATCTAGACGGGAAATACTGAAGTCGTAAAGAAAGCAAAAAAATCACTATTTTGCCAATTGTAATTTATGAATTATTTGTGAACTTAAAAATTGAAAATTTGTGCTCATGTGAGCGCAATTTATTATCTATAGTTACCTACCTAACATCATACAGTGTAATTAGTAGTAGCTGTCAATAAAACTAACATTTTTCTCCACAACTTCAACTTTTTATTAAATTTATCATTGTCGATCGACAAGAAGTGGACAAAAGGGTATTATAAAACGATTTGAACCTCATCACAGAGGTTATTGCTTCAATCATACTAACAAACTTTGAACTATGAGCTTACAATACAATTTAATCTATACCGTAATTGCAACACTTAGGAAGTTCAATTTTAAAATATATTATTCGACAATTTATTAAGAGGTGAATGTACTTTGATTATTAAAATATTACTCAATATAGTTTTACAATGCCTCAGTTATACACGGTGAAACTATAAAAGATTAAGAAGTTAAGAATAATGTGCGATTACAAATTAAGGGATTAATTTATGATTAAACAGTCAGTCACCACCCCCAGATATCTAAAATTCCGAACACTTCATTTTCTTTCCCATCCACCTTATCTATTTCTACACTTTTTGTGGTTTTTTTTTGGAAAAGACATAAACGAATGTTATTTAATGCCAGACTAGTATAACATGGATAAAGAAAAAATCATTGGCAAAACTCGCAAGTCAGTAGAAAAGAGAATAGATAAAGGTGGAAGGCAACCCTAAATACGTATTTTTGACTATTTGGTTGTCATCAGTACGGTGCAGCCAAATGATAAAAAGAGCAAATTTACTTGGGAAAGGATATACAGAAACCATACGAACAATTATGGCAGTACTGTCAGAAGTACCTGCATTCCAGTTTTATGTATTTGTTAGCACACAATAACATATAACCAACTTTATTCTTTAACACTTAATCAGTTATTTATGTTCATGAACTTTTAAATTATATTTTTATATTTCCCAGGTACCAAATGTTGCTTTTTAACTTAGAGGGTCTTCCATGCTTAAGTTATAAGTTAAGTACTACAAGAACATTACATTACAGAAATATTTTATTCTATTTACATTTCATCTCAACAGCACTTTCAAATACATCATTAACTATTTCACTCCTCAACAATAAAATTTAAAGAACCCATCTTCCGACATATATCTATTTTTCCATTTTCTAGGTACCAAATATAGCAAAACATAAAGGGCCCTTTGTAAAAATCTTTAGTTTACCATCACATGATTTAGACATTTTTATAGTTGGTTGCCTATTAGTACCCACAAAATTTCACCAAACTTTAGTCCACCTACCTTAATTAATAAAGAAAAATTTCAATTTGCTTAACGTAAATTTAGGACAAATTTATAATGTAATCTACAATATTGATGGATGCTACTGTTATTTTATTATAATTTTAACTTATTTAATTTTTAAATATTGCTGGATACTGTCATACTTAGACGAACACCTTAAGTTACACTGACTGTTTTGTTCCGACTTCCGTCCTAACATGTCAATGTTGTCTCAGGACCAGCAACGTCTTGTAGAGTCTTACGTTGCAATGTTATCAGTTCCACTTGTAACTTTAACATCATAACATATAGGATCCAATATTCTACCTAAATTTAAATTAATAACATTTAACGGATTTTTAACCAAATATTTAGTGGCTTAAAACATTTACATCTAGTAAGTATTAACCACATTTTGTAATAACCTAAGTCAAAATTTTAAATTTTATGTTTTCTTTAATTAAAGTGGTTAAATACTTTTAGGACACACTGATGATGGAATATAGATTCCGAAAACGTTTTGTGATGTAGCCCAATTGTGTGTTTTAATTATATACCTTTTATAAAGGATTTTAAATATTTTTAAACAAAAAGTTAATTGGCTGAAGGTAAAATATTTTAGGTTTAAAAAACTACAGTCAAATGTTATTTAATACAGATACGACTATTTTGGAGAGTATAAAAAAAATCAACATTGAAGGACAAGTACGTAATAGTCGAAAAACTCACTGTACTAAATTTGAACTCAAAAAATGATATAAAGGCTCTCTACCGATATCTATCGATAAAAATCGGATCTCATTAGAGACTACAAAAATAAAGTAATTCCAAGTATATACCATGGCTGATTTAGGTCACTAACAACGTCTTCGACATAGTAATTATTGTGTTTATATTGTTTTCGTGTCAATAATTTGTATTTTATTCAATTAAATTGAATGCTGACATACTGTTAGTTTTTTTTTACAGCAATTCATTACTTAAAATCTTACTAAATCATCCGCGTTTTTAAAATCACGGTGCAAATTTAAAACTCACTAAATCAGACTTTAATTTGTTTTTTTTTTATCTGTACAAATATCAATAATAAAAGTGGTCAAAAAATGATTGATAAAACATCTGATAATATATCTTTCGTCTAGTAACACACGTAAAAATTAAATAATAAAGGGTTACTTAGGGCTTCAAAAACATGAAACACTAGTTTTTCTTTATTAGCCATTTTCTCTAACTGACTTATTTTGACTTGGTCAGTTTTTTGCACCAAGCCTACGGATACGTTGTTTACTTACGACAAACCTTCAAATTCAGACCAAATAATAATATTAAAATATTAATTTATTAAATTAATAATTATTATATAAAATAAATAATTTAAAAACAATTGTATTTATACGGAAAGGCACCCAGACTTGATGAAGTTCCCTGCAGAATTTCTGAAGCTATTAGATGTAGAACAAATAAAAATAATAACTGGTATATTTAATGAAATATACAAGGCAAGAAATATACCAGTAGAGTAGCTGGACCATTGCCCTTAAAACCAGGAGTAAGAGTGTTTGAAGACTATAGGAGAATAAGCCTAATGAGCCATCTGTTAAATCTGGTTTTAAAAGTCATCCACAAAATAATTTACCGGAAATGCGAGGAACAAATTGCGCCCAATCAATTTGAATTAGTGAACGCCGTTGTTACGAGGGAAGCTTTATTTAGCGTGCAGGTACTCTTTCAGAAATATAGAGATGTCAGATGTGATGTTTTTGCATGTCTGATTAACTACAAGAAGGCTATTGCTAGAGTCAGGCAGCAACAAATAATGTAAGTGCTGAAGAGGAACGGGATTGACGAAAGAGACCTAAAAATAATAACTAATCTGTATTGGAATCAATCAGCGGTGCTCCGAGTAGATGAAGAATATACAGATCAGGTCAAAATCTTAAGGGGAGTAAAACAGGGATGCATAATTTCACCACTGATGTGCAATCTGTACCCGGGCATATTTTTAAAGATTTATTACCCCAAAAATCCAAAAAAGCACAAAAAACAGTATCTACGTTTTAAGCAATGGACCGAAGAAAAGCATATTCGTACTTACTTAGAAAATGTTCTTTTGAGGTCATTTTAAATATTAGCAAATATATTAAAAGCATGGACGTATAAACACAGATGGACTCAGTTATTTACATAAAATTGTGAAGTCAAAATTATTTGAATATGTCACATTCTCAGCACCTCCAACTGTTGTCACGTTTTTTTTTTTTAAATCCTTATTCGCGAGTCGCTGAAAATATTACTCCGTATTTTATACTCTACAGGTGCTATCAAACCAAAATAATAATTTATTGGTTATATTAATATATCTAATTGTAATCAAAATATCAAGTGTGCACATAGTGTGCATTATCATTTAATAATAGCGTATAATAGATATCAATAAATTATTTTATATTTAGAAGCACTGAAAACTATTTATAATTTACGGTTCTACGTCAAACTTCAAATGCTATTCCATGTTTGTTTACAACGATTGAGGAAATAAGGAAAAATTGTTTTTAGATAATTTTGGCTGTATTTTGAGTGATATTTGTGAAAAGTGAAATAAAATAAACGAAATATTTACATCCTGGTCTTTCATTTCATTTGTAAGAACATAAAATTTACATTATTTAGGATAAGGAAATGAAAAAGCGTGTTTGTTTACATTTTAATAGGCGTACCATTGGGTTTATTCATGTTCATTAATGTATTCAATAAGATATAATAAAATTGTATTTTAATTTTTCTATAAAGACGTGATTTGTTAATAGTTAAATTCTCGTTTTTTTTTTAATTCTTTGAACGTGTTTTTATACATTATTACTAGGTACTTCCAATTTTTAAAATCTGAATAATTACCCGCGAGTAAAAATTCAAGCACGCTTATACTCATTGCGGAAGCATCACATTCTATCGAAGCTTCAAAACATTGTGTGTTAAAGGTATCTTATTGCTGTGTCCATCTATGTTTATACGTCCATGATTAAAAGCCTCTACATTGTTGCTCAAATATTCTATGTTACGTACCATGCTTGAAATAATAATAGTAATAATCCAACATCCAACATCTTACCGGAGACTGCCAGGCATTTGCTGCAACTGAATATAAGGAACGGCATGACTCAGTAGGGAAGATCCTCCATCAAGAGATAGCTTTTAAACTGGGACTTCTACAAACAAACCATCTCCCATATTATCAAAACGTTCCTGAGAGTATGCTTGAAAATGACAACTACAAGCTATACTGGGATCGCACTATGCTCACAGACCAAACTGTAGCACATAATAGACCAGATCTGGTGCTAGTTAATATACTAACAAGACAAACAACTCTAATCGATGTGGCGATACCTAACAACAATAATCTACGTGGTAAGTACAACGAAAAGATCGACAAGTACAGAGATCAGGAAATACAAATAAGAAAACAATGGAGAATGGAAAGTACCCAGACGATACCTATTATTCTTTCTACCACTGGAGTCATTCCGAAGAACCTCATAGAAAACATAAAAAAGCTGGGTCTAAATGAACATCTATATAAGATCGTGCAGAAAGCTGTGCTACTTTCGACGTCCAGATGCGTGCGAAAATTTTTAGGAGATACACCGACGTACCAAGTAACCTAGGACTCGACAACATGGAAAGAGTCCCACCAGAGCTCAAACCTTTTGATACCGTAGGTATCTGGGATGAGTAAATGTTCCACTTAGAGGGAGTGTGAGCCGTATGGCTAAATCTGGATAATAATAATAAAGAAAATGTGAATAATAAATACCTAAAAATAATTGCTTTTTTAAAAAGACAAAACCAGGGACATAAAGCCAATAAGGCAAAAACCTTCTCCAAGCAGGAAGTAAATAAATTTTTAACAGAAGCCCCCGATGATATGTATTTATTAATGAAGTAAAGATATTTCCAAGAATTAAATAATTGTAATAAAAAAATTACGGAAAATATTGTATTAAAAATGGGTTATATTCATAGTTCCGCAAAGTTGACATATAAGAGTCCTGGTAGCTCAACGAGCTGATGCGCCCCTCACTGTTAAATATTACATTGTAGGTGCAAGTTCGAATCCCAGCGTCGCCAAATATTTTCTAATTATTTTTTTTTCTTCGTTTTGTAGGTTCTACTCCTTTCATTTATACTTTACCTACCTGTTAGTTTCAGTTCTCGAATAAATTTTTATGTTAAATAAGTAAATTATTTAAAAATGTAAAAATTACTTGTTATTTTAAGGTGGTGGAAAACTCGTATGTATTACATGTAAAGTGCTTTTTTCACTTGAATTGCTACTTCCCTCCGCTACATGTCGGGCAGTAAACTTTATTCTCGGGAGGAAAAGTAGCACTCTACTCCCTTGTTAATTTTCTATTTATGTGCAGATTAAAGCGTTCAATATTAAGAAACCACAAAATTCCTCTTTTTCAAATATTATGTTTTGAGTATCGAGGTAAGCAAACCCTCTTATTTTTAAATAAATTTTAATTCTTTAAAATTTAAGGCTTATCCTCGAAAATTGTAACGGTAAAATTCAGAGAGATATCTATTTCAAAAATATCTTTCTTTACGAAAACAAAATCCATTCACGAAGAATATTCTAAACGTCATCTTGTACTGGAGGTTAGCTTTATACCTACCTTATACAACCCCCTACTGTGTAAAGTCTTGGGTCTATACAATAAACGAGCGGGCGCCCTTCTATTGAGTGCGGTTTTGAAATAATGTTGAATAAAAACATTGATGAAATTAAAATGAAAGGATTTACGTCTATTAGTAGAAGTACGATTTATAAAATTAGTATTTGAAGCCCCAATCGCGGGAGGAATATATGCATCAGTTTTCAAATATTTATTATTTACTATATAATTTCTAAATTGAACCACTTTCACTTCTTTAGGTAACAATATATCTGTTTTGATAACTAAATAGGTAATTAGACAAAATAATGAGTATTATTAATTTCAAAACAGGAGTTTAAAGAATTAGAAGGAGGTAGCCCGGGCCCAGTTAAATGGTCAAGCTTATTCCAGTGGAAGCAATAAGGAGGATTATTTTCCGACGTCCAAAAATGGACGTCGGAAGACATTTTATAGAGATTATATTATATTATAGGTATACTTTTTGGACTAAAAATAAATTTGAAGAAAACCAAGTTCATGGTATTTACAAAAGCACAAAGCATCAAAGTTAAGCTAGTACTAGATAATACAGAAATTGAACAATATCTTTGTACAAATACCTTGGAGCATGGATCACAGAAGATACTAATTAGACAAAAGAAATAAGATGCCGCTTTGGAATTGCACGGTCAACTTTTAATAGAATGAGAAAACTTTTTTGTAATCGCGATATCAATATATCGCTCCGAATAATAATGCTTTGATGTTATATTTTCTTTGAATTCTTCTTCTTCAAGTTCCACTCCTGATAGGAGTGGAACTTGAAAAAGAAGAATAAGTACAATATTATTATATCATATTATAATATAATTATATATTTATATAATATATGATATACACGATATTGAAAGAGGTTACAAACATAGACAATCAACAAAATTTACATCGACAACTACACAGTGAACACCCACAATAATAGAAGTGTCAAATGCAGTCCTAAAACTCGAAAGACAATAACGCCACAGGAATCGATTAAATCTGTTGGGAAATATATAAAAAAAGGTGATGATCAACTTTTTGAAGTAACCCATAAACTGACAGTACTTATATGGCAAAATAAATTGGTACCAGAAGAGTGGCTAAATCAAATAATATACGTTGCATAAAAAGGACGATTAACTGGATTGTAAGAACTATAGAGTTCTGAAAGGATATACAAACGACTTGTTATGAACGTAAAGTTCCCCTGCATGTTTTGTTTGTGGATTTTAGACAAGCATATGATGAGTCGATAGAGTCAAAATGTATCGAGCAATGGAACATTTGGGTATAACAAAGAAACTAATTCGACTAATTAAAATGACACTTAATAACTCTACGTATGAAATTGCTTGGAAGGGTCACATATCAGATCAATTTACGGTTGCAAAAGGCTTGAGACAGGGAGATCCTTTATTCACTACATTATTGAATTTAGTATTAGAAACTGTAATCAGAAAATGCAGCATGAAGATGGAAGAAACGATCATGAAAAATGAGCACCAGTGCTTGGCATTTGCTGATGATGTAACGATCCTAGCAAAACCGAGTAAGAATTAAGGAGAGTTGTGAAGAAACTCATTGAAGAAGCACAGAAATTCGGATTGGAACTAAATGAAGACAAAACCAAATATATGATCATGGAAGGGACAGAAGGGAAAAAAGAAGACTTTAGTGTGGGGTCAGTAAGTGGTAAAAGCTATAGTTTTAAAAGGGTGGACAAATTTAAATACCTGGGTGTAGTTTTCGATGAAGATGGTGAATTCTGAACTCAAAATACGTTTCTAGACAAGGTAAACTCAGAATATATAAAACAGTAATTCGACCCACAGTAACATATGCCGGTGAGATATGAACATTAAATAAAAAGGAAAAGGATACTCTAGAAAGATGAGAAAGGAAAATATCGAAATGCATATTCGGAGGATGGAAGACAGAAGATGGTTGGAAGAGAAGAACCAACAATGAATTAATGGCTTCATATAAAGAACCTACCATTACCAAGTTCGTCAAGGCACAAAGATTCAGATGGTTGGGACATGTGGAAAGAATGGCAGCTAACAGAATGCCTAAACTAGTAATAACCAGAAAATTAATCAGCCCCAAAAGAAGAGGTAGACCCAGAACGAGGTGGATTAGTAAAGCGGAGGTAGACCTTAAACACATGAAGGTGAGGGACTGGAAAATAAAAGCACAAAATAGAAGCGAATAGAAAAATATTGTACACCAGGTCCATCAGAGTAGTTAAGAATGTTATATATACATATTTAAGGTAAAGTTTTGTTTAAAATAATTGTAATTAGTTAATATTAGAATTATGTTGTAAAAAAATGCCCTAGGTCTTAACGGCCTGTTGTGCGTAAAAATAAATAAATAAAGAATAGAGTGCAAAAATCGAAAGAATCGCGTTTTTGCATTAAATTGTTAATCATTAAAAAACGGCTCTGAACTTTACGCAGGGAACAGGTAGGTTTTCTTCTTATAGATCTACAATAACTAAAAAACTTGTCAGTTACCTGGATTATTGAATGTCACGAGAAAATCCTTATTACCCTGGACTAATAAGGCTGGACAAGCAAGTGAAGAAACAAACTTCATATATTATGTAAACTTTACTAACAAAAACGTTCAAAATAAATATTCCTATAAATATAAATAATCAAATTCCATATTCAAATACAGCAAAATAATTTGAGTATTGTCCAATAAATATAAATAATCAAATTCCGTATTCAAATACTGCAAAATATTTGAGCATTACTCTAAGCTTTTATGTAAAGAAGAAAAGAAAATAATAATTCTGATTGAAATACAAAAAAATGTACTGGCTGATTGACCAAAATTCTACGCTGTTTCTACGTGATAAATTATTATTATATAAGCAAATACTGAAACAATAGTATTATTATAAAAACAGTATAAACATTTAGAAGGAAAATGTCACAAATTAACACAAAATATTTCTATTCATATAAAAATTTAACTAAATTATAGGTACTTAGTGCTTATTTATATAAAATTTCCTTAATCGGAACATAAACGTCTTCGTGAACTACCCATTTTAAAAACAATTAACACACTGGTTTGTCAAAAGTCGAAATAAACCCTAATAATGTTATTCAACATTATATATGACCCACCTTCGAGAGGGTATTACACTTCTTACCTAACCAACCTAACCATCGGCGAGAATCCAGAAACTATCTACAAGGACAGCCTGTACTGGCCGAGAAAGAAAGTTACATTTAGCAAAATTTGAGATTTTTAAAAAAGTTTATACCAAATAGCTGCTTTGTGTTACACTTTATGTTAAAAATAAAAACAGATTCGGAAAGTGGGTCAAATTCTGTAGTGCCCTATTTCAAAAAAAAAAAATTTACGTTTACTTTAACCAAAAATATTTGAAAAAAAAATTGTTTAAACAATTTATTAATTTACAACCAAATAGTGTACTAGAACTTTTTAAGACCTTCCACATAAAAAAAGAATCATCTCAATATCTGCCATAGTTTTTTGCGTTAATTAATATAAACTTTTACATTGGAACTTAGCTATGTGCATTTTTAAACGAATCACAAATTGTTTTAAGAAACAAAAAAAAAATTAAAATTAAATTAAAGTATTAGTTATAAAATACACAATACTAATATTATGTATGTGTTGCCTTCAATAAATTTATATTTTGAATTTTTCATTTAAAACTTTGAAATTTTATTTATTATTATTGTAAACTGATGATGTTACTGACGTTAGAACTTATTTGCCTTCAAAATGTGTGAAATTTCGTGGGAATTTTACTTCAATTTACCATACACTAAACTTTTAATTGGAATGTATTGTATAAAACATAATAGAATGTGTTTTGGGTCACTCGATTGAAATCCGCCACTGTCCCCCAGGCCTTCTCACATATTTTCCAAAGCAATTTAACTTCATATTTCAGATTCCAGTCCTTTTCATCATACATCCCCGTCCTGTTATCTTTTATCATCCACTCCAGGCTTCCCCCTTATTAGACCTTTTTCTCAAAATATTCTTATTGGCTTATCTAAATTTAATAACTGCACAAAGGCCCTTCTGATTGTGCTTTATTGGTTCTGGATACCGGTGCATGCCAGAAGTAGACACTTCGTTTAAAATAAAAGAAAATTCTTGTGAACCAGAATTTTCTTTTATGCTCTCCTGCTACTTGATCAGATGTAGTTTTCCTTTGGTTACATAAAACTGTCTGAGTTTTAAGAAAATTCCGTCTACTATGGAATATCAGATTGCACAATGTAAGTGGATGCTTCAAACAAGGAAAAGATGTAATGTTTTTTATTAAACAATTTTTTTAGCTGTTTATTTTAAGATTAAGACAAAATTGTATCGAATCGCTGAGTAACATTACGATTAGAGTAATCTATGAAATTTAGACGGTTTGAGTAGCTGTTTAGTGACGTCTAAAAAGAAACATTTATTGATTGACATTTTCAATATGAGCTGTATATTTTTCTGTAACTGTTTTTTGTGCTATATCAGCTTTTTTAAAAAAGTCATTAAAAATTAACAGAAATTATATTTAAACTTCTCAAGAACAATGTCATAAAATTGAAGCCTGTAAAGTAGGGATGGCGGTTTTTAACAAAACACCGGTTTTCGGTTATACCGGTTTTTTTTTGCTTACGGTTTAACCTGGCAGTTATAACCGGCCAAAAAAACCGGTTTTTTTTAAACCGGTTTTTGGTTTTTTTATTCCAATAAATTAGAAAGTTACATTTACAATGCACTTTAGTTTGCGATACTACATTCGACTCGATATCAATATGATCAAAATTAGTACTATCAAAAGAACATCAATATCAATGTAAATACAACACAATTTTTTGTGTTTTTTGAGAAAAAAATTCCCCAACAAAAATTTCCCAGACTCTTTCAAATTGGATTTAAAGAAAATAATATCAACATAAATATTTTACTTAAAAATAAATTGGATAATGCAATTCATCTTTTATTTTTACTACCATCAAAAAAAATTATCATGTATTACTTTTAACTCATTTACGACCTCCGGTATGGGTATAAATCGTTTTGAAAACGTAGGGAAATCCTTGGAGATTCGTATTCATAATCGGTAACTCGATATTCATAGTCATTATTTTTAGTAATCAGAAAAAGCCATTTACCCACTTTCAATGTCAAGAGTCAAGTGTGAAAAATAGATGATTTATAAATACCAGATCAGTTCTTATGTAAAAATATTATGATTACAAATACTTTTTCCACGAAATACTATAATAAAATTTAATTGTTTCTGGCTGAAGTAAGCTTGCACTTTCAGTTTGCTTCTGTATTTATAAAATGAAATAAAAATTGAATTTTAGTTTTGTTTGGAATAATTACTTGAGAATAATAATTATGATTGGGTGGGATCCAAAATAATACCTAACCTAATCCTAATCACTGTAAAAACGTAATAACCGGCTTTAACAACCGATAAAACCGGTTATTTCGACGTAAAAAACCCGGTTTTCGGTTAAAACCGGTAGGTTTTTCCCATCCCTACTATAAAGGTGTAGTTCATTTAAACGGATTTAATATACCTATGGGGACGAGATAGATTTAACGACAATCATAAATTGTATTTACTATTAGGTTATGATGTTGAGCTATGGCATACCAACATCGGAAAAAAGAATAGAAATAATTTTAAATTTATTTTCAGTCTCAAGGATTGAACGCTTACATATATTTAGATTTTTCAACTCGTGTTAAAATAATCTACCAAATAACTTTAAAATATGAATAGTTCAAAGGTCGACAATTAATAATGAATATTTAGTTCTACTGACCCTAAATTTATATCATAATGTGAAACTAATCTAGTTTATTGATTTATATCACGAAATATCTAATTTTATAATATAAACAATTCCAACGAGTGGATAAAAGAGAGTTTTAATAAAAATTCTTAGATACCGTGCATCGGTACCAAATAATTGAGCTCTGCTGGTAGGACTCTTTCCGTGTAATCCAGACCTAGATGACTTGGTACAGACAGGTATGACCTGCAGGATCTCCCAAAAATGTTCTTAATAATAATATTATTATGTTCTTATCCAGATTAAATCCTAAGGCTCACACTACCTCTAAGAGGAAAATTCACTCATCCCAGATACCTACGGTATCAAAAGGATTGAGGTCTGATGGGACTCTTTCTATGTTATAAGTTATAAGTTAATCTAGGTGACTTGGTAAGTTGAAGTATCTCCCAAAAATTTTCTTATGCATCTAGATGTTGAGAGCAGTACTGCTTTCTGCATGGTCTTAAAGAGATGTTCATTAAAACCCAGCTGTTTTATGTTTTCTGAAAAGCTCTTCGGATTAACTCCTGTAGTAGAGAAAATAACAAGTATTATCTAAGTACCTTCCATTCCTCATTGTCTTCTTATTTGTATTTCCCTTAATCTCTACTTAACGATGTATTCGTTGTATTTAATACGCAGATTATTATTATTAGGTATCACAGCATCTATTAATGTTGTCTGTCTAATAAGTTTATTAACTAGTATGAGATCCGGTCTATTATGTGTCACTGGTTGGATGGAGTACAGTGTAATCCCAGTAAAGTTTATAGTTGTCGTTTTTAAGCATTATGTAAGAAACGTACTGATATTAAGGCAGATGATCGATATGAAGACGTCCCAGTTTGCTAGCTAGTTCTTGGTGAAGAATCTTTCTTCCTTTCCTGTCTAATCAGTTCTGACAAATGCTTGGCAGCCTCCGTAAGACGCTGGATTACGGAGGTTTCTTGGGCTTAACATGCATATTGGCATTTTTTGTATTGGGCCTGAGGGTCTTTGACAATTTGACAGTGTATTTGAGGTAATTTTTAGTTGGAATAACGCGATCCTGAATGGTAAGTAGAAAACGCCCTGTCTCCGGAAATATCTTTCGGATGTTTTTGGCTAACCTTATGTTCTTATTACTCTTATTATTATTGTAAATTAAAATAATTTTTTAATACATCATACTTCTTAGAGTTTGGAATGATCGTTCCGCGAAGCTAGTCGTCACTGCCAGGATACGCAATATGGTGGGTAACTCATTTATATTTGGATGCAAGTTATTTCTTGTATGCAGAAAAGCTTCAATTAGGGTGTCGGGTTTTTTTTGCATTGAATAACATCGTTATGAAACCTCACTGAGGCAGAGCGCCTCTTTAAGATTTTTCAGTTCCCTTACCAGGGAGTAAATTAGGCAAAGAGCAGAAATCCGTCTGAGAAATTAAGTAGTTGTTGTGATTGCATTTTAAAGTGTTAGGAAGAGCAGTGGATTGCTAAAAAGTAGTTGTCAGAATTGTTTGTTAAGGAAGTTTGTTAGCAATGCCCCATTGAGATATACCTTCGCATGTTACCCGTTATACTAATGTTAACAGCTCTTTAATTAAGCACTGTTGACTTGTTAATCTCTTTAGTATCTTAATGGTGTCGCTTCTAGGGTATCGAAGTACTTATCAGGAAGGTCGTACCCAGCCAAGTTGACAAGTTTGGCTGGGAGAAACGGAACTATTTTGAGGGAGCCTGGTGATTATATGGTGTGATAGTATTATTCTACCAATACACAAGAAAGGAAAAAAGGAATCATGCATGAATTACAGAGGATTCTCATTAATCAATACTACATATAAAATATTGGCTTCGATATTATTAAAAAGATTAGTACCATACGCCAAAGAAATAGTTGGTGACTACCAGTGTAGTTTTAGGCCTGGCAGCTCGACTATTGATCAATATTTACAATAAGATAAATACTTGAAAAGTATTGGGAATATAATAACGACGTGCATCAGATTTTTAAAAACTTAAAATAGGCTTAGGATTCAATTAATCGTTCAACATTATGGAGAGCAATGATTGAACTCGGCGTACCCAAGAAACTAGCCGCGGTAACACAAATGTGTGTAATCAACTCTTTTGCACAAGTTAGAATAGGGGGAAAATGCTTTCTGCGTAAATTCTGAACTGAGACAGGGAGATCCGTTGTCCCCATTGTTGTTTAACCTGGCCTTAGAATACGTCATGCGAAAAATATATCCAAAAATCAAACCAGACATAACTGTTCGGGGAGCAAAAATTATACTCCCCTTTGCCGATGACGTAGATGCAGTAGCACAATCAGTATTAGAAATTAGGGATATTTTTTCGAGCTTTGAAGAAGCTGCATTAAACTGTAAACTGTGTATGGGATAGGTGTTAAAATTAAGTTCTGGGGCACTCCAGCTTGTGACGTAAATGGAGTGGAGAATTAATCGGTAATTTTAGCTCGAATGGTCTTGAAGAGATATAAGTGTATTGACATTAGGAATGTGGTTGGTAGTCCAGAGAGGCGGAGGTTTTCTATCAAGCCTGCATGCTAGTATAGGAATACGCCGACGGCTACTTTGCTGTTGTCGTTGATTATGCGTGAAATGAAAGTTGCTGCTTCTTTTAATGCATTTTGAGAAGAATGTTTAGCTTTAAATTTAAATTTTAATATTGGGATTATGTTGTTTTCTTTTATTCTATGAGTCTTTCCTTAAAAATCGTGTTGTAGACTTTACCTAAAGTGTTAAGAAGATATACCTATTGGTGTATATGATTCATTGCTAGTTAGGACTTTCCCTGGTTTGGAAATCATGATTGTACTTGCTAGTTTCCATGGAGTTGGAAAGTAGTTTAGTAAGAGAGAGAGAGAGGGAGAGAGAGAGAGCATTGCGTCTCCTTCGTATGCCATCTGAACCTACCAAAAGATGTGTTTTTACCGTAGTTACACATGTCTAACAGTGTCCTCCTGCATATGAGCCATAATCGGATGTTGAATGTTATAGTCTGCAAAGTGCTGTAGAGGGTAAAAGAGTATGTCTTCGTCTCAATTTGATATCAAGTCTAAACAACTTTTAAAGTTTGGATTATCAGTGGTGATAACAGTTGCCTAGAGTGAATTTTTTTAAGGCTTTCGCTTTATCTTGTGGATTGAATGGTATGATGTTGTTTACGTTGAGATGGGAGTGAGGTCTTGTCTTTTATTTTGTTGGAATTTTGAATTTGATTTAAAATTAAGAACCGTCCCTGTGATCCAGTGTAAAGGTCTCAACTATTCTTGTATGAATTTGTTAACCTCTAGTCTTATGGACGTTAAGAGTACATTGTATTCTGTTTTGATGTGTGGCTTACGAAATCTTTTATAGTCTCGGATAAAATTGCGCTTAATTTGGATTTTAGCGAGTGTTTGTTGTAGAAACATTGGAGTATATGGATTAATTTGAACTGTTGAAAGGGCTAGAGATGATGCCTCGGAGAAGAGGCTTTTAACTTAGGAAACCTCTGTGTCAATCTAGTTAGTTGTTGGCATATTACCTCGGAATTTTATGATCGATGAACTCTTGAAAAAGATTTCAACGAACGCTATGGTTATTTTGCTGGGTCTTCCAAATTTCAAACTACAGGTGTAACGTTCCTCTTAGTTATTGGATAGCTCTTGGTAGGACCAGTTTGTAAATGGTAGTAGATGGTATGATGATACCAATATTACTTTTAGAATCACATGAAACCTTAGGAATCAAGGACTGAACATGTCAATTTCATTACATGTTTGTATGTATCAGAAGGAAATCTTTTAGATAAGTCATTGAAAAGTTGATCAAGAAACGGAAGAAACACATTACGTTGATAATAATTTTTACGAGAATTGGTAGAAATGTTATTGCGATGGATTTGTCCAGGTACAACTTGGGATACCTTCACTTCTATATCTGCAGAATAAGCTAATGTGATAGCCTTATTAAAATAAGAATTTTAAGTGTTACATAGACTGGTACTTAAAGATTTTATTACTTATTCAATTATTTGGTAGGTCACTGACATAGATCGAGATTTGGGTTTTATATTTGGGTAATTCCAAATATTTCTTCCAAAATCAGAAGCGAAATGATGAACTCTAGTTTGTATTTAAACTAATAGATTCATCTTCTTTGAGCAATAATAGAAATGCTGTATAAATATCCAAGAACTATAGCAATGTGTCGTGTGTCTCAATCTACATAGTCTGAAGTTTAGTTTTCCTGTGTTGAGGGCACACGTCTTTATTATTCTCTCTCATAAGGTTTGACCTCTTACTGGGTTTCTCAGCAATTAGCTCTGAAACCTTGCTCACAAAAATTTAAAATCGTTAGGCCTAAGTTTTCGTAGAATAACGCTTGACAATGCCTCTTCACTACTATCTATCGTTCTATCTATACAGCCCTAAGCATCCATCCTTGGATATAGGCCTCCTCCTTCTTTTTCTATGCCTCTCTATCTTGAGCACTTTGCATCCATTTTGACCCGGCGTGTTTCTTCAGGTCATCTGACCATCGCATTTGTGGCCTTCCCCTTTTTCGTTTGTGATTCCATGGTCTCCAATGTATAATTGTCTTAGTCCATCTTTCATCTTTCTGTCTTAGGGTGTGTCCGGCGAACTTCCATTTAAGCTTTGCTACTTGGGTTGAGACATCTGTCACTTTTGTTTTATTACGGATCTATTCGTTTCTTTTTCTGTCCGATAGTTTAATGTTCAGCATTTGTCTTTCCATGGATATTTCTGTCTTTGCTATTTTTTCCATATTTTTCTTTGTAAACGTCCATGTCTGAGAGCCATATGTGAGGACAGGGAGTATACATTGATTGAAGACTCTCGTTTTTAGGTATTGGGGGTATTTTGAATTTTTTAGAATATAAGACAGTTTTCCGAATGATGCCCAGGCCAATCTTATTTTTCTCTTTATTTCTTCGGTCTGATTTTCTTTATTTAATTTAGTGATTTGGCCTAGATATATATAATCTTTTACTTGTTCTATTCTTGTTTGGGCCACTGTAATTATTAGTTCTTCTGGTTGATTAGTCATGATTTTTGTTTTACATGTTTTTTATGTAATTCATCTTGGGTCCAATTTTTGTCGATTCTCTATCGAGTTCTTCCATCATTCTTTTGAAATTCTTCACTTTTTTCTGTTAATAATACAATATCATCAGCATATCGTAAATGATTTAGATTTTGCCCTTTTATGTTAATTCCCGAGCCATCTCAGTGTAGTCGTTAGAAAACATCTTCTAGTGCTTGGTTGAATAGCTTGGGCGAGATGGTATCTCCTTGTCTTACTCCTCGGTTTATTTTAATAGGCTCCGTTTGTTTCATTAGCTTAATAGTTGTTGTTGCCTTGTTGTATATATTTGTAATTAAGTCGGTATATCGGTAGTCTATTCTGCTGTTTTGTAGGGAATTCTATACTGCCCAGTGTTCCACACTATCAAATACCTTCTCGAAGTCAATAAATGCCATGTATAGCGGTATATGATATTCGTTATTTTTTTTGATTAAAATCTTCATCGTTAAAAGGTGGTCACTTGTACTGAAGCTCTTTCTAAATCCAGCTTGTTCTCTTGCCTGGTATCCATCTAATTTAGTTGTTAATCTATTTGTTAATATTTTGGTTAATAGTTTGTACATCACATTTAGTAAAGTTATGAGTCTGTAATTCTTTAGATCCTTTTTATCTCCTTTCTTAAATAGTAACAGTGTTATTGCTTCGTTTTAACCATTGGGTATTTGTTTTGTCATTAGTATTTTATTCATAAGTATGTACAAAACTTCTCTAGTTGTTTTCCCACCATGTTTTAGCATTTCTACAGTCACCCCGTCTTTTCCTGGCGATTTATTATTCTTCATCTCTTTGAGTGCTCTTCTTATCTCGTTCTTACTGATTTCTGGTTGTAAGTCGGAACTAACATTTTTTATTTTTATTTGAAGTTGCTTAAGGATTTCTTGGGTTGGTTTCTGTTTTGTATTGTAGAGGTTTTTATAATATTCTTGTGTTATCTGTATGATGTCTTCTATATTATTGGTCTCTATACCTTATTTGTTCTTTATACCATTAATTTGTATGGTTCCAAGCTGTGGTTTTAAGCACTTCATGTTTTTATTTTGTTCAATTGCTTATTCTGTTTTTTCTTCCTGTACGCCCCTTTTATATTCCTTGATATTCCTTTTAATAGCTTTGTTAACCTCTTTGTAATCTACTGTGTTTCTCTTATCTTGTTCCAGTAATGTTTTTCTTTTACTCGTGAGATTTTTTGTTTCCTGGGATACATAGTTTTCCTTTTTTATTCTTGTTTGCGCTACTTATTTTCCCGTCTTTGCTAATGTATCCGTTAATAGCTAATTTAATTCATCGATATTTTTGTTTTCTAAATCTCTAGTGACCGGTATACTTTCCCTTATTTTTTGTTTATATTCGTCTTTTAATTTCTTAAGTTTTTCTATATCTAGTTTCGATTTATTTTCCATTTTCTTATTTGTTTCGAATTGGCTATTAATCCTGAGTTTGGCTCTGACAAGTCTATGATCGCTACCGGTTGAAAATAGGTTCACTGCTGTAACATCTTTGATGATGGTTTTTTGTGTTGTAAGGATGTAATCTATTTCGTTTTTTTTATTACCGTTGGGACTTATCCATGTCCATTTTCTTTGTGGTTTTTTGTTAAAAAACGAGTTCATAGCAAAAAGTTGTCTCTACTCCAAGTAGTTCATTAATGTGTGTCCTCTATTATTTTTTCGCCATATCCATACTCTTCAATTCTGTGTTCTTCTCCATTTATTCTTCCGCCTAATTTGGCATTGAAGTCTCCAATTATTAGCGTCAATTTAGTTTTCTTTTCTTCCATAGCGAGTGTTAGCTCTTCGTAGAAGTTTTCAATGTCTTCATCTGTATATGAACTTGTTGGCGCGTATACCTGTATAATTTTCAAAGACGTTCTTTTTAATTTAAGAATAATGTAGGCTACTCTGTCTGATATACCCTTGGTGGATTGTATGTATCTGACGACTTTCTGGTTTATTATAAAACCAACTCCATTGTTAGAGTTATCTTCATTGCCTTTGTAGTACAGCATGTTTCCTGAGTTTAATAGTATTTTTTTTCACCTTTTCTTCTTATCTCTGACAGACCAATGACATCCCATTGTATATTATTTAGTTCTTCTTCTAATTCGTAAAGTTTAGTATCATCATTCATGGTTCTGATGTTATATGTTCCTATGTTTAGTTTAGTCGAATGTTTGCCTTCCCCAGAATCCTTGAGGCAGACCAGTTTGTCGGTGTGGGACTTCGAGATGTTATCTCTTCACTACTATTAATCGTGAAACATCTTCTGTTAAACAGTACTTCTCTTTGTATGTATTACAAACATAATGTTAATTATTCATTAAAGCTGATGTCAGTTTTTTCATCTACCGAAAAAGATGAAACAACTTACTTTTGTTTAATTGCTTCAGCTTTCTTTTTCTCAATAACAGTGGCACTACAGTCTACGAGGTCATTTTGCGCTTTTAGTTGTAAACACTGAAATCCTGGGATTATTTTTAAGATGGTTTTCGAAAATCTGTGTCCTCTTAAATGAATGTTGGTCGACCGTAAAAAATATTTGTTTTTACAATCGGAACATGTTTCATTCTTTTTTTGTTCACTGTTTCTTCAAGTTCATAGTTTGGTTGAACAATAACGTTTTATGCCTTACCTTCTGACACTTTTTTAAAGTTACTACATTCGGATCAAATTTTAGGTCGCCCAACTGGTTGGTCATTTTCAATGACAAATCTGGTAGCTACTAGGCCAACCAACGATACGTTGTTAGATAAAATTGATTATTTGATAACAATAAAGTCGTCTAAGGAAAAATCTTAAAAATACTGACAATCCCATAAATATAAGTTTCTCGTTTATCGATATTTCATCTGAAGTGTTAAGAATATTGAGAGTAATTGTTGTCCAAGTAAAGGAAAATATAAATTGAAAACAACAATTATCTAGGAAAAAATTTAAAAAATATATATTTAACATTTTTTCATATTAAAATGCCAGACAACGGCAAAGAGTTTCCACTACAAAATAAAGATTACTTCTCTAAGAATATTACAAAATTTGGATAGTTTACCTTTCCTTCATCCCCTAAAACAAATCCTATCTAGCGTTACAATTTACTAGAGACATTCCTATTACCCATAAATTTAATTTAAATCTAGTCGTGGTTCATCTTGCCAACGTTCCGAGTTGTATATTGTATTATTATGTAAAATATTATGCATTACTTGGACGGTTGCATAGATATATCTACACTAAGTTAAAGCTCGAGGTGTTCAGTGTTTGCGTTGGGAGGGACGATTTCCAGAATTGTCAGCCAGAGATGTCTGCTGTCCTTTGTTGCCGACAACGCCAGAGAAATCTCAGTAAATTTGGGAGATTTATTCACAATGACAAAATCGTTATTGGCTAAGACCGTGACGGATAAATATGAGCAGATTCCTACAAGGATAAATTATTCTAGGTATGTAGTTTCATTGATATAGACAGCATTCTTAGTACAATATACTCATAATATCGGCCTACAACGGCTTAATTGTTTTCATTACGAATGTGATCTAATTTTTGGCTATGCGGTAAGGTTTTTCGTATTTGTTTGTAAAACAAATATGAAATATACACTATTTGCTAAAATAAATATTATCGAAATAAAATATTATATTTAATTGTTTTTCACAAATAACTAACATCTGTAAGCATTTGACATAAATAAAAGAGTTTAACAATCTTTAAAAAAATCGCAAATTGCCCGATATATTGTAAAGACACCATTACGAACATCACCAAGTCAAAAGAATCCTTACTGAAGCTTTTCGGTCATTATGGATATCTCCACCGAAAATATGATTAGCAGAAACAAATGAATAAAACAAAACGAAATACAGATTTATACTGCTACTTTAAACGCATCTTTTCTAGGAAACCGGTCGGAGTCAATGACGGTCAATTCTAAAGCCAATCGGAAGCTTTCGAGTTTTTCTGGCTCTGTACCTTCTGTTGATAGGTACATTTCTCGACTATGTATCTATGATTGTAGTGTTGATGCTCGAACTGTAAGTTTAAAATGTGTAAAACCGGTGCAGTGGACCGTGTACGTCTAGAGAAATAATAGAATTATGTGACTTGTAAGTAAATGTTTTATAATAAAGCTTCATGTTTTAGGAGCAGCAAAATATAATACTTCTTCCATAATACTGCGTTTCATGAAAGAATTTGCGTTTTCGTAATTACGATTAGAGTTTTCACTTAGATGCTGTGGCTTTATTACATTTGGAAGTACTGGAGCAAACTCATTGGTAGTGACAGAAGTCGAGCTTAAAGTTTTATTTGTAAGATTGGATGAAACCGTTGTTTCAGAAAGTTGTGGTGATGTATCAATTTTATTAGAATTTTCTGCAGTTGTATCTAATGGAAAAGCTGATATATTGGAGAATATTGTTTCCGAAGTTTTTGAAAACGGTATTGCCACTGAATGAGATTGATTGAAAGTATAACTATGAGTAGGGGTACTAGTAATTTCTTTGTCATGGAGATTTGTAAGTGTAGATGATATGCTTGGATTTGATAATCGATAACTTAATGACTGCTGGGTATTTGGTACCTTGTGTAGTATACTTGTTAAAGCTGTTTTATTTGGTACTACATTGTTTAACTCAACATGAGTTGATTTCGTTGCTGAACTGTTATCTGGTATCTTGCCTTGAAAAAGGCAAGATATTTCTTACATGACAAAGGTTAAGTCGAAATAAAAATACCAGGTTGCAGTAGAATAACATCTCAGCCACAGAGTATGGGAAAATCTAAAAACAAGAAAGCAGAGCCCCGAGAGCACTATGCTCTCGGAGAGCCCGTGAAGGACTGACTTATTGACCTGAAAATCGCCTATTTTTATACTTTCTGAAGTAGCGATTAGGGATTTCCAGGTCAGGGAGGGGCCAACGTGAAAAATAAGGGGCGGGGCGATGCGTCTCGAACGTGAACTAGTCGCGTCCGAGAACATCCCCCATCCTCTGGAGGCTCTGTGGCTGGAAAAAAATTTATTGAAAATTCAAAAATATCAAATTACAATAAAATACATGTGAAGTAACACAAGAATAAGTAAAAATACATAAAAATGTATGGAAAGTATGAGACATATAAAAATACATGAAAATGTAAATAAAATTAAAAATTGTCTTTAAGCAAACGCACTGCACAGCACTAATAGGGAGGTACTACTAGTATATAGGCGTATATAAAATAGGCGATTTTCAGGTCAACCAAGTCAGTCCTTCACGGGCTCTCTGAGAGCTTAGTGCTCTCGTAGTATTTTAGTCTACTACAATTTGGTGTTTTATTTCAACTTAATATTGTTCGTGTAAGAAATAACTTGCCTTTTTCAAGGCAAGTCACCAAAGAAGACAACCTGATGGTTTATTTCAACGGAGAATCTTCGTCGTGTAAGAAATAACTCGTCTTTCTCAAGACGAGTCATCAGATGAGAAAACTTTACAAGTTCATATCCTGAAAATGGACTTGGGTAGAGGTGCTTTCGTTGACGTCTCCGAAGCCCTCTACAGAGCACCCGGAGGCAATAGAAGGAGTTCAGACCGCTAATTGTTCCCCCGAGGTGACATGGCGCCCCACGTTGGGCGCCATGTCACCTCGGGGGAAATGAAAAGGGTCTAAACGCCTTCTAATGCCTCCGGGTGCTCTGTAGAAGGCTTCGAGAATGTCTACGAAAGCACCTCTACCATACCTGAAAGTCCACTTTCAGGTTATGGACTTGTGAAAGTTGTCTTCTGATGGACCCGTCTTGAAAAAGACGGGTTATTTCTTACATGATGAAAATATTCGACGAAATAAACCATCAGGTTTTCTTCTTTCGGCGACTTGCCTTGATAAAGGCAAGTTATTTCTTACATAACCAAAATAGGTCGAAATAAAACACCAAAATATTCAGTTGAATAATAACTCAGCCACAGAGTATGGAAAGCTAAAAAGGAAGCAGAGCCCCTAGAGCACTAAGCTCTCGGAGAGCCCGTGAAGGACTGACTTATTGGCCTGTAAATCGCCTATTTTTATACTTTCTAATGTAGCGATTAGGGATTTCCAGGTCAGGGAGGGGCCAACGGGAAAAATAAGGGGCGGGGCGATGCATCTCGAACGTGAACTAGTCGCGTCCGAGAACATCTTAAAGCTTATTATGGAAGGGAAGATAGAAGCAAAACGAGGCATAGGAAGAATGAAATACTCGTGGCTTAAAAACATAAGGGATTGTTGGACAAACCTCGATGCCCATGCACTTTTTAGCCACGCAAGATCGAGAGGAGTATTCCAGAAAAGTCCCAAACATAAACTTCATGAAATTGAAAAAAAAGAACAGGTTACGTGAACAGCAAAATGAAAAAAAAAGAATTTAGAATGAATATCAAAGGGAATCGTAATTTATTCAGCAAGACCAAGAGCGTATAGACTGTTATGGAAAAAAGTATATCGTTTCCGGCAGTATCAAACTGAGTTAAAAAAATTGACTTAAATCCAGGAATTTAAAAAAATGTCTTTATTGTTATAAAAAAAATAATATGCCATTTTTGGAAAAAGTTTCAATTTTTTTAATTGACGAAATGAAATTAAGAACACATTTTTTCTATGATAGACATAATGATGAAACATTAAACTCCTTTAATTATGTACAGGTAGCGATGATACGTGATTTATTTGGAAAGTAGAAACAACCAATTTTTTATAATTATGATTGTCGCATGACCAAAGAAATTCATTTTGAGATTATGAATTCGTTGAATCATCTGGATTTCAAATTGGTATGGTTAGTGATCTAGGACCAGGAGATAAACGCTTGCATATAGAACTAAATACCTCCTTAGAAAAACCATGGTTTGCAAACCCTTCGAACGGACAAAAAGTATATTATGTATTTGCTGATGTACCTTATTTATTAAAATTAATCCAAAACAGTTTTGTGTACTTTGGATTTAATATTAATGGAAAAGAGATCAGAAAATATATTGTTGAAGAAGTTTTAAAACAAACAAAGAGTTCTAATTTGTCGATAACACACAAAATGACGAAAAGTTTAATGAATTTTCAGGAAATTCAACAACAAAAGGTGAAATATGCAGCAAAATTATTTTCGCACATCATTTCTAAAGGCAGTTTAAGATGTGGAAGTCTTGCTTATATAGACAACATAAATTGGATAGAATGTTCACAATTTTTTAAATAGGTAAGTACTTAATTGTTTTGTATCAAATATTTTAATAATGCGATTATTTTAGGATAATGATTGGTTCGGGTTGTTTAACCAGAAGGTAAATATAGTACAAATACTCCTGACCATGGAGCTGGGCGAAGGCGGAGTCAAAATTCACGTTAACACAGAAAGGTTCTATTGTAAGTGGAATTATACAGTGCATATTACAATGCGTTTCGCATGGAAGTGGGGACTAAACCAAATTTCATCTACTGCGCCGTGGTCAGCAGTGCTTGCACTATGTCTACCAGCACAAAACAGTAGGCTCAGAATGCAGGCTTTTGGGTTAGCGTTCGATGAACACATTACCATTTTAGATAGAATGAATGACATGATGTCGAAGTGTAGTTGAAAAAAGGAAATCACTTATGCCGTTCCAAAATGGTTAGCGAATATATTAAATTACCTAGTTTGAATAAAATACTTATTTGATATCAACCTAAGTGATTCATGTCTTAAAAATTTGGAAAAAACAGGTCCAAAATCATGATTTGAACGAAAAACGTCAGTAATTGGAAGATTCTAGTGATGGCTTTGAAAATTTGGGCGGATATACAGGGCGATCCTTAAGTAATTGTACAAAAAGGAACCGAGATTCTACACTTTAAAATATTACGATTTAAGCTAAATTGCTTTCATAAAATGTTGATAATAAAAAAGATACAGGGTGTTAAAGTGGAAATTTAAAATTTTAATTTTCGCTATAACTTTCATGTTTGTAAACATTTATGTATCAAAGTTCATAACTGGGTACTATTTAACATTAAAAAAAGAGGTTAATCTTTGTAAATGGGTATATTTATTTAAAAAACCCTTAAAAGGGCCACATCAATAAAACAAACGTTTTCGGACCACACAGTCCATCATCAGGTTATTAAAATCGAAAATGCCTAAAAATAAGTATAAACCATTTAGTTAAAACAAACGAGATTGTGAAATTTTGACTATGGTTGAAAAGCAAAAGATGGTTATACTTACTAGGTCACAATGCCTGAGCCACCAAAATATTAGGGTAAAAACCCTTTAAATTACATTTAGTTATGAAATGTACATTGTGTTATAAAATAACTGTGATGTTCAGTATTAAATTAAATTTGACTGTAGGTAACACATGGTTCAATTGGGTTCCAGAGCCGGTGAGAGGAAACCTCTGCACTCGGAGAACAACGTGGAACTGATTGACAAGATACTTTTGAAGGATGAAGATAACAGAATGTCAATGTAACAAAAACTATAATAGTTGTACATAGTATTACTACAGCCAAAAGATTCAACAAGTTTTGATGATTTTAAAAAATAACAACAATCTAGGTGTTGGGATTTAAAAACTTTTTATTTATTAATTTAGGGTATAAAAGATGTCAAATCAATGATGGTTTTATAGTCATGATTAATAGAATGACCTGTGCCTTAGGCAACTTATGTTGCTTTTCGTCGTATGGGATGTGGTCTAAAGTGTATTTAATTTTGGGTTAGCTTATATTTATGAAATTTATCCTTATATGTTTAACACATCTAGGACAAGGTAAAAATTAAATAACAAATATTTGAAGCTAATATCAGACCTCATATTTAAATGACTTTATTTAAGAATGCTCCTATGGTGAAAAATTAATAAAATTAAGTTTAGTAAGATGGAAATCTACAGGCTGAAGAAATTGAAGCAGTAACATATGTGATTGAATTTAAAATTGAAGAGACTGGGTTCCTCAGAGACTGATGAGAATAAAAGTAAAAGAAATGACTGAAGAAAAGGAGGGGGGGGGTTAAAGGAGAAAAGGAGTTGATCAACAATTAGAGATAATAGGGGTCCTTTATACTTAAAGTATCTAGCACCCTGAACAAAATCTATTTTGGTGGTATTAAATTCAGTTTATAGAAACCTGAAATTTGTTGTATAAGTGTGCTACTAAGTTGTTGACCGAAAGAAGGTGGACAAAGGTAGATTAGGATTCTTTGTAATATGGTAGATTATGAATTTTAATAAATTGTTAGATAATGTTTGAATGATTACTAAATTAAAACTATTGGATACATGTTTAATATATGAATTGACCAAGAAATAATGAAAGAGAACAGAATTAACAGGAAAGCGATGTAGAAGTGAAGAGTGGATAAGATAGTGAAATGTTGGTATGATGGATGTGGATGGTTCTGAAGTTAAAATTGGGGTCAGAAATTTGTGAGAGGAAGGTGTGACGATATTGTATAAAATGGGTGTTTGAAGAACCACAAGATTGTGTAGGAATAAGGTGTTGAAGTTTGTATAGGAAAATAAGGTAGAGAAAATAGGACAGTATTGTGAAGTGTGGACTATGAAAAAAGTTGACGATGTAAAGGTTGAAAGTCACGGTTGAAAGATACATGGCGATTAACACAATTGGGGCTTTTTTTGTTTTTCTTTGACTATAAATATCGTGGCCAGATCCATCACTTACTTTGACAAAAAGTTTAATGTTATTAAGTTTAACTATTTCTAAATTTGTTTTGTAAATAAAATGTATTGATTATTAGTTATATTTCCTAGAATAGAATTTTTCCTTGTGGATTTTATTTAACATTAGGAATTATAATTTAATGCATACTTTTTTGTAGCTGATAGGAGGCGCCACATATGCCACATATGTAGTATACATTTTTGGACTAAAATTTTTTGCTCTGTAAGTTGCCAGTAGTGATTGTGATAACAAATATTAAAGATACATTATTTTCACAAAAAAAGGTATATTTGTTAATAACTTCAAAACTCAATAGTTTTCTAGATAATCACATTTTACAAATCAACTACATAATTTTAATTTAACGCAATTAATCCAGGCAACGAAAGAAAATTAGACAAAAACATCAATAGTTAGGATTTGACAAAATAACAGAATGATTGGATTTACATAAAACATTTTACATTTTATATTGAATTAAACTAATAATCAATACATTTTATTTACAAAACAAATTTAGAAATAGTTAAACTTAATAACATTAAACTTTTTGTCAAAGTAAGTGATGGATATGGCCACGATTTTCTTTAATTCATTTGTTAATACATTGCAGCAAAGATCGTCTCATATTAAATAGCATCATTGGTTTAAAGAGACTGCTGAGTCAATTAGAAAATATATGTTTGGCAGTAAATGAAAATTGGTTGAAAATATCTAAATTATATTTAAAAAAAATTAAACGAACTTGATGAAAATGTCAATTTGGATGAAAGTGTGAACAACTTTTTTTTAGAAGTCGTTTGTATTTTAGAATTAGGAAACTAAATATTAAGTTGAAAGAGACTGCTAGGACACGCTTACGAAAATTAAATAAAATAATTTAATGATTACAAAAAACACCAGTGGTCCTTATTTTCTATTTTTATTACAGTGATTTTGTTAGGCAATTAATTTTAATCGCTGTTTTTCTGTAGTTTCATCCTCGATAAGACGTGATCAAGAATGAATTCTTCATTAATTTTAACCATTTGAAAATATTGTCATATTGAGTGGTTTAAGAGGCGATCAAAACATTCTAACATTTAAAAAAATAAAATCTGAATGGAAAATAGTGCAAAGAAATTTTCTAAATTGTTTCCAAATATTGTTTATGGATCATCTAGAGAAAAAGATTTCAAAACATCCCGAATTTAAACAGTTTTTATATTGGGGAGATACGTAGACGACGTACTGGTATGTTTCACAGGAACTAACAGGCAACTCGATCAATTTTTATCGTATATTAATTCACTTCATAGTCATATTGAATTTACAATAGAAACGGAACAAAATCAATCCATACACTTTTCATTTAAAACTTTATTTTATTTAAAATTATCAAACTTAAAAACAAACATGACTTCTCCATATTTCATAAACCTATCCATACTGACACGACTATACACTACTCATCATCCCATCCAACACAACATAAACTGGCAGCCTATTATAGTATGTTACATAGATTAACAGAAATTCTGATGTCAAAATACAACTTTGCGACAGAATTAAATAACATCAAGCAAATAGCAGTAAACAACGGATACAACGAACAAACAATTAATAAAATATTAAATAAAAAGCTACAAAAGAAAGCCCTGAAATTACTATTTCCATCACCAGAGAAAAACCCAGTACCTATTGCTTGATTACATATACAGGCAAAATATCAACTAAAATAGCCAAACAATAAAAAAGAAAGGAATAACACCAGCTTTCCGAACAAGTAACAATCTAGGCAAATATATCAAAAACAACAAGAGCCAAAATAAAAACACTTACACAGTGGTGTGTACAAACTTAAATGTGGCGACCGCCCAAAAATTACATCGGTCAAACTAATAGAAACTTGAATAAACGAATAGCCGAACATAAAAGGGCTTTCAATCATAGAAAAACAGATTCTACATACGCACTTCACCTTCTAGATCACAATCATTCTTTTAATGACGAATTTAAAATTCTTCAAATTCAAAATAAAGGCCTTAAGCTATCCTTGTTAGAATCTATGTATCTATCTCTCTATCTATGAATCTATCCGTGTTAGAATTATATATGTTTATATAATTCTGAATTATATAATTATCTGTTTATATAATTATATAATTCTGAAAAACCAACTTGAGACAAACAGTTCTGCCCTCCTCAATCTATTTTATTAGAGACTATAAAATGTAAACGCATGCTAAAAATAAATCACTTGAGAAAGGCAATCAGCCAAAACAGCTGTAGTGATAAGTTAAAATGAATTTTGTGGAAGTTTGAAAACGAAGTTTTCAGTGTTTTATTGTTACATAAAATGAATTTCCATCAAGTTACGGTCGAATCCATCAATTATCCAAATATTGTATTTGTAAAGTGAGTCGGTTAAATATTTTAATAGGTCTTTATACATTCTAATTTTTAACCGGGAATCTTAAGGAGGTCTTCTTTCCTTCAATATGTTTATGTCCATTGTCATTAAGGTATTGTCTCCTGGGTCGGCCATGGAAAGAGAAACATATTTTTTTCAGAAACCTCGACATTTTCCATAATGTCCGAAGACAAAGACACTGATAACATATATATTGAAAAACCTATTATATTATTTTATAGTGATTAATTATCTGTAATAAAACAAATTGATTCTAACACTAAAATGTTTTCGAATGCGTTGAAAATTAATTTGTATATTGTACATATTCAAAAATTTTTATGTTTGGTATGTATCAATAAATAATCTTTAATGAATAAATTGGAGATATCTTTATGTGTACGATGATTGTAATTATTAAACCTCTTAACTTATTTTCGTCTAGTTCTTATGGTTTTTTAATAATTTATTGTTCTTTACTTTTACAAATAAATAACAGAAAAATGTCGTTTAATATTATTTTGCTTATTGAATAATTTTATCACACATTGTATACAAATCTCATTTAACACACGAATCCAAATTCTACTTTCTAATGACGTCATGCGCTAATACGACCGATTTTGCGCTACGGGAAGATCCTATCTTGTCATTTATAGTATCATGAGACCATCCTCCACCCCCAATATAACACTAATGCGCTATAGAGGCTCCAAATCGGCAGAATGCTTGTCATGTGGAGATTTTGGTTATAAGGACTCTCGCATGATAACCTTTTTTTTAACTTTTCTACTAACTACTTACTTACTGTTGTTATTTTTGATACTTGAACATAATTGTAATACTAATAAAAACTATTTGGGACAATATTCCACAGTGTTCCACAATATTCCACAATATTTCACAATAGACCAAGTCCAAGACCAATAATAAGACCAAGTCAAAGACACACAAAGTACTAAGAACAAATCCTTTATATTATATAATTTAATAATTATTATTTATTTTGACCTTATTATTTTGATTTTTGTTTCCATACACTGTCGTTATTATTAAAAAAAAATAAATGAATAAGAGTTAATGAATAAAAAAATTTTTATTTATTTTTGTTAAAGTTACAATTATTATAATGTAAAGTTATTGTGCATGTTGTTAATAAAATTCAA
This sequence comes from Diabrotica balteata, assembly GCA_918026665.1. NCBI lineage: Eukaryota > Metazoa > Arthropoda > Insecta > Coleoptera > Chrysomelidae > Diabrotica > Diabrotica balteata. Next base: position 102,200,967 of record OU898281.1, read on the forward strand.
TCTGTGGTTGTTTGGATTATTGTACTATTGTAATGGTTTAGGTTCTGCCTATTATTATTAATTATTTTTGTTAGTTTTCCAAATTTGGGCACATTTCGCTTAAGTTTCGAAATGATTAATAACAAAAGATTTTCCGATGTAGAATCTGTCATTTTCCAAAGTATTTTTCAATTACATCTAACGAGCCGGGAGAAACAAAGGGGTCGCACCCCTCCAAATGCATTCTTGATACGACTTTCAATAAAACCCCATAATTCATTGAGTTTTCAATGAGGGAAACAGATTGGAAGTTGCGGAAGTTGAGTTTGAAAAACTTACTTTGCCTGGCGCTCGTTCGCCTGATGAAAGTTTTGGCCCTGGAAGCCAGACAAAATGAATTGGAAGAAAATAAAGTAATTGTTTACTGGTACCGCAATTGTTTTTTGGTATTCGGGAAATTTTAGACTAAAGTGGAGAATCGTTTGTTAAAAAGAAAGTTGCTTTTTGTTGGTGGAAGTTTTAACTGATGGAAACTAAGATTGTTGGCGCTAGAGAGACAGATATTGATTTAACTAGATTTTGTACAGTCACGAAAAAAAGTACGGCAACAGCATATCTGTTATAATATGTTTTTTATGTGAAGTTTTTCGAAAAAAGAATTTTTTAATATGATTTTGTTGAAATAAATGACTATTCGATCATCCCTAAAAATTATAAGGAGTTTAGAGAAATACAATGAAGAATAAATAAATAAATAAATAAATACTGTTTAAGCCAATATTCTAATTCCTATATCAAATAAAAAATCTGTTTGTTCTTCTGCTTTTTATGAAGATATGACTCTGTTTTTCAATGTACCTCTAGTAAGTTGTAGTTCCATCATTTTCGTGGTCTTCCTACTGATCGTCTTTCTATTGGGGAACCGTCTCTTGTCATCTTCACTACTTTATTTATTATTATTCGGCTTATATGAGATATAGATTTCCTTGATAATCACCTTCTTGACAATTTGTTGGACACATTTAAGTCATCTTTACATAAGAAATTTAATTTTGTATACCATAAATATCAACAAAGGAAGGTTCAAAATCAGGGTTCCAAAGATATACCAGAAATCTCCTTGAACGAAATTTACAAGGCCCTAAAAAATATGAAGAATAACAAAGCTCCGGGGGAGGACGGTGTCGTCACGGAAGCGATAAAGATAGGAAGTTCAGTACTGATAGCCAAAATTCAAAAGTTCTTTAATCTATGCCTATGGAATCAAAATATCCCAACAAAGTGGAATAATTCAATAACTGTACTCTTACACAAAAAGGAAGATATAGCAGACCTGGAAAGATACAGACCAATCAGTCTCTATAACCATCTTTATAAATTATACACCCGAATAATAACGAATAGATTAGAGACAAAGCTGGATTTTTACCAACCTCGGGAACAAGCTGGTTTCCGCCCTAATTACGGCACAAGCGATCACCCGCAGTGCCTAAAAACCCTAATAGAAAAAACTAACGAATATAATGGTGAATGATTATGCAAGGGAAGATACAAGGGAAGAGAAACCCAGGACGACGCAAAATGTCCTGGCTGAGAAATTTGAGAGAGTGGTTCGGCTGCAGCTCATTAGAATTGTTCAGAAATGCGGCCAACAAAGTTAAAATAGCGATGATGATTTCCAACCTCCTAGGAGAAGGAACCCGAAGAAGAAGAACGAATATAACCATCCCTTGGCATTGATATTTGTAGACATTAAAAAGGCGTTTGATACAGTGGAACTACCGTTCATCTTAAAAGCACTACAAGATTGCAAAATCGACCACAGATATTGTAATAAAATTAAAAATATATATGAAAATGCCACAACAACCATAAGGATATATTCTGCAACTAATAAAATAAAGATAAAAAGGGGAGTCAGGCAAGGTGATACCATCACCAAAGCTGTTCATTACCGTTCTTGAGTATGCATTTAAAAAACTAACATGGCAACAGAAAGGAATATCGATCGATGGAGAAGGATTAAACCATCTAAGTTTTGCGGACGATATCGTGCTTCTGTCAGATATTCTGGAAGAGATCAAAGACATGCTCCAAGAACTGAATGACATACTACAAGAAACTGGGCTGGAGATAAATTTCGAGGAAACCAAAATGATGACCAATATGGTTCCCAGCGAAGAGATACAGATCAATAACAACAAGGTATAATTAATCGATAAATACACATACTTGGGTCATGAAATTAGAATAACCAGAGACAACCAAACTTGCGAGCTAAATAGACGAATCATGTTGGTATGGGCGGCATATGGACGGATAAGAGACATTTTTAAAACAAATATCCCAATTCACCTGAAAAGGAAGACATTTAACCAATGCATCTTATCAGTCTTGACCTACGGAGCAGAGACCTTAACTTAAACGAAAGCTACTGCCAAAAAACTGAGGGTAACACAAAGGCGAATGGAGAGATCAATGCTGGGCCTGACCTTGAAAGATCGCGTAAGAAATGAGGAGATACGCCGACGAACTGGCGTAGACGATATTATACTGCGAATCAATAAACAAAAGTGGAGGTGGGCTGGACAGGTTGCTAAAATGGAAGACGGAAGATGCACGAAGAGATTATTGGAGTGGAGACCAAGAGCCGACAAGCGAAGTCGAGGCAGACCACCCACCCGATGGACCGACGACCTAAGGAGAATAGAAACAAACTGGATTGCAGCAGCTAGAGATAGAGAGAAATGGAGACGTTTGGAGGAGTCCTATATACAACAATGGATGTGAAAATTCGGCTGGATGATAATGATGATACCATAAATCCATGGCACACCTTCGAAAGAAACTTAATAACTTAGACACTCCCAATTTAAAAATATTCCATTTAATCCTAAATGGATTAAAAGTTTATCCAATACTGAGGTTCCTCAGGATATTCTTAAATTGTTATTATTGGTTCCTAAATTTGGCTTACAGCCCACCTTCAGAGATTACTCTGTTAGTAGAATCTTAGCAGACGTGGAAAATATTTTGTCACATGCTGACAATTCCGACCTTCTATTTCTATCTCTTAGGTCTTCTTCCAATAATATTCTTAAATTAAATTGATTGTGAGTAAGTCTTATTTATTATTTCTTTACCTATTTAATATTTTCCTACTTTATTTAACTTTGATTTATGCAACCTACATTTTATTGATAATTTTGTTAATGTTACATTTACATATTACATGAAATAATTGTTTCTGATCAAATGGTTCAATAAAATTTTATAATTACAATTGATTCATAGAATCTTTATTAATCTTAGTTCTAAATGTTATGAACCTTGGACTGTTGGAAGTTTAATCAATCTTCACCTGTGGCTGGCTAACCAGCCACAACGTAGATTATTAATATATGATATTTTGGATTGACTTCTCTTGTTTGTTCTTTGTTTCTCTTAACCAATCACTGGGGGGGAAATGGTGTTCTTAACCACCTTTTTCTTTTATTTGTTGGTTTTTACTGACAGGTTATCACTCAAATTTATCATATTCTTTAAATTTACCGCTCTATTGTATTAGAGTTGGTATTTCGCCTTGCTGTTCTGTCATATTTTGACCTCAAGGCCACTGTCTTTTCTCGTTGTTGGCGTGGGTTTCGCGGATTTATACCTGTTGCTTTCATTTCACAAGCAGCAAATAGAAGCTGAGAGTGGTAACTTTATTATACTTTTAAATATTACTATATTTCAAACCTAATAATTTTAAAAATGTTAGTTAAATTTAAAATTCAATTTAACTATGAATATACTGTTGGAAGTGCATCTTTGATCTTTTTAGTTATTTTGCAAATTAAGGTTTTTTACTTAAGTTTTTTACATAATTTTTATATACATGTACAATTACCACATGGTCTTTTGCTAGTTTGAGCTAATTTGTAGACTCTATTTAGTTAAATTAATTATTTCTTTCTTTAAAAAAGCCCGGGGCTAGATCAACTGTCTATTGATATCCTTAAATAATAGAAAATAAGTACATGGATATCATCTGAAAGCTCTTTAATGAAATTTATCAGTCGGGGGACATACCCAAAGAATGGTTGACCTCAACATTTGTCTCAAAAAAAAAATTCTAGAGAATGCACCGACCAGTGCACCATAAGCCTGATGTCTCACACACTTAAAATGTTTTTAAAGATCATTCATAAACGCATTTACCAAATTCTTGATATAGATGGCAAACAACCTCGAATACCTCCAAAAACTAATGAACAAGATAGTTGAGTATAGAGAAAGCACGAACAAACTTCAATAAAATAAGAAAGGTACAGTATGCAAGAGAACTGAAATTATACTTGAGAGTTAGGCTGGCGAGGTGTTATATTTTCTCGACTCTGCTTTTCAGGATAGAAGCATGGATACTTAACGCGTCGACTACTAAAAAGTTGAAAGCATTTGTACTGTGAGTGTATAAAATGATCCTAAAGATATTCTGGACCGAGCATGTAACAAACAACGAAGTTATAAGAAGAGTCAACAAAAGAATTAAAATATTTAATATCATCAATAGAGAAGATAGAGTTTTGGATAATAATTCAGCTTTTTGGACAATATCAGTAGGAGAGAAAGATCGCTATAAGACGGCATTTGATACACAGTCTGACCATTCTTAAGAAAATCAATTACCTTTTGGTTTAAAAATATTGTTGTCTTTATTAATTCTAATTTATTGTTTTTATTATTTATCAAAGGTTCGATATTTATAACACTTACAAACTTAATTTAAAGTTAATTTATAATAATTTATCTTACAATAATAATTTATTTATACGGACGTTACATTTAAAACGCGTCTCGATCTTCTTTTCTGACTGCCTCTTTTCTCCAAAAAGGTCCTGTTGTATACCCAATACCGTTAGACTGGAAAAGTCGATGGCCTTCTCGTCTGGTATAGAGTTTCTCAAAGCCCGTGTATGTTGACCTGGCGAAAATACTAGAAGGTTACAGGCTGGTGTCTTCATTCTACCTATTTTCGGACTTCGAATAGACCGGTTTTTTTTAGTACTTGGAATTTCTGCAGGTAGTCAAAGGGGTCGTAAAATCTAGAACATATTAGTGAATAAATAACATGTTTACAGGTTTTTTTAATATGACTCATTTTTACGTAATAATATCTCCAGCAATTTTTCAACGAATACTTGCCACTACAATTCGACGGACTTTAAAGCTTTTGCATAAATTATATTGATGATATTTTAATATTTTCTTTTGTTTTTTAACAACATCTCTACTACATAAGGAGTAGGTCCCAAATACTGAAAGGTTGGAAAACACTGGCGTAAAGTACATGAGTTAGCGTTGCCTAAATATTTATATGTAAAGTTGTAATGAAGGGATGTTGAATGCCATTGTTAATGTCTGAAATAATATATGCAAACAATATGTTCCTTCATATGTTACCTAAACAGCTTGTAGATAAATATAAATATTACCTTTCACATATCAAAATATTATTTTCTAACTCACTATTGCAAATTCCTACAAAACAGTTTTTCACTTCCGGCTTTTTAAGTTGATCATCGGAACAGCTTTGTATTGTCGCTTAGAACTTCAAATATAATATATGTAAAAGGGAAAAAATCCTTTGAAAGAGTTGTCACACAAACGTCCTTGCAGACCATTGTTTGAAATATCCTTTTTTCGAGTTTGCAAACACTATACACCGATATACACAAGCGCCGAGCGCAGAATCGAGGGGTTAGTTTCATTTTTAATAACACAAAATGAGTTTAGTTTATAAAATTTAAAAAATCCTCTGTTAGACCAATAGTGAAAATATATATGAGTGAAACGCTAATTATGATAATCAACAAGTTGAAGTGGAAAATTTTAAATAATTTTAGTTAATTCAAAACAGTTTGTAAATAATTGATGGATTCGACCGTTACTTGATGGAAATTCATTTTATGTAACAATAAAACACTGAACACTTTGTTTTCAAACTTCCACAAAATTTATTTTAACTATTATCACTACAGCTGTTTCGGCTGATAGCCTTTCTCAAGTGATCTATTTTTGGCTTGGGTTTACAAATTTATAGTCTCTAATGAAATAGGTTGAGGAGGGGAGAACTGTTTGTCTCAAGTTGGTCATTCAGAATTATATCTGTGTTTTTTAATTTGTTGATTTCCATAGATTCTAACAAAGATAGCTTAAGGCCTTTATTTTGAATGTGAAGAATTTTAAATTTGTCATTAAAAGAATGATTATGATCTAGAAGGTGTAGTGCGTATGTCGAATCTGTTTTTCTATTCTTGAAAGCCCTTTTATGTTCTGCTATTCGTTTCTCAAAGTTTCTACCAGTTTGACCGATGTAAGTTTTTGGGCAGTCGCCACATTAAATTTTATACACACCACTATTTAAGTGTTTTTTATTTTGGCTCTTGTTATTTTTAATATATTTACCTAGGTTGTTATTTGTTCGGAAAGCTGGTGTTATTCCTTTCTTTTTTATGTGTTTGGCAATTTTTGTTGTTATTTTGCCATTTTGCATGTATATGTAATCGAGCAGAAGGTACTGGGTTTTTTCTCTGGTGGTGGAAATACTATTTTCAGGGCTTTCTTGTGTAGTTTTTGATTTAACATTTTATTAATTGTTTGGTCGTTGTATCCGTTGTTTACTGCTATTTGCTTAATTATATTTAATTCTGTCTCAAAGTTGTCTTTTGACATCGGAATTTCTGTTAATCTATGTAACATACTATGATAAGCTGCCAGTTTATGTTGTGTTGGATGGGATGATGAATTGTGTATAGTCGTGTCAGTATGCGTAGGTTTGTGAAATATGGAGAAGTCATGGTTGTTTTGAAGTCTGCTAATTTTTAAATCTAAAAAATTTATGCATTGATTTTGTTCTGTATTCTATTGTTAATTCAATATGACTATGAAGTGAATTAATATACGATGAAAATTGGTCGAGTTGCCTGTTAGTTCCTGTGAAACATACCAGTACGTCGTCTACGTATCTCCACCAATATAAAAACTGTTTGAATACGGGATGTTTTGAAATCTTTGTCTCTAGATGATCCATAAAAATATCTGATAGCAATGGGCTTAGAGGATTACCCATTATAAGTCCTGCACTGTTATTTGTATATATTTTATTATTAAATTCAAAGTAGTCCTGATTTATGCAAACTTCAAGAAGATGTAATATTTCAGATGTAATTACTGGATTTGTACTATTGTGGTCTAAAAGGTTTTTTACTAGAATAAAAGTTTCTGTAGGAGGGATACTAGGAAAAAGATTTTTTACGTCAAATGAAATTAATCTGGAGTTGTTAGGTAATTGAAAATGTTGTATTTTATTAACTAGTTCTATTGTGTGAATTTAGGTGAAAATTTAGTGTGTTCTAAAATAATCTCTAACAGTTTTTTGGAAAGTTTATATGACGGAGCTGTGTACCCAAGCCAAAAATAGATAACTTGAGAAAGGCTATCAGCCGAAACAGCTGTAGTAATAATAGTTAAAATAAATTTTGTGGAAGTTTGAAAACAAAGTTTTCAGTGTTTTATTGTTACATAGTTTGTAAATAATTTGAAAATTTTCTTTGTTATAAAGTGAGGTGAAAAACAAAAAAAAAAATAAGGACCACCACAAAAAACTATATGCTGCAGGTGATGAAAGTGATTAAAATAAAATTAAATTATTACAAAAATAATAAAAAAATGAATTGGGTCCTAAAAGCGGTTCGAATGTTTCAATAGACGCATTCAGATTTACGCCTTTATTGTAGTACTGCTTTACTATATTGCTTTAATGTAAGTCTACATACTTTTCCTCTTCTTTTAACTTCTGATAGTCCCATTATGTCCCTATTCATGTTTCTTAATTCCTCTTCTAGTTTATACAGTTTTTTATCTTTTTTTATGCAAAGGTATTATATGTTGCTATATAGAAGTACTTTCTTCTTTTTTTTTTAAAGTCGACTTGTCACCCCTGCCAGAATCCTTGGAGCAGACCTTTGCCCCGATGTGTAATATGTGCCATATTGCATCACGATGACCAGACGGATTAGTGGGGTAAAAGAATGTGGTGACCATTCCGAGGTTAAGCAGAGTAGCCTACTCAGTTCAATTAGCATACCTTTGAAAGACGGATCGTAACCACTCATTCTTAATGAACATACATTTCCCTAATTCCATTCCTTATAATTTATTCTATTGATACTTCACTGAAATGAATCACAGTTTTAGCGCATTCATATTTATGTAACAAGGAATTTAATACCGACTGAAAGTATAAAGAAAAACAAAACGACATTTTCAGGAGGATAAATTCAAAAAGATCAGTTTTAAAACAGACTTTACATCTAATTGATTAAAGTTTTAACAAATACCTATTTGAATGTACACAAAATTGTGAAATAGATTTTTTACCTCTTGTGTGGCACATCTAAGTCTAGCCTTGAACAACGCGATTTCATTGGTTGTAGTTACTATTAGGCGGTGTGCAGTGCAAATATTTTATTTGTTAGTATCATTGTTATGGTAGTCAGCGCTGTATATAAATGCTTTCTTTAAAGTATATTTTGTATTGTTGAAATAACTTCTAGTATTTTGTTTAAAAAAAATTGCATGTTAAAAAATGACATTTGTTTCATTGGTACTTGAGAGTACCGTTAGGCATTTTTGTAATATATCCTGTTTATTGATGTCGAATTGTTAGAATTTATAGAAAATGATAATTTTGATGATTTTTTTCTCCATTAGATAATGCAGAAGATACTGATGTTCAATTAGATGTCTGTGATAGGCTGGATATTTCTACTGCTGGAATATATTTACAAATAAATCGCAAAGAAGAGGCAAAAAAAGACCCTAAATTAGTTCCTTTAAAAGATTAAGAGCCAACTACGTGGAACCTAAATATTCAAAAAGAAAATGGAGTAAATTGGAGATAACCATAGAAATTCCTCAATATATAAAAGCTGCCTATATTTGGGAAGTAGTTTATTTTAGAGAATGTAGCCCGCTTTAGATATTTTTATTAAGCTTTTACATAAAAGCATAGAAGATATAACTTATCAGAGTAACCTTTATGTCACACAAAAAGGAAAACCACTAAATATATCCACGGACAAACTCTTAGCATTTATCGAAATAAACTTTTTTATGGGTCACCATATATTGCTTGGAGTCCGAAATTACTGATCAAGTCAAGAAGATATATGTGATCTATTTGTTGCAGAAACTATGCCAAGAAATATGTTTCAGCCCATTTTGATTGCTGGATTAACTAAATTCTCAATTTGGTAATTATTGTGGTGGACAGAAAATGTGTGTCGACTAGTCAATTATATATAATTTAAAAGCCGATCATAAATTAAACAAAATAATCCGATGAAACTGATAAAAAGAGTGTATAAGCTCTGCTGTTACTCTGATGTGATTGGCTTTGTAAAAAAATTTCAAGTATATCAATGCAAAAACTAAAAAATTCTAGAGAAATACTCCAAATATAATTTAGGTAAACGAGTTATTTTATCTTTGACAGAAGCGGACTGGAGAAAAATAAAATTAATTTTTTTGACAACTTTTACACCACTATAACACTACTGGAGAAACTGAAAGCTCAAACTACTACAGCCTGTGGTCCGATCCGTGCTAATGGAAAGGATCTTTTTAAAAACCTGTTAGAATATAACAAACTTGCTAGTGGTGACTTTGACTAACGTATTTTTAATAGAGGGATATCCTTTTTTAAGTGAAAGGATAATCGCATGGTCCCCACTGCTTTCAACTTTCACGGGAGTGAATCAACCAAATTAAAACGAACACAACAAGATGGCAAAAATATCAACATCCCAGCACCCTAAATAATAAAATATTGTAACGACTCTATAGACAGTGTAGACCATCACGACAAACTAAGGCAATGTTAAGATTTGGACAGAAGATCTAATAAATGGTGGAATCGACTTTTTGGGCATGCCTATAAACAAACTTTGTAAATAGATTTGTTATAGCTAAAAAAGTATTAGGAGCACCTCCAAAAAAATTGTTGGAGTTTCGTAGAGACCTTACTAGTAGCGTGTGTTTTGCTTCCCATTACAGAATATACAAGACTCCAAAAGGAAAAAAAAACAACTGTATAATTTTAGTTTTTCTTTAAAAATGAGATTGTCCAATAGAGGAAATCACTGGCCAAAATTTGTTGATCGAAGGGAAAGAAGGTGAAGTTTGTAGTATGAATAAAATACAATTTAAACTAATGTCAATTTGCGCTTCATGTAAAGTTTTTTATGTATTAATCATGTTTTTTTATGTTCATCAATTTTTGTCCACTCTGAATTTATCCCAGCGGTATTTTTCAGTACCATATTGTTTTAGTAACAACACAATATTAATTATTATATATATATATATATATATATATATATATATATATATATATATATATTATATATATATATTATATATATATATATATATATATATATATATATATATATATATATATATATATATATATATATATATATATATAACAAGCGAGTCTTCTACAGCTGGCGCCGCTTCTCGCATCCTAATTTCCAGCGTTTTCTGTCGAAGCAATCTTCAGTTGTTAGATTTCTGGCGGTCATTGCATCGCCGACATCGTCTCTCCAGGATCGTCTTGACCTCGTTTTTTTCTAGTTGGCGGAGTCCATTCTTCTGTTTTTTTTGGCCATCTATTTTCCGGCATTCTCTGAAGGTGTCCATACAGGTTAAGTCTTTTGGCTTCGATTGTGTCTATTATGTCTAGATCGATTTCCATTTCTCTCCGAATATCTTCGTTTCTCACCCTATCAAGTCTAGTGAGCCGGCAACATCGTCTCCAGTAGTTCATTTCCATGGCCTTAATTTTTGATTTGTTTCTTTGGTTTATTTCCCAGAGTTCGGCGAAATACAGTCCAATACTTTCTATTATTGTTTTATAAATTCTTCTTTTATTTTCTTTTATTTTTTTATTCCATAATAGTCCGTGTAGCTGTCTGGTGGCTGATCTTGCTTGGCCAATCCTGGAATGTATTTCTTCGCTACTTCCTGCTTTTGATGTTATGTGGACTCCCAAGTACTTAAAATTGTCTGTTGGTTTTATAGTTCCTATTTCGATTTGTAGGCTTTCTGGTTTTTCTCCTACAACTAAGTACTCAGTTTTTTGTATATTAATTGTTAGGCCCCATTTGGTGTACTTATCTTTTAGTTTTCTAATCATGTAGCTTATATCACTCTCGTCTTTAGCTATAATGGCTTGGTCGTCAGCAAAATGTATCGTGTACAATCTATCATCTCCGATTGGGATGCCCATATTGCAGCACTTTCTGCTCCACAGTGAGAGTGCCTCATTTAGATATATTTTGAAGAGTGTAGGTGCTATGCAGCAGCCTTGTTTTAGGCCCTTACTAATAGGAATTTCTCTAGTTAATCTATTTCCAGTTTTAATTTTTGCCGTCATATTTTTGTAGAATTGTTGTACTGCTTGTATATTTTCTTTGCTTATTCCTTGTTTTTCCATTACTACCCAAAGCATTGAAAGTGGTACATTATCGTATGCCTTTGTCAGATCTATAAAGACTATATGAGTTGAAAGGTTGTGGGCTAATCTTTTCTCGATAACTTGTTTTAGAGAGAATATACTGTCCATGCAGGATCTGCCTGCACGAAAGCCATTCTGTTCTTCTACATCTGTCATCTCTTTTTCAATTTTATTTTTTATTATTTTTCCATACAGTCTTGAGAGTGAATTTATGATACTTAGCCCCCTATAGTTTGAACAATTCTTTCTATCTCCTTTTTTGTATATGTTGTTAATATGTGCTTTTGTCCACTCCGCTGGTAAGTCGTGTCCATTATAGAATAAGGTGAAGACATACGCCAGTAATTCCCGTAATACTTGTGGGCTATGTTTTAATAATTCATTTGGTATACCTTATGGTCCGCATGACTTTCCATTTTTTAGAGTTCGTATTGCATTCTCGACTTCCTGTACTGTTATTTTATCGTCTTCACTGAATTCCAGTTCATATGTTGTTGTACTGATGTTCGTGAATTGAGGTCTTGTTTCAGTCAAAAGTTGTGAGTAGTGTTCGATCCAAGATTTTTCTTCTATTAAATCTATTATACTCGTTTCTTTTCTGTTTGTTCTCAGATTTTTTACCGTTTTCCATACTTCTCTCGATCTTGTTGGCCCTATATATTTGTTGAGTTCTTCGCATTTACTTTCCCAAGAAATATTTTTTGCTTTAGTTACTAAGTTTTTTACTTCTCTGTTTGATCTTGCATATATGTTCGTCTATCATCTGGATCATTTGTTTGCAGCCACTTTTGATATGCTTGTTTATTGTTGTGTACTGCATTGGCGATTTCATTTGTCCACCACAATGGAGTATTCTTTTTATTCTTTTGGATTGTGCCGAGGCTGAGGAGTAGATCAGGTTTGCCAATTTTTGGCTAAGTCGCAGCTTATATAAGAATGATGTCGAGTCGTTTTGCAGTGCATCAATATTGTATTTAGGTAGATTCGATTCCAGGGTTTTGATTGAGCTAGTTGGTTGTCATTTTGATGTAGTAGTAGCCGAGGTCGATACTGTAGGTAACATTTTTATCTTACCATATGGTGGTCAGTTCCGCACTCCGGTCCTCTTAGTACTCTTATGTCTTCAACTTGTATGTGTGTTTCTTGTTTTGTGATGACATAATCTATAATTGACTTTGTGTTTCTCGTTGGTTGAACCATGGTGTACTTATGTATGTTTTTATGTTGGTAAAATCCGTTTAGGATTTTCAGAGAGTGCTGTTCACAAAATTCGATTAAGTGTTCCCCATTTTCATTTGTTTTAGCGTCACCATATTTTCCTACGACTTTGTCATTTATTTTTGTTCCTGTCCAAGCGTTAAAATCTCCCAACAGCACAATTTCTTTGCGGCTATTTATATTTTCAATGAGTTCCGATAAAGTTTCGTAGAATATTTGTTTAGCTGCTTTTGATGCATTTTATGACGGAGCATATATTCCAATGATCTCGAGGTCGTGCCCTTTCCACATAATAGATACTCTAATAATTCTCTCATTGATCTGCTCCCAGCTTTTCAGGTTTCCTTTTAAGTCTTTTTTTATCAATATTGATACCCCTGCTTGTGCTCTTTTGTCTTTCTCTACTCCACTATAAATATGTATAAAACCTCCTATGTCTTCACTACCTTGGCATTTTTTCTTTGTTTCGGTAAGAACCGTGATATCTGATTTTATTTTCTTTACTTCTGCCATGACTTCGTCTGACTTGGTTCTCCATCCTTGGATATTCCATGTATTTATATTCAAAGTCCTTGTTCGTTTGCTACGTCGTCTTCGTTTTTTCCCGTCCATATTCCGAGGCTGGATTTTAGAATTTTTTGCAGTAAGTTTTTCACAGGTGTAGAGGAGCAGGCTCTACGTCCCAATCCCGTACCAGGAGGACCAGGATTTTCTGTTAGGGTTTACTCCCTTAGTAGAGAGAAGAGTAGTAGAGTGTAGTAGATAGAATTATAGTGATCCGTCCGCCCTCGGATTATTCTAATAGCCACTCGGGGTCGGAAAAACAAGAGTTTGCCAAGAGAGGCCGATATGAAAGATTAAAGACATTTCACTCCAGACAAGTTGAAAAAGAGCAAAATGTGAAGACCCTTATGATCCGCCAGGTACGTTTCATAAGCGTATGAGTATTGGTACACTTTGTATTCCCGCTCATACCTCGGGGTGTCGACTACAGACTGTATGGCTCGTCCAGCATGCCATAGCATGGAGGATAGGGTGCATGTCATTTTTACAATGTAGACCCCTAACCTCTACGGCCTGACCAATATATTAATCATTAAAACTAAATTGCTTAAAATGTATTAAAATATGTTTATAGGAATTTATTAAAAAAGTATTATCACTATGATATTAATATCTGAGATATCAGGATGATTACTGATTCTAAGTACCCCTGTGACTGAAAGGATTAAACGTCATACCTTTCTACATACATAATATATTATCTTCGGACATCCATAGTGTATGCAGAAGAGATTTTGATAAAGATTCTTAATCCGTATAACTATTGTCAGTTTCTCTAAAATAAAGAGAAATAGATTTGAAGAGAGAAATTAGGGAACCAAAGCTTATACAATAAGACATACAAACCACATGCCTAATTGAAATACTTTAACACTTTTATAATAAACCAACTCTTTTAATTGACTAAGCTTTGGACATATACCTCAAAAATAAATTTATCAATACAGGCCTCATGTTCAAAGATGGGACTTTATTCCAAACTCCAAGAAATATCAACCTCCCGCGATTTTATGACCTTTATACCATTTAGTCACGTCTGCTGACGTTCTCCTCCTCTCCGTCGCTGGCATCCGAAGAATGCAACCGAGTGAAAATGAAAGCGAGCAAAGAAAAATCGTCCAGGAAACATCGGCGTGTGAAATAAATCGAATCAAAGAGAATTCCATCGCACTCTGCCGGTGAACGTTATCTTACTTCTCGCCTCTTAAATGGAAAACTCTTCGCTTTTCCAGAAAAGTCAAGTTTACACCCGACTCGACTGCGAAGAGAGTTACGTTTACTACGCAAAAAATTTGTTTCTTAAGGATAGGATTTGCAGAGAGAGTTTCAGGACAAACTTGAAAACAGCGACAGTTTTAAATCTGCAAAAGATTTAGTACTGCTCTAAAAATCATTGTATACTAAATTTATCTTGTCTAAACGGAAAATAATCCTAAAAGTTAGTGTGCAGCGAAAATATTATTTCCTCCAGCCAGAAATAAGTATCCGATTTCGAGATTTACTTTTTTAAAAGTGTAATTAAATAAACTCGAAAACAATATAATAAAAACTATTTTAGTAAACTAATTTGCAAACATCTTTGCTGTGTTATACACGTATCCTAACTTAAAAAGAATCAGTTTATTAATCAATTTATTGGAATAATAATAATTAGAAAAAAGAATCTGCAAAGTCCAGGTTTTCCATAAATGGGAGATTGCAACAAAATTTTTTTAAACCTATATTGCTATATAATTTTAAATATGCACACTAAAAATCATTTCTTGTTTTGTCAGAGTTTTAGTTATAAATTTAAATTCCTCTAGACCAATTTTTGAGTTGCCCACTCCCTTTTTGGAAAATATGGAATCTGTACCTACTATAGTCAACATTCTGCAATAAAACTACATAATAATTACATTAAAACTTAAACATGCGAAACCTTTATTTTGTATAAAAATTCTTAAAACAAAATTGGAAATTTATTAAAAAAAATAAACTTTTCCATTTTAAAGCATTAAACTTTGGAACTTCCTTTAGAATTAGGATATTTATATCTTCCTTTTGGTTTAAAATCTATAGATCAATGACACATTCTATCTTTTCTAACTTCTTTACAACCAGTGGATGCTGTTGCATGGTATTTTCTTTTTTTTTTTCTCGTATGCCATGGACACATTGCAACTAGATGAATGCCCTATTTTATAACAATTGACCTTATTTTTTAAAGAAAGGTTTGTGCAATTTTTTCACAGGTTATTTTCTTGTGGCATTTTAAAGTAATTACTATTTAAATGGGAATAAGCCACAATTAAAGGTTAAAATACTTTTATTGACGTTTCAATTTCCATTTCGAAATCGAAAATTGAAACATCAATAAACGTGTTTTAACCTTTACTAATTGTGGCTTATTCCCATTTAAATAGTAGTTAAAGTTCATTTTTGACATTAACCAATAATTTCAAGTAAGGAATATTCTGGACCAATTAAATTTAATAGGAGACTGGAGACAATTAACCCAAAATCGTGGAATCATAGAGGTAATGATTTTTGGACAACTCCTTTATGTATCTTTATTAAAATTATCTGGCTTATATATGTTACAGGTTCAAAATTCTAGCAAATAAACTCCAGAAGAAGCCAATGCAAAATTTTTGTTTATCCCTCACAAAACTTCTTTAAAGGATGGAGTAGTTATATGTAGTACAATGACCGCTAGAATCCAGTATATTCGATCGCGCGAATTCAAGAAGAAGTTGCCGCTTATCAGCACAGAATATTCCGGAGCCTTACAATATCAATTGCGACTTACTAAAACAGCAAATTCAGCAAGTGGAATTGTTATAATTAAAGCATTGTAAAACCTCCTTTTTTATTTCTATTTGAAGTTTAAATAATATATTTTGAGTTGTAACTAAAATCTTTGGTAATGTAAATAAAAGTTTATTTTGAGGTTCGTGCTTTTTAAAAAAGTGTTTTCCAGAAGAGCATTCGTAACACAGGTTTACAAAAAAAAATATTTTTTAAAATTGTTTGGTATTTCATAACTGATTTTTATGTATTTTTCAGCGCTGATTGCAAAAATGCAATCCATTTTTTTTCTATCACGTAAGGTTTTCTCATAAAAAAGGAATTACTTTTTGGTATAATAACAAAATTTTAGCAATTTTTCAAATTTTTTCTTAAGTTAAAGGATTTTATTTCATATATAATACATGTTATAAACTATATATCTAGTACACTTACATTTCTCTTTAAGCTTATAAGTCCTTATAGTAACGCTTTTGCTTTCCGTCGAAGCTTCTTTTATTGCTTTTCCGGCTGTGTACTCGTTGAGGGTCATCTCGTTTTAGCATCCAGCAGTAGTCTGCTATTATGTTGACGTTTCATCTTCTTTGATACCTTCTTTCCATTTCCTTGATATCTTGGTGGAATCTTTTACCCTGCTCTTCACTTACATCACCAAGGTTTGCAGGGAAGTAGTCTAGATGTGAATGGAGGAAATGAACTTTAATGCTCATGTTACATCCCAGCTTCTTAAGTTGTCGAGCATGTCTGCGACGATTGTCTTGTAGTTAGGATCTTTTTTGTTTCCTAGGAAACCGGTAACAACTAGTTTAAAAGATGTCCATGCTGATTTTTCGTTTGTTTCCATTTTGTCCATAAAATTGGGATCTCTCATTAGTTTTTTAATACCTGGTCCGAAAAAGACTCCTTTCTTTAGTTTTGCCTCGGATAAACCAGGAAACTGTCCACAAAGATAGTTGAAAACACTCCCCTTCTTTTGGCAACGCCTTTACAAATTGTTTCATTAACCCCAACTTAATGTGTAGTGGTGGTAGTAATACCTTTTTGGGATCCACAAGGTTTTTCCTCTCAACATTTTTAACCCCCACCTGTAAGGTTTTTTCTCAAGGGCCAAACTTTTTTAATGTAGTGTTGCTTTCTGTCTCTACTGTCCCATTCACAGAGAAAGTAAGGGAACTTTGTATAACCACTTTGTTGACCAAGCAGCAATGAGATCACTTTCAAATCACCACATAGTGTCCATTTATGGTCTGAATAGCAGAGTTTGTTTAAAACCAGTTCGAGGTTTTCATAACATTCTTTCAAGTGAACAGAATGTCCAACTGACATAGAAGCATACTTATTGCCATTGTGTAGAAGCACTGCTTTAGGCTTCTTTTTGAGGAATCTATAAAAAGTCTCCACACATCAGCCAGCTAGCTGAGCCAATGGCTCGTGGTCATCTAAACTACCATTCAAAGAAACTGGAGAAGAGGGTACTGGTACTTTAGGTCCATGAGGAACAGGGCGAATGGCTGATTTGATGTTAGGGTAAGAAATATCCTTTTTGTTTTTCAAATTGAAACCTTGAACATTGTAATAACCAAAATAGCAGTCGACACTATGGTTTTTAGGCTCCCTCCAAACCATTGGTATTCCAAAACGAAATGACTGCTTTTTACCTTGAAACCATTGTCTGAGTTCTTCAACACACACTGAACAAACTTTGTGTGGGGCCCAAGACTTGTCCTGATCACCCAACTTTATACCAAAAAAAGCAAAATATACCTTTTCAACAAAATCGGAAATGTTTCTTTGTTGCTTTTTAACTGTATAGTTACCACAAATGTAGCAGAAGCAATCTGGTAAGTTGTGTCTGTGAGTACATCCTCTGGTAGCCATTTTTCATAAAACAAGTTCACACCACAAGAAAACAATCTGTTTAGGCTGATGCCTAAATGCTTATGTTCTTTGTAGTTCGATAAAAAATCACTGAAAGTTATTTGATTCACACTTTATTTCCAACTATCCGTGTGTCACGAGATATTATTTAATACTACTCTCACAATCACTACTACAAATCACTAGTAACCACAGCACGTGAACAGCACAGAGTGAAGAGATAATGTGAACTGAAGAACAGGTAACAGAAGCTCACTACAAGGATCTACAGACCGAGAATTTGGCATCCAAATTCCACGGCTTCGCGCAATCGTACTTGTAAGTTCGTATAGTCGGCTGGAGTTACAATTTGCCAAATTTAAATGTAATCGTTTCTACTCATTCATATTAATATTATAATGTATAATATATTAAAGTTTTTAATATTGGTAATATTATTAAAGCTTTTTAAAAAAAAAGGCCCCCAGCTTATAAAAGAAAAGGCCCCCAGTGCCCAGCACTTCCCAGAGTCTTGATCACGGCAGCGATCAAACAACTAACGGAAGGGGGGGTGCTAAGAATCCCTGGGTAAGACCCGGCTGCCACAAGATGACAATTTGGCTATGCTCCTACAATATTCGAACACTGACAGACGACAATAGATTCCCAGAAATAGAAAGTGAACTAAAGGATATAAAATGGGATATCCTTGGTATATGCGAGACCAGAAGAAAAAGTGATGAGTATATAATACTAAAAAATGGCACACATTTTATGCATAAAGGTGGCGAATACACTGGAGTGGGATTCTTGGTAAAACAAAGCCTCACACAGTGTATCGAAGAATTCAAGCCCATCTCAGACAGAGTAGCATATCTCATCATCAGGATTAATAAAAGAACCACTCTGAAAGTGATCCAAGTGTACGCTCCGACCAAAAGCCACGACGATGAAGAAGTAGAAATATTTTATGATGAAATAAGAACTGCTATAGAAACAAATAAAGCAAATTACGAAATACTATTAGGAGATTTTAATGCTAAATTGGGCAAAAAAGAGGAAGATTATGAACATTTAATTGGTAACTATGGCTACGGGAAAAGAAACGATAGAGGAGAAATGCTTTCTCAATTTCATGAATGAACATAACATGTACTCAATGAACTCCTTTTTCAATAAAAAACCAAGCAGAAAATGGACATGGATGAGTCCCGATAAAAAGACAAAGAATGAAATAGATTATATCTTAACGAAGAATAGAAACCTAGTAGAAGACGTATCAGTATTAAATCAGTTTGACCTAGGAAGCGATCATAGACTAATAAGAACAAAACTAGTAATTAACAAAAAACTAGAAAGAAAAAGAATACATGAAAAAAGATACACATGGACATCTGAAGAAATCAAAAATAGTGAATTTAATAAAAAGATAGTGCATGCATTAAATCAAGTTAGCATGCAGCAGATAAACTCCAATGATATTGATGATTTGAATAACCTTATTACCGAAACAGTGAATAAAAGCCTTCTGCAACTGAAAAAACCGAAAACAACATACAATGAATTAGACAAAGAAATATTACAACAAATAGAAAGAAGGAAGATCTTAAATAAATCTAACAAAAGGGGAACCGACGAATATAGAGAACTTAATAGGCAGATTAGAAAAGGAATCAGACAACAAAAAAGAAAAGAAAACGAAAAATTAATAACAACAACTATTGAAAAAAATAAGAGTATGAAATGTCTCAGACCGACACTAGGACGACGTCAGATGATATCATTAATAGGAAAAGACGAAAATGAAATCACAAGTAGAGAAAACATACTGACACGAATAGAAGAATTTTACACAGAACTTTACAGATCACATCAACAAGATGATGAGATGAGACCAGCACGGAAATTAATAAAAAATGTTGGATCAGAAATAATGCCAAAAGTAACAATTTCAGAGGTAACTACAGCATTGGAAAACATGAAGAGAA
Organism: Diabrotica balteata; assembly: GCA_918026665.1. Taxonomy (NCBI): domain Eukaryota; kingdom Metazoa; phylum Arthropoda; class Insecta; order Coleoptera; family Chrysomelidae; genus Diabrotica; species Diabrotica balteata. The sequence goes on from OU898281.1 coordinate 102,220,929, forward strand.
ATAAAGCTGCAGGAGAAGATAGTATTACCACAGATATGATATTAGAAGGAGGTCAGGAACTAATTGCAATTGTAACTAAGCTTGTGGACAGTTGTTTACATCAGGGCAAAGTCCCTAAGAGCTGGAACAACTCTAAAGTAATCTTATTGCACAAGAAAGGTGATAGTCGAAAATTGGAAAACTACAGACCCATCAGCCTATTGTCACACCTGTTTAAAATACTCACCAAAGTCATAACTACTCGACTAACAAGGAAATTAGACGAATACCAACCATATGAACAGGCAGGTTTTAGAAAAGGCTATTCAACTTCCGATCACCTGTTAACCACAAAAATATTAATAGAAAAATGTAACGAATACAAGTTTCCAGTTTTCCTTGCATTTGTAGACTATGAAAAAGCTTTCGATACCATAGAACACACGGCCGTAATAAACGCAATGCAAAATTGTAGAATAGGCAGCAGATATATTAACTTAATAAAAGAAACTATGAACCAAGCTACAGCTACATACTACCTAAATGAAAATGAACACACGAACCCTGTACCACTAAACAGGGGAGTCAAACAGGGAGATACTTTATCACCCAAACTGTTCACCTTAGTTTTGGAGGACGTTTTTAAAAACCTAAATTGGAAATATAAGGGAATAAACATCAATGGCCGCTACCTCAGTAATCTACGATTTGCAGATGACATAATCCTGATAGCTACTGACCTACAAGAAATGCAAACCATGCTTGTAGAACTTCATACCGAATCTTCTAAAATAGGACTGAAAATGAATTTAAACAAAACAAAAGTCATGCACTCCGAAGACACCGTGACAATAATAAACGATAAAGTTATAGAAAAAGTTGAAGAATATATATACTTGGGACAAAAAATAATCCTAAATAGGGAAATTCAGACTGAAGAAATAAAAAGAAGAAGAAAGTTAGCTTGGGCAGCATTCGGTAAACTGAACTATATACTCAGAAATCAACAAATTCAATTACATCTTAGATCTAAAGTTTTTGATGCATGCATTATCCCGATATTAACTTATGCGGCACAAACATGGACAATCACAAAAAAGAATATGAATATACTTAGAGTCACTCAACACGCGATGGAAAGAGCAATGCTAGGTATATCACTTAAGGACAAGAAAACAAACACATGGATAAGACAGAAAACCAAAGTCACCGATGTGGTGCAAAAAGCATTAAAGCTGAAATGGGAATACGCTGGACATGTAGCTAGGAGCGATCTAAACAAATGGCACAGATCAATTTTAACCTGGAGACCATACCAACACAAAAGACCCAGAGGCAGACCTCCTATGAGATGGACAGATGATCTGAAAAGGACTGCCGGGAAAAATTGGCTACAAGTAGCGTACAATAAAAAACAATGGAAAGGAAGACTTGAAGAGGCTTATGTTCAGATGTGGACGTGAATGGCTAGACGAAGAAGATTAAAGCTTTTAATACTATTTTTTAATATTAATAATAATATTAAGTAATTAAATATTGCGCCTTACCTAAAAAAAAGTACGAGATAAATATAACTCGTTTTTTATATCTTTACGTATGCTAAGGGTAATAAATTAAAATCCTTCAATACAAGACTAAAGGTAGGTACCTATAATTTGAATAAGCTGGTTTTGCCAATACTGACTTTCTAATTCTAATTACCTACTAATTTGCATAACAGTCAGATATTGTACCTGGTCATAATGCTGTTTTAATATTAGGATTTTCATTTCGCTTGTTGAAACTTCATCCGATATTAATTTCTTGGAAATTTTTATAAGGCTGAGAGTACTTAATCGGAATACTCGAGTATTGTTGAAAAAAACTGAAATTGAAGGTACTACACAATCGAAGAACTCAAAAAAATTAAACATTTCCGGTATTCTTTTTCCAGATCGTATTTTGTTTTCGAGATATATTTAAATTTGGGAATTTTTTATTATTTTTCCACTTTTTTCAGGTTCTTTTTTAATTTAATTTCAGTATATAAAAGCCTTTACAATATTATCCAAATTTTATTTGGAAGTTTTAATCTTAAGTGTTCAGAAACAATTTGCTATTTAGGAAATGAAAATTGGTTTTTTTTTTCTTTAGTTCTTAATTTGCTATAACATTTCTTATTTGATTTAATAAAAAATATTGTAAATTCATTTTTTTTTTTTGAATAATTATAACAACGACTTACATCCGAGTAGCTTAACACAATTAAAGAAAATATAACGAATACGCTCACGACTCGGAACTGAGTCTTTTCTTCTTTTCGCATAAAATATTACAAATTTATTTAAAATACCCTTTATTTAATATATACTTTATTTATTCATCACAATTAAAAAAAAAATACTAGTCAGCACAGCGGTTGATTTCCATGAAAATACGCTAAGCAGTGATAATGATTGCATGTACCTAAGTTAATATTTTTGTCTTTTGGTTGGTGTTATATTGGAAATTTCCCCTCTCAAGGCATTTGCAAGAAAATTGCACTTTCATGTAAAGAACGAGTTATTTATCTCGTACGTTTTTTAAGCAAGGCGCAATATTTAATTACTTAATATTAATATTAATATTAAAAAATAGTATTAAAAGTTTTAATAATATTACCAATATTAAAAACTTTAATATATTATACATTATAATATTAATATGAATGAGTAGAAACGATTATATTTAAATTTGGCAAATTGTAACTCCAGCCGACTATACGAACTTACAAGTACGATTGCGCGAAGCCGTGGAATTTGTATACCAAATTCTCGGTCTGTAGATCCTTGTAAGCTCACTGGGAAGGAGAGGGGGATGGGCACTGTGGCAGACAGGCACTGACATAAAAGATGCTCAGTGAGTCAGTAAGTGAATGGCGAGGGAGGGGAGGCAATGGACAAGTACCGACATAAAAATAATGCTGGTTTCTCCTAATCAACTCTTTATTTTACATACAACTTGTATAGTAAAAAAAACAGCTAAGTAACTGAAAATACCTTAAAGTATTTTTTATACTTATTAAAGGTACTACCTATGGGCTTAATAAACTGTTCATAAAGATCCAAAAAACAAAAATTCAAACTCACTAGAGTACGGAACTATGTATAAAAATATCGAAAAAAAAGCTAAAAATAGACAAGCAGTTTGTGGAATAACTGTACGTGATGGGATGTTTTCCCTATTTTTTCCAAAATTAGCGTTGAAAATACTATAAAAATCACTTATTAAATTTTAAACAATTTTTATGTCGCAGACCTGTGAAAATTCGCGCAGGGTGCTACAGCTTATACGTAATATATGTATTATGCAAAAACCATTATAATCCCTCAGTAAACATTTCGAGACATTTTGGACCTTAAAACTTTTAAGCACAATTTGACTTTTAACCACGATTATATAACGTCACGGTATTGTTAAGACACTGACGTTGTGACGTTATACAATCATGATCAAAAGTCAAACGAGGCCAAAATATTTACTGGAAAGGCCCGCTTTGCTTAACAAAATCACGTGATTCATATTTCCACAAAACCACAAAACTCGTTTTCAATGTTTTGCAGATTTTTCTGAAATTCGGCAAACACGCATATGTCGCCATTTAATAAATGACAACTGCTTTCTACTAAATGACACGTGAACTAATTTTACCATCTATTAAGTGACAGCCGAACTAATTTTTGACTGTCAAAATATCAACAAAATCCCTAGTTTGTAGATTTTAATTGTAATTTTATCTTTAGGTACAGTTAATTTAAAAATTATAGCAGCATGGATAATGAACGTTTGCTTAAACTAAATGAATAATTAATCATAGTTATTTTGTACCTAAGTTTTAAAATTAGACAAATTGTACTACCCAAGTCACACATTATAAGTGTGTTACAAGAACTTCAGAGCAGTCTTCTGAAAGGACATTTCAGAGTTAAACGAACACTCGCCAGAGTTCGACATAGATTTTACTGACTCAATTGGCTCTGAGATGATTGGTGTAAGAAATGTGATTTATGTAATCATAGAAAAACTCCCAGAACAAGAAGTCGTGGTAAAATGCAACAATATCTATATTTATAATATTCTCGGTCCACTTCCAATGACAGAGAGGGAACAAGCACTTAATGGTTCAACGGATTATTTTTCAAAAATACCTGAAATTGCACCCCTTTTAATAAAGAAGCGACTACAGTAGCAGAAGCATTCATAACACACGTCGTCATATCAAGACGTGGAGTTCCTTAAGAGGTGCGTTCTGATCAAGGAGGAAATTTTGAATCAAAATTGTGCAAGAGTGAATGAAAATAAAGTTTACCTCATATATCACAGTCCTTGGAGCTCTGATATATCTAATGATATATCTAATATAGTGAAATTTATTCTTTGCCTTCTTCCTCCGTGGCCATTTTTAAAGTTTTCCACTTTATAAACCCTGCACGTTTATAAAATAAACCTTGACTTACCCCACACTTGTTCGTAAAAATTTTAAGAAGTTTCGTAAACGATGAGATAAAATTAAGAATCTATAAAGTCAGTATAAGACCCATAATGGCGTACACATCAGCAAGAAGAGCCAAAACAGGCAAAATAAAAAGGCTACTGGAATTAGCAGAGATAAAAGCACTGAGAAGAATTACACAAAACACGCTGAGAGACCGAAAAACGAGTGACGAGATCACAACAAAGTGTAATGTACAGGGTATAACCAAGTAGGCACCAAATAGAAAAAATAATTGAATAATTACACCAATTAATAGAATTACGAACACAAGAGTCTTTAAAATAAGAGGGTACAAATAACGAAGTGGTAAAAGAAGTAACGGCTGACCATGTATGAGTCATAGTGACAATCTTCCATAGACAACAACCCGCCAATGAGAAAGCAAAATTGCTAATATAGATGAAAAAAAGAATGGATCAAAACTTTAAAAATATTCCTTGTTAAATAATTGATGGATTCGACCGTTACTTGATGGAAATTCATTTTATGTAACAATAAAATACTGAAAACTTTGTTTTCAAACTTCTACAAAATTTATTTTAACTCTTATCACTACACCTGTTTCGGCTGATTACCTTTCTTAAGTGATCTATTTTTGGCATGAGTTTACAATTTATAGTCTCTAATGAAATAGGTTGAGGAGGGGAGAACTGTTTGTCTCAAGTTGGTCATTCAGAATTATATCTGTGTTTTTTACTTTGTTGATTTTCATAGATCCTAACATAGATAGCTTAAGGCCTTTATTTTGAATGTGAAGAATTTTAAATTTGTCATTAAAAGAATGATTATGATCTAGAAGGTGAAGTGCGTATGTCGAATCTGTTTTTCTATTATTAAAAGCTTTTTTATGTTCTGCTATTCATTTATTAAAGTTTCTACCAGTTTGACCGATGTAAGTTTTTGGGCAGTCGCCACATTGAAGTTTGTACACACCACTATTTAAGTGTTTTTTATTTTGGCTCTTGTTATTTTTAATATATTTGCCTAGCTTGTTATTTGTTCGGAAAGCTGGTGTTATTTCTTTCTTTTTTATGTGTTTGGTTATTTTTGTTGGTATTTTGCCTGTATATGTAATCGAGCAGAAGGTACTAGGTTTTTTCTCTGGTGGTGGAAATATTGAATTAAATATTCATATTGAATTTACAATAGAAACAGAACAAAATCAATCCATAAATTTTTTAGATATAAAAATTATCAGACATGCCTTCTCCATATTTCATAAACCTATACATACTGACAAGACTATACACAATTCATCATCCCATCCAACACAACATAAATGGCAGCTTATCATAGTATGTTACATAGATTAACAGAAATTCCGATGTCAAAATACAACTTTGAGACAGAATTAAACATAATTAAATAAATAGCAGTAAACAACGAATACAACGTACAAACAATTAATAAAATGTTAAATCAAAAACTACACAAGAAAGCCCTGAAATTAGTATTTCCACCACCAGAGAAAAAACCCAGTACCTTCTGCTCGATTACATATACAGGCAAAATAACAACAAAAATTGCTAAACACATAAAAAAGAAAGGAATAACACCAGCTATCCGAACAAATAACAACCTAGGCAAATATATTAAAAATAACAAGAGCCAAAATAAAAAACACTTAAATAGTGGTGTGTACAAACTTCAATGTGGCGACTGCCCAAAAACTTACATCGGTCAAACTGGTAGAAACTTTTATAAACGAATAGCAGAACATAAAAGGGCTTTCAATAATAGAAAAACAGATTCGACATACGCACTTCACCTTCTAGATCATAATAATTCTTTTAATGACAACTTTAAAATTCTTCACATTCAAAATAAAGGCCTTAAGCTATTTTTGTTAGAATCTATGGAAATCAACAAATTAAAAACACAGACATAATTCTGAATGACCAACTTGAGACAAACAGTTCCCCCCTCCTCAACCTATTTCATTAGAGACTATAAATTGTAAACCCATGCCAAAAATAGATCACTTGAGAAAGGCAATCAGCCGAAAAAGCTGTAGTGATAAGAGTTAAAATAAATTTTTTCTACTCGCTTACTAATAAATTGGATATTACCTACTATTTGGATGCTAAGTAAATACATCATAACAGATACTGACACTTAATGACTAGCACGTAATAAAAAAAATTACGCTTCAGTTTTATAAAAATGTGTAATATCACATAAGCCTTGTAAGTCAGTTGGTCGAGTTACCATGGAAACGAATTAACAGACGTAATTTTGACAGATTAAAAATTATTAATCTGTCAGTGTAAATATAGCGGTAATTTAATTTTTATTTTTATAAACGAAAATAATGGTAGAAAAAGTATAGTACACAACTTGAGTTGTAAGCTTATTACATGCTTGTAAAATTACTGCGCTCGCCGCTACGCGGCTCGCGCGCAACTTTTTTACTCGCATGTAATAAGCTTCTTACAACTCTCGTTACGTAATATACTATTGTGGAAGTTTGAAAACAAAGTTTTCAGTGTTTTATTGTTACAGTATTCCTTGTTACTTATGTTGTTTATTTATACAACAAATGAATGAATATTAAGATATAAACCATAATTAATATAAATAATAAACACAAATATGCTATACATCACAAACCATCGCCAGATACCACCACCTATAATCAATAGCACGAATGCAACAGATAAGTAGGGGAGTGAGACAAGGCTGTGTACTTTATACTTACTATTTAATATATACTCCGAAGAAAATTTACACAAGCATTTAAAAACTATGCAAAAGGGACCTAGGTAATTGGTGAAAATGTAAATAGCATCGTTTATGGCAACGATACAGCTATTATCGCTGAAAGTGGGAAAGAACTTCAGATGCTACTAAACACAATTTACAAAAATGGGGAACAGTTTCACGAATTTGAACACAAAAACCACGATTCTAAGTAAGAGAAGTAAAGTCATAACAAGAATCCAGATAAAAATGAAGATATTGAACAAGTTTACAAAACAAAATACTCAGAAGTCTGGATTACTGAAGATCAAAGTCCAAAATCAGAAATAAGAGCAAGAGCAATCAAGAGCAGCTTTTTGATTGCTCTTCTTGATTGCGGATAAGGATTAAAAATAACCAAAGTGTCAATCTTCAAATTTTATATAGGATGATAAATGATTTTATCGACTCCCTCTTTATGGTGCTAAAGCGTGGACTGCTAACGTTGACTTAATGAGAAAGTTGGAAGCTTTTGAGATGTGGCTTTTTAGTAGAATTTTAAAAATAGCGTGGATCAATCATATTACGAATGAAATGGTGTTACATAGAATGGAAAGAGACAAAGAAATTTTACCACTATTAAAAGGAGAAAAACAACATATTTGGAGCACATAATAAGAATATCACTTTCATTTAACAAACAACCACATCACATTATACCTTATTCCTATCTCATTTGTGAACATCTCTCCCTTTAAGAAACTTCCCTGCTAATTATCAAACAGTTACAATAGAAAAACCGAAGTTTGAACTATGTTTTTTTATTGTTTGTTTGTTTGTTTATTGTTTATATATATTATATTGTTTGAACTAAGTCTTATTTTATTTCTTTTTTACCTAATTGAAATGGACTCACATAGGCAACACATTCTTCATGATTTCTATTTCTTTATTCATCCTTCTCAGAACCTCTTTGTTTATTATGTGTTCTGCTCTGTCCTGTCTGTTCCGTAGTATATTTTCTTCCTCTTTATTTCTTCAGTACAGTTGGTTTCTACATGCCTTTGTTTGCTATTAATTAGCCCAGGTACACAAATTTATCTTCTTCTTCTTCTGGTTTCTATCCGTTTCGGATGTTAGAAATCATATTGGCAATCATAACCTTGCTCGCTGCGGCTCGAAACAGCTTCGTTGAGGTTTTCTTAAACCATGTTCTTAAGTTCCGCAGCCATGATATTCTCCTTCTACCGAGTCCTTGTTTACCTTTGACTTTACCTTGCAATATAGACTGTAGCAGGGAGTAACGGTGCTGATTTCTCATAAAATTTATCTACAACAGCGATATTGTTTATCATGACCAGATGATTTTGATTGTTGTTAGCTCTGTCAATTATCATGATTCTCGTTTTATCTCTGTTTATTTTAAGGCCCATCGTTAAGCTTACATCTTCTATCCGTTGTAGCAGGTGAATCAATTCAGCTTCAGAACTAGCGAGGATAGTAGTATCATCGGCATATCTCAAGTTGCAAATCTTCTTCCCGCCAATGGTGATGCCACCATTCCAGTCCTCAGTAGCTTTCCGCATTATCCATTCACCATAGATGTTAAATAGAATTATGCTGAGTATGCAGCCTTGCCTCACGCCCTTTGTGACCCTGAAACTATCGCTTAGTTCCCCATTTATTCTATCTGGCATAATTGTTATTTGAGGGTATACAAGGCAACTATCGAACACGGTGATTAATTTAATCTTGCCCAAGTACTTTCGATCAATAGATCATCTTCAGGGGCATCTGAAATAAGCCAAGAAACGTTTTTTATAAAAAGGAAAATTAATTCACTTGGATAAAAAATTCCAAGTTTATGGTTGAAAAAAAATTTTATATGTGATAAACGTTTGTAGACTTACTTCGTCAATTGTGGCCTATCCGACATAGTAGAATGTCATAAATGTAAAATCTGGACATAACAATACAAAATACACTACACTAAGACAAACAAACACTTTAAAATTTATATGGAGAAGCTACATATTGTGAAGAAGCCGGAGACAGAATGGGCTCCCGGTCTGACGGAAATGTAGAGATGACATGTGACAAATGACAGCTTATGAAGGGCAGTTATGTGATCTGCACCTTTCAAAATTCTATGACACTAAGTATTGACCAAAGGTCCAACTGACACCACTGTAGGAAATCGACTGATGAAATATAAAATTATATAGTATATTTTTTATGTAGATTGAATAATTCCAATCTCACACTCAAACCTGTCTATAATAATTAGGATGTAGGTTTGAGAGCAATTGAAGTTGACATAAAGTATGAATGTGAGAAAAGACTAACAATATATTAGACAGTGGATGGTTGACTACAATAAAATGGTCCACCAAGCGCTATCAGTACTGTAAAAAAGAAAAATCTGAATATGCAGTTAAATTACTAAAAGTTAAAATCAAAATTGAAGACAAAATATATAAATGTGTTATAGTCCACGTAGTTCAGTTGAATCCACAGTCAATGGAAGAACTTTAAAATTAATATTGAAATATTCAGTGCATGAAGTCTAAACAGTCGAGCTGGGTCCTCTACGAGGTGAAGCTGTAATAAAGTTTTTAAATATAGGATTAAATTTAGTACAATTTAAATTAATTAAAGTATTAAGACAGTGAGAGTTTTCATTTGTTTCCCTTGTAATCTCCAAATCTTCCAATAAATCCAACTCAAGATAGTTTTTCTTTCTGGTAATGTCATGTAAGATAGATGAACCAGAATTGATGTTAAAATTGTGGTTGCTGGATACTAAGTGTTGACCAAAACTTGAAGAATTTGGTCTTTTCAAATGTTCAGAGACTCTAGTGGATAACTTTCTGATGGTTCTACCTACATAAGATGCATCACAATCATCACATTTTAATTTGTAAATACCACTTTTATCAAGTGTATTCATCCTATCTTTGGTATTGATTAAGAAGGAACCTAAAGTGTTATGTGATTTAAAGGAAATTTTGATGTTATCAATTGTAGAAGAAAAAAGTTTAGATATTTTATTGGAAATGCTACTAATATAAGTGAAGGAGAAATATCTGATGTTATCTGAACCATTCGGTTGGGAAAACTGTGAAACTGTTCAGATGCCCCTGAAGATGATCTATTGATCGAAAGTACTTGGGCAAGATTAAATTAATCACCGTGTTCGATAGTTGCCTTGTATACCCTCAAAGTTTAATTATTCGAACATTCAACCTTATATTGATAATTGTTATTGTACAGGCTTTTAATTAGCAGTATCAGATGATTGGGGACTCTCATTTCAGACAAAACCCGCCACATTTTACTCCAGTTGACCAAATCGAAAGCTTTACTATAATCTATGAAGCACAAATATGTTGTGATGTTGAATTCTCTGGATTTTTCTACAATCTGCCGTACGTTTAAAATTTATTCTCTAGTACTACGTCCGGGGACGAAACCAGCTTTTTTCTCCGCAATGTTAGGTAGTGAAAAGAGCTTTATCCTCTCGAGAATTATGTGTAAGAGTATCTTACTGCAATGCGTAATTAGAGAAATTGTGCGATAGTTGCTACATAAATCGTTCGCTCCCTTTTTATGTATGGGAATATATAGTGATTGTGTTCAGTCCTCATGCCATTTACCTTTCTCCCACACTCTTTAACAAATTTGATGTATTATATCCACTCCAACGTCATCTAGGGCCCAAATCATTTCAATAGGTATGTTATCTGGACCGGCAGCTTTTTGACTTTTTTGCCTCATAATTGCTGCTTCAACTTCACTTTTAAGTACGTTGAGTCGTTTTATTTGACCGTTCAGCGCGCTTTATAGGCCTCTTTATCACTTTCATTGTTCAGTCCTGTGGCTTTCAAGCACTTCCTCTCCTGTATTTTAGTCCACGTGGAGTCTCTTATACATTGTTTCCTTCTTTCTTCTCTATCACTCTTAATGTTTTTCGCAGCATTATGCAATATGGATTTTGTTTTTGTCCATATGCTACTTGAGGACTCTTCTGGATTTAATGATTGTTTGAGGTCACATAGCTTTTGCATTGCGGCTTTTTTGTACGGATCGTTATATCTTAGATGTCATTTAGTTGTTTTGTTTCCTGTTTTTGCACTGTTTCTTAACTTCATGCGGAATTCAGCTCATAAAAATTGATGGTCGCTATTACAATCTTTTCCTGGACTTAACATCCTTAACAGGTCTTAACATCCTTAACAGCGCTCCTCCAACTGGTTTTTACCAGTATAAAATCTGATTTCTGTATCTATTTCCTGGTGATATCCAAGTGTATAGTCGTCTTGGGTGATGTTGAAAGCCTGTATTAGTAACAAAGAGGTTGTTGTCTATACAAAAGTGTAGCAAGCGTTCCCATTTTGTCATTTCTTTGGCCAAGTCCATATAATCCGACGGTCTCTCGCAAGTAATGATCTTCTGTAGTTACACCAATTTAAGCGTTGAAATCGCCTACGCCTGCTGTGCTTTCTCTATTTGAAGCTTCCTAAGCGTCTGCTCCAACGTACTATAAAATGTTTCGATCTCTTCATCGTGAGCTTCGCTTGTTAAGGCGTTCATTCATTGAGGCTTCATTCTGGCAACAATTATCCGATCGCTGACGGTTATGTATTCTTTTACGGAGGTTTTAATGGGATTATTTACTATCACTGCCACGCCATTCTGAGATTCGGTATCATTGCCGGAGAAATAAATATCATTGCCATTTTTTGACGTATAATGTTCTTTATCCTTCCAGTGGGTTTCAGATAGACCTACAATGGCATAATTGTGTATATATAGTATATAGTGTAGTATATAGTGATACCTAAATATTTTGCGGTATCGGCATATGGTATCTGAGTATGATTTAAAATAACAAAACTGTGTTTTTTTTTTGTTTCTTGTAAAATTAATGTGCACTGACTTTATTTCGCTTAATTTAATTCGCCAGCATTAAGTCCAGTTTTTAAACCTGTTAAGAGAGGTTTGTACTTTTCTTGTTGCTTCTTCAATACCTTTAGGTACTGCCAATATGACAGTATCATCAGCAAACGTAGCTATTGTGTTATAATATAATTTAGGGATATCACTAGTGTATAATAACTACAGAACTGGTTCTATCACACTACCTTGTGGTACACCTGCATTGATTTAATTTATCTCTGGATAGGCTTTTCCTTATGTAACCCCAAACATTATATCTGAAATGTATGATTCCGATAATTTTTTGTATTTCCTTGTCAAAATTCTGCTTAAATTATATTTGAGTTAAGGAAGACAGCTGGGCAGAACGACTGGGCTTGAAGATTAATATAGGCAAGACGAAGGTAATGGTGTTTAGTAGAACACGAAATATACAATCAAATATAAGATTAAACAATAAAAATATCCAAAAGGTCCCCAAGTTTAGATATCTGGGTAGTTGGATAACTGAAAATCTAGATCCAGACATAGAGATACATAGCAGGATTGAGCAAGCCAGAAAAGCATTTACTGATATGAGAACCTCACTAGGAAAGAGCAGTCTTAACTTAACGCTTCGATATCGCTTTGTAAACTGTTAAATTTAATACATACTGCTATATGGTGTAGAAACCTGGACCATAAAGGCCAATGTATTGAACCAATTGGAGGCATTTGATATGTGGGTATTTAGAAGACTACTTATAATTCCCTGAACAGATCACACAACAAATGTCGAAGTATTAAATCGAATGGGCAGAGAACGAGAATTGCTGCCAATAATAAAAAGAAAAAAAAACTGTTTATCTGGGTCTGGGTCATATATTTCGAAATTCCCGGTACCAGTTTTTAAAGCTTATTATGGAAGAGAAGATAGAAGCAAAACGGGTCATCGGAAGAAAGAAATACTCATGGCTTAAAAACATAAGGGATTAGACAAACCTTGAGGCGTATGCACTCTTTAGATCCACACAAAATCGAGAGGAGTATGCCAGAATTGTCGTAAACATCCACTTATTGGATAGGGCACCATAAGAAGAAGAAGAAATACAGCGGAGCAAACTTTCTTTTTTTCCAGTAAGCTCACTAATATATTGGTTTTCTATGGACTTGGTTGATAGATAAATAACTTTCTCAACACCAAAATTGGTTTGATAGAATTAGAGCCTATAATTGGGGTCTAAAAGGGATTTTAGCGTTTTAAGCAATAGGTGGGCTTTCCATATCTTGAAAATATATCTTAAATTGAACGAGGCATTTATAAGATATATCTGTGGCTTTTCATGTGAGTTATTTTAAGATTTTCGCCGTAATTAAATCAAACAACGGTGCGTTCCTGAGATTTATAATTGATTTGTTTTTATAGGACACTTTTTTTTAAGTGACTAGTTTAATTTCACCTTCTTCCTTGGTGACATAGCTCCACCCAAGTGTGTTCTGTACCTTCATTTGGCTTAAATATTTCCTCGAGATATTCAGAAAATTGATTAGCCTTCTTTAAATTGCTTTTTGCTCAGCTTCCATCTGTATTTCTTAATGGAGCATTTTGTAGGATTAATCGCTTTATTACTTATTGGCTCTCCAGAGGGAATAATTAGTTGTGCTATCATTTGTTAGTTTTAGATAATTATTAATTTGTTTTTTTTTAATTTATCTTTTAAGCTATTGAGTAGTATTATTTATTTTAATTTTATTAGATGGTGCTCCAGAGTATTACTAAAACCTTCTGAGTTTTTTTTCTCCACGATAAGTGGAGTTTCAATGTATTTAGGGTAATTAATACCTTTAACTTGTGGATCAGTTCAATTAAGTTATTTCAATTATTTTTTTTTTACAAAAGATTCCGTTTTTTCAGCAAGCATTATTTTGATTTTCTGTTTTGGTCAATCTGTTAGTCCATTAGTTTGATTAGAAGGTGGTTAATTTTAAATAACAGTATCACTCGCTATGAGAAGGATGATAGACTAGTCGGAGTTCATGTCTCATGCTTCCTCAATATGTCAATAATTAACAAAAATATTTCTGTTATAAAGAAATCAATTAGTTCCAGTATTTTGTTAGGATCAGTAGAACAATATGTCAGTTTACCTGTTAAAAGTGTTTCGCATTTTAATTGCTAAACTACCTGCAAAAGTTCTGTTTCCTTGGTTATAAATAATCTGCAATACCAATGAGTGTACTTGACATTAAAACCCCTACCAAGTATAAATTGTTTTCTATGCCTATTTAAAAATCCTAAATAATGGTTTTTTTGACGTTATGTTTTGGTAGAAAGTAGACATACATTAACACAAACAAATATTTATATTATAATATAGGAACTAATATTTTAGCGAAATAAATCAAGTTTTATTAAATAGTGACATGTTTGATTTTTATTATTTTATTTATAAAATTAAATGTCAAGTATCAGCCGACTGAATCCACTGATCTTATTTGTATATAAAATTGAAAAACACGCGATGAAACTTTTTTTCGACCACATACATATTAGATGGACCTTTTTTCTTTGTTGTCTTTCTGAATAAAATCAAGTCCGTACGAGATATCCGTTAACCAAAGAAATCCCTAATTTGTTGTAAAAGAAATAACAAAAGGGCAGGAAATTCGCATATCATATCCTTTTCTTCCATTATCTCCGTTCCTGGAAACGTGGCAGTTGAAGAGCATTTCTCCAACCACCAAAATTTCCGAGAAAACTTCGGCAATAACAATACACCTAAAGTTCTCTGTTAACTGTCTATCTTTACTGGAGACAGAAGGAGGTTGCCGGCATCACGGGTGGCTCCTGACGTTATTGGGGCGCTAATTAAACGCCGAATTTATCGATTTAAAGACAAGTGAGTCTCATTAACCTGCCAAGATATTTGACGTATAATAAAAAACGTTTTATTAAATGAAAAACTGTCTTTCTTAATTTTTGCAAACAATATTAAACTCACCAACTATGTGCCAGAGTTAACGATATTTTTAAAATAAAGTATTTCAAACAATGTCAACACCTTGCTTCCGCACGTATCTAAGCTTCCTTCTATGAGCTCCACATAGCATAATCGAGATGCCTAAGTTTCTTGGTCTTTTCTGTAAGAATATGAAACTGCTTTCTTGTGGCATATCTAATTTAAATTTAGTAAACTCCCGTTTATCCGCGGAGAGGATTATCCATGACTATGAAACTAGAGACTAGAAACTTTTTTTATAAAATATTATTTTATAAAGTAGAACTATGTCTCATTATGACTATTTTAAATATTATATAAAAATATATGATTTATAAGAAATTGTAATTTGTTCCCAATGAAAATAGTAATTGATTAATATAATTAGAAATATAATATTTTATTGTTGCAGTGTAAAATAACCAACAAAGACGATTGACTAGTTTCATTCCTTTGCTATAAAACGATAATAAATCGTTTCTTTATTATAATGGACGATATAGTTGTTTGTCTGCTGTGGTGAAACAAAAATCTTAACTGTGACTACCGGACAGTATTGAAATGGGGCTGTTAACTTGCTTGTGTTAGATAGATAAATAGATTTAGAGAGGTAGCCTTTGGGCGTATTCCACTGCAACCTTTTCAGATTTATTGTAGTCCTCTAGTCCTAAATAACATTCTATAGCCTGACCTTTTTTTAAAAAATCTAATAGCTTTGAGACTGTAGCTATTTGCCGGTGGATTTTCTTTTTCTAATGCAAAGAACCGCACATTTGCCAGACTGTTCCACTGACATAAAATGTGCTCTGCTGTTTTTTCTTCGAGGTGACAGAATCTGCACAGGTCATTATCTGATAATTCCATTAGTTTCCTGTGCCTTTTAAGCTTACAGTGGCCTGTTAGAAGATCTACTATGGCTTTGACTGTTTTCTTGTCTTGGCTTATTATGTTTGCCGTAAATTTTGGCAAATGTTGTGTAATAAACTGTTTCGCCTGTCTTTGTACTGGTAAATTCCTCCACCGTTCCCAAGATTTGTGAGCTACCCACTTCCTTATAGCCGTTCTTGTTACTGACTTTGCAACGCTGCAGATAGATTCTGGTGCAATGAATGGCATTAATGAGCCTTGTTTGGCCATTTCCTTTGCTTTTTCATTGCCCTTATGACCCTCGTGCCCCAGTACCCAGGCTAATAGAACTTTTCTACGGTCTCCTAGTTTATTTAGGGCACATACGCAATCCCATAGTAGCTTAGAATAATTCTAAGCTACTATGGGATTGCGTATGTGCCCTAAATACACAAAAAAAGTTGAAAATACACATAAAAAGTTTTGAAAGTTTTAAAAAAGGAAAAATCTACTAATAAAAGTGATCGCCTACAACGACAACAATACTGCCTACACCACACGCATAATAAATATGCAACACAAAATATACATTTATATTATAATTCATGTTACACAACCTACGTTACATAACCATGACTACCATACATACTATATAAACATAAAATTCAACAAAACATGCAAATCAGTTGTTAGAATTTGATATTTATTTTGAGTGTAAAAAACACCACCCTCAAAAATGTCTTCAATCATGCCTACAAGATCAAGGCCAAATTTGTCAATTTCAAAATACATAACCTATAAACCACTCGTTGGTTATACCCATCGAGCAAAAAGACAAAAGAGGAAATCTAATCCTTATGAAAATGAGACCAAAAAAGTGGCCTCTGATGGCGAACATATCCGGAAATGCGAATGCGCCAAATTTAAATTTTCCGACACTTATTAACAGTAGCTATATAATATTTTTCAGAATGTGTCTTAGACGAGAAAGTTTTAATTAATTATTAACGGTAATAGTCTAAAATGCGACACAATTGTTAAAAAACTTAACAATATAAATAAGATTTCATGTGACATTTGGGACAAACAATAACATAACCCAACTAAATTTGATGTCAAACAAGGAGAGAGACTCTCTTTTCTTGTTTAATGTGGCGTCTAAAGATCGCACTTCCTGTCTAACAATATTTGTGCCCCCACTAGCTTTACATTCCCTCTTTTGTCTTTTTGCTCGATGGTTATACCCTTATATTTCCAAAATTTTTAAAAATATTTTTTTTGAGAACGATTTCCGGAGTAAAAATTTTTATTTAGGAAAAATTTAATATTAATGAGAATTAATTATGGCTTTATCAAATATAAAGATAATATTAAAATATTGGTTTTTGCCTCGATGTTGCGTTGACAAGTGACTCTTCCTTAGTCTACTTTACATTTTCTCGGAAGTGGTTTTTGGGTTCTTCCTGTATTTCCCGTTATATTTACTGCTTTGGTCTGTTGGGGTCCTACAAGCAAAAATAAGGATCCACGCCTACAGAGCTCCCAATATAAATAACTAAAAGATTAAATAAAAAATAAAGAACGACCTTGTACCTCTAGTAGACTGCTTTCAGGAGTTATTTTGAACACGCAGATAACTGTAATGTGTAATACGAGTTGTTAATCTCATGGTCTTCTGCTAGTAATGTGCAGAAACGCCATCACCACATCAAGATGAAACAGTACCTTAAAAGAGCATCTTAGCTCACTATACGATAAAATCTCAATTATGTGTGCTCTGCCTTAATTAGTTTTAGTCTTGTAATTATTTCTTCATTTTCAAATATTGGGAGGACAATCCGTGTAATTGTCTTTTCTCAATTTCTTAATACTAACACAAATTATTAAGAAAATATATTATTCACCAAATCGCAGAACAGTTCACTGACTCGAATTCTGTGTTTTACCATTTCCATCAATTACCATTATCTTCGGATAGCGCTGGAGCAAGACGGAAAAACAAAGGAGGAAGCTCCGCCGGCAAAATGAAAAAAATTCTAATAAAATATTGACTCGCTTCAATTATTCTCGTTTGTTTTGGATTCGGAATGTAATTTTTACATTAAGCTTAGTGGATTTTTACTACCCTAAGAGACGGTCTTAATTCTGTACACCCTCTCAGCGACGTTCTGGGATTATTCTCTGGGAATTTATTTTTCAATATTTATTTTTGCTACAAGGGAAGGTTAAAATATGGGTTAAAACTTGTTAAAACAAATTTTGAGGACGACGTAAACTTCTAAAGACTTTTAAGGCTAACACAACACTTTTTATTTATTTTAACGCTTAAAAATAATAATGTCTTTACAATTCTTACCCTTTGAATTGGTATTACAATTTTCAGTTCATCCTGTTTAGTTGTAAATCTTCTTTTTACTGACATTTATTGATGAAACGTTTTTTAATTGAAATAATTTTTCTAAACATCCACAGATAGTACTGTCATGTTTAATAAAGCACCTGCAATGGCTTATTCTTAATCAAGGCAACAATTTTAATTTTTTTTTTGTTTAGTCAAATGTGTATTTTTATGAATAGAAGAAAAATTGATGCTGTGCTAATTGTAACATATTATCTTTTGCAGAACATACTATGACAGAAGCAAATCACCAAGGTGTATAAAAAGAAATGCAGGTCCTTATTATAACATCACTGCTCAGCGCTACGACATAAAATACCTTTTCTAAGGCACATGGAAAATTTCAGTACGGAATAGAATCCTGCAACAGATTGCATACGATAAACTAGAGCTAAAAATAGCGCAGATTTTTAAGTAAATTTAAATTATGTAATAATGTACAACAATAAAAAGGTAATTTGAAAACGGTTTTATATTTGAAATTCAAAACAGTCAGCACACTTAGAATCAGAATAATAAACAAGTTAAAAATCTTTAAAATACCTAATATAAAATATAAACCCCATAGATTACGCAGAAATCAATATTGATTTAAATACACAAGACGGTTTTGTTTATATCGAAACTAGAAATCAAAATTTAATAAAATTAAGCTCGTCTGGGGACATTTTAATATTTAAATGTTTGGTGGAGGCGCAGACGCTGCTGTCGTCTGGAGAGCCAGTTTCAGTCTGAATGATTATTATTTTATATAAGTATCTTACAGTAATTCGAGATAGACTACGTTACCAAAAATTTAACGAAATCCATTAATATTAACGTCACTTAAAAAAAAAGAATTTATATCTATAAAATGTGAAATTTTCGTTTAACCTTTAACACGGTAGATAATAAGAATAGTGAAATAAATGTAAAGTAAGATCTCTAAAATATATTTGATACATATGGAGAATTGTCACTTTTAGGCAATTTGCAATAATAAGTTGACTACGTTTCAGAAATTCATTAAACTATTGCTTAGTATCTATTGTTCACAAAAGTGTATTTTTTTATTTAATTTTTACATCATCTTTACATGTGATATGGTGTACCAATATAAGTATATAACTATTACATATCTGAAGGTAATGGATTTTGACAAGAGCTATGAGTCGTGCCGATTTAGTACACAAGTTTATCTGTTATTTACAAGGTCATAGTTCTTGTCAAAATCCATTAGCTATAACAGTTTTTTTAACAGAAGCAGACAACACCCTAGCAAATCGAAATGATTGGAATCCTTTTAACGCAAACGAAAAACCACCTACCATCGAAAACGTTGCCCAAGCCATTAAAAAGCTTAAAAATAATAAATCACCAGGAGTTGATCAAATTTGCAGTGAGCTCTACAAGAATGGTGGCGATGCCCTACTACAGACACTGCATAAGCTTTTACTTCTTGTTTGGCATAATGAGACCATGCCTTGTGAATGGTCTCAAGGCGTGATATGCCCGTTACATAAAAAAGGTGACCAGCTCCAGTGTGACAACTATAGAGGTATAACCCTGTTAACAACTGCTTACAAAATACTAGCAAATATTCTCTACGAAAGGTTGCAAGTTTACACAGTGGGCATAGTTGATAAATATCAAGTTGGATTCACTCCAGAAAAATCAACAATTGACCAGATTCATTCAATAAGACAGATTCTCGAGAAAACATTAGAATTCAATATTGAAACCCATCACCTATTCGTCGACTTCAAGGCCGCATACGACAGTGTCAAGAGAACAGTGCTATACTAATCAATGCATGAGTTTGGTATACCAGAGAAACTTATCCGACTAACGAGAATGACAATGTCTAACTTAGAAGCAACTGTTAGAATACAGGGAGAGAGTTCTAGATCCTTTGAGATAAAGGATGGACTCAGACAAGGAGATGCTCTGGCTTGCCTCCTATTTAATATTGCCTCAGAAAAGGCAGTCCGAGATACACGAATTAGGGATGGAGGTACTATTTACAATAGATCGATACAAGTCTTAGCATATGCTGATGACATTGACATAGTAGGGCGTAGCAAGCGAGATGTTGAGCAATATCTCCTAGAATTGGAAACAGCGGCGAAACAGGTCGGTCTAGTCATCAACGAAGACAAAACCAAGTACATGTTGGCTACAAAGGATCCGATAGCAAATGACGAACGAAAAACAGTCTTTGGAAGTCATACCTTTGGACGTGTTGACAACTTCACATACCTTGGGTCGCTATTGACTGCTACCAATGAAATAAGCGAAGAAATCAAAAGACGAAAAAATCTTACAAATAGGGCATACTATGGACTCCAAAAGTATTTTCACTCAAGAAACATTCAAAGAAGAACTAAAATTATTATATACAACACATTGCTGAGGCCAGTCCTCACATATGGAGCAGAAACATGGACACTAACGCAGAAAGATGAAAGACTTTTGGGAATATTTGAGTAAAATACTCCGCAAAATATTTGGAGCTGTAAACGACCAAGGGCAGTGGCGCAGAAGATATAATTTTGAATTGTATCAGCTCTTCGATGAGCCAGATGTCATAACGTTCATTAAAACACAGCGACTTAGATGGGCTGGACACATAATACGAATGCCAGAAAATACAATTGCTAAAAAGCTAACCACAGGAACACCTGTAGGAAAAAGAAGTAAAGGCCGACCGCGAATTAGGTGGTTAGATGGAGTAGAAACCGACTTACGAATATTAAAAATCAGAAGATGGCAACATGTTGCCAAAAACCGAACAGAATGGCGACGAATCTTAGAGCAGGCCAAGATCCACAGAGGATTGTCGAGCCAAAGATGATGATGATAACAGTTTTTTTAAACCTACTTTTACTGCATAATTAAAATATTAAAATACTATGAGTATGTTGGCGCCGTCAATATTTCATCTAATAAACACCATTTTGTAGATAAAATTCGTTTGGAACCATATTTATTTTATTATCATAGGTACAAAATAGATATAAGATTTATAAAGCTACAGTCATTTTTGAGGTTTTACTTAAAATGAAAAGTTTTTTAATATCTGCTTTTCCGCCATTTTAGACGCAAAACTACTTTTTCTTGGTTTTTCTCTTTAAGCGCATTGAGCTCACTCAGTTCGCTGGTTAAATGAGTCAGAAGACCAAGTTCTAAAATCTCTTTTTAAATATCTTTTCTCGGTTCAAAAACCTGTTTTAAATGCCACTACAATTGAGCCACGTTACTATATTCGCTCCGTGCGTGACCATGGTAATATAGCGACATAAAATAGTGAGTGTAGCTTTTATAGGTTTCTACAAAGTTCTACATATAAATTAGAGAAAAGAAAAAGATGGATCCGTGCTATTAATATGAAAAAGTAAATATCACATACTTTCATTTTTATGCCATTGAAATAGGAAAAATTTAAATGTTTACCATAAGTGATATTTCATAAGATTTCAACCTAACTGCAGAGTGCCTGATGACTTTAGCTTTTATATCATAACTTTTACTATATATGCTCTTTCACGTGAAATACTTGATTTGCCAGTAGTAAATTTTTCCCTTTCTTTTCCGTCTGGGGTTGAAAAGATATATTATGATGAATTTTGAGAAACCCAGTTTTTATTACTACATTTATTTTGTACATAAACTTAAAAAATATAATTAAAAAAAATAAATATTAATAATTGTCAATTTCACATGTATTTAACAATGTAAAACATATGTCATATGTTTAACCTGAAAATTGGAAGGTCCAAAACTGTCAGATGAAGGCGGTAGGTGTCGCGCCAGTCACGCACGGGGCAAATAGTAATAATCAACATCACCAGTCAGGTTGGAGATCTTCCACGAACTTTTGGAGCAGTTGGTGTGTGAGCCCATTTTTTCTTATACAATTGATAGTAGATATGCCCGTGACCATTATTTCTTTGTACGAGCGACACAATAAAATATTAAGTATTCAGCTGATTCTTTTTATTTGCTAATGATTCTCCCTAGAAGACCTTCCTTGTGGTCGCTTATATTCTTACATCCGTCTGTGGTAACACTTATTTACTTTCCACAGCTTAATTTTAAAAGCACCAAGGAGTGTTTCAAACAATGCAACAAATCTAATCCTGTAAGAGTGCCTATTAAACTGCACATTTTTATAAGTTCTTTTTTTTCTCTGTCTGTCCTTTATCTGTTTTTTAATGTGCCTCCAGTAAATTGTTTTTCCATCATTTTCTTGTTTTCAGACTGATCCTCTTCCTATTAGGAAACCGTCTCTTGCCGGCTTTACTGCTCTATTAGCTGTCACTCTTCTTATATGATCGTTTCATTCTACTCTTCTATTTCTTACTTAGTTCTAGATGTTTTCCATCTTTCATGTGTTTTTGTCTTTGCTGTTTCTAACATCATTTTTGTCCTCTCTGCCGACCTTCATTATTGGTCTGATGACTTTTTTGTAAATTTTGCCTTTCATTTCATTCTCGATATTTTTATTTCTCCATATTGTTTGATCTATTTATCTGATCTGCCTCTTCAGTTTTGAACTTTCCGTGGCTAGATAATGTAATACAAATATATTAAAACTTTATCACTTGTCCTATTATCTGAACTTCCAGCTCCAATTTACATCTTAGTAAATTTGCTGTTTTAACCAAGCATTTTGTCTTTTTTGGCAAAATTAACTTAAAATTAAGGTTAAATTTTCTGGCATTTATATTAAATACGTCTTTACTTTGATAGAGTAGTATTACGTCATCGCATAACAGATTATTTTAAGTTGTTTTTCTCCCGTTTGGTATCGTTTTTTAAATGTCACTTTTTTAGTATTTCATCTATAATCAATATAAACAATAGACGGGAATCTCTGTTTTATCGCATTGCCAGCTTTAATGGGGTGGTAAGTTCTTCCTCCACTTTTACTTTTATGTTGTTTTGGTAAATATTTTCCATCATTTTAATTATTCCGCAAGGTTCTTTACGTCTGAATGAATGAACGAATGAATCACGTCCTTTAATTTGATCCGGTCGAATGCCCTCTTAAGGTCCACGAAACATAGATATGCTGGTTTGTTGTATTTTAATGATTTCTCTTGGACTTGCCTCATTATAAATATAGCATGATCTTCCATCTCTTAAAACTTGTTGTTCTTCTGCTAGTATTATAATTTAATTAAGTTTATTTGTTATCACTTTGGTTGTTATTTTTAGTGTTGTATTGATTAAATTAATTTCTGTCTAGTTTTCCGGGTCCAATTATTTTCCACATTTAAAGGGAGGTTTCGGGATGCTTGGTTTCTATTCTTGAGGGATTCCGTTTTGTTCTATTATTTTTTGGATTGATTTTATTCGTTGTCTGATCAGATCTGGTCCTCCGTTTCTAAGCCTTTCACAAACAGTTATTAACGTTTTCGTCATTATCACTTATAAATAAGAGCAACTGTGCTACACCTGACACGTCTGTACTTTAATCCATTTCTTTTTTGGTATTATTGTGTATTTAATCTCATTAAGTATATGTCACATAAAGAAAAACAAAAGGTTCGAAGAATGGTTATTCTTTAAAACTTCAATACACCATATTGTAAAAGCCAAATATATTATTTATTTTTCCTAGATATATGTAAAAAATTTGATGATAACGTCTGCACCAAAATTGGTTGCAGTATAAAAACGGAGAATTTTATAATCATAATATACATAGTAAGCGCTGCTCCTACTAGCCCAACTACCAACACCTGTACGCTTTCTCACTTTGTTGTCGATAGCACAGTATAGTGCTTTAAGAGAATTCTTTTTAAAGCACTATACTGTGTCGATAGTTTGTCGATAGTTGTCTTTGTTGTCGTGCGTTTAACACATATGCTGTAACTACTAGCGATTCTTCTGATCCTTTTATCCTTCTTGGAATTAGATTAAATATAAATAATGTGAAGCTGTGAATAGTACTCGAAGTTTTGAATTTTTTTTCCGAATAACATGCTAAATATGGCTTCAAAAAAAAAGTGGATTGTAGAAGAAAATAGAATTATTAACAACCCATCGACACATTTATATCTTCTTATGGAGTTTAATAGAAAACCGCTATGTTTAATTGGTAAAAAAAATATTTTTGTAGTAAACGAATATAATCTGAAGCGGCATTAAGATACTGAGCATAAAGTTTAATTTGCCTGCATTGAAGGATCATTACGATAAATAAAATTTCTAGTTTGAAATCCTCACTGTAAGTTAACAAAACGTCTTTTAAGGCTATGGTAGACAAAAATGAATCAAGCTTCAGTGTAGCAGAAATACGAGTAAAACGTTGGCGTCCATTCACGAACAGTAATCTTGTAAAATAGTGTGTCTTAGCAATCACCGAAGAAGCATGTCCATAAAACAAAACAAATTTTAATTATCAGTCTCTCTCATAAAATTTGCTCCAAAGCACCAAAGAGTTGGACGTTAACTTGTATGAACAACTCATAGATAAAAAACAGTATTTTGATTGTATCTTTCTTAAAATGGACTAAAATACAGACGTGTCAGATACAGCACAGTTTCTCTTATTTGTTAGTGATATTGACGAAAATTTTAATTAGTTAATATTTATAAAGAGCTTATAAAAATGTGCAGTTCAATAGGTACTACTACTGGATTAGATTTATTAAAACAAGTCTTGGTGCCTTAACAATTATTCTGTGGAAAGATAAGTGTTACCACTGACGAAGGTAAGAATATAAGCGACAAAAACAAAGGTCTTGTTAGGAGAATCATTAGCAGATAGAAAGGATTAGCTGCGAGATTGTTATTTTATTATTTTTCTCGTCAAAAACGAGAAAGAAATAATTGTCACGAGCATATCTACTGTCAATTGAATAAGAACAATGGGCTCATACACCGTCTGCTCTAAAAGTTTGTGGAAGATCTCCAAGCTGACTATGGTGACATTGTTTATTACTGTAGTAAAGTAAGGTGGCTAAATCATAGTGGTATTCGAAAGAAGTTTTTTGAATCAAGGAAAAATAATTGGGATTTTATGAAGATTAAAGAAAAGCTACGCTAAGAGCTATTCAACAACTAGAAGATCTTAGAACTTGATCTTCTGACTTATTTAACCTGCGAACTGAATCAGGTGAATACACGCTTTAAGAAAAAGACCAAGAAAAAAACCAAATATCTCGGCTAAAATGGAAGCAGACATAAAAAAATTTCATGTCAAATACAATCTCAAAAATTGTATTAGCTTTAGAAATCTTACTTAATTCGGTACCTATTACAATAACAGAATATTAAGATTGGAGAAAAAAGGTTTCTGTTAACTAATAAAACAGGCAGGATTCCGATCCAATGATCAAATTATGGTACCAATGATCACCTCTATACAGTAAAGAAACTTATTAAGAAATCTGTAAAATATAACAAACTTCTTGTACTCACTTTCATAGATCTTAACAAAGCGTTCGACACGATTAAAATAGACAGCCTTATACAAGCAATCAATGACATCAGGATTGACCATAGGTCTAGTGAACTTATATACAATATTTAAAAAAATACCACTGTGACTGGTAAAATACACAATAAAACCCGACCAATAAAAATAAAACGTGTGATAAGGCAACAAAATACATTGTCACCGAAATTATTCATAACGATGTTAGAGTATGCCTTTAAGATGATCAATTGGAACCACAGAGAAGTAACAATAGACGGCGAAAAGCTTAGCTATCTCTGTTTCGCAGATGACATTGTCCTTATCATAAATAATTTAGAAGAAGCCACATATATGTTAAATGAATTGGGGTTTGCAAGTTCGAAGGAGGGCCTCAGAATGATCTTGACCAAAACTAAGTTTATGAGAAATATGGTCCCCAATAACCATTTACCTATTTAA
This sequence comes from Diabrotica balteata, assembly GCA_918026665.1. Classification (NCBI taxonomy): domain Eukaryota; kingdom Metazoa; phylum Arthropoda; class Insecta; order Coleoptera; family Chrysomelidae; genus Diabrotica; species Diabrotica balteata. The sequence continues at coordinate 102,247,127 of OU898281.1, forward strand.
GACAATGTGGTAGAACTGGTAAAAAAATATACGTATTTAAGTAATGAAATAAGAATCTACAGAGGTAACCAAACATACGAAATACAAAGACGAATTACTTTAATGTTGGCAGCCTTTGGAAAACTACGAGACACACTTGGGGCCGACATACCAATTAGCCTCAAAAGAAAAGTATTTGACCAAGGCGTATTACCGGTCATGACCTATGGGGCGGAATCTATGACTCCAACCAAGACTACGGCTTCAACATTGAGTGTGACACAAAGACGAATAGAACGGTCTATACTGGGAGTGACGTTGCGGGATGTTGTGGACGCATAACGGAACTGAAATGGAACTAAGCAGGTCATGTAGCGATAATACACGACTATGGACAAGCAGACCTACAAATTGGGGGCCAAGAGCAGACAAACGTAGTAGAGGAAGACCACCTACACGTTGGGCTGACGACATCAGGCGTATCACCAAAAATTTGCAACAAAGAGCATAAAATCGTAAATAAGATAGGTGTTTAAGGAAGGCCTATATCCAGCAGTTTACGTGATAAATGAATGCTGGATATTGATTAGGATGATGACATTAAAATTAGTGTAACAATAAATATATGGTTATAAACGCAAAAATAAATTTTATTTAAAAAATATCCAATAACCTCATAATATTTGTGGCCTTTATATAATAAAAAGTTAATGACCCGTGATTTAGGTAAATAATATCCACCACAATATATTTTGACAAAGACTTTGCATTAATAATTTTGACTAGATATTCAGTTTCGATGTTTACCTTCTACGATTTTGTTTATTTTCCGAACAAGATTCTGCAATTTCGCCTATCTTAGAGACACTTCGTACTTATTGTTTCCCATTTTCACCCGTACTGGTCAGACTCAATAATTCTTTTATCGTCAGCAATAAAATAGATCCAATCCTCGTTCCTGACGTAGCCGACTCGACTGTCCAATGCAGAAGATCCAGGGACTTTTCACTTGTCTCCTCCTCTGTTCCCTCGGGCTCCTATCCCGAATCTCGTCAGCACGGTAACCGGTTGATTTCCCTTGTGGAATCGGTGCAATGCCTGTACCTTCATATGTCCTCCTATCGAATGCTTTTCCAGAGTCGGGTCAACATAATATAAACTGTATCACACAAAGCTACTGCAAGCCGTAAAAAATACCAACTACAAAATACAAAAGAACAGAGATACATTATTAATTTAATAAAAACTTAAATATGATAATTTTACAAATTTTTACTAAAATTTGATAAATCTCGTACGTGTTTCTTTACATGTCAAGATTTTTTCACAAAATATCAAAATGTTGAAGTAAATCAACTAATAGAAATATTATTTTAGTTAGCCATTAATAAAAGCAGTTATATTATTAGTTATAATAGTATACATATAAAAAAGAATTTAAGATTTAACTAGAAGGTTGTACACATTAGTGTATGTAAGGTATTAGAGATAACTATATTAGGTAAACATAATCAAAATACAATGTCACAGAACATATCGCGGGGCGAACTCTGACTCAGATTACTATCTTGTAGGAGCAAAATTATGGCAGAAAATAGCGACAGTAGCAAAAGGGAAAAATATTCAAATCAAAAAATGGACTGTCGAAGAATTCAAAAGCGCAACAAAGAGACAAGATTACATAAATGCTCTCCAAATAAAACTCAACCGAACTAGAGAGGAAGATACTGCAGAGGAGGAATGGAGACAGTTAAAAACAATTATAACGGAGTCAGCAGAGAAAACTGTCGGAAAAGCCAAAAGGTAAAGAAATGTGGAATGGTATGATGATGAATGCAGAACTGCAGTAGAGAAAAAAAGACAAGCTAGGCTTAACCAACTTCAAAGAAACACAAGAAATAGCAGTAAGATTTATAACGAAAAAAGAATACAAGCGACTAGAATATGCAGAAGAAAGAAAAGAGAGGCTATGAAAAAACAAGTACAAGAAATCGTAAAGCATAACAACAGACGCGAAAGCAGAAAATTCTATAAATGCATAAAAGAAATCACACAGTCATTTAGACCAAAACTAACGATATGCAAAGACAAGTACGAAGAACTACTAACAGAGAAGCAAAAAAATTATAATGAGATGGAAATAATATTTCGAAGAAAATCTAAATGCAGACAACGAAAATGATCAGACGAGACAATATATCATACGGCGGAGCTGCACATAGAAAATCCGTAGTTCAGATAATAAATAAACTAAAAACAATAAAGCACCAGGAACGGACGGAATTTCGGCAGAATTATTAAAGCATGGAGAATCCGAACTCTGGGAAAGAATCCATTACCTAATAACATTAATATGGACGAAGGAGCAAATGTCAGAGGAATGGACATTTGGCCTAATACAGGCAATATATAAAAAATGAGATAAGAGGGAATGCCAGAACTATGGGCCAATTACATTGCTAAATGTAATACACAAAATTCTTTCTGGTATAATCTACAATAGATTTATTAGAATAAAATATAATTGGTGATTATCAAAATGGATTCAGACCAAATAGAGCCATTACAGATAACATATTCATACTAAGAACGATACAAGAAAAAGCTTATGAATACGACATATAATATGTATATAGACTTCTTCTTCTTCTTAAGGTGCCGTGCATTTCTGCGTAGGCGAGATGTTAAATATTCTGGATTAAATAATTCTGTTTTTAGCAGCATTGCGAAGCATTTCATAGCTGTGGATTCCTGTCCATTGTCGAATATTGCGCAGCCATGACATTTTTTTACGCCCGAGACCTCTCCTACCCTCTATCTTCCCTTCGAGTATCAGTTGCTGAAAAGTGTATCGTTCTCCTCGTATAATGTGCCCCAAGTATGCAGTCTTCTTACTTTTTACATAATCAAAAAGTTCCCTATCCTGTAAGCCCGCTCTTGTGAGTACTTCCTCATTTCTGACCCTGTCCGTCCATGATATTCTGAGCATTCGACGCAGGCACCACATTTCAAACACTTCAAGTTTGTTAAAGGAACTGGCCTTTAACGTCCATGCTTCCATTCCGTACAGGAGAACAGGCCACACGTAACACTTAAGCATCTTGTATCGGAGGTTGAAGTCCAATTTGCGATCAGTCAGAAACTTACGAAGCCTCAAAAAAGCATTTCTGGCTTGTTCAACTCTGCTCTTTATTTCATTCTCGGAGTCCCAACCCTCATTCAGCAAACATCCCAAGTATTTGAATTGCCTGACTTGTTCGATTTCTTCTCCAGAGACATATATCTTTGCCTTTGGGTAATCATTTCTACTTATAATCATTGATTTTGTCTTCTTGATATTTATTTTCAAACCCCGAGCTTCACTTGCAAGAGTTATATCATTTAAAAGGCATTGAAGATCTTCGATGTTATCTGACACTATGGCTGTATCATCGGCATACCTGATGTTATTAATAAATATGCCGTTAACTTTAATACCCTTATTAGAGTCTTCCACTGCTTCTGCGAAGGCTTTTTCTACGTATAAATTGAACAGCATTGGGGACAGTATACAACCTTGCCTTACTCCTTTTTTAATGGAGAAATCTTCTGTTTCGTTGGAATTTTGAAGACGTACTGTTGCTGTCTGATTCCAATACAGATTGGCGATGATTCTTATATCCTTTGCATCCAATCCCAACTCTTGTAGGTATTTTATCATCAATTCATGTTTTACATTATCGAATGCTTTCTCGTAATCGATGAAACAGATAAAAACATCCTTTCTTTGATCTAAACAATTCTGTATCAATGTTTGCATACTAAAGATCGCTTCTCTCGTGCCAAGTCCATTTTTGAAACCAAACTGACTCCATCCACTGACCTCTTCACATTTCTTAAACAATCTAGTGTGAAGTATTCTCAGGAAAAGTTTTAAAAAGTGACTCATTAGGCTTATTAGTCGGTGGTCCTTGCAGAAGTTCGCACGTGGTGTTTTTGGTAGGGTGATAAATGTAGATCGAAGCCAATATTTTGGAATCTGGCCCGTATCGTAGATGTCGTTAAAGAGCTTGACAATAATGTCTAGGTTTTCTTCATTAAGTAACTTGATTGTTTCTGCGTACATATCATCTGGTCCTGGGGTTTTGTTACTTTTTAATAGTTTGATAGCGTGTACAATTTCAACTTTCAAAATACTTGGGCCATACAAATGGTCTCCCAGTTGTGGTGGTTTTTGTGTTCTGTCATCATTGAACAAATTGGCTGTGTACATTTTCCAAGTATTAAGTATATCGCTAGGGTCCGTTATTAATTCATTTTGGTCATTATGTATATAGACTAGTATAGTATATAGACAAGCTTTTGATAGTGTGAAAAGAGACAGAATGCTGGAAGACCTTTGTAATCTAGGTATACCTAAGAAATACATCAGCCTTATAAAAATGACGATGCAGGGTTCAAAAGCCGCAGTCAGAGTAGATGGAGAACTGACTCCCCTGTTTAACATCAACATGGGAGTAAGACAGGGAGATGCCCTATCAACCATGCTATTCAGCCTAGTTCTTGAGGCAGTCATCAGAAAATCCAATATAACCAGCCATATAAACACCAAATCAGTATGTGGGTAGGCCTTGCATACAGCTGCAGTTGATTAGTCTCACAAATTCCATATTATTCCATAAAATCATATTCAATAAATTGTCCAATAAAATATCCAATTACCCCAATAAATAAACCTTATAATTAACCTTATTCTATATTACCTTCTTTTATAAATTTTAATTACAGACAAAAAATGTATTTTCCTTGTGAATGCGTTTCCTTGTCGTCTTTGTAGAAACTAACGAATGGTCTTCTTCATTAAAGAAATCTTTAAGAATATGTTGCAAATTTGGCAAAGAGCTCCTGCTCCGATGATCTGGAACATACTCGGGACCTGAATCCTAATAGGTCTCCTCTGGGCTTGATGCAAGTATATCTCATTATTCATTTTTGATGTTATCAGTAGTTTCAGCCAACTTCCTCCATCATGTGCAGTTGCTACAGCTCCAGAAACATATGCAGCAAACAAACACAACAATAATTACTAATTATGTAAGATGTAAGCTTTGAAAAAATTAAAACATTGCAATTAATGTTTTTTTGTAGAATATGTTAACTTGACAAAGTTTATAACAGTTAAATTGTTGGTTAAATAACAGACCAACTTACATTTTATGTTACATGCAGTATCTTTAGCACCTTCGTTCTCACTTTAATTCATGTTTTTATTAATTTTCTAATTAAAACACTGTTATAAAATGAGATACACCAAATATCCTCTCAATAATAATCACAACGACAGTTAGGCTGCCAATGCCAAAGTGGCCAAAGTCACCCAAATCACTATGATTTTTAAAATGGAGTATAAAATTAGAATGACAAAACAATACTTGTGTCGCCATCTGTTATTTCGGAGAAAACTAATTTTGGGCCACTGCGCCATTGAAAATATTATTATTTCACATCGTTTTTTGTCTAAATGTTGAAATTTACGTTTTTTTTCATTACGATGTACATAACATATTTTTATAAAATAATCGTTTATTTAAATTTTTGTCTGTATAATAACTTCTTTTTTTATTTTTCTGGTACGTCACTGGTTTAATGCGAACGTGGTGGTTCTTCCAACAAGCTGCCAAACCGTCCGAAACTATGAACGAATAGTCGACGAGCGCGAGTAGGGAGGAAAGCACTAATGACAGTATTATTGTTCTCTCACTGACCAACTGTTTGCCACGAATTCTGACTAGTTTGACTGTTTGTAGGAATGATTATAATATTTCATGAGTTCACATGGTATTCACGTGATAACTCCGTCTGTTGGGTAGACAGATTATACCTCTTTAGTGAAACTCTTAAAAATGTGTTAACTATATAGTGTCGAACCGACCCTGTATCCATTTGGGCTAGATTTCCCCTTATTCTCGCGATTACTTAAGTGCGCCCCAATGCTCCTGCATGCACACGCACTTCCAATCGAGCTAGCGTTGTTTATGCGAGGGAGTAGCGGAGGAGCAGGTGTGAATAGCAGCAGGTTGCTCTGATGCGTTCCATTGTTATGCGGTCGCTGTGGCGGATTATGGATTATTATAATACCAGATTAACTAATCGGTCTTCACACTATGTTATCGCTTTAGCGTGAAGAAAAAAAAAGTTAAATACATCCTGCGTCGATGTCAGTGATGAATGGTTTGCACGACAATTATATCAAAATCACTAAAAAATACGTCATTATTTTTTAAATGTGTCATTTATACTGAATACCTTATAAATATATTTTAATTGGAGTAAAGTACCTAATAATTGCATGTGTATTTAAAAAAAGGAGTAAACGGCATTTCTAAAGACATAATCTTAAAATATATTTATCGTAACTTTATTCTAAATTTGACCTTTACCAGATATTTCATATAATGTGCATTTAAAGGTATATGCACCGCTGGTTCCTAATATTTATTTATGTACCAAGGGTACTAAATAGATGTTTATGCCAAGAGGGCGAGGATGTTACAAACTCGACGGCCTTTGGCCCGAAGGTTTGTAAGTCGCCTAAGGGCGTATACATCTATTAATACCCGCGGTGCATATAAACTTTTACATCATACTAGTTCGTTATTGTATCTACAAATAAGTATATTCTAAAAAATCCGAAAGTTCAATTTCATTTTGATAATATATTTAGTAGTAGACATTTTAGTGTCTGTGTTATATTGCTACCGTGAAAATGTAAGATATTTTTGAGATCCCTAACCAAATTTAAAAAAAAAAAGGATAAAAGCAACGCAAAAGTTAGTATTACATAAGTCGAGAGATGCCTAGACAAGGAATATAAAAAATTACAGCACTGGATGACAGAAAACCATGTAGAACACATTAGTGAAACTAATCTAACTTGTCTAACTAACTTGTCTCCGAGTTCCATGTGATCCAAATATTCAATGGTAAAGAATACTTTAATCGTAAATACGAATATTAATAAAATTTACTATATATACACATATATATATATATATATATATATATATATATATATATATATATATATATATATATATATATACTCATGGAAAAAATATGGAATATTTTAATTGGACCGACATGGTGCTATGGGGCGGTATTGCTTGGGAAGGAGATATCAAACTTGTGGACGTTATTAGACGAGTGACAGCTGACATGTACATTGAAAACACATTAGAAGATTATGCTTTGTCATTTGCCGGCCATATTGAATATGACATATTCGTGCTAAAGCACGATAATGCACGTCCTGAAACCATCACATTGAGCATATTTTTGATAATGAGTGTAAATATAAACTTATTAGTAAGTAATTATTATATACAGTCTATTCCATATATGACTGTTTTGAATTCGGTAAAAAAGTATCGATTATGGTCCAACGTGCTAAATTGTACAATAGTAAATTTTCCCAATTTCCAAAATACGGTCGTAAGTGATTAATAGTAAATAAGAATCTTAATATCCTTAAGATTCTTATTTACCATTATGTAAGAATTTACCATAAGTTAATCGAATATTTAAAGCAAGCGTCAAATAATACCAGCCCACAAAGTATAAAGTTCTGTCTAGAGAGGATGTATTAAAATTTTTTCATGAGGCACCAAATTAGAAGTTTTTAACTAAAGTTGCATTAATATTTAGTATATTTTATGAATGTCGATGGCAACAACTGGTGAATATGCTAGTTACTTACGTAGAAGAGAGAAAATGAATTTTTGTGGCAAACGTACCAGAGATAAAACCGACAAAAAGCGCATTTTTACCATATTAACGAAGAAAAATTAACAGTGTGAAGCTGCATTTCAAAATATCTGCGTCTGAGCGAGCCTGACAAGTATACAGGTCACTGTCTGCATCGAACATCGAAAACTCTTGTACGTCAGTTGCTGAAAAATATATTAAGGGTAGTATATCTTAAAACAATGAGGTTTCAGGGATGCTAGCAGACATACCTTCTGAATCTGGTTTTTCTTTAAATAAACTTCATACGCAGACAATGAAACATGAATTAGCATTAGCTGCTGACAATCTATATATTACCAGATCTTTTCAGAATTACCAGTTTTATGTGAGTTTCTATAAATAATGTTATGTAGTTATAATTATTTAATACCTTAAATATGATTTAACATTTGCTGCTGTCAATCTGTCTATTACCGGATCTTTCTAGAATTGCCAATTTTATGTGAATTCCTCTAAATAAGGTTATGTAATTATAATAATTTAATTCCATATTTTGTATCTTTAATAATAAATGTTATTAAAAAATAATCAAATTTTTTTGTCTTTATGCCTGTGCATAAAGTAGGTATAGTATTATTTAGTTGGTAACTAATCAATGAAAACACATTTTAAAACATATTTCTACTAGAGCATGTTTAGTTTTTCTACAGTTAACAAAAATTCGCCTTTCTCAATCTGTTTTAATATTTTTTTATTTAAATTTATCCAAAATCATAAAATTCTTCAAATACATTAATATTCCTAGAGTTTAAATATTCAATGATACTTGTATCACCCTGGAAGTGTACGGTAAACGATGTCTTATGTACAAAATGCTTGCGCAAAGTTTATTCTGAAATAATAATTAGCATCATTCGTTGTCTATTATCCTTAATTTTGACTGTATCCCCTACAAAGGTTCTTAGGATCAATGTTTCTAATTCCCCAAACAGTCGTTGCATTGCACCGAGTATTAAATACCAAGAAGAAGTTTTAAAAGAAACTTTCCCTAACCTTTTGTCAAAGCACCCATAAAACTTCACATATTCCCCGACGGTGCTCCTTCGGGGACTCATTAAAACTACTCTATTCGTACAATTCTCTCACGGCAACTTTCACATAACTCACGATAGGATCCTAACCTCAAATCTTTTTCTTTGCCTTTTCTAATTCTTCGCTGTAATTGAATTGGCCTCTAGGCCAGTATGTGAACACGATTGATGGAAACAAAGTATGAGATAGAGGTTTTCGGAAAAACTTTCTGTTACTTTCTAATTTTTTCTGGTTTTAATGATCTAGTAACCATAAATAAGAGCAACATATTATAATGAACAACAAATTGACTTAATAATCAAGTCCAACCGAAGACGAAAAACCGATTGCAGAAACTATTCTACTATATGTAAAAAGTACAATAGTTTATTTATCGATAATACAATAGTTTATTAAGGTAGAAGCAGTCTCAAGCAGTACAACAAAAATACTGAAAAAATGGGAAAAAAACTTTTATTTTATATGATACCTCTGATTTGATGTATCAATTTAAAATTTATGCAGAAAACCAACATTATCATTTAATAGATATTGGTTCAGCTGATAATGTAGTCCTCAGATTATCAAAAATAATTCTGAAACACCGGAATTATAAATACTACTTGGACAATTGGTTCAACAGCCTCAACTTGTATTTAGAATTAGCAAGATATGCAGTGCGTAGGGACTATAAGGCAAAATAGACTTGCTGGCTGTGATCTGATATTGGACAAAGAAATGAAAAGACAAACAAGAGGTTCATTTCAGGAACAGAAAACTATTACCGATGGTGTTCCCCTAACTGTGGCTAAGTGGTATGATAACAAAAGTGTTACTCATAACAATAAAACACTAAAATCTTTGTTTTTAAAACTTCTATGAAATTTATTACAATATCTTATCACTACAGGTGTTTCGGTAGAGCGCTTTTCTCAAGTATTCTATTTTTGGCGTGTGTTTACACTTTATAGTTTTTAACTAAATATGTTGAGGAGGCGAGAACTGTTTGTCTAAAGTCGGTCATTCAGAATTATGTCTGTATTTTTTAACTTGTTAATTTCGCTAATTCTAATAAAAATAACTTAAAGCATTTATTTTGGATATGAATAATTGGAAATTCGTTATTAAAAAAATGGTTATGGTCTAGAGAGTGAAGTGTGTTGTAGAATCTGTTTTTTTATCATTGAAAGCCTTTTTATGTTTTGCTATAGGTTTGTTAAAAGTTCTACCAGTTTGACAGATGTAAGTTTTTGGGCAGTGGCCACATTTAAATTTGTATACACCACTGAGTAAGAGCTTTTTCTTTTGCCTTTTGTTTTTAATATATTTGCCCAAGTTGTTTGTTCTAAAAGCTGGTCCTTTTCTCTCTTTTTTATGTGTTTGGCTATTTTTATTGGTATCTTGCCTGTATATGTCATCGAGCAGAAGGTACTGGGTAATTTCTTTGGTGGAAATACTAATTTCAGGGCTTTCTTATGTGGTTTTTGATGTAAAATTTTATTTATTGTTTGTTCGTTGTATCCATTGTTTATTGATATTTGCTTAATGATATTTAATTCCATCTCAAAGTTGTCTTTTGATATCAGAATTTCTATTATTCTGTGTAACATGCTATGGTAGGGTGCCAATTTATGTTGTGTAGGATGAGATGATTAATTGTGTAGAGTTGTGTTAGTATGGGTAGGTTTATGAAATACGTAGAACTCATGTTCTACGTCATGTTTGTATCATGTTATAATTTTTAAATCTACAAAATTTATGGATTGATTCTGTTTTGTTTCTATTGTAAATTTAATATGAGTATGGAGTGAATTATTATACGATAAAAATTAGTCAAGTTGCCTGTAAGTTTCTGCAAAACATACCAGTACATCGTCTACGTATCTCCATCAATATAAAAACTGTTTGGATACGTAATGTTTTAAAATCTTTGTTTCTAGATTATCCATAAAAATATCTGTTAGCAATCGGCTTAGAGTATTACTCATTTTAAGTTCTGCACTGTTATTTTTTTTATTTTAACATATAATCCACATCAACCACGCAGGGTTATTAGTGGAGTAACATACACAAGAATTCATTTTATTTACATTAAATAGATGTATATAAACGTAAATATTTTAAATAATTTATTACATGGTCAGTGTTTATGGTTAATGTGGTTTTGATGTCATCTGAGATTCCATATTTTTTTCTTGTTTCTTCGTAGTACTGGCAGTCCATCAGTATATGCTTCACCGTCAATGGGAGAAAACAGTTTCTGCACGTTGGAGCAGATTCTTTGTTGATTAAGAATTTATGGGTCAGTGCAGTGTGTCCAATTCTTAGTCGGTTAATTATTACTTGGTCCCTTCTATTGGATGGATTATTCAAGATGATCTTCACAAGGGGATAAATCTCATATAGTTTGGTTCCTGAATCTTTTCAGTAGTCTTGCCATATGTTCATACAGTGGTCTTCAATTAGGTTTTTGAGATCGGAGTATGGGTAATTTCTTCATTTGTTTGTGTATTGTGAGTTTATTCGACTTGTGTTTGCTAGGCTATCCACTTTCTCATTTCCAGCTATTCCTACATGTGACGGTACCCAGATAAATGCTACCTCTTTTCGATTTGATTGAGTTATATTTATCTCATTTTTTATAGCCCGAAATATTGGATTTATAGGGTACATTTGTTTTACACCTAATAGAGCATTTAATGAGTCGGTGAAGATGACTCATTTATTCTCACTATGCGTTTTAAAGAAAATTAAATCTTCCAAAATGGCTGTGGTCTCGCCTGTGAGGATGCAGTAGTTAGTAAGTATGGATATAGTGTGAGAGGTGTATTTACAACAGTATGCAGCAGCATGTCCGTCATGAGCTTTAGAGGCATCACTGAAAATTTGGAGATAATTAGGATAATGAGATATCACTTCGGAGTACAAGTGTTTAATGAAAATGGGATTTGTAGTTGATTTGGGGTATTTTGTTAGGGTTAAGTCAATGGTAAGTGGTTAGATTGTCCATGGAGGAAAATTTACACTGACTTGTAGAGATCGATTTAGCGTATCCATGTCAAAGTTAGAGGATTTTATTCGTTCTATAAGAGGAGTACTATTTTTAGTTAGTTTTGTAGAAGCAATACTGGGATGGCAAATTTGGGAGAATACTGGATGTTGTTTCTGTGGTGATATTTTGCCTATATAGTTTAGGGATAGTTGTTTGCGTCTAATATACAGAGGGGGTTCTCTTGTAAGGGGCTAAAACTTGTAAGCTACTAATAGGACTAGTTCTGAAGGCACCCAGTGCTAATCTTAAAGCTGTAGATTGTATGCTATTTAGTTTTTTTAAAGCAGTTTTGCTTGCAGCACCGTAAGATATGCAACCGTAATCTAATTTACTTCTAATAAGGGACTTGTACAGGCTAATTAATGTTTTACAATCGGCACCCCAAAATTTATTAGATAATATTTTAAGTATGTTTAACCGGTTTTGGCATGCTTGTTGTACATTATTAATATGCACATTCCAATTTAATTTTTTATCGAAAGTTAGGCCTAAAAAACTTACTTCCGTTGACTGCTTCCAGTTTTGAGTAGATAACAATATCATCCTCGTAAATGCTAGCTTTAATAGGAGCTCTAATTACATTTATGATGCTATTAAAAGCCACTAAAAAGAGGGTTGAACTTAAAATGGATCCTTGAGGGATTCCATTTTCTAGCATTTTTGGAGAACTTGTGATTCCATTTATTCTAACTTGTATAGAACGAGCACTGTTATTTGTATATATGTGATTATTAAATTCAAAGTAGTCCCGGATTATGCAAATTTAAGGAAGATGTAAAATTTCACATGTAATTGTTGAATTTGTAATAATATGGTCTAAAAGGTTCTTTACATCTTTACTCGAACAAAATTTTCTGTAGGAGGAATACTAGGAAAAGGATTTATTACGACAAATGAAATTAATTTGGAGTTGTTAGGAAATTGAAAATATTTTATTAATTAGTTCTATTGTTTTTTTACGGTAAATTTCGATGAAAATTTAGTGTGTTCTAAAATTATCTCCAACAGTTTTTTTGAAAGTTATGAAGTAAGTTGACGTAGCTGTATAAAAAGAAAATACAGGTCTTATTGGGTGATCATGTTTGTGTAGTTTAATAAAAGAGTATAATTTAGGAGGTTGTGGGTTCATGATATTAAGTAATATTAATTTTAAATTTTCTAACGCCAGTTTATTTTGTTTTTGATACTTTTCCATGGGATATTTGTTAACTGTTTCAATATTTTGATTATTTGAAAATTCAATTGTTTTGTTATTATATTCCATTCTATCGATAGCAATAGTAGTGTTACCTTTGTCTGCTTTTGTAAACATTTTCTTGTTTTTTATTAATTTATGTTTAATTGAAATGGCTGTTTGATTCTCTTTGTAACGGAGCTTTTTAGTTTCACTACACACATCGGTAACAGATTTTGCAAAGAGACTTTCTTCGATATTGTTGGCAGTTTTGTTTAATTATACTTCACATTCTACACCTAAATGTTCCAAATTTTTTCTGCTTGTTATGATGAGGCAAGTTGTGTTTTAAATCCTTTCTTTGAAAGTTGTATCATGCTATTACTGAATTTAGTATCTGTTAAATTTATAATTCTATTGAAAAACTTATGGTTCGAAAAACATTAAGAAAAGTATAAAAAAACGATATATCATAGCTGTTTATCTTAAGGTATGTGATTTAGAATTAAATAAGAGATCAAATAATATAGAGTTTGACATTCTAGATTCTATCTTAAGAATTAAAGTAAATAATATAATAGATTAAAAATTTAATGCACAGTGTAAAAAAATAAAGAATCTAATTTAAAATAGTACAAAATCCAATGTTCATTATACAAAAAGTTTTTCGTAACATAATTTTTTTAATAGATTTATAAATTTAACAGATACTAAATTCTATCTGTCTATCAACAATTCGAAAAAATGTTTCTTATAAAAGTTACTTATTTTTTTAATGATAAATTCAAATCTGTAATAAAAGATGATAGTTCGTCCCGCTTCTTTTAGCACATCCTGTATACATAAGTCTATTTATTTTGCTTCAGTAGTTAAATGTCTGTGTCATATATATTATTGAAGATTTAACATAGTATTCGTAAAGATTCATCATCAAGAAATTTAAGAAATTCGGAGTACAGTCTGAATTTCTTTAACTTCTTGATGGTAAATTTTTAAGAATACTATGTAAAATCTTCAATAATATCTATTACACAGGCATTATTTATAATATTGACCTGTTTCAGAATTTATTACGTTACCAAAGAAACAGGGAGCGAAAAAGTGCAGAGCATATAGGCTAGTAAGTCTAATAACCATACACTAATTCATTCATTCTGTCTCCGGCTTCTGTACACAATGTAGCTTCGCCTATTTTTCAAAAAACTTTAAAAGTGTTTGTTTGTCCTTATGTAGTGTAGTGTGTTTTTCTTCTTGTCGGATAGGCCGCAATTGACGAAATGCTCCTAAAGATGATCTAGGGATCGAAAGTACTTGGGCGAGATTAAATTAATTAAACTGTGCTCGATATTTACCTTTTATTTGATCAGAGTTTATAAGGTATATCAGAGCACACGTGGAAAACCATTGCAAATCATCAATGACTTCCTCATTTAACCACGGGACCAGTCACTATTTTCATTGTTATGTTGATTGTCCTTATATGGAAAGTAGTCAGATATATTCGAAACTTTAAGAGAGCCAGAAAACAAAGGCATCAAGGTCAACCTCATCCAGCGCCTCAAAGACATACGGTGTCACAACCAAATTTAGGTCAAACTTTAGAGAAAGCCCTTCCTAAATCAGTTTCACTTAATGAGCTTAGATTTGAATTAGATAGTTTAGCTGAAACATAAATTATATGTTATATATTAAATATGGTAATAATTATTATATGTTAATAATTAATAATTATAGTTATACGTGTTTAGATATTTTCTATTAGTCGTCTATTTCTTTTATATAGTGGCCAATATGTTCATCCCTTAATTTGTAATCTCACATTATTTTTAACTTCTTAACCTTTTATATAGTTATACCATGTATAATTAAAACATTGTGAAAACATATCGAATAATATTTTAATAATTAGAGTCCATTTACCTGCAACTTAATATATTTTCCAATTGAACCTCCTAAGTGTTGCAATTACGGCCTAGATTAAATTGTATTGTAAGCTCATAGTTCAAAGTTTTTTTTAGTATGATAAAAGCATTAGCCTCTGTGCTGAGGTATACATTATTTGTGAAATTATAAATTGGGGATTTGAGCTCATTTTAGCGCAGTCTATTGTAAAAAGTTACCTAACCAACAACTAGAGTGTTATTATTAGTAGCTGTCAATAAAAACATAATTTTTACTCCACAACTTCAACATGTTATGGTATTTACCATCGGCGATCGAGAATAATCGGACTAAGGGCATTAAAAAATGATTCGATCCTTGTAACCAAGGAATCATCAATTAGTGCTTACTTTTTGATCATTCTATAAACGCTACCGTTGGTGAACTAATTTATAATTTTTACGCTATTTGTGATGTATTCTATTATATTATTATGTTAACTAATCTTTTTTATTTTTTTTGATATTTCAGTAAGAATTCAATATTTTTTGAGGTGTACTTTTTACCGTTCTATGACCGCTATCATTGATTACTAATCATTTTTATGGCGTTTGCAGTGTATTTTATGGTATGCAGAATGTAACCCATGTTAGTTTTTGGATATTTTATTACGAATTCAATATTTTTTTAAAGTTTGCTTTTAAACAATAAAGAGATCATGCAATGGGTTCATTGCAGGCAAAAATATGATTTTCTTCTCGAGATTTCTGAGTAATAAAGCACATAGTTTCTGTTTTTATATTCATAGTTTCCCATTTAAATTATACTAAAGTCTATTATACAATTTTTGCTTATACGGCATTTCTTCTTTGTAGTAATAGAAAAAGTCTAAAGTATATACAATGATGTTAATCGTATGGCTCTTGGAATATAAATAAGCCTTAATTGCTTCTATAAATACGATGACCAAAACTCCTATAAAAGACCATCATATTTCAGCCACTCTTCCGTTTAAAGTAAACGCTCTGTTTTCCACATTCATGCAAAATCGAATTTTCCTAGCCATTGATTTCGTAATAGCGATTCAAAATTAACGCTATGTAAGAAATAAGTGAAATCAGAAAAGTTTTATCTGCTCCGAAGCGAACGGAATTCGGATTTGATGCCTTTTATTGGGTTTAGATTGATTTTTATCGCCTTCTTGAATTTATTTTCGATAGAGGAACAGACAATCCTTTGGAATTTTACGCTTTAGTTTGTTTTGTTAAGTGCTTTAAGATTTTACAACGGAATAAAAATGTATTATCGCAGGCAATAAACGTTTATCACGATTTTTAGCAGATGCTGTTTATATCCTCTTTTATGGATATTCGTTTCTTTTGATATTTTGCTATATATATATATTATATATATATATATATATATATATATATATATATATATATATATATATATATTGAGATAATAATAAATGTAGATAAAATTAGTATCTACGCAATAAACAGTAAACAATAAACAGGACAAACATGAAGAATGTCTTTAAAATGAGAGAGTGTATAGCATAGATTGCTGGTTACAAAATATGAGAGCTCTTACCTGTAATATAAGAATGTCTTAACACTAACGGTTCAAAAAGCTATCCAAAGGTACAATAACGATTTATTATAGAGAAAAACAAATAGCATAAATAAAATCAGTGAAAATACATAAAGAACTAATCAAAAATCCTACTACTAAATACTACTTACTAGCCAAAAAGTCTTTCGAAAGTGTATGTGCACTATTGTCTATCCAAGTCGTTATCACGAAGATCCTGGATCAAGAGATGCGGAGATGTGGTAACTATGTGTCAAAGGCCACCCAGAGAACCATGCAAAAACTTTGAACACTTTCTAATTTATACAAAAAAAGGCCACTACTTTATTATAATCAATAAGTATCTGTGATTATAATAATTTATTGCTGTTATACCAACAGCGGGACAAATCGTTGACCGATTTGGAGAGCACTTAACTACTACTACTTTTTGAGGATTAAATCCTTGACGGATTCTTAAGGACTTCTGTCCAACAGAGATGTTGCACCGTGCGGGACTAAAATTCACTCTGAGAGTAGGCGGGGTGCCCGATTTTTCGGGGAGTCTTCTTTTAAAGCGCACAAAAAACTATATACTAAAAACTATTGACAAATATTTTTGACAGATGTTTGACAACCGTTTTATCCAAAATTTGATATCATTTTTTTAGAGTGGGTGCACCTTTGTTAAAAGTGGAGTTAAATACGTAATTAAAAATATATTAATATAATTAGGATAATATTATTATGATTTTTAATTAATAAACTTAAATAGTGATTAAAGAAATAATTTATAAGTTATAGACTAGAGAATATTATAAAAAATATTTTATGAGGGTATTTTTAAGAAATTAGCAAATAATAAGTGTACAAAGTTTTATTTTAATAATTAATATTATGATATATTTAAGTGAGCCATGTGCATAGGCAACCAAATATACACTGAATAATTGACACTGTATTATAAGGACAGAAGAATGAATTTCAACAGAAAGTGATATTTGAATAATAATTACGGATGTAAAATAGTATTATGTATTAATTTAATCTGTTTAGTTTAAATATAAGTATATATTCTGATCTGAAAAGCCTAAATGTCCATAAAATTCTCGATAGAAGGGTAAAGAATTCTCTAGAAAACGTCAATATAAGAAACTTAACCCTATTTGCGAGGAAGAATATTCGAGAATGTTCGGATATTGTTAAGATGAAGAGTTTCGAACATGGTTTATTGCTAGAATATTCGGGAACGATGAAAAGATATAAATACGATGTAATTTGGAGCAACCATTCATTCATTCATTAGACAGTTAGTATAACAGTATGAGAGTTGGGATTAGACAGTAAGACAGTGCATTGATTAGACAGTTCAAGATAGTTAACAGTTACAGTAAGACAATATGGAGTTAGTTAATTAAGAAGTTAAACAGGAGACAGTTCGACTGTTAGTTAATGAATTTATTAAGAAGTTAGTTGATCAGTAAATAGTACAAGCAGATAGTATACAGTGTTTTATAGTATTTGAAAGTATATTTGAAACTATATTAAAATTATAATATCTATATAGTGATTGGAGATTATTAAGAAGAAAAAATAAGATTATAAGTAAGAAGCAAAGAAGAAACAATAAATAAAAAAGAATATTTTAACCATTTATAAATGCTATTAACAAGAAAATATTTTAAATTGGTAGAAGCTGAATAATTAAAACATTCTGGTATATTTGGAAAAAGCAATTTCACAAAAACAAGGATAACCGACGCTGATAAAGAAGATATTGAGTGGTGATTATACCCTTTATTTTGGATAACAGTTTCATTTAGGCATTCAGTGATAGAAAGGTACCAAATTTTGTTAATATAATTTAATTATTGTAAGAATTTCAAATTTAAGATAGGTTGTTCTAAATTTATATTATCTATATTAGATATATATGTGTGTTTCATAATGGTTATATTAAAGATAATTTAAAAAAGTACTTACAAACTAATTCTTTAAGAAGCGCAATAAAAACCCTATACTTATATATGTTATTTTTTCTACTCTTCTTACTAGTAAATTGTATATTAAGTACTATTTGGATGCTAAGTAAATGCATCATAACAGATACTGACACGTAATGACTAGCACGTAATAAAAAAAATTACGCTTCAGTTTTATAAATAGTATATTACATAACGAGAGTTGTAAGAAGCTTTTTACATGCGAGTAAAAAAATTGCGCGCGAGCCGCGTAGCGGCAAGCGCAGTAATTTTACAAGCTTGTAATAAGCTTACAACTCAAGTTGTGTACTATACTTTTTCTACCATTATTTTCGTTTATAAAAATAAAAATTAAATTACCACTATATTTACACTGACAGATTAATAATTTTTAATCTGTCAAAATAACGTCTGTTAATTCGTTTCCATGGTAACTCGACCAACTGACTTACGAGGCTTATGTGATATTACACATTTTTATAAAACTGAAGCGTAATTTTTTTTATTACGTGCTAGTCATTACGTGTCAGTATCTGTTATGATGCATTTACTTAGCATCCAAATAGTAGGTAATATACAATTTACTAGTAAGCGAGTAGAAAATAGTATATTACATAACGGGAGTTGTAAGAAGCTTATTACATGCGAGTAAAAAAGTTGCGCGCGAGCCGCGTAGCGGCGAGCGCAGTAATTTTACAAGCATGTAATAAGCTTACAACTCAAGTTGTGTACTATACTTTTTCTACCATTATTTTCGTTTATAAAAATAAAAATTAAATTACCACTATATTTACACTGACAGATTAATAATTTTTAATCTGTCAAAATAACGTCTGTTAATTCGTTTCCAGGGTAACTCGACCAACTGACTTACAAGGCTTATGTGATATTACACATTTTTATAAAACTGAAGCGAATTTTAAATTTCAAAAATGAAATTTGTTTTTTAAAAAATATTTTTATTTCTAAGCTACAAATAAATACATCTAAACTGAACAAGACCAAGAATAATAATGATTTTACAATGCGAATAATTAAAGAAACAATATGATAACTTCTAGGGGAAACTGCAGAGTAAGCTGCAGGTGTTGGTTGCGATTCTGCCAGGTCCGGACTTTCGTACCATGTAACTCCTCCATCCTTAAGAGGAAAAAATAACGGAGGTATTTTTGGATTCCAAATTTTGGGGACATCTTTCTTCCAATGGAATTTCGTCAGGAACCTTCTTATTTTTGCAATACTTTCGGTATCTGGTGATGATGTAAATTATAACGATTAGTATTAATATAGATAAGATGACTGAACCGGTGCTGATAAAGGGTGTAGTAGGAAAGCCAATTTCTTCTACTGGTGAAAGATTTCTGGTAATTCTGTTAATTTCGTATAGTCCTTCCATATCGATTTTGCTCAAATTGGTTACTTGATATTTTACCTTTTCAGTCGAGAAATTTTCTAGTTTTGGTAATATTATGATTTTTCCAGATTGGATTCGTGGATTGTTTGAAAATTTTAAGGTTCCAACTTCTATTTCACATTTTGGTGGGATTTCTATTAACGAAGGATCTTTTATTTCCAAAAACGAATTGGACTCACATTTTGAGATTAATTTGACAGTACTGGATGGGATTATTAAGATCTGGTTCTCCATGACGTGCTCGATAATGGGTTCTTGTAGATTTATTTCAGTGGCGTAGCATTTCTCTGGGTTACGTCCATCAATTAATTTATAGGTGCAGGTATCTATTTGGGTGTAGTCCTGTTGGCAGTAGTATCTGGTTTCGAGGATGGGACATTCTTCTTTTATCGATAGTGATTTTTCTCCTTTTGCCAAGTAGGGATATAAAGGAATATATGTTTGATGATTTTGTATTACGGGGTAAACATGGAAAAAATCGTAATTTTCTGATTTGAATATAGGAACATGGATAGCGAATATAAGCTTGGATTCGTAAAAGGTTACTTGGGTACTAAGAAACAGATAGTATGTTAGGGCATTGTTAAATTTTGCGATTTGTTCTTCTTTGTATATATGTGATAAATATGACATCATTTCTGAGATTTCTTGGGTAGATATTATTGAATTATGAAGAGTATTTAATTTAGAGAAAACTATCGAATTTTCAATATTGTCAATAAATGTTATTAAATTTTGGCAATCAAGATTAATCTGGTAAAGAATACTTTGATAAGTTATGTAATTATTCAAAGTGATTATTTTGGTTTCTAATGAATATTTAAATTTTTCTATATTGTCTTGCAATTTTTGTTGATTTTGCCACAAGGTTGATAAAGATTGATTATAATGATTAACAAGCTTTTTGTACAAAGTTGACTGAAGGTTAAGTTCATGAATTACATTTTTCTGATTTAGTTGTAAAATATTAATTGCTTTATCGTATCGTTCTCCATCGTCAGCATCTAAAGTTCCAAAAGCCCATTTATTAATTTTGCCTATTCCATCTATTAAACCTCTTTTAGAGCGAATATGTGGATGTAAATTTTCGAATTTTCTTTCGAGAATTTTTATTAAGAATTCGGTTCTTTTTGTCATTTGTTCAGCTAAGCTATGAAAAGATATAGGGTTAGAAGCGTTACTTACTATTAGACTATTCCTAAGGCTATAAAAATGGTTAGTTAAACTAGCTATCTGTTTAGTTACTTCTCTTAAATCTAGATAGTGTAAAAAGGTATGTTTAGTGTAAATAATTTTACAGGGTCCTAATAATATGGGTAACAAAGGATTCGTTATAGAAGTAATTTTTACGTCTTCTCCTTCACATCTCCGTTGGAGTGCCAGGAATATCAGGAGCAACCACGTTGTCCGGATTTTCATTTTCCTGAAAAGATATTTTTTGTTTTACTTTGGGTTTTCTAATTATATTTTTATGGTAATTTCCTTTATTAGTTTGTAAGATAAGGCCTGAATCTTGGACTACTTCAGTCTTTTTAAATTTTGGTGCCTTTTTATCGCGCAATTTTGTTTTGACGTATGCAACGTCCTGGTTAGAGAAATCTGGAGGGTCATTTCGATTTTCATTTAATTTATTAATTATTTTTTTCTTTCGTTTTTTCGTTTCTACTTTTTATTATTTCGTATAACTGTTTACTTACTTTTTTATGGTTTTGTACATAGTATGATAAAATAAGGTTATCGTCCAAGTCGAAAGGATCTGGATTATTAATGTGTCCTTTTGTTATTTCAAATGGGGTAAACTTAGTTACGGAATGAATTGAATTATTATAGCTTAAAATAGCATGTTTTATTAATTGGTTAGGAGTTAATTCTTTATTTTCTTCTCTAAGACAGCGAAAGCATTCTATTAGTGTAGAATGAAACCTTTCTACGGGGGAGTTGGAATTACTATTTTTAGAAGTTGTGAAATGTAGTTCTATATGGTGAAGTTTACAAAAATCTATAAGGTCATTATTTTTAAATTCTGTGCCACAGTCGGCAGTAATTTTATAAGGTAAACCGTGGTGGCTTACGAAGAGAAGTAAATTTTCCACTACGGAGGTGCCATTGACACTAGGTAAAGGATATGCTTGGGCATATCTCGAAAATGAATCTATAATCGTTAAATATGATTGGTTAGAAATTTTAAAGACATCTACATGAATATGTTCAAAGGGTTTTGATGCAGTGGGAGTTAGACTAAATTTTATAATTGGAGGATTTCTATCGTATTTATTTTTAAGACAAGTTTCGCAATTATTTATAAATTGTTCGATATCTTCTGCCATTTTTGGCCAATAGTAACGTGATCCTAAGGACATTTTTACTTCGTTTATACCGCGATGTCCTTTTTTGTGTATGTGATAATACTCTAATGTTTCTTTCTGTTCCCGAGTATCTATTATGTCAGTTAAAAATTTTGTAGAATGTACAAACTTAAAAGCGGAATTTTTAAAATAATTCTGAACTATTACTACAAATGTTTCTGGTAAAATATTTTCTTTAAAGTACAAAGCATAAGTCTTTTTGGGATCTATATATTCTTTTACAAATTTAAAAATACTTTCTTCAATATTTCTTTGGGTAAAGTAACATAAAATCTGTTATTATCAAATATTTTTTCATTTTTGCATTTTATTTTATTTATTTCTCCAAATGTTAATATAATTTGATTTTTATAAGTATTTAGGGCCTTTTCGGTTATGGGTATACCTAGAATGGGATTTTCTAAAGAGGTATGACAGGTTTCTAAGTCTGAGTCATTTCTTTCGGGATTTTCGAAAGGGGGTCGAACTTGTATGTCCGAAATAATATTTATTTTACTAGTTAATCCATCATTTAGTAAGGAGTCAAGGTCTCCTTCTGAAAGTTGCGGTAAGTCGTCAAGGTTGCGTAGTTCATTATCTATTATTTCATTTATGTCACCTAAATTAACGTCCATCGATTCCGTTTCGAGAGCATTTAAATCGGAATCTATTTTAATTCTAGAAAGCGCGTCGGCTACTTTATTATTTTTCCCTTTTAAATATTGGATATCATAATCAAATTCTTCGAGCTTAAGTCTCCACCGTACTAAGCGAGAGTTTGGCTCTTTAAGTGAAAATAACCACTGAAGGGGTTTATGATCAGTTAAAATTTGGAATCTGCGACCGAAGAGATATGGTCGAAAATATTTGCAACCGTATACAATCGCTAATAATTCTTTCTCTATGGTGGAATAATTAATTTCGGCTGAATTTAAAGTACGTGAGGCGTAACATATAGGGTGGTTATCTTGCATGAGAACGCTGCCAATTGCATAATTAGAAGCATCAGTTATTAATTGAAAATTTTTGTTAAAGTCGGGATAAGCTAAAATAGGTTCTGAAGTCAAAAGATTTTTACAAATATTAAAACAGTCTAAGAATTCTTTGTTGTGGATAACTTTCTGATCCTTTTTTAAACACATGGTCATAGGTTTAGTTATAGCTGCGAAGTTTTTAATGAATTTTCTATAGTATCCTAACAAACCTAAAAATGATTTTATTTCTTTCTGCGTACGAGGGATTGGAAAATTTTTAATCGCTCTAATCTTTTTTGGATTAGGCTTAACTCCGTCTGGGGTCACTATATGCCCTAAAAATTCAACTTCCTTTCTAAGGAATTCGCATTTGTCAATTTGTATTTTTAATTGTGCGTCTTTTAATTTTGCAAACACCAATTTTAAGTTTTGAATGTGCTCTTGGAGGCTTGTGCTAAAAATAATTATATCGTCCATATATACCATACAGATTTTGTTTTGTAAATCCTTTAATATTTCATCCATTACCCTTTGGAAGGTGGATGGTGCGTTTTTTAAGCCAAAAGGCATTCTTAAAAATTCGTAGTGTCCATTATTGACACTAAATGCTGTTTTTTCTATGGAGCAGGGGCTCATCTCGATTTGATGAAAGCCGCTAGCTAAGTCAAGAGTAGTAAAATATTGTGCTCGTCCTAATTTGTCCAATATTTCGGTAATATTGGGTATCGGATATCGATCACTAATGGTTTTATCATTAAGTTTCCTATAATCTATAACACAGCGAAATTTTTGTTGATTGGAAGAATCGAGTTTCTTCTTTACTATCCAAAGTGGGGAACCCCAGGGACTATTACTGGCTCTAATAATTCCGTCGTCTAACATTTTGTCAATTTGCTTTTTAATTTCTTCCTTGTGAACATAAGGATATCTGTACGACTTTACATGTACAGGTTCCTCGTCGGTTGTTTTAATAACATGTTTTACTTTTGACGTAAATGTAAGTGGGTCGCCTGGTTTCAAAAATATGTCTTTATATTGCGAACATAATTTAATAATTTCCGATTTTTCTTCCGTGTTCATATGATCCGTTCTAATAAGATTTTGGATTTGCATTTTATCTATTTTATAATTATTTTGTCTATTAGAAAATTCAAATTTATAACATTGATAAACGTTAGAATCGTATGGATAAGCGTTTATGGGTTTTAATAAGGTTATAGATAAATTTTTATTAGTTTCATTGACAAATTCTACTAAAGCTAAACCATCATTTGCTACAGTTAGCATTTCTGGTACATACATATCACCTAAAACTATCTTATCGATTAATATTTCACCGTTCGGTACGGACACAGGGACTTCTTTTCTAATCTTTTCATAAGGGCCAACAGATATTTCAAACTTTATGTCTGATGGTTTTCTAAATTTAATAGGAATTATTGTGTCTCTGCTAACGAGACATTTATTATTAAAATCAATGTTAAACTTCATGGATAATAGGTCATTAACACCGACCAAGCCATCATAAAACTCATGAAAGTCATATAATATGTAGTGCAGTATATTGTTTCGATTAAATTCTTGGAACGCCGGTATGGCTGCTTGGTATTTGATATTTTTCGTGCCAAGAGACGTAGAAATTGAAACGTTTGAAGGATATATGCAATCTGAATAAAATTGTTCAGCAATACTGGGTTTTAAGATTGATTTCGTACTACCAGTATCAATTAATAATTTTAATGGGGGGTTAGAAATAGTGATGTAAGGTAAAGGGTTATTAGAGGTTAGATTTAATTCGATTAAGTTGTTTGGTCTTCTGAGGCGGTTTCTTGAAAATTCTGAGGAAAATAATCTAAATCTACTTGTTCACCGGAATGGATATCTGCGTCGACGTCGCTATGCGTCTGTTCGCATTCTTGTCTATCGTAACCATTATTATATAATTCTTCAACTATAATATTCGGCTTTTGCCCATTATTTTGAAAATAGTTTCTATTAAAATTATTTGTTCTTCTGTTAGACGTTGAAGGGAATCTAGAATTTGTAGAAATATTCATCGGTTCCGGCTTTGGGACGCGATGTTGGGGAGTTCGATTTGGTCTGAAAACATTCGTATTTCGGGAAGGTCCAAAGACTTCTGAATTAGTTGGGAGTCTTTTAGGGGGTAACTGTTGAGGCTGTACATTAATAGGTTGGCGGGGCCATTGGAAATTTTGGGGATAATTATTATTTGTATTAAAGTTTGGATTTTGGGGAATAGAAGAATTTGTTTGAAAATATTGATTATTCATGGGATTATAAAATTGCCCGTTTGGATTAGGGAAATTCCGATTTCTGAAATTGCCTTTATTTTGGTGCGACTTATTGTCATTATTACTTGAATAAAATTTCTCGAAATTCTCAAATTCATTTACATAAGCTATGGCGTGTTCTAAAGAAGCTGGTGCTTTTAAATGCATATTATTTTTTAATGTGCCGGTACAACCCGCAATAAAAGTATTTAATGCTGTATTTTCGCAAAATTGTATGAAAACAGTTTTTTGATTTACATCAAGACTAGTATCATTGCTAATTCTTTGTACTATATTACTTGCTAACAATTGTAATCTATTTCCAAATTCTATTAAATTTTCATTTCTTTGTGGCCTAGTTCTAGTAAGTTCTTGTATTAAGGATTGTAAATTACGTTTATCAGAAAAACATTGTATAAGTGCGGCTTTTAAAAGTGCCCAATTATTTAATTCTACCCTATTTCCTACCATAAGCTCAGCTTTTCCTATAAGTTTTCCTTGAATACATTCAAAAATGTGATCATTTAATTCTTGGTCATTATATGCTCTATATGTAATAATTAAGTTATCGCAAAGATAAATAAATTTATTTAAAGTATTAGTATCTCCATCATAAGGTCTAATATTTGAAATTTTTGACTTAAATAGTTCCCAATTAATGGGACGCGTTGCCGTCGCTTGATTAGCTTGAACAGTTTGGTTAGTTGCCATTTTAATATTTTTATTATCTTTATTTTTCCTACTTTTAAAGTTAATCTTTAGATTTTTAAGAGATTCTACCAAGGAATCAGCATTAATCATAAAATGAAAATATCGTCTAATAAACAATGTCTTAACAAGCTATCTTCCAAATTTATGAAAAATAAAAGGAAGGCAAGAAGGAACTTGGCACTCACCTCGATAGTCTTTGCCAACTACTTCTCCAGATTCGTCCACCCAAATGAAGGACTGCTGTCACTGAAGGGCTGCTTTCCAATGGGGGCTGCTTTCCACTAAACGGAATGTTCTTTGGATTTGCACTTAAGGCGTTGAAACACCAAAGTCCCGAAAAAGTCTGCTTTCCGATAGATACGAAATTCACAGTTTCGCGACTCGCACAAATCCTACTGACTGCGCCAATTTTAAATTTCAAAAATGAAATTTGTTTTTTAAAAAATATTTTTATTTCTAAGCTACAAATAAATACATCTAAACTGAACAAGACCAAGAATAATAATGATTTTACAATGCGAATAATTAAAGAAACAATATGATAACTTCTAGGGGAAACTGCAGAGTAAGCTGCAGGTGTTGGTTGCGATTCTGCCAGGTCCGGACTTTCGTACCATGTAACTAGCGTAATTTTTTTATTACGTGCTAGTCATTACGTGTCAGTATCTGTTATGATGCATTTACTTAGCATCCAAATAGTAGGTAATATACAATTTACTAGTAAGCGAGTAGAAAAAATTTATTATATCACATAAGCCTTGTAAGTCAGTTACCATGGAAACGAATTAACAGACGTTATTTTGACAGATTAAAAATTATTAATCTGTCAGTGTAAATATAGTGGTAATTTAATTTTTATTTTTATAAACGAAAATAATGGTAGAAAACATCTCAACATATATAAAATATATACAAATAATTTCTGTGGCAAAATCCAATATATAGATTATTATAAAATACACGACAAAATGTGTAACTTTAATGCAAATATTTTAAAATTAGTGAACACTATGCAGGGTCTTACATGAACAAACAGAGAGACAAACCAAAGTTTTTCTATTAGAACACTCTGTATATGTATTATTTTTAATTTAACTTCTCCTTATAACACCTTTTACTATTTTATATAAAACGTTCTTAATATTTTAAGAATATTTTGCATTTACAAAGTTTTAATTGAATGTTACTCCGAATTCTATTAAATGTTTAAATTTTTTGTAGGATCTAAAGCATCTTAATTGATTTGATAGTCAAAACTGAAGTTGGTATTTTTTTTTGTAAAACTCATTTAAAATAAAAATTGTTTAAAATCCTTTATAAAAGGTATATAAAAAAAGACCCAAACGGGCTATCACAAACACATTGCAAAACGTTTTCGGATTGATAAATCCATCATCAGTGCAAACGGTTGTACATGCTAGTAGCCACCAAAATATATGGGTCAAAACCCTTTAAATGTTTTAAATTTGTAATTGTTTTACATTATTAATAGTTATAATTTGTGATGTTTAAGTTACCGTTGGATAGGTAACATGGCGGCGTGTGACTCTACATAAGTAAAATGGTCCTGAGACGAAGTGTCTACGAGGACCTGTTGATAACCTCGTAGACACGTAGTCCTCGTAGACACTTCGTCTCAGGACCATTTTACTTATGTAGAGTCATACGCCGCCATGTTACCTATCCAACGGTAACTTAAACATCACAAATTATAACTATTAATAATGTAAAACAATTACAAATTTAAAACATTTAAAGGGTTTTGACCCATATATTTTGGTGGCTACTAGCATGTACAACCGTTTGCACTGATGATGGATTTATCAATCCGAAAACGTTTTGCAATGTATTTGTGATAGCCCGTTTGGGGCATTTTTTATATACCTTTTATAAAGGATTTTAAACAATTTTTTGTGATATATGGTATACAGCCAGCTACAGGAACTTAGTTTCCTAGTGGAATTTCATTTAAAATATTTACTTCATATTTACTTATATTTCACCCTAGAAGGACCAAGGGTGGCTGCATCACATGCCCCAGGTATTGCAGCTTTCGTGTCTTGACGCTTTCCAATACTTCCCTTCTTTTGTTGATTCTTCTCATGACTTCGTTGTTTGTCACATGATCGGTTCATGATATCTTCAGGATTCTTCTATACACCCACATTTCAAATGCTTCCAACTTATTAGCAGTCGACGCGTTAAGTGTTCATGCTTCCATCCCATAAAGCAGAGTCGAGAAAATATAACACCTTGCCAGCCTAACTCTCAAGTCCAATTTAAGTTCTCTTGCACAAAGTACCTTTCTCATTTTATTGAAGCTTGTACGTGCTTTCTCTATTCGAACTTTAATTTCTTTGGAGTAATCGTTTGTGTGATTAATTATTGTGCTAAGATAGTGCTAGTTTTTAACTTGTTCTAAAGCACTACCGTTAATTGTCAGGCTTTCACCATTATTTTGGGTTTTTGATATCCTCATAAATTTGGTTTTCTTGGTGTTTATTGATAGTCCATATTCTTGTCCATACTCAACTATCTTGCTAATTAGCTTTTGGAGGTCTTGGAGGTTGTCTGCTATTATGATAGCATCGTCCGCATATCTAATGTTGTTAATTGGTGTTCCATTGACCTTGATTCCTGCTGTTTCTCCCTCAAGAGCTCTTTTTATAATTTCTTCAGAGTATGCATTGAATAGTAGTGGTGACAATACACACCCCTGTCGCACTCCTCTTTTAACTTTGAACTCTTTTGATGTGTGTTCATTAAGGCGTACATGTGCCTGCTGTTTATAATATAGATTTGTTATAATTCGAAGGTCATTGTGTTGTAGTTGTTTTGCTTTGAGGATGTCCATTAGCTCTTTCTGGTAGACTTTGTCGAAAGCTTTGTTGTAGTCTATGAAACAGACGTACATATCTGGGTTCACATCCAAGCATCTCTGGATTAGTACGTCGAATGCAAAGAGAGCTTCACGGGTACCTACGCTATAACGGAATCCAAATTGAGTTTCTTCAATATCCATATCAAGTGTTTTGTAAATGCGTTTATGAATGATATTTAAAAACAATTTAAGTGTATGAGACATCAGGCTTATTGTACGGTGCTCGGTGCATTCTCTAGCATTTTTCTTTTTTGGGAGACAAATGGATGTTGAGGTCAACCATTCGTTGGGTATGTCACGCGATTAATAAATTTTATTAAAAAGCTTTAAGAGGACATGAATGTACTCATTTTCTATTATTTTAAAGATATCAGTAGGCAATTGATCTGACACCAAGCTTTTTTCCGTTTCTGGTGTTCTTTAGTGCATACAGTATTTCTTCCTTTGTAATTTCTACACTTGTTTCTCTGTCCTCAAAAGACAAGTCTTGTAGGTTTCCTCTTTCGTTGTCGAAGAGCTCTTCTATATACTCTTCCCATCGTTTTAGTTTTTCGTCAGTCGTTATCATAGTATTTCCATTTTTATCTAGAAGAGTTGTGTTGTGGTTTCTTTTTTGCAGCTCTGCCATTTCTTTACCCTTTTTATTTATGTCGAATAGGTCGTATTTGTTCTGAAGATCCTCTATCTCTTTACACTTTTCCTTATAGTAAGTTTGTTTTTTCTCTCTTAAACAGTGACCCTGACATGAGTAAAAACGAAGACCATATTGAAGTGTTCAACGAAGACGACGACATTGAAAATTCAACTTGGGATAGTACCAGTTTCGCCAAAATTGATAAAAACCTTGACCCGCCACATGTATATAAATCAAAGTCAGGAAGAATCTACTTAAATCACCTACCACGCCCTATACGGCGAGCTGTACCAAACATTTTTCGTGAGCAACCAGGACTTCGACACGCAGACAAAGTAGAAAATATATTTACGTCGTTCCAAAAATACTGCAAAATCTTGTGCGACATACCGAAGAAGAAGCTGAGCGTAAAAACGTGCCAAAAACAGATGATACCGAGATTTTAGCTTTACTTAGTATTTTCATTTTAATGGGAGCTAATGATGACACCAACTTAGATTATCACGATGTGTGGTCTAAAAAATTCGACAGATCTTCGTATATTGCCCCGATGAGTCGAAACAAAGCCTAAATGTAGCAGCAAAAATTTTAAGATTTGGCGATAAAACCACGAGAGTTGACAGGAAACAGGCAAACAAGTTTGCATCCTTACGTAAAATGTTTGATTTGCGGAAGGATACATTTTTGGAATATTTTACACTAGGTATGAACATCGTTATAGACATGTTACCTTTATTTAGGTGTCCGTTTATAGTTTTCATTAAGGAAAAGCCTGGTAAATATGATGTTTTTATACGACATACTTGCGGATCATTCAACTCGTTACGTTTTGCGTATGGAGGTTTATGCAGAAAAATATGAAGTGAACACACCAGCATCTAGGCGTCTACAGAAAATAGTAAAGAGATTGCTTTGTCCGTTTCGAAACTGAAGACTTAACGTAACGACAAACAGATATTACACTTCTGTGGAGATTGCAGAACATCTCTACAAAGACTCTGGCACTCTCCAACAAAATCGCAGGCATATACCGGAAGTACTTAAAAAATGGAAGGAAGACAATTGTATTTAAATATGTTTGCATTTTTGGATCCAAAGTCCGGAAACGCATCAGTCACTCTTCTTTTTTATATATCACATCAAAAGTCTACAAAGACACTTCTCTTTCTATCAACCCAGTATTCTGATGATGTTATAAGCGACAAATACAAAAATAAATCAGAGAACAGACTTTTTTATAATGAGACTAAGAAAGGAGTTATTACTTAAGATCAGACGGCGAGAAAATATACGTCAAAGCATAGATAGACTCGAAGATGGCCACTCCAGGTTTTTTTCACTTTGTTGGATATTGCTGCCATCAATGCATACGCTCTATTTATTTTCAATTTTGCAAATTGAAACGAAAATAAGAGCAATCGTCGCCGTTTGTTTCTGCATGAATTAGGATTTGCTTTAACGCTACCGCTTATTGTTTGAAGAGCTGCAAATTTAAATAGTCTTTATCATTTTGTAGCATATGCAATGAAAAATATACTCGAATGAAAACCTTTTCAAGTTGTACCTTCGATACCATTCCAACAGGGAAAGGTACGATGCCATTTATGTTACAAATTAGCAAAATCTAGAAGAGAAAAGACCAATAAGTTGGCAAAAACAACAATAATTTCTTCAAAATGACAGATATATGTATGCGGTAAACAAAGCGAGAAGTCAAATGTTTGTATATCCTGCCAATTCAACTGAAGACTCCAGGTAAAGTATAAATTCTTATCTTTTAGCTGTTTTATTAACATCTAGAAATACTTTTTTAATTGTAAAAGCAATATTTTTAAATACCTTTTAATAAATAAGTACGTTTTTGGTTAATGTATATGTACACATTTATTGGAAGGTAACATTGGAACAGACTGATTAAGTTGTGAGATAATCCAAATTCTAATAATCGATATACTTGTACATAAAGGCAATGATCTGTTTAATCTAATGCTTTCCGGAAATCCGTGTAGATCACGGCAACCTGATAAATGGTATCAATAGTTTCAAATATAAATTAAGTAAGGTCGATGAAGTTAGTGCTACAGTATTTATTTTCAACAAATTCATGCTAAGAAACTGGAATTTTTACAAGAAACCTATTGGTTTATACGGAATCATTTCCAATTAAATGGTTTGGAAAAATTGCAGAACACATATGTAGCACAATACTTCTATATGGAGGATCGGTCACCCTTTTTTAAAATAGGTTGAATACTTACCACTATACAAATATAAGAATAAACTGGTATTTTTAACTTCTAATTCTTTTATATTCAGTATCAATTAAAATCTTATAGTAAGCTCGTATTGCTTCGTAATAAATGTTAATTTTCTATTTTTATAGTTTTTACGGGATACATCTTTTCTTTTCAAAAATTAAAAATTTCCTTAGTGTTCTAACAAGGCTTCTAGTTCTAACAAGGTTCTAACAAGTGCTTGCTACGACTCCTCTTAAAAGAAATGGAATGTTTTGGAGGAATGAGTGTATAATATTCAAACATAGCTGCTTTAACTTAAATCACCAACCCCCTACTTAATTTTCCTTTAAAGTATACTTCTCTTTCCTTATCAACATATGCTTTCCTTATGATATGGTTTCAGAGGTGTAGAGATCTCAGTTCCTTATTCAGTCAATTTTTCCTATCCCTCCAACAATAAAACATTAAAAATTACAACTTTAACCAAATAGATTCCACCTATACTCATCAATTTTGTAAGTCTTCCATATTTTGCCAACACACACAATGTTATACACACTAAATATAAATATAAATAATACAGAAAACTAAATATTATTCAGATCTATGCTCCAACAAGTGACAAGTCAGATGAAGAAATCGAAAAATTTTATAGCAACATAGATGAAATATTGTGACTAACAAAAAGAGGTGAGATAACGATGATCATGGGGGACTTTAACACTAAAATTGGTCGTGGTGTTGAAGGAGAATATATAGAAGCATACGGTCTAGGTACCAGGAATATTAGAGGAGATAGACTTGTACAATCCTGCGTAGAAAACAATCTGTTAATAGCCAATACCTTCTTTAAACAACATCATAGAAGGCTATACACATGGAAATCAGCTGCAGACCGAAAAGACAGAATAGTTAGAAATCAAATCTTCATTTTGCTCAATAACACCTTTAAGAAGTACATTGAATCTACGAAAACATACCCTGGAGCTGATATACATAGCGACCACAATCCAGTTATAATGGATTTAGATTAAAAAGATTTCTCAAAGTCAAAAAGAAAACAGTGACAAGAAAAATAGATATCTCACAACTGAAAGAACCCTGAACAGTAAAAAAAATAAGTACCAAGCTTGAGGAAGAAATAAAAACGATCGAAAACTTGGTACAGACGGACATTGAAGTGACATGGACTGCTCTAAAAACAAAAATAACAAAGATACAAGAAGAAGACATTGGGTTCATAAAACACAACAAAAAACAAGAATGGATAACGCAAGAGGATATGCACCTCATGGACATAAGACGAAAACATTAAGCAAGCCCAATAGAATACAAGCGAATCAATAAAATCGTTAGAAAAAAGTGCAGGGAGGCGAAAGATAACTGGATGTCAACCAAATGCCTAGAAATCGAACAACTTCAGGAAAAATACGACACCTTTAATATTCATAAAAAAGTAAAAGAAATGACAGGTAGACACAAAAAGAAAAACTATTTTTTAATTTGGTTTATAGATAAAATATTTTGATTGTGACTTAAATTTAATACAAAACGTAAAATGTTTGATGTAAAATCCAATTATTCTGTTAATTTGTCAAATCCTACTATTAACTACCCTGTCGATATCTTTATTTTATTTAATATTTCGGTAACTATTAAATTTATTAAAGTCATTTTATACCAAAATTCAGAAGTATTGATGTTGTTGTCTAATATATTTCGTTTTCTGGAGTAATTGCGTTAAATCGGAATTATGTAGGGGATTTGTAAAATGTAATTAACTCGAAAACTGTTGAGTTTTGAAGTTATTAACAAGTATACCTTTTTTTGCTAAAATAATGTATCTTTATTATTTTTTATCACAAACACCTTTAACTTGTAGAGCAAATAAGTTAAATGCAAATGTATGCCACATATGTGGCATATGTGTCGCCCTCTATCAGCTACATTAAAGTATGCATCAAATTATAAATTCCGATGTTCAGTAGTACCCAGTTATGAATTTTGATACATAATTGTTTACAAACATGAAATTTATAGCGAAAATTTTAATTTGCACTTTAACACCCTGGATCTTTCATAATATCAACATTTTATTAAAGCAATCTATGGTTTCTTTTGATACAATTACTTAAGAATCACCCTGTATTCTTCACATTTCTTATTTGATATTATTATAAATACTTTATTTATTTTTATTTTAGGTTAATGTTATAATTGAGATTACAAAGATTAAAATATTAGTTTATACTAGATAGTTCCAATACAAATTTACAAATATTTGGCGCAATTACGATGGAAATCAAATATAATGCGGATCTTCTGCAATGTGGAGTAAGATATAAAATTTATATCTCGGAATTCCTGAATACAGATCAGATCAATTATATACGTCCGGAGACAATGATAAGGTTTGGTTGGTGTCCTTTGTCAACATATCAATACCCAGAGTGATTGTGATCTATCGAATCCTCTACCAATTGGACTGGAATGTCCTGGAATGTCCAGACATAATTATAATTATCTCTAATTCATTCATCAAGCAGCGGCGCCTCCTATGGAATTTACTTATCTATGACCATTACCTATCTACTATTCTTAGATGTTTCAAATAAATTTTTAAAGATGTTAAAAATAAATTTAGAGTTAAAATTACCACTACAAATAATTGGATAACTTTAAATGGTGATAAGATTGTAAAAACTAGTACCGATTTTTAAATATTTATAATCGGTATTGTAGAGTGTGGCGAAAATAGATAAAGATGTATGTAGTAGAGTTATGGTAAGATAAATGAAGTAGAAGGAAGTGAGTGGTGTATTTTGTGACAGAAATATTCCAAAAATTCTATAAAATTGCCATAAAACCAAGTATGATGTACGAAACTGAATGTTGAGCAGTTAAAAAGAAAAAGGAACAACGAAAACATGTGGTAAAAATAAGAATTTTTAAACGGATGCATAAAATGACAAAATAGCATAAAATTAAGAATAAGTATGTTAGGAAAAATCTAGGAATGCCACAACAAAAGAAAGCATAAAGTTGAAGAAAGTGGTCGAAAAGATGTCATATTAACAATACTAGATAATTCAGTAGATTTTTACCCCTAGCCCCACAGCAGGGAGAAGACCATCAGATGATGGTCGACGAACTCTCCAGAGGAGGCTCCGAAACGGCTGTCCCCTTCTCAACCGTGGAAGAACTAAACACCTAGAAGAACCGAAACAATGCCTAATCCATGGGCGTAGGAAAAAATAAGATTACTATTATTCAATGCAACCTCTAACACAAAAAGGTGGCAACGGCAACATTACGTCATCGCCTGGATGTAACGGAGGCTGCAATAGCACTAATCCAAGAACCTTGGATAACTAAGACCAAAATAGCTCTTCTTAGTCTAAACAGTCAAATTTTCTGCTTACCAAGCAATCCACAACCGCGAACAGCAATATATGTTCCCAGAAAAATCAAAGCCTCCCGCATGGCGCGAAAGTTTTGGTAGTTTTGGGAAACTACCCGAGAAACAACGGCCGTTCGCTTTGCACCCTTGGAAACCAACTGACCTCTCTTTTCTGTTTCAAAAATCTAGCTAAACTTTCATTCCCACATACCCATTCCACCTTTTTCAATCTCCGACAATCAAAGCTCGTCAGAATTCTCCCATTTTTTCATTTCGATAACAAACAAATTTTACGTATAATTATAAAATTTCCTAAAACTTATTTACAAATAATATTTTTCTACAAGTCTTAAAAACTAACAAAAACCTATCTTTTTAAAATCTATTCTATTGTCCTTAATCACTGCATTAATGTATTTGGAAAAGCCGGTTCAATTGTCTTTGGATTTCACTTAAAATTATGCGGGTCACTCAGGTATATTATAACAAAGAAAATAATTTATGCATAGCTTACATTTTGTTTAATACAGGTAATCCAAAAATTTAAAGACTTTCCTTCTTCGAAATTTTTGTAGGGTATTATCCTACTTATCTGAATTATTTTAATGTTTTTGAACTTTGAAATATTTTGAACAAACCAATATTTTTCTCGATTTTACATATCATAACAAAAAAAGTATATATATATATATATATATATATATATATATATATATATATATATATATATATGTATATATATATATATATATATATATATATATATATATATGTATATACATAAAACACGTAGAAATTATCAAGTATAGTGATCCCTATTAAAAATCTTGGTTTTTTCTAAAGAAACTCAATATTTCGCTATTTATTTTATAGCTTCATCAGGTGTACACCACTGTAAAACAATTTTAGCATTACAAAAAATTATATATATATTATATATATATATATATATTATATATATATAAATATAAAGAGGTGGCAAGTGACAATGATGCGACTGCGCTCAGCTGGTGCAAACCTTGATGTATGAATGGGACAATTGAGAACTCGTGTACAGGCAGTCTGCGACTCCATTGAACCAAAGTTTGTCTTTAACAAACCCTACAAAATCGAAACAAGACAGTATAGGGAGACAAACGTGACAAATTTCTATTGCTCCAAAATGAAAGAAGACTCAGGATGCATGATATACTCCAGATCACCGAACCTAAGAATAAAATGGGGTAGTGATAAAAAATGCCAGCGTAGCCGCAAAAGAGTTAACCCAAAAAGGTATAACAGGGAAAACTATAATGATCTGGATAGATAGCAGACAAGCGCTACTAACCTTAAATAGACCACGTATCACATCAGGGTTAATAATGGAGTTTCACGAGTCACTAACTCAAGATTTGGATGGTAATACTATCATTCTGAGGTGGGTTAAAGGACACAATAGAAATAAGGAAGCCGCATTGCTGACCAATTGGCTATGAAGGCAGCAGGCCTAAGACTCTTAGGGCCTGGGGATCTTTTAGATTGGTCAACTACAACAATTGCGGAAATTCTCAAATGTCACTCCCAAACGTAAACCGTAAAAAGATGGAAAGAAGGGCAAGAATGTAAAGTGCTGTGGAATTTAACTCGCCTTCCTACTCTACAGATACAGATACAGAAGTATTTTACACTTTCTGAAGTTTCTGGTGATCGCCCAGATCCATGACGACTTTATAGTATGGGCTTATTAGATTACCTAGAGCAACACTTTTACTGAACGCATTAGTTTCATACGAAGCTCGTGTTTAATAAGAGTACTCTTTCTTCCTTACTGTATGTAAAACTCTCATCTGATTGACTTGTCAGCTGTATCTGTTGTGAAAGTTGTAAAATACGGAAAATGTCTAACCAACAAGTTGTTATCTGTAGGTTTTTTAAAATCGATAGTTGACTTACATGACTTTAATCGTGGTTTTGAATAGGATAG
Organism: Diabrotica balteata; assembly: GCA_918026665.1. Lineage (NCBI taxonomy): Eukaryota > Metazoa > Arthropoda > Insecta > Coleoptera > Chrysomelidae > Diabrotica > Diabrotica balteata. Next base: position 102,284,416 of record OU898281.1, read on the forward strand.
ATCTTAAATATCAAAACAACTAACACACTTAGATCTATCCTTTCCAACACCAAACCCAAGAACACATAAGAAACATCAAAGAACTGCATCTATAAAATACGCTGTTAAAGCAACATATAGGTGCATCGAGAAAAGAGTCTTCATTAAATTTCAGATATGCAAACATGTCTGAGATAACGAGCATAAAGTAAAATGTAAAGATGCATCAATAGTCATGAAATAAACAAACATAAAAAAGAGAAAAATCAAGAACCCGCTCTTATTCTACTCTTCTCCTTCTTTTGTTGATGTAGACATGACTAGCTGTTTTTCAATGTGCCTCCAGTAAGTTGTTGTTTGCCTTTCTATTGGAGAACCGTCTCTTGCCGCCTTTACTACTATATTTGTTATCATTCGGCTTATATGATCGTTCCATTCTACTCTTCTATTTCTTAGCTAATTCTTGATGTTCTTCACCTTGCATCTACGTTGTATATATGTACTTCTAGCTTTGTCCCATAGTGCCTTACCATCAGTTTTTCTAAGTGCTTTCATCTCTGCTGTTTTTACCATCATTTTTGTCCTCCTCTCTGTATCAGGTCATGTTTCTGCCGTTTATGTCATTATTGCTGTGATAACTGTTTTATAAATTCTGCACTTCATTTTTTTCTGACCTTTTTATTTCTCCATATTGTTTCAGTCCGGCAACCTGCGTCTCTGTTTGCTCTATTCACTTAATCTTCCACTTCAGTTTCGAGCTATCCGTATCTTTTTTGTGGAAATGTCAAATTTTTGGTGGTTATATTAAATTGGTGCATCTTACGTTGTAAATCATCTTCACTAAAAAAAAAATAATAATAATAATAACAGCTGTTATTTTTTTTTCAAAAAAAAAAATTTTTTTTTGTTTTTTTTTTGTTTTTTTTTAAACCATGAAAATAATTTTTGAATCTTTTGGTTGTAGTAATACTAGGTATCACTAATATAGTTCCATGTTACATTGACATTTTGTTTTTGACACCGTTCATAGGTATATTGTCAATCAGTTTCCAGCTGTTCTCCGTGTGTAGAGGTTTACTCCCCGGCTCTGGAACTCAATTCAACAATGTATGTTACCTGAAGTCATATTTAATTTAATACTGAACATCACAGTTTATTAACAACAAGATGTATAATCTTTTACAACTTTATGTAATTTAAAGGGTTTTTACCCATGTATTTTGGTGGATCAGGCATTTTAACCTTAAGTAATTTAATCAGTAAGTACAGCCATTTTTGCTTTTTAACCATAGTCAAAATTTCATAACCACGTTTGTTTTAACTAAATGGTTTATACTTATTTTAGTCAATTTTAAAATTTAAACCTGATGATGGACTGTTTAGTCCGAAAACGTTTGTTTTTGTGATGTAGCCCTTTTAAAAGTTTTTTAAATAAATATACCCACTTACGAAGACTAACCTCTTTTTTGTGATACGTGGTATACAGCCAGCTACAGGAATTGTTTTCCTTGTGGATTTTTTAAATATGAATAAAAAATCATTTATTTAAAAATTATGTTACAATTTTTCAGTTATTGTTGGCTTTTATAGCACTCAGTACAAAACTGGGAAGTATATTCTAGGCAATATATACTTTTGACACAATACGCATAAGGTCTTCGTTTTTCTGTTCTTTCTTCGAAAATGACATCTGTCTGGAACATTTGTACTGGCTATGTTGCCTAGATACCTCCGGCATGTCCAATATTTCTTTTATACTCTCATAGTAATTGGTAACATAACCATTTCCTGACGACGTTCTAGTTGCGGTGTAATGAGACTCATTGCTAATGATTTCAAAAAGTTTTGGCGAGTACTATAAGTATTGTAATTTTTGTCAGCAACGATATAGCTATTGATTCCAGATATATTCAAGGAAGTAAAAAATAATGTTAAAAGTCATCGGCACCTTTTTTGTGACACAGAATAAGCTTTATTTAGCTCATCAACGGTATCAACACCTCTCTTTGTTGCATTGTAAAATCATTTTAATAATTGTTGACTTGTATACATCGCAACTTTCTGAATCAATCTTGTCTTTGTAATGCATTATTGACAATGATATAACTATTTTGTTTTGCCTTTGCTTGTAGGATACTTAAGTCATGTCTTCCGTGTCTCCGTGTGAAACCAAAAAAGCTCGAAGTAATTTTACGCTCCTTTGGCTTTGTGGTGAAAATTTCAGGATTTTTATTTATTTTTGCGAATTGTGACCGTGATAGTTTTTTGTGCTTTTTTTTAGGAAATCTAAGGCTGAAGGCATCGAAGTAAACCAATTATTTAAAGTTACATTTTTTCCTGTTCCAGAAAATGGTTTAATTTATCTTTGTACGACTGAGGAGACGCTATTGTCAACTTTATAGGGCCTATCTGGTTGAGTTCCAACATACACCTCTAGATTATAGGTGTAATATGACGTGGAATTAACAAGCGCTAATATTTTACCTCCATAATTTGCAGGTTTATTTGGTATGTATTTCCGAAATACACATTTGCCGCGAAATGACTCAAGTATTTCATCAATTGTCACAAATTTACTTAAAGCATAATTGGCTTTGCATCCCTGAACAAATCCATTAAAAAATTCTCTTATATGAGAAAGCTTATCGTACTGTTTCCGTTTCTCTCTATCATCAAGATTGTTAAAGCGAAGAACTCGCAACAAAAAGTTAAATCTATTAATTCCCTTGTAAGACGAAAAATCTCTATGCCGGCTCCGTCCTGAGCTCACAGATCTCTCAAATGTAGGTGTGATGACCGCAAGACTCCAGCAAAATTTAAAAGACCAATAAGTGCTTTAATTTAGTCCACATTTGTACTGGTGGCATCTCTTTTTCTGCTGTAATTTGTCCGAAACTTAGAATAACTAACTAACTAAAGAATATATTTGTTTATGTGTTCAACTATTTCGCTGATGACGGAGTCTGGAAAAAACAATTGTCAAGCAACAATAATAATTTCCGCTTCTTTGGCTTTTCCAATTACTTCAGGAGATTGAGTCAATATGTTTCTGTTCAGGGTATTTTTGTCCCTTCCCACAAAACATAGATCACATTAGATCACAGAGAACATTAGATCTTGCTAAGTTTCGTTAAAATCTGCTAGCTCTTCTCCTTCTGATTGCTCTGAATTAGAGTCGTAATCAATGTTCTTCAAAACGTCATGCTGGTGTTCAGGAGGTCCACCTATCTCATCATCGATCTCAATTTCAGCCCCAATGGCTAAAATACGCTTTATTTCTTTCTCATAAGAATGCATAACCTGCAAATAAAAAAAAATGTTATTACAAATCACTATACATGTCACTATATTTTCCACTAAAATACTAGACTTAAGAAATATTATAAAAAGAACCACATACAGGGTTCACTAAAAACTGGAATAATATAACGCCAGTCGGTAAAGGGAAAACCGTTTTTAGCATTTCAGAAATGTCAGTACCTCCACCAACGGTGCTTTCGACCGACACGCGTGTATTTCAGTGTTAGGGAAAGTCACAGAAAATATCTACAATTATACACAATACATATGCAACATACAATACATAAACAGAACACACTTTTTACAAACATATAAAACACACAAAACGCTCAAAATTTTATATTAAAATTTGTAAAAATCACACTCTTAGATTTTTTGTCAGCCAAAAGAAGTATATTGCCTACAATATCTAGGCTAGGTAGGTCAACTATCACTTTTGAAAAACATAACCTACAAACAACAACTTGTTGGTTATAGATTTTCCCGTAATTTTTTAAAATAATCCTTTTTTAACTGTTTTTGGATTGAAAATCAAAACTTAAACGGTGTTTAAAAGTAATTTTCATCGCAATAAATAATTGTGGCTTAACCCCATATAAACATAATATTTAAATTAAAATAATAACCAACTCAATTATATAAAATAAATTGGGACGTCACTGTAGCTTGATTGGGAAATTCCAACTGGGGAAACTATTAAATCCTTGTCTGTATTGGCAGTTAATTTGTGATATTCTTCCTGGTTAATATTAATTGCAGGACATTATATAATATCGCCGTAGATTATTAGGACAAACAGAATATTATCCATTATTCAGTCCATTGTTTCGTTAATTTAATGTACATGTAAACTTTATATTGCATTATTTAAATATGACTTAATTATCAATTCTTGGAATTTTATTGTATGATAAATGGTCAACAGATAAGTTAAAAAGATCGATAATTATTAAAACTGTTCTATGCTTTATTGTAATATTTGGTTAGTATCATATCTATAGAAAGTTCTAGAGATGTACAATAAAAAACTCTAATAAATAATAGATGCTGTACAATTCTTAAATAGGAAAATTGATTCAAATTTTTCAAATTAATAAAAACTTCATTCTCCATTCTTATGGGATTTTGACAGAAAGGAGTAGTCAACACCCTTAAATAAAACAATCAGCATATACCGATATGAAAATTTTATAAAAATCGATGCGTCTTCAAAGAAATTTTACCTCGGTAGACTTTAGTATTAGAACAAAATACTAATCTTCTTCTTAAAGTGCCGATCCGTTCCGGATATTGGCGATCATCACGGCTATCTTTACTTTGTTTACTGCAGTGCGGAACAGTTCAGTGGTAGTCGTGTTATACCACTTTCGTAAATTTTGAAGCCAGGAAATGCGTCTTCTTCCCGGTCCTCTCTTACCATTCACCTTCCCTTGGAGTGGAGAACCAGCTGGAGAAGGCCGTAACGTTCTTGATTTCTCATTACATGCCCTAGATATTTAAACTTTTTAGTTTTGACGGTCATGAGAATTTCACATTCTTTTCCCATTCTATTCTTCTCATCCCATTAGTAACTCTGTCAACCCAGGATATACATAAGATGCGCCTATAACACCACATTTCGAAAGGTTCGAGCCGATTCATAGATGCAACAGTCATTGTCCACGCTTTCATTCCGTAGAGCAGAACTGTGAATATGTAGCAGTTCAATAGACGGCTGATAGACGGCAATAGAATGCTGCTTTTGCTTTTATTACTCGCTGTTTAATTTCTGTTGAGCGGTCCCATTATCTATTTAAATTGGTGCCTAGATATGTATATTTCTCGACTCTTTCGATATTCTGTTGGTTGATTGTAAGTTGAGCGTTTAGTATTGGTTTTTTACTAATTGTCATAAATTTGGTTTTCTTTATGTTAAGAGCTAGTCCGTATCTGTTGCTGACTTCTGTTATGAGATTTATTATTATCTTTAAGTCAATTAGATTATCGGCAAATACTATAGGGTCATCTTCATATCTAATGTTATTCAACCATTCACCGTTTATTAGTATTCCTTTCGCACAACCGTCTAAAGCTTCCTTAAATACCCATTCGGAATAAATATTGAACAACAATGGAGACAAAATACAGCCCTGTCGTACTCGACGTTATATTGCAATTTTATCAGTTAACTGGTCTTCTATTGTGATTTTGGCCGTTTGATTGTAATAAATGTTTCTGATAATTCTAAGATCTTTAAAATAGGTAAAGAAATAATAAATAAGACTTACTCACAATCAATTTAATTTAACTATCAGACGACCGGTTTCGCTTTCTACAATATGCAAAGCATCCTCAGGTCTCGATACAAAGTTAAACAAATGATGCCGGTACTCTATTAGTTGATGGATGGTAGAACATGGTTGAAACTACTATGTGTTGTTGAATGGAGAACTCAATTCTGGTATTGCAGTTGTTTGACAGTAGAGAGATATGTGATATAAGAGATATGTGTATGATTGTTTGTTAAATGAAAGGGATGTAATATACCATTGTATTATTAAAAGTTATTTATACTTATTCGAGAGATATTATATTTATGAAATGTGTGTTATTTATTGAGTAATTGTTTTATGAAGGTGACAGTTTTATGACCATGAATAAGTTTAGATGTACAAATTGTGTGGGTGTGCAATTATTTTTCAACTTGTAATTATCAAATTACTTTGATAAAGTTCTATTGGCAAATAGTAAATTATTGAAAAGTCAAGTAAATAAAATATTAGGATTAAAACAATTAAGGACAATTTAAAACACACTAAAACAGAAAATACTTAGAAGGGAGGAAACAAACATTAAATTTAAAAGGGGGGAAGGACTTTAATGCACTACATCTCAGTCTTGGGCACAATGAGTTTTTTTATATTATCTATTAGGTAATTTTTGGTCTTTGAACTTTCTTTAAACTGAGTTTCATTTTGGCGATAAGTGGATTGTGGTCCGAATTTATGTCGGATCCCGGGTACGCTTTAACAGATGTTATAGAGTTTATAAATCGTTTGTTATTAAGAATATAGTCTATTTGATTTCGTACTGTGTGATCTGGAGTATCCTGGGGAGATTTCCACATATATTGTCGTCTTCGAGAAAGATCATAAAAGGTGTTTGTCACTACGAGCTGTTCTTTAGTTGCAAATTTAATCAAACGGTCTCCGCGTTCATTAAGTTCCCCTAGACCAAAAGATCCCACTAAATTTCCACTTTGTCCTTTGCCAACTTTGACATTAAAGTCTCCCATTATTAGTAATATTTCGTTTTTCCGAATCCTTTTGACAATATTAGTAAGGTCATTGTAAAATTCTTCTATAATCTCTTCTGGGACGCCTGCTGTAGGAGCGTATACTTAAATCATGTTTTTTTTTATGGGAGTTGTGTTTAGCTGAACTAAGAACATCCTTTCTGATACAGGTACAAAGTGACTGACACAATTGGCGATTTTATTATTCATAATTAGGCCCACTTCATTTATATGTCCGTTCTTAAGATTTTCTCAGTAGAATATATTCTGATCTTTGATAACTCGGTATCCCGTATCTGTCCAGCGCATTTCGCTTATTCCCATAATATTAATCGAAAGTCTTTCCATTTCTTGAAAGGCAATACTCATGGCCGTATAGCTGTTCGTAATACTCCTAGATATCCATCATCTAGAATGAAGTTTGGTTCGTGAGGATTTCTCTTGATAACGACCTGGAAGGCCTCACGGTTTGAGCTAGATTTACCTTCCATGTCGGATCTTGAATTCCTCTTTTCATGATCAGTAGTCGGAATCTTAAAGTTTTTTATCACCATGATAATTGTACTAGAGATACTTTCAAGAAGTCTCTAATGCAGTGGTTTCTCCTTGCCTTCTGCATATTTATGCCGTTTCCTAAAAGTCTTAGTTCCTCCGCCTTCGAAGGCGATTTCTCAAACTCTTGGACAAAAGAGTGCCCTCAGATCGCAGTATCACAGCCGCTTAACTCATAATGTGAGTGTCGCCTGTGAGTATCTGGAATTAAGCCTACAGAATTTTTACTTCCCACAGCCTTAATCCAGTACTGGCATTAACTAACTAACTACCTAACCTAACCTAACCTAACCTAATGTCATATCCTCAGTTGATTAGCGGGTACTTATTTGGCAATGCCTTATTCGTACCTGTCGTGCATATCTGCAGGAACTTTACCTATCAGCCATATGGGACGTACCGTGTCGAGGTTGAGGATATCCCCCGCCCAGTCTGTCTTCCGTGAAATACAGAAGAGCCCCTACTCAGTTCAGAGCTCCTCCTCCACGAAAGCTGAGACCGGCCGGCGGATTATTACTGGAAACTAATACAGAAGTAAAAAATTTTAAAAATTGTATATTGGTATAAAAACATTTAATTAAAACTTAAAAGTGTCGTCCAAAAATTATAGATGCACAACGATTTCCATCTAGCTCAGATCATCCTAAGTCATTGTTTTGGTACTTGTAGCCAAACAAACACCAAAATTGTAGAGGAGACATCAATATATGGTATACGTATTTAAATTTTAATTATAATGCGATCCTAGGTCGATGACAATGGTTGTAAATGTTAAGAGCGACGTGCTTCCTTGCTCGACTAGAACACGTGGTTTCTGTCAGTTAAAATGACACAGACCAACTGGCAGAGGTGACAGGAAATAAAATTCATTAAGACAGCATTTACATCACAAGGTAGTAGTCGATTTTTGGGTATGATCGGAAACTAATGTCATTTTTTAATATAAAATTTTGTAATGTTACCTAATATATAATTAGTAAAAGTCTTTATATGAAATTAAATAATAGTAAGAAATAGACAGTCAAGATTTGATTTCATGTACAATGCGTCTGTGTATTGGCTTACACGTATTTCACCCTAGCTCATCAGAACAGCTATTCACAGGCGTTCTGAACGTGAAAATAAATCTTTTCTGTCTTAAGAAGTAACTCTAACATGGCTTCGTATAGACGCAAATGTCGACATCTGATCATAAATCCGTAAACTAAGTTTTTGAAACCAATTAAAATTTCTGCTTTTATCTGTGCCTTCTAAAAATTGCAAGGCAAAACAGACGTTGATAAAGATGTTTTTTAGAAGAATTTTAGAATGCATTTATTTTATTGGTTTTTATGTCACTACGATATAAGGTCACTCTACTGTGGAAATTACGAGATGATTTTCTGATATATACGTTATTACAATTGATACACGGTATAGAAAAAACAACATTCGATGACTCCTGTATTGTGAAAAGATCTGTTGTTTTTGTGTATAACTTTGATATCATTTTTACATGCTTAGTTGTAATTTTTAAGCCACTAACATTTTTGAAAATGTTCGTTAGCTTAGGTGTCAGAACTGAAATATAGGGTCGGACCTCAGTGTTATGAAAATTTTGGTTGTCAGAAAATTGCAAAAGAAAAAGAAAACCGAAAATGAGTTTATTTAAAAGCCCTATGGGGTAGGAGTTCTCTAGTATATATTCCTTTAGTATAAAGGACATATTCCTTTTATCTATATTTAAGTGTCTTGAAAAAGGAATAAAACAATTCCGAAAGCTAGACAAAAAGTCAAAAGAGTGTTTTTTTAACATCCCGGTCAAACTTTTGACTGCAGCCCTAATAAACAGGTTGTTTGTTTATATCGACAGTCACTAATATCCAATATTTCTTATATATATATATATATATATATATATATATATATATATATATATATATATATACATATATATTATATTATATATATATACATACATATATATATATATATATATATATATATATATATATATATATATATATATATATATATATATATATATATATATAAGTAAGAAAAAAGAAGTACTTGTGACTCGTTTGGAAAAAATATAAAACTGTTTTGGATGGGTTGGAGTCAATAAAAGGGGCTATTTGTTAACTATTTTTTACTCGAGCTTTCAATTGTGTTTACAATTATTCTCAAGAGCTGCTAAAATAAAAAAAAATATCTTACAAAATTGAATTAGAAAGAAAAAAAATTGTTAACTCACCAAAAAAAATTAGTTTGGTATATAAAAATGCTGCTAACATATTTCAAAAAATATTAATATAAAAATGTTCTAATCTAAAAATGCTTCTCTGAAATTTTAATATAATTTATCATATTGTCATAAATTGTCATAATTGTCATAAATACCAACTTAAAATTTTTAAAATTTTGTTTAAAAATTCTTTTTTGTTTAGTAACAAAAAAGAAGAAGATTTATTTAGCATTGATAGATGCCCGAAAAAAATGTGACAAATACATGGAAAATTAAATCAATATGTAATATTTTATATATATATATAACTGATTTATATATAAACTACATAGAAATAATATAATTATAAATTTTGCTTAGATTTTGAATTTCTGACCTTTTGTTTAAATTATTATCACTTTTGCTAATACAAACCATTTCCAAAAACTTTTACTTTCACTACATTATTACTTATTTAATATATATATATATATATATATATATATATATATATATATATATATATATATATATATATATATATATATATATATATATTGATTTTTTAGTTTTAACTGAAAGTAAAATTATCAATTCAATATTAATCGAGTTATAGTTACCATTTAGTTTAATTATAGCTTTAATTATCATTTAATTAGAAATTTATTTTAAAAACTGGCCAAAACTTTTGCATCAATTGTCTAACATAATAATATGCTAAGTATACAACGTATATCTACTAATGTAATATTCAGCTCCCAACTAAATTTTTGATACGGCAACTACGCATGTGTGACACCAGCGATTAAGTACCTCTCCTATCTCTCTTAAAATAATTCCTTTTCTATTTTCGCGCAGCTCACCCGCCAGCTCTTGCTTGTCGGATTGTACCTAAGTAAAGTCGTACCTAGATTTGACGAAAAATATTCTAAGTACAGAGAGTAAAATTCATTATATATTGTCTCTCTGAGTGCTGCTCTTAACCTCTATTCATTGACTTTGATCTTTTTTTATATCTAAGATTAGCTTGTCTTAATCAGGTTGATATGAGTCCAGTGAGTCAAGAGATATTACAGTGGGCGCCCCAGTGTATGCTCATTTATTAATCCCTACTAGAAGACGGTAAGACACCTTATAAGAGAGACCGATATTACAGTGTTTTCTAGTTTTTCTGGGAAAACATTAAATGATTTGAGTTCTTATTTTGAGATGTTATATTTAACGTTAATTTTCTACTATCAATCATACTTATCATAAATTTTAAATTTCCTTTCGAAACTCCATCCTTTACCGCTGAATATATCGCTCTTGTTAAAACTGTATAACTTCCACTCCTAAATCCAAAAACTTTTTGTGCCGTGTTTGTACCGTGCAACAACCATCCCTGAAAGCTCCTTCATCAATTTAATTTACTTCCCTCAACATTACAAAAACTTACACTCTCTCTTTCTAACGTATTTCCCAGAACCGTATTCACATAGACGTTTAGGCCATGCACTTGACAGTTTGAGGAAAAAATTGAGTCAAATTAACGGAATTTTTAATATTAATTCACCTTGTTCGTATGGCTAGATACTATTTTTTAGTCTCTTATCATCTTTTCTCTCTTCTCGATAGTCTTTATTTCTCTTAGTACACTATAAAATGTGAGATTTTTGTTTTTTAGGATTATTATAATTTCCAGATGTTCTTGATATGTGAATTTTTTACTTCGTTGACCTTAGATTTATATGCTTTATTTTAAAAATAAATGTAAAGAACTCGTTATTATAAAATTATTTCGTAAAGACATTAATGTTCTTTCGAAGATTAATGTTTTTGCTTGTATTATTCTACATAGTTGCTTAAAACAAGAGATAATTGTAAACCAGTTTTCAATATATAGAGTACAACACTTACAAACACTACAAAGGAGTAAAAAATCACAATCATTGTTATTAAAATAAAAACAATGCAACTGAAACTGAATCGATGGAAATACAATATTTGTCAATCTATAGATCAGTCTGTTGAATTCAACGGAGAATTTGATGCCCACAAAGAGAAGAAATTTTACTATCATATAAAAATATAATCAGCTTAAAAAAGTTATTTAATATTGACCTCCACTTCAACAAAAAAATACAGAATACTATGTAAAAAGGAAATAGAACAGTTTATAACATTGAAACAAAATATAATATAGAGTTATTTTTTTTGCTATTTTAAAAAAATTAGTAAATAATCATCCTAATAACCCAACAGTCAAAACCAATTCAACCGTTATGACAGATAAAGCTTAGCATCAGAAGAAAATTCAGAAATAATTGCAAACTTTCCTTACAGCAAACCACTCAAGAATCCCATCAAATCTTTGTATTAACAGTTTTATATCACTAAAAGATAGAGAAATCTATCATAGTTTAAAAGACTAATTGACAGAAGACCAAAGTAAATCACATCCCACTACAGCAGGGCAACTGATCTTTATAGAATATATTTATTCCATATACATAAAACAAGTGCACCAGTTAAACCCATTTGCAGTAGAATTCTCCTTATAGCTAACTGCCAGCATATTTATACAATAATAATACATTTGTTAAAATACGAAATATGTTCTACAACAAATATCAGACTTAGATTTTAATCCCAACATGAACATAGTTTATTTTCAAAGGTTTCACAAAGTGCCGGGTCTAACAATGCCAGTAAATGTATGTAAAGATCGCAAAGGGACTTAGAATTTGGCAAATTTGGAAAGATGGCTGTCCGAAGTGAACTCTTCGCTATCAAACGTGATTGCTGGAATAAGTGAAAATCCGGAAGAGATTATTCCACAATCCGTAATTAGTCAAAAAGTCGACACTCTGCCGGTAGTTCTATACATTAAAAAGAGTAATCCTAATTACACATCAAGGCATAAAGAACCGACATCTTTGTTGATAAACAATGTGTCTTCTTTTTAGTACTAACAAACCTTTCATGTAAGGTAAATATATATTCAAATGTAAGAAATTCGAATTGATCAAGTACTCTACATTGCCAGTAGCACCTTGTTGACAACAGATTTCCTGGTGAACCTCTTATCGGTGTAATTCGAAGATACTTTACTTCTCAACTAACCAGAGGATCGAATCGAAGAACCGTCGTACATCGTCACGAGCGGCGCGCGGCGGCTGGAAATCATCCGGAAACTCCAGGCAATATGGAGGATAATCCAACCATATGACAATAGTAGAAAAATCTAGGGAATTCAATATTCCACTATACATTTGTTTTATAGATTATCGCAAAACTTTCGACAGCGACAAATGGCAACATTTATGGTAGATACTAAAAGAAGTAGGCGTGCCACAACAGTTAATTTTGCTATTAACTGAACTATATGAATAAACTAATGGAACAGTTAAAGTGCTTACATACTTTCAAACGAATTACTGTCTCCACAATTATTTAACAGATATATGGTGGGTAGCATATTATGATAAGAACGCTTGAAAGACGTCAAAAGGGCATGTCAATATATGGCCGAAAAATCAACAACCTACGTTTTAAGGATGAGACAGTACTTCTAGCAAACCGTTAAGAAGAGTTAATTTTTATTATTTCAAATCCTTTATAAAAGGTATATAATAAAATGCTCAAACGGGCTATCACAAATATATTACAAAAGGTTTTCGGATTGTTAAATCCATCATCAGTGTAAACAAGGTATACATGCTATGAGCTACCAAAATATATGGGTCAAAACCCTTTAAATGATATAAATTTACAGTTGTTTTACATTATATGTGGTTACAGATTATGATGTTTAACTACATAGGTAAAATGGTCCTGAGACGAAGTGTCTTCGAGGACCTGTTGATAACAACTCAACTATTTTGTAATATCCGAAAACGTTTTGTAATATATTTGTGATAGCCCGTTTGGGCATTTTATTATATACCTTTTATAAAGGATTTGAAATACAAATTGTTTGTGATATATGGTATACAGCCAGCTACAGAAACTTAGTTTCCTAGTGGAAGAGTTAATTGATCTCATACAACTAGTTGAAAACAAAAGCCAAATATTTGGCCTGCAATTTATCAAAGACAAAGATCATGATGGTGAAGAGACTACATAACAATCACCCACACATAACCACGATTGACCGGTTTAAGGTTGTGAGTTCGTATTTATATTTGGTATCGTTGAACACAGTACAAACTAAACTTCCAAGTCACTACAGGAAGAAATAAAACTTGGATGTGATCTAGCCAAAGTCACCGTAGGACAGATGGACAAAATATGAAATGACTCCCAAATATCACGAACTCTAAAAATGGGGTTATGAGATAAAAATAATAAAAGACTTATTATTCAAGGAAAAGTAGAAAACCGCAGATCACGAGGAAGATCCAAAACAAGATGGATAGACCCAAAGATTACATATATATAGAGAAAAATGCAAAAAACAAATGCATGAGTGAAAAAAAATGACCAGAAACAGAGATCTTTGGAGACGGACAATAGTCGACATCACGATGACCATTACAGTCCCTCTGGGGATCAGAACTGAAGGGAGAGAAAGCGACTCAGCATGCTTCCTTCTATAATCCAAAAATATAAGATTTAAAAAGTTTAAATAAAGTTAATTAAATTTAAAAGTACAATAAACTGCAAAATAAAAGGTTAAGTTTACTTAAATAAAAAGAGCTTTATTACACAATACCCGGGTTTGATTTTTAAGATGAAATAATAACGACTCCAATACCAAAGAGACCAATGCAGAACATGTGGTAGATCTCAATGACTACGGTGGCCATATGGCATGTTTAAAGACAAAAAACGTATAATAGTCAATGTATTAAACAAATAAACTATGTTCGTTAACTGGCCTATCGAAGAATAAGGTATATTTTCATATTTAACTATAATAAAATCTCTCTTCCATAAACCATCCGTTGCAGTTTCATCAATCTAAAACAAAGCTGAAGTGACAGTTTGATACTCCACAGAATGAAAAATGGATTACTTATTTTCATGTTCGTAAAAAACTTCTTTGTTTTCAGAAATTTCACGCCCTTGCGATACGCAACCATTTTTGTTCCAGTCGCAAATGGGACCTTTTTTGTTTCATGGTCTGTCCCGTTTTTGTTACTCCAACAATGGAAAACATCAGGAGAGCACGACCAAATGACAGTGGAAAGTATGAATTGTTTTATTTATTGGAGTTACTGTTATTATGTTTGTTGGGAGGGTGAAATCCAACTTAGAATGACAAAAAAACGTATGTTAATTTTTTATTTGCTCCCTTGAACAATAAAATTTGTAAAATACAAAATAACAACTGGTAAATACATATTTGAATTGAAAAATTGAAATGTTTACAAAAGAACCAAATATTCGAGTTTATTGTTTTATTTTATTGAGTTAAACTTGTCATATTCGTCTGTTTTACATTTTTGCTTTGATACATGACATCAGCTTTACATTTTAGTAAAATTCAAGACAAATTCATAAAAATTTCACCATTATTTTTGTACAATAAATAATTTTCTACGTTCCGAAATTTTGCACATAGTTTGCTCATATTGGATAAAGTGAATTTTGAAGATTCGCATTCGTCCAAATTACTATTATTAGAATTTTGTCTTTTTCATCATAACGGCACAGTTCTTTAAAAATGTCTGTAAGACTAAAGTGAATGTTACTTGTAGGTATATCACTGTCAATAGAAGCAAATTCATCCAAATCTAAAAATTCGTTACGCTATATAAGAAAGATTGTTTCTTTAAGCAGTATTTGTTTTTACGATTGGTAGGTTGTTAACCTTGCTAATCACCCTCCACATTTTATCCGGGCTTGGGACCGGCTGTGGTAACCGAAGAGCTACTCAATCCACCCCTCAATCACTCCATGCAGTGTTATATCGGGAAAGAAACGAAAGGCAGAATTTACAAAACAGGCATCAGACCAATAATGACCTAGGTACGCGGCAGAAACAAGACCTGACACAAAAAGGACAAAAAGAATGTTAGAAACAGCAGAGATAAAAACACTTTGGATTGATGGTAAGACACTATTTGACGGAGCTAGAAGTACAGATATACAACATAGCTACAAGGTGGAGAACATCAGAAACTGGGTAAGAAATAGAAGAGTAGAATGGAACGGATCATATAAGCCGAATGACAACAAATATCGTAGTAAAGACGGCAAGAGGCGGTTTCCCAATAGGAAGACGATCAGTAGGAAGACCACGAAAACGATGAAATGACAACTACTGGAGGCACATTGAAAAACAGACAGAGTCATGTCTGTATAAAAAGAAGAAGAGAAACAAGCAGAAGAATATAGGAAAGATATGGGAAAGGGGTATATTGTTCTCTTCATCAAAATGTGGATCTTCTTGGATAACATCAGAAAGGCTGGCTTTAGAAAAACATTTCTTAACTGTAACAGGAGATACTTTTTTCCAAGTAGCTGTAATCGAAAGAATTCATTGCTTATATTTATGTTTTTTTCGCAATCTTTAAAATCACATCCCCTGCCAATAAACGCTGGAGGTCTTTTAATGAAAAAATTTCGGTTAAAGCAATTTAAAATTCTAAATTATTCCATGATCTAAGAGCTAGCAATGTGAAGTGGTGTTGGGTGGCTAGTTTAACATGAAACTTGAAACTTTAGAATGTGACGTGGAATTATCCAGAAAAAGAAGAACCTTTCTATTTTGTTTTTTTGTTTTATTGTTAAATTAATACAGCCTTCTTATCATAATTTCTGTAATAATCCAATCATCACCTTTAAAACAGCGGGGATTTTTATTTTTTCCAATTACTGATTGATCTTCTTTTAAACCTTTCATATTTGCATATAGCAAAATTTTTAAACGTTCTCTTGTTGCCTATTTTCAAGAACATTTTTCATTTATTGATGCAAATGTCTTGTTAGGCATGGTTCGGTAATATAGTCCTGTTTCATGAGCATTGTATAAATCCTGTGGAGAATAATTCCTTAATATCAGTGTTAACTTGGTTTTCCAGTTCTCTACGTCGTCCAACTCTTGGGGGAACCTGTAACCCCTACAGAGCGCCTCCCCAGGTGACAGATCGGGGAATGCCCGACCCGGTTTACCGGTGGGTAGGAGGGAAATAAAATACCTCCCGTATACCAACAGGTAATTCACCGAATGATTGCCGGTATAAGCGATCCCACCATTTACTGGCCAACGGCTTGTCTACCTTTATAAAAATAAAAAAATTATTTTGTAATCGTGATATTAGTATTCATCTACGAACTAGAATGTTAAAATGCTATGTATTCAGTACTTTGCTTTACGGTGTTGAGGCATGGACTCTTAAACAGAAGAATATTGAAAATCTTGAAAGCTTTGAGATCTTTTGCTACCGTCGTATGCTAAGAATAAGTTGGGTGGATAGAATTACAAATGAAGAGGTAATACGCAGAATAAATAACGATCCAGAAGTTATTATGAATATAAAAAAAAAACTTGAATACTTAGGCCACCTGATGAGAGGACAAAACTACACGTTCCTATAAAATATAATGCAAGGAAAGATCCAAGGACACAGAAATCCAGGCCGTAGAAGAATGTCCTGGATGAGAAATTTAAGAGAGTGATTTGGCTGTACCACTAACGAATTATTCAAAACAGCAGTTAATAAAATTAGAAATGCCATAATAATATCCAATCTCCGATAGGAGAGGCACTCAAAGAAGAAGAAGACGTCGTCCAAATTAACTCCTGTAGACTCACCATAAATTGATTTAAACGTTATATTACAACCGTCTATCTGATGCTAAAAAATTTTCCATCATCAAACTGCCGCTGCCTCGAATACTTTTTCTTTAAGTAGCGGCCCAGATTTTGCAATTTCCTAATTTCTGGCTTTGCAAAACCAATTGTAGACGATTTGATCCACTGCCAATCCTTTTTAGTTCGGAAACTTTCGTTTTTACTTCAAGTAAATACCTTCCCCAAGATTATTTTTTACCCACTTTTATTTTGTATAATATATAGCATGGATAAATTCCTTATAACCATAGAATATTCAATGTATAAAATTTATTTGGTACACTCCTGGGCTATGTGTAAAATTTCGCTGAGTTTTTGTTTATATTGTGACGTAAGCGTCTGGACACATCGAAAAAAAATCTCAGTCCAATTTCAACTGCGTAATAAAATAATTCATATTTTGCGTTTTAAAAATTCTGCGAATTTTAAACCTAAGCCATATTAAGGTTGAATCTCCCGTGCAAAGCGTTGTTGAGAAGAATTGTGATTGGCCCGCTGTGAAGACTGGTAGAGGAAAGAGAGGCAACAGAAAAAGCCGGTACGGTGCGTAAAGCAAAGTCAAGTTTTATGTTTGAAGAATTTTTGAAGAGACAAGATACGGCGTGGGTAACCTGAAGTAACCGGCAGATTTGTTTGTAAAAAAAGTGAATTATACTCGAATGTAATGTGTCAATTGTTGTCAGAGTAATCACTTTTTTGTTTCATGCCATCTCTCATCTAAGGGTGTTTGTGAAACGACATTCCAGACAACTTTAACAGATACCCACATGGTTCCAAGCAAGAACTTGAGTTTTTAAAAAGCTAAGTTTCGAAGATTGCGTCAAAATAATCCAGTGCCCAGCTTCCATCCTCATTTTGTTTGTTCCAGGTCATTCCAGACTATTTTTCGCAGTTAGTAAGATGCATTTCTTTATGTAGCAGTGAATTTTGAGTCCAGTTCCAACCCCAGAACTTTTAAAGAGGAAATAACATTTAGTGAAATTCAGGTAATTTTTTTTGTTGGACTTTTAAAGTAAAAATAGACATTTTCCATCAATAATTGCTTTCATAACAAGTTAAGAAATTGTAATAAGTAAAATTATAAATATTAGGGAGTGGATTGCTGTCATATTATTTATTCTCATAATGTTTTAAAATGTAATATTCAAGAAATATGAAAGCCATAACTGTAGAATTTGTTTTGTTTTGCTTTTAAAAAGGTACTCTATGCATAGTTCCATTTAAAAAGATATTTTTCAGTTGTAATAATTTATTTCCGCTACAAAATATCGCCCATTAACAATTGTAAGTTCTTCTAGTATCTCCAACTTTTAGAGTTGTAAATCGATAGCAACATTGTAAATTTTTTTGTATTATTTTGTATTACTATTTATATTTGTCACTGTTTGTGGTGAGATAACAACAAATCCCAAAAAAAAAACCAGAGTAGCCGTTCGAAAACTTTCCGGTTTGTATTGCTTACCATATTCCTATCCCAGTAATTTATGTCCCCAATTTTCAACCCCCTATAGTAATACCCTATGTGGTAGGCAAAATAACCGTACAAATATCGTTAATTTGAATTTTTCTGATCCCATATTTTTCGGCCAAATTTCACTAACTTAAACCATACTGTTCACTTTCAACGATCATATTTTCATTTGGTCTTTTAGTGACACACGTTTCCTCGTTTGCGACCATTATTATAACAACTCAGATACGGATAAAACTTTCAACTAATGAAATCTGTTATCAGAAAGATCTGCCCTAATTAAGCAGGTTATTTTATCCCTTTTAGGTAGATACGTAGTAGTATTGGCTATTTCCATCAATAAATAGATAAAACATTGGTTGACACGAAGTTTGTAGTTTAGTATATGCAAAGTTTCAGGCCCGTGGCGGTTATAATAGTAAATTTGTGAAATAAAATTAAAATTTGGCGTTGCTGATCTAATAATTTTTTTTGGTAAGTAATGTTTTACTGGTAACATACGTTAAGCTAAGTGTTGCTTTTGTTTAGTATAAAATGACTACACATTCTTTGTCAAATACTATATTTTGTTTTAGGTTAGAATGGTCACAACAAAAGTAACAGAATTAAATTTACTGTCTTGTCTATTTGCCTATGATGGACCTTTTGTCGTTTCCTATGACGGACTAGGGGTCCATCATAGGAAAAAGGAAATAAGTTGCTACTTAACGATTAACATAATACATTTTACAGGGATGGATCCTCATAAAAGGCAACAATGGAATGAGCGTAATTTGCAGCAAACTTTAAAAATCATACAAGAAAAAACTATGGGATTTCAGCTGGCAGCAAAAACATTTCAACGTTAAAGAAACGACATTGAAAAGGCGCTTTAATAAGCAACAAGGAAGTACCAAAGGTGATTTGGGACGACGAAGACCAATATTTTCCACTGCTATTGAAAAGGAAATTGCTGACCATATTATCACCATGGAAGCTCGTTTTTTGGCCTGGTCAGTAAAGATTTACAAAAACTTGTATACGGAGTAGCTGAAAGAAACAATATTAGCCACAGTTTTAATAAGAAAACCAAGATGGCAGGCTTGAAATGGGCCAGAGGCTTTTTAAAGCGAAATCCTCGAATATCATTACGAACTCCAGAAAATACTTCGTTGGCAAGGGCTCAAGCTTTTAATAAACCAAATATATGTGCCTTTTTTACAGCAGTAGCACATATATTAGACGAGTTTCAATTTCCACCGGAAAACATTTATAACATGGACATGTCCGGTTTGACAACTGTGCAAAAGAAATTACAAAAAATTTATGCCAGTAAAGTTTGCAAACAAGTTGGTGCTTAAGTAGTGCAGATCACGGTCTACATGTTATGGTCGTATGTGCAATAAATGCAATTGGAACATACGTTCCTCCTGCTTTGATTTTTTCTCGACAGAGATAGAAAGACGAACTTATGATCGATGCTCCTACTGGAAGTTAATCCTTCGCTCAAGAAAAAGGATGGATGACTTCCGACATTTGTCGGAACATCTACGGTATCTGTCTCTGGCTGCAACATTTTTTAAGGTATTCAAAGGCTTCTAAAACAAACCAAGGTTTGTTGGTACTCGATGGTCATGGTAGTTATAAAAATTTTGAAGCTCTCCAGTTTGCATGTTTTGTTTTCCTGCTCAATGCTTTCATCACGTTCAACCCTTGGACTTAGGATTTTTTAGACCACTTCAAACTTACTACAACCAAGAAATTCAATTATGGCTGCGACAGAATCCAGGTAAAACACTTACTCAATTTAAAGTAGCCAGTATCTTTAATAGAGCATATTTAAAAAGTGCTCTTCCATCAATGCAGTAAATGGATTTAAAAAGACTGTTCTTTTTATTCCGTATTCTGAAGTTTAAAAGACCGTAAAAAAGAACAGAACCGTTCAATTAAAATGTTTTCGAGGATTGGCAATTTCTGTCGTCTGACAACAGATAGAGAAAATTATGAACAAAACCCACTACCAGAATGTTCTGACGAGAACTCACTACCGGAACATCGGAATCAAAATGTTTCTACGATTGAAGGTTTATCAAAACTAACTGATCAGAAATCAACATCATCGTCAGTCCTAAACATCTCGGTCGAAGATATTTGTCCTCCTCCTTTAGATGGAGTATCTGAAGTAACTCAAAAAAGGGGTAGAAAACAGGGTAAAACTGGATATTTAAATTCAACGCCAGAAATTAATGATATAAAACAAAAAATTGTAGAAAAAGAAGCAAAAAAAGAAAACAAGAAGTAAGAAAAGTGAAAAGGCAAGTTCGTGTTTCAACTACAAACAGTTCTGAAGACGATTGTAAATCTTCTTTTGAAGAAGACGACTCTGACGATGCAGCTTCCATTTACTGTAACGAACTATTTTTGCATTCACAATCCAAAGAAAAATGGATTCGTTGTCAAGTGTGTAAGAATTGGTGTCACAATAAATGTGCAAATGTAAATCCTCGACGTAAACAATTTGTGTGTGGATTGTGCATGTAACTTTTTTCTTAAAAATATCTATTTGTAATATTATTTATCGTTTAGAATATCTTTTAGTTTAATAAAATAATTTGGTATTTACTTATTTTATACCAAATGCAACCGGTCCATCATGGGCGTAGCAAAGGGTCCATCATAAGCGCATATATGCCCATGATGGACCCTTAACAGGATTTTAGTAAACTATGAATAACTTTTGTCATCTTAATTTCTATCAAAATTTGAAACATTTGCATATTATACAAATAACAAGACGTTATGTGGTCATACTTAAAGCCTGCTAAGTAAATAATTAAAATTATTATGGAGCTTGTTCCTTAAGGGGTACATCAGAGGCACATTTCCCCTAACAAGTTAATTTCTATTAAATGGACTTTGTTGCATATCGCAACCTAAAAAATTCATAGGTCGAATTGCCGATAATGCAAGACAGATGCTGTTTCTATTTGCTGCACATAATTGCGAGAAATTCCCTTCTTAACCTTTATGACGTCGACAACAGTCATTCTATAATTTCTGACATTACTCTAATTTTTGTCAATTTTAATAACTCTCTAATATTTGTCACTTTTAAAATAAATCGTTCATTTTCTCCACAAAAGATTTTGTGTTATATAAAAAAAAAATATAGTTTTAATTATTAAGTGTAATTTAAAGTAATTACGAGAGTGTGATCGCCAAAATATAAGGTAACCAATTTTATTTTATTATAACTACATAGAACCAAAATCGAAGGTACTGCTTCAATAAGCAGTTAGCAACATATTCAGGGGGAGAAATAAAATCCCCCTATGTTCTTCATGATCCTAACGAGCCGGATACAGCAGCTGTTCCCGTCTTTGTAAAGCTGGAAGCTGGATTTTTCATTGATAAACCACGAAGGCGATCATTTCTCGTCTCTACAAAGACGCTTTCACGCAAGAATTCTCAAGATTCTCTCACATTATTCGTAAAAAATCACTCGTTTCCTCATTTCTTCGCAAAGAAAAGACATAGTTTTTATTCTCTCATATTCACACATCGCAGTTTTGGCGGTTCCACGATCCAAGGTTCTTCGTATTGGCGCCGTCCGGAAGGTTTGGTTTCGTCACTTTGAAGGGATAAGAAGTTTTATGTTTCGGTCGCGGTTGGACTGTGCGGTTTGGTCACTTATTGTAACTTTTACGAATTGGTTTTTTGTATCGTCGCATGTTATTTTATTTTATTTTTAGATTCGCAGTGCTTATAAGTAGATTTTTATGGTAATATTATTTAGTTCTTAATACTAAGTATCTCTTGTTATATTTAAAATTTGTATTATTTTTTCTCACGCTCAAAATGACTGATGTTGCAAAAATTATAAAGTTAAGAGGGCATACTAAAGCTTGTATTACTAGAATTCAAACATTTGTCTCAAAAAACCAAAATGTAGTTTTAGATTGCGGTCAATATATTGCACGCAAAAATGTATTAAATGAAACTTATCGCAAGTATCTCAACTTACAAGAGGAACTTGAATTAGAAGATTTTGATAAATATTGTTCAGATAGGGACATAGTTGAAGAACAGTATTATAATTTAGACTCATATTTGCACGAGAAAATCACGCAATTATCTGCAAAACCAGTTGAAACTCAACCTATTGTAACAAATGTAACACCATCTGTCAGCACAATTCAAAATGTAAAGTTGCCAGAATTAAAAATACCTTTTTTCTCGGGCGAAATATCAGAATGGCCCAGTTTTTTTGAAGTTTTTACCAAATTAATAACAAATGATAAACAGTTATCTAATGCTCAAAAACTTATTTATCTCAAATCAGTGTTAAGGAATGAACCGTTAAAGTTAATTGACAATCTAGAAATAATTGATTCCAATTTCGAAATTGCAATAAAAAATTTATGCGATAGATTTGAAAATAAATATTTAATAGTAAACAGCCATTTGAACAGTTTATTAAATGCTCCACTCATTACAAAACCCAATGCACATGTTCTAAGGGATTTCTTAACTCAAATTAAAAGCCATCTCGCCGCCTTAGAAAACCTCAACATCTCGAATCAACTCACTGATTTAATTCTCATCAATCTCTTTACTCAAAAATTAGACTATAATACTAAAAGATCATTTGAAACCGATCGTAATATAAACAAACTCCCAAGTTTATTGGAGTTCCTTGAATTTATTGAAAGAAAATGCAAAATTCTCGAAAATCTTGCTCCTGAGTATTCCCATTCTCCGAAACAAAAACAACTTTCTCGTTTTACTTCTCTTAACACAGTTAGCAATAATTTGCAGTATAGTAGTAATAATCAGTATTTTAAATGTTTCTTATGTCAAAATAACTCTCATAAAATATACACTTGCCAGGAATTCTTAAATATGTCTGAAGATGACCGTTTTCAAACGGTCAAGGCAAAGAAAGCGTGTCTCAACTGCTTGGCTAGTGGTCATTCAGCAAGCTCATGTACCTCTTCGTCGAATTGCGCCAAATGTAACAGGAGACATCACACATTGCTCCATTTCTCTAACGCTTCTAATCATAACTCAAATAGTTCTCGGTTCATTTCAAGAACAAATCAAGATTCTTGTAGTCTACCCACTAGAAACACTCACTTCCAAAATACTCGTCACTCTCAAGACTCACAAGGAAATCGTAATTCTCAAAATACTCGCCAGACTCACAATATACATGATACTTCAAATTCTCGTACTCACTCTAATGTATCTCGTGATCCCAATACTCAAGGCGAAACTTCAAGTTCTCCTGCAATTCCACGAATAGCAAATCAATGTCAGTCTAATGATGTCTACCGAGCATCATCTCTCTCTGCACTCTCAGGCAAAAAGGAGGTTCTACTCCAAACAGCATGTGTTACAATTTATGATTCTCATAATAATCCCGTTAAGGTTCGCTGCCTTACAGACTCAGCTAGTCAGCTTTCGTTTATCACTGAGAAATTAGCAAGTCGCTTGAAATGTATTCCTTACACAAAAAGTCTTCACATTTCTGGGATATCCGAAATCTGTTCGACGTCGAATAAAATGGTGGATTTAAATATTTTCTCAAATGTCAATCCCACAAAACATTTTACACTCTCTTGTGCGATTCTCCCAACCATCACTTGTAAGCACCCTCAAATTACATTGGATTTTAATGCCCTCAAAATTCCACCAAACATTCACCTGGCTGATCCAGAATTTTGTACTCCTGCCGAAGTTCAAATGTTGCTTGGAGCAGATGTTTATTTCGACTTACTCACTTATGGGTTAATAAAATTAGGCCCTAATCTTCCTACCTTAACAAATACTCATCTCGGATATCTTGTAGGTGGAAATGTACCTCAATCCTCTGGGTTAATTGACTCATATTCCATACTTAACATTCAAGAAAATACTCAACCTCGAAATGAAGTATCCTTGTTCGTTCAAGCTCAAAATACCGATTCACTCGTACGGTCGTTTTGGGAAGTAGAAGAAATCTCGTCTTTTACTTGTACTCCAAAAATCCTAACTCCTTCGGAGCAACAGGCCGAAGACATTTTTAAATCGTCACTTAAAATATTATCATCTGGTAGATTCCAAGTAGATCTCCCTTTCAAATCTCCCAACGAATATAAAAAATTGGGCGAATCGTTTTTCCTCGCAAAGAAGCGATTCCTAAACCTCGAACAGAAACTGATCAAGTCAGATCAATTATATGTACAGTATAAACAATTTATTCATGAATATATTGCACTTGGACATTGCAGATATGTGCCTCTCTCCACTCGAAATATTCACTCTGATTTAAAATATTTTATTCCTCACCATTGCGTTTTAAAGGATAGCGTAACAAATAAGTTGCGTGTCGTCTTTGATGGCAGTATGAAAACTACCTCAAATCTAAGTCTTAATGACATAATGCTTCCTGGTTATACGGTACAACGCGAATTATTCGATATTTTGATAAATTTTAGATTATTTAAATACTGTATTGTAGCAGATCTACGTCATATGTACAGACAAATTCGAGTAAATCCCGAACAAGTTTTTCTGTTGAACATTTTGTGGCGTGATTCACCTCAAGAGGATTTGAAATGTCTTCAACTCGAAACTATCACTTATGGATTAAATAACTCCGGGTTTCTTAGCACTAGATGTCTTAAGGAATTAGCTCAAAACAATTCCGACAAATTTCCTTTGGCTAGTGAAGCTCTTTTAAATTGCTGTTATATCGATGATGTGCTTTATGGCTGTAACGATTTCGAAACACTCTTCGAAATTCATCGTCAATTAACGGAATGTTTAAACCTCGCTTGCTTCTCGCTTCATAAATGGTGTGCAAACTCACCTGAATTTCTCGCAGGTATTTCTCATATCTCTAATGAAGCTAGTTATGTAATCAATCCTGAAAATCACACGAACAAAATTCTCGGCCTATGTTGGAATTTTCACTCCGATCATTTTTCAGTTCTTGTGCCAAAGGTTACCGTTAAGGATACATATACAAAAAGAGAAGTTCTCTCTTTAATCGCTTCCATTTATGACCCTATAGGATTGATTAACCCTTTAGTGGTATCTGCCAAATTAATTATGAGAAAGATTTGGTTAGAAAGGTCGAATTGGGATGACCCTCTCAGTCCAAAATTGCTTACCGAATGGAATCTATTTTTACAAACACTTCCTCACATCTCCAATCTCAAGATTCCTAGGTTGCTGCAAAATTCTAGCAATGTAACAAGTACTCAAATACATGGGTTTTCGGATGCAAGTCTTAGCGCGTATGGTGCTTGTGTTTATTTAAGAACGTCACATGAAAATGGCTTTATATCTTGCAATCTAATCTCCTCAAAGAGTCGTGTTAGTCCTGTAAAAGTTGTGACTCTTCCTCGATTAGAACTTCTAGGAGCATTATTACTCTCTAATCTTGTTACGAAGATTCTTTCTGTCTTGATTCCATCCCAATCTCAGATAAATTCTGTCAATTTATGGACAGATTCAGAAATCGTCCTCGCATGGATTAAATCACACCCTTCTCGTTGGTCTACCTTTGTATCCAATAGAGTAACTCAAATTCAAGAACTCACTTCCAACCATACATGGAGACATGTACGATCGAAAGACAATCCCGCGGATATATTATCTCGTGGTGCTACACCCTTGCAGTTGCTTGATTGTGATTTTTGGTTTAATGGTCCTCAATTTTTGTCAGATCCACACTTTGATTTCAACCTCTTTGTATCTAATGGTCCTTCGAGTATTAATGTTGATGAACTGCCTGAACTCAAAAGGGTTACTCATCTGATCAGAAAACCAGATTCACAAGTATATGATGCCCTCTGCAAATTTTCATGTTTCACTCGACTTCAGAGAGTTTTTGCATACTGCCTTCGTTTTATTCACAATGTAAGAGCTAAGTCTCATAGACGTACAGGTCCTCTCACTCCACATGAACTCTCTAGTTCTGAGTTAATGATCATCAAATTGACCCAGTCACATTTCTTCAGTTCGGAAATCCAATTTTTAATGGATAATCGTCTGCTTAAAGATAAGTCTATTTGTAAATTGAATCCCTTTCTAGATTCGTCTCAAATGATACGAGTAGGCGGTCGTCTTCTCCTTTCAGATGTTCCTTATGATCAGAAATTTCCTCTACTGTTACCCTCAAAATCACATATTGTCAATTTATTACTTACCCGAGAACATCGAAGACTTCT
The DNA here is from genome assembly GCA_918026665.1 of Diabrotica balteata. Classification (NCBI taxonomy): domain Eukaryota; kingdom Metazoa; phylum Arthropoda; class Insecta; order Coleoptera; family Chrysomelidae; genus Diabrotica; species Diabrotica balteata. The sequence continues at coordinate 102,311,179 of OU898281.1, forward strand.
ACATTCAGGCCCTCAAAATACACTGTCTAATGTTAGATTGAAATTCTGGCCTCTTGATGGTCTTCGACAAATCAAACGTATAATACAAAATTGTCTCACTTGTTACCGTTTTAACGCACAAGTCGCGTCTCAAATCATGGCTAATCTCCCGAGGGAAAGAGTTCAAATTGCACGTCCATTTATAAATGTTGGAGTTGATTTTGGTGGTCCGTTTCCCATCAAGACCTCTAAACTCAAGAGAGCTCCCCTTACTAAGGCCTATATGGCAGTGTTTGTATGTTTAGCTACTCGCGCCGTGCATGTGGAATTAATTTCCAGTCTTTCTACTGAAGCGTTCTTATTGACTCTGAAAAGGTTTATCGCCCGAAGGGGTAATCCGAATATCATTTTCAGCGATAATGGCACAAACTTTCTAGGTGCGAAAAACCAATTGAAAGAACTTTATGAGTTGCTTCTTAAAGGTGATACCTCTGAATCTATTCGCTCTTTCGCTACTTCGTGTCAAATTCAATGGAAGTTTATCCCTCCACGCTCACCACACCACGGTGGTATTTGGGAAGCTGCCATAAAGAGCTTCAAATACCATCTCGTAAGAATAATGGGTAACTCCAATTTTACTTTCGAAGAACTATCCACTGTACTTTCGCAGATCGAGGCAGTGCTCAATTCACGCCCTATCTGTGCGCTCTCAGATGACCCTTCCGATTTTTCCTTTCTTACTCCCGGACACTTCCTTATTGGATCTAATTTAATGTCTTATCCTGAATCAGATCTTTCTGATATTCAAGAAAATAAATTGTCTTTGTGGAATAAATGCACAAGAATTCAGCAGCATATGTGGAAGGTTTGGACCCGCGATTATCTTAATAGGCTGCAAAATAGACCTAAATGGTTCACTCCTCAGGTAGGCATAAAGCCTGGTGATCTCGTCTTGCTTAAGGACGAAAACTCGCCTCCTCTCAAATGGCCTATAGCACGGGTAGTTGAGACATATCCGGGAAAGGACAACAAGGTAAGAGTTGTTAAGGTCAGAACTCCTGAAGGCTTATATGTTCGCTCTATTGCTAAACTGTGTCCTCTTCCTATGACTCACCTTCAAGAATATTAATAGTTTGTTAGTTTAGTTATACCTTTCTTCAAATTGTACATAAACATTTTTTTTTCTTTTTGATGCGTTCACATCAAGGGGGGGACTATGTTGCATATCGCAACCTAAAAAATTCATAGGTCGAATTGCCGATAATGCAAGACAGATGCTGTTTCTATTTGCTGCACATAATTGCGAGAAATTCCCTTCTTAACCTTTTATGACGTCGACAACAGTCATTCTATAATTTCTGACATTACTCTAATTTTTGTCAATTTTAATAACTCTCTAATATTTGTCACTTTTAAAAAAAATCGTTCATTTTCTCCACAAAAGATTTTGTGTTATAAAAAAAAAAAATATAGTTTTAATTATTAAGTGTAATTTAAAGTAATTACGAGAGTGTGATCGCCAAAATATAAGGTAACCAATTTTATTTTATTATAACTACATAGAACCAAAATCGAAGGTACTGCTTCAATAAGCAGTTAGCAACATATTCAGGGGGAGAAATAAAATCCCCCTATGTTCTTCAGACTTTAAAAATTTAACGTCTCGTCTGTATTATAAAGGTGACTGTTAGTAGCAGGTCATAAATAAGGGAATCTACATATAATCGGTTTGAGAAATTTTGATACTGGTCATTTGTTTACGTGGCCGCTTTTGACAGGTTGTCGTTAACGGAGGTTTTACTGTATTATAATAAATTATAAAAATAATAAAAAAAAATTGAAAATTTAATAAAACCGGACATAACAATAAAGGATATTACCAAGGGTCGCTTTTATGCACACATTTTTCGTCGCCTGTCGAATGGCTACAAAAACCGCGGCGTTCTCTAAGGAATTATCTTATGCATCAACGTCGGTGCACGATGCCTGCGTCGCGGCGTTTTCAAATTCTCTGTCGACCGGAATAAGAGAACGCATCACGACAGGCGTTTTAAAAGTACATTGAATTAAATTGGTGCTTTTATGCAACGCGTTTATTGTCGCTTGTTTCGACAGGAACTTATTTTGCTAGCCTGCAGACGTGTATCAATCTAATTTGTGAAGACGTGTGTTGTTGCCATGGAACATCTCGATGATGATTTATTAATCGAGGAAATTAAAAATCGATCATATTTGTGGGATTCATCATCAGATGATTACAAAAACTATTATTTTAATTCTGCTGAGTGTACTGTAGTGTATATGCTCCTGAGGATTCTTACATTATTTATTGGGTGAACAATTATATATTTTGATATAAGTTTGAATGCTCGAATAAATGAACTTTGATAAAATTAAAGGTAGATATCGAGCATAATTTTATTAATTAAATCTTGCCCAAGTACTTTCGCTTTTCTAGAGCATCATCAGGGGCATCTGAAATAAGCCAAGAAACGTTTTTTTAAATGAAGTTAATGGATGACAAAAGTTTTTTGTGATTAACGTTTTAGACTTACTTCGTCAGTTTTGGGCTATCCAAGAAGCGCAGAATGTAATAAACATAACATTAAACATTAAATTGTACAAACACTACACTAAACAAGGACAAACCGTTTAAAATTAGTTAAAGCTACATTCTTGTTGGCAACAGGAGAGAGAATAAAATTAACGGAAATGTGAAGGTGACATGTGACATATGACAGCTTGGATGGGCAGTCACAATTATGGAAATGTGATCTGCACATAATAAAATTCTATGTAAGTAAGCATTGACCAAAGATCCAACCGACACTACTATAGAGAATCAACTGATATATTATGACATATAGAATATTTTAATTTAACTAGATTGCATAATCCAGATCTCACACTTACACCTGCCTATAATAATTAGGTTGTTAGTTTGAGACCAAATGAAGTGGACGTAAAGTGTGAATGCAAGAAATGGACTAAACAATCTATTAGTTAGTGGGTGGTTGACTACAATAAAATGGTCTACCAGGCACTATCAATACTGTTAAAAAGAGAAGAAATCTGACTATGAAATTAAATACTAAAAATTAAAAACAAACTTGAAAGCAATGTATAAATGGGGTATAATTCATGTAGTACAGTTAAACCCCCAGTCAATGGGAGAACTATAAAACTAATATGTAAAAGCATTACTAAAGACCAACTTACCAACAGTGGGAAATGTTGAAATATACAATTGTGGAGATGGTATATCTAAATTACGCAGAGGTATGGAGAGTGTAATTAACGCGAACTATAGATCAATTGAACCTAAGCAAGCTAGTTTTGTAAATTGTTGAAAAATACAATAGTAATAAAATAGTAATGTTGATCAAAGTATGAAATTAATAAATTCTTAATGGGTACGCTCAGTACAGGAAGTCTAAATAGCCGAGCTGGGTCCAATAAGAGGTGAAGCTGCAATAAAGTTTTTAAAAATAGGTTTAAACTAGTTACAATTTAAATTAATTTGAGTATTAAGACAATGAAAGTTTCCATTTGTTTCTTTCGTGATCTCCAAATCTTGGGTTCCTTGTATGAGAGCTATACAATCATGAACATATCTTGACTAAAAAACTATTTCGATGTTGTTGTTAACAAATTTCTGTTCTCTTTGTTTTTTGCCGGTATGTTGCAATTGTTATTCAATTTCATTACACATTACACGTATTCGTGAATTTATAGTTTGAAACAAATTACATTAGTTACTTTTTCAGGAATTGTGGATGATTATAGTTTGTTGTTAAAAAAATTAATATTATATGTATCAGGTACATACTTACAATTTTTTACATATTTTTAGAAAATATAATATTAATTTTTTTAGATTCAACCCCAGCAAAAGATTATTGCTACTTTGTAGTATATGTTAATGATATTGACCCCTGTTTGTTGAACAAATTGAGCGAGATGAAGAACTTTGGGCTCGAATGATAGAAAAGCTCAATAGTTTTTTTTATAACTGCTTTTTACCGAAATTTTTTGTGAATACTCAATAAATGATTTGATGGTTTATAGGGACAGAGTCATAGTTTCGGATTCTTTGCGGCATAGGATGTTAAAGTTGTTTCATGAAACACACTTTGTGGTTACAAAACACAGCAAAGAGCGATATTGGTATTGTTTTGCCCAAATATGAATAAGGACATAGTGGATTTGCAATTATGTTGATTGTGAGAAATAGAGAAATAATGTTAAAGAACCGTTACTACTAAGAGGAATTCCAGAACTGACATTTCAAATGCTAGCGGCTGATATTTATGAATTTGGAGGAGCATCTAGTTGTAATGGATTATTTCATAAAATGGATTAAAATTTTTCCGTTGCAGTCCAAAACATCTAGTTGTAATAGTCTAGTTGTAATGGATTATTTCATAAAGTGGATTGAAATTTTTCCGTTGCAGTCCAAAACATCCCAGTCAATAATAAATTCATTTCAGACTATGTTTGCCACTCATGGGATTCCTTTGGAAGACGTATCTGATAGTATGCCTTTAACTCTAAGAAATGTCGAGAATTATATAAGAAATAGGACTTTAAATTTGTGACATCTAGGCCTAGATATCCTAGAACAAATGGGCAGGCAGAACGAGCCGTCCAGATAGCTAAAAATATTTTCAGGAAGTGTGAAGATCTTAAGTTAGCCTTATTAGAATATAGGAACACACCACTATTAGGATCAGACAAATCCTCAGCACAACTCTTGAATGTGTTTTTCAAAAAACTATTACCTAGGTGCTGAATTTCTCGATATAAAAGGTGCCTACGAAGCAGTGAGTGAATATCATTATGTTAAGAGAAAAATTGTTTCAAGCAGATGTCCCTGCGAGAGTGTGTAATGTCTTGTGCAATCTTTCAACACAAAGAAAAGTTTATATAAGGTCAAATACCAATTCTGTAATAGGTCCCAGACGATCATCCACAGGTTTACCACAGGGTTCCGTTATCTCTCCCCTTTTGTTTAATGTTTCTACAAAAGAAATACACGAGGAAAAAATAATTACAATATTATACTGTATGCTGATGATTTTGTCGTTTATAACACTAATAAAAAATAAGAAGTAGGTATAACTGAGCTCACGTCACATATACAACTAACTACTTTAAAATTTGAATCGTTAGGGTTTTCTTTAACCCCTCAAAAATCTAGTGTTACCATCTTTACAAGACATAATCTACCTAATATTGATAACATAAATGTAAATGGTACCTTATATCCAGTATCAAATAAGGTAACTTATCTTGGAATTATTCTTGACAAGAAGCTTAGTTGGAAACCATTTATACAAAATATAGAATCAAAATGTTCAAAAGGCATAAATTTTTTAAAATTCATACGGAGAACATGGTGGGAAGCAGATCCATAAACGTGTTTAACTTTTTACAAAGCCTTTATTAGGTCGATCTTGGATTACGGATGTAATCAGCCAGTCCTTACACTCTAAAACGACTGGAAATAATTCATAATATTTCCCTAAGACTCTGTTTGGGTGCAATGTGTTCAACGCCTGTGGAACCACTTCGGATTGAAGCTCTAGAACCACCATTATTTTTACGGAGGAAATGGCTGGCAGAAAAATTTATTATTAAGTCTTTTTGTAAAAACCGTACTCTGTTAGATAAAATAAGCTTATTAAATAATTACGATTTAACTAGCACGTACTGGTCAAAAAAACCTTCTCCCCCATTATGTATGGCTTTTATAAATACAAGTAGTTATAATAGTGATTTAAAAAGAACTATTTCAGTCGAAAAACCTGAATTCTTTGACATGTTGGAACCACTAGATATTAATATTCCGGTATACTATGAAATTTGTTGATATGTATACATATATTAAGCGCCTGCATCAAATCCATCAGATTTTCTGGAAATATATACCGATCCATCAAAACAAAATAATGGTACGGAATGTGCATTCTATATACCATCAACAAACGTTCAAGAAAAATTCAAACTGAATAATAATACTTCCATTTTTCTACAGAAGCGATTGGTATTATTAAAGACTGCGATTATGCCGAAAAAAAAAGAAGTTAAAAAAAATTAATTTTTTGAGCGACTCATTACCTGTTCTTAAATGCATCGCTAACCCAATTAATGTGATATCTACTGATGCAAATCCTTTTATTAGAGAATTAAAAGTAAAAATTCATAAATTAAAAAAAAGTCAATACGAATTAAAATTTACTTGTGTAAAAGCTCATATAGGACTTCGTGGCAATGAAGTTGCAGACTCCTTAGCCAAAGAAAGCGTTACAACAGGAGAGCATAAATATCAACAACAATTTAGGTGCTCAAGAATATTTAATGATATTTAAGAGAAATTTTAAGGCAAAATGGGAATTGCATTGGAAAAACTATTGCTCTAATAACCTCACACGATACACACTATTACATCCAAGTATTCCGACAAATTTGTGGCACCAAGATTATGATTTTACAAGAAATGATATTCTGACCATATGTAGGCTGAAATTCGGCCATGCAAGCTACCCTCAACACATATAAAATAGGTGTAGTCATCACCGAACTTTGTGAAACTTGCAATGTGGTTTGCGACTTAGATCACATTTTTTATGCTTGTAATAAATTTGAAATACAAAGACAGGAACTTATTAATAGTTAAATATTGCAAAAAATTATACCCCCTTTTCATTCTACTTTATTTGATATTATTAAATACGTATAAGGTATATAAAATTATTCTTAAGTTTATTAAAATGTGTAATTTAAAACTTTAGTGTAGGTGTGTAGGTGTTAAGCTCGTTACCTCTGTTAAACCGCCAAGTAGTTTACCTTTTTACCTATACTTTCCGTGGTCTACACTTTCTGTCTGTTACTCACCTTAAATTACCCCTAGGTGCGAAAAGTAATCCTAGTTCCTCTCCCATTGTAATTCTTCTTTTAATTTTTAGAATTGTAGTATATTTAGTTTAGTTAGATTAGGTTATTAAGTGAACGTTATTACACATTTGCTGCTGGCTGGATGGGCACTGAGCCCGATTGCCATTAAAAAAAACTCCTGAATCGTAGACTCCTGGTCGTAGACTTAGAGGCAAACTTCCAGTTTTACATGAAAAATATTTACCAGAACAGGTATATCTAAAAGATGAAAAGAATAAATTGGATAATAAAAGAAAATTATACAAGCACTACTATGATAGAAATACAGCTACAAAAGAAGAATAGAAAGAATAGAAGAAGTCTAGGGGATAATGTGGTTATAAGAGAAGATGGGCAACGAAAACTTGTTGTGGTTAGACGAGGTTTACAAGAGCCAAGATCATATGCTGTTAAGAAAGAAGATGGAATACTTGTAAGAAGAAATAGCTATCACTTGAGACCATCTAATAATATGCTTAAACATCATATTTTTAGATAAAACCTAGCAGATGATTTTGATCACAATCAGAATAGCAGACCTTCAACATCAGCGGCATGTGAGAGTGAAATACCGAATCAGTTTCCTATCAGAAGTAAAAGATTAATTAAACCCCCATCTAGATATTATGATTTTGAGATGAACTAGTTTTGTAATCAGTATTATTATTAGTTTTTATTTTAGAATGTTTTTATTTCTAGTTGGCGACAGGCGGCACCAGGTCTCATGGCATAGACCGAATTTAAGGACGTTAGATTAGGTTAATATGACACTGTGTTACTAAAAGTGATAATAATAAAAATGTACAACAGTCCGTATTAAACATTATTACATTAGCATTAATATATTTCTTTCTTAACGTTGATACTTATTTCATTTTTCTTTTTAGGGGTTCTTCAGTTGTGAGATGTCTATTTTCCTTGAAACTCTTTTCCTTAACTTTAAAAAAACTTTTCAATCTAAAATCCATTATAACTGGAATGTGATCGCTAATTTCCAAGGTAATTTCCAAGTGTATAGCCTTTTACGATGTTGTTTGAAGAAGGTGTTGGCTACTAACAGGTTGTTCTCTACGCAGAATTATACCAGTCTATCTAGCCGATTGTTTCTAATACCTAGACCGTATGCTCGTATGGTTGTCTCCTTCGGGACCACGATCAATTTTGGCGTTAAAGATACTCATAATCATCGTTACCTCGCCTTATTTGTCAGTCGCATTATTTTATCTATATTTTTATAAAAGTTTTTAATTTCTTCCTCAGATTTGTCATTTGTTGGAACGTAGACCTGAATAACATTTAAGTTTCTAGTATGCATATAAAAAGTAGAAAATCGGCAAAATGACTGTTATTTGCAAGAGAGTAGCAATTCAAAAATTACGATTTGTTAAAGATCATCAACATTGATCATCAACATTGATCATCAACATTGAAGTTATAAAAGGTTTTGTTCACTGACGGAATAAAAAATTAGCAACTAAACCATTTTTTATTGTTCCATAATATTTAAATATATTTAATCAATCCATAAGTGACGCCACTGGATGTAATATGCTAATTCCTCCAAAACAAAAACAACGTTCAATTAGCGCGCCAGCAACAGCCACGGCTATTAGGAATGGCGTAAATCACTGCAAAAAGCAGACCATTAACGTCTTTATGATTGGTTTCAATTGTTTTTTTGGTTAATGGCACTTTGATTTTGAGAGCGGCCCAGCTTCTATCAACTTTGGTCCAATCGGAATAATTGCTGCGTTTGATGATGTTTGAGAAATTATGGCTTGGAGATTTAACTTAGCTTTATTATAGAGAAGATTTATTGATTTAAGAAATAGGTCTCTTTATTATACAGTTGATTGATTGAAATTTTGGATAAAAATTTTGAATTATAAATTATTATTTGTTACTGGAAAAAAAAATAAACAATATCACAACTTAATTTAAACTAACACTACATCGATGTTAATTATCTGACAACAATTCTGGACAACAGTTTGTAGATTTATTTTCTGGGTTTTTTAAGAGGAGACTGACAACACAATACATTAACGACGATAACGTTAGAGTTCAATTAAGTATTTGTTTTCTGTGAATCTAATTCTCCGGAAGATGAGAATTTGACAAAATTTTATGATTACTTTCTTAACGAATGACTAGAAAATCCAGTGATTAGCATAAATATGTGGACCTGCCATGGCTTCCGACACCGAACAAATGATGCCGTGAAAGGATGGAACAATCGGTTAGACAGAATGTTAAAGAAACCTCATCCAAACATTATATTCTCGTAAAAAAATTTAAGAAAAGAAGCAGAATATTTCGATTTCATAATAAATAGAATGGACTTAAACCTAGAAAATAAAAAACGAAAGAAAATAAATATTCTATTGGATAATAGAATAAAGAGTGCAAACAGAACTATTGCAGCGCTCTTGTGATATAAAATATTTTTGGTGTCCGTGGCAAATATTCAAAAATTTCACTAAAAAAACCATTAAAGTAGAAAAATGACAATAAAAAACAAAGATAAATTTAAAAAAAAATAGATAAAAATAGATTAAAAATGCCTATGATTATTCTTAGCTAGTCCTAAGCCTGAATTAAATGTAAAGGATTTTTTTAAATGTTTGTACTTGACTAATACACGTTAAATATAAAAAGAAAGAATAACGTTGACATCACTTAGAGAAGTATCAACAGAGATAAAAGGGAATATAAATCCTAAGAAAGCTCCAGGATATGATCTCATAACAGGAGAATTATTAAAAAATCTACCAAGAAAAGCCATAGTTAAGCTGACACACCTAATAAATGCTGCTGTTAGATGGAGATATGTTCCCAGACTCTGAAAAGTAGCCAAAGTAATTATGATCGCCAAACCAGGTAAATCTTCTATTGAAAAGCTTCTATTGAGAAGATTAAACCAATAATAGAAAGAAAAAAGCTTATACCAAATCATCAATTTGGTTTCAGAAATCAACATTCCACTCCACAACACAGATCAGGTTCACAGAATAACGAATATAATAGAAAAAAACATTAGAAAAAAATAAAGTCTGCTCTACAATCTTCTTGGATGTAACATAGGCGTCTGATAAAGTCTGGCATGACGGTTTAAAACTATAAACTAAGAACGTTCATGCCTAAAACAGTATTCAGAAATCTTGAAATTATACATTGCGAATAGATATTTCAGAATAAAGCAAGAAGAAGTGTACACCGACTTAAGAGAGATCAAAGTTGGCGTGCCACAAGGGAGTGTCTTAGGTCCGGTCCTGTGCCTATTGTACACGTATGACATTCCAGAGCTAGAACAAAATACTATTGCCACTTTCGAGGATGATACAGCCATACTAGCGATAGGAGACACTAGTGAAGGAGCGACTGATAAGTTGCAACTATCAGTAAATAAAATAAATAACTGGACCAGAAAATGGCGAATAAAATTAAATGAGACTAAATCTGCACACATTAACTTTTAAAATAAAAAAATAAAAAATTTCCCAGTTAGAATAAATGATACCCGAATTGCTTATGCAACATCAGCAAAATACTTGGGCATCACCCTAGACGCGAAGCTGCGCTGGAAAGTCCATGTCAAAAAGAAAAGAGGGGAGCTTGATATTAGATATAATAAATTGTATTGGCTGATTGGAAAAAAATTCAACATTATCAATTCATAATAAATTATCCATCTACAAGCAAGTACTGAGGCCAGTATGGGTATATGGGTGCCAACTCTGGGGCTGTACCAAAGCTAGTAATCTACATATTATCCAAGATTTCAAAACAAAGTACTGAGAAACATTGTTGATGCTCCTTGGTATATCTGTAACAGAAACCTCCGCCAGGACCTGGGTATAGAAACTGTGATCGAAATATTCAAGAAACAGCAGCAACTCACGAGCAGAGGCTGCATAGTCATGTGAATGTCGAGGCAATCCAGCTTCTTGACAAAACTGAACTAAATAGAAGACTCCAAAGGACAAAACCATTTGAGCTAGTGTAAATGTGTAACATGTTAGTGTAAAAAGCAGAGTATAGTGCTGTGAAGTTATTGCATGTTAGTTGTAGTTTATTAGTTAATAGATAAAATAAGAATAAGCCATAGGGTAAGCACTTAGATTTAAGTATTTGCTGTTATTATGTTAGGTTAGAAAAAAACTGATAATTGGTTATTTGTGACCAGATAGCAGTATACAAACACCGCACAGGTGTTAATAAAAAAAAAGACATGAAAACATCTTAGGGAAGGAACTCCAATTTTTAAATTTATAATACTTGGTAACATTTGACACAAACAGTAAAGTAGTCAATTTATATAGAAATAATCAACAATTTGTTAATATTTTATTTATGCAATTTACTATTTGAATGGGAAATAAGCCACAATTTATATTGAAAATTAAATTTATTGACGTTTTGACTTCCAAATTCAATGCCGTTGTCAAAATAACAAATATTAATAAAAATAAAACAAATTTTGTTTATGTTGTTTGCTAAAACATTCTTCTAATAATTTAATTTAATCTGACTCATTCATATTGACAATTCAGACATAATAGATTATACATTTTAAAGTAGACAAGAATTGTTCTGTGTTGTATGCGCTTCTACCAAACAAACAAATAATGAAACCTAATGCTCAAAATATAGAAAACTACATATTTTGTAACTAAACTACTTTTGTACTTAACCCTTTAATCGGTAATCCCGCCATAAGGCCGGCATTAAAATAACCGAATTATTTTAAAATGTAAAATTTATTTGCTCTCACATCGACTACACCGTTTTTGGGCAAGAATAGAGTCGACCAACGGTAACGGTTTAAAAGTTGTAGGTTCAGTTACTTGAAAGATATAGCCAGTTACGTAGAAACAAGCAAGTGAATCGTACATACAAATTATTGCTCTGGAACACGTGGAATCGAACCGTAAAATAAAATAGTTCTAGTTGTCCAATTGATTTTATATTTTTTTTTTGATAAGTACTTATAGTATTTGTTTGATAGTTTGCTAGCGTGTTTGATGAGAAATGCAAAATTAGTGCTACTTTTTGAGTGTTGAGTGATACCCGCCTTTTGGCCGGCTTGTCGGTGTACGGTAAAAATAATTCCTTCGCGTATTTGAATAAAACTACATATTTGTATTTTTATACATTTTTTTCTTTCTATCGTAGACCATGGAAAAGAATAGATCTCAAACACGAATAAAGTATGGTGCGAAATGGTATCACGACCTGACAGAAGCGAAAAAAAGAACAAAATACGATCTTTCCACATTAACCGATGAACAAATCGACGAGATCTTGAACTCTAATCTTGAAGATGACGAGTTTGTTTACGAAGATGATGATGATAGCATAGCCGATCCGGATTACGACTACAAGCCGGATTACGTGCTCACAGCTGAGAACGATGAGATGATTGCTCCTTATTTACGTGAAAATATCATTGATTTGGATCTCTCCATGAACCTTTCGTTGAAACTAAGTAATCTCACATAATGTTAGTGAATGTTTAGTGGGTGTTTCAGAACCACATGTAAATATATCTACTTCTGAAATAGCAAACATTACCTTTTCCGGAATCTATAACACCAGAAACTACAACACCAGAAATTTCAACAACTGAACCGGATACTCAATAGACGTTTCCAGTATCTCCCGTACCGTTAATATCAAAAGAACCAATTACATCAACTTTCACACAACTAGCAACAACCACTAAGTTCAAACCAGAGAAAAGACCCAGATCCCCGTTACCAACTGTAGAAGCTACGGGACCGCAAATATTACCATCAGCGGGTGGCTTTATTGGCACAGGTATACTAATAAAACACGGAAAGTCATAATGCAATATTAATTTTTTCTTTCTGTTTTCAGGCTTGGATGCGATCGACAAAAATTCAGCTGAGTTCACGAAAATTGTATAGCGAAAAAAGTCAATGCAATTGCATGCCAATGAAGTCGCATTTCGAGGAAACACTACATTGCCCTATACTGCAAAAAAGCTGAAGACACCAATGGAGTATTTTTGTTATTTTTTTACGGATGAACTGAGCGACCTGGTTGTTTGTGAAACCAATTGGAACGCACGTTTGAAAGACATAAACACACAATTCAACGTTGATGCAGTGCAGATTCGACGATACGTCGGAATTCTATTGTACATGTCCATTTTTCGTTATCCCAATATGGAGTCACACTGGGGAGAATTCGGATTTAGGCAAATTCCTCAGTGTATGCCACTGAAGAAATTTGAGCGGATAAAAAAATATGTTTGTTTTGCCAATGAAGCAAAACGTATCCAAAAAGGACAACCTGGATATGATTCGCTTTTTAGAATCAGGAAAGTTGTTTAATATTTTAAATGCACCGCTTCAATTCCGTTGCAAAGAATGCGCGGTTATGTGTTGACGAGCACATGTGTTCGACAAAATGGCGCACCATTTACGCCAGTACATGCCGAACAAACCCCATAAATGGGAAATTAAGTTGTTTGTACTGTGCGATACCACAACATATTCGTACCAATTTGAGATATATATTGGTGCTGGAGATAACATCATCGTGCCAGGAACACCAGACCTCGGAACTACCAGAAACGTTGTTATTCGGTTGTCACAAACAATTCCAAATTTCAAAAACCATATTACATATTGTGACAATTTTTACACATCCTTGCCTCTTCTAGTTTATTTACGAGCTCTTGGAATTTTTGGGTTGGGGACAATACGTGCAAATCGAATTCCCAATTGTAAACTCCCGCTTGATACAGATAGAGAAATCAAAGACGCGGAACTAGGTTATTCAGTGGAGTATATGGGTTGTGCATATGGTGTGGATCTTACCACTGTCCTCTGGAAAGACAAACCAAGAACGTAAAACTTTGTTCAACTTACGTTGGGGTCAAACCGTTTCGGAAAATTGAATTCAGACAAACAGATAGCAAAAACGACTCGTTACGACAAAAAAAAGAAAGAATACATAAATGTTGGACTACCCCCAAATAATTCGTGAGTACAATTCGCATATGGGTGGAGTTGAACCTCATGGACTCTACAATGGGACGAATGTGGACTGCGCATTAAAACAATGGATGCAATGACACGCATCTTTTAACCATCTTCTGGATATAGCTGTCACAAATGCGTTCATTTTTGTATCTCAGATCATATTAATGAAGATGCAAAGAAAACAGATTTCAGAGAAGAAGAAGAAAGCTTCACAAGAAACCAATATGAGACTATTCCAATTTCGTGTGAAAATTGCTCAGGTCTGTGCTCTTCTGTTCAGAAAAGACCCATTGATCGACCTATCAAACTCACCGCTCCCTACTAATAGTACTAATGCTGGTAGAAAGGCGGCGCATCCTGTTAAAGACGTGCGTACGATGGAGTAGATCATGTTCCTGAATGGATTCCAGGCCGTAAAAAAGTCCTGCAAATACTGCAAGAAATCGGAGACACACACTTTTCTGCCCGAAATTGTCAACTGCATTATGTTATTCCGGTGACAAAACTTGTTTGTAAGACTACCACGTGCATCATTAATGTGTATTTCATTTATTAGTTATTATCTATTAATTTTTTACCAAGTTTATATCAATAAAAACTTTAATGTTTTTATAAGCAACAAAAAAGCACTAGTTCATTTTTCCCTGTAGAACGATATATCGGTCATATGGGAGGCATTCTCCTTTTTTACTTTGTGGCTAACTCAATAAAGATATCGAGAAATTGACTTTTCATTCGTATTTCGCGTACCAAAATTACCCCGAAACCAAAATTTTCAGAAAGTTAAACCCCCGATTTCTATTTTGCCGATTAAAGGGTTAATTAAATCTTTTCCTTTTTGTTTATAAACTGCGTTTGGTTGAAATTTTTCTATAAATTTTGTCAGGATTATCACGTTGTAGCATCCAACTGAAGTCTGTCATCTTGGATACGCTTCATTTACCCTGATAACGTCTTTCCATCTGCTTAAAGTCTTGGTAGAAACGTTCCCCTTACTCTTCGCGAACAGCTCCAAGATTTCCTGGAAATTGGTCTAGATGAGCGAATAAAAAATGTACCTTTATACTCATATTACATCCTAGAATACGAAAAGTTTGTAGCATTTGTGTGACAATTTTCGCATAGTCTGGAACTTTCTTATTTCTCAAGAACTTTTTGATAACTTCTTTAAATAAAGTCCACGCTTTCTTGTCGATAAGCGTCATAGAATTTTGAAAGTTTTCATCTCTGCATAAAAATATAATGTCGGGACCAACAAAAACTGTTTCTTTTAATTTTGCATCGGACAACTTGGGAAATTTTGAACAAATATATTTAAAACATTCTCCATTTTGTCAATAGCTTTAACACACTGTTTTATAAAACCTAATTTTATATGCAGAGGGGGCAATAAAATTCTTTTCAAACTAAAGGCATTGTGCTTTATGTTTTTACTTAATGACGTAACAGAAGCCAGTGTATTACAATTGTGCAGTAAAACATCTTTTAGACTACTTTTGCTACAGTCCATAAATAGTCGTAATTCCTCCTTTTCATAAGAGGCAGCTCCTAGCTTAATAACTAAGTTGGAGATATAGTTACAATATACTAAAGAATCTTCTTGAGTAAAATGTGGACTCAAGCTTTTTCTCGATTTCTGTAGAAACTGGGTGATGTACATGGAGCCAGCAATATTTGAGCACGAAGTCTAGAAGGCTAAAAGTTCTGAGGCATCTTTGGGAAGATTTAAGTCTCTTAAAAACTTAAAAAAATCGTTTAATTACTATTTGATTAAATAATTGTGGTTTTTCTTCTGCTTCAAATGTAACATCGGGATCTGTAAACTCAAATGCAAACTGTTCCGAATCAGACGATAACACATTCTTGGTGGAATAAGTGTGGGTACATCAGGGCCATGAGAAATAGGCCTAATAGCAGATTTTAGGTTCGGATATAAAATACTTTTTTTATTCTTACCATTAAATCCCTTTAAATCTCAGGAGCAAAAAAAGAAATCATCAGAATGGTTTTGTGGCTCACGCCACATCATGAAAACTCCAAAACTCAATGGCTTTCATCTGCCTTTTGTCCAACTTCTTAAAGCTTCTACACAAACTTTACATACAATGTGGTGCCCAAGATTTGTCTTTTCAATTGTCATTTAAGTTTAAATTGTCTTGTAATTCGTATCATGCCTATTTTTACTCCAAAATAGGCATGATACGAAATTACGAACAAATAAGGTTATGTTATGTCTTTGTTATGCAACCACAAAACTGCCACAAATATAACAAAAGCATTCTGCATTATTATCACAATGTCTCCTTTCCATAGCTCGAAAAAAGAATAGAATAACAAATAAATAACACTAATTCGAAACACAACTATAAACCTCCTCGAACTGCTAAAAACAAACAACTGATTTAGATGCGATTTACGACTGGTGGAGGTGCAGCCGCTTACAATGTTGCCACAATTCAGAATTGTATTAAAATATTTTTGGACAACTGTTTTTGCCATATTTACACTAAAAAACCGCTTTTCTAATTTTATACGTAAACTTTTCGTATAATCAAAGAATTTTTATAAGATATCGATTTGCGAACAGTTGGATGGTGATAGAAAAAAACTAATGTCAGTTTCGGATTCAGGAGGTCAAAATTACCTAACAAAGGATGTTTACTTTAAAACATCAAATTCATTGTTGACCTGTGAATCATTAAAAATATTGCTCTTTATCATCTTTATTCCCGAATGTTTTTAATAAACAATGTTTTAACATATTAATTTAGTCAAGAGAAAACTTGTATACTTTTACTATTCAAAAATAAAGTGTCTAAAGCAAAGTTTACCAAAAATTGCTGGTTTGTATGCATTACGCACAAAATGTAGCCACCCTTGCAGAATTATATCTGTATTACGCAGATAAAGGAATTAGGGAAATCGGTTTAATATTTGAAGGCTTAGAGTCACGATCTAACAATAAATTGTACTTTTCGTAATTATTTCGTGACAGATAATGGGGTGGCAATCGCAAATAAATATAATAAGTAAAGTAAGTATAAGACTTTAAGCTACTGAAAATTGCGTGACTCTGTAATTAGTAAATACGTGTAAGAATTTGTTGGTGTTTGTGTTGCTGTTTTAATTTGTTTAGGAGATCTCAATCTTTTTAATGCTGAAAAATTTATATAATGATAATATAATGGGTTTGAACCAATTTTCAAAGCACTGTATATGAAAGTATTTCGTATCGACTTATAAACGTATTTTATACGCATATTTTATACCGCAAATTTTAACAATATAACTACCAATCAGAAAGTTGGGAGCTAATTCGTCTAACTCAGTCTCTTAGGCATAAGCCCGTCTTATATTAAATGAAAATCTAAAAATCAGTTTGGCTGGGACAAATAAAACATAATATTAACTAATCGTACTTCTTATACTTCAAAAATTACATTAAATTTTAACAGGTTCTTTGCCTACAACGCGCTTGCGCGCACTACAACACTTTAGATAGAAGCCGACGACGCTCGCGCGTTCCGACTTTTATTGATTAAGATCTTGGATTATTTCACTCCTGAGGCTATAACAGGTTTTTTATATTTCAGATGCAGGTAACTAGGGGTATTAATTCTCTAATTTTTTCTTGGTTCTCCGACTAACGACTGTTTGTTCCGACAGGGTGTCTACAGATTGTCTCAAAGTGACTTGCCTGTACAGGATAAATGCACAACATCAATGCCATACTTCTTTGCAAACTTGTATTAAAATAAACGTCACTTCTTACTATTTATCCTAATCCATCTTTTGTGTTGAGGGTAGCTAAGTACTAATGTCGACTAACGATCCTGCCCGGCTTCCTTCTGTCAGTGGTTCTCAAATATAAATATTATTTGCTACAAAACACTTGGATTAAATTAAAATAAATTAGAAATTAAGAAATGCCTTTTATTTATGTCACACAAGCAGTTTGTTTTTAATTCTACAGTATGTGCTAGCGATACAAACCATTTGTTTACAGATTTAAATAAAATCGAAAAAAATAAAACTAAAATATAAAGAAACATTTTATTTATGTATTGGTCCGTTCAAAAGTTAAGGGGGGCAGGACTTTTAAAAATCGCACTGTATATGTTGGCAGTAACAAAACGTAGAAATATCCAAAAATAAAACTAATAAATAAGTTGAAAATAAAAGAAGTCGTTGTATTTAATTTCGTGTGTAAGTAATCGTAATTGTACATCATTATATTTACCTAATTCCTTTTCTGTCAATCGCTGTCACATTTAGTTTCTGCTTAACTACCATCATCATTATTATCGTCACTGTCATCACTATCTCCGTTATTTATATTTATAATAATTGGTTCGATATCATCCAACAAATTGTCAATTTCCCCACATTTTTTTTCTGTGCTATTACGTGGTTTACGTAGTTTTTTCCATTTCTCTGGCGTAATGACCTGGTACGCTACTGTAATTAAATTGCACATTTCAGCTTCTTTAAAATTCGCGTTGCGTCCAGCTATATACTGTTTCACTGTACCCCAAACCATTTCGATGGGATTGAGTTTACAATGATAGGGTGGAAGCCTCAGAATCTTCACATTGTGTTTTTTGGCAATATCTTCTATTATGTACCTGTCATATTTTGCTTTGAATGCCTTGACTACATAAAGTAACTCTGCCATGTACTCTGCCATGTACAAGCGATGTAGCGTGGTCCGTGAAAAGTTAGACAAAATTTCGTCGACATTTACAACAGCTAATATAGTGTTTATTGTTGGTGGTATGTTGTCACTAAAAAATTAATGAAATATTCTACCAATTTGGCCCCTGACACCTTCATCGTACTTGTCACAAAAATTACCAACCTTTCGCTTCTTTGGCTTGCTCTCTATTCCTGTCGTATGCGAAACAGAGTCTTTTCGCAAACACCACTCATTTCTGACACTTTCCTAATTACACTCGATACTGAAATATCCGTAAAGATACAATTTACGAATGCGAAACCTGCCCCGATACCCCTGGATTTTATATGGATTGCTGTCAAATATTCCACATTTAAAACTTAGTTTTGTTTTATATATCTATATTTTATGTTATTTTATATTTCTTGTTTTGTTTTGTATTGGTAAAGAAATGTTCCTATTCAAACTGATTTTTATCAATATTATTTACAAAACGCACCAACGCGTCGTACGACTTCTGCCGAGCGCCAGTTACCCTCTGGCGCATTCACCATAATTTCTTATTATATTTGTGCATTTAGTTTAAAAATATTTCTTTATTTGAACTTTTCGAAAAACTAATAATTAAACGTATATGTATCAAAAACAGTAAACGGCCCTTGGACCTACCCAGAATAGATCGGTAGTTAACATGTTAACAAAAAACAAAGCGAATCCTGCCTAAAGTCGTACAAAATTTGAAAATGGTACTTCTGGCAATAATGCTTATTGCTTTATGTAGTTGACTGGATAGTACACATGTTTCTTATTTTTCTTTAACGCGTTAAGTGTCGTTAATTCCCAAGACTACTACACGCAGACAGCATGTTTTGTATGGTTGTATTATTCTTGTAGCATATCCCTTCCATTTTTATTAACGAATACCGCAGATTTGTTTCTCTTTTGTCTACAATACATAACTACAAAATAAGACACACACATATATATATATATATATTATATAAATATATATATATATATATATATATAATATATATTGTTATGATATGTAAAATCGAGAAAAATATTGGTTTGATTAAAATATTTCAAAGTTCAAAAACACTAAAATAATTCAGATAAGTAGGATAATAACCAACAAACATTTCGAAGAAGGAAAGTTTTTAAATTTTTGGATTACCTGTATTAAACAAAATGTAAGCTATGCATAAATTATCTTCTTTGTTATAATATACTTGTTGTTATAATATAGTGACCCGCATAATTTTAAGTGAAATCCAAAGACAATTGAACCGGGTTTTCCAAATACAATAATGCAGCGATTAAGGACAATAAAATAGATTTTAGAAAGAGGTTTTTGTTAGTTTTTAAGAATTGTAGAAAATATTATTTGTAAATAAGTTTTAGGAAATTTTATAATTATAGGTAAAAATTTGTTTGTTATCGAAATGAAAAAATGGAGAATTGTGACGAGCTTTGATTGGCGGAGATTAAAAAAGGTGGGATAGGTATGTAGGAATGAAAGTTTAGCTAGATTTTTGAGAAGGAAGAGAGAATCAGTTGGTTTTCCAAGTCTGTAAGACGAACAGTGATTGTTCTCTGGCGGTTCCCGAGAGGTGGCAAGCAGTAGTGTTGAATGTTAGTGAGTTTTTGTGGAGTTAGTGTATCTGACAGAAGCTGAAGCAGCAAAATATTGTAAGTCATATTTTTCTACTTATATTCCAAGAGTCACTGTTCAGGCCAACGAGAGATTCAGTTTATCGTAAAGAGAAGATATTCCAAGAGTCATTTTTCACTCGGGCCAACGAGAGATTCAGTTTATCGAGAGGAGAAAGGCTATCATAATTTGAATGATTCGTGCTTTTGAAGGAGATCATTAAGGACGATATACTTGCAACAATTTGTTGTAAGATTGCTGATTGCCTAGGGAGCGGCTGAGAGTAGATAATATAGTCTACAAGGAACAAGGATTTGGACCACTCATCATCAGAGAGAGATATTTTGTTTTCTGCAGTTTTTCTTTTATTGACAACACAATTTTTACACTTAATGTAGAAAGGATATAAATATTTTGATTAGGAGAGTTAGAATAATTTGGGATTTTGAGATTTCAATAAATATTGTTTGTACCATTAATTTTGAAGGTTCACGTACGTAGAACAAAATTTTGAGAATCATTATATGAGATTTTGTTTATTGAAAACATTTGAGTGTGAATTTATTTCATTATTTTTATTTCAATATATAATGTTAGATCCTATATGTTTTTTTATATTCCGTATTCTTTGGACCTTACCTTTCACATGTAATAGCATAGATATTGAAGCACGAATTTAACCCTGAGATAAGAGAATTAAAAGGTGTGATAGAGTCATATTCATAATATCATTTAAATAATTTTAATTAATTAATTAATTAATTAGCTAATTAGTTGATTGTCGCACTAAGACTTTAAATATCACAATAACTGGCTTCCAAAACGTGGGGCTTGAAAATATCGCAGCTTTACATTTGAAGGAAGGGAAAGAGATCTGGAATAAGTACAGGTGATCCAGAGATAAAAACGTATAACATTGAGGGAATTTGAATTTGAAAGTATTTTGACAATTTTTTTTCCAGTGGATATAAATTTGATTTATTGATTGATCGTAGTTATTTGATATTTACTGCTATTGAATTATTTGATTTTATTTTACCAATCGTACATTTGATATTTATTTTGAATTATTTGAATTTTACTGATTGCATATTTGATATTTGTCGTGAAAATTTATTACAATTGGGGAGAAATATTGTCGTGTTCTGCAACATATAGAGTGTTGTAAAATTTCACATTTGGCGGGGACAAAAAACAGTAACGAAAAGAAACAACATGTCAACCACAAGGAGTCAAAGCAAAATGCAGGAAAGGAAGGAGGATAATAGAGAAGAGGAAACAATTGTGGAAGAAGGATCGGATAATGAAGGAAATGTTACAATTGTAGAGGAAAGAAAAGAAACAGGGATGTTAGAAAAATTATTAGCAATGATGCAAATACAGACACAGAAAATTGATAGAAATCAGCTGGAAACAAAACACATAATGGACGAAAATAACCGCAGAATGGAAGAAAATCAGAAGGAAACTAAACAGGCAATAGAAGAAAACAACAAAAAGATAGAAAGTATCAAGGAAGATATGGTACAGAAAATAGAAGTAATTGTACAGGAAAATGAGAAAGTAAAGACAGAAATTAAAGAAATGAAACTTCAAATAAAAGATATGAAGACTGTCCAGAAAAAGGAATTAGAACAGTTAGCAGAAAAATTTGAAATGGCGCTACAAGAAGACAGGAAGAAAGTAGAAAGGAGATTAAAGCAAAATGAAAAACAAATGGCAGAAATTGAACTAAGAGGGGTAGAGAGAAAGAAATTATCATCCATGGAACAAGCGAGGCGAAAATACAATTTGGCGGGGATATTCGGAAAACACACCCAGTACCGTTTGTTAAAAATTTGAAAACCAAATTGCAACATGTTAGATATTTTGATGATTGCAAAGAAACAATTAGAAACCATCTGAACGAAGGATCAGCGTTATGGTATGAAAGTAAAGAAGATGAGTTTGAAAATTGGACAGATTTCGAAAATAAATTTCTCAACTATTTCTGGGGGAAAAATAAACAGAGAGAAATCAATCAAGAGCTACAGAATGGAAAATATCACGAAAAAATGGGAATATCTGAAGAAAGATATGCTTTGCAGATATATAACAACTCAAAATACCTGGAATACAAATATTCTACCGAACAGCTGGTAGAAATGATCAGCAGACATTTTGAGGAAACGTTGGAAGATCACGTGATTTTGAGAAACTATCAAGATATTGATAGTTTGTGCCAATTCCTTCAATTAAAAGAAGCGAAAAGAAAAAAAATGAGAAATAGAAGACAACATGACCAATATAATGGACCGGAAAGAAGGTATTCATCAAATTATGACCAGAGAAACCGACATCCCAGATCAACAAACGAATATAGGCCGAGAAATTACATTAATTACAATAGACAACAAAATTACGATAACAGGAATGACACACAACATAGAACATATGAAAATCACAACAGGAATAGAGATGCACAAAATCCTCCGAACAGGAATACTAACGAACAAAGGGACGATAGAAATAACCAGAGCTTCCAACAACAAAATAGAAGGGAGATGAATCATGTAGCAATAGGAAACGAAAGACAAATTTCTAATTCTAATCTAATATTTTTAGATGCATTCATAAAACATAAAGCGATTAAAATTGTAATTGATTCTGGATCGGAGATATCGCTAGTCAATAAAAAACTAGTAAAAGAATTAAATTTGGACAGATTTGTGTATAAGATTCCTAGGGTTGATTTAGTGGGTGCAAACAATAAAAAATTGTCGACAGTAAACGAAGGTTTGGGAGTACAGATAAGAGTGGGAGACAAATTCCATATTATGAAATGTGTGGTGATTGAAGATTTAAATCATGATATGATAGCGGGAATTGATGAATTGAGGGAAAAACATATCACCATAAATTTTTCGGAAAATAAACTGGAAATCAGAGCAGAACCAGACAACACAGATGAAGAAAAGCAAACAGATAGGAAAACAAATTCTGAAAGGATCAGTGCACAGGAAAACTGTAAAGAAATCAATATGACTGTAGAGGATAAACCAAAAGTACAAGAAAAAAATCAAACAGAAGAGAAAAGGAGAAGGAAGAAAAAGAAGAAGAGTTCGAAAAGAAAAGCAGGAAAAACAAGATGGAGACAAGAGAAAAACAGGAAATAGAAGGTTCAGAAGAATTGTTGGCAACCGACGATAAAACAGAAAGGAAGCAGGAAGAAAAGGAAGTAATCATCAGAGAAATGAAAGGAATAGAAACATGGTGCTCGGAATACCAAAGGGAATTAGAAGATAAAAAGAAAACAAAAGAAGAAATGGCAATAATGAACAAGAATCCAGAATTTTGTGAAGAAATATTATGGACAGTGAACACATGTGAACAGAATGAGGATGAAAGAAAAATAAATTGTGGAGAAAACATGGGAAAGAAAATAGAGAAGAATTTAAAAAATCACGGAGATCTTATTAATGAAGTAAACCGAGCGGCGAAAAATTATGAACATTGTTTTAAGATTAAATACTTGGAAAAATTTAAAACGAAAATATATCCAATCCGTATAAAGACAGGCAATATACGGGGTATTTTAACATTCACGCCATTTATCAGTATCATAAGTAGGTTTTAATAACATAGTGAAATAATTTGATCCCAGAAAACCTTTGTCATTTTTAAAATTTAACAAAGAGTTTTCGGCAGATCAAATGGCGGGGATTTGTTATGATATGTAAAATCGAGAAAAATATTGGTTTGATTAAAATATTTCAAAGTTCAAAAACATTAAAATAATTCAGATAAGTAGGATAATAACCAACAAATATTTCGAAGAAGGAAAGTTTTTAAATTTTTGGATTACCTGTATTAAACAAAATGTAAGCTATGCATATCTTCTTTGTTATAATATACTTGTTGTTATAATATAGTGACCCGCATAATTTTAAGTGAAATCCAAAGACAATTGAACCGGGTTTTCCAAATACATTAATGCAGCGATTAAGGACAATAGAATAGATTTTAGAAAGAGGTTTTTGTTAGTTTTTAAGAATTGTAGAAAAATATTATTTGTAAATAAGTTTTAGGAAATTTTATAATTATAGGTAAAAATTGGTTTGTTATCGAAATGAAAAAATGGGAGAATTATGACGAGCTTTGATTGGCGGAGATTAAAAATGGTGGGATAGGTATGTAGGAATGAAAGTTTAGCTAGATTTTTGAGAAGGAAGAGATAATCAGTTGGTTTTCCAAGTCTGTAAGACGAACAGTGATTGTTCTCTGGCGGTTCCCGAAAGGTGGCAAGCAGTAGTGTTGAATGTTAGTGAGTTTTTGTGGAGTTAGTGTATCTGACAGAAGCTGAAGCAGCAAAATATTGTAAGTCATATTTTTCTACTTATATTCCAAGGGTCACTGTTCAGGCCAACGAGAGATTCAGTTTATCGTAAAGAGAAGATATTCCAAGAGTCATTTTTCACTCGGGCTAACGAGAGATTCAGTTTATCGAGAGGAGAAAGGCTATCATAATTTGAATGATTCGTGCTTTTGAAGGAGATCATTAAGGACGATATAAAGGACGATATACTTGCAACAATTTGTTGTAAGATTGCTGATTACCTAGGGAGCGGCTGAGAGTAGATAATATAGTCTACAAGGAACAAGGATTTGGACCACTCATCATCAGAGAGAGATATTTTGTTTTCTGCAGTTTTTCTTTTATTGACAACACAATTTTTACACTTAATGTAGAAAGGATATAAATATTTTGATTAGGAGAGTTAGAATAATTTGGGATTTTGAGATTTCAATAAATATTGTTTGTACCATTAATTTTGAAGGTTCACGTACGTAGAACAAAATTTTGAGAATCATTATATGAGATTTTGTTTATTGAAAACATTTGAGTGTGAATTTATTTCATTATTTTTATTTCAAAATTAATTAATTAATTAATTAGCTAATTAGTTGATTGGCGCACTAAGACTTTAAATATCACAATAATATATATATATATATATATATATATATATATATATATATATATATAATATATATATATATATTGTTATGGTAAATGAAAATTTAATTTTAAAGTACAATATCCTTACCCATAATTTTCTTTATCTCAGAACTTACTTCCGTGGCTCAGTATCAATTATGTTTAATTTGCAAGTATGAGGACAAAAAGAAATAAAAATATACACACAAATATTATATCATGGAAATTTAAATATACCAGCTGTATAAAAAAATATATATAATAATATATAAATATATAATAACAACAGATCATATGATCCTTATGTTCTCTTCAGTCCTATAAATTTGTATAAAAAAAAACCTGGCACTATTCAATTCTATATCCAAAAACAAAACTTTGTTCTGTTGAAAATCTTTTGTTTTCAATAAAACGAACTAAACTTTATATTGATTCTCCTTATGCTGTTTTTTCTACCTTTTCTCTTGCAATTCTATGTTGGACTCCACGATTTTGGTTTGCCAAAAAAAAACAAACAAACGTCCCTTTTCTTTTACTTCTCCAATCCCTCTCTCTTCGTTTAAGCTCATCCCAAGCATTTTCTATTGGATTTATATCTGGACTTAACGCAGGCCAATGTGTTGTAGGTATACCGATTTCAGTCAGATTGGTGGTGGTGAATTGTGCGGTATGGCATCAAGGCCAGGGAAATAAGCAAAAAAAGTACCCTGTGTTTGACACTCGTCCGGCCAGGCAAACGACAGTTGTTTTTAAGTAGTATGGACCTCTGTAACAAAAACCTATATGTCTCCTGAAGTCGATTTTTTGGACTTTCAAAAAGAAACGTTGAAATACATAAAAAAGGAACAGAGATACGGTTAACAGCGCTTTCCCCCTCCCTTCAGCTCCCGAGAGTTTCAAAGCCGACCGATTTTACATACCTTTTGAAGCTTTGTGGACGATTCCATTAAAGGGCAATATTTTTAAAATTTAGTTCTTTAAAACTGTAAAGTATATTCTTTCAAATGGCGCTAATTAAATTTCTTAAGTGTTATAAACAAAGGTGCTATGGATTAAATAAAAAAAGAGACTAACTTTGTACCAAATTATTTTAGGACAAACTGTTTTCTATTTAAATTTGTGAAAAAATTCAAGCTTTTTAAATATGTAAAAATAATATTTTTACAGTCAATGGTTAAAAAGTTATTCTAATTGTTTATAAGCAAAAAATCGACATGTTTTTTGCAAAATTATTTTGCAATATTTAAAATTCAGTTTCTTAATATTTTTTTAATGTAGATAATAAAACAAGTCTTCTTCTATCAGAAAGTATGCCTTGAATTACTAAAACTGTATAAATTTCTGACTTATATTGTTGCAAAAAATGTTAATTTTGGTATAAACAAATAAAATAACTTTTAAACTATTGGACCGAACATTTTGAAATTTCAACCCTATTTTAAGAACTGCAAGATACATCATTCCATGAAATATAAATATTATATGTTTATTTTCAAAAAAGTTATTAACATTTATAAAAAAACCGAAATTTTTGACTTATTTTGCAACTTTCTAAGCAACAAATAAGGATAGAAACATTTAGAAAACGCCATTTTGAAGGTTTTTATATAACTTATAAGTTTCCTTTCTTCTAAAATTTGTTTAAATTGCTTCACTTTTTGCTGATAGACGAAAAAAGCAAAAAATTTTCCGTTTTTTTACCTTAATTTGTTATTAACTAAATAAGTCCAAAAAATCGACTGCAGGAAACATATAGGTTTTTGTTACAGAGGTCCGTACTACTCAAAACAACTGTTGTTTGCCCGGCCGGACGAGTGTCATGAAAAAATGCTTATTTCCCTGGGCTAATCGTGCATTATCGTGCTTTAAAATAAAGGCATCACTAATAAATCTGACGTATGGAATCATATGTTCCTTCAAAATATCTCTGATGTAATGATCCGCCGTTAAACCTACTCTACCAGGCATAAAAACTAACTTGGTTTTAACATCCATGGAAATGCCTGAATATTGAGCAAACCTTGACTTTATTGATAGTCTTCCAATTCAGATTTTTGCGAGCAAATTCTAATCACCTTTGCTTCTGGGCTACTGTTAGCTTGAGACTCGTAGCTGCCCTTTTTGGTGTTAGGTTGGCTACCTTCAGTCTCCTTGTGACTGTCCAAACGCTGGAAACTACACTTGGGACCTCTCTAACTTCTTCTTTGAGATTAGCACCAGTCAAATGTCGATTTCTAAGTGTTTTGGATACAAGAAATCGATTATCTCTCTCCGTTGTTATTTGCTTACGACTTCCTTCTTGTCGGCGTAGTCGATTTGCCATAGCCCTCTGACACAGGCCTTCTCAGCCTTAAGCTGCTGTAACGGATGTGGTATCCATTTGTAATGCAGTTGCGAACTTAAATGACTGATGTATTAGTGGGTTGCGTACGTACGTAAATTGATGCGTACGTTTTAATGAGTCAAATTCTAACCCACCTTTTACATGTTGCATTATTTATTTGTAATACGACATCCGATTCGCCAAAAAAACGAATCTTTATTAAAACTCAATAATTAGGGTTATGATTATACATTTCTTCTTCTTCAGGTTTCGCTCCTATCGGAGATTGGAAATCATTCTGGCAATTAGAATTATGTTGGTTACGCATCTGAACAGTTCAATTGAAGTGCATCCAAACCATTGACGGAGATTGCGTAGTCACGAGATTTTACGTCTTCCTACGCTTCTTCTGCCTTTGATTTTACCCTGCATTATATTCCTTAGTAGTTCGTATTTTTTACCTCTCATGATGTGTCCCAAGTATTCCAATTTCCTGGTTTTTGTGGAATTTAAAACTTGTTTTTCTTATTGTTCGAGAACTTCTTTGTTTGTTTTGCGATCTATCCATGATATTTTCAAAATACGTCGGTAACACCTCATTTCGAATGCTTCTAGGTTTTTAATGTTGGATTTTTTAAGTGTCAAAGTTCAACCCCATACAAAAGGGTAAAAAAAATATAATATCGAAGCAGTCTTATTAGGAACGATATATTGATATCGCGATTACAAAAAAGATTTCTCATTCTATTAAAAGTTGACCGTGCAATTTCAATGCAGCATCTTATTTCTTTTGTCTGATCAGTATCTTCTGTGGTCCATGCTCCAAGGTATTTGTACGAAGATATTTGTTCAATTTCTGTATTATCTAGTACCAGCTTAACTTTGATGTTTTAATTATACATTAAATATTTTTATATTTACACTTTTTGGATTGAAACAGAAGACGTACTTTCGCAAAATAATTTTGAGTCGATTGTCATCTGTTTACTTAAACAACAAAGTAACGTGGCGCAAATTTGAATATTTAATTTTTTTTGTTTTAATTTAATCAGTAAATTGAAATTTAGTGAATTATAATATTAGTTTTCGTAAGACAGAATGCAATTGTAGATATTGCTTAGTTTATCAATATTCGTTTTTTATTAACACATTGATATTTACTTTTGCATACCATTTCTAAATGCGAAAAAGTTTGTGAAGATTGACAATATTTTTTTTGCTGTGATTTACACTTTAGTGACTATTAACATTTTATTTTAAATCACTCTTAATCATCTTTATTTTACATAGAATAGAATCCTTAATTAAAGCGTGGGGTGTAAAACAATAAATGTAAAATACACTCAAAAAAGTTTATTCATTAATTTATTATTAATATCCAGATTTAGCCATACGGCTCACACTCCCTCTAAGGGGAAAATTCACTCATCCCAGATACCTACGGTATCAAAAGGATTGAGCTCTGGTGGGACTCTTTCCATGTTATCGAGTCCTAGGTGACTTGGTACGTCGGTGTATCTCCTAAAAATTTTCGCACGCATCTGGACGTCGAAAGTAGCACAGCTTTCTGCATGACCTTATATAGATGTTCATTTAGACCCAGTTTTTTTATGTTTTCTAGGAGGTTCTTCGAAATGACTCCAGTGGTAGAAAGAATAATAGGTATCGTCTGGGTACTTTCCATTCTCCATTGTCTTCTTATTTGTATTTCCAGATCTCTGTACTTGGCGATCTTTTCATTGTACTTAACACCCAGATTATTGTTGTTAGGTATCGCCAGATCGATTAAATTTGTTTGTTTTGTTAGTTTATTAACTAGCACAAGATCTGGTCTATTATGTGCTACAGTTTGGTCTGTGAGCACTGTGCGATCCCAGTATAGCTTGTAGTTGTCATTCTCAAGCATACTCTCAGGTACGTATTGATAATATGGGAGATGGTTTGTTTGTAGAAGTCCTAGTTTAAAAGCTATCTCTTGATGGAGGATCTTCCCTACTGAGTCATGTCGTTCCTTATATTCAGTTGCAGCAAATGCCTGGCAGCCACCGGTAAGATGTTGGATAGTTTCTTGGGCTTGACATCCATATCTCGGCATTTGTCGTTTTGGATCTGAGGGTCTTTGGTGATATATTTCAGGTAATTTTTGGTTGGTATAACCTGATCGTGAATGGTGACTAATGAACCTTCTGTTTCAGGGAACATCTTTCCTGATGTCAGCCAATAGTTCGACGCTATATTGTCGACATAGTCTTCACTGACTTCATTCGGATGTCGCCCGTGTAGAGGTTTACCCATCCAGATGCGCATTTTTTCGTTCTTAGTAAGATGGTTTATGCGCATTTCTTGTTCCCTTAGTTTGATCGGTGTTGTGTCATCTACTGCGCTTATTAATATTATAATTAATCTTATCATTGATCAATAATTAATAATTATTATTAAGACTATTCAATAATTTATAATTAATAATAATGCATATTCATAAATTTTCCATTTTTCATTTAGATATTATTTATAATTTGACTGTCGTCATCGTTAAACATTACATCCAAAATATCAATGTCGTCAATCTCATTCAGATCATTATTTTCATTACAATAATAATTAACAATCGGAGAATTATCGCAGCTCTCTCCGTTAAAATTTTCGCATATTCGCGTACATTTTAAATCATGTTTGCAACAACCGCACTGTTTGTTGCACACAGATTACAATGTACATTTACATGATATACTCTGGCGCCTGAGGAGGTACCATTTTTTCGTTAGATGTGATCAGCTCTAATCCGTTTTCACCCTTTTGCCAACCAAAATGCATCGGATCAAGATTATTTGAGAGCCAAACGTGTATTTGATAATTAACTCCCAAACAATGTTCATCCGCAGTATTTTCTGTTGGCGGCAAATATAATCGACCAAAAAGAGAATCTGTTTAAAATTAGATCTCTATTTCTAAAAAAAGTTCTGACCCGGCAAAATTAACAAACAAAAGCTACAAAAGCTTTTTTTTAAATTATTTCAAAAATTATAAATGAAAATTCACAGGTTAATTCAGGTGAAAAATTCACATTTTTGGAATTTTGTGTTGTGTCATTTAATATTCTACTCATGTTACCTTAAGATATTGATTTGATACAATAAAAATAGTCAAAAAATACCGTTCCTTGTACCTTACAAGTGCCATAAAAAATTAGAACCAACAGTTTGGAGCTGCAGACACTTGGAGCTAACGTAATAAATTACCCTTTGTAATTCTGTGCTGTTTTAAAAAATTCACTAATTAATGTACTTAACAAACCAACCTCTAACGCTATGCGTCTATTGTAGAGGGCGAGCCGTAATATTATGATTTTCAAACCCCAACATATATGACATGTCGAGGGTCCTATTATATCGACCAGTGACCTGAGTGTGTGTGATCTGACCGTTTTGTATATATTTTAGTTTTAGTTTTATTATATTTAGTCAGTATACAAGATGATGTAGGACATCTAAGAAGACCAAAGTGGATTTACGCCTGGTAGGTCTTGTACTGATAAATTGTTTATACTCCAACAATTTATAGAAAAAAAGGATAGCGTTTGATACCGAAGTATATCTAGCCGTCATCGACCTAGAAAAGGCGTATGATACAGTTTCAAGACTTAAATTGTGGCAAGATTTACAACAACTTGGCATTAGTCAATACCTTTTAGAAATAATCACAGAAGTGTACAGGGACAACACTACTTACCTAAAAATCGGAAATAGACTGTCAGAGTCAATAAAAGTAACTAAAGGACTAAGACATAGATGCAGTATGTCATCTTTGCTGTTTAATTTATATATTGAGGCAGCCCTCAAAAATTTGAAAAACCACTGCCAGGGAATGGGAATCCCCATAGGAAATGACGTACTGTACTCCCTGAACTTTGCGGATCACCCTCCTAACTAAGTCGTCCTAACTCACGATTCTTATGATCTAGAATTTATTATAAAGAGTCTATACAGAGAATATGTAAAATGGAAGTTACAAATCAGCATGAAGAAAACAGAATGTTTAGTTACCAATTCAGATGCAATGTTTGAAGTGTTAATAGACGAAGACGTGGAAATCAAACCAGTGGAAAAAATTTAATATTTAGGTTCACTCATTGATAAGAAAGGCTTAAAATAAACCGAAATTAAACACCGAACTAATCAGGGACGTAAAATTGTAGGATGTTTGAACTCCTTATCGTGGGATCGCAACATTTCCAAAAGGAACAAAAAAAGAGTAGGGCAAACCCTGGTTGAATCAGTTCTTTGTTATGGCTCTGAAGTATGGACAATTAATACAGACCCGAAGAGAAGATTGTTGGCAGTTGTAGCAGAAAAAGTGCTACAACATCAAGGCTGAAAAGAAAGAATAACGAATCTATAAGAAATAACATGAATGCTGCAGAAACAGTCATTGATAAAATAGAAAGAACAGGTTTAAAATGATTTGGACACCTAGTGAGAATGCCTGACGAATGTTTGCCCCAAAAACTTCACAGATGAAAGCCCCTGGAAGAAGAAAAAGAGGTAGACCTCGACGCTCATGGAATGAAGGAATTAGAAGAGCGATGGAATCGAGAGGTTTGGAGGAGGACCATGCCTTGGACCGGGAGGATTGGCGGAGGAGAACGGGAATACGGCGATAGCCGTCTCCAAAATGTATTGTATTTACAAGTTGGATCCTGTAATATATATATATATTGTAATATATATATATATATATACTATATATATATATATATATATATATATATATATATATATATAAATATTATATATATATATATACAAGACTCAAATATTTGGTTGTGTATATATATATATTATATATATATATATATATATATATTAAATATTATATATATATATATATATATATATATATATATACAAGACTCAAATATTTGGTTGTGCAGCGGAAGATAGGATAAAGAAGTACTCTTTTTAGTTTACCAAGCTTTCGCAAATCTTTATTTGCATCATCAGGGTGCTAAAATAAACAGAATTAGTACAAATTACAAAGTAAGAATTACTTTGCATTTTACACTAATTGAGGTTAGTTGTCTTGATGTTTATCAAATAAAATTTTCAACTCATTTGACCCCTACAAACGATGGCGAAAACTATACAAAAATTGATTTTAAAAAACGTTCTTCAACATACAAAAACACTTAAAAACACATATACATAAACATTTAAATAAAATTATGTTAAAATAAGTACAAAACATGTACGTAGTCACAATATAAAATTTTTGGTTATAAATATTCCTATCAGAAACAAAAGAATTGGTTGTGAATTCGTTGCTACCAACTTAAAACGACAGAACGTTAGATCTTAAATGATAACGATGTAAAGGTAATAGTATACCTGATAGAAGCTGAACTTCTTGAAAAAGAAAAGACAAAAAGACTTATTTTAGAAATAGGAGAGATATTGTATATCTCATATATAATGAAACTTATATTGTTGCCGATGAATTGTCTGTATTAGTAGATTCATGTTTATCTAAAGTTAACAATAATGAATATTAGTTGCATAAATTATTGGTAACTGTATTTTTCTTGATGGTTTCTTTTTCTTGAAAAATGAAATCCATCTCGAGAAACAATTTTTTTGAATAATTGCTCTCCATGGATAAGATTTTTACATTTGTAAAATCGAAAGAGTGCTCTGTTGTGTTAGCATGTGTGGCTAGGGAACATCTATCAGAGTGTAACCTAATGTCATTCTTGTGAAGAGTCAAACGGCTGGAAACTTTTTGGGAGGTGTGACCTATATAACAACCTTCACAGCCTAAACAATTAAGTTTGTAGACAACATCACTTTTATCTAAGTTTGGTTCTTTATTTTTCAATGACTTGTACAGAGATCCCACAACTAGAGTACTAGCTTTATAAGCAATTTTTACATTTGGTAGGTATTGAGCAAAAATTCTGGTCAATTTGGGAGAGACGACCTTAATAAATGGAAGTGATGCAAAAGATAAATTAGGAATATTGTTAGTCAGTGAGTGGAAATTAGAGGTAACTTTCATATTACCTGTATTTTGGGAAGGGTTTACTTGTGTGTTGAGTATGACAGAGGATGTGTTAAAGATGATTTTCCTAAGTAAGGTTTCGGAGTAAGAATTATCTAGCAACAACTGTAAAAGAATGTTGAGATTCTTCTTTCTAAAAACAGGGTCAGCTAGTTTACCAACTGTTGTGGTCATTTGTTTTACTATATTAATTTTCATGCTTGAATTGTGGTAAGAGTGGTAGTTGAGATATCTTCCAGAGTAAAAAGAGTACTTCTTTGTTCCGTCTTCCGCTGAACACCCAAATATTTGAGTTTTGTATTTTATTTGATCAGCGTTGATTACAAGCGTTTATCATTTTTCTCAGTATATATATATATATATATATATATATATATATATATATATATATATATATATATATATTCTTAGAAAGGGCTTTAGTGACTATGTGAGTAATATATACATACATAGCCTATTAAAGATATAACAACTTCATTTTTCTAATGTAATTTTTTATGTTAATTTTAAGTTTTGTAAAAGAGAACAATAAACTCGAAAGCTTAACAAACCTAAAAAAGTTTTACTTAAAGGCCAATAGTGACTACTAAACCCAAGATATCCGTATATATATATATATATATATATATATATATATATATATATATATACATATATATATATATATATATATATATATATATATATATATATATATATATGTGTATATATAGCATAACATCGTATTATATGGTCGGCTACTCCACTTAAGCACCAGCTTGTAGCTTTTAGTTGAAAATAATTGTCTGTGAAAAGTTTTGCTGTATCTCGGTAGTTGTAACAAAAAACCGTCGTAGGAAAATATACTTTCGCCACGTGTTTCCGTGAACAGTGAATTTCGGTAATAGTAATTCGGGCCATTTCAACGGTTGTAAGATCAATAACTGAAAGGTGAAACTAATTAAGTGATTTGTTAATTACATTTTATATTGGAGATTCGCTTCGGTATAAATAATGAGTGTAGTTGTTTAAGAAATATTGCTTCATTAGATACTCGGACACTTTTTCTATTCAACTTATTAGACAATTGACTACTTGAGTATTACTAAATTGGACTACACGTGTTTAAACCTTCTGTTTTTTTTTAATCCCGAAAGTTATCTAGTGTCAATCTATGGTTATATCTAATACAGTAACTGCAGAAAGTGAGGTTCTGAAGATATTTTATTCTAATTCAGACATATCAGTAATTTGGCAAGTGCTTTTCAATTTTATGCATGCAAAACTAATTGTATAATTTGCGTTCGATGCAAAGTAGAGACTTAAGGAACATTTGATTTCGATAAGTAACTTAGTGTCGGATTCTGAAATAATTTCCAATAGATCCGTGGATATTAACAATAGAGCATGAGTCAAAACGTCTTGTTCACCAATGAACAATTCCAAGAATTTTTGTGGAGATTGTCGATACAAAGTGCTTCCGTTTCGCCGTCGGCGTCTTTCCAAAGTGGCAACCTGTCAAAAAGCCATTCGCGTTTTGTAGACCAATACATTTCGGGGAGCCGCAATGCTTTTTTTCGATGAATTCGCGGGAAAATGCCATCAAGGCGTAAAAATACCATTTCGACATGGAAGGAACTTGTTTGCATATTATGAATTACTTTCGGTCCTAAAAAAATGGTATATCATATCTCCCACGAGTTATTTGCCAATGAGGAAGACGGAAAAACAACATAGAACGTCTTCGTTTGCCGAACTCTTGGAGCAAGGCATTATCGAAGAATATATAAGTGCGTGGGCCGCGCTGGTTGTATTAATGCCGAAAAAAGATTGCGGTACGAGACTTTGCGTGGACTTTTAACATTTAAACACCATGGCTAGTAGTGACTCGTATCCGTTACCGCGTTTGGACGATTTGTTACATGATGCGAAACGAACATTTTATATGTCTATCATCGACTTACGATCGGGGTATCGCCAAGTTATCGTTACGGAGGCTGACCGAGATAAAACTGCTTTTGAGTCACCGTTTTGGACATTTAAACTTACGGATGTCTTTTGGTCTCAAAGGAGTCTCAATGACGTTGAAGCTTCAATACGTGTAGTGCCAAGACGAAGGCGAGGACGCCTCAGGAAGAAAACGAAATCTTAACGAAAAACTCTAATAAGTTCAAGGCCAGGGTAGAGACTGTAACAAACCAACCCCTGATGCTGCGCCTCTGGAGAGCGAGTTTTGTACACATTTTAGTTTTATAGATGTGAATAGAATAAAAAGACGGTATTCGCATTATATTTAGTCAGTTATCGTTTACCCTTTTTTTTTTAAAGAAACACGATTATATAACTCTATCAAATTGTCGTCATCTTCGATTATAAAGAAACCCTAAAACCCTGATATTAATTATTATTAGTACAGTGGGTGATCAAATTATTATGATCACTTTAAAAAAACGTATCATAAACATACACGTTCATCATACGTACACATCATAAACACGTTCTTTCACAAAATTTTAAAATATTTTTTTCTTTGACCTTTAATAACAATTTTTTTTATATTTTAAGTGACCTCCTTTAGCTTCGATGACGGCTTTGATCCTACTTGATATGCTTTGAATGTTTCTCAGCCAGTCTACTTTTATTTTATCGTTTCTGTGCCAGGTGGCAATGAGTCTCTCAATTAACTGCTGCTTATTGTAACAGGTTCATGGGCAATCCCCCTCTTCATAAGCTCCAGTAGATTTAAGATCAGATTGAGGTCTGGGGAATGCTGGCCACTTCAGTACTTTAATTTTCTTTTTTTTTTTCAGGTACGATGATTTGTAGCATGAGTTTTCTTACAAGAACTTTAATATACTGATGTTGATTCATCATTTCATTCACAATGTACAGCCTCCCTGTGCCCTTACTGCTGATCACAGACCATATCATGATTTTGACAGGATGCTTTACTCGCTCCACTATGCAATCCTTGTGATATTTTTACTTATCTACTACTTAGACTTATCCATGAGTATCTCCACTGTGGATCTATCGGAGAAACAAACCTGTGAATAAAAAAACTATAAGATACTCTTTTTATAATAAAAACAGTGGTTATAGGGGTTTAAACTTTAGTAGTGACGTAATTTACCTTATTATAATCCTCAATTGTCCAATTTTGTGGTTCTTTGGCCCATTCCAGTCTCTTTTTCATCATTGCGATGGTCAACTTTGGTTTTTTGACAGGCCGACATGATTTGAAACTTTGCTCAGCAAACCTTCTGCGGACTGTCATGTCAGAAACTGGCATCCTAGCTTCACGAATAAGTCCCGTGAGGATTCTTCTTGGCTTCTTTCTATTGTTTTCGAAGATATCCCTCATTTTTCTTTCCTCTCTGAGTGTAGTGACACGCTTTCGACCACATTTTTGGGCACGCTGGTGAGTCAGGGGTTTGTTTGTGGTGGTGAGTCACCATTTTAGACACAGGGACGTCTTTAGCCTTACCCATTATGATTTTCTTCTCAAAAATCGAAATGTTTTGAAAATTTCTTTAAAATTAAAAATGATAATTTTATTTCACTCACAAACACCACTAATATATTAATAAAACATACTACAAAGATAAAACCATACTAATCGTTTAAAAACAATACAAAAACATACAAATTCAGTTGTAAACTCGAAGTGAAATCTCACCACAATGTGTATGTTGCCACGTAATTTGACACAAATGACAGTTTTAAAGTTATAAACGTCAAAAAAGGATCGTTATTAGTGACAAAATATATTGGCATACCTTAATCGTATAGCAGCATATGATTTTATTATAAAATTTTTAAACAAATTTGAAAAACTTAAACTTGTGTGACTGATCATAATAATTTGATCACCCACTGTATAACATCGTATGATCTGTTCGGCTACTCCACTTAATATACAATATAATATACAATAATAATATGTTATAACGTTTTTTTCCTCTATTCTTCTTCTTCAAGTTCCACTCCTATCGGAGATTGGAAATCATTCTGGCAATTATAATTTTATTGGTTACTCGCCTGAATAGTTCAATTGAACTGCATCCAAACCACTCACGGAGATTGCGTAGCCACGAGATTTTACGTCTTCCTACGCTTCTTCTACCTTTGATTTTACCCTGCATTATATTCCTTAGTAGTTCGTACTTTTCACCTCTTATGATGTGCCCCAAGTATTCCAATTTCCTGATCTTTATGGAATTTAAAACTTCGCATTGTTTTCCTAGTTGTTCGAGAACTTGTTCGTTTGTTTTGCGATCCATCCATGATATTTTCAAAATGCGTCGGTAACACCACATTTCGAATGCTTCTAGGTTTTTAATGTTGGATTTTTTAAGTGTCCAAGCTTCAACTCCATACAAAAGGGTAGAGAAAATATAACATCGAAGCATTCTTATCCGGAGCGATATATTGATATCGCGATTACAAAAAAGTTTTCTCGTTCTATTAAAAGTTGACCGCGCAATTTTCTGTGACCGCGTATCTTCTGTGATCCATGCTCCAAGGTATTTGTACGAAGATATTTGTTCAATTTCTGTATTGTCTAGTACTAGCTTAACTTTGATGTTTTGTGCTTTTGTTAATACCATAAACTTTGTTTTCTTCAAATTGATTTTTAGTCCATAATCGTTGCAATATATATTTAGTTGTTCAGCAAGGTGTTGCAGTTCTTCTAGTGTTCCTGCCAAAAGGACGGTGTCGTCAGCATATCTTATGTTATTAAGTGGCTCACCGTTTATTATAAGGCCCTCACTGATCTCGGCAAGCGCTAATTCTGAGATGGCTTCACTGTATAAATTGAATAACAAGGGTGATAAAATACGCCCTTGGTGGACCCCACGGCGAATCTGGATATCCTTGGTCAGTTCGTTTTCAACTTTCACTTTTGCTGTTTGATTCCAATAGAGGTTACAGATGATTCTAATGTCTCTACTGTCTATGTTTTTATTTAATAAAATTTCTTTAAGTCGATTATGTTGCACTCTGACAAATGTCTTCTCAAAATCAATGAAACAGGCATATACTTCCTGATTAACATCTAAGCATCTCTGCGAAAGAACACTTATTGCAAACAGTGCATCTCGTGTTCCCAGTCCTTTCCTAAATCCCATTTGTGTATTACTTATGCCTTCATCTAATTTCTTATGTATTCTATTGTGAATTACTTTTAAAAACAATTTTAAGACATGACTCATTAAGGCTATGGTGCGATGTTCATTGCACTCCTTTGCATTGGCTTTTTTGGGAAGCAGTATGAATGTTGATTGGAGCCATTCTTTAGGTATTATACCTGTTCTATATATGGTATTGAATAGATCCAAAAGAAGATCAATGGATTAAGTATTCACAATTTTAAGTAATTCGATAGGAACTTCATCAGGCCCGGGAGATTTACCATCTTTAGCTTGTTTCATTGCATATTTAATTTCTTCTCGTATAATGTCAGGCCCAGTATCATCCTTAAATTCTTTTGGTGCTTCTGTTCTCTCTTTGTCTATAAATAGTTGTGCTATATATTGTGTCCATCTCTGCATTTTTTGGTTTATATCTGTTATAAGTGCACCCCTTTCATCTCTTAGTTGCCTAGTTTGAAGTGTTTTTCTCATTCCTGTTAATTCTCTAATTCTTTTATGCATGTTAAAAACGTCGTATTTTTTTCTCAATTTCTTGTAGTTCTTGGCACTGCTCATGTAACATTCTCTCCTTAGCTTCTTTTATTCTCTTTTTTATTAATCGATCCGTTTCATTATATTTAATTGGATTTTTTTGTTTTGAATGATTTTCTTTCATTCATTAATAGTAGTATTTCTTCAGCCATCAAATCTTTATGTTTTCTATTCTTTGGTTTTAAGTTTTCATTTGGTGTTTTAATTATTGCTGCTTTTATATTTTCCCATTTCTGATCAATGTTGTAGCTACTTTTATTCAGTTCTTGGGCATTACGTATATTTTCAGTAAGAGTTTTTACAGTTTGTTCCTTTGTTTGTGGTTCCCTTAATATCTTAATACCAATTCTACTTTGTGTGGGTTTTTTAACCAGTTTTAATTTGGTTCGTAATGTGACTACTATGGGGTTATGGTCTGAACCGATGTCTGCTCCAGGGTAAGTTTTGGCAGACAGTATAGAATTACGAAATCTTTGTCTAATAAGGACAAAGTCAATTTGATTTCGGATTATTCTATTCGTTGTATCACCGGGAGATTTCCATGTATACAACCTTCTTTTTGGTAGCTTAAAAAGTGTATTAGCTATTACAAATTCTTCCGTCTGGCAAAATTGTATCAAACGGTCACCACGTTCATTTCTATTTCCTAGACCATATTTTTCCTCTATAGCTTGGACTAATAGTATTCTTTTCATTTAAACGTTTCTTATTTTTAGGAAAAAAAACAAATATTTATTGAATTTATTTAGGGGAAAAATTGGTTTTTGAAAATGTGCAATAGTAAAATAATAACAATATAATTTTACGCACAACACTAAAACATTGTCACAACGCTATTAGTCCATTTTCTCTGAGATTGTATTAGGTCTTGAACATTGCGATTTTATATCATTTTCACTAATTTTTAATTTATTCAATTCAATCATTTAATATTAATTGGAATTAGATTTTATTTAAAATGCTCTTAATTACTGTATAATGACCAATTATGAATATAAATTCACTCGCTCACAGCTAATATAATTTGAATAATGTAACCATAGCTGTAGAAACGTCAGTCAAAAATTAATCCTAACAATTTCACAATTTAAAATAAACCTATTAACGCCCAAATTATTATTATTCTTTTTTTTAATTTCAAAATTTGAAATATAAATAAATAAGTATCAGTAATTTTGTTCGTGTTAAGAAAATATATAATAAGTATGAATAAATGAGTTTAAAACAGTTACGAGAATTAAAATTTTTATTTAGATATAATAAAAACAAGTTTATTTTTTATAATACTGAGGAACCAATTTTTACACAATGTTACAGTACATTTTACACAATATTTTAGTGATTTCGCTTTACAATTTTCTCCCTGACATCTCTGCTTTTCACCTTTTTTCAACTTTTAATAATGTTATACTCGGTCTTTTTACTATACTTCTGGTACCGAGTCAATTTTAGGTAGGGAACTGCTATAGATCGACGAAAATCTCATAATATAATATGGACTTGTTTGTAGAGAAGCTCAATCATGTTGAGTATTGGCCACATCACTTCTTAGATCTGTGGGTAAACCACTATTGGTAAACCATCTCTGTGTTTATGTTGATATCAATAGTCGCCAAAAAACGATACGTCTCGTACTCTGTCTTCTATTTCAAGGTGTCAAT
Organism: Diabrotica balteata; assembly: GCA_918026665.1. Classification (NCBI taxonomy): domain Eukaryota; kingdom Metazoa; phylum Arthropoda; class Insecta; order Coleoptera; family Chrysomelidae; genus Diabrotica; species Diabrotica balteata. Next base: position 102,352,118 of record OU898281.1, read on the forward strand.
TGTCGTTTGGTGTCAACTTATTTGTAACTGTGGTCTCGCTTCTACTCAACGCCTTCAGACATGTTGTTTTAGAGAGGGACACACGTCGCTTGATAATTGGAGGCATTGGTTAGAAAGAGATACAACTAATCAGTAAAAGCGTTAAAAATTTAGGTAAGAGTTAAAGTTAGATTGCTTTATCTTTAAGTATTCTTACGATGCCTTATCTTTAAGTACGTTGGCCGTTACATTTGCCCATTTAATCTTATATGTAGCCTCCCTCAATAGTTCTATGGAGGTCATGTTCGTCCATTGCCGTAGGTTTTTAAGCCAAGAGTTGCGTCTTCTTCCTGGTTCTCTTTTGCTATTGACTTTGCCTTCTGCTTAAGTTGGAGCAGTTCATACTTTTGATTTCTTATGATGTGACCAAAATATTGTGTTTTCCGTTCTTTTATTATAAGCATAAGCTCTCTTTCCTTATTCATTCTCCGCAAGACTTCCGCATTTGTCGTATGACTCATGTAGCATTCTGAGCATTTTACGGAAACACCAGTGTTGTAAAAACAACATTTTATATTAATTTTAGTATAATTTTTAGTTCTCACAAATATTGGTTTGGAATTTATGTTAAAGACTGTACGTTTTGCCTGCAAACTATTTGTGCTATAAATAGCTTATAAGGGTTGTTTAAAGTAATAAAACTGACGCCGCCTTGTCGGCAAAATTTAGGTAAAGATTCAATTCAAAATCTCTCGCAGATGTGACTAGAGTCCCAAACTGTGCGGTACCGCCGGTACCTAAGCTCTCTCTTTGCCGCCAAAATGCAGTGAAATGTGTAATTGTTTTCGCGATAGCTCACGCGCCCCTAAACGCCGATAGAATAATGGACTATGTTTTAAAGCGAACTCTTTCATTAGTATTAGTGCTTGTGTAAATATTCTCTTGTTATTAAATGTGTAGATTCAATTAATTACGCTTATTTTTCTCTAAGTACAACCCCTATTAAATCAAACACATAAAGAACCAGCGCCGTGAAGTTCTGCTTGTATATATCGAAGGAAACACTCTTGTACAGTCCATGGTCCTAAAATATTTGGAACTGTACACGCACGGGGAAAGGAATTTAATAAGCTTTCCCCACAACAATTGGTGGAAATCGGAGAAAACTCCATCATTGTTTGTGGTCCTTACTCGACGGATTTGTGTTTGATGTTGGCATTTGTACTAACTAGTTTCGGATATTTAGATGAATGTATTTAAAAGACTCTCGAAAAGACTAAGGTGTCGCGATAAACTCTTAAACAAAAGGACAGTAGTGAAGTTTATATAGTGTTTGTGATGTTCCTGCAAACCACTGGACAAATTGGGTGAGATTTTTCCATATTATAACTTCGCTTATGCACAGGGTAAATCGCTTTTCAAAAAGACTATCTCTTTAAAAATTTATCTGTAGACATTTGTAGACATTTACCGGGTGTGCAAAAAATTTAATTGCAAAAATAAACTCTCATGTGTGATTTAAGACTTTTACCGCGTTTTAATAAACTATAAACTTTCTCGCCGTGTGCTATATGTTATTATATGATATAAATATTGACTCTATTCTCGTCGTGTGCTATATGTGTTCATTATATAATATAAACATTACTCACTCTATTCTCGCTGTGTGATACACGCATTATTATATAATAGAAACATTAATTTCTCTAAAGAACTCGGTGTTTGCACGACCTTAGGCAGTTATTTTTGGAGTAGCACTTTTTTGTTGAAAGTCGAAATGGAAGATCTCAAGAAGAAGAGGAAGCCGCTGAAGGCCAAGATTACTAGAATAGTAAACTGGCTGCTAGAAAACGCAGATGCAGAAACTGACGGGCTCCAGTTTCAACTCAGACACACCGAATTGAAATCATGTTATCTGAAGTATGAAGAAGTGATGGATCAGATTGAAGAAATCGATGAAACCGATTCTGAAACAGAAGACAGAGCACTCATGGAGAAAAAATACTTTTCTACACTAGCTGGACTGCAGCATAAGATGGAAGCATTAAAGTTACCCTCCCACTCGCTCAGCTCAAACGATACTCCGTCAACTGTAGCCACTGCTAAAGTTAGGTTGCCGGAAATTACAATGCAGGTATTCTCTGGAAACTTCGCCGAATGGAACGCGTTTTATCAGCTATTTGAAACGCTAATAATTAATAATGTGGAGCTGAACAATGTGCAAAAATTTATATATCTTAAATCCTTCTTAAAAATGAACCTTTGCACTTAATTGAAAACATTGAAGTTGTAGAAGAAAATTTCCAGATCGCTTTGGACACGCTCAAGGATCGATACGAAAATAAATCGCGTGTAATTAGTTTACATATTCAAAAATTGTTAAAGGCTCCATCTTTAGCTAAAAGTAACTCAAAATCATTACGAGAATTTTTAACTCTTTGCAAACAGACTTTACTCGCACTCAAGAATATGTCAGTACCAATCGAACATTGGGATTTATTGTTAATCGAAGTATTTTTACAAAAATTAGATTTCGCTACTCACCGGTCATTTGAATATGAAATAGGTTCAAAGGCTTTACCTACTCTCTCACAGTTTTTTTGTTTTCTTGAAAAAAAGTGTGATATCCAAGAAAAATTAAACGTTTCTGATAATGATAGAAAATTTACTAAGCCTCAGTTAAAAACATCTTTGTTTTCATCAGTTAACTCACAAACAAACTCTTTTTCAGATACTAGTTGTATATGTTGCAAAAGTAATTCGCATAAAATTTATCAATGTAATGATTTTAAATGTCTCTCTTTACAGGAAAGATTTAATTTTGTAAAAGGTAAGAAACTTTGTTGGAATTGTTTGGGTAATAAACATTTTTCTCAAGATTGCAACTCTGCACGCTCATGTAGTATATGTAAGAAAAGACATCACTCGCTCTTGCATAGTACCCCCGAAAATGTCTCTTCCTCTAGGAACACGAATAAGCAATCTTTCCCGATTGATCGCAACGCTCAAGCTCCCAAACATTCTCAAGGTTCTTCCAGTCGTGTCGCTCACATACCTACTCCGCCTTATAGTGCTCATACCCAAAATGAAGCTTCTACCAGTTCGTTCAAACCTCCTTTAGAAGTACAAAACACTGCAGATTCTCACACAGCCACTTCTCTCTCTGCTTTATCAGTTAAAACTGATGTATTGTTGGCTACCGCTTTAGTGACAGTGTATTCTAAAGATGGCAGACCTATGCATGCCAGAGCGCTCCTAGATAATGGGAGTCAACATTCATTTATTTCTCGTGATTTGGTTGAGAAGTTAAACCTCACCCCTTATTTTAAACAGTTACAGATATCAACCATATCCGAAAACACCTCATTGTCAAATCAAATGATTAACATAGAATTTTTTCCCTATAATGTGAAGGATAGAAGTTTCAAAACCTCTTTTGCTGTACTTGATAGTATAACTTGCAGACTTCCTAAAGCTACCCTAAATAGAAGCAAAATAAATGTTCCCCCTAATCTCACTCTCGCAGATCCCTCGTACTCTGTTCCCGGTAAAATTGATTTGCTTCTAGCTGGTGACATCTACAGCGAATTATTGACTGATGGATTCATACGTTTAGGAAAGAATCTTCCCATTCTTCAGAATACCCACTTGGGTTATGTTATTTTTGGTACTCTTCCCCCTCATGTCTTTCATCGTAGTTCAAATTTGGCTATTTCTCAGTCAAATGTTTCTCTCCTTGTTCAGTCCGAATCCGAAGAGAATAATTTAGATAAATTAATTCAACAATTCTTCGAGATTGAAGAAGTTCCGCACGTTAGTAAATTAACCCCCGATGAGCAATTGGCTGAACAAATATTTAATAAAACCACTCGTATTTTACCTTCGGGTCGTTTTCAAGTAAATCTTCCACTTGTCTCCGAAAATGCGCATAAAAGATTAGGCGAATCTTTTAAAATAGCTCTAAAGAGATTTATTAATTTAGAAAATAGGCTCTTAAAAAATGAAAATACATACGCTCAATATAAGTCTTTCATTAGTGAATATCTTCTTCTCGAACATGCTAGAATAGTCCCTCTCTCTCTTACTAATGGAAACTTAGAAAATAAATATTTTCTCCCGCATCACTGTGTATTAAAGGAAGAATCCTTAACAACCAAACTTAGGGTTGTTTTCGATGGTTCGATGAAAAGTTCTAGTGGTTATTCGCTAAATGATATCCTCCTCAAAGGTCCTACTCTTCAACCGGAACTTTTTGACATTTTGCTACGCTTTCGATTATATTCCTTTGTTTTCACAACGGATATACAAAAGATGTACAGACAGGTTAAAATTAATCCTGATCAAACCTTTCTATTAAACATACTTTGGCGTGACTCCCCGGAAAAAGATATTGAGTGCCTGGAACTGCAAACAGTTACATATGGAACTAAAAGCGCCAGTTTTCAGAGTACTCGCTGTTTAATGGAACTGGCAAATACTCATCAAACTGAGTATCCCCTGGCCAGTGACGCTCTTAAAAATAGTTGCTATATCGATGACATTCTCTATGGTGCTAATGATGAGCAAACTCTTCTCAAAGCTCATAAGGAAATAACTAGTTTGCTTGGAACAGCATGTATTTCTCTACATAAATGGTGTTCTAACTCGGACTTGTTTCTAAAAAATATTTCTTCTCTCTCTTCGAACTCTTCTTATGTCATAGCTCCAGATAATTGCTCTAATAAGGTTTTAGGTTTATGCTGGAATCCTGTTCTTGACACGTTTTCAATCTCTCTTCCAGATTTCACCCTAAAGAACTCATATACCAAAAGAGAAGTACTGTCAATGATTGCCCAAATATTTGATCCTCAAGGTCTTATTAATCCCGTTACAGTTGTCGCTAAACTTATAATGCAAAAAATCTGGATATCCAAAATCAGTTGGAACGATACCATTGACGCAGATACGTTACATGAATGGCTAAGTTTTATTAGCAGTCTCTCTCATTTTAAGGACTTAAGTATACCAAGATGTCTCTTTTTGAGTCAAGAAATCACTGGTGTTGAGGTTCACTCATTCTCAGATGCAAGTTTAAAGGCTTATGGAGCTTGTATCTACTTACGTGTGACCTATAAATCAGAACAGGTGTCTTGTTCCCTTCTAGCATCTAAGAGTCGCGTTGCTCCGCTAAAACCCTTGACCCTTCCAAGATTGGAACTCATGGGTGCGCTATTGTGTAGTAAACTCACAGCAAGGATTGCTAACATCGTTAAAGAAAAATTATCTCGATTAGACTCTATAAATATGTGGTCGGATTCAGAAATTGTTCTCGCTTGGCTTCGTTCACATCCTTCTCGTTGGACCCAATTTGTAGCAAATAGGGTCGCACAAATTTTAGATAATTCCCCTGATGCTCACTGGAGGCACGTACGATCCAAAGAGAATCCTGCCGACATACTCTCCCGAGGAATGTTACCCTCTGAGATATTAAACTCTTCCTTGTGGTTTCATGGTCCTCCATTTTTAAATCAACTGCGTTTGGATTTATTAAAATACAACCCAAAGGGTTATACCTCCAAGTTGCCTGAAGAAAGGAAAGTCATTCTTCATGCTCGAAATGATACAATAGATTTTTTCACCTCCCTTTCTGATAGGTTCTCTAATTTTTCAAAGTTTGTAAGAACTTTAGCCTATATGTTTAGATTTGTTAATAATGCTAAACCGCTTTCTCGCAAGTTAACGGATACCCTTGAAGTCACCGAACTTCAAAACGCTGAACTTAAGATTATTAAAATGCTCCAGTATTCCAACTTCTCGAGTGAGATTTCTGAGCTTAAGAAAGGTAAAACTCTAACTAATAAGTGTCTGTTACCCCTAAACCCCTTTTTGGATGTGAATGAAATGCTCCGGGTAGGAGGTCGCCTTGGAAACTCAGACGTTACCTTTGATCAAAGATACCCCCTTCTCCTTCCCTCAAAAAATCGTATAGTTCGTCTCATTCTTCACAGAGAACATGTCAGACTTTGTCACTCAGGGCCTCAAAATACTCTGTCCCAAATTCGTCTCAAATATTGGCCTTTAAATGGACTACGAGAAGTCAAAAGGTCATTCACCAATGTATGGTTTGTTTTAAGTTTCGTGCCAAACCCGCTACCCAGATTATGGCAGATTTGCCAAAGGAACGTTTAAATTCCTCTCGAGCATTCACTCATGTTGGATTAGATTTTGGCGGTCCGTTTCAGATAAAGGCTTCCAAACTTCGCAAGGCTCCTTTAATAAAATCGTATATTGCTCTTTTCGTTTGCTTGTCTACTCGAGCTGTTCATATTGAAGTCGTCTCTGGCCTCTCTACAGAGACGTTTATTCTCGCTCTAAAACGCTTTATTAGTCGTAGAGGCCTCCCTCAGACAATATTCAGTGACAACGCTACGAACTTTCTTGGTGCTCGTAACCAGCTGTTTGAACTCTATAAGTTCTTAAAGGAAAAGGAAAGCTCCCGTTCTATTCAAGAATTTTTGGCCTCGTCCCATATTCGCTGGAAAACTATAGTTCCTCGAGCCCCTCATCATGGTGGTATTTGGGAAAGTGCTATTAAAAGCGCAAAGCATCATATGCGTAGACTCCTGGGTAATCTTAAGCTTACTTTCGAAGAATTCACCACAGTCCTCGTTCAAATTGAAGCTGTGCTCAATTCCCGGCCTCTTTGCTCCCTTTCAAATGACCCCTCTGATTTTACTTATCTCACTCCTGGACACTTCTTGATTGGACAATCTCTCACCTCATTCCCTGAAAAAGAAGTGATCCACATTCCCGAAAACAGACTAAATTTATGGCAGCATTTGTCCAAACTCCAACAAGTGTTTTGGAAAAAATGGTCTATCGACTATTTGAACAGACTTCAAAATCGCCCCAAATGGTTTCTTCCGCATAAGAACCTAGAACCCAACGATCTTGTCTTGTTGATTGAAGACAACACTCCTCCTCTTTATTGGGTACTAGCAAGAGTGATTGAGGTCTTTCCAGGAAAGGATGGGAGAGTAAGAATTGCCTCGGTCAAAACTAAAGATGGAGTCTTCAAGCGCTCTATCACCAAATTGTGTCCTCTACCCAATGACGATTTAAATTAAGTTAGTATAAGATTATAATTGTAGTGTATTTTCTCTTCCTCGTGCGCTCTTGTCGTAATGTTATCTGTTTATTTGTGTTAAAGCCAGCGCTTCAACGGGGGCGAGTATGTTGTAAAAACAACATTTTATATTAATTTTAGTATAATTTTTAGTTCTCACAAATATTGGTTTGGAATTTATGTTAAAGACTGTACGTTTTTGCCTGCAAACTATTTGTGCTATAAATAGCTTATAAGGGTTGTTTAAAGTAATAAAACTGACGCCGCCTTGTCGGCAAAATTTAGGTAAAGATTCAATTCAAAATCTCTCGCAGATGTGACTAGAGTCCCAAACTGTGCGGTACCGCCGGTACCTAAGCTCTCTCTTTGCCGCCAAAATGCAGTGAAATGTGTAATTGTTTTCGCGATAGCTCACGCGCCCCTAAACGCCGATAGAATAATGGACTATGTTTTAAAGCGAACTCTTTCATTAGTATTAGTGCTTGTGTAAATATTCTCTTGTTATTAAATGTGTAGATTCAATTAATTACGCTTATTTTTCTCTAAGTACAACCCCTATTAAATCAAACACATAAAGAACCAGCGCCGTGAAGTTCTGCTTGTATATATCGAAGGAAACACTCTTGTACAGTCCATGGTCCTAAAATATTTGGAACTGTACACGCACGGGGAAAGGAATTTAATAAGCTTTCCCACAACAATTGGTGGAAATCGGAGAAAACTCCATCAACCAGGGTTCGAATGTTTGGGTTCTTTTTTGTGTTGCTTCTGTCATTGTCCAGGATTCAACACCATAGAGCAAGGTGGAGAAAACATAGCACTTAAGTATTCGTATATCGTCTAACAACCAATAATTAAACTTGATAAAAAAAATTTATCTAAGAATAAAATGAAAGTAAGATTAGACCACTGAGAGTTATTAGTTAGTATGGTGAAAAAAAATCCCGAAATAATTACCAATAAATGTCTCAATAGTGGATTCAATTAGTTAAAAAATTGCCCTAGACATTATTTGTTGAGACACTGCAACCTGTAAATTTTGCTCTATAGATTTTTGGTAGCTACCAGTAGCAAGAAATTGGAGGGTACCAAAAAACTTTATTTCAACTGGAACTGCCATAACATTATTATGGATAACCATATTTTGCATGATTCCATCTCTTGCTATATCTTTGGTTAAACGATACAATCCTTTAAACTGAAAATCTGTTAGTTGATTGAAAGGATCACTTTCATCTCTTTGTAAGATCACTTTCATCTCTTTGTAAATGCATATTAATGTTAAAGTTTCTTAATACTCCTAGCCTCTCCTCTTCCTCAAAAACTAATACGTTCATATTGTTCACAGGCGACATGAATTGTTGACGGCATCTTAAAACATTAATTTTTTTTTTTATTTATTTCAAAACAAGTAGGTATAGGGTGACGCCTACGGATTTTTAACCTGTTGAGGATTGCATACATAATGTGCTATCAATATGATGGAAAAGGACCATAGAACAGGAGATTTTTTATTAAAATTAATTTTGCATGTGAAGAAGAAGAAGAAGAAGAAAAATAAGTATTATAGAACTAAATACTTTTTTAATACACTACATGATACATTTTTAATACATCAATAAACTATCCACTCAATATTTCACATCTAATGACGTTTACATCATCTTCATTTAGGAATCTGAAAAGGCTTATATCATCTTCAACTTTCTTCTGATTCACCTATGGTGTAGAATACTAAGTTGTATGACAGTCTGAAACTGTTGTATTTTTTGTATTCAAAATCTGTACAGTTCAAAGTTTGCTGTATAACTTTGGGAACATAAAATGCCACCGCTACGATTATACTTTATGTACCTCATAATTTTAAAGGAAATTTTGTTTCTAGACACAGGTTTAGGTAAGATGGACAGATTTGAACGTAGTTATGAGGTCCAAATCGTTTAATAATACCCTTTGTCCGCTTCTTGTCGATCGGCGATGATAAATATAATAAAAAGTTGAAGAACAACAGTTAGAGAAAAATGTTGATTTTATTGACAGCTACTACAAATTACACTATATGATGATGTTAAGGTAACTATCTATAATAGACTGCGCTTACATGAGGTCAAATCCCCAATTTATATTCTCACAAATAATTCATACCTCAGCACACAAGTTACTGCTTCTATCATACTAACAAACTTTGAACCATGAGCTTACAATACAATTTAATCTAGGCCGTAATTGCAATACTTAGGAAGTTCAATTGGAAAATATATTATTCGACAATTTATTAACAGGTGAATGTACTTTAATTATTAAAATATTACTCGATATAGTTTTACAATGTCTCAATTGTACACGGTGAAACTATAAAGGATTAAGAAGTTAAGAATAATGTGAGATTACAAATTAAGGGATTAATTTGTAATTGAACACAAGAAAAACCGTTTAAGGAAAGAAACCCAGTCTTGAAGAACGTCACTGTTCATTTTTACTTCAAATGGCGAAGGATTTTTCCTGCATGTTACCATAGCACTAAGGTATGGCTTAGGACTTGCTATTACTTCAGCTTTGTTAATAATCTTGTTAATCACACCAAAATTTCTGTCACATTTGGTGAAGCTGTAGTCTCTAACCGGATACAGATGTATGGCAGTTACTTGCAATACTCTTGCAAACCACGATGAAAATTTTGTAACAGTTAAATTTCTGTTTTGTCCTCCTGCGGTATCAGATAACAACACAATAGTTTTAATGGTGGAAAATTTACTTATCTGTACTTTAATACAATCAAATAAAAAAGATACCACAGTGTTAGGATTTTTCTTTCCATCACACTCAGTATAGAGTAAATTCATAGCAATAACTAGAGTCGTCGTTAAACACATTAATGTTAAAACAGTACAAACAAAAAATTCTAATAGTAAAATTGGGTATTGACATGTAGCTTTGGTATTGGGAAATTTTGAGAATAGTCGAACTCCAAAACTACATAGATGCGAGGAATTTTCTGCTTTAGATTTTGCAATATACATATCACGCGGTTCTTTTCTTTTACTTCTTTTAAAAAGGCATAAATATGTCTTTATCATTGACATTTAGCTCGATCTTACATTCTTGGCAATAATCGTATACATCTGTCAAAAAAAGTACCCTGTTTTTGACACTCGTCCGGCCAGGCAAACGACAGTTGTGTTGAGTAGTATGGACCTCTGTAACAAAAACCTATATTTATTAAAAATCCTTTGTAAAAGGTATATATTAAGAACTCAAACGGACTAAGTTAAACAGACAAAACGTTTTCGGAATCCAATTTCCATCATCAGTGTCTAGGAGTACATGAATGTAGCCACTAAATATATGGGTGAAAACCCGTTAACAAATAATTCATTACATTTAATGAAGAAAGGCAGCAAATATTTGATTTCACGCAAACAAATCCTATGTATCTCTTGATACGTATTTCGACCTAATAGGTCTCGTCAGAAGAGCTATTTATAGGAGTCCTCAACGTGAAAAATCAATATTTTCTGCCTTTTAAGAAGTAACAATTTCTAGGATTTGTTATTTGCTCTATAGGATTTGTTTGCGTGAAATCAAATATTTGCTGCCTTTCTTCATTTTATTCGGATTTACTCTGTGTGAGTACTAGAAGCACAATTCGCTAAGGATTTCTGCTTAGTTGTAAAAGACATGTCGTGGAATGCAAATTTTAGATTCCCCATGTCTCTTTTAACATCTTTTATCAACGTCTGTTTGCCTTGCAATTTTCAGAAGGTTCAGATTATAAAGCAGAAATCTGAATTGTATTACGAACCTATTTTACGATTGTTTTAATTACATTTAGTTTACAAAATTTCTTATAATGGTTTAAGATGTTAAAGTTACCGTTGGATTAGGTAAAAAAAATTTTTAAAAAATGTTTTTAAACAAATTAGGTGGTTTATTTGACAATTTATACATTGAAATAATGCATATTGGTAATGTACGCAAAAAGTACATACAAGTTCAAAAAGAAACGTTGAAATACATAAAAAAGGAACAGAGATACATTTAACAGCGCCTTCCCCCTCCCTTCAGCTCCCGAGAGTGTCAAAACCTACCGATTTTACATACATTTTGAAACTTTGTGGACGATTCCATTAAAGGGCAATATTTTTAAAATGTAGTACTTTAAAACTATAAAGTATATTCTTTCAAATAGCGCTAATTAAATTTCTTAAGTGTTATAATCAAAGGTGCTATGAATTAAATAAAAAAAGAGGCTAACTTTGTACCAAATTATTTTAGGACAAACTTTTTTTATTTAAATTTGTGAAAAATTTAGGCTTTTTAAATATATAAAAATAATATTCTTACATTCAATGGTTACAAAGTTAATCTAATTGTTTATAAGCAAAAAATCGACATGTTTTTGTAAAATAATTTTGCAATATTTAGAATTAATTTTTCTATTATTTTTTTAATCTAAATAATAAAACAAGTCTTCTTCTACCAGCAACTACCCTTACAATTCATAAAACTGTATAATTTTCCGACTTATATTGTTGCAAAAAATGTTAATTTGGGATAAACAAATAAAATAACGTTTAAACTATTTGACCGATCACTTTGAAATTGTGACCCTATTTTAAGAACTACAAGACACAGAATTCCATGAAATATAAATATTATAAGTTTATTTTCAAAAAAGTTATTAACATTTAATAAAAAACCGAAATTTTTGACTTATTTTGCAACTTCTTAAGCAACAAATAAGGATAGAAACATTTAGAAAACGCCATTTTGAAGGGTTTTATATAACTGATAAGTCTCCTTTCTTCTAAAATTTGTTTAAATTGCTTCACTTTTTGCTGATAGACGAAACAAGCAAAAATTTTCCGTTTTTTGACCTTAATTTGTTAATAACTAATTAAGTCCAAAAAATCGACTGCAGGAATCATATAAGTTTTTAAAAATCCACAAGGAATCTACGTTCCTGTAGTTGGCTGTATATCATATATTAAAAAATTTATTAAAAATCCTTTGTAAAAGGTATACATTAAGAACCCAAACGGGCTAAGTTAAAAAGATAAAACGTTTTCGGAATCCATATTCCATCATCAGTGTCTAGGAGTACATGAATATAGCCACTAAATATATGGGTAAAAACCCGTTAACAAATAACTAATTACATTTAGTTTACAAAATTTCTTATAATGGTTTAAGATGTTAATGTTGCTCCCATACAGTCTTCGTAGACACACCGTCTCAAGACTAGCAACTTCAACGTGGAGTCATATGTCGCCATGTTACCTAATCCAACGGTAACTTTGAAATATAAATATTATAGGTTTATTTTAGAAAAAGTTATTAACATTTATAAAAACCTGAAATTTTTGACTTATTTTGCAACTTCCTAAGCAACAAATAAGGATAGAAACATTTAGAAAACGCCATTTTGAAGGTTTTTATATAACTTATAAGTTTCCTTTCTTCTAAAATGTGTTTAAATCGCTTTACTTTTTACTGATAGACGAAAAAAGCAAAAATTTTTCGTTTTTTGACCTTAATTTGTTAATAACTCCAATAAGTCCAATAAGTCCAAAAAATCGACTGCAAGAAACATATAGGTTTTTGTTACAGAGGTCCATACTACTCAAAACAACTGTCGTTTGCCTGGCCAGACGAGTGTCATGAAAAAATGCTTATTTCCCTGGGCTAATTCTACGTAAAAGGAGCACATAAGCATATGTGCCCTTCTCACTTCGACCGCCTCAATTGAAGATTGAGTATTTTATTATTAAATTACAATATTTATTTTTCTGTGCTAAGTGCTACATAAATGAAATATTTTTTGGTTTTCGCATGAAGTTTAAAAAAATAATGTAGACATCTAGTGCAAAAAGTGTTAATTGCACTCGAGATGTAGTCAAACTCTTCGTAATGGATTCATTATATTTAACGTTGTGTAAAATTAACAAAATTATTAAAATGTTTTCATTTTGCTCAAAATGAAATTAAAGTATAAACAATTCTTTGCTAAATTTCTGTTTCTTTTATGTTGTCTATAGGTACATAGAGTTCTTAGCAAGTAAGGATTTTTCTCTTGTTTTTATTATCGTCGCTCATGTTTCGTTACGATTATCATCTTACATTATAATCAACGTTACAACAATGTAAGAATTTAACGACCGTTGTCAAATACCTTAATTCCCGCAAGTATCCTAGTTAAAAACAATGTAGATATAAACACAAAGCGACAACCGACCCAATTTCTCTATGGCCATAAAAGGAAATGAAAATTACCCTCATTTCGTTTTCTCCCGACAAGACGTTTCTTATCACGTCCTCTAGCTCCAAGAATAATTTGCAAACCTCGCTAGTAACATAGAAGGATCCTTGGAAACGATGAACGGCGAATAAACCGGTGCAACTTTATTAAAGATATAAACAAATTTGACACAAACACACTAAACATTTATCTATGATGGTATAATTGAGGTGAAGTCCAGGAATACACATTATCCCTACGATGTGTAAATATTGTTTACTGCCGATCGGTTTTTTTATTAAAATATACATAAATATATGATTTTGACTCTATTTTACTTATACAATAATGTTTTTGCAGATACCAGCTCCAAATAAATTTTTAAAAAGGCTCATAATATAATAACTGCAGAAAAGATATATCCAGCATTATTATGATTACCCTTTAAAAAGGGTCATCGAAAAGATCCTAACTGCTACAGAGGATTAAGTGTCCTACCTACTTTCGGGAGATTGTTTGGAAAGATAATAAATGGAAAAATACAAGATGATGTAGGATATCTAATTAGCGAAGACCAAAGTGGATTTACGACCGGTATATCTTGCACTGATAACTAGTTTATACTCTAACTTCAAAGAATTAAACTTCCTAAGTGTTGCAATAATGTATTGTATTGTAAGCTTCTAGTCCAAAGTTTGTTAGTATGATAGAAGCATTAACCTCTGTGCTAAGGTATACATTATTTGTGAAATTATAAATTGGGGATTTGAGCGCAGTGTATCGTAGAAAGTTACCTAACCAACAACTAAAGTATAATTATAAGTAGTTGTCAAAAAAACTATAATTTTTACTTCACGACTTCAACATTTTATTGTATTACCATCGTCGATCGAAAAGAATCAGACAAAGGGGCATTAAAAAACAATTCGTTTCTGATATTTACGTCGAATCTGTCCAAAAATAACTGTCTAATTTATATATTGAGGCAGGCCAAAATTGGAAAAACTACTACCAGGGAATGAAAATCCCCATAGGAAATGACGTACTGTTTGTTCTACCTGAACTTTGCGGATGACCAAATCGTCTAAGCTTAAGATTCTTATGATCTAGAATTTATGATAAAACATATATACAGAGAATATGTAAAATGGGGGTTACAGATCAGCATGAAGAAAACAGAATATTTAGTTATCAATTCCGATGCAAGGTTTGAAGTGTTGATAGACGAGGACGTGAAAATCAAATCAAAAGGAAAAATTTTAATATTTAGGTACACTCATTGCTAAGAACGACTTGGAAGAAATCGAAATCAAACACCGAATTATTCAGGGACGTAAAATTGTAGGATGTCTGAACTACTAATAGGGCAAACAATGGTTAAAACAGTTCTATGTTATGGCTCTAAAGTATGGACAATTAATGCAGACCTAAGGGAAGATTGTTTACAGTTGAAATGGAATTTTTGAGAAAAAGTGCTAGAACATCAAGGCTGGAAAGGAAGACCCACAAATCTATAAGAAATAACATAAATGTTAAAGAAACGGTCATTGAAAAGAATAGAAAGAAGAGGTTTAAAATAGTTTGGACGCCTATTAAGAATGCCTGACGAACGTTGGCCCCAAAAACTTCACAGATGGAAACCCCCTGGAAGAAGAAAAAATTGACATGGAGTAAAGGAATTAGAAGAGCGATAAATAATTTAATTTAGAAAATATATAACCCATAAAAAACATTGATTTAATCTTTTTTAAAGTGTATAAAATGGGCAAAATTACCCAAATCCCGTTAAAAAACAGTTTTTTTGGGCCACCTCCAAAAAAAGTTATATGGTTTATTTGAAAAAAAAAAAATGCATTTTTAGGCTATGTACTTTCAACCTATTGGTCTATAAAAAAGACAATTTGTAAAACACTCAGCAATGCGTGTGAATTTTTTAAAATTTGTAAACGTTTTTGGGTTAGGGTGTGGGAGTAGGTAACGGCCGAATAAAATTGCGCTGAGTCTTATTTTTAATCACAAAACTAAAAAAAATAAATTCTGGGAGTATTATTCAGTAGATATCCTTTAGGTTTTACATAACTAAATATACAGTGTAGATAAAAGTTTATGGTCGGTATGGACCTTACGTGCGATTGAGTGAGAAACACCTGTTTAAAAAGAGAGAGATATTAGGTCCGCCATTTATGTAATAATCGTCTGGCGTTCACTAATGGGCGTGCATAAGTAATGTGGAGGGGAGACCAAGGGGAAATATGATTGTTTTCTTTGTCTATTCGCTGAAAATTTGATTTTATATCTGTGTTAGATATTCTGTTTAATTACTACTACTATACCGACCATATATTGTTAAAAATATTACTAAAATATAACTAATCGGAAACGTTACGACCATTTTTTATTACTAATGAAAAAAAATATTTTTTTCGAACACTGCATACATTGCGCTATAGTTGTATCGGAGTATTTCTAAACAAGATGCGACGAACGCCAAACAAACGACGTCGAATGCCAAACAAGAGAATGGCGCCATTCTCCGGGGTGTCATCTCGATGCCGTCTTGATGGCCGCACAACAAAGCAACACGACGTATATACAAACCCGCCTTTCAATGAAGTACCTCTACGAACTAGAATGTTGTGACCAGTGAAGATTTTTCCGCTCCTGGTGTCATTTAATATTGCCGAATCTAAAGAAATAGTTGAATTTTTCATAAGATGACAATTTCTGAATTTCTATTGAATCATCTTTAGATATACCGACTAGGTGAAAAATGAGGCAAATGGAACAAAATATATTTTACTGAATAAAGATCGTCATTTATTGACAACGTTAATTTAAAATTTACTGAGGACTAAAATTTACTGAGGGTAAAACTAAAAGTAAGCTCATTGCAAAAGATAACATTATTTAAAAGTTTTAGATCGTTTGGATTGTAACATTTTCCCTTAATTATGTCTAAAAACTCTTCATGTATATCATAATCATCATCTGGCAACTTTTGAAGCAATCTTACTTAGTATGGATAATTTATTTATCCTGTATCAAGTACGGATTGTCCTTCGGGCATCAAGAGGAGTACAACAAGACTGCATACTCTCTTCCCTATTATTTAACGTCTATTCGGAACACTTCATAAGCCAGGCCTTAGAACATATCGAAGAGGGTATTCTCATAAATGGTGAGCACCTGAATAACATCAGATATGCAGACGACACCATCCTCTTTGCAGACAGTTTAGAAGGTTTACAGACACTAGTAACGCAGTTGTGGAGAATCAGTCAGGAATACGGGCTTGATTTTAACATCAAGAAAACAAAGTACATGGTCATCAGTAAGAAGCATATTCCACCTAGTCAGTTACTAGTAGATCAGCATCAAATACTCCAAGTGCCCCGTTACTACTATTTAAGAACCACCTTAAACGACCAATGGGACCACTCAGTTGAGATAAAACAAAGAATTGAAAAAGTCAGGTCTGCGTTTGTCAGAATGAGCAAGATATTTAAGTGCCACGACCTACCCTTAAAAACAAAAATCAGTTATTAAGATGCTACGTGTTTACAGTGCTGCTCTATGGGGTTGAAGCATGAACACTAACCTAGGCATCCATGAGAAAACTCGAGGCATTTGAGATGTTTATAGACTGATACTGAGAATCTTCTGGGTGGACCGAATAACAAACATTGAGGTTCTACGTCGGATGGATAAAACATGTAAAATTATATCCACAATGAAACAGCGCAAGCTAGAATATCTTGGACATATAATGCGAAACGACCATAGATATAACCTGCTGCAACTTATATTACAGGGAAAGGTCTAGGGAAAGAGGAGACCAGGAAGAAGAAGAACATCTTGGCTCCAGAACTTACGAAAATGGTTTTCCTTGACCACTTCAGGAATATTTTGAGCTGCGGTCAATAAAGTTAGAATTGCCTGCTAGTAGCCAATATCCGTAGGGATGGGCACCACAAGAAGAAGAAGAAGAATTGAACCTAAATCGTTTACTGCGCCAGTTCGGTTAAACCTTTTTACCAAATTACTCGCAGTAGATCTGATTATGGGATTTCGATTATGGGATAAAAGATCCATTGTGACTTTCAATAAAAGTCAACTAACAAGTTAGTTAAACCTTTAAGTTCTTATTACAGCAGGCTGTATTTGGGGGGATTGCGGGGTGGATTAAGTAGCTTTCCGGTTACTATAGCCGGTCCCAAGCCCAGATAAAATGTGGAGAGTGATTCGCAAAGTAAGCAACCTACCAATAGCAAAAATAAGTACTGCTCAAAGAAACAATGTACAGCCTCGAAACCGAATTAATACTATGAAGACGACTACGGCAAGAAATAAGGATACGCGAAGAACATCCAAAACCCAGATGAGAATTACTACTTGAAATATGCGAAATAATTACCAAGTGCTGAAAGAGAAAGAAATAGACATTTGTGCTCTACAGGAAACCAAAATGAAAGGAAAAGGACAATCAAAATTAGGTCAATAGACACTAATCTACAGTTGAGTAGCAAAAGAAAACAGGGCAAAATAAGGTGTAGCCTTACTAATACACCAAAGGTACCAAA
This sequence comes from Diabrotica balteata, assembly GCA_918026665.1. Lineage (NCBI taxonomy): Eukaryota > Metazoa > Arthropoda > Insecta > Coleoptera > Chrysomelidae > Diabrotica > Diabrotica balteata. The sequence goes on from OU898281.1 coordinate 102,370,020, forward strand.
ATTATATCAGTGTCTCAAGACATATCAGAAAGGATTGTAACAGCAACGAGAAAAATGTATAAATATTGATATTCATCGATAAACATCGACAGACGACCGGCACAAAATGGTCGATAAATGCCGTACTACTTCTAAACATCGACTCAGTTCAGTGACGCACCCAGGGAGGGGTATTGGGGGTTAAATCCCCTCCCCCAGGGCACTATTTCGACAGTGTTACTCACAAACAAATTTTAAGGACTTAAAATGGTGGAGGTAGCATAAAAAAATTTCTGTGCTCAACCAAACCCCCCAGAGGAAAATTCTAGGTGTGCCACTGCATCGACTAGATTTTAAACGTAAACATTGGTTGCTGCGTGCGCGAAAGAATTTGGAAACGTGCTATTTCGCCTCACCCACTAGTTCACATTACCCTTTCCTCCTCTACCCACTTTTATAATATAATATTTTTCTGACTATTTTTAGTCTGGAATTTAAAAAAAAATGAGAGTAAAACAAAACAGACTTAGGTACCTACGTATAACGTAAAGTATAAACTGAATATGATCAATTATGCAAAATAATATGAAAATGGAGCAGCTGAAAGATATTTTGGTCTGCTATCAACAGAGAAAATGGTTCGAGAACGGAGAAAACAAGATGAATAATTAAAATTGCTCAGTAAACACAATAAAATATTCCGTTCGTAGGTACTTAGAAAAATGGCTATAATTAGAAGCAGAAGTGAAAAATTGGTGTAACAAACAATCAAAGCATGGGAATATATGTTTCTGTGAAAATGATAATTTTTAAAACAAGAAGATGGATAATTTCTTCTGGAATTTCAGATTTAACCAATTCACCGTATTGTTGATTTGGATTTATAAAAATACATGATTTATATATCTGCAAAAAAATACGCTAGCCCAAAAAAAGTCGGTTGAATAATAATCTACAATTAAATTTCATCTATTAGTTACTGATCAGCCTAGTGGCACTTATTGGAACCACCAGTCAAAATATCAGAATTTACTTAGTACATAAATACGTCTATTTATCAACAAATAAACATAATACATACCCTTTATCGGTAGAAAAATGTTTGTTTTACAACAATAAATAACCACACTGTCATTTACTTGTGAGCGCGCCAAATATATTATGTACACTATGCATAACTGCTCCTGGAATTTTGTAATCGTGTGGGAAGTAAAATACAGGACATTATACATCGCATTCCGTCTGGTAGTCCCAGCGTACGATTACTCGGGCAATGGGAAAAATTTGTTTTACGGTGGTTTTATGATCGTGTTAAGCTTTCTATATTGATCGAAACTCTAAAAGTCATTGGCTTGGACGGCAGAGATGTTCGAATAATTGTAAATTTATATTGGAATCAAAAAACGTCTGTTTTAGTAGATGGTGTGGAATCACAGGCTCTCAATATTAAAAGAGGAGTATGACAGGGATACCTCTTGTCACAACTGCTTTTTAACGTTTACCCCGAAAGAATTTTCAGAAAAGAACTTTCGGAAGATACAGTACTCCTAGTTTCCAGTCAAGAAGATCTGCAAACACAACTTGATAGTGTCGAAGGGGTTAGAAGTAAAACCGCCTAAGTAAAATTTTCACCAAAACGACTTTAGTGATGTTTCACGTTCTAGATATCTATTATTGTTTGGTAGTAAAATCGACTACGCTCTAACCCTACTTTATCGCCATCTTTTGATGAATAGAAAAAACAACCAAAATGAAATTCACCAATCGTTAAGAGCAGAAATCGCCTTAGCGCACCTAGGCTGTTTTACCTCCAAACAAGCGGCTGGATATAAATATATTTTTATTACTTATGTTGTTTGGGTTCCACTCAACAGTTTGGATTTGTTTATGGCGTGTAATTTATACTTCTTTAGTAGATTAACAGCAGTGTTTCAAGTGATACTATTGTTTGCAGAAATGATATATTTTGTCATTATAATATTTGGATCATGTTTTTTGAGTTTTGATATTATTTTTAGAGTCAGATAGTGATCCATACGCTACAGATGGAGAATCTGATTTTATTCCGAGTGAATATGAAGAAGATAACGACAGCGATAATTCTATAATATCTGCCGAGGAAGCAACTATAAGCACACATGTGGAGTATAATATTTGAGTAGTAAAAATGTGTGTTTTAGCTTGTTAGTTTTAATTTAAGCGTAATATCCCTATCAAAAATTAATTTATTATGTAAATATTAAACTTGTAAATACCGGTAAATTTAGTACCTACCTTACAGTTATGTACTTTTAGAAATTTCGAAGTTAAGTTCAACTTAGGGTTTAACATATTTTTCCTTTTCAGTAATTCCTAAAATTTACCGAAAAAGGAAGCGTAACATACATGCATGGAAGAGGAATACTCCTTGTGTCCAGGAGTATATGCATACGCGTGTAGGTACCAATGTGGAATATTTAACGACATTAAAAGTAAACGACTCTTCTCTAAGTTGGACAGTTTACTAACCTGCAAACAGCTTTTTTAACTTCATATATCAGGACAACTGAACCTAAAAAAAACTGGCTAATAGCATAAAAATTACAGTGCAGAAATTAAACTTCTTGACCGCCGTATATGCAGACTTTTTCCTAAAAATTTTTGATATCAGAGACAGTCGCTTTAAGGTTATGTGTAAAAAAGTTAACAAAAACAATTTTGTGGAGCCTGATAAAAGAAGAAAATATGTCCCAACCAACAAAGTATCAGAGAACGCAAGAAAAATAGTGATTGAATAGAATATCAGATTGTTACTACGTAATAGGAGTCATTACTCTTATAATCAAAATCCAAATACGAAATACGTTTCGCAAACGACGCAAACATTCGCAAAATGTATGGTCTTTACAAAGATAATAATTGCACTGATAACGATAAACCCCCAGGAAGGGATGAGGGATTATATTTTCAATACTGAATTCAATTTAAAATTTCACCATCCTCATTCAACTCTTGCTATAAATGCGATCGGTTGGTAAACTTAATATCATCATCAACTGAAGACGAAAAAAGAAGTACGACACAATTTAAGTATCAAAAATGGCAAAATTTATAACAGCTGCTAGAGTTAAATTATGCTTATAAAATGAAGCTTTTGTTTAGTTCTTTTTGTGTATTATAAATCCATTTTTGCCTAAAAGTTAAACAACCTAAGTGCATTTTTTGTCGAAAGAGGTAAAAAAAACTAAAATAATTTCTCACCAGAAGTATCTTTAAAATTTTATACTTATTTTGAATTGTTTAATACTTTAAATTTTTTAATTTTGAACATCCAGAATTTTTAAAAGAGCAAAAACTTTGATGCTTTTTTTCTCAAAATGTGTATTTTGCTACTTAGGCGGTTTTGCTTCTGACCCCTTCAAAGACATTGTCTTTAATTTTTTATGTTCCTTCAAACCGGACTGTAGATACAAATCCATAGTGATCAAAACAACAAGTCATGAAAAAACTTATTACTTAATTTATTGAAAATTGAATTGAGTTATATGAAAAAACTTATTACTTAGTTTATTTTTATATTCGCGTGCAGGAAAAAGGCTGGATGGATGGGACACGAATGAAATTATGGATAGAACAGATATGGACCAAACTTCCAGGTGAATTGTTTAAAAAGTTTACAAATATCTCTATTAATAAACCATTTAAAAATTGTATGCAAGAAGAGTGGAATAAATGGATGGTGAAGCCAAATCATGAGGTTGCCGCAATATACTGATTAAAACGAATAACAATTTCAGAAGTTTACAGAGAAAAATTAAATAATGATTTAAAAAAAGTGTGCACCTTAGACAGGCCTTTCACGTTCCGACTTGTGGTCCCACTTAGTAGGACTACTAGTTGGATGTTCGTCTCCACTCACGCTCCGACTGTTTATCCAACTAGCGGTCCAACTTCAGTTCTAGGTTGTTTTCACGTTGGTATACATCGCTTAACCAAAAATTGTATCGAATAAACACTACGCAAAATATAATACTATGATATGTATGTTTAAAAATTAGGTTTCGTTTCTCTAGTTATTTGTCTAGGGCTAAACTAATTAATTTTTCAACTCTTGATTTTTATGACTTTTTAAGATGTAGGAAAAAATTATAGTTTTTAAAGATTTGTATAGGTATAAAATCTATATTTTATTTGTTTTAAACTGGAGTTGGGATTTATTTTGTTGTGTGTGTGTCGTATATTTTTAATAGGAATAATTTTTCGTGCAATTGAAAGTTATTTTCTATTATTTTTTTGCGAACTAGGGATCTTTTGCTACAACTATGATTTAATTTTCATTGTTTGTTGATAATTCTTCCGTGGCCAATTCGGAGTATCGAAAATTTACCTGTATAGGAATGTCCGAAATAGATCTACAGAAAGGAAAATGATTTGCCCTAACAAAAAGGTAATTTTCTTGCAATTGAAAGTTTATTTTCTATTAAATATTCGCGAACTAGAGATCTTTGCGTAAAGTATTTCATAGAAATCTCATACGTAAAAGGTGCCGAAAGTCAACTGACTGAGGAAATTTTCGATCCAACCTGTGATCCGACTTCCAACTTCACCATTCACGCTCCGACTTCGTCGCCAGTCGGAAGTCGGATCTTCAAGTCGTCCCACTAGTCGTACCACTAGTTGTCCAACTAATCCAACTAGCCCACTCACGGTCCGATTTCAGATCCAACTGCAGAAGTTGAACCACTAGTCGTACCACAAGTCGGAACGTGAATGGCCTGCATTATTAATGTCGTAGAGTAAGGACGTATTTTGACGAGTACGATAGCAAAAAGTGACCACCGATAAGAACAAGTAAAAATCTAGTTAATAAATTTCTAGTTAGTAAAAAAAAGAGTAAAGTGTCAGTGGCGTACCAAATTCTGTTTTCTACAATGAACAATTCACACACACGGAAAACAAACAAACAGTGTCTATTCTAGTATCAGCAGAAATTGCAGGTAAGCACTAGGTCCACTATTAATAAACATCCAGGACCAAGCAACTGACAAATACTCCTATACCAAACATTCCACAAAATCAATTCGCTCTTTCACCACAACCACAACAATTTCCAACCAATTTACTGCAACCCATCTACTATAGGGAGACTTCAAACACAAAGCTAAAACTTGCACTTACACATTCAGAAAACTCGGATATAGAGTCTAGCGTAAACGACGATCAAGCAACCTAAAATAAAAACTCATGGCAAGTAGTCCAAAATCGTGAATTTATATAACAAAATTACAATTCCAATTCTCCGAGCTCACCACCAACAAATATACAAAATCGATACAGTGCGTTATCAAGCACCGACAGCTCTGAACAAACTGAAACAAAAAAATAACAGAAAATACCAAAACCACCTCCAATATTCGTATATGGTGTTAAAAACTTTAAAGATATAGTAGATAACTTTGCACAAATTATAAAGGAAGAAACCTGCTATATCATAATTCTGTCAAATGACACTGCCAAGATTACAACATATTCAATAAATACTTATTGTAAACTGAAAAGACATTTACAAGAAATCGTTCACTAAACTTACCGAATAAAGGAAAAACGTGACTACAGAGTGGTAATAAGACATATCCATCACTCTATACCCACAACAGATATGACAAAGGAACTAGAAAAAGAAGACCATAAAGTTCGCAATATAACTAACATTTGACACAGACAAACACATGAGCCCTTATCTTTATCTTTCGTAGACCTTTAACCAAATAGTAACAACACAGACATATTTAACCTATAATCAAAGAATATAGACGCTTATAAGCGTCTATATTCTTTGCTATAATTCTTATGTCACTCCAAAATAGCAGTCTATGCACCAAATAGTAAGAGAAACTCATCGAGTTAGAATCTATGGAGAGGGCATCACGTGACTAAAAACGACCTAACTTCGGCCATATTGATACTATTGTTTTGAAACTTTTGACAGATCGTATATGTTTGGTTATATTTGTTGTTTTTCGAATATTTTCAGTTTTATAATAATTTTATAAAAACTGTAATATATTGTGATAGTGCATAATAATGGTTTCTTGTTCTCAACGTAGTTGCAGTAGCAGAAGTAATGTTAATAAAAAATCTTCAGGAATATCGTTCCACAGGTTAGTATACAAATATGTAAACAAAATAACGGCCCGTACTTCAGAGAATAAATTAATACTATTTGACTGTATTAATTTATCTTTATATATAATATATCGTGTTTTTAGTGTTTACCGCGGGATAAATAAATCATAGTTTATTAAAAATGTATTGCACTTTTTTAGATTATGATTAAATCTTCTGAATAACTAGTCATATTTGTATAGTAGTTTTATTATTATTGAGTCTGGCCCTGATGTCACCGCCATATTGGTATTATAGTTAGCCACTCCTACCTATGCCGTTTTTAATACATACGTTAATATGCTCATAGCTTCTCCATAGATTCCAACTCGATGGAGAAACTTAATCATCCAATGCACGCGATGTCAAGCATACGGCTATAGTAAAAGATATTACACTAAACCGCACTACTGCGTCAAATGTGGAGGAGAGCATGATACAAAAAAATTGTAAAATACCTAGAAACACTCCAGCTAAGTGTGCACTGTGCTAACAAGATCATTCTGCTAACTATAAGAGTTGTGTAGTCTACAGGGAACTAGTATACCATGCGGTCCATATGTATGGAATAAATTCATTTTAGCGGTATTATGTACTATGTGAGAAAAACCTGAAACAGGTCGATTTTTATTCTTAACCCTTTCAGTCACAACTTTTTTTGAGCTATGGGAAAATTCTCATATTTGGTATATAAAATAAACTATTTTTGTTGATAATTTTAACATCATTTTTTTTTGATATGTCATATGTCACTTGGCATATGACATGTCCATGTTGATGGACATTATGACTTGAAGCAAAATAAAATAAACCTGAAGATTTTAGAAATTTATTTGAATATCATTAGAATGACGAAATAAACAATATTCTTTGTAAATAACGAATTAATCATTTTACATGAAATTTAAAAAAACAGTTACGACCGCTTACAAAACATAAGTGAACATTACATTTCACGCAAAATGTATGTGATTTTCCCTTACAGTTCTCCATTTTGCAACGTGTACTATCTTTTTTTTCATCTATTTTCGGAAAATGTCCATAGCTGTCGAACCGTAATTCAATATATGGCCTTGCTTCAGTTTTGGTTTTTTTATTATTTGGTGTACCAGTATTTTCTTGACCAGATGGTCTGCCTCTCTTTGGTGGAACCTTATGTAAAATGAGGTGTTGCCCAATACTCATTCTAAAGTCCCACAAATCCAGGATTTTATTGTGTTGTACGCCTAGCAGTTCAGCTTGTTTTCTATATTCCAACCAGGAATTTACTATCGCCATATCTATAGCATGTGTTATCATACGTACAGTCCATTTTCTGGATCGTCTGTAGGATCTGTAAACGCTCAATAAAAAATCTAACTTATCAATCACCACCCCATGTTGGAATTGTAAAGCGATATGGCTTCCGGTCTAGATACATTTATATACTCTTTCGACGTCTTATCCCATCTCTGGCACAAATCCATTTTTCCCGCTGCAACAAAATTTGAAGCCACTAAAACTGGTTTATTGTCGAACCATTTTGTAATTACAATTCCATCTTCACTAACCGCTACATCAAAACTACCTCTACCATTTTTTTTAGATCTTTATCAGATGTTAGTTCTGGTCCAAAAAATCGGTTTATTCTAATTGTTCCGACAGCCATAATAGATTTATTGTTCAACCATTGAAAGAGGTGATAAGAACTAAAGAAATTATCAAAGTACAAACCGTGATGAGTTTCTTCAATTCTCTCAACTAGCTGCATCACAGTTCCAGCTCCTTGTCCAAACTGTGCATAATTTTCTTTTATTTCCGTTTCAGCACCTTGATATATGATGAATCGTAAATGGTACCAGATTGTCCAGCCAATATCCATAATTTGATCCCCCATTTTTTCGGTTTATTTGGGAGGTACTGCTTGACATTGATCTGTCCCTTGAATGGAACAATTTGCTCGTCAATGCACAAATTTGTTTCGGTTTGAAGTTCCCTACAACGATTTCTAATGGAATTATATATTTCTCGGACTTTCCACATGCGATCTGTTTCGTCACCTCTTGCTGTTACATCTACTAAGTGAATGGTATTGCGCAACTTAGAGAAGCGATTGAATGTCATATTATCTTTTACAATTGAAATACCTGTAAGCTGGGACCAATACAGTCTTGCTCTTGGGAATTTTAGATTTCCCATAATAATGTGAATGCCTACAAATCGCTTTATTTCTTCTTTATCTGATGGAGAAAACCGAGTAATATTTTTTTGTACGGCATATAAGTTAGTCATTTCTGAAATCTTCTCAAACAGAGCATCAGGTATGTATTTCATAAAATATTCAATAGGAGCAGGTAATTCATCAACTTGTACTTCTTCTGGAACAAACCACTGTACTGGCCTGGTAAGATAGGTAATATTTTTTTTCCAACAAACATCTTTCTTATTTGTGAGTTTGAACTCTTTACAAAACTCTAGCAGTCTCTCCTTTGCAGTTGTTTGTTTTTCAGTGGTTTGGTTGGAATTTTCTTTGGTTTTCATGTCCTCAGACATTGGTTGTTCTGTAGTCACTTCATTGGGATATTCTAGATTTTCTAACTCACCTCTTTCTGTTGACTTCTGTTCTTGGATCAATCCGTCAAAAATAGTTTCCTCAATATCTTGGATATCATCGCCAAATTCTGAGGAAACGTCATTTAGATCCGCAATACTGTTGGCGTCATCAGCATCTGACAAACGTAATATTTCTGAGTCATCGTCTTTCATGAGTAAATCCAGAAGTTCATCCTCAGTCAAGGGTCGTGACCATCTCTTTTCTTTACTAGTTGACGGTAAACTTTCCATTTTATGGATATCTAAAACAACACGACCTTGCTAATTTTTATATGCATAAGTATACCTAAGTCATTTTGTCCATCTACATGGACATATAAATATACACCACTTTATAAGATATTTTCAGTCAACAGTTTGATACATAATATAAACACACTATACTAATGCTCTTTACTTACCCAAATCAGCAGGTATTTGTACGAAAAAACAAGTTTATTCAATAGAAATCGTTCCAATAACAAACAGGTGTTTTCACCACCACGACAGCGTGCTAAATGCAACCTGTTTTGCGTTTTATATAGCTTCACAAATCGACTAACAGATGGCTATCAATGTATTCAATGCTTTTCTTATGCATGTACCCACACATGGACAAAATGATTTGGGCGATAATAACCATCGATGTTTTAAGAAAATGCTTTGAAAATCGATGTCCATCGGTGTGGACACGATGACCGAAAGGGTTAATTTGACAATTTATAGTATGAAAATAATATCCCCTCCAGCACTCCCTTTAAATTATAAGCACCCCATAAATAACAAAGGGGTACCTTGTTAGAAAGGGATTTTAGTCCTCTGTTCAACAATATAAAGTTTTTTTGAGTTTGTACAATTACAAGGATACGTTGATATTAAACTAGCCTTTGATAGATGGCGATCTTGATACCGAATTGGTTTAGATACTGATATTTGCCATTCATGACATGACGTCTGTCAAAATTTTAAGTTTTATAAACAATTAGTTTGGTTTTTACAGCCGTCAAAAGCAAGCAAATTTTGTGTTTTCGGAGAAATGGAAAAAGTCTAGTATCGTTCGGTGATTAAGTTCCTCCACAAAAAGGTAAAATGAATGTGCAGATCAAAGCCGATCTAGATGAAATTTATGGTGAGGCTGCACCTTTGTTAGCAACAGTAAAATTTTGGATAACTGAATTTGTTCGTGGTCGTACGAGTGTTTTTGATGATGAACGTCCCGGGAGACCAAATTAAGTCACCACGCCGGAAATGATAAACCAAGTCCATGACATGATTATGGCAGATCGAATTAAGCTCCGCGAGTTAATAGATGTCCTAAACATTTCCTACGAATGCTTACACAACATCATTCACCATCATTTGGACATAAAAAAGCTATCCGCGCGATGGGTGCCGCTCTTGCTGATAATGGATCAAATGCAAAAACCTGTGACCACTTCGAAGACGCTTTTGGCGATGATACGGAGCGATCCGAAGGATTTTTTTCTCTGATTTATCGCCGTTAATGAAACCAGGGTGCATTATTACACACCGAAAACCAAAGAACAGTCGAAATAGTGGCGCAAACGCGGCAAAGGGCCGCCGAAGAAACCAAAGAGTGCACATTCGGCCGGCAAAGTGATGGCGACTGTTTTCTGGGATGCGAAGGGCATCATCCATATCGACTACTTGGAAATAGGAAAAACAATCAATGGTGAGTACTATGAAGCATTATTGAATTGTTTTGAAAACGCTCCGGTTTGAATCGCAAAATAGTGCTCTTTCACCAAGACAATGCATCGGCTCACCGATCGGCCGTCGTCATGTTAAAATTATACGAATTGGCTATAAATTGGTTGAACACACACCGTATTCCCCAGATCTTGCCGCCAGTGATTTTTTTCTGTTTTCAAACCTAAAACACTGTCTCGGAGGACGCCGTTTCGCAACAAATGATGAAGTCGTCGCTGAAACTTCGGCATATTTTGAAGAGCTCGAGCAAAAGTACTATTCGGATAGGATGAAAAAATTGGAATATCGTCTTACTAAGTCTATGGAGCTAAAAGGGAAAACTATGTTGAGAAATAAATCGATTTAATTAAAAAAATATTGTTTTTTCTGTCAAAGGCTAGTTTTATATCAATCCACCCTCGTGTAACTAAGAATATTGATTTTTACAATTGAATTAAATGTTCAAACTTGACCACCATTGGTCATTGGAAATGATGATTGACAGAATGAAACGCAGATTTGCAGTTCTTAAACAAAATAGGTTTTTCTTATGAAACGACGTTTCATTTAAATGGAACGGTTGACAAACATAACTGTAGAAATTGAAGCAGAGAAAATTCTCACTTAGTGTATGAGATTCACACGCAATATCTTAAAAAAATTAACGATTGGGCTGGTAACATTAACAATAAAATTATTGGTCCTTATTTTTTTGAGGGCACAGTTGATGGTGAGGTTTATCTAGATTTTTTGATTAATTTTGGATGATAATCATCCAAATGAGATAGCCATTTTGCACTTAATCAGATATTATTTAAACGAGGTTTTTCCCAATAGGTGGATTGGAACACGTGGAACGATCGAATAGCTGACTAGATCTCCCGATTTGACTTTTCTTGATTACTTCTTATGGGGTTACTTAAAATCTTAAGTATATTTTAATAGACCAAACAATATTGCTGATTGAAAAGTTAGGATAACGGAAGAAATTAACAAAATAACTCCCGTAATCGTACAAAATGTTGTACGAGAATTCCAAAATCGCCTAGGTTATTGTGAAGAAGTGAATAGTGGTTATTTTGAAACTTTAATTTAATTATAAAGTATATTAAAAAATACATTCTAAATATTATGTGACATTATTATCTACATGCAATCTAAAGTTTTGTGATAGAGACATTATCAAAATTTTAAACATCAATTTTCTCCGTTATAATTGCACCAAACTTAAAAGCTTTATATTGCTGAACAGAGGACTAAAATACCTTTCTAACAAGGTGCCATACGACTCCCTTTGTTATTTAAAATTTTCGAGGGGTGCTCATAATTCCAAGGGGTTGCTGGAGGGTTATAATATTTTCATACTGTAAATTGCCAATTTAAGAATAAAATCGGCGTGTTTCAGATGTTTTTTACATAGTACTTAATAATGCTAAAAATGAATTTATTCCATACATATGGACTGCATGGTATAACAGACATACGCCAAAAAGAGGAAACCATGAGCCAATTTAGAAAAAGAACTATTGAGAACAGTCAAAAGAAGAAAAACCAGTTATTTAGGGCATTTGTTGCGCAACGAGAAATACTACATCCCTCAGTTGATAATAAAAGGCAAAATAGAAGGAAAGCGAGGAATTGGAAGAAAAAAATTGTCCTGGTTACGTAATATCAGAAACTGGACAGGACTGGGTATTGAGGAACTCTTAAGAGCAGCTGAAGATAGACAAACGTTTGCCACCATAACCGCTAACCTCCATTGATGGAGATGGCACTTGAAGAAGAAGAAGATGAGCCTCGTTCAACAGCCACATATATGTACTGAAACAAATAAGCTAAAGACCAATCTACTTCTTCTTCTTAACGTGCCCTACCAAATCCCCTTGACGTTGGCGATTAACATGGCGAAACTGTCTCTGTCTCGAGCTATTCTAAATAGTTGCTCAGTTTTCTTTATTCCTGTCCATTCCCTAGTATTCTTCAACCAAGAGACCTGCTTTCTACCAATTCCTCTGCGTCCTTCGATTTTACCCATCATAATAAGTTGAAGAATATTATATCAGTCTCCCCTTACTACGTGTCCAAAATAGGCCATCTTTCTACATTTGATGTTATCAAGCAGCTCGCGAGCAGCATTTGCTTTCTCAAGGACTGCCACATTTGTCAGCATAGCCGTCCATGGAATTTTTAGTATACGTCTGTGCAGCCACATTTCAAAGGCCTCCAGACGATTAATGGTGGATATTTTTAATGTCCATGCTTTGACACCGTATAACAGGACTGACCAAATGTAGCATTTATTATGTAGACCATGTAGATGTAGACCAATCTACAAAATCATCAAATAACGTATGCAAAAGTGACAGCACATCAAAATAATCACGAATCAGAAGATAAACTAATATAGAACAACAACTATTAACATTATTCAACGAGTTCAAAAACATGTTCTCGCAACTCATGAGTTAAATAATTAGTATGATTTTAAACTTACTAACACAAGTCATTAACCAAAGAAATTCTTAAACATACTAAGAATTTCCACACGGAACGCTAACGGCCTGCTAAACCATGAGGAGGAAGTAATTACTTTATTAAACCTGAATACAATAGATGTTCTGTTTATTTCAGAAACCCACTTAACCGATCTAACTACGTTCAATATTCGGCTCTATACCACATACAGCACACCTCAACTCCATGTTACAGCTTATTCATGGTGGTTCGGTGGTTATTGTCCGCAGCTGCGTATCACGTCATGAATTGCTGATGAAATATGCAACAGAAAAAATTCAAGCAACAATCGGTTAGGTGAATGCAATGCCATGACGTTTTAACATATCTATCTGCAATATACAGCCCTATCATCATGCAATCTCCACATATGAATACAATGCCTTCCTTAAATTACTTCGCAGAAAATTCGTAGCCGTGGGAGACTGGATTGCGAAACATACACACTAGGGCTCATGACTCACAACAACAAATAGTCTTTATCTTCTAAAAGCAATGAGCGACAGCAACTATGATTGCCGTACTAACGGAATCTGATTGCCATATTACTGGCTGAGTGACTCCAAAAAACTTCCAGATACACTGAACTATTGCTTAAGCAAAGGAGTGTCACGTAACAACTCGTAACATAACAAAACTCACGTAAAAAACACCAACTGGGCAGATTTTCAATCCTACCTAGAAGAAAACACTAATCTTAATTTGCGGATCAAATCTACACATGGCATAGATACAGCAGCTTAATACTTCATTAGGCTTGTGCAAAAAGCGGCGTGGCTCAGCTACACTACTAACTGAACGCAAACCAACACATACCACAAATGTACCGTCCCCGTCATAAAAAACTGGTACAACGCTTATAACCGAAAATCGTGTTTTTCAAGTTGTGTAAGTTGAGCTTGTCACATGTGTCATTCTAATTATGAAGGCAACGTTGCCAGTTCTACGAAAATATTATATCAAACCAGCTAAAAGCACAGCTGTGCCACAGGTCGCAAGTTTTTAGTATACTAAAAACTAAAACAATATCAAGTATTCTCGATCAGTCAGTCACATTTATATTAATACATTTATTTAAATATACATCTTAAAATATTCTATTAATTATGAAATTTTCCATTATCTCAGTACCCAAACATTGATTCGTGTTTTATTATAATTTATGAAAATATTTCAATTCAAAAATAATGATAGATAATAAATCTAGACATGACTTTAAATTTATGTTTAATTTTAAATCGAGAGTTGTGATTGTTTTCTCGTAAAGTGTAGCACAAAACTTTATTGAGTTGTGGAATACTACAGTAAATAAAACCCACTGGAAAAAATTAAAATTTAATTTAAAATTAATAAAAAGTGAATAATTGTTACAGTGAACAAGTGTGGGATTTAAATATATGTATTACAATTCGAAAAGTTAATATTTTGTCATAGCTCCATTATTATTATTCACTTCTTGCAATCTTCTAGGAACTGAGTTAATTAAATTTAGTTACAAATTTTCAATTTTCGGCCAAGCTTTTCCAGGTTTCTTCAATGATGGTGCATAAATAATCTCTGTTTTGGGAAAATACATTTAATTTTTGTATTTTGCTGCTATTTTCAATCAGGTAATCCCGTACACGGTGGGGATTGAATAGTTATCGTGCTGGAAAATAAAATTATTGTTGGGGAAAATTTCCCTAACCGATGGCAACATCACATCAACATCACAGAATCGTCCTTCAATTCTCCAACACATTCCTAAACCTCCTCTATACATCCAAGCCCAAACAATTTCTAGAGAACCGTCCAGACTTATCACTTGATGAATTATAGTTTTCGTTAAACCTATTTCGAGGCGGTCTATAAACCCTAATATGGCCATCATAATGAGACTGAAATACTTTTTCATCAGTAAAAATTACACGGTCAAAAATTGTCTGGATCATTTAAAATGTAATTTAAAGCAAATAGGAGTCTACTTTGTTTATGTTCCTCGCTAAATTTGTATTTTCTGGCGGCTGAACAAATTTTTAAAGATGTTCTTCTAATTCTCTTTAATGCTGTAGTTATAGAAGCATTGAAGTTTGTATTAGATTTTGGTTGCCTTGCCGTATGGAAGGGATACGCTATCAAATAATTAGTTAATGTTTCATCTTGTTGGGCTGTAGTAATAACTGGTCTCCCACTCCCTCTCCTTCTATCCAAAGTCTTGTAGTTTTCAAATCTTTTTTTAATGTTGTGGATTGTGGTTTTGCTTCTATTTAACCCTTGAGCCAGTTCTCGATTAGACCAACCATCTTCTATTTTTGAAATTATTCTCGTTTTATCAAACTGACTTAACTGACGTGGCATCTTTAAAAATTCACTTTGACAAACTTGTCAAATTTGACTGATGGCAAGCAATATTTTTTATGTTTAATATTTATGTTTAATTGTTCCGATATGTTCGGAAAGTTTTCACGCACTGATAACATCTGTAGATACTAAACCAACATTTTTTAATTATAAGAGGATCTTTAACAGTTATAAGAGGATAATATAATACTGTCACGTTTTAAAAAGCGTTTTTCGCCCCGGATATTTTATAGTTTATAATCTACGTAGGATAACAGTTAACAGTTTGTGTTCTGTAAGTAATTGAAGTATAAAATTACAGTAGGTGGATTTCAATGTTTCCTGATCCAGTACCCTAAGTTTAAATATTGTTCAACATTTTGGACATTAGCTCAGTCCTCTTTCTGGTTATTAAATTATTGGATACGGTTTTTTGTTGTTAATAATAAAAATATTACCTATTAAAAAACTTTATACATTATTGAACGTTATTTTTTACGTCTTACGTTTTATTTAAATTTAATGAAATTCCTTTGTCCTAAACGAATTGATTCACGAACTATTGTGTCCAGTCTGAACACAGGTTTACATTGAGAAAAAAAGTGTAAGGTAAGTTGGGGCAAGATCGCACGGAATTTAGATTAGTCAAAATTTACCTGACAATACAACAATAAGATAAGTTTAAAAAATTATCAAAATGTGCATGGCTTAACTTTAACTCATAAGCAAAGAGTTTGCGGGATAAAACTCAATATTTGTTAATAAGAAAGTTTATAAAAAAAAATGAAATAAAAAAAATGCAGTCGTTCGAATTTGCCCCCGCGTATGGGGAAGGTCGGACAACTTTTAAAATTATAATATAAGTATTTCAAGAACACCTACGGGGTAACATCGAATTCCGAACAAGCCCCTGGTAAATTTCTTACTATTTAAACCATAAATTTATACATGTCTAATTTTTCTCCGCATTCGATCTTACCCCGTATATGAATAATTAAAAACTAGAACAGAATTAACATTTTTATTAGAAAAATTTACAAAATAAAAATCTTAAGCAATATTTAGTCCATTAAATTCAACGGCGAATTGCAGATAATTTTTTTCATCCTGGAAAGGATTCGGTAAGAACATTTCTATGTTTTCATAGATTATAGTGTCAATATCGTTAGTTTTAGGCCAATCAAATTTTTTGACTTTCTCATTAAATCTTAAAAACTTTACAACACATTCGGGATGAACTTTGTCTATTTCTATTATTTTACCAACATAATATTTTATGGTTTTCTTGCTGCAGTATTTAACTAATATCCAAGCGTTTTTTTCTAGGTTTTCGAACGTTTCATCTGCCTGTTCCTCATCAAGGAAATTTGAATCCTTATCAAATTCTTCATACATTGGTTCAATGTCACTTTCGCTGCTAGAACTTTCTGAGATTCGAGACTTTTGTTTTTTTGGCGTGTTAGTGTGTGATGGGCACTTACTGGTAGATTCCAATAATTGAGCTGCATCTTTGTGCGTGATGACTTCAGCACCTGTTGCAACACGTCTTTTTTTGACGACTTTAGCACTTACGGAGCTCTGTTTCACAGTGTCAAGTAGAAGGTCTTCAAATGAAACATTTGTTAGTCCAGACTGACCCTCAAATGTTTCTCTGTTAGTCGTGTTTGTAGGTGAAGCATTACTTGGTCCTGCATCTAATATGTCCCTAGTTTCATTATTACCATTTGCTACGTCAGTTACCACTGTTGCGACTTGCTTCATATTTTCAAATCGTTTTAATGCTTCAGGATGGTATTTTTCTTTTGGAATAACTGATGGATTGAAGGGATATATTCCACTTTTCTTAAATCCATTCTGTATTACAACTGAACTAATATTATTCCATATTTTGCGCACCTTTTCGGAAAATACTTTTTTTAAACTTTGATGGTACACAAGGCAAATATCGAACACAGTATTTAATTAAATCTTGCCCAAGTACTTTCGATCACAAGATCATCTTCAGGGGCATTTCGTCAGTTGTGGCCTATCCAGCAATAACCGAATGTCATAAATGTAAATTGGGACATAACAAATACACTAAACAAAGACAAACAAACACTTTAAAATTTAAAATTGGAGAAGCTACATTTTATATTATAGAAGCCGGAGACAGAATGATTCTGTCTCCGGCTTCTGTCTCCGGCTTCTATAATATAAAATGTAGCTTCTCCAATTTTAAATTTTAAAGTGTTTGTTTGTCTTTGTTTAGTGTATTTGTTATGTCCCAATTTACATTTATGACATTCGGTTATTGCTGGATAGGCCACAACTGACGAAATGCCCCTTAAGATGATCTTGTGATCGAAAGTACTTGGGCAAAATTTAATTAAATACTGTGTTCGATATTTGCCTTGTGTACCATCAAAGTTCATTTATTCGAACATTCAACCTTATATGTTGATGTTTTAAATGACCTAAACACAGCAAGATCGAGGGGCTGCAATAAGTGAGAGGTATGTGGCGGAAGCTTTAAGATAGTTATGTCATTTTCTTGTGCAAGAGTTACTACTCTATTATCTACATGCGTACTGTGCCCATCGTATATAAGCAAGACCGGTCGTTGATCACCCAGAACAGGCATTAACGTTTTCTTAATAAAGTTGACAAAAATATCAGTCTCCATCCAACCATTGCTACTAGCAGCGTATGCTAAATCTGTTTCGCCGTCTGGATCTGCCATCCACTGGTCCCATACATTCTTGCCCTTGAACACAATTAAAGGGGCGCTTTTTCACCAGCAGCATTTACAGCGGACAAAATTGTTACGTTCTCTCTTCCGGGACCACTGGTTACACGGGAACAAGCTGCACCTCTAGCACCAACTACCTTTGTCTTACATGGGTCGATTGATAGACTCGTTTCGTCTAAATTCCATATTTGGTGTGGAAGATTGTTTAATTTTAAGTAATCTAAAACTCTTTTCAATAGGTCAAAATAATCGTTGACCACAAAAGGATCAGTCATTTTTTTTCTTGAATACTCCACCGCTTGGGGCTTTTTAATTGAAAGTTTATGTCGTTGCTTAAAATTAATAAACCAGTCGGCACCTGGCATATTATTTTTAAAAGGAGTCTTAATATTATTTCTTGTTACGTACTCAGCTACAATAAATAATAATTCCTTTCTAGAAAGGCCAAACCCCATTTCTCAAGAGTTTTAATACCATTTGCCAAAGTCTCTTCATGCTCTAAGGAAATTGCCAAGCTCCTTCCCAGCGTTTTACTTTTTGACCCATGGGTTCCTTTAGCATGATTTTGGGATGTTATATTTTTTTGCTGCCCCGTGAAGGGTTATTGATCCTCTTTCCAATTCACTAATGGCACTCGCAAGGTCTTCCTTGGTGTATTTGCTACACCTGTCGGATTTTCTTATATATTTTCGGACCATCTTCAAAACTGTAATAAAAATTACTTCTTTATAGGCTTTGGGGTAAGGTCGGAAAAATTCGAGTCGATCTTACCCGTACATCTACATATGGGGAAAGATCGAACCAACTCATAATAACACACCCAATTGAGGTTATGATTGAATAGTTCAAAGAGTTTATAAAGATGAAACATTTACAACACAGATTACCTATATAATGTTCTCACTTACCTTTTGAAGCAATGTTTGATGAATGGGGTAAGTTCGAATGCACAAAATAAACAAAAAAACACAAAATTGCAAATATTTCAGACGAAAACCCTAGAAGCAAACCGCCGTTTGTTTAGGCAGTGCATACCTTTACTTGCTCCACGAGGCGAGTGTTTACGGCGCTGTTGCCACACCTATATCAATTTTACAGGCTGCGTTCGGACTTGCCCCGTCTCCGATCTTACCCCAACTTACCTTACCAGTTTTATATGACGGGAAGTGTACCCCTGCACATTTGCCAGCTCATTGCTGAAAAACGTCGTGCAAGAAGAACCTGGCAAATATCAAATTAAAACAATATAGATCTAAATATATTCAATTAACTACGTAGGCAACTTGGAGTAGCCATCAAAGCCGCAAACAACGAAACCTTCGAACATTACATTACAATCCTTACAGCAAATGACCAGACGTTATGGAAGGCGACTAAGAAACTTAAAAAACCATAGCTGAAGAAAAGAAGAAGAAAAAGCGGAAGTCTTTGCTGAACATTTTACAAACGTATTTTAAATACATCTAGCAAACCCTAATGAAGAAGTGAAAGAACTAATTAGCGCAGTATGTCAAATGTCCCTCCCAATTAAAAGTTTTACTCCTTTAGAAGTCAAGAAAACAATAAACAAACTTAACTTACGATATGCTCCAGGGTATGATTTAATCTCGACACAAGTACTAAAACAACTTCCTCGCAAGACCATTACTTTTCTAACAGTTATATTTAACCGCATTCTAAGCTTATCATAGTTTCCAAAAATATATCCTCAAGCCAGGAAAAAAGACCAATGAAGTAATATCTTATCGACCAAGTCTCTGGTAGTTTCTTCATATTGATATAAAAAAACAGTTTGTAAGAAAATAATCTAATCATAAAATCATAAAATAGTGGTTTTAAAATGCTTAAAACAATGATTTAGATACGAGTAAAGTTTGTTTACAAATATCTCAATATCGCCAGAAGGGGCTCTGTAAATATTAACAAGACAACACATGCTATCTCTTAAGCTAAAAGTAACACAACAACATTCAAAATGTATTTCTTCCGCCATATTATATAAAAAGTTTTGAGGTTTACAAAACAAACCGTCTTTTATGTACATCGAAACACTTCCATGGCATTTATCTTTTTTTGTGAAAGACGCGTGTGTTATAATTTTGAAAACAAAATAAATCCTTATTTAGATCGCTACATCATGTTTTAGATACACATACAACATCAGTTTCCTCCGAGCTCAATATTACCTCAATTCTGTTACTTTTATTATTATTAACTGATTATTATTATTTTGTGTACTAACATCAACGTCGTTGGTTATGTCGAATTTCTCACGTGCGTTCTCTGTAGGTAAAAAAAAATTTACACACAATTCACTACCCTACACGACCATCAAATGATAAATGAAATATCAAAAAGTCTTGAAGAAAAAAATACTGCAACGCAATATTTCTAGACATATCACAAGCGTTTGGCTAAGTCTGGCACACAGGTCAGCTTTACAAAGTAAAAAATAGCACTATCCAGTAACTATTTCCTCCTACTTAAATCCTACATATCAAATAGATATTTCTCTGCAAAACTCAATGGGCAACAATCCAACCTCTGTCAACGTAGCAATTAAAGCTGTAAATGAAGATCCCATACAAGCCTTACAAAACCTGCAACATTATCTGAACATATACCATTCTCCAAAGTAAAACAATTACACGTCACGATTTCTACAAAGTGGCGTCACTTGTATTTAAAATTTCCAGAGCATCAACCTTAGAGTTCAAATTTTCCTAATACAGCTAATAATACGAAACCCATACGGAACTGCTCGATCTTTCATAGGCGTCAACATGGTGGAATAATTAGAAAAATGTAATCATCATTATATTGGAAATTTTAAAATTATATTGATTAAATAACCAAAAACATTTGTTATTATAGATTTTATGAAATAACTCTTTAAGTCTAATATTCCACAAAATAATAATTTTAATTAAATATATTAGACAATTGTAATTTTTGTAATTGTACTTTTCTCTAATTTATATGTAATCTTTGGCAATCTATAAAAACTAAATTCACTATTTTTGCCATTATTAGCACAATTAAATAAGCAACATGAATTTGCACCCATTTTTGATAAAATTTATGCGTAAAAAGATAGGTCTAATTTTGTCATATTTCGCTGCTACGCACGCTGGCATCGTTTCAAAGTACCCCTACCATGGTTATGCACGGAGCGAATAACTACTTCAGAACTATTCTGATGTTTTGGCAACGCTGTGATATTCTGACGGCGTAAATCTTTGAATGACGTGCAAGCTTTTTTATATAAAAAAAGCTATACTCAGTGATTGGTATACAAAATGCAAAACAAAAGTAAACAAAGCAAAATTAACTCAAATAACATTTACCAACTTCCACAACATATGCTCGCCTGTAAAAGGATGGAAAATGTAAGAATACCAAGAGTAACACATGTTAGATACCTTGGCCTCCATCTTGACCAACGTCTCACTTGGAAGAAACACATCCAGACCAAAAGAAGACTTAACATCCAAAACAAAATTCTTTTATACAAAGCCATACTCAAACTTATCTGGTTCTATGGACTACACCTATGGGATGGTGCAAAGCCAACGTCACCGAAAATTGTCCAAAGATTTCAGTCTAGAATGCTAAGATCGATAGTGAATGCACCATCGTACGTAAGTAATCAAACACTTCAATAATACTTACAGATTCCTATTATCAGAGAAGAAATCCATCGAGCCACGGAGTCACAAAATTCAAGTACCATTTACCATGAAAATAAGCTAGTAAGGGAATTATTCAACAATGGTCCA
Organism: Diabrotica balteata; assembly: GCA_918026665.1. Classification (NCBI taxonomy): domain Eukaryota; kingdom Metazoa; phylum Arthropoda; class Insecta; order Coleoptera; family Chrysomelidae; genus Diabrotica; species Diabrotica balteata. Next base: position 102,391,767 of record OU898281.1, read on the forward strand.
TCCACAAGAAGACTAGATAGAACCTGGCTCCAAGACCTACTTCAAAACTAATACTTAATAATCAAAAGACTGATATTTTTTTGTACACACTTATGACAAGTCGAAAGAAAATGCAAAAAAGTATTTTTGAAGTGTGTATATTTTAGGCAATTCCTAGCTGAGCTCTTTCGGCTTTACAAAGCCATCATCAGAGCTATGCTACAATATGCTACAATAAAATGTTCTTATAAGTACTAATTGGTAAAGATTATAATTTTTAACTTACGTCAATTTTTTAAATACCACTACAAAGGAGAGATCTCATTTCCTTATATTTCAAAATAATGATTTTTTTAGTTGTTGAAGTTTGTTAAAACATATAAAAAACATATAAAAAGCCGACACTGGACTTCACAAACACGTTAAAAAATTGAAAAAATTTTTGTCATGGTACGGGTGTAAGAACCCGACCATTGATTGATGTGAGGATGTAGACAGAATAGAACTAATGAAATCAAATGTCGGTCCTTTTAAACGATTTTTCAAAAGTGACAGTTGACAAATGTCATATATAGGAAATAGAGATTGTTTTTTTAAATTCTTACAAAATTATTTAATAGTTTGGAATTACTAATAGTCATCAAAGACTTTCTAAAAATTAAGTTTTTAAATTATATTTTATGTGTTCATCACATCATACAGAATGACATTAGTTTGTAAATTCACTCAAGTCATTGCTCAAGGTCAATGTATGTTCAATCTGACAGCTATCCTTAAGAAACAAGGGCTCAAATTGTTCAACAACAATATAAAGAAGAAACATGGTATTAATGTTACGTTATCTGATACTTAAGTGTATTGAGAAATGTATCTCGTAATGGAAATTTGTAAGAAATTTGCATAAATTTTTTTAAGAATGTATTTTCATGTTTCAATTAAGAACAACTGTCAAATGAATTACAAAATGTTGTAAATTTCTAATAAAGTTTAAAATTTGTTTAAAAATATAAAAGTATGAAAAATATATAATAAGATTGCATGAGGTCACCCTTCTTCCTCTAAAGTCTCCCATAATAATTTAAAAAGAGGTTTATAATTGCAATTGAGGTTGATTTGTGTGTTTAAGCAACAATCAGGGTTTAGTTTCATTTCTTTGGATATCTCAAGATCTTCCAAGAGATTCATGAGTCTAAAGTTTTTATTGGGAATGTTGTGTAAAATTTTACTGTTTTCAGAAGGAGAAAAGGAATGATTATTAAATTTAATATGATATCCAAAGTTTGATTTTTCTGGGTTATTGAGGTGTTCTTTGATTCTTTGATTCAGAGTTCTCATTGTTCTACCTACATAAGTCATATTACAGTCACCACAGGACAGCTTGTAAATACCACTTCTGTTTAGTTTGTCAACTTTGTCTTTGGTCTTGCTGAGTCTTGCATCAAGTCCATCTTCAGCAAGACCAAAGACAAAGTTTTTTAACAATTGTGTCGCATTTTAGACTCTTGTCATTAATAATTAATTAAAACTTTCTCGTCTAAGACACATTTTAAAAAATATTATATAGCTACTGTTGATAAGTGTCGGAAAATTTAAATTTCGCGCATTCGCATTTCCGGATATGTCCGCCATCAGAGGCCACTTTTTTGGTCTCCTTTTCATAAGGATTAGATTCCCTCCTTTGTCTTATTGCTCGATGCTACATCCTCACATCAATCAATGGTCGGGTTCTTACACCCGTACCATGACAAAAAGTTTTTCAATTTTTTAACGTGTTTGTGAAGTCCAGTGTCGGCTTTTTATATGTTTTTTATATGTTTTAACAAATTTCAACAACTAAAAAAATCATTATTTTTGAAATATAAGGAAATGAGATCTCTCCTTTGTAGTGGTATTTAAAAAACTGACGTAAGTTAAAAATTATAATCTTTACCAATTAGTACTTATAAGAACATTTTATTGTAGCATAGCTCTGATGATGGCTTTGTAAAGCCGAAAGCGCTCAACTGGGAATTGCCTAAAATGTACACACTTCAAAAATACTTTTTTGCATTTTCTTTCGACTAATACTTAATAGGTACTCTATAAATAGAGTTAGGGAAAATAGATAACGCATTTTTTAAATAAATGACAACAGTTGAAAGGAAAGGAATATGAATTTAGTAACAAATGTTTCTTTTTGAATACTCTGGCGACATCTATGACTCGACTATCAAAACGGTGTTGAGATGAAATATTTAGTAGGAAAGTTTTCCACAAAATAATTCTGACGGTATTAACTGCCATGTTTAAGACTTTCCTTTAAAAAATTCAAGGCTAAGAAATTATGAAGGAACGTTTATTTAAAATTGATCTTTGTTAAAATCACGAATAACCTACGTAGTTGACCATCTACAAGAAGTTTTAAAAGCAATTGAGCAACACGTGTCCTATCCTTACCTAAACTGAGATACCTAACACGTTTTAAGTTTGGAGGGTAAGTAGTGCTGAATAAAATTTTTAAAATATATTGTAAAAATTGTGATACAGAAAATGCAATTCCATAAGTATATTTACTTTATAACTTTTTTGGACTCTCGGTAAATACATTTAAACTAGTAAGCGACACCTAAGTTCTCTAGTAGTAACTAAAATACAGATAGCAGATTGAAAGTTTAGTATTTGTACGGGTAGATGGCAGTGAAAGTTTACTGAAGAAATTTAGACAAAATAAAAATGCAATTTCATACTTATTTTATTAATTTTTTATTAGTCTCCCACCAAAATAAAGATTGAAATATATTCATCATACAAAGAAGTCTTTCGTGACGAATCTAAGATAATTATTTTATAATAACTAACTCTAGTATATCTGCCATCCATGAATAAAATTTGTCTTTTAGGAATTTGTTGGATATTCATTAAAGTATTGTTAAGAATGTTTGCTTACAAACATATATTATTAATTATTATTTTGGAGTTTAAATTTTCCCTCGTATATGTGTATACTTTATCTCGGTGCATACATTATAATAATCTAAAAATTACTTTTGAGTATTGTTTTAACTTTACAAAGTATTTTTATTCTTTTTAAAATGCATGATCTATCATGCTTGGAAAACTATTTAAACATGTGTTTAAAATGATTAATAAAACACAGAGTTAGACAAAATATTTATTTTTTTAATTATCGTTACAAAGATATTCTGTATATATCTCAAGTAGGTCTTATCAGTAAAAGAACTACTAATATATAACGTGAATGTTAAAGAGTAATGATAAGAGGGTACAGGTTTAACCTTTCTATATATTTTACGAAAGTCAAAGCTGGAAGGTTAGTGTGTTGGTAGACTTCAGTTAAGTGGGTAAGGTACCGTATTAGGAAAGAAAATTCAAACATGAAGGCTATGGTCAGAACCGGAAGGGTAAGCTTGATTTTATTGATAATTTTTTTCGTATTGCAAATAGGTATTGCAAAAATTAATTAAACATAGTGTAAAATGTACCTAAAAGAAAACTTTCAACCATAAAAATAACTCTTTTGTTGATGAACACACATACAGTGTGTGTCAGCCAAATGGAATAAATTAGCTAGTAAATAAATGAGGAAGTATTCAAAAAAACGATCGAACACGTCGAGTTGTATTTATAGTTGCGCATTTTTTTCCATAAAAACTTTTATACGGGTGTTATCAGATACGGTGGCCAATACCAACTTGCTTATTTCAAATAGAACACCCTGTATATTAATTAATTTTTAGATTACTTAGATTATTTTAGGCAATTTTTGAATACAATGTCCTAAACCTATCTTTAACGGTTTCGGAAATATTAAGTAAAGTTCAAAAATTCACATTTAGAAAAGAAAATTATCTATTTGCCGAAAGTCACTACAACATATTCAAAAAGCTCTAAATAATACAAATCTAAACAATAATGTCAATGTAGGAGATGTTCAAAATGCTCCCCACAAACGTCTTAACGTCTTGGCAACCAAACCAATCTAACCCAACCTAAACGTGAATAGAAATTTCTTCAAACGTTACTTTAACATCTCAGATATGATAGATCTAATCGCAAGTGTTATTCGTATTCGTAAGTCAGCTAAGTCAGTGGGTTTAGTTTGGTATACAACACTTTTTACATATCCCCATAAGAAAAAGTCTAATGACGTCAAATTGGGGGATCGTGGTGGCCATTCCATCGATCCTTGCCTCCCTATCCACCGATTTTAAAATATTTGATTGAGGTACTGCCGGACATGGATTTGGTAGTGAAGTGGTGCTCCATCTTGTTAAAACCATATCATATTCGCTGGAACTTATGCTTTTCCTGGATCAGAATACAAGTTGGCCAACGTTACACTAAATTATTTTGGAACAATGCTAAATAATTGTTGCCATTCAAATTGCCATCTATGAAAAAGGGACCTATGATCTGATCTTCAATAATTCCTGCCCACACGTCTCATCCAGTGAGGATTTTCCCTGGACCAATAGCGGCTACTTTGCCGATAAGCAGTGAAGAGTAAAGATGCACTCATCAGAAAACAAAACATGTTCTAATTGGATCACATTGCTGTCTAACATGGCCATATAATAATAATGTAATATTTAAATAACCGATGAATATCTAATTACTGGGGCAATTTGGTATCCTTACTTATTGCATTGGCAGCTTCTTTCTTTACCTTCCTAACATAGCCCAGGTCGTGGAATTTCTTCTTTATTTTATTAATTGTCCCTTGAGATATGTTCGGCAAATAAGGAAATGCTTCGTGAAATGAACGAGCTACTTCCATTTTCGTCCGTGTCTTATCTTCATAGCCAATCATCTATATAATAATTGTAATTTTGTGCATTTCTGTTAAATGAACCATTTTCTGGCTTGCGGTTAATGAAATTCAAACGACTATAGCACTGACATCTACTTCTGCCATGGAACAATAAAACATTGGCGTTTAAACAAAAGTAAACATTTTTTTGTTTTTTTTTTTAACATATCAACAAAAAGAAATGCTTAAATAGTTTTTGCTTACTTTATCATCACCAAGACCTAAATGGGCAAGAAGTAGTGATAGCGACTTTCGACAAATAAATAATTTTGTTTTCTCAATGCGAATTTTTGAATTTTACTTAATATTTCCTAAACAATCAAAGGTAGGTATAGGACATTGTATTCAAAAAAGGTGTAAAATAATCTGAGGAATCTAAAAATTAATTAATATACAGGGTGTTTGATTTAAAATAATCAAGTTGGTGTTGGCCACCGATATCTGATACACCCAGTATAAAAAGTTTTTATGGAACAGAATTGCAACTATAAATACTCATCGACATGGCTTTTTCGAATACTCCCTCATTTATTTATTAGCTAATTTATTCCATTTGGTTGACACACAGTGTATAATCGACCTTTTATTTTTACATTTTCGTCAGCGGAATTTAGCCATCATTAGGCAACTCAAATCGTAAATGCATTATTCTAATATGCAATCGTAAATGCATTCTGAAATTGTTTTCTGTTGTCCTTACTACTGAATGTATATATGTCGCTATAACTTGCTTAAATACAGTTTTATATAGAATTAAACCGTAATTAAAGATTTATAAGTCAACACCAATAATCTTTTAAACAGGTTTGTAGAAATAAATTTTAAATTTAAGTACTTACAATACATTTTATTTAGCTTGACAGACAAATTAAATTAAACTGCTAAAACAGAAGAGTTTTATCAGGTTTGTTGCAAAAGTGCCGATATTGGGTACTTATACTTATACTTGAGAAAGTATATAAATAGTACTTACATGCCTGTGCAAGGATTTTTGTTAAATCTTGATTGTTGAGTGTTCTGTGCACACCTCTTTAACTTAAATCCTTGCGCAGGTGTGTAAGTAGGTACTGTTTATATACTTCCTTAAACCATGGATAAGTAATATTTGCACTTTTTGCAACAAAGCTAATAAACTCTTTTAGTTAGGTACGACATTACAATATGTAATTGTTGTAGTATATTAATTTAACTTATCCGGAGAATAAAGTAATTTTTTATTTATTTATTATTTATATTTAAAAAAAAAAATTATATTATATTAAAATAATTCAATGAATTATTATGTTTATTCATAACGCTATCTGTTAACATATTAACAAAGCATAAGATGTTTACTTCTAAGAGACCTGTCAGATTCAGACGATACTAAAATTAAAACTAATAATAAAATATAAATACGTGAAATTAAAAGCCAATATTTATCTTTCTCTCTACAAAAACTTCCTTTGCTGAGTCTTAAATGTTGAATTTAATTTTCATATATTTTTTTGAGAATATATTACTGTCAGATCGTTTTCTATTTCTGGTCCTTTCTAATTACTAACATGGGCGTTAAAATCGTCCATATTCATTCCTTTGGCTTTGGTTTCTTCACTGCAAAATCATCAAGTCATTATCTAGCATAATTAAACCATTTCTTTTTTTCCTTGTTTCCCATAGTCCACATATGTATATATTTATCTCTTTCAGACATTTAGTGATTTCCTGTCTTTCATGTTTCATATGCTTTGTATAAATCCGACATCCTTTCTGTTAAGTTTCTGATGGGAAAAGTCAGCTTTAGTTTATAAGTAGATAGCTAACCTAGCTGGAGATTACCTCCTTCTTTATCTGGGTTTATTCCAGCATACCTAGATACTTAAACTATAGATAATTTATTAATGACAAACAATCTTTCGAAAGGCAAGGTTTCGAAAGGTTTCAATATCAAAATTCATAGCCTAGCCTAGGTACTTTATAATTTTTTATAGTCCATTTCTTTACTTATTAGAATAAAGTCGGGGATTATGGAATACCATTTTTATTTATAATAAATATGAAAAAAAATAATAATGGCGTGGCCAAAAGGTTGATTATATCAAATATTGTAATAAACTTTTAAAAATACATACATAAATTTATATTTTGTGTTATTGGGAAAAAATTAATTTTTGTTTACCGAAAAAATGGTCGTGTAATATAAAGTACCTATATGAGGTAATATTTAACACTAGTGTGTACAGTGCCCAGAGCTCGTATCTTAGGTACTGTATCCACATTTCTCCCTTTAAATCAGCCGTAAGACATCCTGAACAGAAAAGACAATCTGCATCATCTTTTGGGTTACTGTTCATATTCGGGAATTCTTCCCCATCAGTCGAGTCATCTAGGAGTCTTCTACCAATTTGTTTCTCGCTTTTTTTCTAACACAACTGAAACTTATTGCACAACATCTATTTTGCTGCTACTAGGTTTTGCACCGTCAGTTGGCTTTTTCTTTCCGTCGAACCCAACTTTTCTTTTAATTTTATTTTTTTCAATTTTCGATATGATTAACTCTTCCAGTTAATTTTTGTTTGGGATTGTATTATAGTCAAAATTTTCTCTGTTTCCTGTTTTCGGTCTCTTGTGCCTTGTACCAAAAGGTGCTTCTTCATTCTTGTGTGCTTCCATTAGAAAATCTTCTTCGGAAATAATATGTCTGTAATAAGATACCCGTTTGTCGAAATCCATTGATTGCTCTTTCGACAGTTTAGATCTTCAAGTAAGCTTAACCCAGCATGTCACTGATGTCAAAATGAGATATTGGACGAGTATTTTGCTTTAAAATTTGACGAAATTCTTCACTGCAGAAAATTTTCAATAGTAGTGTAGTATGAGGCAGTAAGCACAATAAAATTACGTGGTTTTCTCTAGCAGCTATAATAACATCTAGTTTTTTTGTGTGTGAATGATGCCCGTCCAAAATCAAAAGTTAGCTGATCAATCTCATTCAGTACCTTAGAATTCTTGTTTTGCCATAAAATTATGATGTCAGGACAGAGCCTCGAGGTATGGCACAATTCATAAAGATATTACTAGAGTAGGGCTCATTAATTGATACAGACTGACATCTGTCTTCCAAGTAAGAACTGAACCACTTTAGAGCAGTACCTCTGAAACCATATCTTTCTAGTTTATTAAAAAGTATTTTGTGATTGACACGGTCAATAGATCACAGAGATCCGCAGCAGCAAGATAATCTATATTTAAGTCCAAAAGACGGTAAAAAGAGATGGGAAGATAATTAGCAGGTAAATAGCAACTGAGCATAGATGACACAGGTAGATTTAATGAAAATATGGTATTCCATATAATCGGATATATTTCATAATCACCGACTTTACTATAACGAACGTATCAAAGTCCGAAGTGAATACTGATAAAAGGGTGCTCTTACTGGTCATATAAATCATTTTCTCACCAAATCATTCTCAAAAACAAGAAATATAGCTTGAAAATAATTTTTTTTAAACATTTCTCTCTTTTGTAGTATCATATTATGTTCTTATACAAGCTTTTATAATACTTTGGACGACCTTTTTATCTTCTTCTTCTTTTTCACTGGCTTTACAACTCGAGGTGAGTCTTCGCCGCATCCACTATCGCCCTCCATCCTCTACGATCTTGCACTTCTATTACCCATTGTTGTACCCCAATGCTAGATAAATCGGCTTCAACATCATCCTTCCATCTTTTTCTCGGTTAGCCTACTGATCTTTTACCACATGGTCTTTCAAAAACCACTGTCTTTAACACTCTGTCATACTCTGATCGTACCACGTGACCTGCCCATCTTAGTCGGTTTGCCTTGATATGTCTAACTATGTTTTCAGTTCCATACAGAGTCACCAATTCAGCATTGCGGTGTCTTCTCCAATCCCCTGTAAATTCATCTCTTTGAGGGCCAAATATTATTCTGAGAAGCTTATTGATTTCCCGCTGGTTGAGAGTCCATCACTGCCATATGTAGTAATTGGGCGAATAATCGACTTGTACAGTGTTAATTTAGATTTTCTTTTTAGCAGCTTCGATCTTAATAATGTTGAAAGGTAGTATAATGCTCTATTAACCGCAATTATCCTTGCTGAGACCCCTTTTTGTATGTTGTTGTCAACTGTGATTATCGTCCCCAGATATTTAAACTCCTTTACTACTTCGAAGTTGTGATCATTAATACTGATGTTCTGCGTAACTCTTGGTCTTGGATTTTTGGTTACTACTATGTATTTTGTCTTTTCTTCATTTATTCGGAGACCCAGACTACCTGTTTCCTCCTCGAGCTGTGAAAACATATCTCTCACGTCTCTTGTAGAATGCGTGACTGCATCTATATCATCAGCAAAGGCCAGCAACAGTTTTGATCCTTGATCAACGAATCCTCGGGTCAGCTCAGACGATATTTTACTTATGGCATATTCTAAAGCAAAATTGAACAGCAACGGTGACAATGGGTCCCCGTGCCTAAGTCCTGAATTTATACCAAATGACATCGATGTTCTGCTTCCTATCTTTACTTGCGCATATGAGTGTGTCACGCACATTTGCGTTAACCTTTTTATCTACCATTCTATATTATTCGAAATATCGTGATATGCCTGCATTTTTATCACAAATGTTTTTTAATTATTAGCAATGACTACTTATAGCATTTTATCAAATTTTCGGGTGCTTCATTCACGTTCTACTATGATGATAATTTTAAACATATACAAACAAGGTGATAGAAGTGTGATACATTAATTTATATGAATCATCAGTATCGGCACGTTTTGGAGATAAATCTGACTCATACAACGTGACGCCAAATAGTATGATTTTTATTAGACTGTTTATTTATCGCGTTCATCCCTTGTATATGTAGTTACTTCCTTTGTAATATTATTCTTTTTTAACTTAAGTGCCTCGACAACTAAGGTCTTTGGCACAATACAGTTGATTTATTCTTAGAGATAATACCATAGGTATTATATTTTATTAAAACAGAATAGTGTCTCTGAGGAACTGTAGTACTTTTGTGTATTCACTAGGATAGTTTAGAATATCTGTAAGCGATGTCTCTATGTTATTTTCCCAGGCTTGGCTGGTGTACTGTTAGCAGTCCGTTAATATATTGTTTACGCTAAGAACACAATTGCACATGTTGGACGTCCATCTATCATGATTCTAAAAAATTACACTAAACAGAACAAAAACATAAGATGAATGATTGGTATTCAATAAAAAAAAACACATTCAATCGTAAGGAAGGCCAACTCGAGAACCAATTATTCTTTTTCAAACAACTTACCGACGATATTTCATATCTACCATGCGTTCTGTAATATTTTAGTTTAAATATATATATATATAATATATATATATATATTATATATATATATATATATATATATATATATATATTAATACAATATGTTAATTTATTATTTCAGTGGATGAGTTCCATACTTGCCTAAACCTTATTTTCATTATAAATCAGAAACTTGATAATGAAAAAAACACCCGAAGTAGAAACATTTCAATATATTTTGTAAAGAAACAAGATATTACTTTAAAGAAGTTATATAAAAAAAATTAAATGTAAACATCTGAATAATATTTTTGATATGAACTTGTAGGCCACTTTGGCGCTAATGCTAACTTAAAATAAGTAATACAGTTGTTGGCTAGGCAACGACAAAATAGGTCGAAAAATTATTATAATAATAATTTTCAATGACAGACTCAACTTAATCTCCAGTTGGGAAGCGATCTATAAATATTGTGATGTTCTGGAGGTATATATATTTAAGAAGATCGAATAAATCTTGTTTGTTTTCCTTTGTAAAAGTTAGTCGTCCACGAGGATACAACAATGGTAGTTCAAAAAGCAAATCAATAATTACAGGTCTACTACTACCAACTCTTTGCTAAATCAAGTATACCTACTAAAGAGATTATCATTTCCGACAAAATTGTATTTGTAGTACATCGTCTTGGGCTCCTATATGTGTAGCTGTATCAATCTCATTCTTAGCCATACTACTTTTTGTTTCTCTACCTATAATCTTCGGTATATTATGGACTCTTCCAAACTTCTTGTAGTAAAAAAGTGATCTGCTGTCATCTGATGCACAACAACTTTTGGTGTTTTCTTTTTAGCTTTTCTAGTTAAGCCAATCATTTGGATGAAAAATTTGAGATGATATTTTTTATTTTTCTTTTACACCAAAATCTCGCAGCTAGAAAATCTATGGCCGTCTATAAAAAATTTTTTTTTCTGCCAAATATTGCTCAGTGCGAACACAATGTAAATGTTGCGATTTTAACTACCGCAGAACTGTAAGCAGGTAAAACACATTAAGATAGGACGTCTGAGGTGAGTAGGCCATGTAATGCGGATGGAGCAAACCGACCCAGCTAGAAAAACGCTCCTTGATAGACCTACTGATCAAAGAAGAAGAGGAAGACCCAGAACAAGATTCCAGAAGGCGATGAATAGGGACGACTGAAAGAGAATTCTTGGGGAGGCTAGTACCCACACAGGGTTGTAAAGCCAATCTAATGATGATGAACTGTAAGCAGTTCTGATATAGACAAGACATGTGGCCAACATTATTTAACTCATTATAAATACGGAGATTGTGCACCCATAGTCGTCGTTTATTATATACTTCACCAGTGGATAACATTGGTGTATGTAAAGTGTTTTGACGGTCAAAAATCATAACTTGTTGTGTTCCATTGCTGGATTTAGCTTTCTGAATCTCTTTTTTTTTAATATCTCCTACTGCGTCTGCTCGCTGCAACTGAAGTTCATATTAAATTCTTGCCTTAGTATTAGTATTAGCAAGTACTAGTTTGTGCCTTAAATTCGTCACAGGTCTGGTTATTGTCTTTGCGGTTGGTAAAAATGTAAGTTAAATTTAATATTGAATTTATGTCGAAACCTATACAGCAATGCCTTTTTTCAGTACACTGACTTTTGTACGAGTCATACATGTTTCATATTTAGATCGGGATTTAGATACTTTCTATTACTATCCCTGTGGCAATAAAGACTTTCATACGATGAAAATATCTTAATACCCTTTACTACTACATACCCTTTGCCCATCCGCAAAACTGTGTGGTATATGTTTTCCTCGTCGATTAAGTACGGGAATCCCGATTTCTTGCGTTTTCTTCTATGCATTCGTCAACAAAGTGCTGTTGCAGATTGCTAGAGTTCCTTTAAAAAACTGTTTACAAACTATTTTATCTTCGCTGCTATCATCTTGAAGAATATAGCTTCAGATTTTATCTCTACGACTATTTTGCGTTTTTGTGTATTTCCTGGCAACGTGTGAAACTTGTACCTGACCAACGAAAAATGATTGCTTCATGTTCCAATACCGTAAAATCCTTCAAACATTTGCTTTCTTCTAGCTTGAGATATTTTTTTATAATTAGCTAAGGGAGCATTCACAATCTGTCATATTACAGGTCTTATTTGGGATGACTTTTTCTGTTGTAGATAGGTACATATTCTTGACCTCGAATACGTTTATCTATTCTTATGTATGTGTTTATCGTTTTCTAATGCTTTTCGTCCATTCTGCAAATTATTTGAGTTTTCAATCGCATTATGCACATCTTAGCTCTCATCTAGTTAAAAAAATTGAAATTAAATTCTTTAACATAATTTAGATTTGAAAATTACTAAATCATAAACTGTAGAATAATATTGTGTATTGTTTTAAAATATCATTTTGCTATATTTTTGTCAAAAATATTATGCCTTGATTTATTTTTATTCTGAGAAAGAACATAATTATGCCTAATCCTCATTTTTTATGCAAAAGACAATTACGTAAAGTGAAAATAAAAATTTTTACAAGAAACGTATTAATCTAACTTGTAATATCGTCATATTTTTTTTCTTTTCTGAGGGTGGAAATTTCTAAAATCCGCACCAGGTTAACCCATCCTTAGGGATCGCTGGCATGTGTTGGATTTAGGGTAGAGGGGTACATTTGAGCTCATTTCCCCGTAGAAGGAGGTCCTGCAAACGGGTGCCTTCCTGTTATCCTGCATACCAACTAAATCCATAGTTTCGTACTCTGGCACATAGTTTTTGTAGTTATCGCTATCGTCACCTGATATGTATGATAATGTAAACGTCTCGTTGCTTGCTGACGCCATGTTTTAGTGATTTAGGCTTACTGAGACTGACTCAAACTGTGTTTAAGTAAGTTTTGTTTGCTAAATTTGATCATATGTGCCATCATTGTTTTAAGTGAATATATGGCTAGGTAACTTTGGCATAAACCGATATGATGATTTTGAAGCGAAAGAGCACAAAAGAGCGGAATATAAAAAGTTGTGGGTTAGGCAAGAATAGAACTTAGCTACTTATTTAAAATAACAGCTTTCAAATTAGGCCTTGACTTATGAACAGCTACATATATAGACGTTAGGCTAAAATATAATACGAAAAATAAAAAATATCGTATGTATGTATTTTACTAAAGAATTTGATGTAATATTCCCAACAAGTCGACAAATTTAAATAAGTGTTTATTGATGTATTATATTCAGTGGTCGAAATGGACCGAAACGCCGTTCCGGTTCGCAAAATCAACGTTCGTTTCGTAAAACTGTTCCTAAATTTTTCGGGTATAGACCCATCTCATTCCGGTTCTACAAAATACTTTTTCCAGTTTAAATAGCGCTTATACGACGGTGGATAAAAACTATGGTACGACCTATTGTGGAAAATTTTATAATAACGTTTTCTTTATGTTTTAATAAAAATATAAATTTTTATGTCAATAAACTTTTTTTATTTTTATATTTTTATCTTTAATTGCGGCTTATTCCCAGTTAAATAGTAATTGTTTTAATAAAAGTTTCACTTTAATTAATTTGTATTTAAACGCTTAAATTATAAAATCTTTTCACCCGAATTAAAAAGGAAATGGTTTGTAAGTCCACCGATTATGTTACAGAACACACAGCACACTCCCACCCAGGTTTAATTTATCTGTGATGTTACAAACTCTATCTATATCATAAATTCGGTGACGTCACTGTCGATAAGCTTGTATTTACAGGTAGTACGCGAAAAAATGCTTGAAAATTGATTCACATGATTGACTGATCTAGTTATTTCCTTTTTTAACTTACATAAATAGGCATACTCTTTTTCTGTCGACGAATTAAATGCCAAATATTCTAGTGGATGACATTTACATCTGGAATTCTGACAAATTTTGGTGGCCTTGCTTTGACCTTTTCTTCCTACCAGGTCAGTCAGGTGGTACGTTAAGAATTTTTGCAGAGATTTGCCGGTTGTAACGTACAAAAGTAACTAATTTCCAACGTTTTTCTTTATAAATTATAGAAATTCTTCGAGTGTATCAGTAAAAAATCATATCTGTTTTAAGGTAAGGCACTTTACATTTTTTTAACACTTGTAGACTTTTTTCTCATGTAGATTTTTTTACTCAGGTTTTTATTTAATAAAAAGTTACGTATAGGTGCGCATGTTACGGTTGAGATAGTTTTTGATAGATTTATTAGATGATTATACAATTATGTAATCGGTTCACTCCTTTTTAAATTATATCTATCATTACAGTTGGGATCTAAATAGGGATCTAAGCCAAATTATGCTGCAACTAATAATTGGGTGTAGTTCGGCCGGCATATTTAACAGTTAATGGCGATTACCTTTAACCATAATCATACAAAAATGACTGTAATACTGAAATGTAATGAGAAAGTTCGTTAAGAAATGCTGGTTCAATTTTATAAAAAAAAAACTCAAAAGATCCACACTGTAGGTAAGGATCCAATAAGTCAAAGAAGAAACATGAAGTAAAAGCACTATTTTCAGATAAATAGTATATAAAATGTGTTTTCGTTTGTTGCTAGAACAGTGTAATAAACTGTTCTTTCATCAAAAAGTGAATACAGACTTCTGTACAGCACAGTCAAAAACATGTTTATTACACTGTCCTCAGTTAAAACCAACAATGATAAAGCAAATTCCAATAAAAGAACGGCATTATTCTCATCTAAAAATATAAAGGTAGAATAATAGAAGCAACAAATTGAGAAATTAGTAATAAGAGAGTTCCCCAGGTTGTCTATTAAATCCCAGAACTGCAGGTTTCATACATAGAGTCTGCATCTGAAAATAAAAAAAAACTAGTTAGAAAAGTTATTATAAAGTTAGAAAAATATTTTATTTAAACTTTGCATTGTTTTCTTCACCTAAGGTTTATCATTCAGACATTCAGTTTCTTCCCTGGTAGTAATCTACACTTGTTGTTTGTTTGTTTGTTTGTGTTTTAAATGAGTGCGGACACTAAATCCATTTGCCAATCTTACAATTTGAGGTGTAGTGTGTGTGTGCGTGTGTGTGTGTAGAGTAATTGTCTTGATACTTAGCAAAGTCTACTTCATTTGTCTTTGCTAAGAGACGCTAATTGTATCCGAATGTCTGTGGTCCCTCTGGTGAGTACCAATCACACAAGGGTAGAAATTATTTTCATTCATTAATTTTTAATTAGCGAAACTTTCTCCACCCAGGTGAGATTTGAACTCACTGCCTTTAGGTTCAAAGGTAGGCGCTCTTACCACTGAGCCACAGAAGGGTTATCATCTACACTTTATATACCACAATTCTGCAGCTAATTAGTTTATCATAAATATACTCCTACATACTTCTGTATTCTATACATTGTACCAATATTCATTTGTGCAATAATATTATTCAATTCTATAACAATGACACATTTTCCCATTTATTTATAGGCATACTATACTATATTCAATCCATTCATACTTTTTATGTGATATATCATAACAAAATCGTAGAAGTACAAGTACTTTTGGGAATAGTAAGAGGCCCACAAGAAAATCTTTTTTTATTGCAATATCTATATCAACCCTGAAGGTTATTAGTAGGAGAATGAAGATAATTATACATGATTACAAATCATGTAGTTCCCATAAAGTAGCGTAACCATTTTGTGTAGCTAATTTACATAATGATTACAAATAAGTTTAAATGCCAACAATTTTTAAATACCTACACAAAATTGAATCTAATGAAAATATGAAATATGTATATACCACAGTTAATTTCTTCCACACTGTTTCTCATGTGACATTTTTATCACTAGTTTCCATCCTATTCAATGCTTCTTTTTCTGTCAATCATATCCATCTTTCTAAGCTAGTCTCACACACTGGCTAACCATATTTTTCTTTGTTTTCTCTTTTATTGGTGATTGGACCTCTATTAGGGGAGAAAAGGGGAATAACAGTCACTTAAGGAAAAAGTACTATTACTGATGTGATAAATCATATTATATTGAGGTTTTCAGTGAAGTTTGTTTGTTATTTGACTATATTATATTTTAAATTGATTCATAAGTTACATTGATTTCTGTTTTTCATTATAAGAATCAAAATATTCATCAATTAAAGTTATCAAAATTTAAATCAATGTCATGTTGACTATTGAAACTCATGTTATCTACTTCTGGGAAAATAAATATGTGTCCCTGACCTCTATAGTCTATATGCATGCATAAACTCACTAAAATAAAGTTCTTCCTTAATGCAACCACATCAGTCAGAAAAAATTTCTTTGCTTTTTCATTTGAAACTGTCACAATAAAGTCACATTCATTTATTGCAGTAGTTCTTCCAGGCTCAACCCTTTGGGTAGATTACCTTCAACTTCGCTATCATTGAAGTGCACTGTGCAGTTGTCTCCCTATCCTGACATAAATTGCCCTCATTTGTTCATTCCACCTCAGAATAAGATGAATAAAATTTCTTATAATTCCCAACTTTAAGAGCATTTTTTTCGGGGTCTGTTTTCATTCACTTTAATTTCAGTTTTAAACACTCTTCACATTGTTCTTCCTTTTTTCTAGATCATGTTTAAATGGTGTTAATGTCAAAATTTGTAAGTGCATCTTTCTGACATTATTTATTTTAAATGTCACAGCTTGTGCACCATTAGATGGTGACATTGAAGCCACCTTCTCAGGTTCTAGAGGGAAACCTCTTCATAGTTTTCTAAAATTAGTAAAACTGGTTATGTTTCACTAGTGTTGGTATGCTTTTTTAAATGTTCTAACCACTGAATAAAATGTTCCTCATTAGTCCAGCTGTTTGTGGAACATTCATAAAGAGACCCAGGTGGTCCATTCCTTCCACAAGTGTTGTCCATTTGTTGTGTTGCATAAATAAAAGCACAGGGAACATAGGCCCCTGTAGAGTTGAATTCAAAAATAAATATAGTGGGCCGTCCCCTTTTAACAGACATTACATCTCCTATTCCCTTTTGCACTTTTGCTGCTTGTAATACCTCTTTTGTTTTACAATGCACAAATTGCACAAAACTACAATGCACAGACAACATCAACTTGCCTACTGGAACAACAGAAACCACCTGGCATGTGCTTAATTGCATGCTAGGTACTTGGACCACTGGCCAATATGTGGAAGCATGTCTCTGGGAATAAAATTCAAATAAACAAAGTAAATATTCGGTTAACTGCCACTACCGCTGATTGACAATCACCTGTTCTATTTCTTGTTTTCTTCCAAATAATGCCTCTTTATGTGCTTCTCTAATAAGCCAAAGTTTACTAGCATTGATAAAAGTAGGTTTGAAGATTGTTATATTAAAATAAAAACTTCACCAGTGTCCTTATGTATTTTTCTCCTTAGTAATTCTAGATTTTTTCCTTGTAGCTTGTACACTTTTTTCATCTATTATAACTCCTAAATGAGTGAAATTTTGTACTGTGATTATGTAGTAAAAATTATGTATTTCTGTAGCAACCATTAGTTATGCATTTGCTTTTTTCTGGAAGCCTATGATAAACTAGTCATACTGCAGTCAATCATATTATTTATTGTACATCTTGTATTTATTCATAATTCTCATTCCAGAAGTCTGGAAAACTGTACTTGCTTGTACAGATCTAGTAGATAGGTATCATGAGATTTTTGAAGTCACTTGGTAGTCTCCAAAAACGATTTGATATCAGCTATCTAGTGCCTCACAGCCATGTAAAATATGGTTGATTGTTTAATGTTCTATACCAAAGAGTCTGCCACTTTAATCTCCATAAAAGGCCTAATTGTATGGAGGTGCCATAAACAGGATAGTTCATAGATCAGCTTGCATTAGACCTCTACTTCAACCTCCTCTGACTTTGCATCCCTCCATGTAACTTTGTTCATAGTTTTAGTCAAGGTCATAGGCAGTATTCAAAGAAATGTACTATTTATGGATTGATAAGGAAATGTCAAGTATTGGTATGATATATAGGCATACACCAGTCAAATCTCTATATACTGAAATTGATTGTTTTATCATTTTTTCTATTTTACTTTGGAATCTGGAATTAACTACAATTAAAAATTGAAAACCCTTCATTTTGAAATTTTGACCTCTAAACACGAACATGTTTTCAAAATTTAAAATATTTTAAAACTGGCTTCAGTGAAGGCCTAAAAGTTAAATTAAAGAGTTTCTACAGTCTATTTTGAATTGTGGTTAATTTCCTATCATAAAGTAATGAATGTTTAATCAGTATTTAATTAATTGATAAAATACTTATAGTTAATTTTATCACTGCAAAATGCAAATACTTATAAGTGCGACCTTGGTACCATATTCAGAAATGTTTTATTTTATTAGTAATTGAATTACTTAATGATATTAGATAAAATCTCATTTTTTTAAATAATGTACTCATTTAAAGTGCACACAGTATTTTGTAAAGTGGACTAAATGAAATTATATAATCTCATGAAAGTTTAACAGCTAATATGAGTGGAGGAGTTATTGTATTGAAATTTTGTATCAATTAATAAAATATGAATCACTACAGATGTTTTATACAGATGTTTGAAGTAAATCTCTTGTCAGTTCTTAACAAAATGAATTACTTGAAGAGCAAAGAACAATAATTGGTAATTGCCCCCCTACTCGTTGGACTGGCAATCTCAAGAAATTTGATGAAAAGTGCTTAAGATAGAGCACAATGGACAAAAATGAGGGAGGTTTATGTCCAGCAGTGGACGCAAAGGGCTGGGTGACGATTATGAATTGGTAATTTTAAAGCTGTATCGGATGTAGCTAGGAGTGTAGGTATCTTAAAAGATAACATACAAACAAATGAAAACTTAGCGTGATCAGCAATCCGGTTTGTCCGGCTTCGTAAGCCAGTACCTAACCACTGGCTTGTTCAATTCTCTCCACTTATTCCTATTTTTAGCTTTTATTCTCCAGTTTCGAGTTCTCTCAAGTCTTCCTGTACTTGGTCCATCTATTGTATTGTTTACCGCTCCTTTGATCGCTTTTTCATGTGTTGTTAAATTATTATTAATGGTTCAGAGGGTTCCATGCACTCTACATGACCCTTATATCTTTATCGTACTAGTTTAATTAGCATTACCAGATTACGTTCTCCATAAGCACTATATATGCCCTTTAAGAACCTTTCATTCAAATATTGCCAGTTGCAATTCGTTTGATTTTTTGAAGTCATAGTTGAGCACTGGTCTGATCAGGATTTTATACACCTGATATTTAGTTTCCTCGGTAAATGTTTTGCTTTGAGCTGTTCCAAAAGTCCATTGTATGCTTGATTTTCCAGGAAACATGTGTTTCTTCCGCACTTGTGTTGTTGTCTCTATGTATTAGAGATCCTGGGCATATAAATTCTGACTTTCTGTATATTTTTCTCCTTCAAAATTCACCTCAAGTTTCATCCTGGTGGTGGATCTTTCTATACCTTAGAATGACCTCAGCATTTTCATCGTCTGCATAAGCCGCTATTTGTTCATATTGGCATTCATTAAAATGGGTCTCCTTATCTACGTCTGTCCTATACCTGTCTTCTTTCTCTAACGGTCTTCGTTCAACTACATTTTTTATCTTTTTGTGGCTCATCACTAAGTGCCAGACTGAAAAGAAACTTGTAGAGATAATTGCAGGGTTTCTGAAGCAAATTTGCCACATAGATGGAGGCAATTGTACGTATTGAATAGTTGTGGTCAATAAAATTTTAAACTTAAACATAATTTCTTCAATTAAGGATGTGGTATGTGGTCAACTGGTTAAAGTTTTAGAAGGGAATATTATGTTTCATCTTCTTGTCCAATTAGATAAAAAAAAATACTAAGGGTTAAAAAACACTGCTCACCAGGTCAATATATCAACATACAAAGGCATTGACTAATGTCAATGCAAACATTTGAAGAGCCTAAAATATAAATTAGAGGAACATCTTTTAACTACTTAAAATAAATATTCTTTTTCTGGAAAATTTCAATGCACTTGTTATTCGTTTATTTCACAAATAATTAAACATGTGATACTGTTTAAACACACTATGGGTCTCATACATGCTAATTAGTTTCTAGATACTGAAAGCGAGATAAGAATCATCTCCTATGTAAAATATTAAATGTCTAATGAATGTTTGTAGGTGGTTTAAGAAATAAATCTAGGACTATTCTTGAAGAATCTGACATTAGTGACATTCAATTTTTTTTTTCTTAAATATTTATATACTCGTATTGTCTATTAAAAGTAATTACTATTTTTATTGAAAATAAGCACACAAATAAGTTTACTGACGTTTCAATTTCCACTTCGGAAATGGTTCTGTATTCTGAGAATGATTTCCGACGTGGAACTTGAAACGTCAATACACTTATTTTAAACTTAAATTGTGGCTTATTCCTAGTAAAAGCAGTAATTGCTTTAAGATGCCACAAGAAAATACCTTCAGAACAATACTGTAAAAATTAATCATATATTTTTGAACAAAAATATATGTACTGTATTTGATCAATTTCTATCCTAACCCTTATCTGACCTTTTGCCCTTTCAGGCAGTTTTAGTTTGGGTCTTTTCCATTTTTTCACAGTTTTTTGCTCAACATTTAAAAAACGGATTTGATTGGTATGAAATTTGAAATGCGCATAGGAAACATGTAAAAAAAGAAAAGTTTTTTACTCCAGGGGTGAGTGCTACCCCTTCTCGGGGGTGAAAATATTTGTCCTTTAAATAACGCCCGGAATCGATAGTCAATTTATAACAAAAAATGATATGCATACTTTTCTCAGTAAGTTAATATTTTCCAAGTTATTCACGTTTAAAACTGTTGATTTCCTAAAAAAGCATGACTACTTTAATGCCTACAAAAAGATTAAGGAAGTCACAAATATGAAGAAAAAAATCACTGCAATAACTTTAATAGATAATAACCAAATAATATCTAGTCCAGAAAATGTAGGAGGTATGTGGGAAAAATACATCAAAGATCTGTTTGATGACGAGAGAACATAACCACAAATGAATATAGTACAAGAAACAATACTTGATATATTAACATCGGAAGTTACAAAAACAATCAATTCGATACAAACAATCAATCAAGCCACGAAAAGCCTCAGGTCCAGATAAAATATACGTAGAGATGATAGATTTTCAATGAATTTAATCTTCAGACGTTAACACTATTATTTAACAAAATATATACCACTGGAATCTTCCCAGAAGACTATCTTAGATCGACATTTATACCTATATCCAAGAAAAATAAAGCAAATAGATGCTCACAGTTCAGATTAATTAGCCTGATGAGCCATTTTCTGAAAATTTTACTCAAAATTGTACATCAAGGAATATACAGAGAATGCGAAAGAAACCTGAGCGACAATCAATTTGGATTTGGATAAACATATAGGACCAGTACAAAGATTCCAGTATCTTGGTTGCTGGATAACAAACGATCTTGACCACTAGGTCGAAATACGTGCTCGTATAGAATATGCTAAGTCCGCATTTCAGCCAATGAAAAATTCCTAATAAACTTTACGTTATCGTTGGATATCCGACCAATTTGTAAAAACGTTTATTTATTCCATATTGCTATACGTAGTGGAAACATGGACTCTCGGAATTACAAGTATGAGGCGTATAGAAGCCTTTGAGATGTGGGTGTTTCGAAGGATGCTGAAGATCTCTTGGATAGAGCACGTGACCAACAACGAGGTGCTAAGAAGAATGGGTACTGAGAGAGAACTCCTAAATATTGTAAAAAACAGAAAAAGAGTTATCTAGAACATATTTACAGAGGAGAAAAATACAACTTCCTACCCTTATAATGTAAGGGAAAGTGGAAGAAAGAAGAGGTCCAGGAAGAAGACAATGCTCCTGGTTGAAGAATGTAAGAGACTGGACAGGCATGGACACACATTCGATAATAAGAACAGATTAAGATAGAGAGCCATTTGCTGTAGTTATACCCAGCCTTCAGTAATGGAGAAGGCACCTTAAGAAGAGGGGTAAAAACACTACCATCAAAAATGTGTTGTAGCCACCATGGGCTGTTGTCTTACAAGATCTAGGTCAAACATGTCATCTTTGAAATAACACAACCAATAACAAAATCTTTGGTTATACATATTTTTAAAATATGTATATGGTTATACATAATTTGTACAAAAAACCTTTTTTTTGAAAACAATTTAAAGAATAGAAATCGTTAGGTCAAATATTAGTTAATTAAAAATGTGATTTTCATCACAATCACAACCAATAATTGTGGCTTAATCCCATAAAAACATAATATTCACTGCCACAAGAAAGTAGTTTCAGATCCTTGAAACATCAATATCTTAATTACTTTTAGTTGTAGAAAAATAAAAAATGATGGACCATTTTTAGCAGAAAAATACTATATTTTCGTATTAGTCTATATGTTTCATATTTCTGTTAGTTTCACAGTAATTTTGAAAAAATGGAAAAAAATTTTAAACTTCAAAAATTTATTCAATACTGAATTGAAGTTTTTTTCAAATTTAGGTATTTTGAACTGGTTAAAATTTTATGACATGTTGTTAATACATAGATAAAGCTAATTCTACGTGGAGTAAAATTAATTTTCATTTTTGTGGAAAATACAATCACCTAATTTCTTCGTTTTTTAATTAGATCGTATTTTTTGTAAATGACTCTGGTGTTTTCCATCCTTATCACTTTAGCTTAGTTCATTTAAAAGATATTATTTAAAAAAAATTATTTAAAAAGTTTCCTTTATAACAGGTATATTAGTAAAAAAACCTTAGCGGGCTACTTCACAGAACGATTAATATACCTTATATAAAGGAAAAAGAAATTTTTTAAATAAAAATTTTTTGTGATACAGGTATACAGCCAACTACAGCAATTTAGTTTCCTTGTGGACTTTTAAAAGCATTGTAAGCATTAATTTTGTTTTTGAAAATCCTTTTGATTTGTTATTTTGAAAAGTTTATTTTTGATTCATATGGCTTTTTGGTTAAAATTTACTGTTGCGAGTTATTTTTGAAAAACCCCATTTTATGAAAGCAACAATTTCAAGCGTGAATAACTTGGAAATATTAACTAATCGAGAAAAGTCTGTATAACATTTTTTAGTATGAATTGAATTCTCTATCGATTTCGGGGGTTATTTAAAAGGTAAATATTTCCACTTCCTAGAAAGTATAACTTTTTTCTTCCTGTATAACTTTTTTCGTTTCCTATGTGTATTTTAAATTTAATGTCAATCGGCGAGGATTTTTGGAACTGTGAGGTTTTATAATATTTTATAACCCGACAAGCGAGAGCTGGCGGGTTGCGCGTAGAAGAAATTGAAAAGTGTTCACCGTTTAAGTCATGTACATCGTGTATAACCGTTTAAGTACCTATACTATATACCTATAATCGCGATTAAGTACCTCTCCTATCTCTCTTAGAATAATTCCTTTTCTATTTTCGAGCAGGTCACCCGCCAGCTCTCGCTTGTCGGATTATACCTAGATCAAATGTACTGACTACCTACTTGTCTGAGAATGTTTCTATCATCATCATCTTTGGCTCGACAATCCTCTGTGGATCTTGGCCTGCTCTAAGATTCGTCGCCATTCTGTTCGGTTTTTGGCAACATGTTGCCATCTTCTGATTTTTAATAGTCGTAAGTCGGTTTCTACTCCATCTAACCACCTAATTCGCGGTCGGTCTTTGCTTCTTTTTCCTACAGGTGTTCCTGTGGTTAGCTTTTTAGCAATGGTATTTTCTGGCATTCGTATTATGTGTCCAGTCCATCTAAGTCGCTGTGTTTTAATGAACGTTATGTTATCTGGCTCATCAAAGAGCTGATACAATTCAAAATTATATCTTCTGCGCCACTTCCCTTCGTCGTTTACAGCTCCAAATATTTTGCGGAGTATTTTACGCTCAAATATTCCCAAAAGTCTTTCATCTTTCTGCGTTAGAATCCATGTTTCTGCTACATATGTGAGGACCGGCCTCAGCAATGTTTTGTATATAATAATTTTAGTTTTTCTTTGAATGTTTCTTGAGTGGAAATACTTTTGGAGTCCATAGTATGCCCTATTTGTAAGATTTATTCGTCTTTTGATTTCTTCGCTTTTTTATTGGTAGCAGGCAATAGCGACCCAAGGTATCTGAAGTTGTCAACACGTCCAAAGGTATGACTTCCAAAGACTGTTTCTCGTTCCTCATTTGCTATCGGATCCTTTGTAACCAACATGTACTTGGTTTTGTCTTCGTTGATGACTAGACCGACCTGTTTCGCCGCTGTTTCCAATTCCAGGAGATATTGCTCAACATCTCGCTTGCTACGCCCTACTATGTCCATGTCATCAGCATATGCTAAGACTTGTATCGATCTATTGTAAATAGTACCGCCATCCCTAATTCGTGTATCTCGGACTGCCTGTTCTAAGGCAATATTAAATAGGAGGCAAGCCAGATCATCTCATTGTCTGAGTCCATCCTTTATCTCAAAGGATCTAGAACTCTCTCCCTGTATTCTAACAGTGGCTTCTAAGTTAGACATCGTCATTCTCGTTAGTCGGATAAGTTTCTCTGGTATACCAAACTCATGCATTGATTGGTATAGCACTGTTCTCTTGACACTGTCGTATGCGGCCTTGAAGTCGACGAATAGGTGATGGGTTTCAATATTGAATTCTAATGTCTTCTCGAGAATCTGTCTTATTGAATGAATCTGGTCAATTGTTGATTTTTCTGGAGTGAATCCAACTTGATATTTACCAATTATGCCCACTGTGTAAACTTGCAACCTTTCGTAGAGAATATTTGCTAGTATTTTGTAAGCAGTTGTTAACAGGGTTATACCTCTATAGTTGTCACACTGGAGCTGGTCACCTTTTTTATGTAACGGGCATATCACGCCTTGAGACCATTCACAAGGCATGGTCTCATTATGCCAAACAAGAAGTAAAAGCTTATGCAGTGTCTGTAGTAGGGCATCGCCACCATTCTTGTAGAGCTCACTGCAAATTTGATCAACTCCTGGTGATTTATTATTTTTAAGCTTTTTAATGGCTTGGGCAACGTTTTCGATGGTAGGTGGTCTTTCGTTTGGGTTGAAAGGATTCCAATCATTTCGATTTGCTAGGGTGTTATCTGCTTCTTCGATATGATGGCCCTTAAATTTTGCATCGAAAAATTCAACCCATCTGTTTTAGGATTGAGGCTGTATCATTTAGGATGTTTCCTTCTGCATCCTTACAGCTCCATATTCTTGGCTTAAACTCTTTGCGCATTTTGTTTAGATTTCTGTAGAACTTTCGAGTTTCATTTTGATTTCTTAGATATTCTGTGCTTTCCAACTGCTTTTGCTCAAATTGTCTTTTTTTTTTCTTCTATGTAATAGTTTTTCTTCTCTTCTTAGTGTCCGGTATTCTTCCTTTGCTCTTCTTGTGCATCCAGCTCGATTTGTCTTTAGGTATGCCCTGTTTTTGTTATCTGTTGCTTCTTGGCACTCCTTGTCAAACCATTCGTTTTCTTTAACTGGTTTGGTTTTCCCCAATATTTTTGTTGCTTTCTCAGTTAGTATGTTTTTACATTTTGTCCACAGTTTGTATATGTTTCTATCATAACTTGCTTATTTATGTTAGTCTGCATTATGCTTTGCCAGCCCTGCTAGACTTTTTATAACTATCAGTATATTTTCGAAGATAATTATTGTTTGTAGCAAAGACTTCATTTTCGATATGTGGAATTATTTTCAGTTTCGCAACTAAGTACATAGGAAAACCAACATGACGTAACTTTTACAGTTTTGTTTTTAAATTAATTTTTCCATTCTGTATATAGGAAAAGTTGTTATATATAAAGCCTTGTCTAAATTTAGAATTGACTTGGACAGAACTAAGAGCTTTTCTTGGTACGTAAGTTACTTCCGGACTTGTATTACTCTCTTATCCTCAATGTATCGATCTATTTTGTACCTACATGATCAGTCTGATCTCAATCTCACCGGCTCCTCTCCTAGCATTTACAATCGCATAAATCTGTTGAAGAGATGTTAATCAAAATGTTTGTATTTAGTGAATAAAAAGACGCAATTTAGTTAATATAAAAACGAGCGAAGAAGAAAAATTAGTTACTTTAGGTAGAACCTACTATTATCTGTCAGTTATACTGTCATTTTAATCCAACAGAAATTGTCAAAATCGTTCAAATTTTAGTAACATCTAATATTTCTCTAAAATTATTTTTCAATTCTAAATATGAAGAACAAATTATAGTGTATCAAATTATAGTAATTTTAAAGTGCAAAAGTGGTATAAAAATTCTGAGGTACAGTATCATGAGATAAACTTCGAGGTATCTATAACTTGATTGTCCTTGTAACAACCGTAACTTTTATATTTTTGTGCATATATTTGGTATAAAATAGCATCAAGTTGTCATAACCAAAGCAGATAAATGACCCATGATTATTCGAGCGCATTAAGCAAGCATTATAAAAGAAAAAGTTGTATTTTGATTAAGAGCATATTTGATTGATAGTATATAAGTATAAAATCCATATAAAAACCAGCATAGCTGTGTACAATGTTGATATTTTTTTCCTTATTCCTCGGCGCTAGGGCCCTTGTAGAGCCCTTCCTGCTGGATTGTCCCCATCCGATTTCGCTATCTTCTGACACTAACCTGCTGTAGGTTCGTCGTTCTTTGTTTCATCTTTTGCTTTCCTTCGTTTGAGTCGCCGTATTTCTGCATCCGTCGTGCACCTAGTCCTTAACTTCTGCGTACATAATATCTGCGTTATACCATATGTAATGTAAACAACATTTATCAAGTATATTTTCGGGTAGATTCAGGTAAGAACATAATTCATTCTACGAGAGAAAGATGTAATTTTGTAACGATAATCACACGATTCATCTTCACGTGGGTTCATTTGAGTGATATTACTAATTCCAAGGCCATCATATTGCACGTAAATTTCTAGAATTTCTTCCCATAAAAGTGATTCAGAAGCAAGATATTACTAAAATATCTTATGGCCCCTCTTCATAATCGGCGATTACGGGCAAGAAAGCGCGAGCACGACTGTGTAGAGGGCATTCTCGTCTATACTTTCCCATCATTGTCTATGATCGCCTACAACCCATGAATTGTCGGTTTTTCGGAGGCGCATCAAAGGGAATCGCTGGATGCTTGTGGTTTGGCATTACGGGCGATTGTTTGGACGCTTGGCGAATGATTATGCCGATCATAAACAATCACAATTCGAAATCCACTTAAAGAAAATAAAAAAATAAACAACAAAAGACAACAAATAAGCACTCTGCTAAAACACCCGAATACAAAAGGAGAACTAACGTTGAAAATTAAGGAGGAGTTAAGCAAAACAATAATCAATGATAATGAAGATTCCAACGAAAAATGGGAAAAATTTAAGGACACATTAATGATGCCAATTAAAGATATGATGAGTAGTCACAAAATCGATGAAGCTAAGACTCCATGGATGACAGATGAGATCTGGCAACTAATGGACAAAAGAAGATCATACAAAAACAAAAATGTAAACGAATACAAAGCCACACACAAGGAGATCAGGATAAAAATACGGGCAGCTAAAAAAAAGTGGTACAACGACAAATGTTTAGAGATAGAAGAACTCCAGAGAAATCATGATAGTTTTGAAGTGCACAAAAAAATTAGAGAATTAGCAGGTATAAGACGGTCCAACAATAGTAACACCCTGGTCGATACGAATGGTAAAATAATATCTGATGTCAAAGGCAAACTAAACAGATGGAGAGAATACGTCCAAGAATTGTTTGAGGATGACAGGACACAACAAGATAGCATGAACGATTGCGAGGAACATGATATATGTCCAATTATAACTAAGGATGAAATAATACATGCAATAAATCTGGCAAAATCTAATAAAACTGAGGGACCTGACACAATTCCATCTGAAATAATTAAATTAATATCAGAAGATCAGATCAATGTATTAGTAGACTTATATAATACTATATATAATACGGGTATTATTCCGAGAGATTGGCTCAAACCAACATTTATTACATTACCAAAAAAACCTAATGCAAGGGAATGTAATGACCACCGTATAATTAGTCTAATGAGTCACACACTAAAAATATTCTTAAAAACTATCCATTTAAGAATTTTCAGAAAAGTAGAACAAGACATCACTGAAACCCAATTTGGATTTAGGAATGCCATGGGTATACGAGAGGCATTATTTGGATTTAACGTCCTCATGCAAAGATGTATGAATGTAAACCAACCACTCTATGTTTGTTTTATTGATTATAATAAGGCGTTCGATAAGGTCCGACACAACCGTTTTATACAGTTACTTAAAGAGAAACACATTGACAAAAAAATCCACAAGGAAAAAATTCCTGTAGCTGGCTGTATACCACGTATAACAAAAAGAGGTTAATCTTTGTAAATGGGTATATTTATTTAAAAAACCCTTAAAAGGGCCACATCAATAGAACAAACGTTTTCGGACTACACAGTCCATCATCAGGTTATTAAAATCGAAAATGCTAGGTCATAATGCCTGAGCCACCAAAATATTAGGGTAAAAACCCTTTAAATTACATTTAGTTATGAAATGTTGTACATTGTGTTATAAAATAACTGTGATGTTATAATATTAAATTAAAATTTGACCAAAGGTAACACATGGCTCAAATGGGTTCCAGAGCCGGGCGAGAGACAACCTCTGCACTCGGAGAACAACGTGGAACTGAGTTCCACGTTTTTTTTTTTTTTTTTTTTTTTTATTGACAAAAAAGACTTAAGAATAATAACTTATCTCTACTTTAACCAAACTGCAAAAGTCAGAGTCGACAGAGAACTTTCGGAGGAAGTAGAGATAAGAAGAGGCGTAAGGCAAGGTTGCATACTCTCCCCCTTATTGTTCAATCTGTATTCGGAAGAAATAATTAAAAAATCTAACTAATAAAACAAAATTTGTGACAATTTCCAACAAGACATTTTAAACATAAGAGGAGTTCCAATAGAAAAAGTAAAAAATATAGATATCTTGGTACAATTATTAATGAAAATAACGAGTATACACAAGAAATAAAAAATGAGAATTGGACAATCTAGAGCAACATTTAATAAGATGAGAAAAGTATTATGCAGTAGAGACCTTAGTTTACAACTCAAAATAAGAATATTACGTTCTTATGTGTTTTCGGTGCTTCTGTATGGGGTGGAGGACTGGACCTTGAAGAAAGAGGTGAGCGATCGACTTGAATCATTCGAGATGTGGACCTACCGAAGAATATTAAAAATAAGTTGGGTAGACCGAATAACAAATGTTGAGCTCCTCAGAAAGATGACAAAGGAAATGGAAATCATGAATACGATTAAGATAAGAAAGTTACAGTATCTCAGCCACGTTATGAGAGGGGATAAATATGTGTTGCTACAAAACATAATACAGGGAAAACGAAGTATTGGAAGAAGACGCATCTCCTGGCTCAACAATCTGAGAAAGTGGTATAATTGCAGTTCCGTCGACTTGTTCAGAGCTGCAATCTCAAAAGTGAAAATAGCTGTGATGATTACCAACCTCCTTAGAGGAGTTTCATACACTTTTATAGTTGCTGTTGTTTGTATCTCTTTTAGGTTGTTACCAAGATTGTTTCTTTTTGCCGTTAGATTATGTTGACAATCAAGAAGTACATATTTTACGGAAGGCGTGTGTGTCCTATATTTAATTTCCGAATGATATATTTGTCCATTCGTTTCATTGGTGGAAGCTGGTGGTAGAAAAATTTTTTGTTGCAAAACGTTTAACTTGGTATTGCTTCTTTTACAGTGGTAATTCCAAAGACTCATTATGTTTTGTTTAAGTGTTCTTTTTAGATTTGGTCTAGAACAGGCTTGTTTTGCTGCTAGATAGGCTTCTTCATTGTTTGGAATCCCAACGTGTGATGACTCACAATATTTTTACTGTAGTATCCCGGCACCGACCGACAAAATTTTCAATATCTAATTCAACTGAGCTGTCACCGTGCTCCGGAGGGCACGTAAAGCCGTCGGCCCGGCTACGAAAGTAGTCGTTAAGTCATGTTAGGGGCGCTTGCGCGACCTGAAAACCCTAACACTAGACCGTAGCCAGAAGGTTACACGAACTTTACTTTACTTTTTTAGTTCCATTAGTTTGAAGACGATTGCACACACTCTGGATTTCTTGAACTATTGGCTGGTTAGAATGTAAGTTTCTTATGGAGTGCATATTTGCCAGTCAGTACAGTTTGTTATAGTTGTGTTATCGTTGAGTGGAGTTTTCACAGCCTTTATTATTCCATTAAACACTGCAATTGCAAATAGTTGATATAACGGCACAGCCAACACCTTTTGTACTCTTAGATGCATCTGAGTACAGGATCTTATTGAAGTTGCATTGATGTAGTATTTCGTAGAATCTTTTTGTGATAATGGAAGGTGATATTGAGATTTGGAAGTTTGTGTGTCTATGGACGAGTTCGAGAAATTCTATGAAGGGTGGTGGACAACAGGTTAATATTATCTAGATAAAGAATTAACGTCTGTATAGTGGACGGTACCATTCTAGAATTATTTGTAACGGGTAGCTGAGCTGCCTATTATAGATGAGATTTCTTTTGCGATTTGCGTTATTTGCTGAAACTAGCGAAGGACAGCAGTAAAATTAAGAAAAACTGGACAGTTTTGCAATTATATACAATTATATTATGTTGATGAGAAGGAAAATGTGAAAAACTATCGATCTAGTTCAAAAAAATTACTATATTTTCTTGGAATACTTATTGCACAAGTAAATTATCATCATGGTATTACAGGCCTAGTTGAACCTTGATCTTTCTATAATGTTTGGCCATTTTTTTGTCAACAGTCAAACCATTTTCCGTATCAATCTTTCTCACATCTGCACTAGACTTCAGTTTAAGCTTGACCTGCTCCTATCCCTCTTCAAAGGCGCTGATAATAGGATTCGTCTGGGTAGAATTGTCCTGATAATCTTAGTCTTATTATTTTTATGAATGATATTAAATTCCTTGCCAGGTGGTATTTCTTGAAGCTATTTCTGCAAATATACTTAAAATCTGTTATCCGATGGTGATTATATGATTTGCATCTGTTTTAGGAATAGTACACGTTCCAGATCCATTATTACTGTCCATATTTTATTTTTTTTTTGCTACAGTTTCTGTTCTTTAGGTTTTGCTTAATCCTAACACTGCTATATGCAAATGTTAATAACAAATATTCGTTGTACCTATATTTATTTCATGATGCAGTTGAAAGTAAGCATCTGTTTTGGATAAAGAAATAAATCTATAGATTGCCGAACTGCGCACAAATAATAGATACTTGACGAAGATCATCATCAGTGAGTGATAGGAGCGATAGGAGGTACGTATTGGGCCTCATCGGTTATAATATCTGCCGCCATTGTAGACGAAACTGTAGGAAGAAAATTTACAGATTACGAACTTTTAAACCCTGGATAGAATGTACTATTACAAGCTTATACACTACTTTGTCATAAAACTATTAATCATTTTGGATATTTTATCGCCAACAGAAATTCATTGCCAAAACTATATAAAGGATATACATATTTCCATTGGATTACCTACTCAGTGAGTAAAACTTACATGATTCTTCATCAACAAAGATCCCAGCATGAGAATTGAAAGCAGAAGCAGAGATTTAAAGTTTATACTCCAAACTGCGGACAAACCAGAGAGCGATCTTAAGAAATTTTCTATGAAGACATAGACAATATTTTAAAACGCAGGTTGTTACAATTATAATGGGAGATTTTAACGCAAAGGTTGCGAAATAAAAAGTAAAAGAATGTACAGGAGGATACGTCTGAGAAACACAAACGAAAGGTGTAAGCTTATCGATTTTTTCTAAAAACAATAATTTTGTTGTATCGATTACGTTATTTAAACTGCCAAAAAGAAGACTATACACATAAAAGTCACCAGTAGATCCAAAGAAGAGAGAATTGTGAGAAATCCCATAGACTATGTATTAGTTAGACAAAGCAGGAACGCAATTACACTATGCGTCATTAAAAACAGGACACCTAGAAGTTTTCAATAATTTTAAGTTTAGGCAATCTATTCTATTGTAACTAAACTAATACAATTCAGAAACACTTTTAGCACCTTTTAGTCACTGCCACTGGGTGCCGACAGGTCAATCAAAGGTAATAAGTTCACAGAATTGATATCAGTTTTTACGACTTCGGAGAAAGCACGTGTTGTTTGTACGTTGATTTTCTTAGAATTTGGATGTTCTGTATTTCAAAAATCTTTCATTAGTGTACAGTTATTCAAAGAGTGAACTTGTGCAATTTATAAATTAAAAGTATGGCTGGGAGATTTGTCAGATCTGTTCAAATTGTTACTTTGATTAATAATGGAATGAACCAAAGAGAAGTGGCCGGACAGCTTGGAGTAAGTCGTTCTATGGTCCAAAATCATACCAACCAGGGAAGAACATCCTTTATAAGGCATTCTTTGCAAAATCAGTTCTTTACGACGAGAGCAATCTACAGTGAGAAGAAGGTTGAGGGAATTTGGTCTAAGGGCTCGCTGCCTAGCAACAGCAGCACATCGATAACACCGACTTGAGTTTGTTAGAGACCACGAGCATTGGACGATAGAAGATTAGAAAAATTTTTTGTTCAGTGATGAGTCCAGAATGGTTCTTTATGGCCATCACATCAAAACGTACAGTAGACGTGGGCAGCGATATGCTGCTTATGTTCGACGAGCACGTGTTGCTTTTGGAGGAGGCTCGGTATTGTTGTGGGCAGGCATTTTATTCGAAAGCCGTACTGGTCTCGTCTTTATTGATAGAGGAGCGCTTGATGCTCGCCGATACATTATCGAAATTCTAGACGAGTATGTAATGCGTTTTGCTGGGTTTGTGGGCGAAAACTTTATTTTCTTACAAGACCACACATACCCATGATGGTAACGCAATGCTTGGAAACCGCCGGTGTGCCAAAAATAAATTGACTGGCTCAAAGCCCAGATTTGAACCCAATTGTGCATGTTTGGGTCCAACTCAAACGAAGAATACGAAACAAAATACCTGCTCGAATAAATCGTGAGCAGCTTCGGTCGGCGCACATAGAAGAATGGGAAGCTTTTCCTCAAGACAACATCCAGAATTTGATCAATTTCAATGTAATGTCGAGTGAGGAGTGTAATTCAAAATAGAGATGGTAATACAGAATATTAAAAATGACGGCTTTATTGTAATTTTTATAACGAAAACAGAAAAAAATTACAATGTTAATTTTTTAAATTTTAAATTAGAATATCATTTTGGGTGAAGTTTTTTTGACATGTGTTATTTAAGACATGGTTAGCTACAGTATGTGACCATTATTACACAAACATCTAATGACAATCAATTTGTTGTAGAGTTCGTAAAAATGAAAATATGCCAAAAATTTATTTGGCTTCGTTTTAATGACACGCTGTATATATCAGCAAAAACATATCCGAGTGCAGATATAGGATCAGATCACAACCTAATTGTGACCAAAATTGGGCTCAAAATGGAATGATAAAACGATGAACATTCATCGACAAATCGATAATGAATGTTACAGAACAAATTGTTGCAAAATACTGAAACGGTACAAAATGGTTATTAAAGACGGAAATAGATTAAAGTCAAAAAGAAATTCTGACACCAAGCAGATACATCAAAAGAAACAATGGATGACGGGGAAATTTTAGATTGAATGGAAGAAAGACATCAACATAAAAACAAAAATAATCAGATGTACAGAAAAGTGGATAATTATATAATATCGTGACGATTTTTTCTTTTCCAAGCATCCAAAAAATAATTTGGTTCGTGAAAATTCGTTCAGTTAACATTGACCTACTAACCTATTTTTCGTAGTTGACAATCATAGTGTCGTCAAATGTTCGTAAAAATCGTTACAAAAAAAGGAAAACTACTTCGAAAATTCAAAAATGAAACTGAAATATATGTTACAAAATATAAATATGAGTTGTTTTGTTTTTATTGATCTTGATTATTAGCTATAAAATTAATGATTAAATTGTCGTTTAGTTTTTATTAGACTCGTTGTAGGTACAACTATTTTTAGACTTCCTCCAATTTTTAGTAGGAAATATCAATTCTACATTCACGTGAACAAGAAATAAAATCTACAAACACACAATGTCTTATCAAAATGCGATACAGAAAAACCTGAGTTTGTATTTAAAACATTATCGACTATGTATATATAATGGATAAACACTAGGTTAACAGAATATAATTTTCGCACAGTTAGTAACTTTAAATGAAATGCTTAAAAAATATAATGGTTATTATATATTTTGTAATTTGCTATTTTTGCAATGCACTTACGGATTTCGCGACGTTATTCCATATATAAATACACAACCATGACACAGTCAGCTTTGGAGAGACAACTTTTATTTATAGATATAGAAAATAGACCGAAATCGGGACAATGATTCGTTTAGTAGGGTTTCCACGAAAAGATCGATATTTAACTGCTTTGGAGGGCATAACAACTTCGGGAGAATAGTGCATGCTCCTCCATTTTAAAATCGGTTTAATGTCGGTGGTGGGGAGAAACTTGCTACGAAGAGTGGGGTTATACAAGGGCAATCCAAGTTCACTAGCTCAGAGTTTTCTCATTTACCTCACTAGGTGCTCTATTACAGTTCAGATCAGAAATATGGTGTTCGTTACGAAATATGACGAGGACGTCCTCAAGAATATAAATAATTCGGTAATTTTTATACGTAATTTAACAAATTGTGAAGTGATTGTTTGATTTTTTAATTTTTTTTACAGATGGCTCAAAATGTGTTGCCATTCCAACTCCAAGCTTTGGATAAAAAAAATCATTTGGACCATTTGTGTGCCCTTGATATCAATTCTAGAGCCTCGTTTATCCGTCTTTCTGGAATAATATGTACCATTGGTAAGTTTTTATTATTTTATTTAAAATGTATGTCTATCGTTTGGACGACGTCCAAAATTACATAAATGACGTTTTGTGCCGGCGCGAGTTTTACGTCAACATTGATTGGGGAAGACGTAGCGGGAAGTTTTGTTGAAAATTTTGATTCAAACTTTTTTTACTACAATGTACTACCCTGAAATATTTTAAATGCAGGTTAGCCTTTCGATATAAAACCATTTTCGCAATTCATAATGTGTTTCCGTCGATATATTTGTTTATTGTCTATACAAGGCGCGATTGAAAAGTCTTCAACTAATATGAAAAATTGATTACAAAACACTTACAATTTTTGTCTTAAAAAATTATGCCGAATTAATTAAACTTTTATATTAAAGAATATATAAATATTATGTATTATAGTTCACCGTTCTTGGTTTCAGTGTACAATTATTTTGTCTCTTATTTGTTGATGTTTTAAGTATTCGTATTACATTTAGAGCTCCTTGTTCTGTATTTGGTCGACGATTGGGATTGTAATATAATGCTCCTCTTATTATTCTTTCATTCTCTATAAATACTGTTTTGCTTCCTAGCTTTATTTTGCAGAGTCTGTTTATTGTTTCACAATTTTCTGGTATTCATTGATTTTATTGTATATGTTTTTATAAATCATCTCTACGATATCGTTGTTTATAACTATTTTTGAACTTGCAGGCTCGTATCCTATAAACACTTTTGTTTTGTTTGTTGATATTTTCATGTTATGTTTTTCTTTACTGCCAAGTAGATGTTATGATGATATTGAACCTGAAACTTGGTCTCATTTTCTTGGATTATAACCTGATCATCTGCAAATGATAGTGTAATTAGATAGGTTCGAAGAGTTTAATTCCAGAATATGTTTTTTATTTCAATATACATGCTACACATTTGTTTTGAACCATGATTTATTTCAATTTCATCTGACATTTTTAAATTAAATTAAATATATGTTTTTGGAAACCTCATTATTTTCTAAGATGTTCCCAAATAAGTTAACTCGTCTTTTTATAAACGTTATCATCTCCTGTTTTTATCTTCCAACTTTGTTCCTTGACATATTTTGATTTTTTAATGTTAATTTCCAGCCCGTACTGTCTTGTTTCCTTCTCTAATTCTTTAAATGCCTTTGTCATAGCCAGTAGCGTTAAATCATCCTCAAAAGCTAGTGGTTAATGCTGCTTGCTGAAAATTGTTACATTTCTTAATAAATTGTTATTAATGTTTACAGAAGTAAACTAAACGTAGTTGTCGATAGTGAGCCACCTTGTCTTTATCATCAATAGCTGTTTTGAGTCCACAGCTGAAAATACACCTCCCGTAAATAATTCTATTGGATCCGATCTTGAGCACCTTGACTCCAGTTGTGCTGGGTCCGCTTGATGTCGTCCAACCTCCTCGTTGGAGGACGTCCGATAAGCATCGTGTCTAGGTCTCTATTCTAAAATTTTCTTGGTCCTTCTTCCATCTCTGACTCTGCCAACATTTTCTGTCCAGTTCCATTTCAGCGTTGTATTTCTTTTACCTGCGTCTGCAATACCAGTTTTTCTCCTAACTGTTTGATTTGAAATTTTTGTTTCTGACGGATATATTCAACATTTCATTTTTCCTTGTTTGCTTGGATTCGATTGTTTAGCCGCAAAAGATTGAATACATTGTTTCAAATATACGTCAATCCATTAAATGATCACAGTGATTAAGAAAACACAACTTGTTTTATTTTTACAGCGATGCGATAATCGCCCTACCACAATGAATCGTACGGCAAGCATAGATAGGCATCTACTTACGATTGTTTAGTCAGGATTCTGAAGCCAGCTTAGCCTGTTGTGTCTTCAACAATATTTAATTTTTAATTTTTTTAGAAATGTCAGACAACGAGGAATATGCTGGAAATGTTGGGAGCGTTTCAAGTACTATGGACTACCTAGCTCTGACGTCACAATGGGCGGAGATTTTAAAAACGAGCGGAAATGTTTTTTTATAATAGTGGGAATAATAAAGACTTCTGGTTATGAACATTCATTCTGTGCGATTGGTATTATTTGTTGTTCGTGAATTTGTGATGTAAGAATATTAAATGAATAAGATAGAATTTTTAAGACTATTTTATGGTTTGGTTAAAACTTTAATTATGATATTTCTTTAAACCGTTATTATGGCAATTTGATAGAAAGGTTTCCACAGAATGTTATATTACAACTTAAACTATGAAACGCTAGTATTTGCAGGATAAAATCACTGGCAACGAAAAAAAAAAATAAATCAATAATTTTAATATTTTTTAACTTTGTAAATAAATTCAATGATTTATTGATTTTATTATAAAATAACCCTGATAAAAACAACAACAAAATACCTTGAAATACAGTAAAAAATAATTAGTCTGAATCATACCAATTGCACAAAATGAATGTTCATAACCAAAAGACCTTATTTAAGTCCTAATATAAGGTTTTTAAAATCCCCGCCCATTGTGACGTCAGACTTAGGTAGTCCATTGATTCAGAGTAGTTGATTCACCAAAACTACTTTTTGACATGCATAATATAGGATCTCCTTTTTTTACGAATTGAATAAATACGTGCGTCAGATCATTCTACTTGTATCGCCTTCGTTTCCTAAATATGTTCAATTAATATAGGTAGTTGCTTTCCTAATAGCTTTTCAACGTTTCTTCCCGGCGCATATTGTTATTTAAATCTTAAATTATCTCTAATATTGCTTGTGTTGGTCTAATAGAGGTACTTGTGCATTCTAATATTGGTTGATCGGTTTCTTCCTCTTCGTCACCTTCATTTAACAGTTCATCGAAGAAACTTTCCATTTGTATATTACATGATCAACCTCATTTAGCAATATTCGTTAACTCAATCTCATATACATACTCTTGTTCTGATAACCCTTGTCCTCCTCAGTTCTTGGTAAAAGGACAATTTCGTTGCTTCGGAACTTTTCGGAGATCTTGGATTTGTCTTTGATTGCCTTTCATTGTCTTTTAAGCGATCTGCATATTTTCTTAAATTCTCTTCGCATTTCTATGTAGTCATGTGTTTTGGCTTCATTATGATTGGATTTTGCTTTGGTTAGATCTCTATATTCCTCACAATCAAGTTTGCACATACTAAGTTTTGTTCTCATCCGATCACTTCTTTCTTTTTCTTTTTTACTGCCTATATTCCCTGGCTTGCTTCTACTTGACTCTTTAATTCGTCATTTTTTGAAAATTGTATATGCAATTCATATTTTTGTCTTGTCTTCATCATTTGCTGCTGTCATATCTGGAAATACCCTTTCTTGGTGTGTGAGCTCGTTTTTTATCCACTTACAAAAAACGTATTCTTACTAAGAAGTAGTCAGAACCGTATTCCACCCCCTCTCTGGCTTCTTACTTTTGGTTCAAGTTTTTGGTCGATCAAGACATGGTGTGTGTGAAGTAATAAATAATCTAAGATATGCAGACGACACTGTCCTTGTTGCGTATAGTGCTGAAGGATTACAAAGACCGATAGATCAAGTATTTAATATCGGTAGAAAATATGGAATGAAACTTAATAATAAGAAGACGAAAATTATGATCATAAGCAAAAACCAAGATACAGATGCAAAGTTTTATGGCAGACAATGAGGTATTGGATAGAACAGAAAAAATAACATACCTAGGATGCAACATAACAGACAGCTGGGATCACTCATACGAGATTAAATGTAGGATCGAAAAAGCAAGGAGTGCCTTCCAACAAATGAAAGTTTTCTACAATTTAACCTTGAACTTTCATCTCCGACTCAAAATCCTTAATTGTTATGTGTTTTCTGTTCTTATGTGTGGAGCAGAGGCGTTGACACTCACTGATGCGTCTTGCAGACGGTTGCAGTCTTTCGAGATGTGGTGCTATCGTCGCATGCTCAGAATATTATATGTACATCATGTAACTAAAGACGCAGTAATGCAGCGTTTACAAAAAGAACCTGTAGTCTTGAAATCCATTAAAAGGAGAAAGTTAGCATACTTCGGACATATAGTGAGAAATGAAAATAAGTACAGAATCCTACTATTAATATTAGAAGGGAAAATCGAAGGAAATAGAGGACCAGCACGTCGCGTCGCCTAATATCCTGACTTAAGAATTTGAGACAGTGGACAGGTATGACCACCACAGACCTATTTCGAACAGCTGCTAATAAAATACGATGGGCCATTGTGGTAGCCAACATCCATAGAGGATAGAGAAGAAGACATGGTGTATCTGGTTAATTGATTTACCATCAATATGCGTGTATATCTCTTTTTGGACCCCTTTTCTCTCCAACTGCGTTCTTCTTATTACTAGTCTTTTCTAGTGTGAACCCTATCAATCTTTGCTGATTTCCATTATTTTATTCATGCATACTATTTGTTTCCTGCTGTTGACTTATATGTACTTGTTTTTCGTTTTTCTCATTACAGTTTCCCAAAACTATGTACATATGTCATGTTTTGGTATTTTACTAAATTTTTCCTAAATTAAGTTGCTAAGTTTTCTACTAGTAGCTTCTATTTTCACTGAACATTAGCTATTATTTCCCCAAACAGTATTGTGCGCAAAACACTCACTTGTTATAGAATTCTCGTTTTGAAACATTGACCATTGGTCTGTCGCAGAAAAGCACTTCTATATAGTTGTAAATCCTATATAAGATGAACTTGCTCAAGTTAAAAAGGTTTTTTCTTTTTAAAACTATAAAAAGTATCAAATTTGCCTACAGCCTAACTAACTTTTGTTAGTTTTATTTTTTATTTTGTTAAAGTAACCACTGTCTATAAACCCTCAATATATTATATCAACAAAACACCAGGTGCAAAAGCCTACACTCGTTATATATTTCGTTTATTTGTTCCTTAATATATTATTATTCTATACCTTTAAATTTGTTTAGGACCCGCTTCAAGAGACCCAGAGGTCTTGGTCGAAATGATGGAATCTGGTATGAACTGTGCCCGTTTGAACTTCTCTCACGGTTCTCATGAATATCACGCTGAAACCATCGCCAACATCAGAAAGGCCGTCGAGATGTACAGCAAGAAAATCGGCATGCCCTACCCATTGGCCATTGCCCTAGACACCAAAGGTCCTGAAATTCGTACTGGACTTTTAGAAGGGGTAAGTATATACCTGCTTATTTTTTTATATAGTTAATGAGTTTAGGTATGAGCTAGTAGAGACATTTAGGTTACAATAATTTTTAATATATTTCCATATTTAAGTGAAGAAAAATTTTAAATGGTAACATTCACTAGATTGACAATAAATTTCTCAATAACTGCTGATCTAAATTTGTAGTGGTGTATGTTTATCGCGTTGTTTAGGCTATGAATTCTTCTTTACATTAATGTGATGTGAGATTTTTATTGATAAGAACAACTATGAGTACTGAACCTTCTATAAACCGTCCCGGCCACGAATAAGAAAAATGAATTTAGGATGATGGAATGTGCAGGATATTAGTCCACAACATCAGTTATTTGAGACTCTTTTTTGATGACTGTACGTTAGATCTATCTATCTATCTAATTAGCCTTCTTCGGTCCCATCTTTGGACATAGGCCTCCCCAATCCTTTTCCATTCTTCTCTGTCTGTCGCTACAGTCATCCATCTAGAGCCCACGTGCTTCTTGATATCATCTGCCCATCTCATTTGGGGCCTTCCTCTGCTTCGTTTATATTCCCACGGTCTCCAGCTTATGAATTTTGTTCCATCGGTCTTCTTTTTGTCTTATATTGTGTCCGGCAAATCTCCATTTCAATTTTGCAACTTCTTGTTTAACACCCCTCACTTTTGTTTTCTCTCTTATCCACTCGTTTCTCTTATTATCCATTAGTCTTATGTACAACATTTGTTTTTCCATTGCAGCACAAGTGACCATTTACTAAGTATGAAAATAGAACGAGCAAATGAATACCACATTCCTCTATATATGGCGTTCATAGATTTCGAAAAGCTTTCGACAGTGTCGAACATTGGGCAGTGAAAAGTTCTTTGATTAACAGCCGAATTGACCACAGATATACGGAACTAATACCAATATATATAAGGAAGCCAAAACAACAATTAAAGTATATGAAGGAACAAAATCATTACAAATAAGTAGAGGCGTGAGACAGGGTTATAGAATATCACCGAAACTTTTCAATCAGGCTCTTGAAGATACTTTTAAAAGATTATGGAAAAAAAGGTATAAAAATTTGTGACAACGCTTGAAACATCTAAGGTACGCTGATGACATCGTATTGATAACCGATAAAAAACAAGAATTATTTGAAATGATGAAAGAACTGGACGTAGAAGCTGGAAAGATAGGCCTTAATATGAATTACAGCAAGACCAAAACTATAACAAATACAGATGAAGACATCACAATGAGAATCGGAACAAGATGAAATAGAACAAGTTAAGAATTATATATATATATATATATATATATATATATATATATATATATATATTATATATATATATATATATCTTGGTCAAACTATAAAACTTAACAAAGAGAACCAAACAGCAGAGATCAAGAGACGAGTTAGACTGGCATGGGCGGCATTTGGCAAACTAAGCTACATTCTTAAAAACAAAAGATATCCACAGCATCTTAAGACCAAAGTATATAATCAATGCGTACTCCCTGTTCTTACTTATGGTTCCCAAACGTGGACATTACAAAAGCAAACATGGACAAAATCATAAAAACCTAAAGAGCAATGTACGTTAGATATGTAGTCTTAAATGGCGTAAAAAATAAGGTAAATGGAAATGAGAGAAGAGGTAGTTATCTACACTTTTATAGCGCGTGTTAACAAGGGCAAACGTGTAACAACAGTAGTATCCATTGCACTAAGTACAAAATAAGATAAACAACGAATTATTAGCATGGACACATTAGACTTTACTATATTAGATATATATTTACCAAAAGACGTTGCAAATGATACTGAAAATGAAGAATTTTACGAAAATTTACGAAATTAATGGGAAGCAGAAAAGAGGTAGTAATTATTGGTGACTTTAACGACTGAGTTGGACAGAAATCAAAAAAATGAGATAGTAGAACAAATTGATGAAAATATTACTAATGACAATGGAGCGGGGCTTATTGAAGTCTGTACCAAATATAACTTAAAGATTTTGAATGGATTCTTTAAACATAAATAATGTGGTAAAGCTCCAGGACCCCGGAATATAACCATTAAACTAATTAAAAATGCTTCTTGAGTTGCAATAGAAGAGCTTCGTAAACTCTTTTAATGACATTATGAATGGAGCTCAAACACCTAATTTATGGAGAATTGCTTACATAAGCTCTATACATAAGAAGGGAACAGCGGGGATTGTAACAATTACAGGAATAAAAATGGGAATAGTCAGAGGAACAAAGTGGCTTTAGAGCAAGCATGTCGTGTGTGGATGTTTTCTGTATTAGACAACTAGCGAAAAAATTAATAGGGTGTGAATGAGGAAGCGTATGAAGCAATTATATAAAAACAAGCAAAGTAAAGTCAGGACAAAAACTGTCAGGTGAATTCACATTATCAAAAGGTTTAAGACAAGGTTATTGCATCACACTTTAAAATATGGGGTTAAAATTAGAAAACGATCCATAATACAGTCTACTTGTTGGCGATGATCAAATAAAATAATAGTAGCAGAAGACCAGGAAGAAAGCTAGTAGAATACACAAAGTGGGCACTAGAAAGAAACGTGAAAAAAACTCAATATATGGTAATCGGAGGACAATGGCAGGACATACAATTAGATAATGGTAGAATTATTAAACACACGTCAGAATATAAGTACTTCTTCTTTTTATGTAGACACATGACTATTTGTTTTTCAAGCCTCCAGTAAGTTGTCGTTCCATCGTTTTCGTGCCTACTGATCGTCTTCGTATTAGGGAACCGTCTCTTGTCGTCTTTACTACTCTATTTCTTATGCAGTTCTTGATGTTCTCCACATTATACTCCATTCACGAATATACGACTGTTTTAAATTCGCTTTAAGGTGTCGACTTAAATGGTCCAATGTGCTGAATTGTACAATGGTAAATTCTCCCCATTTTTAAAATACTGTTATGACAGATATACACCTTAGATTTAAATATGAAGTTATGATCTAAATATAGAATTGATAGTTTATAGAATAGTTGTAATTCAGATTTTGAAGTATACTCGTATAATTACTCTCATTGACTTTAGTATTGTAAACAAGTTGGTTTTTGAATTAAGTGATTTAAACGAAGTGTAACAATACTTAAGTGATTAAATAGTTTAATTTATTTAGTCGAATATTCAATTAGTATTAAAAAAAACAAAAAAACTTACTCTTACTCTTATTCTCCTAATCACCATTACAAACAAATACACTACACTAAACTCTCTCTTAACGGACACGTCTCTTCACCGGACACCTCTATACGGACTGTTTTTAAAACTAAAATCAGTCGGCGATTTATGAAACTGTATGTAAATTTTCGTTACTTTTTAATATCTGTAATGACTCGGTACTTTAACTATCAATAGCCGCCATGTTATACCCGTTACTTTCGGAACTTTTAAGAGTATATCCACTCAAAGCAAACAAAAAACTAACAAAGTGGAATACTAGATTCTTTTCCTGGTTTCTGAACCATCGTTCTGCCAATTTCTTTTTATTTATATTAAAAATATTATATTTCTTTTTATTACCGTTGTAGTACCTACCTAATAAAGTAATAAAGATACCCGGCGCGCCTCTTTGGTGTTTACATTTCACCGAAATCCAACCCAAATGGCTGATGAACACATTTTAACTTCATAGAGGTCATTGTATTTATTTGTAGGAGCGTTTACGTAAATTTTTTTGTTATTTTCGGATTAATTTTCACAATAAATTTTGCGTCTATCTGAACATCTACTAACTGAAATAATTTTAGTTTATATGTAATAGTAACAGAAGATCCTTTTTTTATGGAATAATAATTAGACCAATTTACTTTCATACTTCTACTTGTACAGTAAAATATTCGTTGTAGCAATAATTCCAAACAGTCGTATATTCGTGGAATAACCTATTACATCTACGTCGTATATATGTACTTGTAGCTCTGTCATTTCTTTTCCTATATTTTTATTTCGCCATATTGTTTCATTCAGGCACTTCAGTTTCGAGCTTTCCGTAGCTAGATAATGTGATACCTAGACATTTAAACTCCATCACTTGTTCTATTATTTGACCTTCCAGCACCAATTTACATCTTAGTAAATTTCCTGCTGTAACTATGCATTTTGTCTTTTTTGGGGAAATTAACGTGTTAAATTTTTCTGGTGGTTATATTAAATTGATGCAGGATACGTTTCATATGCTGCATACGTTGTGAGCGTTTACTTTGAGAGAGTAGTACGACGTCGTCTACATAGCAGATTATTAAGTTGTCTTTTCTCCCATTTGGTATCCTTTTATTTTTTTTTTTATTATTTCATCCATAATCAGGTTGAACAATAGAGGATTCAGAAAATCTCCGTCTTTATCCATTGCCAGCTTCAGGTGGGTCAGTTCTTAAGTTCTTCTTCCACTTTTTTTCCTTTTATTCCTAGAGGTATCACTCTGCCTACAATAAGTGGATAACGTCCTTTAATTTGACCCAGT
This sequence comes from Diabrotica balteata, assembly GCA_918026665.1. Lineage (NCBI taxonomy): Eukaryota > Metazoa > Arthropoda > Insecta > Coleoptera > Chrysomelidae > Diabrotica > Diabrotica balteata. The sequence continues at coordinate 102,436,626 of OU898281.1, forward strand.
CATATGCCTTCTTAAGGTCCACGAAACATAGATATGCCGGTTTTTTGTATTCTAATGATTTCTCTTGCACTTGCCTCATTATAAATATAGCGTCGGTCGGTGCATGATCTTCCCGATCTGAAACCTTGTTGTTATTCTGCTAGTGTTATAATTTCATTCAGTTTATTTGTTATCACTTTGGTTGTTAATTTTAGTGTTGTGTTTAATTAATTAATTCCTCTGTAATTTTCCGGGTCAGATTGGTTTCCCTTTTTGAAGAGAGGTATTATGTAGGATGCTTGACATCCATTCTTGAGGAATTCTGTTTTGTTCTATTATTTTTTGGGTTAATTTTAATATTTGGTTGGTCCTCCATACTTTAGGAGTTCGTTCTGTCCTCCATGGTGATTTTCTATTCTTGACTTTCCTTAATGCTTCCTTTAACTCTTCCTCCTCAATATGTTATTTCTTCGTTTGTCATCACCTCAGGTGTTGGTGGTTCATTATCGTCACCTTTAGCAAATAGGGATCGACAGTAATCTACCCATGTGCCAATACATTTACTTAGGTGTCACAATTTGATCGAACAGAAGAGGTGAAAAATAGATTCAAAAGAAAATATCAGTTATAAACCAATTACATACAATACGGTGAAACGAAACTCTATCCTAAAATACAAAATCAAATTGAAAGTTACTACATTTGTTGAAAGCACGGTGACTTATGTAGCTAACGAAAAAAACAAAAAGAAATAATCAAAAAGCGACAAAGACACAACACTAACTGATATATTAGAGGGAAAAACAACTGTTATGGTACGGGCGCGTGAGAAGAATCATAATAGAAAGATTACCTCAGAAAATTTGGAAATAAGGGCCCCTATTAGAAGAGTTCCCAGAACATCCTGGAATGTAGAGATCACAGAAGCGATGCAAAGAGGAACATTTCCGACAGCTTTCACAGTTTTATACAAATTTTTTTAATGATTTCGGTATCTGTCATTTGTTTCTTTTTTGATTGCTGTATTATTTCGAAATTAGAATTTTGTTTTACAATGAATAAGTTTAATTACTGTGCAGGTGGCTAAAGTATCAATCTCATCTCTCTCTCTCTCTCTCTCTCTCTCTCTCCTCTCTCTCTCTCTCTCAACTCTCTCTCTCTCTCTCTTCTCTCTCCAATGGCGCTACATCCCAAATCGCCTTGGCCTCCTCCAAACTATGCCTCCAACTTTGCCGGTCCCACCAGCCGGCCTTCTCCAGGTTTTCACGTCTAGCAAAATTTACGCGTCCGCTTCCACTTCATCCTCCCACCTTTTCAGTAGCCTTCCCTTTGGTCGTGCGCCCTGCATTTTACTATCTAGGGCTCTTTCTGGCAATCTGCCGGTCGCCATTCTCACTACATAACCAGCTCATCAAAGTCTCTGAAGTTTAACGAATTCTGAGGTTGATGCCTTTTTGAACAGTTGGTAATGTGCATGGTTGCGCCTGGATCTCCATACTCCGTTTTCGTTAATAGGTCCTAAGGAAGATATTTGGACCTATTAACGAAAGTATTCCAAGAAAACGTTGATCGACATAAATTTAGAAACAGTAAGCCAATACATCCACCTGGGACAGATAATGAAAGTTAACGAAGAAAATCAAACTGCCGAAATTACCAAAAGAATAAGGTTAGCCTGGGCAGAATTTGGAAAGCACTAAACTAGAACAATATTTGAAAACCAAAATTTACGATCAGTATATCCTCCTTATACTCACGTATGGTTCACAGACATGTGACACTCAATAAGTCTAATATGGAATAAAATAGTAAAAGCACAAAGAGCGATGGAAAGATCAATGCTCGGGGTGAGGCTTATAGACAAAAAACAAACAAATAGATTAGAAGCAAAACCAAAGTAAAAGACGTAGGAGAACATGCTGCACAAATTAAAATGGAGCTTCGCAGGACACAATGCTCTACTGAAGGATAAGAAATGGAACCACGAAATACAACAATGGAGACCATGGTTAGGAAAGAGAAGCAAAAGAAGACCACAAATGAGATGGGCGGGTTATATTAAGAAGATCGGAGGACACAATTGGAAGCAAATGGCTCAAAATAGAAGACACTGGATTGATTTGGGGGAGGCCTATGTCCAAAGTTGGATTACTTAAGGCCGAAGAAGAAGTACGAAAGTATCAATTAAAACTTTTAAATTATCACTTTTAAATAATTCTTGAGTGCTTTTTTGTACAGAACTTTATTTTATAAAAAAAATGGCAGTCAAGACCTTTGCTACCAATTTAATAATATGTTTTTAACGTTTTAGGGTGGCTCTGCTGAAGTCGAACTAGTAAAAGGACAAACAATCAAATTGACCACAGACAAAGCTTATGAATCCAAAGGCACAAAAGACTGCATCTACGTCGACTACGACAACATCCAGAAAGTAGTCAAACCGGGAAATCGTGTTTACGTTGATGATGGTCTAATTTCTCTAGTAGTAGACAGTATTCAAGGATCTTTCCTCACTTGCACAGTTGAAAATGGTGGTGTTCTCGGTAGTCGCAAAGGTAAGAAAACATAATTTGCAGAAATTATTATGATAACAATTTTTGAAATCCCCAAAAATACCATCATTTTACTCACACTAGCAAAAAGTAAATTAAGCCTAATCTTTGAAACAAATATTTACAAAATTATTACGCAAAAAAAATATTTACACTGCTAATAAAGGATCTAATAGTCATTTAGCGAACCGAAATTTTGAAAGCATATATCTTCCACTATTTGTTTATAATGTTCAAACTTACAATTATTGTCAAAAAATTATATAAACTTTAACAAAAGAGGATAATGCGTGGGGTTTTATTTTATTCATTGGTTGTCTTGATCTTAATTGTTAGCTTATCTGAGTTCCATTAAATATTCCTACTTTAATTTTTTTTTTACTGACTGCAAGAAGCTTATTTGACAACTATTTAAAACAAGACATCATTTTGATATAAAAAAAATTGCAGATGGTTTCATTAGTTCCAATTTATTTATCTCCTTTACCTGGGGCACATCACGAGAGGAGACAAATGTCAATTAAGAAGGTACTCCTAGTTTAAAAATACGTCGATAAATATCAGCAATAGTTGTCTGTGTAAACTGTTGTCTGCCAAACTTGGTAACGAAGAAGGCATTTACGATTTTTTAGTCCTTTTATGTCGTTGCAAAACACAGGTTATCTGTCTGAAAGTAAAATGTCAAATATTTTTCTCTGTCATGGTGTTAAGTCTAGAAACAAGCAACTCTACAAGGTATTCACTAAAAGTTTTGCATAAATAATAGAAAACCTAATTTTGGGATAAATCAGCTTTATTCTTTTTCAAAGTATTCGCATTCAATTTTGCATTCAAACAAACCAATCTCAGAGATATCTCAGAAATGAGATTTTTATAGAAAAGAGATGCTTTGACTGCGACTTAATCTGGAGTCTTAAAACGTTTACTGTGTACTTTTTTCATTTTCGGAAACGTAAAGAAATTACACGGTGCCAAGTCATGACTGTATGTAGGATGGCCCAATAAATCAATGTTTTTCTCTAAATACTCGGGATGTTTTACGAGCCATATGAGAGCTGGCATTGTTTGCATGATGCAAGAAGATACGGCGATTCCGGCTGTTTTTGCAGAGTTCTCATCAATTAATTCCGGTAAAAAAATGATTGTATACCATTCAGCATTGACGGTTCCGCAATTTTCTAACGATATCGTGGCAATGTATCAATTTTTTGTCACAATCGTTTGTTTGACAAACCTGCGAGTGCGGAATACTTTTGTTGGCTTTGACTTGTCTTGAAACACATAACACTGTTCATTGGTTTTTTGCTTCTGGCTCATAGCAAGATATCCATGTTTCGTCACATTGTTCGATACCAAATTTGAGCTGCCTCCGTTGAATCGTTTGAGTGTGGTAAGGCACCAACCGCCCTTCTTATGGGCAGCAGTCAAATTATAAGGAATCCAACGACAGCAAATGCAAAACTCAGCCTATGCCCAATGATGCACAAATCTCACGATAGGTAACAAGTCGATGAACGCATTGTTTAGTTATGCAGTTCACCCCACAGTCAATGCAGACAAAGATCGGTTCGGAGCACATACATAACAAAAATGTACGGTTGATCCCAACTATGTTTGCTTGTAGAAGCCATGGCTTTAATAAACTTGCAAGAATGAAGTTTTAAACTGATTTAGGGTTTAATACGTATTATATCGTTAGATATGAAAACTAAATTGTTAAATACCAGTTATACTGATATTTTCTACTTTTCCATAATTCATTTATTTATCTGGTACATTTTCAAAACTTTTTATTGTATAAACACATTAAAAACTGTATTCTTAAAAATCGTTAAGGTAATTGAGGGAATTTGAGATGATTAGAATGGTTTCTTAACTAGAAGCATTAGACCGTGATAACAAAAAGTATGATACAAGTTTGGATAATAATTCCACTTTTAAATAAGAAAAGATTCATTCAAAAATTATGAGTGGACATTAATAAAATATTTAATTTTGTTTGTCTGGAAAATTAAGAGCCGATGGAAGAAAAATAATGATATTTATGATGCACCAACTTTTTTTGTGTTATTTATAACCACAGCGAAGACTCCAGTACTTTAATATGAAAAGTTCCTTTCAACATAAAATAAAAAATTAACAAGTAACTTACGGTTTATCTAGATTTTCAATCTATCCAGGACTCCCGTAGAACAAACACTTTCACTCGCACTTTTACTTTGTAATCAAATTAATTGATTTTGTCAATCAATTAATTGATTTTGTGTTCAAATTGTAATTTGAAATTTTTTCAAAAATTCACTGCTAATCCTTGACAACTGAGTTCTTCAAACATTCATTTTAAGAAATCTCCGTTATTCGTTTCCTTATTTTTATCTTTTCACTTCTCACCTCCCAAATTCTCCCCGCCATACTTTTTCTATCCTACATAAGCTGAAAACAAAACTATTTCATCGTCGAAATGTTCAAAAACATTTTTCCTGTCGAAGACAAAGTGTTATTGAAAAATTAGAATAAGACTCCTCTTTTTCAACCTTTTACTTCAAATATCTCAAATCATACCTACGATAAAAATAAATAGAAGTACAATTTTTCTTAATTAAATTTCCTATCAAAATTTATCATAATTCGTAAAAAAATTTGTAGCGTTAAGCATTTGTCAGCTGTTCGTATGGGGTGTCTCAGTTTTTTGAATATTTTACTAAATAAATAAACCTTTTGTTCAGTTACGTTAATTACATTTTGATACTTTTAGGTTGCAACCTTCCCGGAGTTCCTGTAGACCTACCAGCCGTCTCAAGAAAAAGATAAATCAGATTTGAGATTTGGTGTAGAACAAAAAGTAGACATTGTTTTCGCCTCTTTCATTCGTGATGGCGGCGCTTTGACTGAAATCAGAAACATTCTAGGTGAAGAAGGAAAGAAAATTATTATTATTTCGAAGATTGAAAACCAACAAGGTATGTAACCGGCAAAATTATTGAGGAATTTAAAAGTTTTATATTTTTTAGATTTTTCAACTTGCCATAACATCATAATTTAAACTTATCTCTTGTAATTGAAATTGTTTTATCTGAATTTTTATTCTGTTATATATCGTTATTTTGTCTTTTAGGTATGACCAATTTGGATGAAATCATAGAAGCTTCCGACGGTATCATGGTAGCTCGTGGTGATCTTGGTATCGAAATTCCAACCGAAAAAGTATTCATCGCCCAGAAGGCCATGATTGCGCGCTGCAACAAGGCCGGCAAACCCGTCATCTGTGCCACCCAGATGTTGGAATCTATGACCAAAAAACCAAGACCTACTCGTGCCGAGAGCTCAGACGTTGCTAATGCCGTTATCGACGGTGCTGACTGTGTGATGTTGTCAGGAGAGACCGCCAAAGGAGACTATCCCTTGGAAGTGCGTCAGAACCATGGCTAATATCTGCAAGGAGGCCGAGGCTGCTATTTGGAGCGGCGAATTCTTCGGTGACTTGACCTCAATGGTAAGTAACCTTTTGATACGCCATTAAAAAAAAAACTAAAACTTAAAAATATTCATTCTCCGGGCTAAAATTTGAGTCGAATGAGGTCATCTCCGCCTGGGAGACCTATTTGCAGACTTCGAAAAAATATATTTTTCAGACGGGTTAAAGTAGTTGCAGCATCGCTGTGTCAGGAGTATCGAGCTAAAAGAAGACTATGTTGTCTCTTCCCCCCCCCCCCTAAAATAAATATCCCTTTAACGTCCTAATCAAAGTGTCTTTGTTGTTGCTCCCCTAAAATAAATATCCCGTTAATGTCCTAAGTGTTCACTGAATAGAAGTGTCGGTTAGGAGAGAGTTCACTTTCTAAGTCTGCTTTTCATCACTAAATCTACTCTTGATCGTTGATTTTCATTAGTTTGGTCTAGGATAACATTTTTTCCTTGCCTTATGAGCTTACAGAAATAGCAGTGAGTAATTATTTTTAGCAGCTAGTTCTAGCTGTACCTACTGATTATTTTTTTCATTTTAAGCTACTTTATTTGGACTCCTTTATTATATGTTTTATGTCCAAATATCGCTTTCGTTTTGTTAATTGTACTCAAGTTTTGATTCCCATCAAACTCTTATCAACACTATCAATACATAATAGTTTTAAGTCTCCACAAGAAACTAAATTACTGTATCTGGCTGTATACCATGTATCACAAAAAATTTATTTAAAAATTCCTTTATAAAAGGTGTAATATGAAAACACGTTTTCGGAATTATTATTTCATCATCAGTGATATCCTAAAAGTATGACCACTTTTAAAGCAAATTAAATTAATTTTAAATTAAAGCAAACATGAAATTAAAAATTTTGACCAAGGGTAATACAAAAATTCATTTTTATGAACAGTACATTACAAAATTTATTAAATTCACACTCAATCTCAATAACACTCTCAAATACATCAATTATCATTTCACTCTGCAATAGTAAAATTTAATGAACCCAACTTCCTACACATATCTGCTTTCCATATTCCAGGTACCAAATGTTGAAAAAACATATAGGGCCTTTTATAAAAAATCTTTAGTTCACCACCACTGAATTCAGATATCTGTATATATTAATAATAATTTTAACATAATACCTCAAGTTACATTGACTGCTTCAGTCCTAACATGTCATTATTGTCATTTCAATCAGTTGCTATCAATAAGTCCTCGTAGACACTTTGTGTCAGGACTAGCAACCTCCAGTGGAGTCTTACGTTGCCATGTTATCTATTCCTGGTGTAACTTAAATATCTTGTTTATAAAGTGAAATAATGTAACTCTAAATTTAATTAAATAATATTTAAAGGTTTTTATCTAGTATTAACCTTGGTCAAAAATTTAAATTTCATGTTTGCTTGAATTAAAGTGGTTAATCTTTTAGGATAGCACTGATGATGGAATATTAATTCTGAAAACGTTCTGGGATGTATGCCCGATAGGGTGTTTTAATATTATACCTTTTATAAAGTAATTTTTTAATAAATTTTTTAGTTTTATTTCGATTCGGTAAACTTCTGATATTTGTTATTAATCTATAAATAATAAATATCTGTGACAAATTTATAATTACCATTATCAAGTAATTAATCAAGTCATAAATTCATTGCATAAATATTTATTTGAAATATATTTTTTTATTATAATTATCTAGGATAATTTGTAGTTTAAATTTTAATATCGTAACATTATTAGTTAAATACACGGAATGTTTTTTTTTTAGATTCCTGCTCCATTGGATATGGCACAAGCTATCGCTATTTCCGCTGTTGAATCTGCCAATAAAACGTTGGCAGCTGCCATAGTTGTAATAACTACATCAGGAAAATCAGCTCATCTGATAGCCAAATTCAAGCCTAGGTGCCCTATTATCGCTGTTACGCGTATTCCACAAACAGCACGACAATGCCAAATGTACAGAGCCATTCTACCTTTGATCTACGAAGGTGAGTATAGTACTAATCGCACATCTAAGTTGTACGATCAAGAGTTTTTTGCACAAAAAAATTTTCATAACAATAACTTTTAGAAGTCTTTTGACATATAATAGTTGTTTCGTTTTATAACCGCGGCAATCCTGTCTGGTATTGTTCGTACTAAGGATTTACACAAGTCAGGGTAGAAACTATCCCTTAATTCACCCAATTTACTCTTCAAATCGGCGAGGTGTTCTCAGGGTCATCATTATCCAATTATGTTTCATCTTATGTCACAATGTCTCAATAACAATAAATTTTGGATTGTTTGAAAGTCATGAGAGGACTTTAATGTTGTTGTCTTCAAACCATTTTTTAGTTGTTTTAGCTGTATGGCATGCTGCACCGTCCTGCTGAAATATAAAACGCAAGTCGTGGTGGAGATCGTGAACACTTGGTACAAAACTGTTTAACATTTCTTAATGCTGCGTTAATTGTGCCTTCTACCACGTCATATTATAATCATAATTCCTTTGGGAAACTTCACAGTCCTTTTGGGGCAATCTTTATGCTTCATTTTGACTTTTGTTTTCGAAAGTCTTCCACGCAAACATCACATTTCGATTCGTCATTGAATATCACTCTGAACCAGTCATGAAAGGTCATGACTGATGACTGGTCCAGAGTCATATTCAGTGACCAATCAAAATTTGATGTTTGCCTGGGAGGCTTTCGAAAATTGGTTATCAGAAGTTAAAATAAAGCATTACATAAAGATTGTCTTAAAAGAACTGTGAAGTTTCTTAATTGAACTATGATTTGGGGGTGCGTTATACCTAGAAAGCTGGTCTAGGAAGATATGAGGTGGTGTAAAGCACAATTAACAGCAATTAAAGTATCCAGAAATTTTGAAAAATAGTCTTGTACCAAATGCTTACGATCTCTCCTGGACTTGAATATTTATATTCCAGTAGGACGGTGCTGTATGCCGTAACAGCTAAAACAACAAAAAAATGGTTTGAAGACAATATCATGTGCTCTAATGGCCTTCGAATAGTCCAAAATTTTATTTAGACATTGTGGCATAAGATGAAGCAGAAATTGTGTAATCCCTACAAAACCGACACCGATTTTAAGAGTAAATTAGGTGAATTATGGGATAGTTTCGACCCTGTCTTGTGTAAATCCTTACTACGAACAATGCCAGTCCAGTAGTAATTTCTTGAATTGTCCGAACATTTACTTGTTACGTTTGTTATGCAACATTTTCGTTTATTTTGCCGCCAACGTTGCAATTCAGTTTATAAAAACAAAACCATTTCAATATTTTGTTGTTAATGATAGTAACCTTTAGTTGTTAGGGCTCATAGAGTATAACACGTGCAAATGATAAAATTGTTTTGTAAAAATGGGTGTTCTGTTTGTAAAACGTTCCGCGCACTTCGCCCATTTTACATAATCCTACCGAGAGGACTATTCGCAATATGGGAAATAAATTTGGGTCTGGTTTACTAAACAATCAACCAAAATCGATACGTCGACGAAATAAAAGATTTATCAAAAACATCGCCGCTGTCCTTGAGAGCGTGCAGGCGTGTTGGAGGTAGTCTCCTGCTCTACTTTTAGATGTAACGCACGTCGGTTTTGTTGAACGTGATCGCCTCTGATGAATACCAGAGGTGTCCCATATGCAATAGCAACCATACTAAAATTCCACCCGCTTCCAATCGAGGAGCTCGTCTTTTTACTAAAGACACTTAAGAGACCATTCTAGTTCCCACCCAATTCAGCTGTTTTCTACACCAATCTAGTTGATCATTTTGTATAGGAGTGAGGGGTAGAACAATTTGAGGATGATATGAAGTAAGTCCAAATCTTCTAATCTTTCGATCAACAGTTCGCATTGAGAGGCCTTTCGTGGTCTCCAATTGACCTTGTGCAAATTAAGCTGTCTTATACAGACAAAAGTCTGGGTCGGTGGCCTTGGTGTGTGACCGTTCGTCTGACACGCCTTATACCTCTAATTCTTTGAGTACGGCCTTCCTGATTCCAGGCCCGACAACAAACCGTGTTGATACTTCTGTTTGCCCTCGTGGCTATTTCTCTAAAGGACAAATCGGCCCACTATTCGCCTTCCATCAAACTTAGTGAGCTATTGAAAAATTGGTTGTCTTTTTCACTCTAGACATAGTGAACCGACTAAATCAACTCTTCACAGGGTATTATACCATGATCACATGCTAATTGTGGTTAAAAACACAATTACCACTTACTTATTATTCTTTTAAGATGAGATATTACAACAATCACATTGATATAGTTGAAAAATTGATTGTTAGAAATTAGTTAGACTGGTTGTTCTTTTTTGATCTCACCTAGAATATAATAACGGGAGAAACAGAAAGTGAAAAAGAAGAATATTTGATATTCCAAATAAGAGAAGTAATTTACACTTTCGGAAAGAGTGTACTTATCTGAAGGTTGAAAATAAATGAAAATTGTTTATTGTTAATTAACAATAATTAAAGGGTGGAACACTTTAGATATCTGGGTACTTGGATTGACTGTAGCGTTGAAATTGACGTGGAAATTTCAACCAGAATAGACCTTGCACGAAAAAGCTTTATTAACTGGCATTCTGTATTGCGCTGAAGAAGTCTGTCATTGACCACACTATTGAAGTATTGAAGCGCTACGTCTGGTCCACTTTGTTCTATGGATGTGAAACTTGGACAACAAAAATAAAAAATCTTAATAAATTAGAAGCGTTCGAGTTGTGGTGTTACCGTCGCATGCTTAGAATCCCATGGATAGCACACATATCTAACGAACGTGTGCTAAAGACCATGCAAAAAGAGCGAGAAAAAGGTCCAATACTTCTTTTATAATATAATGAGAGTACCTAAATATCGCTTACTCCGGTTGATCAATTAGGGCAAAATCGAAGGAAAACGCTGGGTCGGAAGAAATTAACTGACCTGGCTGTGTAACACTAGACAATGGACAGGTCGAACAGTCGAATGAATTGTTTCATCTAGCTGCCGACCGAGAAACATTTCATCAGCTTATTAGCCATCCACGATATCCAACGCTTGAAAACACATTGTGTTTCTGATTTATTGAGGGGGGAATTGAAGAGTTGTAGACTATTATAAAAATCATATATTTTACATCTTGTTGATGTCCAGACTGTTTCCTGATTTAATGTCACCTTCGGGATTTTATGGCGGATTAATCATCCCAGTATTGTTAAAAATCTTGTTTACAGCTCCTTAAGTTACACCACACACTTTGGCAATAATTTTTTTACTCATTGATGTTTGTTCATTTAAAGTACAGTAATCACCAGTTAGAAAAAATCAAGCTTCATTCAGGCTTTCCGAATGTTGCCGAGAAACCGTTGGTGGGTGATTTCTTTACAAAAATGAAATCCGCTTTGGTACTAATACTACGAATACTAGCTGGCAGATACTAAAAATCGTACTGCGCGTTTTAAAATCAATCTTTAAAAAATATAACAAGCAAATAAAGCCTTAGTACAGATTACGTTTATTGTATATTCTGAGTGATTGTAGTTATTCACTGCTATTTACTTTTATCTCCCTTTTGTATTATATTAAATAAAACATATTGTTTTAGCTGACCGTCAAGAAGATTGGCTCAAGGACGTAGACGCCAGATTACACTATGGTATCACATTCGGCAAATCCCGAGGATTCGTCAGGACTGGCGATCCAGTTGTCGTAGTAACAGGATGGAAACAGGGATCTGGTTACACCAACACTCTTAGAATTATCTACGTATCCGATGAAGTCGAATCCATATGCCTTGGCACATGTGCAAAGTAAACGTCTAGAAGTTAAGTCAATATCAGTGTTATCTTCGAAGGTCTAAATATTTTCTGGAACGTTGTTGCCAACAACCAACAACTTGTAGAATAACATCAGTCAGAATTCCTTAATTACGTCTATTTTAATTTATTTTTAGTTGCCTTAGTACTAGTTCACATCATTAAATGAATTTTTCCAAATAAAACACCAACACACATTACTAACAGGTGTCTAAATTACAAAACATTTTTTGGCAATTTGTTTTGTTTTTCTCTAAAAACTTCAGGTCTGGCTATTTATTTTGTGATTGTTATTTATGAATGTATTATACGTGTTGTAAAATAAACAGACTTCAAAATTATATCCAAATAAAGTAGTATTAAACTGTTAAACAAATTCGTGTTTTTATGTACACCCCTCAAAAGGTTCAAAATTTGATGTTTCAGCTGCCAGATCGGCAGATTTCTTAATCTAATTCTCAATTTGAAGAAATACATACACTATTATGTGGACACGAACATTTTTTTATTTAAACTATTGTGTCTTAACTACAAGATTATTGACAGTTAATTTACAATAAAAAGAAAAGACAAAAAAAAAAGAAAAACATTAAATTTTGTGATACAAACTTGATTCTTTTAGAAAATCTAGTACATTCTGAAGAAGTTCTGATTGGCTAAGGATCACATTCGTAAAACCCTGAAAAGTAGTTCTAGGTCTAATGAGAGTTTGACGGTTTTAATGACCGAGTTGGTGATAATGGCTTTCTTTGCAGCAGTGTCTGCAGTCTCATTACCTAAAAAGCCAACGTAGGAAGGAGGAGTTCATATTAATGTTATGTCTATTTCAGAAGAATTGAGACTGTTTGTTACTTCACGTAAATTATGAGTGTTCTTTTAAGACGTAGAAACGCCCAAAAAAACTTATTTACGCTAGCAAAGAGTTTAGTTACAAATTAAGGCCGTTCCTCGCGATTCTGGCCATAGCTAAATTCCAATGTAAAAGTTTATATCAAATAACGCAAAAACTATGGCAGATATTGGGCTGATTCTTTTTTTATATGGAAGGTTTTAAAAAGTTCTAGTGTACTATTTGGTTGTAAATTAATAAATTGTTTAAACAATATATTTTTTTTTTTTTAATAGGGCACTACAGAATTTGACCCACTTTCCGAATCTGTTTTTATTTTTAACATAAAGTGTAACACACAAAGCAGCTATTTGGTATAAACTTTTTTAAAAATCTCCAATTTTGCTAAATGTACTCTCTCCCTCTCTCTCGGTCAGTACAGGCTGTCCTTGTCGATAGTTTCTGGATTCTCGCCGACGGTTAGGTTGGTTAGGTAAGAAGTATAATACCCTCTCGAGGTTGGGTCATAAATAATGTTGAATAACATTATTAGAGTTTATTCCAACTTTTGACAAACCAGTGTGTTAATTGTTTTTAAAATGAATGAATTTGATTATTTATATTTATTGGAATATTTATTTTGAACGTTTTTGTTAGTAAAGTTTACATAATAATATATGAAGTTTGTTTCTTCACTTGCTTGTTCAGTCATATTAGTCCAAGGTAATAAGGATTTTCTGGTGACACTCAATAATCCAGGTAGCTGACAACTTTTTTAGTTATTGTAGACCCATAAGAAGAAAACCTATCTGTTTCCTGCCTAAAGTTCGGAGCCGTTTTTTAATGATTAACAATTAATGCAAAAAACGCGATTCTTTCGATTTTTTACACTCTATTAGAAAGCTAAATACTTTCAGCTTTCTAATTCAAAAATTAGGACATAAAATTACAAAGCTACAAAATGCCGATACTTGTAAGTTGAAAAATCAATTTATTGCTTTGCAAACTGTAAAATAAGTGACAATTGATATTTGTTAAAAACTTTTTAAACTTAAAATTTAAACTTTAGATTGCCACCCAAGGTTGGGTATTGGGGTACTTAACAAACCCTTAAAATTTGGGACCAATATTTTAATTAGTATAAAAGTTATTGTATTTGTTTATCCCAGAGACCTTTTTTTTACAACAACATAAGACCGAAAATAATAAAGATAGGGTAATGCTGTGGGTAACAAATGAAAGCAATAGACTTATACTATCAATATGTATTAAAAAAAGATAAAAAAAATGATTTAATATAGTCAAAAATCCTGATGCCAAATTTTTGAAATTATGTAGTTTATAAACTTTTAGAATAACTTTAAAACATTGTCCTTAGAAAAAATCTTTTTTTACATTCGAAAAGCTAGTATTTTCACCCGAATTTTCAAATAAAAAATTTGGCCTAGGTAAATTTGGGCCAAAGTTAGCCATGTTTTTTGTTAATTCACAGATAATTTGATTATAATAATTAAGGATCCTCATTGACGCCATTTTAAAGAATGGGATTTGTATTTTTAACACTAGTTCTTTTAACACTGTCATAGGCTGCTTTGAACTCGACAAAGAGATAGTGTGTATCTATGTTATATTCTAGTGATTTCTAGAATCTACTGATGTGCTTGAATTTGAAGTATAGTTGATTTAGCAGCAGTAAATCCGCATTAATATTGACCAACAATATCCTTTAAATGTTGTAAGTCTTTCAAACAATATATTGCCGAAGATTTTATACGCAGATGCTAACAGAGTAATGCCTCTATCGTTCTTACAATCCAGTTAATCGCCGTTTTTATGCAACGTATATTATTTCATTTAGCCACTCTTCTGGTACCAATTCATTCTGCCATATAAGTACTATTCGTTTATGGGTTACTGCAAAAAGTGGATCACCACCTTTTTTTTATATATTTCCTAACCGATTTATTCGATTCCTGTGGCTTTATTTCCTATGAGTTTTAGGACGACACTTGACACTTCTATTATTGTTGGGTCTTCACTGTGTATTTGACGATGTAGATTTTGTTGATTGTTTATGTTGTAACCTAATTCAATATCGTGTATATCATATATGATATAAATATATATAATATGATATAATAATAATGTACTTATTCTTCTTCTTCAAGTTCCACTCCTATCGGAGATTGGAAATCATTCTGGCAATTATAATTGGAGATTGCATAACCACGAGATTTTACGTCTTCCGACGCTTCTTCTTCCTTTGATTTTACCCTACATTATATTCCTTATTAGTTCGTATTTTTCACCTATCATGATGTGCCCCAAGTATTCAAATTTCCTGATTTTTATGGAATTTAAAACTTCGCATTGTTTTCCTAGTTGTTCGAGAACTTGTTCGTTTGTTTTGCGATCCATCCATGATATTTTCAAAATACGTAGATAACACCACATTTCGAATGCTTCTAGGTTTTTAATGTTGGATTTTTTAAGTGACCAAGGTTCAATCCCATACAAAAGGGTAAAGAAAATATAACATCGAAACATTCTTATCCGGAGCGATATATTGATATCGCGATTACAAAAAACTTTTCTCATTCTATTAAAAGTTGACCGTGCAATTCCAATGCGGCATCTTATTTCTTTTGTCTGATCAGTATCTTCTGTGATCTATGCTTCAAGGTATTTGTACGAAGATATTTGTTCAATTTCTGTATTATCTAGTACTAGCTTAACTTTGATGTTTGTGCTTTTGTAAATACCATAAACTTGGTTTTCTTCAAATTTATTTTTAGTCCAAAAAATGTACGTTATGATAGAATCCCTATAAAACGTCTCAATTCGGCTGTTCCATTGTTCTTTAAGTTCTTTCGAGCTCATTAAGTTTCTTATTCTTTTCATCCATGTTTTCTAAGGTAATCCTCTCTTCTGGATTCCTGTAGGTGTTCATATAGGTACTTGTTTCAGGGGTCTACTGTCTTTCATTCATTGGACCTGTCTGTACCATTTGAGCTGCTTTCGTTGTATGCCATGCATGACTGTACCGTCTATTCCCATACTTTATTGCATCCAGTTCGACGAGATATCTTTCTTCGATGTCTCTGTTAATCGTCGTGTTTCACAACCGTATAAATAAAGCATGCTTTTATACCACAGTTTCATGGGTTGTAGTGCTAGAGAGAGCATGTCAGCTGACCAAAACGAAAAATAATCCTCCTTATTGCTTCCACTGGAATAAGCTTGACCGTTCAAGTGGGCCCGGACTACCTCGTTGTAATTCTTTAAACTCCTGTTTTGAAATTAATAATACTCACTATTTTGTCTAATTACCTATTTAGTTGTCAAAACAGATACATTGTTACCTAAAGAAATGAAAGTGGTTCAATTTAGAAATTATATAGTAAATAATAAATATTTTAAAACTGATGCACATATTCCTCCGCGATTTTGGCTTCAAGTACTAATTGTATAAATCGCACTACTAATAGACGTAAATCCTTTCATTTTAATTTCATGAATGTTTTTATTCGCCACATCTCAATATTTTCCATTTCAGAATATTTATCATCAAACTGTAATCTACGTTAAAAACTGTAGAAAAATTTGAAGTTTGTCTTCGAATTTATTGTTACGATTTACAGGACAATCATTTGTTACCTGTATGTACCCTTGCTAAGTTGTGAATTAATTATTCAATAAATAATATTACTCTGGTATAAGTATTATTCTAATTACCCCAAAACCGCACTGAATAGAAGGCCGCCCGCTTTATTGTATAGACCCAAGACTTTTCACAATAGTGGGTTGTATAAGGTAGGTATAAAGCTAACCTCTAGTACAAGATGATGTTTAGAATATTCTTCGTGAATGGATTTTGTTTTCGTAAAGAAAGATATTTTTGAAATAGGTATCTCTCTGAATTTTACCGTTACAATTTTCGAGGGTAAGCCTTAAAATATAATATTCAGACTGAAAAAAATGGTTTTACGATGCTTTTTTATAATAAATTCAAATAATGAATATGCCGTCCTAGTAAGTCGCAAAAAGTGTTGCAACCTGTCGCAAGTGTAACCTCGTATTGAATTTGCGAGATATCAGCGGTCGTTGTCCTATAACTACTCCATCCCCTGAAGAAGTTTTGTGAGGGATGAACAAAACTTTTGAATTGGCATCTTCTGGAGTTTTGGTGCTAGAATTATTTTTGTTCCTTGCTTTATACCTGCAACATATTAAGGTCGATAATTATCATAAAAACATACAGGAGTCATCCAAAAATTCTTATGGTTATGATTCCATGATTTTGGGTTAATTATGTGTAGATGTCTTCTTCCTTGGAGAGTTTATCTAAAGGTATGTGATCTATCTTCAATGTATTGAAATTCATCGCCGTTGAATATCTATGGCCCTAATTTTGGTTCAGTTTGGTAAGCATTAGCTGTTCATCTGGGATTGTTGTTCTTGAATCTATATAACTCTGGGTTCGGGTTTTGAATTCACACCTTGGCCGGAGATTGCTGAAGTAAGTTCCTTTTATGCTCAAAATTCTGTTGAATTTTAGAACATCGAGTTGTAATTTTAGTAGATTAAGGGAATAGTGCTATATCTGATAATATTTGAATGGTGATGTCTTGAGTTTGGACAAGTGTGTATTGGCAAAAAGCTTCTTTGGTACTCAACTGTAATATTTGCTTGATACAGTCCTCGGTTTTCGTTACTTCTTGTATTGTTCCCTCTCTGCAAAGAAATCTGTCGAATAAAAACTGTAAAAAAGGTTAGAAATTTCGATGTAAGGTAGCTGCTTATCGTAAAATTAATGGGGTTATATTTCTTTACGTACATTTCGTAGTAGTGGTAGTGGGCATTCTCTACCTCATTTCCTTGGCATTGAATATTGTAGAGGTAATGGATTTTAACAAGAGCCATGAGTCATGCCGATTCAGTACGCAAGTTTACCTGTTATTTTCAAGGTCATGGCTCTTGTCAAAATCCATTACTTCTACAATTTTACGGTAAACATCGGCTGTTCTCGGTAATTTGGTGTTACGAAGACAGTATGGCCTTGATTTGGCGAAGTAGTAGTTTTTTTTCCTTCACGACTGTCTCTTTCTATCCCTTTCTATAAGAATATTTCTACTTTTCATATATTTAATGTTTATTCGCTTTGATGATCGCAATAATATACATAGAGATATTTTGAGTACCAAATCGTCGGAATCTATGTCGGCTGCGACTTAGAATTTCATTTCAAAAAAAGAATAAGGGAAATGTGTTTGTGCCGCCATAGTACATTCTTACTGTAGGTATTGCGCTATTATATTTGTTTCGAAGAAGAGTTGTGTATCTATGATCAATATTGCTGTAACAAAATTTCTTATGTTTCTTCACTTTGGGAAGCTACTGTAACCAATAGTAGCTAGATCACTTGGACAAGGTCCCTGATGTTATAAGATCGGTAAAGTAGTGTGAAGAAGTTGGAAACCAAATTAAAATGAAAGTTGAAACTGAATGCAGTTCGGCTAGCTGGGTATGCTTGAGACTGGCCAGTTGATATTCAAGGTAGGGTTAGGCCTATTTGCATGCCCTTAGAAAATAGTAAGGAATAGAAAGGATGTATATTATCTAAGAAAATGTAAGAAAAACCAAAACGAACTAAGAGTAAGTACTCAAAAACCGGAATAGAGGAAAAAAGAATGATTTGGGCGCCAGGGAAGATGTTGACTGGACTCTTAGTCTAACAAACACTTCACCTAGTGACTTTATTGCTGTGGTTAAATATGTTTTCTATTACTAAATATAACCTTATAAAAAAAAAGAAAAAAAAATAGGTGGTTTAATAAAACAGAGTATTACTGATAACCCAATTTAATAACTATAAAATAGAAACTTAGAAACCCCGTAATGTACAAATTAACTTAATACCCTATACAAAAATCCCCTTAACAAAGTTCTATATACCTAATCTAATTTTGACTACCCTTATAATATACAATATATTTACATTCAATAGTTTACTAGGAAAGTATCAACTTATTTTGTTAAGTTTTATTTATTAATTAACGCCAAATCTGATGACAACCAATATTTCTATATATTTGAACAACTATAACCCCTCCCTATATTTATTACAATTTATCAGTTTGACAAGTTCTACGTTGATTCAAATCAGATCACCTGTAGATATATCTAAATTGGTCTGTCCAGAAAGGAACAGATCCAATATGAATTGGTGATATTACCAGTAGGGTTGTAGAAATACAAAATGGACCTTTGTGCACAAATGACCTTACAAAATTGTATTAAAATCCACCCCTACCATGTTATAACTAATACATATGTATATATATTTAAAATATTTGATGACAAAAAATGAGCCAATGATATTGAGAAAAAAAAATTAAATGTTATATAAATAATGATATGAAAATATTAATTAAGAAAATTGACTAACATGATTATTAAGGTTTTTTTTTTTCGTTCACTGATGAAAGTTTACACAAAATTTAAGGTAAATTATTTAAAAAAAAAATAGTCTGAAACAATAAAAAAAAACCTGGACTACTTCCCAACAGAGAAGATTCTTCTTCTGGATGCCTTACGTCACTGGGACTCGTACGGTGAAAGCTATATAAGCACACTCTCCTAGTAGTTAAACTAAACAGCTATTCCAGTAATCGGGAAAAACCAAAAACTTCAACCAAACTATATGGACTTCATTATCTCAAATTCAAAATAATCTTGAATTGACTTTATATTCGTTTCTACTCCAGCGACTAAAAATAAAATCAAAGAAAGCTCTCATTAGCTTTATTCTGAGTTGATAAACAAAAAGGCGGTTAGGACAAGAAAAACTAGCCCGAATAATGATAATTAGTGAAGGTTTGTACACTTTTTGTGATCTTGGAAAATTAATTGAAAACTATGTATTTATAAAAATAATGTTGGGATTAACTATGAAGATTTCAAAAAAAAAAAATTTAACATATCTTAACGAATATATTATAGGCCAAGAGTAATGGAGGATCTCCTTACATTACCGAATTGCTTGGATATTGATGAGAACGTGTACTTAGGAGAATTTCTAACAGAAAGAATTCTGAACGTGATTTACTGATATAATTAGGGTAAAATTATTGTATAAATGATATTAATATGAAATTAAGAATGGTTTAAAAAAATGATTTAGTTTAATTAAAATGAAACTCACCCAACGCAACACTATTTCACTATTTAAACTAAAATCTTCTTATCCCAAAAATTCTAATATTAAAACAAAAAACGCCTTCTGTAACTTAAATAGTGGATCTCTGAATAAATTAAAATGTTGTCCTGTTAACTTAAAAACCACGTGCGTTGGTCGCTGGAATTAATCAATCCTCTATCCCGATCAAAGGCGGATATAAAGTGAGTTATTATCATAGATTAAATATATATAAGTAGAGAGGTTATTATACTTTAAAAATCGTTGGCTTCCGTCAGCTCCAAGGTAACCGCACGATACACACAGACATGTCTGTGTGTATCGTGGGTAACCGGAAGCGGTAGGTAAGCAGTCTGACCAATGGGTAAAAATTGATAACACCATTATGTATAGCTGGTTGCATACCTTACAGGCAGAATTAAGTTGTTTTAAAGTTTTCAGTAACGATAAAGTACTCTTATCGTTACATTGCATTCTATAAGAGCTCTCAACATGGAGCTATGCTGGACTGAGTGAAATGCTTTCTCAAAGTGTACAAATATTAATATCAATGGCTTGTTGTATTCTATAGCTTTCTCTGTCAAGGATTTTATTACTTGTAGGTGGTCATTCGTTCCAAATCTTTCCTGTCACTCCTAAATCCGGCTTGCTCTAGTGGTTGGTGAAAATCTAAATTAGGTCTCAGTCTGTTAGTAATTGTGCTTATAAAGGGCTTATATAAATAAGATAACAAGGTGATAGGTCTGTAGTTTTTAAGTTCTGTTACCATCTTCTTTTTTATGCAATATTATCATAATGCTACTATTCCATTTTTCTGGTGTAGTAGTGATTGCAAATTTCACTGTCTTTGGGGACTTTTTTTTTAATACGTGTTCAGCCTATGTTGCTGAAGAAAGTCTATAAGAGTTTGACCCCTTTTGGTTCTATCGTCATATCTGTGAGGTTCAAGTACAAACTCTGAATCATCCTGCTTGTAGCCTATTTTGGCGTTTAGGTCTCCGATCAGTGAACTATGGTTGGGGGTTACCTCTTGTATCCCAGTGTTAATATCATCGTAATAAACTTCTTCGCCTGCGTAGGTACTGGTAAGTGCGTATACCTGGATGAGCTTTAATTGAATTTTTTTATTTAATGTGTAAATAAGATATATATCCTATCACTTTTATTGTGAGTATATTCTTTGTATGTTTTTTATTTGCCATAAATCCGACGCCACCATTAGATGACTTTACTCTATAATGCAATAGGTTTTCCGATGAAAGCACCATTTGTTCTTCACCTTTTCGCCGTCCCTCGGAGAATCCAAGTATATCCCATTTTATATGCGTCAACATGTTTTTTAAGTTCCACAAGTTGTTCATCCATCAACCTCCATCAATATTCTGGTGATATATGTTGCCATAAACCATATTCTTTGCCGTTGTCGTTTGTAAAGATAGCTTAGTCGACTCCGGGAATTCTTAACACCCTCTGTTCGTCTACTTCCGAGACTACTACCATAGCCTGGTTTCAAGAGACTGATGGCCTTGCAATTTCTTCGTATCTCATTTTACGGGGATTTTAGCCGTTTTTCTACCATGCTAGCCTGTGTGGTTTGGTAGAGAGATGTTAGGATGGGTTAGGAAATTTGGGGTCATTGGACAAGGATGATAGATTGGGGCATGGTACCCTCTCCGTTAAAGGAAATAAAAGTGAACGACGGCTGGCGTAGGCAGAGTTGAACCCTGAAGTAGATCGAACTTTACCGAAATAATGTACAGATAATTATAAATCTTTGTTTTTTATTATCGAAAGTTATATTATAAAAATCTACACAAAATACAATTACTTTGAAACTATTAAACTAAAAAAATTGTGGAGTTAATAGATTTGTGCAGTAAACCGCTCAAATATAGAAATAAATAAAATTGAAGTTACGAAAGTTTAAACAATATTGATAAAACAAAAAGACTGTTTCCTTCATTTATTATCTAAATTAATATTGCTAAACATTATTCAAATATAGCATGATTCACAATTTAACACAAAATGAAATTAACATAAAACACTAACTGATATTTTACCACGTAGAAAATTTATGCGATTAATTTTTCGATGAATTCTATTAATGCTGGAACCTAAAAAATACATTTAAATTAAAGATTGTATCAGATTATCATATTTTAATCGAAAAAATTGTTAACTAATTAAGACAAAACTATATGGCATAGTAGTACCATCCAAATAAACCGATATATCTAAAATCTGTCTCTATTTAAAGTTGATAAACAAATTATAGTTGATTCGCCGAATTTTTTTTTGTTTGAGTATCATTGTCGGAAATATACAAAATAAAAATTCCTGCCTATCATTATGAATAGCTGAAATAGACCACTAATGCATACTTCTTTAATTTAAAAAAGAATACTAATCATGATATTGTGAAGTATGCACGTCCCTTTCTTGTATCGGGAACAGGGATTTTTAAACAATTCCCTTATTATAAAAAATAAGTGTTTATTTTCACACGCATGCCTTTTGCTTTCACGATCATCAAATCTAATGACTACACAGAAATATAATAGTGAGGGACAAAATTATGGAATAAACTCATTTTCTCGAGAATGAGCGATTTTGGAAACAAATTTCGAAGCAGGTCATCCAAAGGTATATCCAAAGTTCAAAGGCTTCGAGCTTCTTAACTATTTACGCTTTTAACGTCTTGCCGTCCATGCCTCCTTTGAAGTCAAACTGCGTTTGATCTATCGGCTCCTGACATTCTTATAAATTCGGTTTTGAACAATTTTCAAGAGAGTCTTTAAAGGGTGGCACATTAGACTTATCAATCTATAGTCATTACATGATTTGGGATTGTTGTTCTTTGGTAGAGGTAAAAATATCGATTTAAGCCATTCCTCCGGAATGTTACCCTATACATATATGTGGTTGAGAATTTGGATGAGTCTCTTTGTATTACCGTCATCTTTGAACAGTTCAACTGGAATTTGATAAGGACCCGGTGCTTTTCCTTGTTTTGCATTCTGTAGGGCATGCTTTACTTTTGAGGGTAAAATTTGTAGGTATTGTTCTTCTTCACCTATATCTTGTTCATTTTCCCTCTGGTCATGGAACAGATGGATTATATATTGTTTCAATACTTCCTTTATTTTGCTCTCTTCAGTAACTATTCCTCTATTATTATCTTTTGTTATGAGTGTTCTTCTTTGTCTGGTGTTGCTTGTAAGTTCTTTCATTTTTTTAGTTTGAGGTGTCATGTTTGTTGCTGAGGTCTTCCAGTTCCTGGCATTCCTTGTTCATCCATTCCTCCTTAGCCTTTCTGATTTCATATTTAATTTTATTCTTGATGGTTATATATTTATTTCCATCTTTATTTTTGTATTTTCTTTTTTCAGTTATTAGCTCAACTATTTACGGTGTCATTCAGTGTTTTGTAGTGGTTTTCTCTTCTTCGCCTAGGACCTCTTTTCCCGCTTTTAGTATGTCTTTTCCCGCTTTTTTTATATCTGCCCATTCCACGCTTCCTTCAGTTAATTTATTTATCGCTGCGTTTAGTTATTGTTGGCAGTTGCCGTCTTTTAGGTTTTCGATGTTTATTTTGGTGGTTTTAACTTTTTTCTCTGGTTTTCTGAGTTTAATGTTGACGTTAGCTAGTAATAGATTATGGTCCGTATCTGCATCTGCGCTTGGATAGGATTTTGCACTTTGTACTCCATTACGAAACCTTTTATACGAAACTCGTTATAAAATCTATTTGGTTTCTGATTATATTGTTGGTGTTATCTTTTGGAGAAGTCCACGTGTATAATCTTCGTGAGGGTAGGTCGTAGTATGTATTTGTTATGGACTAATTCTTTCTCCGGGCACTGCCGGGCAGTACTGGACTAGTCTATCACTTCTTTCGTTTCTTTTACCTAACCAAAAAATTTCCTACAAAATATTTCCAGTTTGTCCTCGACCGGCTTTAGCAATAAAGTCGCGCATAATTATTTTGACCTCCTGCTTCTTTATGTTTTTTGGTAACAACTCCCACATTTTACTGCTGATAGAAAACAGAAAAAAAAAATTTGATTAATTAGAATTAGTTTTTTTCTTAAATTACATGTTCAAATTTCCTCAAACCTATCTTTTAGCAGTAATTGAAGCGAGGACGAGAATTTTCTTGAACGTTATGGATCATTTCTGGAGTTATATTACGAATTTCCAATCTGATTATTTATTTTAAATCTTGTAAATTTTGTGGTCGATCGATACAATTATTTGGATTTTAAGTAATCCCATAAGAAAAAAATTGAAGTGGTTAAGATCTAGTGGGGGGAGGGAGAACGTATTTAAACAAAAGGCTAATTCATCACAAAAAGGAATTGGCGAATAAAGCGTGTTGGATTTTGATTGAATAAATCTTGCATTATTTCGCAAAATTGCATTCGGTAATTATATTTCGGCGATGATATTAAATTTCTCTTTAAGTAGACGTAAAACAGGCCTCTTAGAAATGTTTGTAACAGCTGCAACTTGCTTTGAGTTAATCTAGGGAATCTCTGCCACATTTAATAGTACATCAAGTTTTATATTACCATTTATATTAATGTATATATTATATTACATACTTCTTCTGTTCTGGTTTTATCCCCATATAGTTTTTAACTATGTTTCGACTCTTGGTGTTTCTAAGTTGTGTTAATAAGTTAACGCAATTAGTCAGCGCAACATCAGCAAGTGGTCTTTTGCTCTTAAGGACCAGCTTAGAGCTAACTTTGGACGTTTCCAAAGCCCTTAGGTTGCTGAACTGTCGGCGCAGATAGAGATGGTCGTGCCTAAGCAACCCCTATCTTTTATTTCCTGAGCACATACCAGGGTCGTAAAGATTTTTTCCTGAAAGACTGATGCATGGGAGCCGAAGAACTGACTAGATTCAAATCCGATTCCGCTACCATATATTCCTGCATTGAATCATTTGCCCAGAATGGACCAGCAGCTCCCACTCGTCCATTCTGGACTCATCCGTAAGCCAGGTTCATCAGCGCAGGCTCTCGTTCCCTCCAATCATCCCGGTAAGAAAATATAAACGAAGAAGAAGGATAAGAACTCAAATTGATGTGCCATGATCTCCTGTACCATAGACAGCACAGGACACCAATTAAGGTCCTGTCCGCAAATGTCGGCCCATTCATTCCCAACCAGTATCCAAAGCATTTGAGATGATAGTCTGCCATCATGGCTTCGTGCTCTACAATAAGATGTATAGGAGGTAAATCTAGCAGAGCCTTAAGAGCTGCTGTGGGAGTCGTCCTCACGGCAGCCGAGATGTCAACGCATGCCAACCGCTGGAGTTGAGTCAACTGGGTCTTAGCTAAAACCAGTCTAGCTCGGAGTTACCACACAATGGCAGAATACGTCAGTATAGAAATTTTCGTTGCAGACCCCATTTGGCTCTGAAAGCTCTTCTGCACGCCAGAAAAACTGCAGCGGCCTTCTTCACCTTAACATCGAGATATACCTTCCATGAAAGTTCAGAATCCAGGATCACTCGTAGGAACTTCACTTCACGTAGGACTTTAAAAACAGATAAAGCTTTACCATAGAAAATAAGATCCCTATTAGATCCCATAGCTCTTCTTCGAGTAAACAGAACCACAGAAGTCTTCTCAGGATTAACCTCGAGTGACTGCTCGTGGCACCATTTATTAACGAACCCGAGGCTCACCTGAGCGACCTCGTGCACAGTTCCCGGAAAAATCCTCTCAACCAGTATACTACGTCATCGGCGTAGGCTTGCGCATATATACGTTATTCGGACAATCTCTGAATAGGACCATCAACCGCCAGGTACCACAGAAGCAGAGCCAAAACTGCTCCCCGAGGGCAACCACGAGATGCCGACCCCCAAATACAAATCCACAACAGTGAAACATAGACTTCCACTGGTAAGACGCACCTGAGCCACCCCTAGAGTCGGATCTTTGAAGAGGGCATGATGGAGCTTAGCTGCAGTGGACATGTGTTCCACGCTGTCACAGTAGGCTCCCCAAGAGCTCCGCTTTGACCTCTCTATCAGATACTTGTATTCCCTCTGAGCCTCCTTAAAGGAGTCCCAATGAAGAGATTAATGCTGTTAAACATGTATACAATAGTCTAGGCTACGTCTAGGTATTAACTTGAAAAAGCACTACACAACTTTTTTTCTATATACCTAGGTAGTTTTAGTTTTTTTCCTATTTATTTTTTGCTCTTCAGCCCAAAGGCTCTTATCAGTATCCTGATTAAGAGTCTGCGTTAATATGTTAATATGTAAAACTTTTCTTCTTTTATTATTCTTCCATTTTATCAGCTGTTTTAACGTTTACTGATACAAAGTTTAATTTCACTGGAATGTTGTTTAGTTACATTACTATTATCCTTTTAAAGATCGGTATAAAGTTTTGGGTGAATTGACCAATTTGGTACATCCATTAGATGAGAGAGATATTAATTTCAAAAACTATAAGTGATAAATATACAAATGATAGTATAGAGTAGTTCGATACTCCTCTGAAAGCTATAGCGGTATGACAATAGTTTTAATAATTTAATATTTGATGAAATACCGTTTTTGTTTAATATGCCTACGCCACTGTTAAAGTCTCGTTTAATTAAAAAAGAAGAATGATAATGAATAATGGGAGTTATTCATTAATTTTCATTAAAAACTTTGCGTTTGTAAACACAAACTACTATAAAGCTTCATAAATACCTAAACATTTAAAGTTTTGTTTTAATTTATGCAGTTCTATTTTGTTATTAACCTGCATGTAAATATTTTTTTATTTTAAAGTTACAATTAAGGAGGTTATAAAATATTACAATATTTTTTATTTTAAAGTTACAGGAGGAGTAAACTAAAAAGACAGATTCACACCCAAGAAAGTTACTAGAAAAGTCACCAAATACATCTTTTTGGTTGATTATCTCGGAATTGCGGTAATTCTGTAATCAGTATCGGACAACTAAAATAGGAATCATCAGCATCATCATCATCATTCCTCAACCTCTTGCATCCACTGTTGGATATAGGTCTCCCCCATGTTCTTCCACTGTTCTCTATCTTGCGCCTTCTGTATCCAATTTCCGACTTTTTCTCAA
Organism: Diabrotica balteata; assembly: GCA_918026665.1. NCBI lineage: Eukaryota > Metazoa > Arthropoda > Insecta > Coleoptera > Chrysomelidae > Diabrotica > Diabrotica balteata. Next base: position 102,463,583 of record OU898281.1, read on the forward strand.
GTCGTCCATCCATCATTTTGGTGGTCTGCCTCGGTGTCTTTTGTCTTCTCTAGGTCTCCATTCTACGAGTCTTTTGGTCCACCTATTATCATTTAAACGTGCTATATGTCCAGCCCATCTCCATTTGGCTTGTGCAATTTTTTCTATGACATCTGTCACTTTAGTCCTCTCTCTCACTATCCTATTTGGTACCATATCTCTTCTAGTTATTCCCAACATTGCTCTTTCCATTTTTCTTTGGGTTACTCTCAATTTATTTGCAGAATGTTTGGTTAAAGTTATTGTTTCGGAACCATATGTTATTACTGGCAGTATGCATTGGGTGTAAACCTTTTTCTTTAAGCAAATCGGTAGCGTTCCTTTTAGAATATCCCGCATCTTGCCAAATGCTGCCCATCCCAAGCCTATGCGACGCTGGATCTCACAGGTTTGATTGTCTTTTCCTATTCTAATTTCATGCCCTAAATAGATATAGCTAAAGACCTGATGTACTTCGTTCCCATCTACCCTCATAACATCACTTGGAACTAAATTGGTCATGTATTTTGTTTTTTCAAAGTTTATGTTCAGGCCTATTTGTTCTATTGCCTGTTTCAGTTCTTCCATCATTTTGTGAGCTTCATTTAAACTCTTGGCTATAATGACAATATCATCTGCAAAGCGCAAGTGGCTTAAGTATTCACCATCAATATTTATTCCCCTTTTAGCCCAATCTAGTTTTTCAAAGGCATATTCCAGAGCTGCAGTGAATAGTTGGGGGGAGATGGTGTCGCCCTGTCTAATTCCTCGCTCAATTCTATATTTATCGGTAAAGTCATGGAGTTTAACAGATGCTGTTGCGTTGTTGTATATATGTTTTATCAAATTTGTATATCTATAGTCTACTCGGCTTTGTTCTAATGCTCCTAATACTGCCGGTAATTCCACGGTATCAAAAGCTTTCTTGAAGTCTATGAAAATCAACGTGAGTGGTTTATTATATTCAACACATTTTTCAATTAGTATTTTAAGTGCTGTAGGTATTGTGATGATCTTGGTAAACCATTTGTAGAGATGTGACAACATACTTATCGGTCTATAATTCTCTAGGTCTAATATATCTCCTTTTTTGTGTATTAGGATAGTAATTGCATTGTTCCATTTTGTAGGGACAATACCTTGGTTTAGACATAGGTTGAATAGTTCAGTTACTACTTCCAGCAGTTTCTTGCCTCCTACTTTAACAGCTTCTATTACTATTTGGTCATCATTCGGAGGCTTGTTGTTTTTCATTTCCTTTAGAGTTCGTTTCACTTCTTCTATCGTTATGGTAGGCAGAAGTTCGGATCCTTGGTTCATTACTCTGCGTTCTCTAATTTGTGTTTTGTCTTCTTCTGTTAACTGGCTTTTGTATAATTCTTCATAGAAGCTTTTTGCTATCTCTACTATTCCCTCTCTATTTGTTGTTATATTACCTTCCTTGTCTTTTAGTTTAACAATTTCATTTTTACCATCACAAAGCTTTCTTCTGAGTATTTTTATATTTCCATTTTGCTCAATCACATTTTGTATTTTCTCAGTATTATACTTCCTCTGATCTTTACGAATTGCTTTTGAGATATCTCTGTTTAGATTTCTGAGTTCAGCTGAGTCGCCTTTCTGCTCTGATCTCTTGATTTTTCTTTCTTTGGAAAACCTGGAAAACTCAAATGGTGGCATTGGTCTGCTCATCCATAAAAAAACATGTACACAGTATATTAGATATTAAGCAAATATCAGAGAGAGTGATATACATAATAATTTCACTGAATAATAGATACAAAATGAAAGTTGTACAATGTTATGCTCCAACATCAGCACATGAAGAAGAAGAAATCGAAAACTTCTATGAAGATTTAATTATTTTCCACTTTACCGTCTTTTTTCCTTCATATGTTTCTTCTGACCTCTTCTCAAAATTAAAGTACTTAATCAAAGGATACACCTCAACGTCATTATCGTTGCATAGTTCAGTGTTAACAGTACAATCTACCTGAGCAAAAGATACACTAGTGTCTTCTTTAAAATGTTCAGCAACTTCTTGAAATTTTGGTTTAGTTTTTCTACAATGAGGGCAGTCTAAAACGAAAAATTTTTAATGAAGTTTTTAAATACAAAGAACGGATGTATAAAAATATAATAAAACAGGTAACGCATAGAATATTATATTCTTGATAAAGAGGGGCCCTTTTTATTACATAGGTACTTTCCCATCATTGTCAGGATATGGATTGTAATATGAAAAGTAAACAAACGAAATCTGCGAAGAAAATCGTCTTTAAGATCTGCATCAACATTTTAGAAAATGGCAGAGATCTGTTGATTTTTATTTCAAGGGAAAACGTGTTCTGATATTTTTGACTCGGTCACCTTTACATCCAAGTGAGAACAAGAAACACGCCACAACTTTTTAATGGCATCTATCGATTAATCGAGTGTCGTTTTCAGGCCCTTGTTATTCCTTTTACAATAGTGTAAATTTTAAAATTTTGTCTAATTCTTTTTAAATGGCAAATTCAAGTAAGTTGCTTTTTCTTAGAGGTCGTCTAAGGTCGACTACAATGGATTGGAGTATTGAATATCTTCCATTCATTCACAATACCCATTCCATCTTTTAAAACCATTTACCCGCTTGTACAGATTTAGCGGATAGATAAGATATATTTTTAGTAATTTGATAGTCTCCAAAAGTTGCTTACCGCTTATAATCTAATCTCTCTAGTATAGTTGACTGTTTCAGAGTATCTGCTACAGACTTAAGTCCCAATGCAACACCCCCATAATGTGCTGGTGCTCCTTGATCCATTCCGTTTCCGAGATTTCGTTTATGATGTTACTATGTCCTCATCTAACAAATTAGTTCCTCAGGTTTTCTCGCAGTCTACAATATATCATTCCCGCTTCAATTTTATAATAATGTTCAGAGGAGAAAGGTCTCGTATCACATCCATAGCTACTGTTGGTATGTCCCTAGAAGTCCCTGTGACTCCAGGAACGCAGAGCCTTGTTTAGTTTGAGGATGATACATTTTTGCTGCACTTTGAACAGTATATTACTGAAGCATATATAATTAAACTTTAAAAAATTAAGGCAAATATCGAGCACAAGTTTAATCAAATCTTGCCCAAGTACTTTCGCTATCTACAGCATCATCATGGGCATTTCGTCAAATTTGGGCCATTCAACAAGCGTAGAATGTAATACACATGAAAGTGGACATAAATTGTACATAACACGACATTAACACAAGAACAAACAGTTTAAAATTATTAAAATTATTCTAACGCTCTACATTCTTGTCAGCAATCGGAGAGAGAGAATTCTCTCTCCAATTGCCCCGATCTTCTTTTATCTGGTTACGACCATGTGTACAAATCTTCTCGGGAGATGTGGATGGTGGTCTAAATGACTTGCAGCAAATAGACAACGATGGAAATACAAAATACCGTCGAACGGGGTAAAACCAATCACATGGGTTTAAACCGATCGCTGACGGTTTTTTGCCTAATATTTTCAGGATTATTAGTATATGTAAATTTACCGCCAAACAAGCGTTCGTACCTGTCCAAGGATATACCAGTCGCCATAGTGAGCTCAAAGTAACAGGTTGAAAGTGTCGCGTGGATGCAATGTAGACTAGTAAACAAACGTCGTATTCGGGTGTTTTTTACAAAACTTGGAAAGATTTCCGTCTACAGAAAAAGTTATTACAATAGAACATTTCTGGTAAGTGTTATTTTGTTGTGGAATTCTTAGAGAGTATTAGTCATGGCCAATTATGCGATTTTTCTTTTTTAATTAATTTTGATATATTTTTTTCTGTAAAATCTGAAATTTGTGGGGTAAAACCGACCAACAATTCCCTAGTTATTTTATAGATGGTATCTACCTAATTCTTATGGATATGAACGTTATGGGCAGCACAGAGTGTGGACGTGGTTTGGTGATCACCAAACTCCTCTTCAAATTGGTGTAAGATTTTAAGATATTTTTTTTTTGTTTACAGGCAATGCCTCGCACCTATAAGAAGAAGTTAGGGCCAACAAGAAAAACTACAGTACAATGAAATTTATATGGAACGAGCATTGAAAGCTGTTGCTAGTGGGAGTATGTCTATAAGAAAGGCCTCTGAGAATTATGGAGTACGTTATACCACCTCTAAGGCCTCTGAGAATTATGGAGTACCTTATACCACCTTACAAGAAAAAATTCGAAAAAAGAGGCAACATCTCAAGATTGGAGCGCCACCAGTTCTTTCTGAACTGGAAGAAAAAAAGATGGTTAATTGTCTACTAGTGTGCGCGGACTGAGGATAGCCTCTACACAGTATTGACATTCGATATATGGTTCAGCAGTTTTTTTAATAGAGCAGGAAGAAGAGAAAAAAGATTCAGAGACAATTTACCAGGACCAGATTGGTTCTTCAAATTTATGGGCCGACATAAGGATCTCACCGTAAAATTAACAGAGAATACAAAAAGGGTAAGGGCTGCAGTCACTTATGAAACAGCTGAAGAGTATTTTCGTCATCTTAAAGAGTCTTTGAAAGGGGTCGCACCGTCAAATGTGATAAACTAAGACGAAACCAACTTCACGGACGATCCAGGAGCTGTAAAAGTCGTGGTCAGAAAAGAATCAAAACACGTTCATCGAGTGATGGACACGTCGAAAGCGAGTACTAGCGTTATGTTTTCAGTTGCTGGCGATGGAACACTGTTGCCACTTATATATTGTACAAAGCAAAGCATTTGTATGAAGGAAGGGCCGATGGAGGCTTTCCTGGTGCACGATATAGTAGAACTTTAGAAGGCCCTAAAGTAATGATAGGGGATAATTTATTCAGTCATCTTACAGTAAATGTTATCGAGCAATGTGAAAATAATGGTATAAAGTTTATACTTTTACCTTCAAACTACACAGATTTATTACAACCACTTGACGTTGCCTATTTTCGACCTTTAAAGAATGCTTGGTGGAAAGTGCTCATAATTTGGAAAATCAAAAACAGGGATGTCCTGCCCAAAACTGTTTTTCCAAGACTGTTAAAAGAAACAATAGAAAAAGTGGGTCTAAAATCAACCTCAAACACCCAAGCCGGTTTTAAAGCTTGTGGCATCGTACCTTTAAATCCAGATCAAGTGCTCAAAAAAATACAACATTTGAAAAGAGGAGAAAACAAACATAGCGAACAGGAAGCGACTAGAGTCGAGAAAATTTGGACGAATACCATTGTCGATCATTTGAGAAAACTAAGAACAGGTTCAAGTGAAAATCCAACGAGAGGTAAAAGGATGAAGGTGGCAACAGGAAAAAGTATTTCTAAGAAAGACCTTGTACAAGAAAGTGAAGCTTCTGAAAGTGAGCAAGGGTTAAAAGTACACAATCTAAGTTTTTCAGAGTTAGAAAATGACGAGGAAATTTCACACCCCAGGTTTCTATGATACACATTTTCAGCTTGGAGAATTTGTTGTCGTTAAATTTGTTACGAACAAAAGAGATCGATTTTTTGCTGCTAAAATTACAGATATTTCTGACGAGGAGGCCACACTTTAATGCTTGAGGAAAAAGTCGTCAAAAAAACAAATTTGCTTTGCTTATCCAGAAATCGAGGATATCGCCATAGTTCAGAAAGAACAGATGATACAAAGAATACAAGCAATTCCTCGCAGAAGAGGAACATTTACTTTCAGCGGGATTTCCAAGTTTATGTTAGAATAAGTTAGAAAGTACCAAATTACCAATGTACCACCAAAGAACCAACGTCTTCCTTTTGTTTTTTAGAAATAAGTGTAAATTTTATTTTGTTTTAAGTTTTTTCAATGTTTTAAACCCAAATTTGTATTTATTTTTGAAATAAATTTCTTTAGTAAACAAATCTTGTGTTGATTTTTACAATTTATTGCATAAAAAATAGTTAAAAATTTTTTTTGTGTAATCGGTTTTACTCCAAAGCTTGCTTAAAAGCAACATAAACGCAATTCAACACCCGATCGGTTTTACCCCAACATATGGGGTACAACCGATTACCTTTTGAAAATATATGAGAAAAAACTATTAGGATGATTTCAAAAGAAAAACTACTAATTGGCACTTCAGATATGATACTTTAACATATATAATTTGCAGCTTTCTCAATTCAAACATAATCATGAAAACATGAAAAAAACCTCAAATTTTGGTCGGTTTTACCCCGTTCGACGGTATATCAACAACTGGAAACTAGAGTAAAATAGACCATGAAGACGTACATGTGGTATTCTAGAAGAAGAATTATAGAGCACAGTCGTATGTGATAGAAAGGAATAGAGTACAATTGTTGATCAGACCAAAACTCATAGAGCTACCAAAATAGAGAAAGTCAAAGAAAGGTGTAAAAAGTTTTAAAATGTCCTAATAATGTACTTACATGGTGACATGAACATAACTAATACATGTTTTTTCGATTTCAAGAATTTTAGAAAGGTATTTTCGTTTAGCTCTGTAATAAGACATTTCTCTGTTTTTTCTTCATCGTCTGACATAATTGCCCCGAGTCAGGGTATTTTTTTTTTCTATAAAAATCAAATAAAAAGTCTTTTTTGATATTGTAAATTAAACGAATTGCTTGATGTAAGCATTATATTAAAGTAACATCGAATTTTGAAGTAATTAAATGACAGTGATAGGAAAACAACAGGAACAGTAGTTCTGCTAGTAAGTAATAACTCGATAACTTCTTCTAACAAATTTATGTATACATACTTATTTTGAACTCTTGCATTTCGACACACAATCAGCCTATCTAATAAAGACTCGACATGTCCATAGATCATCGAGTTAGAATCTATGGAGAAGCTATGAGCATATTAACGTATGTATTAAAAACGGCATAGGTAGGAGTGGCTAACTATGATACCAATATGGCGGTGACATCAGGGCCAGACTCAATAATAATAAAACTACTATACAAATATGACTAGTTATTCAGAAGATCATAATCATAATCTAAAAAGTGCAATACATTTTTAATAAACTATGATTTATTTATCCCGCGGTAAACACTAAAAACACGATATATTATATATAAAGATAAATTAATAAAGTCAAATAGTATTAATTTATTCTCTGAAGTACGGGCCATTACTTTGTTTACATATTTGTATACTAACCTGTGGAACGATATTCCTGAAGATTTTTTATTAACATTACTTCTGCTACTGCAACTACGTTGAGAACAAGAAACCATTATTATCACAATATATTACAGTTTCTATAAAATTATTATAAAACTGAAAATATTCGAAAAACAACAAATATAACCAAACATATACGATCTGTCAAAAGTTTCAAAACAATAATACCAATATGGCCGAAGTTGGGTCGTTTTTAGTCACGTGACCTCTCCATAGATTCTAACTCGATGCCATAGATAAATAATATAGTGACATGTGCCGATTAAAATCACATTGTCGGTGATCTGGCAATTTCTGCTATCTGATTTTTTTAAGAAAATAAGTTATCGATGAATTCGGACTGCTTGTGGCAAAGATTCGTCTAAAGAAGTCATATCTTCTTCTTATGGTGCCTATCCGTTACGGATGTTGGACACTAACATGGCTATTCTGACTTTGTTGACTGCTGCCCTAAAAAGTCCGGTAGTGGTTAAGTTAAACCACTTTCGCAGGTGGTCAAAGAAGTCATATGAAAGAGAAAAATGTCTAGATAGATAAAAACATAACTTGTAATTGCTCCTACCAAAATTTACACGAGTTATTTGTAAGCGAAACACAATATTTCTGATAAATTTCACAAACTATTATGTACATATTAATGGTAATATGTGATTATAACAACTAAAGTAATACGATTCTAAACTAAAATGATAAAAAAGAAATATATAGTTTTTATGATTTCTTTTAGATAGGAGAATTTGCAAGTAGCCAATAAACAAATGTTTTTTACGGAAGTACATGCCCTGCGACACTTTGCCTCCTGGTCCTATAGGTAAAGATTGCAATTACTGGATCCAGCGTTTTTTTATATGCTGGATCCAGCAAACCATGATGGATCCAGCAGCGCGGATCCACAAACGTGTCAAATTCGAAATAAGTTACTTCATGTCTTCATTAGCCTTTTTATTATATCTAATAATTTAGCATAATTTATGATAAGAACATCACTTGATGATTTATTTAAGTTAATTGAATAAGGACTGGCAATAGTAAACACTTCCTTCTTAACTATCAACACCGATCATCTTCTACAATGATATTTATTTTTGCCCATTTCACAGCAATTTTTTGCCAACAGCCTTTTTCTTGCAGTGGACATGATATATACGTCTAGCTTTATCTGAAATCAAAAATTGTCTTATAGTTTATAGCTCTGGCTAGTGAACACACGAAGCAATTAAAGATAAAAAAAAAACGAAATTTTAAGGTTGTACATGTTTAAAACACGTTTTCGATCCCAATTTTCACTCATTTTTTTCAAATTTGACCATTTTCAAAGTATTTTTTTGTATACAAAAACGACTTGACTAAATGAAAATTCCTTCGTTTATTCACTAGCCAGAGGTACAAACTACAAGAACATTTTTTGATTCCAGATGAAGCTAGACCTAGACATCATGTCCACTGCAAGAAAAAGGATATTGACGAAAAATTACTGTGAAATTAACAAAAATGAATATTTTTGGCTGCAATTCTTTTTTAGAGTACATTAAGTACTATATGTCTTAATTACAAAAAAAAATAATTTTTAGTTTTTGAGATATAATTTTTTTAAAAACTCGTTTTTTTATACCCTCACGACCTATGTAACACCTTAATTTTTAGTTTTTTCTTCAATCAAAACATTCAACAAATATAACTCGTCCAGATAAAGAAACAGTATATAAAGGCACTTGAGAAACAACCATATGGAATAAACATCAACTAGGAACTACTTAATGTGATTAGATATGCAGACGATACAGTAATTCTATCAGATAATATTGAAGGTCTTCAAATTCTGCTTGATCGTATTCACGAGGTGGGAAAGGAAATGGGCATTAAAATAAACTCAAACAAAACCAAATTTTTAGTGTTTAGTCGTGACCCACATCCCGATGCAAAGCTTCAATTGAACGGAGTCCAAGTTGAGAAAGTTCACAAAATGACATATTTGTAGAAAAAAACGTAGAATAGCAATGACTAACACTACTTTTATGAAAATGAAGTCATTTCTTTGCAATAACCATCTCAGTTTAGAACTAAGGCAAAGAATGGTTAAGTGTTATGTTTGGTCTGTACTTTTGTATAGTGCAGAAGTATGGACGCTAAAAGTATTGATCATGAACAAAATTGAAGCATTGGAAATGTGGGTTTATAGACGAATGCTGAAGATACCTTGGACAGCAAGAAAAAGTAATGAAGAAGTATTAAGGAGCGTCAACAAAGACAGAGAACTGCTAAAGAGTGTTAAACATCGAAAAATGTCTTATCTGGGACATATAGTAAGGGGAAGTCGATATAAAATTTTACACTGATCCTTAAAGGCAAAATAGAGGGCCGTAGAGGTGTAGGAAGAAAACAAGTTTCTTGGTTAAAAAACATTCGTGAATGGACTCAGATAACAAATGCAGGACAATTATTCCATATTGCAGAAGATCGAGAAGCCTTCGCAATGGTGATCGTCAACGTCGGATAGTTCTGATATGGCACGCGAAGAAGAAGAATATAAAGGGTTGCCAGTGATCATGCTTTTTCGCTCACACTAAGACTAAATCTCACACATATATATCAGGCGTTCTTGTTTTCTCATTCACGCTCGCGTTCAGATAGCCGTTACCATTTACAGTTTGTTTCTTTATCTGGGCGAGTTATACCTACACCTTATTTCACAGACGTTTTTTTTTCTTTTCAGATTTAATGCTGCTCCAGTTACTCCAATATTAATTAAAATGTCTTTTAAAAATGAAGTTGATTAGCAACCGCTCAAAAACAGGCTTAAAAGGACATCTGAATAAGATACACAACGTCTCTTCTTCAAGTTCCAACACGAGCACTATTATACCAGCTCCCAATGCAACCTTGTCAAAAGATGAAGATAATCAGTAGAAGGAAGTAGTTCCGAGCAAAAAGTCGAAAAAGACTATTGATTCCTACTTTAAAAGAGAAAATTTTATGGAAGATATGGTTACTAGGAACACTATAAGAGCGATAATTTACAGGTATACAGAGAAAGTCCAAGCAAATCTTATAAAAGAATTTACTAATTTAAAACAAAAAAGACAAAGATTTTCGTTGAACTTCGACGAGTATAACTCTCAAAAAAATTACAGATACATAAATCTCAATTTGCACAACGCAGAATATTTTAATCTAGGTTTGATCAGAATTCACGGCTCGTACACTGACGAACACTGCATTGAATTAGTGGCAGAACGGTTGAAAATTTTTGGTTTAATGATTGAATCCGACACCATTGGTATCACAACCGACGCGACGGCGCATCCGTTATGGTGAAGTGAACGTTGGAAAGCTCATGCCTTGCCATCAACAAATGTGGTATGCACATGTAATTCATTTGGCTCTAGTAAACGTGCTGTATAAAAAGAAATCTCAAAACCTCAGCCGACATAAGCAAAGCTCTATGTTTCACTTCCACGGCTTGCTGAGTACGAGTTTTTTTAAAATCTCATGATAATTAGCTTGTTAGATTGTTGATAAATAGATTAGATTAATAGATTGATTGCGAATTGCAACTGATTATGCGTCCTTATTTGAATTTTTATTTTATTAGATTGAATTAAAAAGCTGAAGTAATAAATAAAAAAAAAAAACATTAAAATCGTGTTTTTTATTTTGATTCCACGTTTTGCTGGATCCGCGCTGGATTCAGGCCAATCCTCCAAAATCCAGCTAAACTGAAAATGCTGCTGGATTGCAATGTACATAATATCTACATATTTTTCTTTAAGAATCTGACCTCACAATCTGTTTGATCCACATTATCAACTACTGCCACAAAATCTCTACGCCACGTTTTTTCCCAAAAACTTTGGTAACAACGTAATCGCCCTTAGAAATTTCTGTATCTACCCTTTTTTCTTTTAATTCGAAACTTTCATCTGACGAATTATCGTTGTACTCTACTTTATCACTCTCGGAGTTCGATGATTCATCCTGTAGGATTTTCTTCTTAACATCATTATTTTTCTTATTTGCCACTATATCTTTTCCCTTCAAAGTTTCCTCAAGTATATTTTTCTCCGGTGTGTCGGTTGCAATTATACATCGGCCTCTTTTCCTACCTCTATTACAAATTCTTCTAGCAGGCGCTTTTGGATAGGGCTGAATAAGTTCTGGAGAGATAAAATTATTTGTGTCTTGTAATGAGTTTTTTTTTAGGTAGCGTTTGCGGATCTGAAATACGATCTATGACAGATGAAGATAGAAAATTCTCTTCAGAAAATATATTTTTATCAAATGGAACAATCCCTGTAAATCGAAATCCAGATTTTATATTAACTGGATTAGCGGCTCTGTCCCAAGACTATCAAAGGTAAATCGTATATGCTCAGGGTCTGTCCAGGATGAGAAAGCATCCATAAATCTGCTGCCTGATTAAAAAAGTTTTAAATGTACAGTTCGCGTCATAAAAAACTGATACAACTCTTATAACCGAAAATCGTGTTTTTCAAGTTATGTAAGTTGATCTTGTCACATATGTCATTCTAGTTTCTATGCAACGTTACCTGTTCAACGAAATATTGTATCAAATTAGCTAAAAGGAATTCTGTGCGACAAACACATTATAAAATTACAGTAGAGGCATTCCGGATAAAATTTCCGGGCTTTTTTAGGGTATAGGTACACTTTAAAACTACATTTTCCTCTGAAGTTTTGAAGATTTTTGTCTATAGTGACGAATGCAGAATGAGTGTGGTTTTCTTGACAGTGCCGTAAAAAGTCGTCGAAAAATTCCCTAAAACAGTATAATTTGTCCAATAAATGTCGTTGCCCATCTTCACTGCTAAAATGGTCGAAACGGAGTACTTGTAATAGAAATTTAATACATAGAAAAAAAATCAACATAATAGTTGAGTTGTGGTTGAGTCTGAACATTTCTACATCCAATCCATCACTTCTTCATAAATCCACATTTTTTTTAGTAGGTTGACAAACACCACTTGAATATAGAAACCCAATTAGTGCTTGCACTTCAATAAAATTCGTTTCTCTTACATCCCTAAGAATATGGTTATTTTGGACTTATCTAGTTTTTATATTTGTATAGGTAACTAGTTGCTCAATTAGGTAATCAGGAAAAAAAAGCGCCAACAATCTATTTAAGTTTTTCTTTGTTTAGCTTCTCTTATTGGGTCCGGAAATTGGGCAAATATTTGATTTCACGCAAACAACCCCTATGTATCTGTTGATACGTATTTCGTCCTAATAGGTCTCATCAGAACAGCTATTCATAGGTATTCTCAACGTGAAAAATCAATATTTTCTGTCTTTTAAGAAGCAACAATAAAATGACTTCAATACGGACGCGATAGCGACATCTAATTACAAAATCCGTAAAATAGTTTCGAAACACAATGTCTTTCAATTTTGGATAATGTTTTCTGAGGTATTCTCGGCCATATGGTTGGATTGGGTATATCCTTACCGATGTATGTTGAGCTGATAAAACCTGGTTCAAGAGGCATTGATTTCTGTGAATTAGATAATGATGAATAGATGGCTGTGAATGTTGATGGAACATTTTTGTTGGTGATATTCTGAACCGACGAAACTTCTCCTGCAGTATTCTCGGCAGTTACGAGCGTACTGTATAAGCGTGGCGGAGGAATAGTCAGCACCGCGACTCTTCTTTTATGCCATCAATGGAATTATTTTAAGAATTTCTGGAACTGCTGCAAGTTGCCGCGAGTACGTGTAATGAGGTGTTAATAAAAAAAAAAAGAAAAATGGTGGTCTCTTGTGCGATATAAATGTTCTAGTGTCCAAGTAAAAACCTACGAACACCAGTGATATTCAAGAAAGTTCTGGTATAAACTATAATATGAAAGGAAATCAGTGATGGGAAAGTTACCACAAAGAGAAGGAGAAGCTGAGTCAAAACAAAAATTAATGCACACGACTTAAAAACTACAAATAAAAGGTGAAATATACATGGGCCGTCGTAAAAAAGCCGAGAAAATTAAGCAAGATATACCAAGCAAAACAAAATCTTTAAAATAAATGTGTACTAAGTAAAATATTCGAACTCTAAATTAGGATATTACAAGGAATTTACAGAACTGTAGGTACATATCTCATATATTTAACATATTTTGGGGTATCACTTGGGGTTAATGTAAGGCCCTTATAGAATCTTATGGATTTACTATATATATTGAAAGGAAGACACCAGAGAAACTAAAATTCTGGATTAAGTCAGAAGTGAAAGAGATGAAATAATAGCACTAACAATGGACTTACAAGCTGACAAGTTTTGTCCATATTTACCAGCGACCAAAATATATTCAAAAACCAAACTGTTCTGACATAACTTCTACAGTTAATAACCTAAAAACTCGCAATATTATGTAACGCAATATTATGCATTGGTTATCAGAAAACAAGAATAACTAGCTCAAAGCATCCACATTCATTTTCTGTATCATAGATTACTCTAAATAATGTATGATACATGTTGAAGCCGGAATTAGAATTAACGGAGAATGTATCAATAATATCAAATACGTGGATGATACGGTGGTACGCTGACAGTTATGAGGCCCTCCATTAGTTAATGAATAAAATCACAGAAATAAGTCAGAGATATGGACTTTCACTAAACATTAACAAAATGTATAATGATCTCCAAAAAGGAACAGCAAATTGGAAGAATCAGTGTGAATGGTCAATCAATAAGAGTAAAAACATACAACTAACTTGGTACGAACGTCAAAGAAAATTGGGACCATTCCTTAGAAATAAAATGTAGGATAGACAAAGCAAGATCTGCATTTCAAAAAATAACTAAGCTATTCGAATATCATGATTTATCAGTGCCCATAAAAATCAGGTTACTACGATGTTATATCTTTCCTATACCATTGTACGGAGTTGAGACGTGGACTCTCATAAACGCTAGTCAGGACGTTTTATTAAGCATGCAAAAAGAAAAAGAGCTGTTAACCACAATAAAAACAACCAAAATCGAATACCTCATGAGGAAAAGCGAAAGATATGGGTTGCTGCAATTAATTCTATAAGGAAAACGAGGACCAGGAAGGCGGAGGATGTCATTACTGAAAAATTTATGTATGTGGTTAAACCACAAATCTGTTCAAAGCAGCAGTGTGCAAAATACAAATTGCCATGAATGTCTTTAACATTCGAAACGGACAGGCACAACAAGACGATGTGTTATTTTGTAGATTTAAAAGCAATATTCTAAGCCTACACCACGACCGATAACACTTTACAATTATGAAAATAAACTGTTCAAATTTACTACAATACAGAGAAATAAAACACAGGTTCGATTTTTTATTATTTTCATTAAATTAGTCACCTTTAAATATCAGATCTGCAGTTTAATGAGCATGAGTATTTTTGAGCTTGATTCGAGATACCTACAATCACTTTTTACAACTCCTCTTTTGGATTATTCATATATTTCAACACGAAAGTTTTTAAATCATCAGCAGTCCTTTTCCCGTTATAATCGGCAACAAATTTTCCGTTTTTAAATAATTTCAGTGTCGGGAACCCGGATATGTTGTATTCTTCAGCAATTGATGGATTTTCGGCACAATCAATCATGGCAAGACAATATTTGTGTCCTTCAGAGCTAAGTTGCTGGGCTGCTACGTTATACTCCGGCTTCATTTTCTTGCAGTACCCACACCAAGGAGCGTAGAACATGACTAGAACCACTTTGTCCGCAAGCTGAGTTCGGAAGTTTTTGTCTGTTAATAACACCACGGCAGGATCCACTGTCCATTCAGCCGGCTCAGCAGGCGGAGAAGGAATATTTACTACTTTGTCGGGTTCTCTCATGAAGTCTATAAAATCAGGAGCCTAAAACAAATACATACTAGATTAAAAAAAAAACGAATTATCGTTATTAAATGTTGATAATACTATCAAATGTTGATAATGCGCTACAAATCTAAGAGAAGCGAAAACCCAACAATGAATGCAGTCTGCCTTCATTACAAAGCGACGATAAATGAATTAAGAATAAGGAGTTATGATTATCTATCTATAAGAATAATGAATCGCCGAAATATTTGTACAGGCATAACTTCAGAACGGCTGCACCATATCCCAGAATCTTGTTTTGTTGTGTTTGTTATTACAAGGAGAAAGATTGTGTAAAAGATAATTTTCAAAAAAAAAACAGACAGACTGTTCTTCTAACATTCGTTTTTAATACTTTATATTGAATTCACTATCAAATTAAACTAATGCTTTTAGGATTCATATTTTTTTTTCGAGAATGCATATTTTCAAGATTCATAAACTTTTGAAACGTCCCTTAAGTTATTTAAAATTGGGAAAAACCAGTAATCAATGTATAACATAGATAGGTGCATTAACTCGTCCCCGGGATTAAAACTAACAATTCGGTTAATTTTATATCTAAAGAAACATACATCAATTTGTCCCCTAAATAAAAATAGATTCACACACTCGTCCTCGTAAAAATATGAATCAGTATTAAAGTATGATGTCCCCGTTGGGATTTTTAATACAGAAATAAAATTAAAATATTGTTTGCCTTATGTGGTATTGCTACGAGTTTACTATGAAACTATGAAATCCGACATGTAAATTAGTAAACTAGTTAAGGTATTTATTGTTTTTCTTCTAACAGTCGTTTGTATTACTTTATTCACAATCATAATTCATTTTTTTCGTTATCATTCTAATTATTAAACCAGCGATCTTATTTAGTTTTACATAAAACAGTATTATATTTCTAATGCTTTTAATAAAAAAAATTACAAACATCGGACAAATTTGCTGACATCGATTAGCTCTTTTTTATCGTTTACTCCGGCTCCACACATACGGGCCAACAGCTTTCGTCCAATGTGTGTACCGACAAAACTGTGTTGGAGCCAATGTTGGCGCCAATGTTTATATGACTTGCTCCAACGTTGGGAGTTTTTCATGGAGTGTCGGTTTTTGCGTACACATCAAAGGGATTCGCGCTAATATTGGTGTTGCCGTTGATGCTTCAACCCAATGTGTGGATGCCTCATCGAACATGCTAACAAAGTTGACCCAACGTTGGATCCTATGTGTGGAGCTGGCCTTAGATTATTCTTGTTGATTTATGTGTATTATAAACTATATTCATAACTAAATCTCGGAAACATAAATTGGTGAATCGTCATTAAGTTTTATTTTACTGATCTATATATAGGGTACTTAGCGTTATCAAAATGTGCAGTATTTTGGTAATCAGTTGAATGTGAATCTGTGCACAAGTAGTATTGTTTTATGATACATTTTTTGTTTATTGCGATTTTCATAAAAACTTTTATATTTTATCATACTTAGGAAAAATTATTCCGCAGTAACTAATATTTTAATAAATATTATTTTGGATTAGAAATATATGATAATGACTCATTGAAGCAATTTATACGTGAAAAACTTATTCGATTCGGCTACAAATTTTTGGATTCTTGTGAAAATAGCTGATATTGTTATAATTTTGACTTTAACACTGGCAAAACAATCGCGAAAAATGATCGCGAATATTTGACCTTCAGATCAAGAGTAATACTTTGTAATGAGTCCGTTACTTAAATACCCATTTACTGCTTTGTCACTGGAATCCTTTAATTTAATTACAAATTAAATTCATTTCGAAATATTCTTAAACCAAACATTTGAATAACTTCGGTAAATTTTATTTTTAAAAGTTGGCAATAAATCACGCCCTCTGCCTACGGCTCTGATCGTCGTAACAGCTGCAACGCCATCAGACCGGCACTTGCTTGGAAGTCCGTGAATTGAACAGACGTGTTAGGCGACTGAGAGTGCCACGTTTCAGTGTTTGGTTTAAGTTTTATTTTATTTCGAAGAAGCTATTATTTTGTGGAAGAAAAACAGTTTGTTATTTTATTTTGTTTTGTTTTTGGTGAAAATACATTAAGTTGGGATCACTCTCAGTCGCCAACGTCCGGAATCCAGTGCAAGTCTGGGAAGAAAAAACTTTTTATTTAATTTTTGGGAATTGGAATACAATTAGTAATTTTTATTTAATGGGTTAAGAAGAATTTCAAGGACTTAATTTAAAAGTACCTCCTTTTTTTTATATGGTGTCCAGGTTTGGCGTATCACCCACCTGCGACTAGTTCTCCCAGAGGATCTCGAGGGAAACCTGCAGAAACTAACAGGAAGAACTAATTTTTTTTTATATTTAAATATTTGTAGCA
This sequence comes from Diabrotica balteata, assembly GCA_918026665.1. Classification (NCBI taxonomy): domain Eukaryota; kingdom Metazoa; phylum Arthropoda; class Insecta; order Coleoptera; family Chrysomelidae; genus Diabrotica; species Diabrotica balteata. The sequence continues at coordinate 102,481,020 of OU898281.1, forward strand.
ACTTTTTAACGCCCTCTTCAAGGTTTAACTTTTGTTTCACTTTAAATTTTTTTTTTCAAAATATATCCTTAATAATAATTACATTCATTTTTTCTAAAATAATAGTCATTGTAAATTTAGTAAAACATTTATTGTCCACCAAGGGTTGAGATTGTAACTCCCCTGGAATCTCTCGTTATCAGGTTATAGTGTGCACACATATCCGGAGAGGTTTATTTCATTTATTTGATAATTGTAACGTTTATATTATTATATATTTCATTTTATATTATATACTTAACTATTGCATAACCTTAGTCAAAATTTCACATTATCAGGTACATTAGAGGGGAAATTGTTTTATCATTATATTCAGGGTTTTCATTGTAAATATAGATAAGTTGATTGTATATAAGAGGTGTTGGGTTATATTGTTATATATAAGGGTTTAAAATAATTTGTACATAAAATAGGTATTTATTAAAGTTGGGTTAAAACAATTTAAGATTTCACTTGGTACCTATCCTTTAATATTTCAGCAATACAAGATATCTCGGAAGAAACCATTTAACTTCCTGGCGCCCAAACATTCAGTAGAGCAACTTTATCTTTCGTCTGTTTATTTCTTGGTAGATTTCTTGTCATTAGTTCTTATATCTTACGGTCACTGTAGGACATGCAAATTGGCCTAATCCCTCTTGAGTGTCAAGTGGTCATTCTCCTGCATAGTCGCTAGCCAACATTATTTTTGTTATATTTAAATATTCATATTTACACGTTATTTATTTCTTTTATATAATTTCTTTCTATCCAATCCCTTCCATCTTCTGTTATTCCAGATATTAATCCGTTGGTGTATCAAGGTACATTTTAGAGTTTACCCTATTGCTACACTGTAGATTGTTGTTACATTTCCCTACTCTCACCCTTCTTATTACATTGTTTCACTAGAAACAATTCATTCTTGTTATATTGGCGCTCCAGCCAATTCATTTTTGTTACAACTTGATATATTAAATTTAATTTCTGGACATACAAGCCACTGGATATTTTTTAATAATTTATTTACCAGCAGAGATTTATTATTTCATTTACAAAAATGTGAATACCGAGCAACATAAACCTTGCGGGAAATAGGTAAGCGAAGTGCCTTATACAAGATACAAAAGTTCTTTGTAAAGGAGCTCGTCGATGACATGATTTTCCATTTAATGTAACAGAAGAAATGGGCCTTTTTGTGAAATGGAACGATAATAAGTGTGTTCGGAAAATAAAAATTCGGAAGTTACAATATTTCGGTCATGTAATGAGACATCCAGAGAGGTATAACCTTCTACACCTCATAATACAGGGTAAGATCGACGGAAGGAGAGGCCCAGGCCGACGAAGAACATCCTGACTACGAAATCTCCGAGAATGGTATCAAGAAACCACCTTTAATTTATTTAGAGCCGCCGTGAATAAGGTTATTATTGCCAATATGATCGCCAACGTTCGATAATCGGACAGGGCACTGAAAGAAGAAGAATAAGTGTGTTACTATAGCATTAAATTTGATGGAATGATAAGGTCAAAGGAAAGCGTTTATTTTTTAACCGTTTAGGAATACCTAAAAAGTTAGTTAAATTTATACAAATGACTTAAGAGGGTTCCAAGGTCATGGTGAGAATATATGGAGATATGACAAACGCATTTGATATTAAAAATGGAGTTAGGTAAGGTGATGCCTTGTCAAAAACACTTTTTAGTCTAATTTTACAAGCTATTATCAGAAAACTAGATTTGAACAGCTGTATTAATACAAGATCCACTCAAATATGCGCATATACGGATAAAAATGCCATCTTCTTCTTCTTAGCCTTCTGTCGTCCATGTTTGGACATAGGCCTCTCCCAACTCCTTCCATCGGTTTCTATCCCAAGCAACATATTTCCAATTTGTTCCGGCTATTCTTTTAATGTCATCAACCCATCTCATCTGTGGTCTTCCTCTTGGTCGTTTACTTTCGTAAGGTCTCGAATGTTGTATTGTAGTATTCAAACGTTGGTCTTTCTGTCTAGCAGTGTGGCCCGCGAAGCTCCATTTAAATTTGGCAATTTTTGTTGTTATGTCCTCGACTTTTGTTTTGGATCTTACCCAGTCGTTCCTCTTTTTATCTGACAGTCGTATACCTAACATTGCTCTTTCCATTGTTCTTTCTGTTGTGGCTAGTTTATTCATGTTTGCCTTGGTTAGGGTCCAGGTTTGACATCCATATGCCATGATAGGAAGGATGCATTAATTGAACACTTTGCTCCTCAAGTATTGGTGTATTTTGCGGTTCTTAAATGTTGCCATAACAAGAAGTAATAAAAGGGTATTAAGCGAAAAATATATAGATTTGAAACGGTCTAAACGGCCTTTACATTTGGTCTAAATATAAATAAAAGGAAAACAAAATATGTGGAGTGCACAAACTCCATATATTTTGTTTAATATCAAATAACAGCAATGTCAGCCACGAAATACAAGCACGGATTCAATCGTGAGTATAAGCTCGGAATCTACAAAACAATAATTAGACCAGTGGTCACATATGGATGTGAAACGTGGACCCTTTCAACTATTGATGAAAATCAGGATTTGAGCGCAAAATATTAAGAAAGATATTTGGACCAACCCATTGTAGCGATGGTTCGTGGAGAATAAAAAGAACCAAGAGGTGAATGAATTAATGCAGAACGTAGATACCGTTACATTTTTAAAGTGACAAAGACTTAACTAGTTTGGTCACTTAGAAAGATAATCGAGCTGTAAAAGTAATCCAGAGATAGAAATCCCAAGGAAATAGGACAAGAGGAAGGAAGGAATAGACGATGAAGATTTTAAAGCCGTGAAAATTAGGCAGAGGCTAATAAGGAAAATATCCGATAGGGCAGAATGGAAGAACGTTGTTAAGCAGGAAAAGACCCACAAAGAGTTGTAGCGCCATTAGAAGAAAAAAAAGTGTATAATATATTCATAGTAGGTGTTGGAAAACCAACTAATTCTTTAAATGTTACACCCTAAGCGTACTTGACGATTCCCATACACCCGCTCACCCTTTGTCCAAGCTAGTCACATATTACATATAAGCATAAAGTCAGTCGCATTAAGTAGCTCAAGTCAAGAAGTCGCAAAAGAAGTTATTCTCTCTCCTCGTTTCTCTCTCTCTCACCCGTATCACACAACAAGATATATTACAAGTTAGTTTAGTGTTGCAAGGTGTATATATGTGTAAAGTATTGTGCAAGCAAATAAAGCGAAGATAAAAAGGTGTAGAGGTAATGGATTTTGGGAACAGCTATGACCTTGAACATTTCACATAAACTTGTGTACTAAATAGGCATAATGCATAGCTCTTGTTAAAATCCAATACATTAATAATATAATTACATATCTTCGATTCTAAAATATTGTAAAAGACTTTAAAGAGTCTGGGTAAGAAAAAAGATTTAGTTATATTCTTTGTGGCATTTTCAAGGTCATAGCTGTTCCCAAAATCCATTAACTCTAAGTGTATAATTTCACCCCCACAAGAGTAATAAAACGAATCAGCAACCCACGCTTAAATCCTGTAACAAATCAAGACAGGTCAGCACGAGGGTTTGGTGCTCTCAGGGAACGTTGAAAATAACCCCACCGTTTCCCTTTAGTAGGCATGGATTAACACTACTAATTTGTTGGAAAATATGCCACTAAAATCGGAACTAAGAAGTGAAATTCGCCAATATTAACAAAACTAATTGATATGACATGTAAATCCATGGTTTTCTCCAAAAACCAGTTAATAAGTCATAGATTACTTAATTAGATTTTCGTCGATCTGTAGCATTGCCCTACCTAAAACTGACTCTTAGTACAATAAGTATAGTACGAAGATCTAGAACATCAACATCGAAATTATTTAGGGACTGAAAATTTGATTGGAAAGAACACTTCATGGAGAAACGTAAAGAGCAAAGACGATGTAATGGAGAAAATTGCAAAGCCACACCACTAACATATTGTGGAAAATGTACTGTAACATTGTGTAAGAATTGGTTTATATAATATCAATAAACATAAACTTATTTTTATTAGACCCAAATAAAAATGTTAATTCTCATAATTGTTTATAACTTTCTCGTACATACTTGCAATTATGATAACCCTAACGCCCGGTGATCTATTTCTAGGAGAAGTCAAAATTAAAAAATGCAAATATACAAAACAATTTCATGAAGATTTTCATATTAAGAACAATATTACTGATAATTATGTATAACTAAAATTTTTAAATAAAAAAAAAACATTTGCACGTTAATGGGTTAGTTTATAGACCATAGTTTATTTTATTATCAAACATGGGTCTCAATAATTAATGCTCAAATTGCAACCTGAGTGTTGTACTGGATAACCACGTTAACATTTTAGGTTGCAGTGCAAAATTTCCAATAAACATAACAGATTCGAAATCTTAAGAATTTTTAATGGAGTACAATTTATATATTGGAGAACAATGCACTCTGTATTCCCTTCGATTAAATTAAAGATATCTTAACAAAATTTGCAACGCGTCATACACAAATAATTTCAATTTTCTGAATTAAAATTCACTAATAAAACAGCAAAATTAGTAAAATGTTTTCAATGATTAACATTACTTACAGGAACTACAGGAAAAAATCTTACCGTTCTTCCACCTTTATAGTCTTTCATCTCCTTCTTGTAGTAACTGAAGTATTTAAACGTGGGATAACCTGTCACGTCGTTTGCACTACAGACTGCTGGGTATACAGTACAATCAACAGCAGTAAATTCGACTCTGGGATCATCCTTGAACTCTGCAGCGGCTTGAGTATATTCAGGTTTGGCTTTTTTACAATGTCCACACCCTAGAAAATGGATAAATGTCATAATTTTTCGATTAAAGATCTTTAGTATGTCGCCATTCTATCTGTTCATCTATCTTTATTCGGCTTTTGTAAACGTATACGCTCGTCCGGTAGAGATCGGATCACGGGATGATCGGGGAGCGTATTTGGCACGTGTACGCAGACAGTGTACCGTCTACCGATATTTGCCTGAAATTCCGTTTGGAATATTCGTAATTCTGTATTTTTGTGAAGATAATAATGTTTTATTAACAACAATTTTGTTTGTATTCATTAGGTATTATTTGAATTGGTTAATTTATACTTTAATACATTTATTATTCCAAATATTGTTTATCATTAAAAATTTCAAAGGGTTTATATTATTATATATCGAAATCTACAGATTTTTGCCGAAGGTATCTACCGATTTAGAAACAGTCCCAAGGAACATCACTGATCGAGCAAATCAAATACCTTTTCTTCTCATTATAACGCCATACGCCATAAGCTGAAATTAAAGTAGTGTTTCTAACCATGTATACAAACGAAGAAAAAGTACAAATTTTAAAATGGTATTTTGGGGACAACTCGCACCATGATATTATAAATTTATTTACTTGTGCCTATAAAGATAGGTCAATACCGACACAATCACCTATTAGTCGTATTATTAAAAAATTTGAATTATTTTTTACGGATCTACCACGAGAGAAAATAATCAACGAAGTTCGGCAAAATAGGGAAATTGATGTTTGTAGTGTTGCTGAAACTAGTGATCCTTGTTCAAGTAAAACTTTTGCTGAAGAAGTTGACATGAATGATAGGACTGTCAGGAATATTTTGAAACGAAATGGTTACCGTTGTTTTAAAGTTTCAACTCCTTATGAGTTATTAGCAAAGGACAATATCAAACGCATGGACTTGTGTGAACTCACGATGAATAAACAAAATGAAAATGAACATGTTTTAAAAAACATTTTGTTTACCGATGAATCGACATTTTCTTTACATTGGAAATACAATCCTTATGTCGTACGATATTCGTCTCGGCATAATGAACAGTTGAGTATTCCAGTATGGAATACTTCGGTAACACAATATCCCCAAAAACTTAATATTTGGACAGGTATTTTGGGGGACTATATCGTCTGTCTATTTTTTATTGATGGAAATTTAACAGGAAATAAATATTTAGAATTGTTGCAAAATCAAATTATTCTAACAGTCCAATTACTTCCTGTCGACTTCGACGATACCAGTAAGACGGCTGTCCTGCTCACAATACACGAGCAGTTCAAAATTATTTAGAAACCATTTTTGGAAATAAATTAATTTCTTCTCGTGGTATGATCAAGTGGCCTCCCAGATCACCAGACTATCCCCAAATGCTTTTTTTCTTTAGGGATATTTGAAAGCCAGTGTTTATCGACATGATTTTAAAAGAGCCCAAAATTTAGCGGAATTGAGGGACAAAATAATTCATCTTTGTAGAAGCATTAGACCGGAACTGCTCAGGGATATGAGGGTATCTTTGTACAACAGATTTGGAGTTTGCTCTGCAGAAAGAGGTGGAATATTTTGAACCTCTATTAGGTTGAATTTTTATGTTTAATATTATTATTATGTTATTTTTGAAATTCTTTTTTATTTTAATTTTTAGAAATCTACTTTTTTTTAAGCCATTTTGGCAATAAAATATAACAATTTTTTTTAGTAAAATAATATTTTAATTCCATATCTACGTAAAATTGTACGTTTTTGGCGAATTGAGATGCACTCTACCTGTGTTCCGTTTTTACACTTGCGGCACTTCCGTTTTTGAGTTTGGTAACGTGCAGCAGTAGTAGAATAACGACTGGACATATTTTATTATATACGCGTAGTAATAATAGTTAAAGATTTCTATTAATGTTAACTTAACGAAATACACAATAATATGTTTCATTTAATTTGTATAAATGTATTATAAAGCGTTTCTATGAAGAACATTTGTTCGGAACTATAACTGTAATCAAATAAAGGTGATATTTTGGCATAAATTGGTAACACTTATTTGACAGTTGCGGTGTTGACACTTTTTGCACTTTATTATTTTGAATTTTAAAGTGAATACATCTTGGTTTATATTTTTACCTATTTAATAAAATATGTTCTTCTTAGAACAAAATCAGTGTGTTTTATTTCAAAAATCTCACCTAAGAATTTAAGTAGTCGTTGTAAAGAGATGGTAATAGTTTTGCAATAATTATGTGACGTATTTGATTTAAAATGGATTCAGTTTTTTATACTTTGGCAACTATGTCAACTTCGATCTCTGTCAATGCTAATGACGTGCAACGGTAAGTAAATTAGATGAAGTATATATAAATATTATATACATATATATATATATATATATATATATATATATATTATATATATATATATATATATATATACATACAAAGGTTTGTATGTATAACACTAATTATCTACAAAACTGGCAACTATCATCTGTGTTTTATGGCTTCTTTTTAAGAATATAAACTTACATGGAGCATAAAACATGACCAAGGAATGTTTCTTTTTCTTTAGGAATGGTTTGAATGTCTCTTCGGTCAAATGAACTACCTCACTTTCTTCATCAACCCAAGGTTTTTCTGGCGGGGGTGGTGGTGGAGGTTCTTTAGGATCTTTCATGAAGTCTATAATTTTAGAAGCGTCTCTAACGTTGATGTCGAACTTTTGTTCTCCGAATGAGAAGTAAATAACAGTTGGATAGCCTTTGACTGAATACCTAGAGGCCAGTGTGGGTTCTTTGGTGGCGTCCACTGCAGCTAACATGCCTGGAATCTACAAGAAAATTATTTTATAATAGCATGTTAGAAAAATATGACAAATTGAGATTTTCTTTTTAATATGCATCTTTGATGATTTGATGAGTACTATACTAGAAAATATTACAGTTTAAGTTCTTGTGGTCAACAAAGGTTCGATGCAGTGTACTTAGCATTGTTCTGAAGCTATTTTCTTGTGGCATTTTAAAGTAATTACTATGTTGATGGGAATAAGCCACAATTGAAGGTTAAAATAAGTTTAGTGACGTTTCAATCTCCACTTCGGAAATCCGATTTATTCCGAAATATTAATTAAAAACATTTATTAATGTTTGTATTTTGAGAACGATTTCCGGAGTGGCGATTAAAACGCCAATAAACTTATTTTAACCTTCAATTGTAGCTTATTCCCATTAAAATAGTAATAAGCGTACTTAGTAATTCAATTTAATTTGTCAGAAAAACTAGGAAATGAAATGAGTTGGAAACTGCACTTTCAATCAAACTAATATTGTAAGATTAATAGAAACTTATAATAAAACTAACTAATCGACTAGGTAATTTAACTCTCCACGTTGGTGCTGTAAATGTAATTTTATCTCCAGTAAAGCCGACGTTAAAAAACCTATATCAAGATGCTAGAAATGAAAAAAAGGTTTCCAACAAAAACCCATATTCGTTAAAAACAAAGCAGGAAATAATATAAGCGGGGAAGCAGAAATAGTCGAAAGATGGAAAGAGTATTTTGATGAATTACTAAATGGCAATAATAAGCCAAACCAAAGAGAATACATGGAAGCAGAAGCAAGAATCGAACACTTAGAAGACATAGAAGATAATTTACCCAGCAAAGAACAAATCGAGGAAATCATAAAAAATCTGAAAAACAACAAATCCCCTGGAAGCGATAACATAACAGCAGGGATGATGAAATATGGTGGAAAACTGCTAAATAATTGGATATATAAGATCATAAAAGAGATATGGATAAAAGAACGAATACCAGAAGATTGGAAGGAAGCCATTATTTGCCCATTACACAAAAAAGGAGACAAAACAGAATGCAGTAATTACAGAGGAGTAGCGTTACTAAATACCGTATATAAAATCCTATCAAAATCCATAAAAGATAAGCTAGAAAAAGAAGCTGAAAATATAACAGGCGAATATCAGTGTGGATTTAGACGAGGGAGAAGCACAACGGACCAAGTATCCTTTGTCATCATTACTCTTCGATTTATGCCTAGAAAAAATAATGCGAGAAGCGAGAATTAATAGAGAAGGACTCCTATATCATAAAAGACACCAAGTTTTGGCATTTGCGGATGACATAGTGTTGCTGGCAAGAGGAAAAAAAAAGAGCTACAGGAGATAGTACAGAGATTAGTAAAAGCAGCAAAGAAAATGGGAATTTACATAAATCAAACTAAAACAAAATGTATGCAGTGGACATATGATCAGTTTAGGGATGGATAAAAGTTTAAAGCAGAAGTAGAAGATCATCATACGAATTCGAAATGGTAGAAAGATTTACATACCTAGGTACAATAATATCACGTAAAAGTAACATTAAAGAAGAAATACAAGCTAGAATAATGGAAGGCAATAGAAGTGTACATGCTCTTAGTGGAATGTTGAAAAGCTGCTAAGTTTTTATCAAGAAAGGCAAAAATACAGTTATACAAAACAACTATACAACCAATAGCAACATACTGCAGTGAGACGTGGACAATGACAAAAAATGAACAACATTTACTGGAGATATGGGAAAGGAAAATCTTGAGGAAGATATATGGGGGAATAATAAGGGACGGTTTATGGATAAGAAGATCAAATGATGAGTTAAAGAAATTATATAATCAACCTAACATAATAGGAGTCATAAAGGCACAGAGAGTAAGATGGCGGGGTCACCTAGAAAGGATGCCGAAGACGAGGACTCCAAAAAGGGCACTAAACTAAACTATAACTTGAATGGATGGAATCAGGAGGTAAAAAAAGATATGGAAGAAATTGGACTAGACGGCCAGAAAAGAAAAATGAATAACAAGAAGGAATGGAGAAAAGTCACATATCGAGCCAGAGAAGATCTCAGGACATACAGGAAAGCGAAAATGAAGAAAGAACAAAATTTTTTAAGCTATGGGCCTCTAAGGCCTTTAGTGCTATTGTATATATATATATATATATATATATATATATATATATATATATATATATATATATATTATATATATATATATATATACAGTGTAGGAAAAATTTTATGGTCGGTATGGACCTTACGTGAGATGGAGTGAGAAACAGCTGTTTAAAAAGAGAGAGGTATATTAGGTACGCCCTTTATATCGCCGAATGGAAATATTAAAAAAGGGGAAATTCAACGTTGCCAAACTTATTGGTTTTATTTGACCTGTTGTCTTTTTTTGCATTTGAACAATGTTCTATCAAGAAGATAAAATGCTCAAGATAATCAAATTTGGGCGAAATTGATTTAAATGGCAGGTTACTGTTTTTTTTATTGGGAATATGCCACAAGTTTTCTTTACAATAATTGTAATATAACATTTTGATTTCCATTTCGGAAATCGTTTTATATAAATAAAATTTATTAATGTTTCGTATTTTAAGTACGATTTCCGAACTAAAAATCTAAACATCAAAATAATTTCCCAATATGAAATAATAAACAATTAAACATGCATACAATAACGCCACATTAAAAAATATTCATACACTAATTCTTTGGCAACGTCTAGTCTAGATAGTCTTCTGGTCAAAAGATCGAGTAACGAGAAGTAGAGGTGGGTCGTGCTAGTTTATCGTTAAGAGCGTAGAAGCAAAATGTTTTTTAAAAGCATTCATTTTTTTCGAATCCTGAGAAAACTAATAAATATTTTTGAAAAATTTAAACGCAGAATGAAACAATACATTATTACCGAGAGCCGAAAGTCCCTGAAAACTTCTATAATGTTTATTTTAATAAGTTATAGGGATGAAAAAAAAAAACAAAATTTAGTGTGATTTTTAATTTCAAATATCTCATTAAAAAAACTTTTTGTTTACTCTAAGGGACTTTCGGCGCTCGGTAATAATGTAATCTTCCATTCTGCATTTAAATTTTTCAAAAATATTTGTTAGTTTTCTCAGGATTCCAAAAAAATTTAAATTTTTTTAAATGCTAAAAAGCATTTAAGCATTTTTAAATGCTAAAAAGCATTTAAAAATTTTAATTTTCATAAACAAGTAACTATGATTGTTTAAAAGTAGTTTCAAGTAAGAGAGTACCTACATAAACAAACATAACGGCTATTATCGTTTATGTGTATATCTTTTGAAGTGAAAGAAACTACCTAATGATATATTTATTATAACTTGAAAAATAAACTAAACAATACAAATAGTAAATCGGACTTACATTTACATTACACGTTATTATTAAATCGCGAATAGTCTAAATTGACATTAAAACATAAGTTTTTCTTGTAATGGACTCTCGATGCAGGTGTACGTGTAGATGAGTCATCTCCAATTAATTGATCAAAAATACACCATGGACTTAAGTCATATTTATTGGTTTCTTTTCCTTGTACTGGTTGATTTTCAATAGTACAATCTTCTTGTTCGTTAATTATAGAAGTAACCAGCTTCTTAACTTTTTGTTTTGTTCTGCACTTTAAATCGTGAATCCATAAATGTACATAATGACAATGTGCCACTCTGTTCTATCCCTCTAAATCTTTTTGCTAAACCCGATATTAGTAATTGTACTATGTCGGATACTATGGATGTAAGTATGCCGTTTGCTAAAATTTTATTGCAAGATTCTTGCAGGCAGCGTACCACAACAATCACTGAACTAGCATTCAAGCATTTTTGGTCACTCATTGTACTTGTTATTTCTTTAAACGGTCGTAAAATTTGGGAAAGTTGAGAACAAATAATCCAGTGTTCTTTATTTAGATTAGGTTTAAGTCTAAGTCTGTATTATTTAATACCAATGTGGAACGGGTTGCCTCTTCTAACTCGGTCATTCTTTTTAACATGTAATAGGTGAAGTTCTACCTAGTTTCCACGTCTTGGATTGGCCGTTTGGGAACTGTGTTCTGTTGTAATTAATACTTTAAAAGCCTTTCTGAAGATAAGGTACTTTTTTGAAATGTGTTTTTTTTGCAGAATTGTCGAAAAAAGGACTTTTTATTTTATCTATTTGTACACGACAGCATTTAAGTGCGTGCCCCACCAATAAATTTAATCATCATCATAAATCACAATCATCATAAAACAAAACATATTTAATAGCTTTGACCATATTTGAGGAATTATCAGTTACTGCAAAATTTACTTTTCGTTTTAGACCCCACTGATTAATAATTTCAGTAATCGCTGTTTTCTGGATTATGGTTTCCAGAAAAATGGCAGCAGCCTAATAAAAAAGTTTTGAATACTAAATTTTCGGTTAAATATTGTCCTGTTAATGCGAAGTAACTCTCAGTTACTCCAGATATCCAGAGGTCAGTAGTAATACAGATATTTTCTACTTCTTTAACAACTTGTGATCTAATAATTTGCTCACTTTTGACATAACATTCCTGAAGTAATGAACCTGACAAAATTTTTCTTGTTGGCGGTTTATATCCAGGAATCCACCCTGCAAACTTTTTAAAAGCTGGTTCTTTAACTATGGAAAACGGATGAAACGAAAAGTTTAGTAAATCTTGAAAATCAATCAGTCCAAGAAAAAGAAACTGATAAAGATGACTTAAGTCCATGGTGTATTTTTGATGAATTAATTGGACATGACTCATCTAAACATACACCTGTATCGAGAGGTATAAAAGAAGTCGACATGTAATTGTCTGATGATATATTACCTACAAACAATTTCGAACGGAGATTGGAACTGTCCATTACCGTGGTGAAAAAACCATCGCCATGTATATCGTAACTTAACCACTATATTCATAAAATGTTGTAGTATTGTAACAAAATCTTTTCCTTGTGAACACATGTTTAACATCTGGTATAATTTTAAATAAAAGAAGAACGCGACTAACAAGAAAAGTGGAAAAACTTATGTTTTTAAATGTCAATTTAGACGATTCGCGATTTAATAATGTGTAATGTAAATGTAAGTATTTAAGTACCATTTGTATTATTTAATTTATTTTTCAAGTTACAATAAATATATCCTTCGTTAGGTTCTTTTATTTCAATACTTATACACATAAACGATAATAGCCAATATCGATACATTTTTGGCAAAGTAACATAAGTGACATTTTTGGCGAAAATAATGTTTTTCAATTAAACTAATGCTATTACTGTTAAAAAGGTACTGAAAGAGTGTAGTAAGCCTAGATTTACTTTAAACCTTTTTTAGGACAAGTTTTTTCAGTCATAATTTAAATAAGTTTAAGCAGGTTGAATTAAAAAATTGTTTTTTCTACAAATCGTTTTTGGTGACTTACGTTACTTTGCCAAAAATGTATCGATATGTTTGTGTACTCGCTAATTTGAATACTGGTAAACAATCAACTAGTTACAGTTTACGAAAAACGGTTCCGATAAAAATTAAAAAAACGAGAGGACCCACCTCTAGTTTTTTAGGTATATTAGGATCGGAACCAGAGAATATCTGATCGGAACTAATCGTCTCACTAATGGGCAATGGCCAATGAGTGTTAAAAGGATTTTAGGAGGGGAGACGAAGGGGAAATATGATTGTTATCTTTGTCTAATTCGCTGAAAATATGATTTTATATCTGCGTTAGATATCCTGTTAAATTTTACCATACCGACCTTAAAATTTTACCTACACTGTATATATATATATATATATATAATAAAGCCGACGGTTTAGAAATACTTACTCCTTCGTTCTTCATTTGAGCAGCTGCAGCCTCATATTCCGGCTTCATTTTTTTGCAATGACCACACCAAGGAGCATAGAACATTATTAACACTGACGATTCGTCTTTTAACACTGGATCAAAACTGCTTGTGGTCAAGTGAACTACATCGTTATCGACGTCGGACCATTCTGCTTCTTTGATTTTGACCGGTGGCGCTGATGGATTACGCATGAAGGACACTATCGCTGCTTTCTTGTTTTCCCCTTCGTAAGGAAACTTAAGATGACCGTTCCTAAAAATATATATTTTTATAACCGAAAGGAAGCACGAGCTCTAATAATTATATTTCTATTTAGATCACGATCCAATAGTTGCATATTTTTACTTAAAACATGTTTTCTTTTTAAAATACTTGTACCAGTAATAATAAATCATCTCCGTTTGCTAGCAAAATGCAATGGACCACAGGAGTGATCACGTAGATTTTACTGACATAAATCAGTTTCACTTTCCAAACAAACCTGGTTTAGTGTGGATAATTTGTATTTTTCGTTATTTTTTAATTTATTTTATAGAATCTTTCCGCTTATTGCAATATTTAAGTATTCTAATAGTTACTACAACAATTTTAACAAGGTTGTATAAATAATAAAGCACATTGTTTTATGCTAATAGCAATAAAATGCATGTATTAATAAAGTAAGATTACAATTTCTTTATTTAAACTTTTAAACTATATTTCATACAAATAGAACTCTCAATTATGATGGTATTATCGTAAAAAATACTATGCTTACAAGAAAAAGCAGCAGAGGAAGCAAAATGTTAACTTTATAGAAATTAAAAAGTCTTGAGATTTGACATGTCAACTTTTGTTTGGAAAGTAATAATGTCAATGTGACAGTCGTGACGTCACACTCCTGTGGTCCATTGCATTACTTAAACGTAGTTTCACAGATTTTTATTGTTCGAAAATCTTAAAAAAATTATACCAAGTGGAATTGCTACTAACAATCGATTACCAAATTTCTATTATGTCAATAATTAAGAAAAGTAAGGCAGATAAGTAAGGCATGTCAATAATCATGTAGAGCAGATATTGGATCTGATCATCAACCACTTTTAGCATATATTAAACTAGGGTTAAAACGAATTCAGCGACAAAAACCAATGTACTTAACTCTGACGATATAAACATGAAACATAACATCAAAAAAAGAGTTTAACAATATAATAAAAAACATCGAACAACTAGAAGATCCAGAAGATCTATGGAGTGAATTTAAAAACCAAGTTAACGAATTCTCCACAAACAATTATTATAGAAAAAACTTAATCAAGAAAAATAAATGGACGACAGACGACATCTTGAAATTAATGGAACAACGTCGACTGACAAAATCTAATGAAACAACAAAATTATTGCAAATGAGCACGAAATAAGAAAAGAATGACAGCTATATATATCAGCGTCGTTTGAAGATATATATATATATATTTATATATATATATATATATTATATATATATATATATATATATAAAAGGTTCTTGAACTCCTAAGTGGAGCATAGAGCTTCAGTGAAAACGCGCCATCGGGTTCTATTTTGCGCTAAGGCCTTCACCTCATTCCAAGACTTTGCTTGTTTTCTTATCTCGTCCATGATGGATCTTCTCCAAGTTTGTACTGGGCGACCTTTTTTTCGTTTTCCTTGGGGATTCCACTCTAGGGCAGTCTTTGCAATACTGGAGTTATTTTTTCGGAGTGTGTGACCGATCCAACCCCACTTTCTGGACTTTATTTCATTTACTACCCTCTTTTGTTTGGTCAGGTGTAGTAAATCTTCGTTTCTGATGATGTTAGGCCAGAAAATACGAACAATTCTTCGTAGACATTTATTAACAAAGACCTGCAGTTTGTCTGTAAGGGTTTTTGTCGCATTTCCAGGTTTCACATCCGTAAAGTAGTACAGACATGACATTTGACTGGAATATGCGGATCTTTGTCCTCGTAGTGTATTCTCCAGACCTCCAAACAGGGTTGAGCATGCTGAAAGCTTGTTGCGCTTTTCGTATCCTCATACGAATATCGTCTTCTGTACCTCCGCTTTCTGTTATGACACTTCCAAGATACGTAAAGTTTTCCACATTTTCAATCTGCATGTTATTAATGGTGAATAGCGTGTTGTTTCTTGCATTTATTCTCATGGATTTGGTTTTACCAATATTGATTTTCAAACCTATTTTATTGGCTTCAGTGGAAAGTGTTTCCAATTGGTCAGCCACATCTTGGAACCTTTGTCCTAACAGGCAGATATCGTCGGCGTATTCTAGATCGCTTAGGCGTGTGGTTAGCGTCCATTGTATCCCTCTTGTGTCAGAGTCTAGTTTGGAGAGAACATAGTCTAGAGCTATGTTAAAAAGAAACGGAGAAAGCACGCATCCCTGTCTGACTCCAGTAAGTACGTCAAATTCGTCACTGTTGATCCCATTGTGTGTCACGCTGCATTTCGCTTCAGTGTACAGTAACTTTATAATGGAAATTATTTTATGCGGATGTTTCTTAGCTCTAAAATTTTCCATATCGCATCATGAGATAAGCTGTCAAAAGCACGCTCGAAATCAACAAAAACCATGTATAGGGGTGCGTTCCATTCAACCGATTGTTCCATTATTAGCCTCACAGTATTAATGTGGTCTATGCAGGAGGATTCTGGTCTAAAGCCTACTTGATTAGCTCGAAATTCAACCTTGTTTGTTAATCTTTTAAGTATGATGTTCGTGAAGATTTTATTTATGGCGGTAAGCAAGGTTCTTTTTTGGAAGCTTAGTAATGATGCCTTTTTTCCAGCCCGCTGGAATGCGGTTTGTTTCCCACACCTCTCGAATTATGGGAGCAAAAGTTCAGCATTAGATGCGGATCAGTTTTAAGTATTTCGGCAGCAATGTTATCGATTCCCGGAGACTTGTTATTTTTCAGAGATCTGATAGCTGTTATTATCTCTGTTTTGGAAGGGGCGTCGCAAGATATACGCAAGTCTATATTCTGTGGATTTTCGACAATTTCATCTGCGTTATCCCTGGGCGTGCCTAGCATCTCCTGAAAATGCTCTTTCCATCTCTCTATATGGTCATTTGTTGTAGTAAGTAGTTCTCCTGTCTTGGATCTTACGACGTTTGAACAGTTGGGCCCACTTTTTGTTAGACGTCTAGTAATTTGGTATAGCTCTCTAGTTCTATTGTGTTGTGCAGCTGTTTCGGCTTGTTTTGCCAGTTCTTCAGCCCATCTTCTTTTGTCTCTTCTTGCATTTCTTTTAACTGCTTTATTTATTGTTTCATATTCTTGTTGTCGGTTCGCTCTTTCTTCTACAGTTCTTGCTTGCAAAATATCTTTTTTTTGCTGTTTTCTTTCTTCGATAAGATTCCAAGTTTCATCTGATATCCATTCTTTTCTATGTTTCTCTTTTTTACCCAGTTTATCTTCAGCTATTTCTGTCAAAACATTTGCCAGATCTTCCCAGCTATTTACTTCACGTTCTCTTCTTTTGAGTTGAAGTTCCTCCCTAAACATGTGTCTTCCTGTAGCCGTTTTTAATTTGTCTAGATTGTATGTTGGTCGTTTGGTGTTTCGTGTGATTTTGTTTTTTGCCATTTTGATTTTAATGGTACCGATTACAAGATGATGGTCGCTTGCGATGTCTGCTCCTCTTTTGTTACGTACATCAAGGAGAGATGATCTCCATCTTTTTGATATGGCGATGTGGTCTATTTGATTTTCTCTTATATGACCTGGTGCAGTCCATGTAACCTTGTGAATATTTTTATGTGGGAAGATGGTTCCACCAATAACTAAGCTATGATTGGAGCAAAAATTTGTAAAGCGCTCTCCGTTTTCATTCATCACTCCCAGGCCATGTTTGCCCATTACGGTTTCTAAGTTAATATTGTCTTCTCCAACTTTAACGTTCATATCGCCCATCACTATTAGTATATCGGTCGTTTGAAGATGACAGGAATAATATTGCCTAATTCTACCAAAATTGTACTGACGGCCCAGAAATTATGAAATGCGAGATAGAACACGCTATAAATAATGCTGAAATTAGAAAAGCATGTGGTCCAGATGATAGATCAACTAAGTTGCTGAAACTAATAGAGGATGATAACATAAAAGTAGTAGTAAGACTTTTTAATTCAATATATAACACCGGAGTGATTGCCACAGATTAGCTCAAATCCATCTTTGTCGCAATACCTAAAAAACACACAATGCGAGAAAATGTTCAGAATATCGATTAAGTAGCCTAATGACCTACACTCTTAAAATTTTCCTAAGAATACTTCACAACAGAATTAGACTCAAATCCGAATAAGATCTCCAAGATACCCAATTTGGTTTTAGAAATGCTATGGGAACCAGGGAGGCACTTTTTGCGCTTAAATCCTATTACAAAAATGTCGATGACCAAAGAAAATATGTATTTGCATGTTTCGTAGACTTCGAAAAAGGCATTCGATAAAGTTAGGCATGTAAAATTAATGCAAATACTGAGAAATATCGGAATAGATGACAAGGATATTCGTGTCATTAAAATTTGATCTGGAATCAAACTGCTATCGTAAAAATTGGAGATATCTAACACCGATAAAAAATATCCTTACAACGAGAAGTAAGACTTCTACTTCTTCGTGTACCATATCAGAATTATCCGACATGGGCGATGACCATTGCGAAGACTTCTCAATCTTCTGCAATATGGAATAATTGTCCATTTGCTATCTGAGTCCATTCACGAATGTTTTTTAACCAAGACAGTTGTTTTCTTCCTACACCTCTACGGCCCTCTATTTGCCTTTAAGGATCAGTTGTAATATTTTATATCGACTTCGCCTTACTATATGTCCCAGATAAGACTTTTTTCCATGTTAAACAGTCTTTAGCAGTTCTCTATCTTTGTTGACGCTCCTTAGTACTTCTTCATTAGTTTTCTTTGCTGTCCAAGGTATCTTCAGCATTCGTCTATGAACCCACATTTCCAATGCTTCAATTTTGTGCATGATCCATACTTTTAGCGAAGAAAAAGTCAGACAAGTTTGCAATTTGTCGCCAACATTGTTCAATGTTTACTCGGACCAGTTATTTAAAAAGGCACTTGAGAGATAACCATATGGAATAAAAATCAACGGGGAACTACTTAATGTGATTAGATATGCAGACGATACAGTAATTCTATTAGATAATATTGAAGGTCTCCACATTCTGCTTGATCGTATTTACGAGGTAGGAGGGGAAATGGGCATAAAATAAACTTAACAAAACCAAATTTTTAGTGTTTAGTCGTGACCCACATCCGATGCAAAGCCTCAATTAAACGGAGTCCAAGTTCAGAAAGTTCACAAAATAACATATTTGGGTCATGTTACCAATTCCACTGGTAACTTAAACATCTTAACTTTTAAGAACATATAATGTAACAAAAATTTAAATTAGCAACATTTAACGGGTTTTTACCAATATATTTTAGTAGTTCAAAACATGTATACTTAGTGACACTGATGATGGAATTTACATTCCGAAAACGTTCTGTAATTGTGATATAGCCCGTTTGGGTATTTTATTATATACCTTTTATAAAGGATTTTAAATAAAAATTATTTGGGAACTGTGATAACGGACCAACTACTTTTGGTCCGTACTTTTGTATAGTGTAGAAGTGTGGAGGCTAAAAGTATCGATCATGAACAAAATTAAAGCATTGGAAATGGGGGTTCATAGACGAATGCTGAAGATATCTTGGGCAGCAAGGAAAACTAATGAAAAAATACTAAGGAGAGTCAACAAAGATAGAGAACTGCTAAAGGCTGTTAAACATCGAAACAGTCTTATCTGGGACATATAGTAAGGGCAAGTCGATATAAAATATTACAGCTGATCCTTAAAGGCAAAAATAGAGGGCCGTAGAGGTGTAGGAATGAAACGGGTTTCTTGGTTGAGGAACCATTCGTGAATGGACTCGGATATCAAATGCGGGACAATTATTCCATATTACAGAAGATCGAGAAGCCTTCGCAATGGTGATCGCCAAAGTCTGATATGGCCCGCGAAGAAGAAGAATAATCATGTCTGAAAATCGTTCTTCTTTTTCTTGGATATATTGACAGCAGTTCTAAATAATAATATAGTAGATTTTCTGTACCATTGCCTTAGATTTTTAAGCCATAATGGGTACTTCAGAATGTGACCGAAATAGGCCACCTTACACATTATTATATTGACCAGTCGTATTATTTGGTTCAGCTGTATAAGACTTTTCTCAATTCGGACTGTTTACCCAGCTTATCTGTTGTAGTCGTTTGTATATCGTTTGAGGTAAGGTACTGTTTTAAAGCATTTAAGTGCCTCACTTACCAGTCCATGCTTCTGCTCCATATAGTAATACTGGTAAGATACAACAATGTTTCATTTTAGCTCGAGAGCCACTATCATGGTCGGGGTGGTAAAGTTGGTTTTTAATTTTTACAAATGTTTCTCTGGCCCGTTCTATTAGACTTTTAATTTCTACAGTCAGATACCAACTCTCGATTGATATTTCTGCCGAGATACATGAGTTTCTCCACTCTGACCAGTAATGCATCTTAGCTAGTTAGCTAGTACCTACTAAGATATGGTCGACATGTCTAATATTGTTCACGGTTAGGCCATTCACTATTATGCTTTCTGTTTTCTCGTCTTTTTGTTGTATAACAAACAACGCTACGCAACGCAACGCAACGAAGCCACGAAAATGGATGCCATCAGAAGATCCATGAGAATATCAAGAGCCGACAGAATACGGAATGAAGTGATAAAACAACAAATGGGTATAGAGGGCACTATAGTTGAGGATATTGAGAGAAAACAGCTCATATGGTATGGGCATGTGAGCCGAATGGGGGACGAAAGATTGCCTAAAAAAACGATGATGTGGCAATCCCCAGAGAAGAGGAAACGAGGAAGACCACCACAGAGCTGGAACCTGGGAGTTAGGAAAACGATTAGCGCTCGAAATCTGGACGAAGACCTAACTCAAGACAGAATACAGTGGCGTTTGGGAGTCGGACAACGTCGTAACACGTAATAAAACCGAATATATTTGTATTGTTGTATAGCAATGATTTTTTTCGTTCGAATTACCAAGTGCATAAAAATGTATTGATTTAGTTCGAAATATAAAGAGATTTTGTAGGAAACTTGTGATAACTTTGAATTATAGAGAGGTTTGAATTAACGCGAGTCGACCCTAGAAATCTGTTAAAACCTAAAACTAGTTTCTCGAATTTCGTTAAGTCAAACGGTGATATAACGACATTAAAAATATAGTTTTCGGTTTAAATCCATTAGTAGAGTAAAAATATTAAATTTTCCACGCTTAATAATATATAAACAAATAATGTTTAATCCCACGTTAAAAAACAATACCATTGAAAACGTCTCCTTAATGTTTACTCGGACCGAGATATGAAAAAAAAAATATAGAAAATAGATTCCAAATTATTTATACCAAAAATAAATATATAGTTGTGCATGCAAAAGACTACGAACAAAATTATGCAAGAAATAATGTATATATGTTTATAAAGTTTTAATAAGTTGAAATAACATAAATGAGTTTTTGGACATCCAAGTTGAAATATTCGATTTTAAACTATATTAAATTTTTATAACCGTTTGCCAAGTTTAGTATTACGAAATTACGTATACAATAATCTTGCATATTTATATTTCCAATACTTACTCAAAGAAAAGCAGTGTGGGAAACCCAGTGATGTTGTAATGCGTTCTTACAACAGTATTCTCAGGTCTATTAACATCAATAGCTGCTAGAACAGCGTCATCTTTCAATTCTTTTGCAGCTTCTGCATAGTCGGGTTTTAGGGTTTTGCAAAATCCACACCATGGTGCATAGAACATTACCATTAATGGCCTCAGCTCCTTTTTTAATAGTTTCGCCAGTGTCTGAAAAAAGTTCATGATATGAGATGGAGTGACAAATAGGTGACTGATCAAAGTTTTGACAGTTTAGTAACAGGTATAATTAAATGTATTTTTACATTAATACAAAATTTGTTTTGCGTGACCAATGAGATCATAACATTATTTAAGCGTCATTCAATCAATAAAATGTTGAAATAACAGAGCAATATGACTCACACAAGTATGTTTCAAGCATGGACGTATAAACACAGATATATCTATGTTTATACGTCCATGGTTTCAAGCTAATACAAAAATTTTAGAGAACAGATTGAGAGATTACGTGATACTAGAACACAAGCAGTGACGTAGCTGTATTCTACGCATTTTCGTAATTTTAGAGAGTTGATTATAAAAAAAAAAACAGCAAACATGGAAAATGCAATCGATTACCGACAGCAAGCGCGTCGATGTCCACAGCAACGTCACTTCACGACGAATATCCGAAGAAAATTAAATAGAATTTTGTTTGTATTTTGTATTTTTTATATATATCTAAATACAGTGTACATACATTTTCACTAAAAAAAGCATTTTGATTTATTTTAAACATATTTTTATATAACGGACTTTCGCTTTTAACGGACACCACGTCTCCCAATTAGTCCGTTATATCGAGGTTTTACTGTAATTATTTTTATATAACAAGGATACTTATTCTTTTCAATATATTTTTTGAGTAAGGTGTAGTTTGTCATTAACGAAAACGCTTTTACACAAAAAATGATGACAAAACAATGGTCCTTAAAGTATTTTCGTAAGTATTATTAACGAATATCTGTTATATGAGAAACAGTATTTGTAAGAAAAATAATTAAAATTTTAATTTTAAAAAAAATTATAATAAAAAATTATAAATTATGTTTTTCAAGACATTAATATATTACTTTTAATTTGCATTATTTGAAATCTTGAAGTGTCAAAAAAAATAGCACGTTATAACTTATGTATTATCGTTATAACTTATGTTTTAACTTTAAAAACGGTCTCTGGAATAGATATCGAAACGTCAGAAAATTAAACATATGAATAAATATTTTATGGCTTATTCCCTATATTCCCCTAAAAATACAGAATGCCATAAGCAAAAAGCTATAAAAAACAAATAAATTTGCAGAAAGTTTATTGATGCTACGCTATCGCGGAAGTTACGCTAAAACGTCTATTGACGTGACCTGACCAGGTACTAATTTTGTAAGATTCTCTTAAACAAGCGCTAAAATACTTCGCTAAAATTTTCTTTATGACAATCTCCCCTATTTCTCTTGACTCATTCATACTCACTCATCAAGGAATCCTGTATCACTTCCTGTATGGATAATGATTGAACGTCGTTCCTTTCCTGTTGGACCTTTTAATCACCATCTCATTATAATTTACCTAAATGCCCTATCGTGCGTGTTGCCAGTACTTACATATGGTGCAGAGACATTAACACTAACCAAGAAAGTAAGAAATAAAATTTGTGTTACCCAAAGAGCCATGGAACGATCGATGTTAGGCATTTCTCGTAGGAATCGGATCACGAACAAGGAAATAAGACGGAGAACAGGAGTGACAGATGCCATAGAAAGAATTATGACCCTTAAGTGGAACTGGGCGGGGCACATAGCTAGAATGTCGGATAACAGATGGACACAGCTAATAATACAGTAGAGACCGAGACAAGAAGCACATCGAAGTAGAGGTCGTCCACCAACAAGATGGTCTGATGACATAAAACGGATCGACAAAAAATTGGATGCAAACAGCACAAAACAGAAATACATGGAAAAGACTGAGGGAGACCTATATCCAGCAGTGGATAGATCCGGGTTAAATGATGATGATAATGAAATGCCCTATAAAAAAAAGATTATATCGATATTAGGAGAACAGGGACACACTCTACCTCGCCTAGAGACCTATCAAGTCATTGATTTATATAAGACACAACAACCCTAGGTCACGGAGAGGAGGAAGTTATACAAATGGTTTAAAACAAAGGTAACAAGATTAAACTAAATAATTTTTTAGAGAATTAAACATGCTTTGAGTTTACTTTTGACATTTAAATTTTACCAAACTTTTCCAACTGTATGACCCTTCGATAATCCAGGTTTCATCCAAATAATATATTTTCCGTGGAATGATGCGAATTTTGCGTATTTCTTTTAAATATTTTTTTTCTCCACACAATAATTTCTTTTTTTTTTCTAACATACTTTTATGATGCGGTTTTCATATAGAAAGTTTATGTTGCGCATAGTCCTGATTAATACTCTATGAGATATCTTGGATAAGAAGTAATCGTTTTCGAGCTCTTGAGAAGAAATTTTTTCAGTGCTGAAATTTCACTTTACACTACTTGTCTCCTCATCCAAAACAATATTTTTTCTATAATTGATGGATTCGACCGTTACTTGATGGAAATTCATTTTATGTAACAATAAAACACTGAAAACTTTGTTTTTACAAAGTTTTCCACAAAATTTATTACAAAATATCACTACAACTGTTTCGGCTGATTGCCTTTCTCAAGTGATCTATTTTTGGCATGCGTTTACACTTTATATTCTTTAATAAAATAGGTTGGGAGGGAGAACTGTTTGTCTCAAGTTGGTCATCAGAATTATATCTGTGTTTTTAGTTTCCATAGATTCTAACAAAGATAGCTTAAGGCTTTTATTTTGAATGTGAAAAATTTTAAATTCTTCATTAAAAGAATGATTATGATCTAGAAGATGAAGTGCATATGTAAAATCTGTTTTTTCTATTATTGAAAGCCCTTTTATGTTCTGCTATTCGTTTATTAAAATTTCTACCAGTTTGACCGATGTAAGTTTTGGGTTTTTGTTTTTAAGTCTTAAAACTTATTTATATTTATCAGACTTAAAAACAAACATGACTTGTTCATACTTCATAGTAGCTTATAAGCTACTACGTGAATGCTTCTCTTACCTAAACCAGAGGCAATCAAAATTTTGAATCTAATTTTCCACAGTATGGAGTTTTATCAGAAACTGTCAGTTTACGAGGCATTTGACAATTTGCTTTCCAATAACTTTCATCATGTGGCATTTACTTGGAATCTAAATTTTAATGGTAATGTTAAGCAATTAGATTATAATACTACATATTTTGACTATCGTAATGAAAAGTTTACAGGTCTAAACAATTATTTTTTTTCAGTTGACTGGGATCCTATTTTTGATGATTCAAATATTAACCTTTCAGTAAATAATTTGTATGAAGTAATCTTTAAAGCAATATCATTTTTTGTTCTAAAAAAACATATAAAGCTTACTAAACATATTCAGTCAGCAGCTGATGACACCTTATTTTCAGATCTTAAAAACACAATGCAAAACATTAAAAGATAAATGCTACAGATCTTATATCTCCAACATTAAAGAATCTATTCACTCAGGTTAAAAACAATTTTGGAATCATGTAAGCTCCTTGATTTGAATGATTTGTCAGCATAAACAAGTTTATCTAAACCGTTACATGTATTATTTAATTTATCTTTGAGACTGTACACCTTGACTA
The DNA here is from genome assembly GCA_918026665.1 of Diabrotica balteata. NCBI lineage: Eukaryota > Metazoa > Arthropoda > Insecta > Coleoptera > Chrysomelidae > Diabrotica > Diabrotica balteata. Next base: position 102,506,091 of record OU898281.1, read on the forward strand.
GGAAGTAGCGTGATAGTTATATAACTCCAGGATTCAAAAACGGTGACAGGAGACAATATAAAAAAAATTATAGGCCTGTTGTTATAGTTATCTGCTATCCCTAAAACTTTTTGAACCATTGTAAAAGATTGGTAATCTTTACAATGGTCTCCAGTTTAATAAAGATAACTGTAATTGTTATACTTATCCTTTAGTAAATCTAAAAAAGTAATGTTGTGTTTGACTATCACATTATACAAGCCTTCTCTCACGAGTGACAGAAATAAGAGATTTGTTATTTGATAGTTCAAAATATCTCGAGAGTTCTCGAGAGAACTCTCGAGATATTTTGGTACCCCACTTATAGAATTTTATATCTTACTTTCGTTCGTTGCAACCTACCTCATGTTTCTATAGTATGGTCACTTGAAAAAATTCAAAATAAGTTTCTCCGGATTTGTGCTTATAGATTAAACTTAAAGAACATGTCTCATAGAACTAAGGTCAAGGCTAAATATAATGGTGGAGAGGATAAGTTTATTACCAAACATTCCACATTTTAGAGAGGCATAGTTCAACACCTGATTGCTTCAAAATATTTTAGGATCACTGAAGCAATAAAACACTTAAATTGCTTTTTTCCTTCGATTTATTGATATTGAACTTAAAGGCTGATTCAATACTTTGATAAATATCGCAAATCTGATAGTGACAAAGAGTTATAAAAATATCATTAGCTTTACAGTGCTGGGGGAGCAACAAAGATATAGAGTATTCAGAGAAACAAAACTGGTATACAATTTAACACAAAACACTGGTTCTACATGTTGACGCATCTATAACTCACACACTTTTCATGCAAGTGCCAATATACCCAGTTTTTACATGCCAGAAGGCAACTTTACATGGTGGAGAAAGTAGAGAGAGATAATATGTGGGAGGTGGTCACAGATACATTAACACGAGAGCTGAGCGCACAAGATGGTAAAACTACAGAACTAAATGTGATCTAGTTTTTCTCTATAAACTACTTGACCATACCACTGACTGTTCTGATTTATTAAGTCTTATCAAACTTTAGATGTAGTTACTAAAATTTTTACAGACATACTTTTGTTTTCTATAAAACAGTAACACACTAACTATGGCAAATTCTCTCCCATTAATTTTTAATGGGAGAATCCTTTTAATCTTTAGTCAATCTTATGATCTGGTGGATATAAAATCTGCAAGATTTAAGTAGTGTTCGACTGAGTAGGTCAGGGTTTTCGAAGATGTGTTACCTTTAACTTGGAGTATTAATTTCATTTTAATAAGATTATCAGGAAAATTTCATCTATTTTAATTTAATCATTTAACAATATTTAATCATTATTTAATATTTAGTTTTAGTATTTTTGTTAGTTATTCTATTTTTAATAAATCTTTGTGTAAAAATGGAGGCATTTATAAAAACCTGGATACTGTACATTCCCTAATGACAATAAGGCCATAAAATAAAGATTTACTGTTTTTTCTAATGCAAATAGTAATATTGGGTATACCTATTCTCCTTCTTTTGGATTAAAACCCTGTTATAAATCTATCTGTCTATTTCAATTCTTATATACAGTTTGGTTTTCCAGTTGTCATATACATAATAAAACTATTACAAAACACTTACATTTGCATCTGGAATATGAACTACTCCAGTAGCAGAAACATCTTCTTCCCATGGTATGTCTCCAGTTGGATCTCTCATGAAATTGGTCATAGAACTGACAGTAAACTTCCTATCATAATCTTTATGAAAATCGCCATCTTTGTAGTGTTTTATAACATATGGATCGTCTGTTGATATTTTTAGTTTTTTGCACATCTTTTTGGCATCTCTATAAAAATTAAAAAGTATGTGAAAATAACAGTATAACAATCAGGGCCGGTTTTAACGTTTTGAGCGCACGGAAAAAACAAAAATTGGCACCGTTATATAAGATAATAGGGTGCCAATATTATAAGTAAAAATTTATTAAAAAATAATATAATCTTTATTTATTTACAAGTGATGCAATATATGAAATCACATAATGAACATATTTAGGGCTAGAGTGAACTTTGAATGCACTCAAAGAAATGAAATGTATGACAAATAAAAAATAATTTAAAAATATTTTTTCAAGCTTTTAAATCTGCAAACTTTTGTATGTATTCCATCAAATTTATAATTTTTCCAACTTCTTTCTCTATGGACAAAATTGCCAAGCTATTTAATCTTTTATTTGTTATTGTTGATCTGAAATATTTTTTAGTAAGTTTCAATTTAAGTACTGAAACTATGTTAGCAACCTGTAATAGTTACAAGAATTATTAGCAATGTTCTTAAAGTTTTCCAGAGTACAATTACATACAGGTGGTGAATCCTCAAACAGGCCATAGGAAACTCAATGGGAAATTTTAAATTGTTCAATTGCTGCTTCTCTAATTATTTTAGATCAAAAGTCATAAAAAACTATTTGTAGAGGACTAAAATCTAAATTCAAAACAAATGTTAAAACCGTTCTATGAATTAAATGTAAGCATTTCACAATTTGGCAAAAATATGATACATTTTTCAGGCCACCCCTAAAAGTTAGGCCAAACGTAGGGCAAGAATGTATATTATGACATATGTGATTTATCAAATTTGTCAGATGTTTGAGAATATTTGAATTGTCAATTTTTTTATTTTATGATTAAATTATAAACAATGAATTTTACTAAATACTACTACTACTGAACAACAAATATTACTTTGTGAACAATAAATTATATTGTTTACAAATTAATAAATATAATGAAATGTACTCAGTTGACGAAAAATTGCATACTGTTGTATTCAGGCAATAGTGCGAACCTTTTCTTTGACTAAGTTGCGAGCACTACCAGATATCTTTATTTAACGTAAGATATTCTAATACACTAAAATTTAATTCCAAGTTTTACAACAATTCAATGAATTCCAATATAGTGTTACTGTAATCCTTATTCCTAGAAGTAATTTATGCTATTTATAAACATAAAACTATAACAAATGTTATAATAAAACATGAATAAAACATTTTTATTATTGCTTTTCTCCTCAACTGAGTACATTTTTTAATCAACTTAATTTTTTTTAAACAGTAGATCACATTGGCCATTTAAATAATAGATAAATATATTATAGTTGATTTAAATATTGTCAAATATCAGAAACATCAATACGACAAAAGGCAACACGTAATACACATTTTTTCACAGCACCTGGCCTGACTTTTAGGGGTGGCCTGAAAAATGTATTATATTTTTGCAAAATTTTAGAATATGTTTAAATTGTAGAACAATTTTAACATTTGTTTTCAATACATATTTGAGTCCTCTACAAATAGTTTCCCATGACTTTTGGTGTAAAATAATTAGGGAAGCAGGAATTGAATAATTTAGAATTTCCCATTGGGTTTCCTATGGCCCATTTAACGATTCACCAACCTGTATATTTAATATGGATACTGCAATGGAGAGAATAAAACATCTCTTCACATGTGCAACACAGAATGACAACTCCTTTGTTGTTCTGTCAAGATAACCAATCTAATTTACATGTTTGGGGATCAGGATAGCCTACATTTCAAATCATTAATCAATTGTTTTATTATCTTATATAATGAGTGGCCTATGGATTCTTCAATTTCTTGGTAGATAATAAAATACTTCTTGATTTTTAAGTTGCTTCCATTAATACTCACAAAACATAACATAAATGAAAGTTGTTCCTTATATCTACTAATATCAGGAGTACAATTCAAATGAATACTCAAATATTTTACTTTACGGAAAAAATATTTTATTTTTTTGTCAGCACCTCTCAAAATTTGGCACCCCAGGCAGTCACCTGGCCTGCCTGCCCCTTGATCCGGCACTGGTAACATATAAGTTTTGTATATGTTTCTAAATATTAAATTTTTTCTGTTGATTTTCCAGTCTGTTCTTTGTATAAGTTTTTCTTCATCCTATAATCAAGTCACTTGACAACATTCTTCATATCAGCCTTTAACTTTTTATCAGTCTTCCATATTCATCAACCTACAATTGTATTATATTTTATTTTTGGAATTACATGACTCCCCATTTTTCTACATTTTATTACATACTTATATCAATCACATCATCAAATTAATGTATTGTAATATTGCCAATCTTTTGATGACAGAAACTTAATTGCTTTTTGGTTCTAATAATTATAAGTTGTTTTTGGGGCATTATAAATACACCTACTTATACCTATCTTTTACAAGTGTTAGCTGTAGGAAAGATGGAAACTTGCACTACTCTTGTACTACCTATTTTTTTGTGTAATAATACTACTTGATGTTACTAATAATTATTAATTCCTACCCTGAACAATCGATGAGAGCCATAGTCCCTTCTCCTTTAATATTTTCTGTAACGTCTTTAAACACTTTGATAACATTTTGGGACTGTTTATAGTTATTATAGAAACAAATTAAGACATTAGTTTTAGTCCTGAGTAACTTTTTAAAGTCTTTAATGTCAGCTATATTTTCTATTATTAATTTTTTGTTGTTTCTGGAAGAACATCTTGCTATGTGGCAACTAATAATCTGAAAAAATGAAAGTTTTAGAACACTACAATTACCGGCTTGACAAAAATTGTACTTACAATGATACAAATTACAAAAAACAGACTTCTCATGACACTAAATTTAGGCACATTTATAATACATATAAAAATGGAAATTGTTCTATTTAATTAAATAAGAAAACATTTAATTTAAGTTCATTACACCCACATATTTACAATAACTATGTGGCAAAAATTTAAGTTTACATTTACATACACATAAAAAACAGGTTATAAAATTTTGACAAATTGTTGACAGTGAAGCTTCTTCATAGGTAGGCATTTTTTCAACATTTAATCAGTTTTAAAACGTAGTCTTCATTTTCGAACTTTTGCAAAACGGTAAACATTTTTTACTCTTATATTTTATTTAAAAAAGATATAATTAATATTTTTCATGTGTTGATTAGTCATAACATAAACACATTTAAAGTGGATATCGTAAAAACACAGATTAATAAACAATCAGAATGCCCACTCTGCTTGAAAAAATAAGTAACCGCATCACAGTATAGTGCGTTTACTGTGACCGCATGTCATTCGCGCAGATTGATAGAACATGAATATTTTGTCTCAAGAGAGTATGCAACCCAAATGTTTCATATCCGTTATGGTGGTTGTCTGAACTTAATTTCAGTGCACATGTTGATTAACTGTAGCGGAAGGCGTTTGTGGCGATACTTATCAAAAGTACACTCTTATTAATGCATTGTTGAAGTTTTTGTTTTAATTTGAAGAGTTTAGATTGTGTAACTAAATTTAAACATACAGCTCTCACCATACAATTTCAGGTAATTCTATGTATGTTGCCTTAATTTATGTTTTACTCTCAATATTTTAAATATTGACATTATTGTCAATATTAACTGTCAATATTTTAAAATATTTAACCAAAGTTATTTCCGTGACTCTGAGTAGCGAGTAGGAACTCCTTGGAGTCCCTTGGATTCTATTGGATAGTCCTATCAGGGAAAGTGAATCAATCCCTGCCCCCCGCAGATTCCAGGAATTTCTTGACCCAGGAAGCTAGCACTTGCTAAGGGTGCCTTGTCCAGGGTCACGGATGAAGTCCAGAACGGCATCCAAGGCGACGAAGAATACTTCCGGAACCCATGATTTTAGGGGTAGTATGAGATCACAAACCTAGGAGCGTCTTAACCGGATCGGGCGGCTTCAAACAGCATCAGTACTCACAATGAGCGGCTGAATTAAAAACTCACCAACCCGCCTTGCCAGCGTGGTGTTTCAAGGCAAATAACTCCCAACAAAATTTCATATTTTAAAACCAAAGTATATCGAGAAATCGAAACTCTCACATTGATTTATCAGTCTGTCCCAAGGATTCTGGGGGGACAAAAAACTGACGACGCGAAAGACGAAAAAACCTTTAACACTCTTTATCTGTACCTACAATGCCAGAACATTATTATCTTGAAGAAAAATTCACTGAAATGGAAATCGAGATGTCAAAAGTAAAATGGGATACCATTGGAGTCAGTGAAGTAAGACGACATGGAGAAAACCTGACAACACTAAAATCAGGGCATATATTTTACAGTATAGGTAGTGAAACCGAATCAATTGGGGGAATCGGTTTCTTTATACACGAAAGACTTGCAGATGACATAGTAATTACAAGAAGTATATCGACAAGAATAGCCTATTTAATCGTAAAGCTAAACCAAAGGTATGAAATAAAGATTATTCAGGTATACGCACCAACAACGGACCATCCAGATGAGGAGATTGAAGACTTTTACGATGACATCTCTGCGACACAGAAAGAAACACCAACACATTACACGATTATATGCGGCGACTTTAACGGAAAGATCGGTCTAAAGCAGGATGAACAGGAAACAGCACTAGTAAATTTGGATCCAAAGGCAGAAACGAACGTGGACAAACACTACTAAAATTTCTATTACAACAAAATATATACCAGATGAATAGTTTCTTCTCTAAAAAAGATCACAGAAGATGAACGTGGAAAAGCCTAGATGGTAAGACCAAAAACAAGATAGACCATATAATACCCGACAAACAATATACATTCAACGATGTCACAGTCCTTAATAGCTTTACCACAGGCAGCGATCATAGAATGGTAAGAGCCAAACTAAAATTAGACTTAATAACAGAAAGATCCAAAATGATTAGGAAGAAAGCCAACCCAATATGGAACGACCCAACGAATTTAAATGAATATCAAGGCAACATCAATAAAATCCTACAACAAAATAAATGCATGAATAATGTAAATTGCCCAAACGAAAATATGGTAGAAGCTATTCGAGAGGCTCAAGTAAAATGCTGCCCTAAAAGACGCCAAGACAAAAAAAAATAACCATTGAAACAAAGCAACTAATGGAAACCAGAAGCAATAAGCAAAAGAAAAGAAAGCATTGACGAAGAAGAACTGCGAAAAATAAATAAAAAGGTATCAAAAGCTATAAGGAAAGATTTAAGGAAACTTAAGAATGAAAAAGTCCAGCGAACTATAGAAGAAAATCAAAGTCTGAACGTCCTGAGAAGACGACTAAACAATGGAAAATGCGAAATACACAAACTAAAGAACAAAGAAGGAGTCCTCATATAAAATAAAGAAGAACTACTACACATAGTTGAAGACTTCTATCAAGAACTATACACAAGCCAAAGATAAGATCAAAAGAACTTGGAAGCCACCGCATCACGCAAAATTATCAATTAGGGTTCAGAGCTCATGCCAGAGATCACACTAAGCGAAATCCAGGACGTAATGAAAAAGATGAAACAAAGCGCCAGGAGAAGATAGAGTCGCAATAGAAGCTATAAACATGGGCAGACGTGCCCTTCTCAACCAAATAAAAATGTTGTTTAACCTTTGTCTAACAGATTGTTGCATACCAAAAACATGGAACAATGCAGTAACAATTTTACTACACAAGAAAGGATATAAGGAGCACCTAGAAAACTATAGACCAATCAGCTTATTGAACCACATTTATAGAATGTTTACCCGAATAATAAAGACAAGACTAGAGACAAAGTTAGATTTCTACCAGCCTCGAGAACAAGCTGGTTTCGCCTCAAAATTCGGAACAAACGATCACCTTGTAGCGTTATAACTGCTACATTGCCTGCTTTCTTTCTTATGTTAATATATTTCATTAATTCTATTCTCCAATTTCCGTATCTTCTGTCATAATTCATATTCTTCTATATCCTCCATTGTATCTCTTATTTTTCTATATATTTTCTCGGATATAGATTGTATCAGAATTATGTCGTTACTTAATTGATTCATTATTCTCTTTTCATTTTTACTGGTATTTGGTATAAAAACCAGTTGGTGTCCAAATCTATCTTCTTTATGTATATATTTTAGTATCTACCTTTCCTATTTTCTTAATAATCATCATTTTTATCTTTTACTCAAGTTTCTAAAGAGTGAATTTTATTTTCATCTCTATTTCTGTTACTTTGGAACGAGAGGTCCCATCTTTATTTTCTGTCGACATATTTCTCCTTCCCGTTCAATACAAAAGTCGATATAAAGACTTCTATTTTCTAAAAATGTCGATTTTCTTCATGACTTCTCTAAGAGTAGAATAACCAATTGTTGTGTCGTCTCCAGATTTGGAGTCAACCTAACAAACAGTAAAAACCTAAAAAACCGAAAAGTCGCTAGAATATAACAGACCACTGGTACTTATCTTCGTAGACTTCCACAAAGCCTTCGACACTGTGCAAATAGACAGCATTATAACTGCTCTGAACAATAGTAGAATAGATTACCGGCTTACAAAGTTAGTACAAACATTATACCAAAACGCCACAATGCGTGTAAAACTACATGATAGCACCAGAGAAGTTCATATCAAGCGAGGTGTGAGACAGGGCGACACTCTCTCACCTAAATTATTTATAACGGTCCTAACATAAAAGTGGGAAAATAGAGGAATAAAAATAAAAGGAGAAATGCTCAATCATCTGCGTTTTGCCGACGACATAGTACTTATTACCGAAGATCTGGTTGAAGCACAACAAATGATACAAGAATTAGAAAACATATCTTCAACAATAGGTCTAAAAATGAACATCAGTAAGACCAAATTTATGACAAATTTAATTCCCAGCGAACACCTCATCATCATCATCATCATCATCATCCAGCCTCTATTTATCACGTCCACTGCTGGACATAGGCCTCCCTTAAACTCCTCCATTCCTCACGATTTTGTACTCTCTGTTGCCAATTTTTAGTGATACGCCTGATGTCGTCGGCCCAACGTGTAGGTGGTCTTCCTCTACTGCGTTTTTTCTGCTCTTGGCCTCCAATTTGTAATTTTGCTCGTCCATCGTGAATCGTGCATTCTCACTACATGGCCTGCCCAGTTCCATTTTAGTTCCGCTATGCGTTCCACAACATCAGTAATACTCGTCCTTCTTCGCAGATCTTCGTTTCTTATTCGGTCCCTCAACGTCACTCCCAGCATAGACCGTTCCATTCGTCTCTGTGCCACTCTCAGTTTCGAAGCCGTGGTCTTGGTTAAAGTCATAGTTTCCGCCCCATAGGTCATGACCGTAATACGCATTGGTCAAACACTTTTCTTTTGAGGCTGATTGGTATGTTGGCCCTAAGTGTGTCTCGCAGTTTTCCAAAGGCTGCCCATGTTAAAGTAATTCGTCTTTGGATCTCACATGTTTGGTTATCCCTGCTGATTCTTATTTCATGACCCAAATACGTATATTTCTCCACCAGTTCTACCATTTTGTCTTGAATAGTCAAATGGTTATTGGGGACCAAATTTGTCATAAACTTAGTTTTGGTCAAGTTCATTCTCAGGCCCACATTCGAACATGCAAAATCCAATTCGTTTAACATATCTGTAGCTTCTCCTAAATTATCTGTGATAAGGACAATGTCATCTGCGAAACGGAGATGGTTAAGCTTTTCGCCGTCTATCGTTACTCCTCTGTGGTCCCAATTGATCATCTTAAAGGCATATTCTAATGCCGTTATGAATAATTTCGGCGACAATGTATCTCCTTGCCTTATTCCACGATTTATTTTTATTGGTCGGGTTTTATTGTCTATTTTAACAGTCATAGTGGCATTTTTTGTAAATATTATAAATAAGTTCACTATACCTATGGTCAATCCTGCTGTCATTCATTGCTTCTATAAGGCTGTCTAATTCGATCGCGTCGAACGCTTTATGAAAATCTATGAAAGTGAGAACAAGAGGTTTGTTATATTCTATAGATTTTTCAATGAGTGTCTTTACTGTGTGGAGGTGATCATTGGTACCATAATTTGAGCGGAATCCTGCTTGCTCTCTCGGTTGGTAGAAATCTAATTTTTTCTCCAATCTTGATGTCACTACCCTAGTGAAGAGCTTGTATATGTGGTTCAACAGGCTAATAGGTCTATAATTTTTCTAGGTCCGTTCTATCTCCTTTTTTATGCAAAAGGATGGTTGTATCATTGTTCCACTCTTTGGGCACCTCTCGTTGCTGCAAACATAGATTGAATAGTTTCCTTAATTTATTTAATAGCATATCTCCTCCATTTACGATAGCTTCTATTACGATTCCATCCTCTCCTGGGGCTTTGTTATTTTTCATTTTTCTTAATGCTTGTCGAATCTCATCTAGCTTTATCTCTGGCATTAGTTCGGAACCTTGATTCTTGATCTTCTTTGAAATGGCTGTTTGTATTCCTGTTTTATCTTCTCGTCTACTTCTATATAAGTCCTCGTAAAACTCTTCGACGACCTGTATTAACTCGTCTCTACGTGATATTATTTCATTTTGCTTGTTTCTTAATTTATGAATTTCGCATTTCCCATTCGTTAGCTTTCTACGTAGAACTTTTAGGCTGTTATTTTCCTCTATAGTGCGTTTAATATAATCGGTATTAAATTTCCTTAAATCTCTCCTAATTGCTTTCGAAACAGTTTTGTTCATTTTTCTTAAAGTGTTGCTATCTACATTCTTATCGCTTCTCATTTGTCTTCTTTGATCCAAGAGCGTTTCAGTATATGGACTTATTTTACTATCTGATTTTCTTTTAGGACAGTGCACTCGGTGACTTTCTTGTAAGGCGTTTATGATGCAGTTATTCAAGTCGTTAATATCGTTAGCGGAGGTTTCCTGCAATAGAAGCTTATTATTGATATGTGTCTCATATTGGTTGATTTCTAATGGGGGTGTCCAGATACCATGAAATTTATTTTTAATCATTATATTCCTTTCTCTTTTTATATTCATTTGAACTTTCGCTCGTATCATCCTGTGGTCGCTGTTTGTGGTGAATTTGTTGAGTACTGTTACATCTTTAATTATTTGTTTTTGATCACTTATGATGTAGTCGATTTCGTTCCTTGTTCTACCGTTTGGACTTTCCCAAGTCCATCTTCTGTGCATCTTTTTGTGAAAGAAGTTGTTCATGTTGAATAAGTTATTCTGGAGTAGGAATCCTAGTAGCTTTTCTCCTCGATCATTTCTTCCTGGGGAACCGAATTGTCCTAAAGATGTTTCTAGATCTGCTTCTTTTACCCCTATTTTTGCGTTGAAATCGCCACATAAAATTGTGAATTGAGTACGAGAATCATCAAGCGCAGTGGATACATCGTCATAAAACATTTCAATTTCTTCGTCTGTATGGTCTGTTGTTGGAGCGTATACTTGGATAATTTTGAGTTGATACCTACTGTTCAGCTTCAGAATAAGATATGCCACTCTATATGATATACTTTTGATCTTTATTATCTTGTTCGCGTGATTTTTATGGACAAAGAAACCGATGCCTCCAACTGATGTAGTTTCAGGACCAATCTGATAGAATATATGCCATGATTTGAGTGTTTTCAAAGTTTCACCTCTCATTCTAACTTCAGACTGATAAATCAGTGTGAGATTCTGGACGCATCCTACTCACCTGGGGTAGATCTGTATTTGTTTTTAAAAACTGACATCGCGTTTTTAAGGGGTAAATTGGCATTAAAACACCACGCTTGCCAGACGGGTTGGTGAGTGTTCGCAGTATCACAGCCGGTTAAATCTACTTGATTGCCGCCTGCGACTCTGTGGTTTCGCACCTGTCAGGAATTTTATTCCTCAGCCACGGGCCACTAATAACACAGCTGCTGACCTGTGTCATGTCCTCAGTTGATCCGCGGGTATTTATTTGGCTAAGCCTTATTCATACCTGTCCTGCATATCTACAGGATCGTTCCCCATCAGCCATTGGGACGCGCCGTGTCGGGGTTGAGGACTTCCCCGCCCAGTCTGTCTTGCGTAAAGTGCTGAAGAACCCCTACTCAGTTCACAGTCCCTCCTCTACGCAAGCTGAGACCGCCACGGACGGGCAGCGAACACCTAATCATCCAAAATCAAGTGGTAGAATTGACAGAAAAGTATATATACCTTAGTCATGAAATCAGAAACTCACAGACTATTTGATGAATAAGAAGTTCGAGATAGAAGTTACTAAACGTCGAAGTAAAATAAATTTAACCAATCCTAAAAATATCCAACCCGGTAAAAGTGTAAGTCGACATGTAACGGCGGATGACAGCTCCTCCGATACCGAATTAAACAGCTATATCAGTGAAAGCGAAAATGAAGATTCTGTGGAGAACTAATCATATGAAGATGAGATGAATACAAAACCATCTCTTGCTGAATTGAATGTTGGAACTTATGTGCTTGTAAAAATTATGTCAGTTAAACGAAAATGTATAAATTACGTATATGCCGGAAAGATACAAGAGGAAATTACCTTTTGACGAATACGAACTCATTCAACTTAAATCACTGGATGAAACCTATAAAAATTTTAAAGTTGTGAAGAACGACGTTTTTAAAGCTTCTTTCGCTGATATCTTAGCAATTCTGAAGACCCCTTCGGTTGAAACAAATGAAACAGCAGCGAAATGCATATTTCCTGTCAGAGTTCATGTTAAAGAAAAATAACTTATTTTGTTTGCCTTTCATAATATATTCTGTTGACTTTTTTTTACTATTTTATATTGTTTTACTAATTTGCTAAAATTTTTTTGCCTCAATAAAGTATTAGCTACTTCTAGAATCATTTATTATATACTAATTATTGTGTCTGTAGCAGCTATCAAAGTCACCCCCCAAATTTAAATTGAAATATCTAAAAATTGGCTTGATCGATTAAAAATGTGTTGACATTGATATTACTACAGCTTTTATGCATCGGCTAAGCTATTTCAAAATGGGTTATCAAAATGACCCCACATCAATGGGTGACTTTGATATACACTTTTTTTATTTTTTTTTGAGAAAATCCTCAATTTGTTTTTTAAAGATATGTTTTTTATTTAGGAATAATTAGAAATTGTAACATATATGTTTTTTATTTACGAATACAAATTCGTGAGAAAGTTACTGAGTCGCGAATTCTCATAAGGTTTGTGAACTCGTGAAGAAACCGTACATGTTTATATCCTAGACCAAAAAAATGTATCTGTGTGTGCTGCAATATACGTTTCAAGTAAAAGACACGTTACCAATATCACCATATAAAAATAAAACTGTAGAACTATGTCGAACAGCGAGTATATTACTAAAACACAGTGACGCAGAAGAATAGCAGACCTGTATGTAGCAGTATACGTTTCAAGTAGTAGACACGTTATCAATATCACCATCTCAAAATAAAACAGTAGAACTATGTCGAACAGCTAGTATATTACTAAAACACAGCGACACAGAAGAATAGCAGACCTACATGTAGCAGTATACGTTTCAAGTAGTAGACACGTTACCAATATCACCAATAAAAATATAACAGTAAAACTATGTCGAACAACGAGAATAATACTAAAACACAGTGACGCAGAAGAATAGCAGACCTGTATGTAGCAGTATACGTTTCAAGTAGTAGACACGTTACCAATATCACCATCTAAAAATAAAACAGTGGAACTATGTCGAACAGCGAGCATATTACTAAAACATAGCGATGCAGAAGAATAGCAGACCTGTGTATAACAGTATACGTTTCAAGCATTAATAGATGATAAAAATAAAAATTTTATAAAAACTTACCCACTGCTGTGGTGTGAGTTGGGCCATCATGCGTTGCATGATTGCTTGTTTTGGAAAAATTTTATAGAGTAAATTACCCATTGTTAGCTGTTAATGTAACAGAAAATATAGCATCCCGTCTTTTATGCCTTTAAATAATTAGCCAGGGATTACCAAATAATGCAGGCTTATGAGGATCCAGATCGAAAGCGTCTGTTTAGTAGGCCAGCTACTGTGTGAATTAATATGCGTCAAGAGATGGTAACAACCTGCACCATAAATGAAGGTAATACCGACTGTGTTATTGTTTAAAAAAAATAGCAGAAAACAACTATCTTTCTTGCTATTGTTCTGAAGCTATTTTCTTGTGGCATTTTAAATTAATTACTATTTAACTGGGAATAAGCCACAATTAAAGATAAAAATACGTTTATTGACATTTCAATTTCCACCTCGGAAATCGTTCTCAAAATACAAACAATAAATTAAACAAATTTTGTTTTTTGTTGCATAGTGAAAAATTCTTCTAATAATTTAATTTTATCTGACTCATTTATATTAACAATTCAGACATACACTATGCATTTTAAAGTAGACGACTTTAAAATGATATTGATAATATTGTTGAGTTGCGCTCCTGGGAAGACTTTACTTATAAGATAGTTCATTCGATTACATGAAATCAACTTTAACTTGAGAATATCCGTCAGAAAAAATCATAGCATATAATTCGTCTTTAAAAAGACAAACACATGACATGATGACAGTAAAATTCTCGTGTTAGTGATTCCATAGTAAATTATGAGTTAAAACCCAGGAAAAAAACTTCATAATACTATCCCGACATGGTAAGTATTTGTTCGTGCATTTAGTTTACCTTCAATAAACACCAAAATTCTGATTTTATATGTTTCGTTATTTAAAAAACATAAATGATGTATCCTCTACATGTTACTGACTTACTAATACTGGTATTTTCTTATCAATACCTTCCTCTTTCAATATTGGTAACCAGATCCTACTACATTCATCTGCCGAGGAATTTGCGACACAATTGGCCTCAATTAGCATAATTAAAGCCGCTTCTTTGATTTTTCTTTTTTTGCCATCCGTCTCTTTTAGGACTACATTTGAATTATTCCATTTAACCCTATGAAGTAGAAATTAAAACGTCAATAAACGTATTTTTATTTTTAATTGTGGCTTATTCCCAGTTAAATAGTAATTTATCTTTCTTGCGTTCGAACACAATTTAAAAAATAATATCTGAACTACAACATAATCATTAAGAATAAAAAATCAAAGATAACAGTTTCCACTAAATCAATACGAAAAAACAGATGACGAATTAATCACAAATAGTCAAAATAAGTTATTACTCAAGGCAAACACAAGACATAATTAACAATAAAAAGCTTTTGCCTATCGTGCTATTTTTTGATTGGCGTGTATTACGGAATGTTTGCAATATATCATGGGAAATTCGCATATCGTTATTTTGCATTTAAGGCCTGTGATACATGTGTTTGTAGATATCAGTGGCGGCTGGTGTGGTAAAATTTTGGGTAGGCCAAGCCAGCAAATTACATCGTAAATTTAGCGCCATATTCTGTGAATCTTTTATTATCGCCCAATTCCAGTTATTGAAACTTTTTGTAAACCGAGAAACGTTGCTCTAATTGAGTGATAATATTGTCCAAAATCTCAAAAAAGATCCTTCTAAATTTAGTTTTAGCTTTCTCCAAAAAACTTTGATCTCCGTTATTAGATGAACTACGAGGTAAAATATCAAGTTCACTACGACTTAAGATGGGCTTAGAATTGTTTTCACTAACAGCAATGTTGAAATGGTAAGAAAATGTAAGGTCAGTTCTCCAGCTCTTTAACATTGCAACACTTCTGGACACTGAATTGGCACACAATTGAACATCATTATTTTTCTTCTGCAAGATGTTGTATAAGAGCTCAGTTTGTTATTATTGTCGTATAAGTGTATATGTTATTTAGTTACATATAGATACAAGTAATACAACACTGAAAAAAAGACAGAGACATGTACAAGTATTGTTTATTTACATTACATTAGTACCAAAAAGCACGTCTTTATAATCTTCCTCCATCTTTAGTAAGCGATTAGGATATGCCACCCAAAATGGTCCCTTTTTCACAAAACCTAGTAGTTCAAGTAGCTGATAGATTCGACCATTACTTGACGGAAATTCATTTTATGTAACAACAAAACACTGAAAACTTTGTTTTCAAACTTCTACAAAATTTATTTTAAATCTTATCACTACGGCTGTTTCGGCTGATTGCTTTTCTCAAGTGGCCGATCCATACCCATCACTTGAGAAAGGCAATCAGCCGAAACAGCTGTAGTGATAAGATTTAAAATAAATTTTTGTGGAAGTTTGAAAACAAAGTTTTCAGTGTTTTATTGTTACAGTTCAAGCAGCGTTTTATTCAGGTAACCTCTATTCAAATATCGGATAAGGGTGTTTTCGTCGATTAGTATTTTCAATTATTTGATGTAATTTAATTTGAACGTTGTCTGTTAATGCCTCAATTTGCGTTTTCATGTATAAAAGTCGTTCTTCTCTAAGTTTTCGTTCTGCTTCCATTCTCCTTTGATATTCATTTTGATGGTTTATATCCATTGCTCAGCTTGTTCTTTTAATTGAAGGCCTACTCCAACATTGCGTAATGACCAAAAAGATGGGAAAAAGGTGCGAACTTTTAATTGTTCTTGGTATGATGCCTATAAATGGTTGTCTGAAAGTATTACGAAAAACAGACTATATTGATGGCCGTGTTTGTTATTTTTTTAAAAAGAAATGTGTATGGAATTGTAAAGGATACTTTGATTTAAAAAATATGTCTGCCTCCTTAAAAAACATTCCAGTTGCAAAGAACATTTAAGTAATTTCCTGTCCTTTAATGATGTACAGAAGAGGGCGTTTTCTGTTCGCGATTTGCTAGATGAAAAATCAAAAATCGCAAAAATTAGATACAACGCAGAAGTTAAAATGAACAGAGAAATCATTAAAAAATTTGTTTCTTTAACTTATACTTTAGCGAAACAGGAACTGGCTTTCCGTGAGCACGACGAATGCGATGATTCCCTAAATACTGTAAATTTTAAAGCGATTTGGGAATTATTATTAAAATAAACTCCAGAACTAAATGATCACGGGCAGAAAAAAATATATTTCAGATGTATCTCAAAAACGATATAAAACGAACTAATCGATCTAGTGAAAGATGAAATTCATATTTTTAACGAGAACGCCATAAATAATTCCACATTTTTTGGATGCATTCTTGATGAAACAACCGATATTACTGAAAGGGCACAATGTTCAATTGTATGAAGATTAGTGGACACAAAAGGCGTTGTTCAAGAATATTTCTTAGGTTTTTTTGATCTAGGGGAAGACCGAAGTGCTCCAGCGTTACGTGACTTACTGTGTAGTGTAATTGGCAAATTTGACTGTAAAGCTAAACTAATTGCTCAAACCTACGATGGAGCGAGTGTTATATCGGGACAACTTAATGGACTTCAAAAATAAGTGAGAGATTCTACACCATTAGCAATATTTACGCATTGTTTCTCTCACCGTCTCAACTTAGTTTTACAGCAAAGTTGCTCCAACATTACAACAGTCAAAATATTTTTCTCAACGCTTCAAGGTATTCCAGCTTATTTTCACCAATCGTCCAAACGGTCCTATTTTTTAAATAAAATACTTGGAAAACGAATTACCACAAATAGTGAAGTAAGATGGAATTCAAATGCAAAATATGCTGTGTCCACAAGAAAGAAAAAAATTGTTACAAGTCTTTCAGAACATAATAAATTGACCAGATTCAAATGCAAAAACAATTAGACAGGCAGATGGTTTTAAACGTAAGTTGGAGGATTTGAAATTTGTATTTTTATTAAATGTTTTTAGTGATATATTTCAACAAACTGAGCTCTTATACAACATCTTGCAGAAGAAAAATAATGATGTTCAATTTTCAATTAAAAGAACAAGCTGAGCAATGGATAAACCATCAAAATGAATATCAAAGGAGAATGGAAGCAGAACGAAAACTTAGAGAAGAACGACTTTTATACATGAAAACGTAAATTGAGGCATTAACAGACGACGTTCAAATTAAATTACATCAAATAATTAAAAATACTAATCGACGAAACACCCTTATCCGATATTTGAATAGAGGTTACCTGAATAAAACGCTGCTTGAACTGTAACAATAAAACACTGAAAACTTTGTTTTCAAACTTCCACAAAATTTATTTTAAATCTTATCACTACAGCTGTTTCGGCTGATTGCCTTTCTCAAGTGATGGGTATGGAGTAGGCCTTTCATTTATTCATAATAATTTTTTTTCTACCAACTTCAGTTCTTCTAGATAATGGCGATTCCAATACTAAAACAACAATGTCCAAACACTCACTATCAACATTATTATTACTGCAACCTGGTAAAGTGTCAGAAAACCTCATTTTTATGTATCAGTTATAAAAAGATCTCACTATTCCAAGAAGAATTTAAAAAAATCAACCTCGATCGGCTAAACGTGCAACTAGTAAATAACAGATAACAGTGAAAATTGAACTAATGCTCGGCGACAGTGTGGCCATATATAATTTGCATATAATCAGGCGATATAGAAATCATGCAAATGTGTTTTTTTTTTTTCGAATTTTACGAATTTTTTAAAATTTATTTGAGCAACCGTGCACTTGTTTGCAATTGTGTTGTTTGTTTAAAAATATGTTACAATTATAGATTGTTACATATTTTTTTTATCGTAATTTAAAAGAAAATTTATATTACAATTCGATAATTACGTTACAAGTGACAATGATGGTAGGCGTGGGCCCGATCGTCTGGTGCCTAAACAGCAAGCATAATTACAACAATATAAATCGTTGTCCGGCAAGCTACTTAACTTTAAACGCTTTTTGTACTAGGATCTTAATGTGAGCTGGGTCGGCCAGTTCCGATCGGGCCTATTAATGATATTAAATGCCTGAATACGATTTGATGCTTTCTGTGGTAATATAATAACATAGTTGTTTTAACGGACGCTAATGTATTGAGTGATTTAGTACATTTAAACGTTATTTACATGCATTAACATAATTTTTGAATATCTGTTTTTCAATTTTAAAGCTCCTAAAATTATTGGGTAGGCCCGGCCTATCTTGCCTACCCCCATAAAGCCGCCACTGGTAGATATTAGTTTATTCTCGTAACGGAATATTCGTAATAATTGCTTTTTTGTGCAGGATGCACTTGCAATAAGCTATAAATTCTTAGATAAAATGTGTCACGCAAATTCTATGATTCACTCAAGGAAAGATATTTTTATTATTACATTAAGAAAAGTGTTTAAACTATTTTGTATTCAATAAGTTATTCTGTATTTTTTCTAGCTTTCATATTCCGTAATTCTATTATGTTTGGAGAGTGTTTTTGTGTACCGAGAGTCCATTTAACAAATAGCGTTATACGATTACATAAGCATGTGATCAGATAGAGACCTGGAATGATTCGTCTCTTTACTACGTGAGCTACGCAAGGCCCCTGTTTCGTGGCTGCTAAAGATGGTTCAGTAACTATCGAACCATAAAACACTCTATCGAACCATATACGAGTCTAAGTAGAATCCTTTATAAAGAGGCCGGATAGTGACACTTATTACGTATATGCCTTTTTTGCAATTTTTCTTTATGTAGCTTTTTTAATTTTAGCTATTTAACTTTTGAATTTCTTGATATACATTAGGCCATGTGGTGAATAACCGAGCATGATAAATAAATTGTAAAATGGGCTAGAAATTATTGAATTTCTATAAATTATTGAATTATTGCAAATAATTTAAATGATTGAATATATATACGTGGTTACACAAAAATTAGTGGTAATAAGACACCTCTGTACCCTACGAGTGTTCAATTGTGACTATGAAGGGGTTTCTTAGGATAATGTAATATATAAATAATAATAAATAACGTCAAAACACGAACACGGTAATTTTATTTTCTTTGCGATGAATTTAAAACTTAGAACAGCGAAAATAAAACACTGGTTAAATTAATATATCAGCATTCCAAATCATACAGATAAAATCTGGAAATATGATTTTTTATTTAGAATAAAATCATAGTTGTTTGTGTATATCAAATATTAAAATTAGCTTTTATTCCTATTATAATGATTCTTCATTTACTATTTAAATTATTTAATATTATTTAGTTTAAATGTTTTATATATTTAGTTTAGTCCTACCCTACCCTACTATTCAATTTATAGCAAATTGTAATATGCTAAAGAGAAATCATTAAAATTGTAAAGAATCAGCTCACATTGGTAAAGTATTACTGGTTATTTCCATTTTTTATTTATTTTTAAGTATTCATTTCTTTAAAACTCCTCTTTTTGATTAGAATTCTCTACACATCTCAATATTCTAACAATAAACATATTTATTTATATTAGGAATCTCTTGATAATACATTATAAATAGTGGTTACAAGATTCTTAATACGTGTTGTACCTTTCTTTTCTTTACTTTGACTTCATTATTATAAAAGTCACAATAAATTGATTAACATTTCTACTAACGACAGAAAATTTTTAGTATGTAATGAATGCTAGATTTTCTTGTTCTATCATATAAAAAAATAAAATTACCAGTTATGTTTCTTTAGCTCTGTTTTCCTTATTTATGTTATTTAAAATGATCTTCAGTGTGTAAAGCCCAACAGTTTCCACCAATTACATGTATTTTCCACTAATTTTTACCTCCTGTTCAAGCTCTTACTCTTTACCAAATTCAGCATAATTTTTTGTACAAACTTAATCACTATTTTCTTTTTAAAACAATATTGTTTTCTGATTATATTTCCAAATATATGTTGATTCAAACAAACAACAATAAATAACATCCAATAATAAAGCCATTGGTACTACTGAAATAACTTGATTTAAAAATTAATTTGAAGTCAAAGAATCTTTTACGTCCAAAATATTCACGAATTTATTGACACTGAAATGGATGAATAAATTCATGAATTTCTTTGTGAATTTATTGTTGGTGTAAATCCCATATAATAAATACACAGTATTTGTCACAGACAGCAAAATGAGTCTATTCTCGGGCTACAAGCCATTACTAGAACGAAATAAAAGCAAATTGAAGTGAAGTACTGGAGCTGAGAGCGATTGTCTCCAGGTGTCGCAGATTTATCTTTTTTGAAAACAACGATATGGCGACACTTTCAGTACAACCGCCAATAGCAAATTTTTAATACTAACGAAAGCTGAGGCGATTAGATCCAATCTAATGGCACACGGCGACACCATGTAGGATAGGATTGTTAGGTTCTTTAAATAATGTTTGGAAAATGTGTTAAGAATTAATTGATTTTATATTAGGCGTAATGTTACAGACATAAAAAGGCGCCATAAACATTTTTTTGACACTTGACTTATTTATTTATCTTATGACGCACGACAGTTGTTACTGAAGACAGGAACTTGCTGTCATTATTGCCAACATTTTAAAAGTTTGCTCCCAAAATTGAGTGTACTCTAGCACCTTCCCTCAAACCTGTAAAATGCTACCATGTGAAATAAAAACTCTAAACTAAACTAGTAAATTTAACATTTTGACAAATTTAGAAAATTTTTCACTACTTAAAGCTTTAGTGAACACATCTGCCAGCTGACTATCTGTGGGAATATAAGGTAAACGCTCCTATTTTCGACACTGCCCCAATTATCGGCAGTAATCCTACATAATCGACAAAAATAAGAATTCTTGCGCGTGATTGTCGGACGAAAGTATTTCACTAATTTATAAGGATATTTATCTACGCTTATGAACAATATGCCAATTGTTAGACGAAAACTGCAATCACAACATTTAAAAATATATTGGTCAGTTGGCGCCAAACTCTTGTGGGAAGTGTTTCTTGTTGTACGTGTTAAGAAACAGGTAAGCTACAGAATGCTATAAGTAATGATTAAAAATATGGAATAACAGTTTAATTATATTTGATATGTTGAGAAATAGTTTATTTTGATTATTTGTTGGCCAAAAACTGTTTTTCTATAGCTTTTTGCAGTATTTTGAGGATGCCAATAATAGGTACGTAAATATTAGCAGATGATCCAATCGTCGGCTAGAGTGCCGATAATTGGTTATATGCATTGGACTGTATGTAAGCTGATTTTAGCGTAATCTTTTAACTTACTACTACAAATTTTTGGTCATTATATGTAATAAAAAACGATGTTTTCCATCCCAATTTCGGCATCCAGTAAGAAATAGTAATAATTTGACCGTGTATAACACTGCCGATAATACATACCTATACGTGCCGATAATTGGAAATTCTTTGTTTTAGACTACAATTCAGAAATTAGCAATGGAAAAGAAGATATCAACAATCAATATCTTCTGCGGAAGATATCAACAAAGCTGTTGTAGCTGTTCAGTCAGGAATTCCATTTAAAACAGCAAGCAAATTGTATAAGGTACCCAGATCGAATCTACAGGACAAAGTAAAGGGTAGAACTTCTTTAGAGACGAAATCTGGACCTGGGACCACACTAACACAAGAAGAAGAAAACCTACTGGTAGCATGGCTATTTCGTATTGCATCCTGTGGATTTCCTGCAACTAAAACGCAGTTGTTGGATAGTGTTCAGCTATTGCTTAAAGAACTTAATAGGCCTAATAATTTCGTGGATGATAGGCCTGGACGTAAATGGTACCAACTATTTTTAAAAAGGCATCCCGAACTATCTATAAGAATTTCCCAAAACCTAACGTGCTAGAAACACTATAACAGAAAATCGAATTCGTCAATGGTTTATTGAAGTAGGGACCTTTTTAGAAAGTACAAACAATCGCAACATTACCTTTAATCTTAGTCGTGTATTTAATTGTGATGAATCGGCTTTTTTCCTGACTCCTAAGGGAGACAAAGTGTTGGTTAGAAAGGGGATAGAACAGTTTATTCGTTTGTTAGCAACGACGAGAAGGAATGTCTGACAACTTTGGTTACCTGTAGCGCCTCCGGTCAAATTTTACCACCCATGATCGTTTTTAAATATACAAGAATTCCCAAATCAGTTATCGAGAAAATACCGGCTCACTGGGGGATAGGAAAGTCTGAAAATGGGTGGATGACTGGCGAAAACTTTTTTGAGTACATCGCTAATATATTCCACCCTTGGTTAGTTGCTCAAAAAGTGCAGTTTCCGGTTATACTGTTTTTGGACGGACACAGATCACACTTAACGATGACCCTAAGTGAATTTTGTAGTAATAATAATATTATTCTAATAGCTCTGTGTCCAAACGCAACACATATTTTACAGCCTCTAGATGTTGCAGTCTTTCGACCATTAAAACGTAAATGGAAAAAGAGCGTGCATCGGTGGAGAATGGAAAACCAAGGTAAAAAGATAACCAAAGATTCATTTGCACCTATTTTGGAAAGCACTTTTCAAAAAATGGTAAATATTCCCGATATAGTTAAGAGCGGTTTCAAGGGTTGCGGACTTGTGCCCTTTAATGTTGAAAATATTAAATTTTCTAAATACTTTAAAGAAGACGTGGGAGCACAAAACTGTCAAAGGATACAAGAAAAACGACAACCTACAAAATTTCAAGTCGCCCTAAGAGTTGTAGAAAAATGCATCTCAATTGATATGCTGCAATTTCATTCAGATCCATTCAGAATCATTCAGATTCTAATACTGAGACAAGTTTGAATTTAGACAAGAAGTTTATGGATAATTCTATTCCAACTCCGTTCAAAAAATTTTTATTTTGGCCTACACCTAAGGAAAATATTGCTAAGCGTAAAGTGATAAAGGATAAGGTACCTGCCGTAGCAACTTCATCTCAGTGGCAACAATATTACAAGAAAAAATAAGAAAAGAAAAAACAAGAAGAGAAGCTAAAAGTGCAGCGATAAGAAAAACGCATCCAAAAGAAAGAATTGGAAAACGAAAAGAAAAAAAGTTGCTCTTTCACAAACTTTGAATTAAAGAATTTCTAATCGCAGGACAAAGACTAAATTGAAAAATGTCACGAAGGATCTATTTTCCACACAGGAAATGCAAGAAAATAAAAGCATGTTAATTAGCGAAACTTCAACATCTAAATCTTTACAGGAATCTTGGTATTGTTCATTGTGTGACACTGACGATCAGCTGGACATGCGCCTTTGTGGTTCTTGCTTGAAATACTATAATGAGGCTTGTTTTGGTCTAACTGAAGATGACAGAGAAGAACTGAAATGTCCCTTGTGTCAATGACTACTAAAATAATGTGTGTCTATTAATTCAGTTTGCTTAGATAGATACATTAAAAGATTTTATATTTACCTTTTGAAAAATACGTTATTTTATGTGAATTTTCAATTTAGTGTATTTACATACCTACAATAATTTATTTACTTCAATAGTACCTATCTAACTAAATATTTAGGTACCCTATATAATTATTCAAATCTTAGGTATCTAACTCATGCCGAAAAAAGGATCTTTGATGTGCCGAAGATTAGAGCATGCATTTAATTTAGAATGCCGATAATGGGGACTTTGGACACTTTTCATTTTATTAATATTTTAAATGTTATAAAATTGCTTTAGAATAAAATACATATTTTATGTGTAATTGTGATAGATTATATTAGCCCCAACCATAATCTAAATACACGTTGTTCAGGTAATTTGGTTACTAAACTAATTAAAATGAAGCTCCATTGTGCTTAACGTGCTAAAGGTGCCGATAATAGGTACATTTACCTTATTCTAATTTTAACATGTTACTATTTACTAAGTCCAACACAAAATGCAGTTTAACATCTATATATTTGCATCTCCTGTTATTCTCAAAGTTGTGAACTAAGTTAATAGTGCTTTGGTTGTCTTCAAACAAAAAAAACTGGCAATTGTATATTAATTTCTAAATCTGACAACAAATTTTTAATAAATAAAAATTCACATGATGCAGTGCAAACTGCTACAAACTCTGATTCCGTGCTTAAATGTTTCACAGAGTTTTGCCTTCAAGAAAGTTGAAAATTCAATATTGTTACAAGCAATTAAGATTTTGTCAACATACAGAAGAAGATAATATCTTAACATTTTGATCAAGAAAACTGTATAAACGGTAATCAGATTTTGATCTTTTAAACTTTAAATTTAACACAAAACCATTAAATGTTTCATTACATGCCTTTGGAGCTTGTTGTAAACCATAGATTGCCCGTTTTAACAGAGAAACCTTATTTCTGTCCTCTTTTGAAACTTTTAATCCTTCTGATATTTTCATAAAAAGTTTTTCTTTGATATTACTATGTAAAAAGACAATTTTAACATCCAGTTGTTCTAATTCCAAATTATAGTTATTGCAAATAGCCAATAATATTCTTAGAGTTGAACGTTTTGCAACTGGAGCATGAATTTGACCAAACTCACCAAAATCATCCTCTAGCAACCAAGTTCAAATCCTCTAGCAACTAATCTTGCTTTATATAAACATTTTCTTTTTTCATCATCCTTGACTCTAAATACCCATCTGTTTCCAATAATATTTTCTTTTTCTGGTTTTTCTACCAATTCCCATGTATTATTATCTTTTAAAGCATTGAGTTTATCATCAATAGCATTTTCCAAATTAATCCAATTTGAACTTTGTTTTGCTTGATAGTATAATTGAGGAACATCTGAGAACTCACTCAGTAATGCCAAACAGCTGATGTCCATTTCATAGTCAACGAATTTAGCAGGTAACCTAGTTTGTCTTTTGATTTAGCATTTTGCTCCATATCTTCTAAAACATATTCTGTTTCTGTTATTTCATTTGTCTCTTCTATCTTCCCTTTTGCAATTTTATCTCTGACGCCATTAACATTTTCCCAATCATTTTCAGTTTGTTTCCTATCTGGAAAATATTTAAAATTGTTCTCATCAAATATGACATTTCTACTGTGAACAAATTTATTTTCATTTTCGTTCCATAGTTTATATTCATTTTCAATATAGTCGATAAATCTGCACTTCAAACCTTGTTTATAAGGGCTAATACAAGCACTGCCTCTTCCCAGAATGACTTGTCTATATTTGCCTGATTAACCATTGATCTTGCTCTATCCATCAATGTTTGGTTCATTATTTCTGCTACACCATTGAGTTGTGGAGTATAAGGTGGATTATATAAAATTTGAATGCCCTTTTGCGAACAAAAATCTACCAAACCTTTTGATCTATACTCACCTCCATTATCGCATTTTATTTTAGCAATTTTCTTATGACAAAACAAAATGTTACCTTTGCTTCATAATCTTTTAAAGAGTTAAATACCTCATTTTTATGTTTCATTACATACACCATGACAAACCTTGAGTAATCATCTACAAAAGTTACAAAATAACTATTACCATTATGTGATACTGGTGTAATAGGATCGCAAATATCTGTATGTATCATTTCCAGAACTCTACTTGATTTTTTACTTTTAAAAAAATATGGCAAACACTTTTGTTTGCTTTTTACACAGATATCACACAACCCATCACTTTCTGAACTTACAAACTGCATGCCATTAACCAAATTTTTATTTTTGTAACAATGAATTATAATTTAAATGGCCATACCTTTGATGCCAAAGATATTTTTCATTACCAACAGCTAAGTCTGCATACTCAGAATTACAATGCTTAAAAATGATTTTATATAGATTATTACTTCTATTACCTTCAGCATAAATATAGTTACCCCTTTTAATGACAATTTTATTATTAAAACATTTTATTTCAAAACCAGCTTTTTCAATTGTTGATATTGATAACAAATTTGCTTGTAAATCAGGTACACACAGCACATTTTTAATAGTAATAACAGCTTCTTTGTTATTCACTTCACTTATCACTTTTAAGTCCCCGACACAGGTTGCCTCCACAAACTTTCCTTTTTCTAATAATTGTATTGACCTTGGCTCCACAAAGTGTCTTTTGTTTATTAGGTTTGAGCTATCATTAATATAATGATGTGTAGCTCCTGAATCAGCGTACCATTCTATTTTACTAGGTGTTGATAAAGCACAGAATGCAACATATTGCGATGATGTCTGAATATCACTGCTTTGATTATTACACAACTCTTTAGCTAAATTTGGCCTATTGTTAACTTGATTTTGTCTGCTTTTATTCAGATAGCAGTTTTTTGATTTGTGCCCCAATTTGTTACGTGTATGACATTTTATACCACAAACATTCTTTAAATGGTCCATCTTACCACATTTAAAGCATTTAACACATTTTTGAGTCACACTAAATGATGATGGCATAACTTTAGTTACATTTATATTTTTATTTGAGCTGAATTCTAATAGCCTACTCTTTACAAATTCAACCTTTAGGTCTGCTTCGGATAAAGTTTGTATATATGTGACTATCTCCTCAAAATTATGTGGCATGGATAACAACAAAAACATAAAATATCTGACTTTTCAAAATGCTCCACAGGCTTTAAAGCTCTCGAAAAATACGATCACATTTTGTAAAATGTTCTTGCAAATCAGTACCATATATATTTTAGATTTATTAATTCCTTCAGTAAATAAAATTTAGACCACATATCTTTCTTGCTAAAAATGGCTTCTAATTTGGTTATCATTTCAAGGACAACTTCTGTTTCTTTTACATACTCTAAGTGGGAGTCTGCTACACTTTGAATTATCACCATACAGGTTTTATGATTTTTCTTATTCCAATCATCATCTCGGGTACTAGTCGGTACCTCATGTAAGACAGCATTTAACTCCATTGCTTTCAACACAGAATACAGACGAAATTTCCAATTAATAAATCCACTTCCATTGAAAGGAATAATTCCGTGTCGATTTTTCATATTTATTGACTTTATTTTATTTTTTATTATTTTCACACACCACGCCAACGCCTACCGGCAGAACTTATTTTTCGGAAACTTAACCTCACAAGCTTTACACTGAAAATAAACTTTTTAACCCATTACTCTTTCTGGGCCCATAACCAATGTTAGGTTATTTAAATAATGTTTGGAAAATGTGTTAAGAGTTAATTTTATTTTATATTGGGCGTAACTTGACTTATTTTTTACCTTATGACAGTTTTACTGAAGACAGGAACTTGCTGTCATTGTTGCCAACACAACATTTTAAAGGTTTGCTCAAAAAATTGAGTGTACTCTAACAAGTATTATGAGTTTTTTTCTGCTTTTTTTCCTCGTAATTTACTATGGAATCACTAAAAGGAGAATTTTACTTTATCATTGCATGTCGTTGTATTTTTAAAGATAAATCACATGCTAGGATTTTTCTGACGGATATTCTTAGGTTAAAGTTGATTTCATATAATCGAATGAACTATTTTACAATAAAGTCGTTTCAGGAACGCAACTCAGCAGTATTGGCAATATCATTTTAAAGTCATCTACTTAAAAATGTATGATATACTTATGTCAATATGAATTGTGAATATGAATGAGTTAGAAAACATTAAATTATTAGAAGAATTTTTCACCAAGTGACCAAAAACAAACTTTGTTTAATTTATTAATGTTTTGTATTTTGAAAACGATTTGCGAAGTGAAAATTGAAACGTCAATAAGCTTATTTTAAACTTAAATTGTGGCTTATTCCCAAGGACAATAGTAAGCATAATTCTGTTGAACTAAACATTGATTTGGTGTATACACAAAAGATCTGACAGGTCGCAGTGTGGAAAGGTTAACGGGACTAATCGACCTGTTTGGAATCTAAAAGCTACATCTACAAAAGGTTTCATATCAGAAGCCGTTATCAAAATAAAATTTATCAATTGAAGTTAGTAAACGGATACTCTAGGCTTTTATCTAATTAATTCTACTATTCAGTAATTAAAATATAGAAGAAGGTTTAAAAAGGGTAATCTGTTTTTCTATTTTTGTATTGAAAAAAAAAAACGGATTCCATGTGGGTTCTGAAAGTTTTCAAAAGGCAAAAAAAAAGACAATTGGCTGTGAGTAAGTCCTTTTCCTTTTTCTTTTTACATTATAAAAGTTTTTATATTTGCCACTGATATGGTATAACTTCAATAAAAGATTGTAATGGCATAAAAAATCAAAATATTTAATAAAAAAACTATTGTTTCACATTTTTCGTGGACAATTTTATAAAGGTAATATAAACGAACCTTTTAATATTACAAACTCAATTACTCTTCGCTTTGAATAAATTTAAAACTACTCTGTAGAGCACTCGGACACTGCTACATCATACGCGTATCAAAAGGCAAAAAGTAAAAGAGAATACCAACCTAATTTCCAGTTCAGTGTATCGGTGTGTATTCTCATTTTCGTCTGGGGTGGATTTCGTGTACATACGTTTTCATAATACATGCATGAATTTGGCGTTGCCGGTTAATGCAACTTACGGGATGAATCTAGTAGACGTAACTACTGGAATTTTAGATTTTAATTTCAACATTGAAATAGTATTTTAAATACGATTCGAGATAGGCATTTTTAATAATCGGACGAAATGATCACGGTACGTGGTACAATATGCCGAGTTTTTATTGTGACTCTTTGTTAATATCCATATATTATCCTCAGTCAATATTATATCAGAGTAATATTTCTGAGTCAATTAATTTTTTTTATATATTCATGACAAACAGTTTAGATTTTAAAATACAATGTTTTAAAACGGTCATTTTTGCTTTTAAGGCAAAAGTGTTGATATTTAAAATTTTGCGATATGGTTCAATGAATTTCTCTGAACACTCAGAATCTAACTAAAAAAATGATCTACTGAATTGACAAGCGCCATACTTACTGGTGAGAAACTTTTGTTCAGAAATTCTCTTACATTATCAATAATTCGGTAAAAAATGTTTGCCCTCGAGTACTCAATGACTCCTATGTTTCAGCCGGGTAATATCCCAACTGCTGTAATTGACTGTTTATTATTTGTATGAGAAAATTCTTTTTATAGTGTTGTGACGATTCCCTCGAAACATGTTTTAACAGCGTGGCAAGTCGTATATCGACACATCCAACAAGTATCTTTACCTTAAAATTAAGTAATACATAAGAGAATATACGAAAGGCTAGAGGAGGATATTAGCGAGACGCAGTTCGGGTTCCGAAATGGAATGGGTACTCGAGAAGGACTATTTGCCATCAACATATTGATTCAGCGATGTCGGGATGTAAACGTTGATCTACACTTGTGCTTCGTTAATTACGAAAAAGCTTTCGATAAAGTAGGACATGAAAAACTAATATCAATACTTATCAACAAGCGCATTGACAGTAAAATCATAAATATAGTGCAAACATTATATTTGAACCAAAGTGCCATAGTTCAAATTGATGGGCAACACCCAGAAGAAATGAAGATCTGTAGAAGAGTTAGACAGGAATGTGTTTTATCGCACATTCATTTATATTCTGAATATATATATATATATAATATATATATATATATATATATAATATATATATATATATATATATATATATCAGGAGCTTGGTTCTAAAAGGGCCAATGTTAATTTTAGACTGTTGGGCATAAGTGCATTTTTGTCTTAGATTTCAAATAAACAACACTGTGTAAAAAGGGCCAATGTCTAGATAGAGTAACAACAGACTTACAGCATTACTTTTGGCCAATGTCAATCTCTAATCAACACTAATTTTTAAAGCAAAAAGGACCAATGTAGACTTCAGCCTCAATGCTTCTAAAAATTTTATTTCTATACAGGCCAATGTTGACATTGGCACAGGAATGTGTTTTATCGCACATTCATTTATATTCTGAATATATATATATATATATATATATAATATATATATATATATATATCAGGAGCTTGGTTCTAAAAGGGCCAATGTTAATTTAGACTGTTTGGGCATAAGTGCATTTTTGTCTTAGATTTCAAATAAACAACACTGTGTAAAAAGGGCCAATGTCTAGATAGAGTAACAACAGACTTACAGCATTACTTTTGGCCAATGTCAATCTCTAATCAACACTAATTTTTAAAGCAAAAAGGACCAATGTAGACTTCAGCCTCAATGCTTCTAAAAATTTTATTTCTATACAGGCCAATGTTGACATTGGCCCTTTTTTAACAAAACCTTCTTCGATTTGATTTGACATTGGCCCCTTATTTCTAGGTTAGGTTTCTGTCTATACACATTATCGTGAGTGCAAAAGTAGTACCTAATCTTTGTATTAAAAAATCGACAGTGGCTCTGAGGCCTCTGAGTGTGTGTTTTAAAATACAAAAAGTGATGGAGCAGTTATACCGTGGAAAGAAACTTGTTAACTTGTGTAAGTTAGACAAAATGGAAGCAAATAAACAAGCCGGTAAGTAAATAGGTTAACTTTATTTTAAAAATTGGTAATATTACAAGATTTAGATGTAAGGACGAAATGATAACTAAGTAAAAAATTGTATACTCAAAAAATGTACCATGTAGGACAAATTTAGTGACTAGGCCGACTGTATGAATATTAGTAACTTATGCTAAGACATTTCAGTCCTATAAATCTTATTTTCAAATCACTTAGTGCAATTTAATAACAATTTTTATTTAAATTTTAGATAATGTGCCGCTGCCTCCAAAACAGGATGATTCGACTGTTTTACAAGAAAACTATGATCCTGACTAAGCATTTCGCCAGTAGATAAACCAATGTAAATAGTTCTTTGTTTCAGATAATTAATTTTTTGCTCTCTTTGTTTCAGACAATAAATTACAAGATATAACAACTGAACAATCATCATCGAAAAATACAATAAAGAATAAACTGAGGTCGAAATCTTCTGTGATATATAAAGAAGAAGATGATAACTCAGAACGATTTAAGACTTTTGATGGAAGTTCAAGTGATGAATTTGAACCTTATGATAGTGACTCTTCTGACTCGGACAACTCAGAACCTAGTAAAATACAAAAAGACAATCATATTACTGCAGAATCAGAACATACGCTGACTGTCTGGAATGAAACTTCTTATAGAAGAGGAAGAAAAAAGTTCTGGACGGAGAACAAATTAGAAAAAGGAAGCGTAATCCAAATAATTGGGAAAAGAATAAAAGAAAGAACTTAAAAACACTTGGAAAAGAATATGTTACAATTCAAGGTAAAAAGATTTCAGAGAAATCATTAAAAAATCCATGTCAATGCCGAAAGAAATGTTTTGAAAAATTATCAAATGAAGAAAGGCAGACCATTTTTAGTGAATTTTATAATCTTGCTTGGGAAGCTCAAAATCAGTTTATTGCCAGTCACATTCAAGAAAGAGAGAAGGCAGTACAAAGAATAAGAGGCCGTAATGAAACAAGTAGAAAAAAGTATAGCAGGCAATATTATTTAGATTGTAACTCAGAGAGAATTGAGGTTTGCCAAGTTATGTTTTTATCAACGTTAGATGTAACCTTAAAAAAAGTTCGGGTAATAATGAACAAAAAGCGTTCCTCAACATCAAATATTTGCTCAAGCGATGGTCGTGGAAAACATACGAACCATCCAAAAATAAAGGAAGAGGAGAAAGATGTAATAAGGCAACACATTCTGATGTTTCCTTCGTTTGAAAGTCACTACGCTCGAGAGAAAACTGCAAAGAAATATTTGCCTCCCGATCTTTCTATTTCAAAAATGTATAGGCTATATTGTGAGTATTGCCAAGAAAACAACATAACACCTAGAAACGAATCACTGTACAGACAAATTTTCGTGGAAGAATTTAACTTGTGTTTTAAAAAACCGTATAATGATACGTGTACTACTTGCGATAAGTTTTCTTTACTCCTTAAATCCGTTACAGATGAAAATGAAAGAGCCCAACTTGAAAGTGAAAAATTACAACATCAACACTTAGCAGAGTTTGCTTATGAAGAGAAAAAGAAAGATAGACTGGCTTGCAAACTTAATCCAAATTTGGTGGTATTCAGTTTTGACCTACAAAAATGTTTGCCCACTCCCTACTTAAAAAGCAGCATTTCATTCTATAAAAGAAAATTATGGACTCTGAACCTTACCATTTTTGAGACGCAAGGAACTACAAACTCAGCTAAATGCTACCTATGGAATGAAACTATAGCTCAAAGAGGTGGACAAGAAATTGCTTCCTGTCTATACACCTACCTAAATAGTATTCCCTCTCATATAAATAAAATCATTATGTATAGCGACTGCTGCCCTGGGCAAAATCGAAATATTTTACTATCAGTTATGCTTCTTACCGTTATTGAACATTCCAAACACCAAGGAAGGAAGATTGATATTTATCACAAATTTCTAGTACCCGGACACACTCACATGGAAGCAGACACTATACATGCTGCAATAGAAAAAACTAAAAATTCTACTACTGCCAGGATAGATATTCCTAGAGACTGGGCTAACCTTATTCGTCTAATACCCAGAAAACCACCAATTTTTGTTCAAGAAATGAAGCAAGAAGAATTTCTTTGTTTTAAATCATTATTATCTGGCAAATTTCAGCATGCAAAAACCAATACTCAAGGACAACCAGTGGTGTGGTCTAAAATAAGACTTATTTACTATTCAAGTGAAAATCTTGGCGTGATGAAATACAAAAACTCCTTTACCGACGATGAGCCTTATAAAACATTGAGCTTATTAAGAACAAGAACTAGAAATTCTGGAACTACTCGTTTGTTACCAATCTCTGATAAACCATTGGGCATACCAGCGAATAAAACACAACATCTGAAAGACATGTTACCTTACGTTGAGGAGAGTAGTCGTCCATATTACCTTCAGTTTCTCAATACTTTGACTACATCACCATCTGCAACGGATAATTTTATTGCAGATGAGGAGTACGATCAAGATGATGAGATGTAATATTACCATTGTAATCCTACTGATTGTGACTATGTTTTTATAAAATAAACATTAATCTCTTCAAATTATTGCAATGTTATTATTCCTTAATTGGGCCAAAGTAACATTTTGGAGTATTTTTTTGTTATTCTAAAAGGGCCAATGTCATATTTCCAATAAAAAAAAACAAATGTGGGTCAGTTTTACTGATGCCAAACATTCCGTAATCTATGTAAGAATGACAAGACAAAAAAACAGTGTTGCAATATAAAAAATATTAGCAATAACTGTAGATCATTTTGTATAAGAATCTTCTAAAGCAGTTTCCCAAAAACAGCGTTTTATGACTTTGGCCCTTTTAGAACCAAGCTACTGATATATATCTTATATTCTGAAGAAATTTTTCAAAACACGCTCAATAATTACGAAGCGGGAGTCACCAGTAATGGAAAATTAATTAACAACTTACGTTACATATGCAGATGATACTGTGATCATAGCAACGAGTATAGAGGATCTACAACATGAATAGTGCTGAGATGGGAATTACTATAAACGCTAAAAAAAACGAAGAAGTGTTACAAAATATTAACGAACCGTTACAAAATATTAACTTCTCAGAAAAGACAACGACTTAACAAATGACTTCAGAAAAATCAAACTATTTAAAAGTCGAATAAGAGCAGTATCAGCCTTATTATTTAATGTCATGCTAGTGTATATAATTACTCTGGCGTTGGAAGACATTTTTAAATCTATAGACTGGGACAATAAAGGGATTTGTATAAACATGAAATATTTAAATCATCTAAGATTCGCCGATGATGTACTCCTGATAGCAACAACTATGGAACAACTACGAATAATAATTTCAGAACTAGAAAACTCTTGAGAAAGGACTAAAAATGAATCTAAAGAAAACTAAAATAATGACTAATACAGAAGACAGATCAGTATTTACCATAGGTGGAACAAACATAGAACACATCCAAGAATATATTTACTTAGGATAAGCTATCAGAGCAGATAAAAGTAACAAGACTAAAGAAATAACCAGAAGAATAAGAATGGGGAGGGCTGCATTCGGAAATCTCTCATATACTACCAAAAACCAAAAAATACCTCTAAAATTAAGAACGAAGGTATTTAATGTATGCATCCTACCTGTTCTGACATATGGTGCCCAGACGTGGACGTGTACCAAGAGCAATTTAGATAGAATAAAGAAAACTCAAAGAGGTATGGAAAGACAAAATGTTGGGAATATCGTGTGAGAAATAAAAAGAGGAACGAGTGGATAAGATGCAAAACCGAAACAACGGACGCTGTCGAACATGCTTTGGAATTAAAATAGAAATGGGCTGGACATAACGAAAGATAAGAAGAAGATAGAAGTTGGCCGCTGGAGACCATATACTGCAAAAAGGTCAAGAGGTCGACCGCAAATGAGATGGAAAGATGATATTGAGCAAAGCGCAGGTCCAATGTGAAAAGACAAACAGAAGACATAGACAAATGGGAGAGGCCTATATTCAACACATGAATAGATTTTGGGCTATAGATAGATAGATAGATGTATATAATAAAGAATATAGTATGCTTAATAAAAAATACAGTCAATAGAGAGATAAAGATCGCAGACTGTGCCGTGGCAAAGAGGGAACAGTATAAGAACCTAGCAATTTTAGTACATGGAATTAATGATAAAAATTAATGAACGCGCTCTGGTAGAAAAAAAACTTAATTGAAAAACAACAAATGCAAGTAAATGAGTAATAACCAAATTTATCAGAAGTAAAATGATCTATATTCGCAATACAAAGATGACATTAAAACAAGTTATGGTGTTAGAGATTCTCTTTTCGCTTTGAATATACTATTATATATGTTTATATATAAAATAAACAAGTGAAGCAAAGAATAAAGCTCGAGAAGAGCGAATACTGGAAGAGAATGTGCAGATATAGGATTTCTCACCTAAGAAGACCGCTTTGCAATTCAATGCTGGTAATTTTATTACTAGCGAACAAAATAAGCGACGATATATTTTACACTACCTTTATGCTCCGTTGTTTCAATCAGCACTGCTCAACAAGTTATCGTTTATTGGTTTATAATTGTATTGCAATGTTATTTTTTTAATGTCTTCTGACGTATCGTATAATATAGGTTTACCTAATAATCAACGTTATGCATTTACAAGAACATATTATTTAAAAAATAAGGAGTAAATACCATGTGTCATAATAATTGTAATTTCAGCAAAAAAAAACAGTTAAGATTTTATACACACTTAAAAAATTTGTTTAGTAATGTTTTTCTTAAATCCACGCAATCATTGAAAAATTATTCATGCTGTTTAAAATATCTTTCTGTTAACGACACTGTCATCGACAAAGTAGCTCAAATTCAAACGTCATCATATGTCTCTTCTGTTTATCGTAAAAATTTATTGATGGTCGTGGATTGTATTTTTGTGTTTTAATAATTTAACAAAATACATAATCAGCAAAAATCTTATTTAAAACATGCGAACGGTTTTTGCAATCACAATCAACACAGTGTTTATGCTTGTTTAGCATTGGCTGGTAAATATTTATGTG
This sequence comes from Diabrotica balteata, assembly GCA_918026665.1. Classification (NCBI taxonomy): domain Eukaryota; kingdom Metazoa; phylum Arthropoda; class Insecta; order Coleoptera; family Chrysomelidae; genus Diabrotica; species Diabrotica balteata. Next base: position 102,542,289 of record OU898281.1, read on the forward strand.
TTCGATTGTTTCGTCTGTTGTACAACCCTCGTCCTTTTAGGTGTAGTAGTTGTATAAAAGTACCTATTTTTATAGTAGTGTGGTGGAGCGGTACTTTAAAGCAACATAAGTAATTTTGAAGAAAATTAAATACAGTCGAAATGTAGAGTATTATCTCCAGAAGAACAGCGTTAAGTTCTAAAAGTCGAAAGTTATTTCAATTTGGAAAAAAATAATATGGGTCTATTGACATCTGTTATGGCAGTTCAGAAACGCACATGCCATGCTTGCGGTATCTCAGAGAGGACATTCCGAAGGATTAATAACATGAGTAAGGATGAGTAAGGATGAAATAAATAAAATAAGCAAGAGAAATCGTCAACATCCAAAAATTTTAGATTTGCACCAGTCAATTAAACTTGCAATTAAAACTATTATGTATAATATGTATCAAGCCAAAGAACATGTAACAGTTAGTGCTGTGCTGAAAAAAAAAAAATAAAAGAAAAGAAACTGTGTGATATTAGTTTAACAAGTTTGTGGAGAGTGTTGAAACATTTAGGTTTTCGATATAAAAAGACAAACAATAGACAAGTATTGTGGAAACTCTCTAATGTTGTTTCAAAACGGTGTCATTTTTTAAGAAAATTCATAAACAATCAAATGTCTGATAGTTCGAGGCAAGTTATATTTTTAGATGAAACATGGATTTTCGCGTAAAAATCATCTTGGCAAGATGACACCACGAAATGATATTCTTCTAGTCGTTCCGGTAATGGTAAACGCTACATTATACTTCATGCTGGAAATGATGAGGGTTTTATTCCTGACGCTAGTTTAATTTTTTCGACCACAAAGATTACAAGTGATTACCATGGAAATATGGATGTAAATATTTTGAAGAATGGTTTGAAAAAAAATTGGTAAAAAAAATTGGAGCGACCATCCATAATAGTCTTTCAAGCAGCTGGACAAAAGAAGAAATAAAGTTGTGGTTGACAGAAAAGAAAATTTATCACAGTAACATATTTTTAAAAGTCGATTTACTTCAAAGGTGTGCAGCACAAAATTAAAAAAAAAATTGTTACTGGCCAAATGGATCTTAAATATGGCCATAAGTTCTTCGACTTCCACCCTACCATTGCCAGTATAATGCAATTGAGTTAGTTTGCCAAAAATTTTTATGATAAAACATGCATCCAAAACAACAGATGACGCTAGCGTTTTTGGTTTATTGGAAAGAATCGCTGGAACAAATAAAGGAAGAACAATGGCAAAATTGTATTAGACATAAGGAAGACATAATCGATCAGCCTTTTAAACCGAGCGAGTTATAGATGAGGTCCGGCCTCTAATTATTCGGATAGACAATTCAGATAATGGCGACTCTGCTAGTGAAATATCAGACAGTGAATAGGATACATCGTTTGCTAAAAAGTAGAAACAAAAAAGTATTTCGTGAATTCCATTCGGACTTTTTGGTGCGTTTTTAAGTTAAAACGATAAAGTACCTTCGTCTAATTACTGGACTGCATACTCTCAATAGCTTTGGTATTAATTTACTGGACCACACGTGTTTTTGTGACACAAAACATTTTGTTTTGCTCAAACACTTGGAAGCGGTTTAGTGCCAATTTGTTTAAAGGTTACATTTAATACAGTGTCTGCAGAAAGTAAAGTCTTGGATGTATTTTATTCAAATTTGGGCATACCAGCAACTTGGCAAGTATTTTCCAATTTAACTGCATGCAAAACCATTCGTATTTTCACTCTACGCAAAATAGAGACTTAATAATTTCGATTATTCGAAATATTCCGTCCCACTTCTTTTAACCGCCCTGTATATACATATTATATTCATTTTATTTGCCTTTGATACAGTAAAATCCAATATTGTAACTGAACATAAAATACAGGAAATTAAATATTTTTACTTTTCAAGCTATCGAAATTAAATATTAATGCCCCACTGTTTGAGGCCCACTGATTATATCTTAATTACATATCGGCCTTCGTAGAGTAAAATGAGTTTACATATGCGCGATGGGGTATAACTAATTAACGGAAGAATGGAAAAAAATAAAAAACTTCAGAAATAAAAATATTATACAGATATTTACATAAAAAAAGTGGACAAAACAGTACACGAAATTATTGCAAGAGAATGGACCGAAATATTGACACAAAAACTGATGAATAAATTCACGAATTTCTTCGTGAATTTATTGTTAATGTAATATTTTTTTACATTATATAATTTTTTAATTTAATTTTTTTTATAATTTAATTTTTTAAAGTTAGTTAGCGCGTTATATTTATCACTTATTGTTAAAATCCATACTCCTCCGTTGCCAGTTTTTTAATTATTCTTTCTTTTTGTCTTTTCTTTAAACGAATTGAATTTATAGAATTTCTAAAATTATCTAAATTAAATTGTAAAGTTATGATTTAAGTTGTACGAACCATCTTGTTCTACATATAATAAATTGTGTAAATCCCCTTAAAAACGGTTTCTACAATCACTTGTTGCATAATATTATGACTCTATATTTCCTCTCGTTCGAAAAACCTGTCCACAGTGTCGAGTTGTCGTAAATCTCTTATTAGAGAACTGAAATGGGCTAATTCAAAAGCCCGCTCCCGGAGAGTCTCCGGATCAGTGTGGGGTGGTTGTCTCGCCACCGCTCCAGCCCTGCGCAACCCGCATCCTGGACTATCATCTCAAACTCAAATCATACGCACACCACGTCCAGACTGACTGTCGGGAATACGGGAACAGTGGTTTATCGTTCGACTGCTCATTGTTGCTGTAAAAAATCATTAAATGTTTTTAATTCCAGCAGGCGGTGAATGACAGTGATATTATTCGGAAGTGTTGCGTTCTTTTGTGGTGCTAAAATTAACGATGCTGTTTTTGGTGAGTTGGTTTCTGCAATTTTTGCTTTTTGGGTTAAACTAGGAGGGACCGTTTTGGTTTTTTGCACGTTGAACAGGTGTTTAATCTGTTTGGAAATAACAATCCAAAAATGTAAATTCTACATTATAAAGCTTTTAAAGAGGCAAATTTAAATCTTTAGCATTTTTCTAAATAATTAAACTAATATCTTGAATAAAAACTCAAAATTCCTTATATTTTTAACTTTAACGATAATAATATTTAAGTTGTACTTTAAAATTAATATAAAATTGCAATTTCTCTGTGACTTTGTTTCATGGTTTTCTTCTAGATCTGCAAAATTATTTTTGCTATACTTTGTAACTCCAGAAATTGATATAAACTTTTCAACTTCAACGCAGATCTTTAAGAATTTAATTTTTCTGGTTAGCTTGAATATTTTAATTAATATAGTGTATTTCTCAACTTACTATTATTGTTTTTAACTATTTATGATGATGCTCGTAGCGGGCGCTACATTAATAAGGCCTTATATTTATTCAAAAGTACTATACATGATGAGTAAAACAATTTAAAAAAAACAACAAGAAAAAGAAAGATGTATACTTCTTTCTCTTTCGATAAATCATCCTGTAATGTTTAATAATGTTTCACAAAAATTGCGAAATCCTTCTCGCTTAGCTGCCGTCTCGCCAATGAAGATGAGAGAGGACTTCTATAACTTTTCTTCATTTTTAATTTATTATTATTATCGTTTTCAGGTCAAATTATGTCTATTCTTTGATTTATTATAGCTAGTTTAGTTGTCGTCTACCCCTTTCGTCATTTCTAGAACCAAATCTGCCTTATCTTTTTTCTTTTCAGATAAAGATTTCTTCTCCTTCTTCTTCTTCTTCTTGCTCCTTATAAGCAATGTTTAGGGGAGCTTCTCTATTATATAGAAGATGTATTACATCTTTGAGTCTTACTCTATCAAACGCTTTCTTTAGGTCAATAAGATTGGTAAAAATTTCGGTGGGTTAAAAATTGCCATTTTGCCAACTAGTTTCCTTTTGTTTATATTATTTAATTTCTTATAAGTTTATGTGTTTTTTATAATATATTCGTCGTTATCCTTGTTCTTAATATTGCCATCTCACATTCATGATTTCGAATATTTCCTTTGTCATCCATGTTTATTTTTTAAATTTAGCATTGTCTTTAGCATTATCTACTACTAGTGAATATCTTATTCTTAGCCTTTTATCATCCTTTTTTGGACATAAGACTTCCTCAACTCCATCCATTGATCTCTATCCTGAGCAACATACTTCCAATTTGTTCCAGCTATTCTTTCTATGTCATCTACCATCTTATTTGTGGTCTTCCTCTTGGCTGTCTACCTTTGTGAGGTCTCCAATGTTGTATTGCGGCGTTCCCATATTGGTCTTTTTGCCTAGCAGTCGGGCCTGCGAAGCTTAATTTGATTTTGGCAATTTTTGTTTTATTTTGTTGTTTTTGATCGTACTCAGTCGTTCCTCTTTTATCTCACAGTCGTATTGCCAATTATGCTCTTTGCATTGCCTATTCTGTTGTGCTAGTTTATTCATATTTAGCTTATGATCTAGGTTTGTCATACATATGTCATGATAGGAAAGATGCACTGGTTAAACACTTTGCTACTCAAGTATTGAGGTATTTTGCTGTTCATAAGTATCCAACTGAGTTTTCCAAATTTGATCCATGTGAATCTTGCTCCTCTTATGATTTCCGCACGTTGATTCTCTTTATTAAGTCTTAGAATTTAGCCTAGGTAGATATATTCCTGGACTTGTTCTATCTCATTGCCATTTATAGTTATACGTCTGGGGTCGTCTGTGTATGTCATTGTTATTGTTTTTGTCATATTTATTTTTAGGTCGACGAATTGAGAGCTTTCTGCGAATTCCTACCTTATAATTTGTAGTTCCTCGAATGTCCTCGCTATAATCACGATGTCAGCGAATCTAAGGTAGTTTAACTTGTTGCCATTAACGTTGACGCCACATGTTGACCAAGTTGTAATTTTAAAGACGTCTTTTAGGGCTAGATTAAAAAGCTTTAGAGATATTACGTCGCTTTGTCAAACTTCTCTTTTAATGGGGATGGGATTTGTTTATATTTCTAATTTATTATTCCTAGCATATCTCTAGTAGACTATGATAATGCCTTTGTATAGTTTACGAATAAAAAAATAGGCGTAGTTGGCTTGCCTTCTCATTTGCCTTCTCGATTAGTGTTCTCATTGTGAGCAGCTGGTCTAATGTACTATATCCTTTGTGAAAGCTAGCCTGTTCAACCATTTGATAATTATCTATTTTGTAAGTCAACCGACACTTAATAACATAAACAGTTTGTATACTTGAGCAACAATATAGGTCTATAATTCTTTAGGTCACATTTCTCTCAGTTTTTGTGAAAGCGTATTACAAGCGCTCGGTTCAGTCTTCAATGACTTTGCTATTGTGCAGACATCTATTAAATATCTTTACTATTATAGTGATTGTTACTGCCGTTTCCTGGAACTTCATTAGTTTTTAGTTTTTTTAAAGCGCTTTCTATTTCTTTACTAAAGAACTAGTGAACATAATGGGAATAAATTACGATTTTAATTGAAAATACGCTATATTTAACTGCATCAGAAATGAGGTCTTTTGATCAGCCAAAAATATGGTCAAGCTTCTTTTAATGGTTTCCAATCTTGAGAGTGGTACAAATAAATGTCACAAAAAAATAGTTTAGAACCATATTGTATTGCAGGTTTTAGAATTGTACCTATAAATTCAGTTCATAGTTTGTTAAGATTATCTTTTTTTTATTTCTCTCTGTTTTTTCTTCCTTTTAATTTTTAATTATGGTTTTAATTATGGATAAAAATCTGCACTGGAATGGGTTTTTGCTCTCTTTAGACTGTTTTTGTATCATTGGTCAATCATGATGTCTCTCTATTATCTTCTTTCCTTATGGAGTACTAGGCGCTCTTGCGTTTCATAGCTAGAAGTGGAAAATGGCTGATTGGCTCGATCAATGCATTTTTTTTATTCCTTCAAAATTTCCCCTACTTTTTCCATTGTCAACGCTTTTCGAAAGAAATGGAACATGATTTTTACGGTCTGCAAAAGGAAATACAGTAAAACCTCCGTTAACCGAAATAATTGGGGGGAAGGCTGTTTCGGATAACAAGAATTTCGGTTAAAAATAACATTGTTTTTTTATAGTATACTTGGCCAAAGTATAGATATTAAAAAATACTATGAGGTGATTTCGTAATGTTTCTAATAAGTAAATACAGAATAAAATAATAAAATTAAGGAAAATGAACAAGTTTAACATGCTTTTTTTAAAGAAATCTATTTTTTTTGAGTTTTTGTTTGACAACGATGTTTTGGAGTTATATCTTTTGTCCTGATGTCCCTACCTAATTAGGCCTACTGTATAAAATATCTCTAAGGCATTGAAAATCTCGTGGGCGGTCTCGTGCTGATTGTTGTCTGGCATTCGGGTCGTCATCTTCGTCGTCTGATACGCTCAGGTTATCTGGATGAAGAACGATATCAATGATGTCCTGGTCGATGAATTCATCGGCTGCTAACCACTGACGTATCTATTCTTGGTTAATTTCGTAACATCCCGGCAAATGCTTTATTAAAGGTTTAATTTCTTCTGTTGATAATGCCTGTTTATATATCATGAATGCGAGAAGGATTGAATGCGGAAGAATTAGTTATATTGTCTGAATCTAAATTTCATTCAACATCAGTCAGAAAAAAATAAAAAACGCATTTCTAGAAATGAAATAGTTCTAGACATAATTGAGAAAATTTACATTGCTGTCTGGGAACAATGTAAAAAGACAGGTCCGATGTATGCATATGTAGTCCAAAGAAGTAACCTACAACTAACTTTAATATACTGATGTTAGATTTAACCTGTATATACCTATATGTGTTATCATAAAAAAAAACATCAAAAACTGTAAAATAATTACAGATAACTAACTCTAATAAACACTGTATAGTGCTTTTTAAGAATTTGCGACTATTTTTGATTAGGGATGAAAGCTTTGATTTGTTGTCTGTAAAATTAGCATATCCATTTTATAAGGGATAATTACTTTTAAAGGGATAATGGCCCCTAAATCCTAAAAGCGTCTTATTAATTGTTATGTATTCAGATGAGTATACATTTGTCTATAGGTTTTCTCGAACATATACCAAATGCTCATGATAGCTGTAAATTTATCTTTTTTTTTATCTTCTCTTTTTGAATAACACCGTGAGCAGTTGATCAGAAATTCAAAATGGTTCTTATTCGTAGTTGTTCTAAAGAAAACAGTTTCAAAATGCGTGACCATAAATCACTCAGTCTGACATAGGCATTTTTTAAAACACTGCTCGAATTTAATAATCCAAACAACGACCGTATTTCAACCCCATCCGTTGCTATTTTTGTTCGCTCTTATATCGAATTTTCATTCTTTCGATTTCCTTATTGGTGTACTTTACAATAATATCCATCAGTTCTTTGTTAAAAAAAAAATCTTCAAATTTTTTTTGGATCTACCATATTTTTTGCTGGTTCTTTTGTCATGGCAAGTAAAGCACCAAGTTTCTCATCAAAACCCTGGTATTTTTGCTATGGAAACATTTTTGACACACGCCTACGCCCATTTTAAGCATATATCATACTTATTTTGTTTTGGTTTGATTTGTACCTGTACTTTGTACTGCTATTTCCGGAAAGACATCAGAATTTTCTGAAATGAAGGCAACCTTTGTATCCTCTATATCTTTGTTGTCTTTATTTTCACTCTCATCTCTTTTTACAAACTTATCGCTAGAGTCACTAAAACCTTCGTTCGCCAATTGTTCTAGCTCAAATTTGCATCAAATTGCCGTATTCTCTAAGAGGGCTTTCAGACGAGGATACTGTATGTGAGATACTGTATGCGGGATACAGAATTTGTGTCTGAAAGCGTTCATTTAACGTAATGTTTCTTTTGTATCTAGCATACGCATTCAGTCGTCGGCGACAGGAAGGTCTGAGATACTGAATTCGGTATCTCGCATAATGTATTCGTCGCGTGTTCCGTGTGAAAAGCTCCATTTGAGTCTATGCAATATCTGCGTCTCGGATACGCTTATCTCGGATACAGTATCCTCGTCTGAAAGGCGTCTTATATCTATTGCTGCAACCTGGTGTAGCTACATGTAATTTAGACATCTTTGACTCCATTCTAATTGTAAGCTCACTGTAACAACTGTCAAAAATAAATAAATAAATCATTCCAACAAAACTTTCGAATACTTACGCCAACTTGTGTTCTAGTTGTTAAACACATTATATCTAAAACTATGTAGGTATATTCTCGTCTGTATAAATATTTTTGATTTTTGATTTCTTTTGGTCAACTGTACTAATTCTGGCTGAAAATAATCCTGAGGAAACTTTTGTAAAGAAATGGAACATGATTTTTATGGTCTGCAAAAGAAAATATGGTGCTTTATAAAAGGTCAAAAAACAGAGGTAAAGGCACTAATAGAACCAAAACATATAGAAAAGGATACATGGGTTAATTACCTAAAAAAGCTCTATGCAGAGGAAGAATGAACGACGCTACAACTGAAAACCACCAGAAAATTACCTCAAATTACCACAAATGAAGAACTTAATATACATATACAGCTGAAGAACAAAAAAGGATCAAGTAAAGACAAATTTACCAAATGAAAAGCAATGACAGAACAATTAACAACAATAAATATTAAAATTATAAAACACAATCAAATACTGAAAGAATAAAGAACGAGCGAACTAATTCTAGTATTCAAAAAGAGAAATAAAAACAGCCAGAAAACTACATAGGTATTAAAATGTTTAATATTACCCTAAAACTTACAAATAAAATTTTACAAGAACTAATGAATCAGAGGATAAGTTAAGCAGAAAAATAATAAGGTTTTTGTAGTGGAAGATCTTGTACAGATGCAATATTCGTCATAAAGCAAAATACTGAAAAATCACTAGAGTATAATAGACCAGCATTTCTGTATCTTGTTGATTTAAAAAAAGCAGTTTACCGAGTAAGACTCAAAGATGTACCTAATCCATCTTCTGTAAAATAGAGAAGTTGCCGTGAATATTACCAAAAATAATAAAAACATCTACCAAAACAACAAAATGGAAGTCAGAATAGATAGACAACTTACAGAACCTATAGATATAGTAGCGAATAAGAGAGAACCAGATGTAAAATAGAAATTAAAGGCATAAGTATTGAACTAGTAATGGAAATAAAGTACCTTGGAACTACACTGTTCAGCTATGGATACATAGACAAAGAAGTGAGAGATCAAGTACAAAAAGTAAATAGACTGGCAGGATGCCTAAATAACAGTATATGGTGAAACACACAAATTAACACTGAGATGAAGTCAAGAATTTATAAAGCGAGTGTAAGACCAATATTGACATATGGCTCAGAAACACGATCCGATACAGCCACAACACAAAGGCTACTGGAAACGGCAGATATGAGAGTACTGAGAAAACTTACAGGAAATACGCTGAGAGATCGAAAGAGAAGTAAAAACATTGAAAAAAAATGTAACGTACACTGTATATAGAACTAAATAGAAAAAAAGAATGGAATGACCACATTATGCGGAGAACAATGTCGTTAAAATAGCAAAAGACAATTCAACAATTAGCAGAAGAACGACCGCGCAAAATCTGGAGTGACAACCTTCCACAGAGTATTAATCCATCGACAAAAAAGCAAAATTGCTTATAAAGAAAAAGTAAAAAAAGAAGAATTTTATCGTAATAAAATTTTTATATATGATATTTTGATTTTGACGAAAACACAGGACCCGCTCCATCAATAAAACCATGTTTTGCATCCGCATGCAATAGAATATGTTTTTTTTGTCAGTTCAACAGATGAAGCGTATTCTTTTTTTAAATTATTATACTTCCTAAAAAACTCGATTCTTTTGTGAACGATACTAGCTCTTTCACAAAAGTTTTTTTTATTTTTTTCTATTTTGAATTTAAATTCAATTTGTTTGAAAACTCTTCAGAGACTTACCCTAGAAATTTCGATTCTATCTTTTACTATTTCTATCTTTTACTTTTTTTACATCGTCTTTACAGAAACACGTCTTTATTTTATGTATTTTGTATATAATGTCTCAAATTTTAAACTTACAGCCCTCAAAAAGATATTTAGTCTTAGGATGTGATATGAGAGTAGATACTCGAAATTTGTGAAGGTTCATTTGTATATGATTGGTAGTAGACTTATAGGTCTGCAGTTTTTGATGTTTCTATGGCCTTCCATTGATTCCGAGCCTGTGTATTATTTCCCATGGCCTTACTTCCGTCTTCTCCAGCTCTTCCCTGACTGCGTCTTTCCACCTTTTTCTAGGCCTTCCTGTCGATCTTATTACCATCTGGACTTTCCCAAAACACATTGGTAATCAGTCTGTCGTCATCACTCCGTACCACGTGGCCTGCTCATCTTAATCTATTGGCTTTTATGTATCTTACGATGTTTCCTTTTCCGAAGAGAGTCTCTAATTTCATTGTTGTATCTGCTCCTCCATTCATTTCTCACGCTGTGCCTGCAAGGACCATATATAATTCGCAGGATTTTGCGTTCCCATACCAATAGCTTATTGATTTCTTTCTTTCTCCATGTCCATGTTTCACTTCCATATTTCACTGCTGTCGTATTATGGTTTGTACATTGTGATTGTTTGCACACCCTTGTTGAACTTTATACCTCATAGATGTTGAATGGCAAAGAATGATTTATTCCCCGCCAGTATTCGTATTTCAACCTCCCGTTCTCCTGTGTTTTCACTGGTAATTGTTGCTCCTAGGTATTTGAATTCTTTGACCACCTCAAAATTATGATCGTTTATGGTAATGTTTTGTCTTATTCGCTGTCGTTCCTTTTTTGATACGACCATGTATTTAGTTTTTTCTTCGTTTATTTTCAGGCCTACGCTTAGTGTTGCTTCTTCAAAGTTCGATACTATATCCTTAACTTCCAGTGTTGTCTGTGCTACTGCATCTACATCATCTGCAAATGCGAGAATAATCTTTGCTCCTCTGGCAGTTATGTCTGGTTTGACTCTGGTATAGATTTTTCGCATTGCGTATTCCAATGCTAGGTTAAATAGTAATGGGGACAGCGGGTCTCCCTGTCTGAGCCCGGTGCTTATGCCGAAAGCCTTTGAAGTTTTGCCTCCTATTCTAATTTGTGCAAAGGAATTGTTGACACACATTCGCGCAATCATGGTCAGCTTCTTTGGTACGCCTAACTCCATCATTGCACTCCACAGTTTTAAGCGATCTATGGAATCATATGCTTGTTTGAA